>CM051234.1:124856617-126066730 GCA_027917425.1 Gastrophryne carolinensis
GTGTAGAAACATGTTGGGACAGTTGCAGATTCTGTCCCAGGGGGAGCTGTTCAGAAGGTCCAGTGAAGGGTCCATCCTCCTCCAGCTCCTGGATTTCCTCCATCAGGGTGTGGGTCTGTTGGGACATGTAAATAGAAAAGCTTCAGTTTGGGTAATACATATGTAATTCAGCAAAAAGAAACAGGGCAAGTCACATGCATAAGCAAAATCAGAAAAAGACACTTACCGTATATATCGGATCCTGGGTCCGAGGCAGCACGGAAGTAGACGCCATGGTAAAACTGGCTGAGGATTCCCCACTAGCTGAGGGATGATGCTGGGCTGCATTGTGGAAAAGAAGACATGTTAACACACAACTTGGCATTGCTGATGTGTATTAAGTTGCATGAATGGGAACTCCCCCAACGGACCAAGTTTAACTTGACTATGAATGCCATTATCTGTTAGATGTATTAGTCACCAAGTACATACACATTGGTCTCCTTAACCAAAATAAACATGCATGTACTGGCTGTTCTGAGGCTTCACACATCCCTAAAAGCCCATTATGGGACCACACTCAGCTTGCAAATAGAATTTGCCATTAGATTAGGCTGGTTGCCATTCTTTCTAGGTCAAACTTTCAAGCACCCCAGATCAAGTTTTTCTGAGCAAAGCACAGCTCAAACCCAAATTGGCTACAGATAAAGATGGAAGTGTTGTATGTAATTGACTCTAAATACATAACAGGCAGTCCTTTGCTAATCTCAATAGTGTTCCTCCACACTCTCCAAACTCATGTACGGCCAAGGAAAAAAAGCAAATGATGAGTCGCCACACATAACACACCCTGTTTAATTTGTTACCTCCACTACAAGGCACACCCTAGGGGCATGTGTTAATACATGGGTTTGTGCCTCAATTTACTCGTAGATCACATTTCACATATACACTAACATTACTAACCTGCAGGAATAGTAGGGATGTCCGTGTCCTGTTGGGTCGAGTATCCCTCTAAGGCCACAGGATGTAACAGGCCCAGCACCATCTCCTCAGCTCGGGTAAATTGCAGTTTTGTGGGGAATCCGCCGCCAGTTTGTAAGCTGAAAAAGAGAGTTGCACACATTTAGCTAAATGTTGACAATACCAGACGAAGACAAATCCACAAAGTATATATGTACCTGTAATTACGCCGTTTACTTTCTTTCTTCCGTGCTGTATACTTTTTTCTTTAAATCTGCTCCACATCTTTGAGCTCTTCCACTGCTGCATTGACCTGTCTGGTGAGCTCCTCCAAAATCTCGGCTTTGCGCTGCTTGCTTGTAGCTTTGGATCTGCGCCCATATAGCTCATCATAATACAAGGTTAGGCCACTAGCCAATGCCAGAGTTTGGGCCTCACCAAACCTGCCATTCAAGTGGCCTCGGCACAATGTGCACCCTGTTGCTAGACGTTCTGGCTCATCAGTGGTTGGCGGCAAATCGGGGGACATTCTGGCCTGGCTGTGTTGGGGAGAAATGTAGGACAGGTGGCTGGCTTCTGATTGAACTGGACTTGGATATGGACTTGGGGTTCTTGGCTGGGTGGCCGCTGAACTAGCAGGTGTAGCTGTGGCATATGGAGAGTGCCTTTCCACCTGTGCAATGCGGCCGAGAAGGAGAGGGTGTTGTGGATGAAGTCGTGCTTGGGGCCCTGTGCTTCTGTGGGCCCTTAGAATACCCATGCTCCTTGGAGATAGACGGCCGGTCCAGGGGTGACCCAGAGCTTGGGCTTCAGGGCCTGTGCCTTGCCCTCTTGTCCGCTGATTTGGACACCCGTGCGGGTGGGGAGGGCGAACTCGGACTTCTGGCCCTGTGCCTTGCCCTCTTGGCATGAGCCTTGTGGCCCCGTGCGGGTGTTGTTGATGGGGAGGTTGAGCTGCTGGGGCTTCTTTCCCGGTGTCTCCTTTTGGTTGTCTTGCCATGGTAGCCACGTGGGTGGGGTGATGGTGACCTTGGGGGGCTGGGGCTTCGCACCCTCTTGGTCCCTTTTTTCCCGTCCATTGGGGTTGGCTTTCTGGCCTGTGGCTTGCTTTTTCCAGCGGCCTCCTTTTTTTGGGTAGTTGTAGTGGGTGCCTTTGACTGGGCAATGCGGGTTGGCCACAACTTCGCTTTGGTCATCTGTGACCGAGTCTTGGGCCCTTCAGCAGGCTCCTGCCGTTTGGCTGGCTGTTTGCTGGTGCCCTCCTTTGCTGCTTTTTGTGGAGCTTTTTTAGGTGCCATTGCTCATGGACTCTGAAAGAGAATGAGCTGTGTGTCCAGGACCCTTTAAATAAGATTGGCGGGGTCTCACGCTATGCGTACGCGTGTGTACGGCCGTTCGTCCGGCCGTGCGGAACCCGGAATCCGCAGGGGCATTACTGATCTGCTGCAGACAAGAGGCAATATGGCACCCACAATCTTCACCCGCCAACAAGAAGAGATCTTCATGCTTGTAAGTGTCTTTTAATGCATTTGATTTGCCATCTAAATGCATGCCTAGCCCTTAAGGAAGCGCAGGAAGAAACGGTTTGTTTAAAAAGTGTCTAAAACTACGTACCAAACCGAAGTGAGGGCCCACACGTGCGAACCAACACTGAGGCCAGCTTCAAGGATTGTATTAGGCTACAAATGTCTTTGTTAATGTCATTTAGTCAAATGATCGATTGTTGACAGATATTTGTATGCAGTTTGAACTAAACCTAGCTTTATTTTGTGTTTTGTAGACCATGCTGGAGCGCAGGTACGACTACCTGCCCAACTCTTTTGAGAAGCGCACCATCGCCCTGGAGATCATTGCCCAAATCCAACATCAGACGGACACCACCTTCACCCACACGCAGATCATGCAGCATTGGTCGGACGTGAAACGGCTGCACATGCCCCGGGTGCGGCGCTTTTTCGGAATCCATTTCCCTAGTAAGTACATAGCGATTGCATGGCAGATGTAACTCATGCAGAAAGTAGGCATTTATTTATAATTGTTTTTCTTTTCTAGTGTTGGAAATGGATTACCAAATCCGCCGCACCCGGAGGCGCACAGGCCGACCAGTACTGCATGAATCTGCAGCTGGAAGTGAAGGTGGTGGATCTCCAGGGCGACAGTCCTACCCCTCCTCTGTTGGGTCCTTCGACCAGCCCCTGGACCTTTCCACAGAGGAGGGGCGGCACGGCGTGGGCAGGGAGTCGTACCCAGCAATGCAGGCGGGAGCCTCTGGTATGTGACTCTTCATGTAACCGCACACACATATACATGCTATTTCCACCCAAGCTGATTCCCTTAATCTGTTTTTGTAGATGCTTCTGGAGCGGGTGAAGATGCGCAGGCTGCAGCAGATCTCTCCCAGGAGGCACAGGGAGAAGGTGAGTGATGTGACACACACATTGAAAATGACTTTTGATTACTGTTGACTAAGACATTATAAGTGACCCTATTTGCCATGTCTCGACAGCCTCTACTTCACAACAGTGGCAGGGTCCAAGACGTAGGGTTGTCCCCAACGAGGCATCCGTCGGCCACCAACCAAGTAAGTTGTAATGTCATTCTTTGCAGTATGTGTTAATTGACATGATCACCCAGATACATCAAGCCATAGTCAATGGCATTAGCAGAATGACCTGTGCCCACTTCCTTAGATTAATTACTTAGCAGAATGACCTGTGCCCATTTGCTTAGAGTAATTACTTAGCAGAATGACCAGTGCCCACTTGCTTAGAGTAATTACTTAGCAGAATTACCTGTGCACACTTGCTTAGAGTAATTACTTAGCAGAATGACCAGTGCCCACTTCCTTAGATTAATTACTTAGCAGAATGACCTGTGCCCATTTGCTTAGAGTAATTACTTAGCAGAATGACCAGTGCCCACTTGCTTAGAGTAATTACTTAGCAGAATGACCAGTGCCCACTTGCTTAGAGTAATTAGCAGAATGACCAGTGCCCACTTGCTTAGAGTAATTAGCAGAATGACCTGTGCACACTTGCTTAGAGTAATTACTTAGCAGAATGACCAGTGCCCACTTGCTTAGAGTAATTGCTTAGCAGAATGACCTGTGCACACTTGCTTAGAGTAATTACTTAGCAGACTGACATATGTCGTCCTGATTTATATTGCCAACTAAAAAACATTCCATCCACTGGTGAGAAACATGTATTTGTCTCTAAGTAATTTTGTCTCAAAAATTTGATACAAGGACCACACGGGCAAGAGTGGAAGAAATGAATCGAAGGGTCCTTGAGTTGGTGGCCGATATGCAGCAGCTGGTTGACTCGTTGGGGACAACAGAAGAAGAATAGTGTTCTGGATCCTGTCATTGTTTTTATTTATGTAAATAGTTTTTAATATTTTACATTTTTAATATTTTTAAAGTTGATTTCGTTTTAAAATTTGTAAAAAATTTGTAAAAAAAAAAAAAAAATTCCAATGGCCCCAAAAAATGGCCTTCAACTTAAAAAAAAACCCAAAAACAAAGTTTCAGTGTCATTTTTTAACACAAATACATCAACACCAAACAAAAGGTGAAATAAATATTTAGAGATGAAGATTCAGATGACCGGGAAGTGGTTTGGGTAAGTTTTAGGGGCCTAAAACGGAAGAAGAACCTAACCGGGAAGTGGTTTGGGTAAGTTTTAGGGGCCTAAAATGGAAGAAGAACCTAACTGGGAAGTGGTTTGGGTAAGTTTTAGGGGCCTAAAATGGAAGAAGAACCTAACCGGGAAGTGGTTTGGGTAAGTTTTAGGGGCCTAAAATGGAAGAAGAACCTAACCGGGAAGTGGTTTGGGTAAGTTTTAGGGGCCTAAAATGGAAGAAGAACCTAACCGGGAAGTGGTTTGGGTAAGTTTTAGGTTCCTAAAATGGAAGAAGAACCTAACCGGGAAGTGGTTCCTAAAATGGAAAAAGAACCTAACCGGGAAGTGGTTTGGGGAAGTTTTAGGGGCCTAACAGGGAAGAAGAACCTAACCGGGAAGTGGTTTGGCTAAGTTTTAGGGGCCTAAAATGGAAGAAGAACCTAACCAGGAAGTGGTTTGGCTAAGTTTTAGGGGCCTAAAATAGAAGAAGAACCTAACCGGGAAGTGGTTTGGGTAAGTTTTAGGGGCCTAAAATGGAAGAAGAACCTAACTGGAAAGTGGTTTGGGTAAGTTTTAGGTTCCTAAAATGGAAGAAGAACCTAACCGGGAAGTGGTTTGGGTAAGTTTTAAGGGGAAGGGAAGATGGAGGATAGCGCTAAGTGGTTGGGGTGAGCTTTAAGGGTCCAAAAGGCAAGATGGAGAATAGCGCTAAATGGTTGGGGTGAGCTTTAAGGGTCCAAAAGGGAAGATGGAGGATGATTTAGCGGATGATTTAGCTAAACATTGTAGTAGAAGTGAGGGTGGCAAATATGTAGGCGAGCACTTTAATGAGTTAAGTTTGTAGTGCGCAGGCGCAAGATCGTAAGGATTTCCATCTGGACGATTATTTATTGAAAAAGGGAAACAGAATCTAAAAAGGATTCGTGGGAGGAGACGATGGGAAAAGGGCAAAAACGAAAGGCTATGCTGTGTAACATGAGAACATGAAACGGAAAAGTCACGCTGGAAAATGACATCCTCGTACTCGTACAATGCCGTACGAACGGACGGAAACTTTACTGAAGGCTTGCAATGCATGCACAGAATCGCTCGCACACTCATACGAGAGCGGGAACATTTAAAAAAAAAAAACAGATCGGCACTAAAACGAAAGTATTTTTTTGTCTCACTGAATTGAGCCTGTAGTGTCTCGGCACATTTTTCCAGCAAACATAATGGTGATCCAAGCAAACTGACATATTGGATATTAGAAAAAATCAACCCAAATTGGAGACATTAAACGCGAGTTAACAAGAAGGGAAACTCGCTGGATATTTGAACTGGACTCGCTAGAACCCGTTGGATTAAATATTGAAATCAACCTTAATTGTTTCCTCGAGAATAGATGAATTACATTTAAAGTTCTTAATTTTTTAATTTCATCAGTTCTTTTAGTATACACATTTTTATTAATATTGTTGGTATACATATCTTTACATATTTTATTATATTTCATAACCCTAATAATTTTTTTATTTTATTTCTTTTAACCTTCAATTTTAGTCTTCAGAGTTTACCTTATTTATCCCTGAAATTTATTGATAACAGTCTCCTAATTATCATGTGTATATTCCCATTACCTACATATTTTATACATACATATATTCTGCCAACTCCACTTATATCAAAAAAACGTTTCATAACCATAAGTTTTTTACACTCATATTTTCTACCATTGTCCCTTGTTTCTAACTTATTTATTTATTTATTTCATCACATACTTTGCTCTTCACATAGTTCCCTAGTCACGTATCTGTAATTCTGGCATACACATACATAATATATAACATATATAATAATATCATTAAAAATACTAAAAGACGGATCACAATAATTAATCTTTACAGAATTGATTTTTTAAAACAAAAGAAACTACCACTGGTCTTTGCTTTCTTTTATAGTAAAAACCGCAATTGAAGGACACAGCAAAAATCATATATGTAACCAGTTTAAAGTGGACCAACACCCTCCCCTGATCGGCCCGGGAATCTATAAAATTCCCGGACCGATCACCTCCCTGACTGCGAGGCACCCCGATCTAACAGGGCTCGCGGGAGGCGGCCCGCGCTCAGCTTGTCCGTCGCTGCCTCTCCTTGTCCGTCGGCGGTGATTGGACAAGCGAGTCACGTGGGAGCGGGGCCAGGTGAGTTTTCGGGGCTTTCTGGGGGGTTTCATACAGCGGGGCACCCACGATCGGGGTGCCCTGCGGAAGTGGACCAATACCCAGGATAGTCAAAATCCTGGGTGTTGGTCCACTTTAAAGAACTACAGCGAAAGACTACACTACCCAGAAGCCTCTCGGTCAATTACATCACTATAAATAGGTAACCCTGCGCAGGTGCTTTAGAGACCTTGAAGAAGTGAAAACGAAACGGCCGTCGGTACCCCTACAGCCAGCGGCAAGACAAAGCCACAGGAGCGGTGCAGTTCCAACTGCCAGCCGCAAAACCAGAGACATGAGCGGCGTAGCTCCACCATTGAAGCACAGACACCGGACTATTTATGTGAGATTTTAAAAGACTCATTTTGAGGAAAGAAGGTAACCAGGGCCAGCAAGGGTTTTTTTTAATGTGTTTTATGTGTTGGTTTTAAATGTCTCTTGTACACAAAAATTTTTGAATAAATATTTTGTAGACTTCTGATTGGTTGTGCTCCCGTTCTTTTGACTCGTGGGGATACAGTGTACCCCAGGTTTCATTTCATTCATCTGGTTGAGCATATTGGTGAGCACGCCATTATTGACTAATATTAGTGGTGCACCACTTATATGTAAATGAGATTTTAAAAGACTTAAGGACACAGGCTTTTTATCCTCATCTGCATTTCTGCAGTATTATCCCAACCACCGGAGAGGAGAAGACAGACCTTTTTTATTTTTATTTTTTTTTTTTTATTACATGTTATAACAACTTCTTTGTTTACAATAAAAAGTTTGGAGGCACATACGGAGGATTAAAGAGCCTTTATTCAGAGATCACGCAACCTGGGAAACTTCCAGATCTACCACAAACTTTAAAGGACCACACAGCACAACTCCTCAGGGGCCCAGGGAAGGTTACGTACCTCCGGGTCTGGCGGGTAAGTTTACCATATTTTCCCTTGTTTTTTCTATGTAAGATTATCCTCTTGGTATAGATATTGAAAAAAGAAAGACAGCTACAAACTAATGCTCTTTTATTATATAGTAGCTCAGATGAAGTGGAAATCAGGGAATTAATTTCTATATAAATTGGAGATTAAAAACCCTAGTTATCCAAACATTTAGCGCACCTGTGAGAGACAGATATCAGCACAACAAGCTTTTAACCCCTTGCTGTCTGATCACTGTGCCCTCTACACAAACCCCAGAATTACCATTTTCAGCTAAGCCAACTGATCAGGTTGCAGCTTGTACAACATAACTTGCGCCACCCCCAACAACATTTCCAAATTTACCCACCGCTGGCCTATTGTGCCTGTGTTAATCACCATATGGAGGTTTCTGGGGATAGCGTGCTTTGGGGTCCTTCGGGACAAGCTCGGCTGTGTTCCATGTGTGGGGTATCCCCTGTGAGTAACAGTGTCATGGTGTGCGTGCCGTGCGCTTGTGCTTCAAGCTGGTTTGCCTGCTGCGCTTCCCAGCTCTGCGCCTCCCTCGGCTTCACCTACTCCCCCGCTCCTGCAATTGGGCCCTAGTTAAGGGGATATTAGCAGGGAATCACACTCTGATTTGGCTCTGCGGGTGGCCAGCATTGAGAGGCAGCTTGCCAGGACTGTTCCTAGGAAGGCCTCTGGCAAGAAGCGGCACCTGACTTCCACTCCCTCACGCTCTACAGAGGAGTATGAGGAATTTGATGTCACTGCTGGACGTTATTTCCTAGAGGAAGGGGAACTACTCCAGGACTCCTCTGGGGACCAGCAGGAGGGTTGTGATAGTGACCCTGAATCTGGGGAGGATTCATGGTATCCTGAGGACACTGATAATTTGTCTCACATTTTTGAAATTTTAAACATTGCTGCCCCTGTGGCGGCTACAAGGAAACAGGGCGAGCTGTTTTGTCCTAGTAAACAGCGTCTGGAGTTCCCTGAGCAGGGACATTTCACCACTATGGTGCTTAAAGAATGGGAACATCCTAACAGGCTGCCTGCTGTGCCCAAGGGTTTGGATAAGAGGTATCCCTTTCCTGCTGATCTTGTTAAGAGGTGGTAATTTCCCCCTGAAGTGGACGCTCCCGTGCTAGGCTTGTCCAATACTTCGGTCATGCCTTCACCTGACACTACCACTCTGAGGGACAGTGAGGACCAGCGCATGGATCAGTTGGCCTGCCATGCCTTTACCTGTGTGGGGGCTGGATTGCTCCCAGCCTGTGCGGCTGCCATTACAGCTACTGCCCTACTGCCCTTAAGAAACTGCTCAAGCGTCTCCTTGATGGCACTATGGATTGTAGCGGGGGGGGGAGGAGTATAGGACTCTCTTGGTTTGCTCTGATTTTGTGGCTTTTATCCTTACTGCTATGGATGATGATGTGTGGCTGAGCAGTAGGGCCTCTGCGCTCTTGGTGGCTATGTGCCGCTCTGTTTGGTTACATCAGTGGGCAGCTGACGCCGCTGCTAAGAAAGCTCTCACTGGACTCCCCTTCGCGGGGCTGCAGCTATTTGGGGAGCGTCTTGATGTTCTAGCAAAGGATGGCAGGCTACCTCAGCGTAGGAGGCAGTCTCGGCCCTTTTGGGGGTCCTCCGTCCCCCTTCCTTCCTTTCGTGCTCCCAGAGGAGGCCGTGGCTCCCTCCTCTCTAGTGGCCGTAGAGATTCTTGGGGCCGTGGCAGATCCTGTGGTCGTCCCAGTCTCTCATGGAGTTCCAAGCCCAAACCCTCTCCCAAGCCCCCTCAAGATAGAGTTTGCAGCCTGGCCACCCCCAAGATTCATCAGATCCCGGATGTCTTTAAACCCCCTGTCTGCTCAAGGGTTGCTTCTGGCGGTTCATTGCCTGTTAGAGTCAGGAGTCATTTGTCAGGTGCCCCATCAAGAACTGGGTCAGGGGTACTATTCCAATCTTTTCACAGTCCCCAAAAAGGACGGCTCTCTGAGGCCCATTCTGGACCTGAAGGGCCTCAACAAATTTGTCAGATTCAAGCATTTTCGTATGGAGATGCTACGCTCTGCTGTCAGTACCCTTCGCATCTTCATGTGCCTATCTTGCCAGGTCATTAGAGATTTCTAAGGTTCGAGCTGCAGGATCAGCATTACCAGTTTGTAGCTCTACCCTTCGGTATCACCTCGGCACCTCGGGTGTTCACCAAGGTACTGGCGGGGGTGATGGCTCTGCTAAGGAACCAGGGCACACGCATCATTCCTTACCTGGACGACATCCTGATTGTGGCCAAGTCCTTTCCTCAGGCCGAGCAGGACTCTCAGATGGTGACATCCACTCTAGAGTCCTTCGGCTGGGTGATCAACTATCCCAAGTCTTCTCTTTCCCCGTCCTTGGTGAGGTCCTTTCTGAGCATGACTCCGGATACCTCTCAGGTCAAGGTGTTCCTTCCTCAGCAGATGGTGGGGGGTCTTCAGATGCAGGCTCTGGCTCTGCTATCGTGTCCTCATCCCTCCATCCGTCAGAGGATGCAGTTGGTGGGCCTGATTCGAGGCAGTCCCCTTTGCTCTGTTTCACATGAGACCTCTTCAGTTGCACCTCTTGTCAGTTTGGGATCGAGACCTCTGTCTCCTCTGGCCAGACAGTCTCTCTCGTGGTGGCTGGACTGAAGGAACCTTCTGGGGGGCAGGACCTTCCCATGCTGGGAGACGGTCACCACAGATGCCAGTCTGACTGGTTGGGGAGGCTTCTGGAAGTCCCTGAAGTTCCAGGGTCAGTGGGGCCCACAAGAGGCCCATGCTTCCATCAACGTCCTGGAACTGAAGGCGATCAAGTTGGTTCTTTCTCGCCTAACCACTCACCTCCAGGGTCGGGCTGTTCAGATCCACTCCAACCAGACGGCGGTTGCCTACATCAATCATCAGGGAGGGACTCAGAGCAAGCGACCCATCAAGGAAACTTCACAAACTTCCCAGGTTTGTCTCTCTATCTCAGGATCCTCTGGCATTTGCCACGGATGCCCTGGCAATACCTTGAACGGAGTTTCGGCTTCTCTATGTGTTCCCTCCTCTTCCTCTACTGAGCAGGGTCATGCACAAGATAGCCCAGGAGCGGGTACCAACCATCCTGGTGGCCCCTTGTTGGCCAAGAAGAGTTTGGTTCACAGACGTCGTGCAGTTGGCAGTAGACCGGTACGTCTTGCCCAAGGATCCAGATCTTCTCACTCAGGGGCAGCTACGCCATCCTAATTTACAAACGCTGGCTTTAACGCTTGGCTGCTGAAATCTCGATCTTGATAAAAAAGGGGTTGCCTGCTTCTGTTGTTGATACCATGATTAGGGCTAGGAAGAAGTCTTCATCCTTTATCTATTACAGGGTCTGGCATGCTTACATTGCCTGGTGTGAGTCTAATCTCTTCCCTGTCGGGTTTTTTCTATTCCCCGGATTCTGTAATTCTTGCAACATGGTCTGGATCTAGGCCTTCAACTTAGTACCCTAAAAGGACATGTTTCAGCTCTGGCAATTTTTTTCCAAAGATCCTTTGCCAAACACTGGTTGGTTAAAACCTTTTTTCAGGGTGTTTCTCATGTGCGTCCACCCCGTAAGCCTTTGCTACCAGTCTGGGATTTGAATCTGGTGTTGTCTGCTCTGCAAAGGCCTCCCTTTGAGCCTATCCGTGGGGCTGCTTTGCCCATTCTGACTCTTAAGGTATCCTTTTTGGTGGCTATCACTTCTGTTAGGCGAGTTTCTGAGCTGGCGACGCTTTCCATCAAAACTCCTTATTTCGAGCGGCATCAGGATAAGGTGGTGTTCCGGCTTAAGCCGGATTTCTTGCCTAAGGTGGTGTCTACCTTTCATCTCAATTAGGACATTGTTTTGCCTTCATTGTGTCCTAATCCTGCTAATCCCAAGGAGCGGACACTGCATTCTCTGGATGTGGTCAGGGCTCTGACGTTTTATTTGGTCGCTACAGAGACTTTCAGGAAGTCTGATGCTCTTTTTGTTCTCACTTCTGGACCTAGGAAGGGTCCACTATCAGCAAGTAGATCCTTCAGGCGGTGATTCAAGCCTATTGTGCTAAGGGAAAGGAACCTCTCATTCCACTCATGCTCATTCCACTCGTGCTATTGGTGCCTCTTGGGCTTTTCAGCACCAAGCTTCTGTTGAACAAGTTTGCAAGGCTGCTACTTGGTCTTCTGTTTATACCTTTTCCAAGTTTTACAAGGTTGATGTTACGGCCTCAGCGGATGCTGCTTTTGGCTGCAAGGTGCTTCAGGCGGTAGTGACTTGAACTACTGGCTTTTACTCTTTGGAGATCCCACCCTACTTTTGGACACTGCTTTTGGATGTCCCAACTGTTATGAATACCGAAGCGGGACGTGCCATGCAATGAAGAAAAAAGCAATTCTGTGAGTACTCGCCTGTAGAATTGTTGTTCTTGCATGGCACGGCCCACTTCGCCCCACCCTTGTAATTGTTATTCTTGGTTGCCTCTTTATGGTGATAATTAATTGGGTTTTTTTACCCTTTTTTACATTTTTTACCTTTATTCTCTCCCGGCTTCTTGTCTCACTGCTTGTCTACGCTGGGAACTCTATGGTTAATCCCGTTTTTATAGGGGCCGGGAGATGCCACAGCTTTCTGCAGTACCACTTCGCCACCTTGTGGCGGAATAACCCAACTGTTATGAATACCGAAGCGGGCCATACCATGCAAGAACAAAAACAATTCTACAGGTGAGTACTCACAGAATAGCTTTTTTTCTTCTCTATGAAAAACCCTTTACCTAAAGCAGAACAAAATCTGCGATTTTGACTATATCAAGTTTTGTTTCTTGCCCCCCAGCATCCACATTTGGAATGCCCTATTGTGTTAACCCCCCGAGTCCGCAAGTACAAACTCACCTCTTCCCGGTCCAATGGCGCATGCGCGGATTCTCATGCGATCAGAGCCATTTGTCGTGCATATGTAATGTTCATCAAACACCTCTGTTTTTGAGCTTGAGTGGCCGCACCCCCTGCAGTGAGCGCCCGCACAGCCAATCAGTGTATTCAATTTCACTCAGCTTCCTTTGGCTCTGCTAGTAGCCAAGCTGTATGAATGGCTAAGCAGCCAAGCAGAGATGGGTGCGCCGTGGGCCACATGCCCTGCTCAGCTTCTAGCTGTTGCGTGCCCGCGCCTGCCATTTAGAAAGGTCAGGTATGCACACAGCTAGAGGTGAGCAGGGATGCAGCGCAGAGACGCGTCAAGGGCTCCTGGAGCAGGTGAGTGAAACTGGTGATGGGGGGGTTCACCACAGGAAGTGGAACTTAGATAACCATGGAGCCTTTTACTTCAGGGTCTTCAAAATTCCTCTTTAACCATTTGCTTGGAATGTCCCTTTACAGAGGAATAAAACAGGAAACACCATCCCTTTGTTTTCATCCCCCATGTGGCATCCCAATATAAGATGCCCTATTGTGTGAAGCCCCCACTAGTTTGCCTATACTCACCTGGAGCTGGTTATCCCATGGCACACGTCTCAAAATAGGCACTGTGCATGTTCACCACTTTCCTTTAAGAAATAGCTGTCAAGCAAAAATTTAAATAAAAATGGTTAGCAAAGCATTCCCACAACAATACATACCTACCTCTAGCATGGCCATGTTCCTGTTTTACAATCATGTACAGGGCCAGATTATGAGGGGGGTGAAAGGGGCGCTCACCCTAGGGCCTCCACCACTTGCCCTACAAAGGGGGCCTCCACCAACCTTTGGGTTATGGTCTGGTCCAGGAGGCTTTTCAGTCTTTGGTCTGACGGGCCGCGGGGCCAGCAAAAAAGCTATCGGCGGCAGAGGGGGCACCGATTGCCTGCTCCTTGTTTTTGCAAACCTGCAGCCAAAGCTACCACAGGGCAGGTTGGAGAGTCTAAAGCAGCAAAGCTGCCATCACCAATGCTACAGCGATGGGTGCAGAGCTGTCAATTGGCGGCTGCTCACTGTACATAAGCCACCAAGCACAGCCATTGGCAGCTCAATCTGGGAAACTGCTTTCTGCTGGACCAGCCGGGCGACTACACTCCCCACCCAGAATGGCAAAGCAGGAGTTCCCAAGCAGCACACACCCGCACAAGGGTGGCACAAGGGACTCGATCTGTGACGTTCCAGTAACTAGGAAGTTGCCAGACATCAGTTACTTGGCCGGACTATTATTTTAAAGGAAAAAAAATACTGTATCTGGGGCCTCCAGCAGATTTTGTGCCCCGGGGCCTCCACTACACCTAATTCCGCCCTGATCATGCCGTTTAAAATGGACCGAAACCCAGTGCAATCTGCCCGGGAATTTATAAGATCGATTTCCTCCCCCGGGACATCCAAAATCAGGATGCCTCACTGTGTGAAACCCCCCAGGTCGCCCCATTCACTTACCTTGATTCCCGGTCCAACGGTGCACCCGCGAGCTGCGGCCGCGTCCCCGCTATCCCTCTAGCAGGGCGCGTGCCAGCACCAGGCACTTGGCCAGTGCACGACACGCTCCCTGTTAGAGGGAAGCGCACTTGTAGCTGCTGGCCTTAGACGCCGGCTTAGATGGTGTGTCATCAGCGGCTCCAAGCGCACTGATTGGACAAGTGGTCATGTATGCGCCATAGGCCCGGGAAGAGGTGGGTTGCAACTGGCGATCTGGGGGGTTTCACACATCGGGGCACTCCCGGTTAGGGTGGCCCGGGGAAAAGGACCAAAACTCAGGATAGTTAAAAATCCACTTTAACCTCCCTTTTATGTATGTTCAATGGTAGCGTCACCTCATTTTACTTGAAACCTGCATCAAGCATGAAAGATGGACAAAGGATGACAAGGCAGAGCAGAGAAACTCTGATTGATAGGAATGACAATCCCTCCAATTGAGGGACGGTTCAGTAATGAGCAGTTTTCCAGGAGATTGTCAGAGACAAATATTTTAATTCACATTATCAGAATATATCTACAAGAGGGATGCAACACATCTGTAACTCTGTAAGCGTTTGCAATTCTGTAATCATGTATGCATCATCTATGTTAGCTTAAAGAGGGCCAAAACTCATATATTGGACGTGGTTCAGTGTCTTCTCCTCTCCTCACTGATCAAATGAATAAAGTCATTTTGCAAAATACAATACTCCCCTTACATCAGGAAACTTTTTCCCAGTGCAGCCCTAGATCCTGATATGGTCCTGTTCTTCTCCCCTCTTCCTACAAGCTTCAGGTGCTCTAACATTGGCTGCAGCCTTTCAAACAACGGCCACACTGGGCAAAGAGAACTTAGACCAGTCTTCAGCTAAAACACAATTAGATTGTAATAATATAAAATCTGAGGTTTAGTGTGCAAATAGCAAATATAATCTACTGAATAAAATAACACACATAGAGAACACACCAGGCAAGCTAGAAACACAATTTTAGTCTTGGATCTCTTGTAATGCCCTGATGGTCCTCCTGGGTCAGTGCCTGGTGCCCACAGGAGAATCCTCTGGTGCTCTGGTGGGCCAATCTGACACTGCAGCGGTGAAGTAGAGGCAGTTAGGACTAGTCAGCTCATATTCAATAGAGGGACCTGTTAGTACTTTGGAGATGAAAGCTGTCCTAAAATCTAGAGGTGGGGGGCAGAGTGGCCCTCAGGGTCACTGTAGGGTTTAGGTTTTCTTTAACAAACTGCATCCCTGCAGGGTTGCTTCTGGAGATAACATTTGTCAATGGACACATGGAAGAGGGTAGCTAAGGTAAACCCTTCATTTTTCTCTAATACCTACCAGTAGCATAACTAAATGTGATTTGGCCCTGGAGCAAAAATTAAATGGGGCCCTGTCATGGCTCATACAGTACATTTTTTATGTCTTTTAACTCAGTTGGATGCAACTAGAAAACTAAAGACTGTAACAGCAGAGGGGAATTGTTCTTCCTTTCTCTAAATTATGCCACTTAAGCACAAATCTGAGAAATAGGATGTAAGAGCAACAATGAGCCTTCTGGGCCCTGGTGTGGTCACACCCTCTCAGGTTACACCGCTAAACCGCTCCTCAATTTATCAGGAGCAGGAAAGAAAGAACTACTAATCTATCCGTTGAGTATTTTCATATTCGGAGAATATTCATATTCCAGCATTATATTTCGAAATACACACTCAAGTCCTCGAACAAATCTTTTCATTGGGTTGTCATGCTAATTATTTGGTGGAGTAAGGGTGAGTATTGCTGTGTGAATTGCAACCTGCATCCCAGTGAGTGTTTTCATTTTACCACACAAAGTACAATGAAAACGTTTGTTCCAGTTTTTCCCAAAAGATCAATTCTACCTGTGATGGAGAATTTTTGCAGATGAGATACATCATTTTTCCAGTGGGGTAAGGATTTTTTGGGGGGACATTAAATATAACAACAGCCTATGGGGTATGCAGTCCCATTGGGGTGCTGTTTTTCCTAACATAATGCAGAACATAACCTGGGAATTTGACGTTCCTGGCTTTTGTTTCATGCCCCCAGGGCACCTCGAATCTGGATGCCCCACTGTGTGAAACCCCCCAGAAAGCCAGAAATCACCTTTCCAGGCTCCTACTGCACATGCACAGGCTTTCATCCTGAAATGACTATGAGGTTTATTCATCAAGGTAGAAGCGCCAGGTAGTGCCCCGTAGCGGCAGGCAGCGTCTGGTGAACGTGGGGCGCTGTACGCAAAACCACATTTATGAAGGCAATTCTGGTGAGCGACTCTAACAGCGCCATGTAGCGTCAGATGTATTATTACAGGTGGCTCAGTGTATAGCACCGGTGCTCTAGATTCCAGAGTGCCTGGTATCACCTGTCGCTACCTGTCGCTCTCCCATACATTTCAATGGACGTTTCTTTTCTTCTGTTTAAACAGGGATTTTTGTTTTTAATTTTTTTTTTCTCTCAAATAATTGTGTCACCTCTCCTGGCCTAGAAAGAGTCATTTTTTAAAACTTTTTGGATTTTTTATATTTTTATGCAGAACTGTCATTACAGGTCTGGCATTAAAGTATTAATGTCACAATGTTACAACAACATCATTCCATGTGTTCTCGCTTTGTTACTGGTGGATATGTGTTCAAAATCTTTAATCACACAGCATCTGCCGCTCTATGCTATAGCGTGTGTGTGTTTTTTTGTTGAATATGGTGTGAGTCGCTGAGAGTCGGTCACAATGAGCTGGCGCTACCTTTCACTCCCAACATACATCACATTCATCAATACCAGCCAGGTTACTACAGCGACTGAGGCGCTCTGTTACAGCGCCCAACGATCACAGCATATACTAGCAGTCACTCTTAGCGCCTCTTTACAGACGCTCATCTGCGGATACCTGGCGCTAGTAATGAATCTGCCTGCCCGTTACTGTTACTTCAAAGTTTGTAAAATAACAATTACACCCCATTAGAACAAAAATGTACCTGACCTGTTGAGCTGCTCTATCACACGCGCATGAAATCTGTAGCCTGTTGTAAAGTTTCTGATAACTCCCACAAAAAAAAAAAAAAATATATATATATATATATATATATATATATATATATATATATATATAGACCATAGGAGGAATTTAGAAAATGTTGACCCTCCTAACCTTTTCCTATATAATTATATCATCTTTCAGCACACTCTGAAAGTATCGATTGTTTCTAAGGGCCAAAGGTCATCCCGAAACCATATCCTTCATTAACTTTTGCTGCTGCTTGGTCTTTTTAATTGAAGGTATTCTATATTGAAGAAAGATATAGATAGGATTTTTAGAGTTTTATGGAGGCTATTCGATCAGATAATGATCCAGTTAAATACGCAGTGCATGTCTGTTACTCCATATTTAAGAGGAATTCCAGTTTTTGTGTTATAATTTTCTATAAGGTTCCATGTTCATTTTGTTATGCATGCAACAATTAATAGAAGAGATATGGCCAGAATTCTAATTGTGCTATTAAGCAAATTAATCACAAAGACCTGTTATGAGGTAGTACTGACAAAATCATTGCTAATATAAATTGGTGGTTTATCTCTAATTTCTCATTATCATTATCATAAATTTTGTACGTTACCTTAAGACATCCATAGGCCAGTGATGGTATACAAAACCCCTCAGGCAGAATTTTATTTACTGTTACATTATTTCAGGGCTTACACTTACCCCTCTGAACTTATGGAGCCAACAAGTACGACAGTATACAAGTAATCTTGCTCTTCATCATAGGCCTGCTTAATTTCCAGGGGCCTCTTCCGCCCCCGGTGTCTGGAATGGAGTAAAGGTAATCAGCTGGCCTCCTGTTTACATGGCTCATGCTTTAAAATAGTATAGGATCCTTGGTACTATGGGCGTACATACCATAGAGGCAGGGAAGGCAACTGGTACCTTGCCCATGGCAGAAGGGGACCCAGTGAAAGCTGCCTTTCCCTGCCTTGCAGCACCTGCGGCAACAAAATCAGACTACAGCCATAGCAGTATGCAATGTTGGTGTCCTGTCTACAAGAAGTCTTAGGTTATGCAGAGCAGAACTAAGATGCTAGAGCATTGCTCCCCCCCCCACCCACTTACTTTGCATTGGGCACTCACAAGCGCCCCAGGAAGAACCTTATCTCACCACCCCCAATCAACCCAGACCCCCACAGTGCACAAAAACGACCTAATTCCAATCAGACCACATTCTCTGACAGTGTTGGACTGGCATGTTTGGGGCCCGCCAGGAGATCGGTTTCTGTGGGCCCACCTTACAATTACATGCAGATATTACTGCCTTATTATTCTTAGTATACAGTACGTCCTGCTCCAGATAAGATTCTTTACATCTGGGTATAACTCCGCCAGATGGCGCTGGACTGCAGAGACAGCGAAACTGGCTCCTCCCGGCCCCTCAAATACCCGGGACCTCCCACAAATCCCCAGATTTTCTCTGCAGTCTGGACTGCGAAGGACAAGAAGATGGCTCTCTCTTCTCACAGGTGAGCAGGGCTATTAGCCTGCGGCCCTGTAGGACTATTCTCACCCGTTCCATTGTTAATTTGCCTCCCAGCCTTGGCTGCACTGGTGCGGGTGACGGTAGGCAGCACTGCTGTCAGGTGCTTAGGAGCGCTGCTCCACCGCAATCCCCCACCAAAGGGTAGGCGGTATAGGCACATGGTGAGCCTTATGGGATGCCCCTCCCGCACTATTGCCCCTCCCCCTGTCTATCGGTGGGCCCTACGTTAGGTGGCCGCTGCCCTCCCTCGCTTTCCCTTGTAGTTCTCGGGGGTGTGTGTGTGTGTGTTTGGTACATGGTTCTTCGGGGGGGCGGGGCCTGTGGATGGCGCGTTCCGCATCACTGTCTCCGTGGCCCGCCCCTCAAAGTATACTCGGCGCCATTTTTGCTTCTTCGTGCTGCGTGGCTGGCGCCTACCTACCGCGGTCCGTGAGTGCCCTCGCGGGGCTTACGGGGTTTTTTGCTTATGTCTTACAGGCGGGTCAAACTCAATTGGTTTCTCCTGGCTCTCGGGGGTTCCTTCGGGACAAGCCCGGCTGTGTGTGGCGTATCCCCTACAAGTGTTGACAATGCGCGGGTTTGTGTACCTTGTGCCCAGCAGGTGCTTGCGCTGCAGCCTGGTTTACCAGCAACTGGGCCTGTGCCACGTATGGCTTCGCCTACTCCCCCAAACTTACATTTGTCTCCCAGTGAGCTGCATACCAGTGGGGAGTCTCAGCCTGATGTGTCTACTAGACTGGCCAGTGTTGAAAAGTTGCTTGCTAATACTATGGCGCGTAAGGCCTCTGCTAAGAGGCGGCATTTAGCGCCTGATGTCCCCCTTTTTTCTCTATGGAGGCTGAAGAGTTCCTTCATCTGTCTGGTTATACCCCCCTGGAAGAAGGGGAATTGTTCTCTGACTCAGAATCATCTGATGAACGGCCCAAGGCTTATGGTGATTCTGGCTCTGATCCCTGGGCCCCAGATGATACTGATAGGCTTTTGGCTCAGATTTTTGAAGTGCTTTCTATCTCTCCCCGGCCGCGGCTCCTAAGCAGCAGGAGGAATTGTTTCATATTGCTAATCCACGTTTAGAGTTCCCTGAACAATCTCATTTTAATAATCTCATGCTAAAAGAATGGGAGCGTCCTAGCAGGCTCCCCGGAGTCCCTAAGAGTTGGGATAAGAGACATCCCATTCCTGCTGAGGTGGTTATACATTGGTCATCCCCTCCCGAAGTGGATGCCCCAGTTCTGGGTTTGTCTAACACCTCTGTCATGCATTCCCCTGACTCTACTACCCTGAAGGATAGTGAGGACCGGTGTATTGATCAGCTGGCTTCCCATGCCTTTGCCTGTGTGGGGACAGCACTGCGCCCAGTTTGTGCCTCTGCCATTACAGCTGTGGCTATTAGGACTCTGCTTAAAAGTGTCCTAGATGGAGCTCCTGATAATGTTTCTAGTGAAGAGTATAATGCACTCTCGCGTTGTGAGGTATTTGTGGCTTATGTCCTCTCTGCCTTGGATGATACTATTAGGATGTGTGGCAGAGCCTCTGCCTTGGTGGTGGCTATAGGCCGCTTGGTTTGGCTGTGCCAGTGGGCAGCTGACAACGCTGCCAAGAAGGCTCTCACTGGTTTTCCCTTCAAAGGACTACGCCTCTTTGGGGACCGTCTGGACCTGTTTGCTAAGGGAGGCAGGTTACCCCAGCGCAGAAGGCAGTCTCGGCCCTTTCGGGACCTGGGCTCCTTTTCTTCCCCCTACCGTGGATCCAAAACGGGGAGAGGGGTCTCCTTTACTGGGGCCCGAGGAGATTTCTGGGGTAGGGGCAGAGGACGTGGACGCCCTGGCCCATCCTGGGGCTCCAAACCTAAACCTTCCCCCAAGCCCCCTCAGGCATGAAGGGGCGCCCTCACCCATCCGGGTGGGGGGGCGGCTTCAGCTCTTTGCTCACGTCTGGAGGCATCATGTCTCAGACCGGTGGATTCAGGAGGTATTGTCCTCCGGTTACAAGATAGAGTTTGCTGCCTGGCCACCCCCAAGATTCCTCAGATCCTGGATGTCTCAGGACCCCATGTCAGCTCAGGCTCTGATTCTGGCGGTGCAAAGCCTTCTGGAGCTGGGGGTCATCTGTCAGGTCCCCTTACTAGAAATGGACAGGGGTTTTTATTCCAACCTTTCCATCATGCCCAAAAGAGATGGGTCAGTCAGGCCCATCCTGGACTTGAAGATCCTCAACAAATTTGTCAGATGCAGGCGCTTTCGCATGGAAACTCTGTGCTCTGCTATCAGTTCCCTGCGTCGAGGGGACTTCATGACCTCTGTGGACATCAAGGATGCTTACCCTCATATTCCCATCTTTCCAGGTCATCAAAGATTCCTCAGGTTCGCTCTGGAGGATCAGCACTACCAATTTGTGGCTTTGCCCTTTGCTTTGCGGTCTCACTTCAGCTCCCAGAGTGTTCACCAAGGTGTTGGCAGGAGTGATGGCTCCGCTCAGGTCTCAGGGCATTCGCGTCATGCCCTATTTGGACGACATTCTCATCACTTCTCAGTCCCTCCAACAGGCAGAGCTGGATACTCAGCGAGTAGTGTCCACACTGGAGTCATTTGGCTGGGTGATCAACCATCCCAAATCTTCCCTGTCACCCTCCTTGGTGATGCCTTTTCTGGGAATGAATCTGGATACAGCTCAGGCAAGGATTTTTCTTCCTCAGCAGAAGGTGGGCAGTCTGTTAGCGCAGGTCCAGTTCCTTCTATCTTGCCCTCATCCCTCCATCAGGCAGGGAATGCAGCTGGTGGGCCTGATGGTGTCGTGCTTCAAGGCGGTTCCTTATGCCCAGTTTCACATGAGGCCTCTGCAACTTCACCTCTTGTCAGTATGGGACAAGGATCCTGCGTCCCTGGACCAGGTCCTTGTTCTGTCCCCCCTAGCCAGGCGGTCCCTCTCGTGGTGGCTGGACTCCAGGAACCTGTTGGCGGGCAGATCCTTTCTGGCCCCCTGCTGGGAGACGATCACCACGGATGCCAGTCTGACAGGTTGGGGGGGCTTCTGGAAGTCTCTACAGTTCCAAGGGTGGTGGGGCCCTCGGGAGGCCCACACCCTATCAACATTATGGAACTGAGGGCGATCAGGTTGGTTCTGGCTCGCTTGACCCAACACCTTCGGGGTCGGCCTGTTCAGGTACGCTCGGACAACCAGACGGCGGTTGCCTACATCAATCAGGGAGGGACCCGGAGCAAGGGGGCCCTCAAGGAAGTGTCCCTGATCCTGCCCTGGGCGGAGGACAATGTTCCCTGCATCTCAGCTGTGTACATTCCAGGGATGGGGAATCTGCAGGCAGACTCTCTGAGCAGGGGGGCCTCTCGCCTAGGAGAATGGTCCCTCAGTGACGGGGTGTTTCACTTTCTGTGTCACCGTTGGGGTCAGCCAGATGTGGATCTGTTTGCGTCCCGTCACAATCACAAGCTTCCAGCCTTTGTCTCCCTGTCCCAGGATCCTCTGGTCACAGATGCTCTAGCAATGTCATGGCAGGACTTTCAGCTTCTGTATGTCTTTCCCCCATTCCCCCTGTTGGGCAGGGTCCTGTGCAAGATAGCTCAGGAAGGGGTGTCAGCAATCCTGGTGGCTTCCCGGTGGCCAAGAAGAGTGTGGTTCGCAGACACAGTGCAGCTGGCAGTAGATCAGTACGCTCTGCCCAGGGTTCCAGACCTACTCACTCAGGGACATTTACGCCATCCCAATTTACAAAGGCTGGCTTTGACGGCCTGGCTGCTGAAACCTCCATCTTGATGGAAAAGGGGCTGTCTGCCCCTGTTGTTAACACCATAATTAGGGCTAGGAAGAAGTCTTCTTCTTCCATTTACTATAGGGTTTGGCATGCCTACATTGACTGGTGTGAGTCTAGGTCTCTTCCCTGTTGTGTGTTCTCTATTCCCAGGATTCTGGAGTTCCTTCAACATGGTTTGGATATGGGGCTTCAACTTAGTACTCTGAAGGGTCATGTTTCTGCCCTGGCTGTTTTATTCCAAAGATCTTTTACTCAGCATTCTCTGGTCAAGACCTTTTTCCAGGGGGTTACTCATGTGCGTCCTCCACATAAGCCTATGTTGCCTGTCTGGGACTTGAACTTGGTCCTTTCTGCCTTGCAGGGTGCACCCTTTGAACCTGTGCATGAGGCTGCCTTGGCCATTCTTACTCTTAAGGTTGTCTTTTTGGTGGCTATCACTTCTGTTTGTTTCTGAGTGTGAGTGCGTGTTTCTGAGTTGGCGGCGCTTTCCATCCAGCCCCCCTACTTTGAGAGACACCAGGACAAGGTGGTGTTTCGCTTCAAGCCAGATTTTCTGACTAAGGTTGTGTCTGCCTTTCATCTTAATCAGGACATTGTTCTACCTTCCTTGTGCTCTAATCCTAGTAACACTAAGGAGAGAGTTTTGCATTCCTTGGATGTGGTCAGGAATCTGAAGTACTATCTGGTGGCTACTGCACCTTTCAGGAAAACTGATGCTCTTTTTGTGGTCCCTTCTGGTCCTAGGAAGAGTTTGGCTCCTGCTAAATCTACTATCAGCAAATGGATCCATCAGGTTGTGTTTCAGGCCTACGCTGCTAAGGGGAAGAATCCTCCCTTTTGCCTTACTGCTCATTCCACTTGTGCTGTTGGTGCCTCTTGGGCTTTTCAGCACCAGGCTTCTGTTGAACAAGTTTGCAAGGCCGCTACTTGGTCTTCTGTTCATACCTCAGCTGATGCTGCTTTGGTCGCAAAGTTCTGCAGGCGGCAGTGGTCTAAACTGTCTGCTGTTACTTTTGGGGATCCCACCCTACTTTACGGACAATGCTATTGGATGTCCCAGACGTAAAGAATCTTATCTGGAGCAGGACGTACTGTATACTAAGAATAATACAATTCTGTGATTACTCACCTGTAGAATTGGTATTATGAGTATACAGTACGTCCTGCTCCACCCCACCCTTGGTTTCATTATTCTTGGATCCTCTGTATGGTGATTGTTATCATTGTTGGTTTAGTTAATGGTTGGTTATGTTATCATTCTCCCGGCTTCTTGTTAACTGCTTTTCAATTCTGGGGATTTTGCTGTCTCTGCAGTCCAGCACCATCTGGCGGAGTTATACCCAGACGTAAAGAATCTTATCTGGAGCAGAACGTACTGTATACTCATAATATCAATTCTACAGGTGAGTAATCACAGAATTGTATTTTTCATTCTCATGCACACAGACAATAATCCTACCAGTATTGTCTGTGGGTAGATAACCTGTGCTTTCCTACCATAGAACAGTGACATCCAGCATTACCTACTGCTTCTATTCTAGAAAAATGAGCAGCACAGTATTTGCTCACTTATATAGATAACCATCTCTTTTGGAGATGGGGGCCCCCAAAAGTCCCCTCAGTTCACCTTGAGATTCCCTTGTAAGCATGTGAACCAGTACGAACCTGGTCACTTGACTGATTGGTCTACTCACAAATCAAGATTGCAGTTTATGCATGTGGATTTATTTTACTGCTAGGGGTTTTTTTGAGGCGTCCTCTCTGATTTTTGCTATAGGGCCCTGTAAAACCTATGTACACCCCTGCTTAGTACCCATTACCAGTACACTAGAGATGAAAAAAATAAACTGTTTGTTAAAAAGAAATACTACACTTAAAGCGGACCAAAACCCACTGAATTTGTAAAATATATTTGTCCATAGCCCCTGCCAATATTCCCTTCTTAGGGAGTAAAACTAGAAATGGATATTCCGCTTTTCAAATCACCCTGGAACACTGTTTTTTTTGCTGTTCCTCTTTTTGAGATGTCAGGTAATCAGTCATTGCATAGGTGTGGCAATAACAGCATTGCCACACACAACAATGACAATAAATGGAGGAGGCGGAGCTTTACAGCTAAAACAAAAGCTATTACCTGGGAATAGAGTGGAGCAGGAGCACTAAAAATTAGAAAAAGGTCCTCTTCGTAGGGGGAGCAATTCAGGGGATGCTATTGAAAAAAATGGAGGTTTTGGTCCGTTTTAACTTTCCACCAGCATCTTCGGTCCTGACCCAGTATCTTCCTCCCAGTCTGGCCTGTTGTTTGAGATTTTCTTTACAACTGGCAGCTTTTGTGCTTGACCTGGCGCCCAGAACCTAGGATTTTGACTATCCTGGGTTTTGGTCCTTGCCCCTGGGACACACCGATCAGGGGTAACCCAATGTGTGAAACCCCCCAGGTTGCCTAAACAAACTCACCTCTTCATGGTTCTACAAAGCATGCGCCCATCAGCAATGAGCTCGGGCCCCTTTGTCCATGAGCTTGTCTAATACGAGCAAATCAGAGCACGCTGGTGGCCACATCCCCCACTACCCTCTAACCGGGAGCATGCCCGTCGGCCATTCACAAATGCCTGGAACAGGCATGTGTCCTGCTAGAGGGATTGCGGGGATGAGGCCACTGCTCACGCATGCACCATTGGACCAGGAAAGAATGTGAGTTTATAGGCGACCTGGGGGGGTTTCACACAGCCGGGCATCCCGATTCTGGATGTCCTGGAGGGAGGGAATCAGTCGGCCCGGGGAATGTTATTGGCCATACACTCTGAGCCACTGGCCTTAGGCGATTGCTTAGATGACATGACCCCAGTGGCTCTGAGCGCGATGATTGGACGAGTACCCGCGCACACCTAATCGGGGTGCCCCATGGGAAAGGACCAAAACCCAGGATAGTCAAAATCCTGGGTTTTGGTCCACTTTAATATACTATAACTGGCCCTTGATGCTCCAACAATAGGACATACTTTCCTTTATTTTACTCTGTGGGGTGAGTTACATTTAACCCACTAAAATGTATTTGCTTCTCTGGAACTTAAAAAAATAGGGTAAAATAATACCCCTGACCACATTTGAATCCATATAGTTTGTCCATTTATTGTGTAACATGTGTAGCAACTTCATATTGAATGGTCTAGCTAGGGGGGCCAGGAAGCAGATGAGTTCTGTGGTGCCCCCCTGTGTGCAACCCCGGTGATCATCAAGTAAATTCACCTAGCAAATGATGCAACGTTGCTTGCACATCCCCTCTGTAACTCTGGCGCGTACCTGCGGCAGGCTTGTGTTAATGGTTGGTGCAAGTTCCCCCTTCAGCTAGAGGTGAGTTGGGATGCTGCCAGCAGTGTGTTCGGCTAAATTCAGCTCACTCGCCGTACTGATGCCAAAGCAACTAGCAGAAGCTGAGTGAAGCAGAGCGCACTGACCAGCTACAGAGCAACGCCTGTGTCGTGGGATCATCGGAAGGGAAGGTTTTTCATGGTGATCGGGATAACCCGCCGAAGAGGAACAACACCTGGGAGAGTGAGAAACCTGGGTGGTGTTCCTCTTTAACTATTATAATGTACTGTACCTGATTTAAAGTAAAACCAATATCTTACAAAAAAAGTCTTTGGTTGTTCACTTTACAATGTGCACTGTGCTTTATTGTGAAAGTATATAATTAGTCAGTGTGTTTAGTCACTGCACCTATTACATCCTTTTACTTTCTCAATCCCAGATGAACAATATTTAACTACAACAGGCAGTTGCGTAGGTAGCGTCTGTAATTTGCAGAACTTACGGCAGCGGTGCACTCATTATCCACTTGAAAACAGTATGCTGCCTTCATTCTCAAAGATGATGATTTGATGTCTACCCAGTTCTTTAGTTTTAATGTTTATTACAGTACCTAAATCTTTTATAAAGTAATCAAGTATAATATATGAGTACTAGGATGCCTCCAATGCCCCCTGGTTTAAGGATTAGAGGTGACTGGTGTAGCTTTATGGTGCCCTGTACAATATATCTAGCCAGCCCAGCAGTTTAAACTAGCTCTCTGTCACCCGTGAGATTGTATATTGATGAGGGAAGCGTATTTGCACTCTATTGTATGTTTTCCACTGTATGATACTGAAATGTATCTTTTTCTTTTATATAAATAGAATACAGATTAAACCAAAGAAAAAGGTTTTCCTTAATTAAAATGAATTAAAAAAAAACTTGCGCATGCGGTGAACAGTGCCTGGTAAATTTTGTAAATTATCCACATATCGCTGTTGTCAACCCTGTGAGGTATGCTCAGTCTTGCTCTGATGAAATATGTATATTGTAAAAACAGCAGATGTACGTTTGTTAGGTTGTTGACAAAAAATGTGGTTAATTATGGCACTATGGGGTTAATTTACAAGACACTTGGGGCTTTATTTCAGAAACGCTAGTGCCACGTAGGACCACGGAGCGGCAGGTGATTTTCTGGCACACCACAAGAAAGCAATATTTATAACTCTAAAAATAGTTAGCACCACTCATTGAGTTTGTTAGCGTTCCATGTATCAATAGCGCTGGGTTTTCGTAGAGCATCAAATCAAATCAGGTGCTCAGTGTCGTTCTCCCATTCACTTCCATTAACCTTTCTAGTCATGTTATTTTCTTTACTTCTGTTTAGCATTTGTCCTGTTTTTGGGGCTGACAGGACATCCCTGGTCTGCTCAGGATGTCTTTTACCGTCATTATAGTACTTTGGAGTTTTGCATCAAAATTGCATTTTAATGCATGCCATTCAAGTTGCAGGGCTTCTGCGTGTCGCAAATGTCATTCCATTTGTTTTCTCTGTGTCCCTCTACCCTCCGACTACTTTACGTTTTTTTTTTTTTTTTTATATTGCAATAGGTTTCACAGTGCCTGTGCTGGCGCTGTTGTTTTTGGCATTAAATATTGGATAGAGTGCCAGATTTCCTGCGTTCTTTAATGGCGCTACCTCTCGGCCTCTGCTGTGGGCTTTTTGTATTAAATGTGGTAGACACTTCCCAATTTCCGCTAGTGTTCTCTTCTATAGCTCAAGAATCCGGCACTGTGATTTGAATTTGCAATGTCACTTGTCCTCTGCTATTACTGTTCTGCTTTTGTTTTTCACTTTCTGCACTTACGGTTTGCCTCTGTGGTTCAAAGATGCCCCCCGCTTCCCCAGCAGCTCTTCAAGCAGCTCTGATGGCGCCTCGCCCCTCCCTGCAAGGCCACCCGCCAACAGGTAGAGCTCTGTGTACACAAACAGATAATTCAGGTAAGTGTTTTGTGTGTTTTCTGCACATTTTGTTTTTGTGTGAGCATGTCTCTCATTCTGCTCCCTTTTTCTTTACTTTTGTCTGAGGCCTCTTTAGGCCAATTTTGTGTGTGTTTTATTCACATGTAATCTCCCTGTGGACGTGTATTTCCATGCGGTCCTTTCTTCTTTATTATTGACTTAGGCCTCTTTCTGCCAGATCAGAGTTTATTGGTGTCAACATTGTGTTTTTTTGTAAATACTGATGTATTACATTTTTCTTTATTTTGTTTTTGTTTTTTTGGGTATGTAGGACAGGTTTCTGCTGGAGTATAACTACGCCCGACACCGGCCCGGAAGGGGAGCATTGTGGAGGCGATTAAGGTCACTGTGGCCCAGCGCTTTGAAATTAAGCTTCCGCCCCATACCTCCGCTATGCAGGACAACCTTGGTTAGATTCAAACTACAGCACTTGTCCTTAATGGCTCTTCCTGTTTTTTGTCTCCACAGATAAGCAGCCTCCCCTGACACCAAACATGGCAAGGAGGTTCTTCCCCGCACCCGAGCCCAGAACCCTTACAGATCAGTGGGGGGCTTTCACACCGTGGCGAAGTGGAGGACCCAGGGGAGGAAGGGGATGAGGAGGATGATGTCCCAGAGAAGTTGGCCGTAAAGATGGGGGATGTGGTGGTCATCAGCACCAATGAGGAGAATACGGAGTCTGACTAATGGTGGGGACAGTATCAGATGGAGAGTCCGAAGGTGGAGGTGGTTGACTCCCCACCACCCTATGAGGGTCCTGGAGGGATATTGGAGGGGTCTGGCCCCCTCGGAGTTGGGCTTGAAAGGTCCAAATTGGAGGAGCACTGTCGTCCCTTCCTCCCCTCGCAGCCCTTCCTGGTTTGAGGACTGCACCTTGTGCCCTGGTAACTGGCCTTTGTGTGTTTTAATATTGTTGACTAGTGTTGAATTGACAAGTGTGTTGCTCATGTGTTTCTTGTGTTTGCTTTCATATTGTTACAGGTCATCATAGGCCAATGACCTTCTCCATACCCCTTCCGGTCTTTTCGCCAGAGCCGCTGTCAGGTACCTGTGGTATCCACACACATACATAAAACTAGCTAATGTGTTGCCTCTGTGCTTATTAAATTGATTATTTGCCCGACTAATGTTTGCTGCTTTGTTTTTTGTGGTTTTCCTTTTACTTCTCACAGATCTTCATGCTCCTGCTGGCATGTCTCTGTTGCCCCCCCCGAACCTGCCTTGTCCCCACCAGCATCCAATTAGGTCCAGCAGCATGGCCCAAAGCCAGAGTTGTGATGGTGAGTACCGTGTTTGCCGGCGTATAAAAACATGCTTCCAAGTGGGGGGGTCGTCTTATACGCCGGGTGCACGGGTGACCATGGCCGTATTTGCAGCAATTTGGGGCTCCTCCACCAGCAGCACCGCTTGCTCGCCCCCCCCCCAATCATCTATAATTAAGTTACGGGCACACGCGTGCGTGCCCCCCCGCGCGCTGATCGCGCCCATCACCCCCCCCCCATCACCTGTCAAGGGGCTCTCACGTGCATGCCCGGGGTCTCCATGCTGATCTCGGAAGCCGCCCGCCCTTACCGCCTTCCCTCCAATCAGCTGCTTCGGTGCCCGCCCCCTCCAGGAAGCAATGCCAGCGCGGGACTAGAGAGAGGCAATTAGGCTCCGCCCATCTGCTGATTCAGACTCGTGACTGCAGCAGAGACCTGAGGACTGCGGAGGAAAAGGAGGGAATATAGATATATTTTGTTATATATTTAAAAAAAAATGCATAATAGATGATGATTTTGTCATGAGAGTGTGTGTGTACATAAACCATGAAAACATTTTTTTTCCAGTTTGGCCGTGGGGCTCCAGTGCGCATGCCCAGCTGGCATCCTTCCCCAGAGGCATCCCGCATGGGCGCCGATCAAACTCCTCAGTGCCACCCCCCCATCATCTGTGATTTGGTCGCAGGCACCGAGCGTGCACCGTCCATGACTGCAGAAACCAGGGGTGGTGTTTCTGGTGGAGGAGTTTGATCGGTGCCCGTGCGGGATGCCCCTGGGGAAGGATGCCAGCTGGCCAGATTTACTTGTTGGTCACGGGGGCATGTGCACGGGAGCCCCACGGCCAAACTGGGGAGGCGGTCATCCATGACTGCAGAAACCAAGAAAACATTTTTTGTCCAGTTCGGCCGTGGGGCTCCCGCGCGCATGCCTGTGTGGGTGACCAACAAGTAAATCTGGCCGGCTTACCCAGGGGCATCCCGATTTGGAATGTCCGGGGGGAAGATCAGAGGCCAGCCCCCACAATACCTAAAGACACTCACCTCTTCCAGGTCCAACGGTGCATGCGCAGGCTCTGGTCCAATGAGAGCGACCACTGTCACCGTGTAATTGGGCAGGTGGCTCTCATTAGAACTAATGGGGATCCCAGCCTGTTGAATTACGCAATGACGGTGAGCGGCTTTCATTGGAGCCCGCGCAGCCAGGTAAGGTAAGTGTTTACTGGACTTTCTGGGGGGTTATACACAGCGGGGTATCCTGAACTGGGATGCCCCGCTGTGTAAACCCCCCTCCCAAAAGCCCCATTAAAATTGTAAACTAAAGCAAATCTGATGTTCTTTCACGTTTTATTTGGTGTGTGGAAAGTGTGCGGAAGAGGGAGTAGTCTTATACGGCGAGTATATAACAAACTCTATATTTTGAGTGGAAATGTTGGGGGGTCGTCTTATACGCCCAGTCGTCTTATACACCGGCAAATACGGTAACTTAGGCCCAGGGTGCAAACACTTGCTGCCTTGCAGATGTTGTTTTGAAATATTTCGCGCTATGAATTTACAAGTTTTAGGCTGGCACAAAAGCATTTTTGTTTTGGGGTGTTGGTAGTTGAATCATTCAGTTCTATCAGGTCAATAAATGTAATGGAGTTTGTGTTTCAGAGGCAATGCTTGTTCAAAATTGAAAAATCAAGGGTCCCCCTTACTGGTTGATTACACATCCTGCACACATTTTACAGCTGGCACTATGTGGAGTCCCTCAAATAGTGTGTGTGGTTTGGACAGTGTTCTTTCCTTTGGTTATTATTGTATTGAGCTGTGTTTCAACTGACCTTGCTGATATGTGTTGTCAGGTTGGGCAACACATTGTGTATTGTCCCTTTTAATAACACAAGCTTGGTGGTCTTGCTCATTGTGATCTTGACATGCTTGCCTAATTTTGTTTTTTGTCTCTTCCCAAGAGCCTGCATACGTGAGCATCACAGACTCTAGAAATATGTTCTGAAGTCCAGAGCAATGTCGCTGGACATGCGGGAGAAGATGCTTGGTGGGGGCAAGAAATAGGTTGGCTGCTGTGCAGCTTTGAGTGTTTTTTATGGCCATGTTGGACACAAGAAATATTAAAATATTTCTTGTTTCTAACATGCGTTTGGGTCTGTTTCCTTATGTGACTTTAAACAAACTTTTAACATTAACTACAAACACAACATTCACAGTTCCACTGGGCATGATAACTCAAAATGTATTGGCAACAATCTGCCCACAAAAGTAAACTACAAAAATACACACAATTACCTTTCCACATCATGGGCAGATGATGATGACCATTATGGTATCCAGGGGTAGCCAGCCAGGAGGCTTTTTGGGGTGCTGTTGTTTGCCCATAGTGCACAGGAGGGTTGTTTGAAGGCACTGCCCCAGCTCCAAACAGGGCATGGAAAAAGATGTTTTGCTGCTGCACCTGCTGGTTGAGGACCTGCAGCCATTTCCCTCTGACTCTCCTGGTTTGCTGCAATAATGGCCACCTGTTGTTCCTGTGCATGTACTGTCTGCTGTTCCAGCTCTGCCTATTGTTCCTGTGCTGCCTGCTCGGCCAAAGGATTCTTTTTTACTTCTGCAGTTGTCCTTCAATGCCAGCGACTCCTGTCAGTTGGCCGTGCGTTGATTATTGTAGACTTAAAGAATTTGCGTACCAAGCACATATAGCTGTGCGCTACTGGGCCACCTTTCCGTCTCCGCAACTACCAACAATGGAGCCTGAAAATTTAGAAAATAAAATCTACATCATACAAATGGCTGTGTTTGGATAAGGGTTTGTGTTACCCCATCAGCTCAAACATCAGATTGTGTTACGTGTGTTGTTATGTGTTGTGCATATGCTGGTGACGGCAGAAAAATAACAATATATGTGGACTGGCCAACATTTAAATTAACACACAGACACTACGTTGCTGTGTGTTATGCCAGTTGGGACTGTGTTGCTGTTTGCCACATTTATGCAGTCCAGCACAGTTGGCCCAAAGAGGGATATGTAACAATATAACTTACCAAGGTGGACCCAGATGGCTGGGTTGCCCGAACACCTGAATCATTGGATGTTACCCTTGCAGATGGGCTTTGTGGAAGCAGAGGACACAATGTGTCATCCTGTAAATAAACAGGGGTGAAATGTATAATATGTGTGCCAAAGTAGGCCAGCAACATGCGTATAAAGGGTCGGCAATCATAACACGCTGGAGGAGGGACACAGAAGGAGATGTTGACAGCTTAGAAGTCACAACAATCGAACGTCAAGTATGGGCAAACTATAGAAACATTACAGAACCAACGCAAGGCCAGTCAAACTGGATGTATCATGTGGCCCATGCCCCAGAGAGGAGACATCATAGTCAATGTGGAATATACATCAAAATGCAAATTCGCAATACAGGTGGGGTTAGGGGAGGCCTACCAAACAGATCACATGACATGACCATGATGGCAATAACCATCATGTCTAAATTGGCCAGTAGAGGACACGTGCCAAAGTAGCACTTACAGACAGGGATGTTGCACCTATCAACGCTGCCTACAAATGCAGGGACAAACCATTTAGACAACATAGACAAAAAAAACCAAATATCCTGAATGTGCAATGGCCACAAGAAAAGCCACAAAAAGCTTGGGTAAACAGAGATTGTGTAGCACACAGCAAGGCAGGATTTTATAGGACACCTTTTCTGGCTTGTCTAGCATCTCCTCTCTTGGCCCAGGGCCAAACGTAAGAAATGTGTTTTCCTCAGGCTGTTGGTTGTTTCAACAATGCATCTGGTTTAGTGGTGAGCTGCATTGATTTTTACTTGTGTGTGTAAAAGTGTGTGTGTTTGTAGACTGTTCTGAGGTGTGTACTGGGTGTGTGTGTGTGTGTGTGTGCACTTGTGATTGAGTTTCTGCCTTTGTGGTTGCAGTGGCAATGCAGTGCAGAGCCAGATTTTGTTGTGATGTTTGGTGTGTGGATGAGTTGTGTGGCTGCCGTTGAGGAGGACAAGGAGACTGAGGAAGCCACAGTGGTGTGACTCTGGGCTAACTTAGGCCCTTATTTAACAAGGGATAGCGCCAGGTAGCGACTGGTGAGCGATCGGTAATGGCGGTCACCGCCACGAGAACGCCGGCTCCCCACCACAATCACACATTTATCAAGCCGATCCTGATTAGCGACTGAGAGAGCGCTAGATAGCGAATCATTCATCATTATTCCAGCCTCACCCCACAGCGCCAGCGAGCGACCTTGAACAGCGACAGGTATGACCTCTCGCTACCTGGCGCTCTCCAATGCATTTCAATGGAACAATCTTTAAATAATCATAAATAATTGTTATTAATTTTTTTTTTTTTTTTTAATGTGAAAAATTCTGTTACCACTTCTGCAATGTAAGATATTTTTTTTAAGGTAAAAGAAAAATAAAAAAAAAATTTGTGCAGAATTGATATTACAGGTCTGATATTAATGTATTCATATTACAAAATGTTTTTATCAACTTGTTTTTTTTGGTTTCAAAAAATATGGTTGTTTGGGGGTTAAAAAACTACTTTTAACCCATCGCCGCCAGCGCTCTGGGGTTTAAACATGCATTTCACAGCGCGAGAATTTTTTGAGCGTGATTTGTTAATGAATATGGTGGGAGCCGTTCGCTATGGCCATTCGCTATCATGCGCTCCCATACAGCGCGGAACCTGTCAAATAGCGACTCCTCGCCCAATATTCAACATTACTGCCCACCGACTGAGTCGCTGTCAACAACCGAACAACGGCTAAGCACAGCGACTACTAGCGGGCGCTCTGAAAATACTGCTACAGTCGCTCATCTGTCGCTACCTGGCGCTATTAATGAATCGGCCTCCCCATCTTTAACACCTGGCTGTCTGTGGCAGATTTGAGTGATGAACAAATCGAGCTGCACTTTTGACACTGTACCGCCAAATCTGGCCCAAAATTGAGCCCACCACTAGCCACGTCTTTGTGCCTCCTTAAAAATAATTGCGAGGGACACATGTCAGGCCACTGCTGCTCCATTAAATGGCATTAGCCAGCCTAACAAGAGCCGCATATTTCATAAGGTCACCCTGGCCATCTGTGACCTCATCCCAACCTACATACGCTTTCCGGCCGATGATGAAGAGGTTCAACACATCAAACTGGCTTTCTATCGTATGGCAGGAATCCCAATTTTGCATAGCTGCATTAATGGAACCCATATTCCCTTCCGCCCCCTTTGAGCACAAGAGCTGCACTACAGAAACCAGAAGAGCTTCCATTCGATTAATGTGATGGTTGTGTGATCTTGAGATGCGGCTGTGTGTTGTGAGGTTAGGCTTTCTGGGCTCCTGCCATGACTCATATGTGTTGTACCAATCTGCCCTGTGCCGGTAATTTGAGAACAACAAAATGCCGCTGGGATGGCTACTAGGTAAGTACAAAACCTATACACAGATGACCAGCAGAACTGGACGGGGTTAACAACATTAACCCATGTGTTTCTATTTAGCTGATAAGGGATACGGCCAGAAGATGAAGCTCATGACCCCTGTGCAGAACCCACATACTGCATCTGAAATGCATAGATGCATTGTGGATAGAACTATCGGCCTGCTGAAAGCACGCTTTCTATGTTTGGCCCGTCCAGGAGGGGAGATGCTCTACAGCCCAGAGAAGGTCTCCAAGATAACGTTCGCTTGCTATGTGCTATAAATTATCTGCATACTTCATCGAATGGAAGAGCCTGAGAAAACATAAATAGTGCCTGGAGTCCCAGACATGCCTGCTGACACTGCCTAAGACACCCTGCCCGGTGGGCACAAATTAATTCCTTTTTTCAGGTAAGTGACACAAACTGGGAAAGGATTGCTACAGTAGGAACAGCAGGGAGATATGTGGACCCAGTTAAAGCATACCTAAAAAGTTGCAGAAAAACATTTATCAAAAAAACACACACTAGCCCCAATCAATAGCTGTCCAACAGCAAATAAAAACTGACCTAAACAGATTTAGCCAAGCCATAGACAAGAAAAAGTAGCGAAAGGGAGAATGAATACAGAAACTGACATGTTTTTTTTCTCTCTTCTAGGCACCTTAAAGAGGACCAAAACATTAGAAATAATGTTATGTTAATTCCTTTCTTTGGTTAAAAAAATGTAAAGAAACTGTAAAACTGTAAAGGGTAACTTTTGGTATGAGCTGTATTGTGTGTGGTTGTACTACAGCACCCTATGGGCTACAAAGAAATATGTGTAGATTATTGTTTGCATACCCCATAGGATGCTGTTATTTTTCAATTAATCAAAAATATCCTTACCTGATTATGGAAAAATTATGGAACCCATCTGTAAAAATGCCCCATTGCAGGCGCATGTGATTTTTTGGGAAAAACAGCTAGAAAAAATGTTATTGCACTTTTTGTGTGTTAAAATTAAAAAGCTTACTGAGATACAGGTTTCAATTCACACTGCACGGCATACCCAAAGCGCACCTTACATCACTAAATAATTAGTATGTCCCTTTTGTACATCTTGTAATCTTCACTGGTGCTGGTGCCACCACCAACTTCTTAAACAGTTGATTCAGTAGATTTGCTGAATTCCTCCAAGTAATTAGTTTTTTTTCGGAATCTAATGTTTGAATCATTTAAAAAGAACCTCACCTTCTCCCCGCTATCTTCCAGCAGCTCAGGTGTCCCTCACCACTCTGCAACAGGGCGGATGACACAGAATATTTCACTTCCAAATGAGCCCCTGCTAGCTGGGGTGGAGGATCTGTGTCCTCTGCCTGCAGAGCAGAGCAGTGAGGGACAACCATGCAAAAGATTGGGAGGGAGGAGGAGGTGAGTATTGAATTTTATTTAAAATTCTGAGCTAATTCTGATTTCTTAGAAGCAATTCGCTCATCACTACCCACCAACAATGAACACTGCAAGAAGGAGGCACTCTGTCATGACTGCAAATGTACAAACATACAAAGCACCTTCGGAGAAAAATATGCATGGACATTTGCACAGTCTGTCAGGGCTGGGCTGCAGCAGTGAGTTGTTCAAAGTTTCTTTGAGCATTATTAATGAAGAATCAGCACCACACAGAGCCACTTTTTTGCAGTTTCCCAGTATTGCTCCACTAATTATAAGGGAAGAACAGTCCAATGCTTCCTAGCACTCTTCCAGCAATATAATTAGTATAATCATGACATTTAATTTCCTACATAAGCAATATGTTCAAAATTATAAGGTTTCTACAGATAAGAATATTAAATTAATAATACACTCTCTACATATGGTTGCCTGTTGTGTTAAGTAGGGCTGAGTGGTTACAAAATCTCTTTATAAGAAGTCATACTTCTGCAGAAGCCATACTTACAGAAGGTGCCTCTAGTTTGGAATATCATTTTCAACTGACTTCTGTTCTCAGTGGAAAAAATATTAAAGCAGCAAAGCAATTCCTAGAATTGTTATGGATTTGAGGTCTGGTGGGAGATGGGGTAGCAGAGGTCAGAGGCTGTAATATAAATTGAAACATTCTCTATTGAAGTATGTAAATATGAGGGTAGGTAGAGTGGCAGTCAAAGCCTGGCCTTCAGCCAGTTCAGTAAATATAGTATCACTCTCAAAAAGGCAATGAAATTACTATTTAGCAATAGATTTTGCAATGAATTGGGTTGTACTATTAAGTAAGACCGAATCATGCATCTATTTTGCTGAGTGTGCCCTGTAACACCATAGTCCTCCACTGGTTTCTGTTGCTTTAGTAGTGTCCTTCATTTTTTCTTTAATGAGATGAAGGGTTTCCTGTGGATGTCGCAACATCACTCTCTCCTACTTTATTCAATGTTGTTACATGGTTACACAATTCTTAAAAAAAAAGAAAAAGTACAGTTAAATACATTTTAAGTATGTTGAGACATTATGTACAGTGCACTTTTTTTTTGCCAAATTCTACACTAGTGCTAAGAACTGAAAAAAGGCCACTCGGAGCAAGAACTTAGCAAGATTCTTATATCAAAGTTCAGCTACTTTCTTTGAAATTATTTGTTAGTAACCTTTTTTTATTAGCATTAAATATCCCCCAAGATTCTCTAATTCTGCTGAAGCTGTAGTGTTGTGTTACAAATGCCAATGAATAGAATATTATTAACAAATAGAGTGGATATGCAAAATGTCTACACAGAAGACCATGTTTTGTCATGTGAAAAAATCAGACCAAAAACCATTTCAGGGGTTGGGGTTGATTCAGAACCAGGTGAGAAAACTCACTCCCTCACTCACTGTCTTTAGGAGATAAAAATTGCCATTCACTTACCTTAGGGTCGATTCATGACCCTGAGTAATTTCTTTACTCATGGAAAAACCAAAAGAACACCAGTTTACTCTAAAAAAAACATAAGTACAATTCAGCAACCGTATTTAGCTGTGCAATTTGATATTAAAAATTCCGCCGCTGGGTGATTGACTCTCTCTGGAATGATCCAGCCCTTGCCAGCCAATATTGAATTGGCCTTTCAGAAAGTAATAAAGATGTCATGGTGAACTTCCCCCAGCCCAAAAATCTGGATGAGCTCATTCAGATGGCTATTAGAATAGATAGACGGCTTCGGGAACGACGGGTGGAGAAAGTAAAAACTTCCTTCCGTCCTTCCTGCTAGGAGTCCTCACTAGAGATGAGCGAACTTTTGAAAAATTCGATTCGACTGATTCGCCGAATTTTCTGACAAAAATCGTTTCGACCCGAATTTATTCGCGACGAATCGCTATTAAAAACGGCTATTTCTGAGCCTCCTAGAGCCTCAATAGGGTTGTAAACCATTTTGCCTTGCTGTAACACGCATAGGATGCGTGCTGGGTTAGTTAAATAATACTGTAAATAAATATCACATGCAGATCAGAGGCATCACTAATAGAATCGCAGAGCGGCACAATTGCAGAGAATTGAAGTGGCATCACTATGAGGGGCAGGAGCCCAAACATTGCTTTAAAGAAACACTGGAGTTGGCAGCAGCAGAAGCCCAAAAATTGGATGAATCACACCCTGGAGTTGCAAGCAGCAGCAGGAGCCCAAACATTGGCTGAAAGAGACACTGGAGTTGGCAGCAGCAGGAGCCCAAAAATTTACTGAAACACCCTGGAGTTTCAAGCAGCAGCAGCAGCAGCGGGAGCCCAAACATAGCTTGAAAGAGACACTGGAGTTGGCTGCAGGAGCCCAAAGATTGGATGAATCACACCCTGCAGTTGCAAGCAGCAGCAGCAGGAGCCCAAATATTACTTTAAAGAGACACTGGATTTGGCAGCAGGAGCCCAAAATTGGATGAATCACACCCTGGAGTTGGCGGCAGCAGCAGCAGGAGCCCAAACATTACTTTAAAGAGACACTGGGGTTGGCTTCAGGAGCCCAAAAATTGGATGAATCACACCCTGGAGTTGGCAGCAGCAGCAGCAGCAGGAGCCCAAACATTACTTTAAAGAGACACTGGAGTTGGCTTCAGGAGCCCAAAAATTGGATGAATCACACCCTGGAGTTGGCAGCAGCAGCAGCAGGATCCCAAACATTACTTTAAAGAGACACTGGAGTTGGCAGCAGGAGCCTAAAGATTGGATGAATCACACCCTGGAGTTGGCAGCAGCAGCAGGAGCCCAAACATTACTTTAAAGAGACACTGGGGTTGGCAGCAGGAGCCCAAAAATTGGATGAATCACACCCTGGAGTTGGCAGCAACAGCAGCAGCAGGAGCCCAAACATTACTTTAAAGAGACACTGGAGTTGGCTTCAGGAGCCCAAAAATTGGATGATTCACACCCTGGAGTTGGCAGCAGCAGCAGGAGCCCAAACATTACCTTAAAGAGACACTGGGGTTGGCTTCAGGAGCCCAAAAATTGGATGAATCACACCCTGGAGTTGGCAGCAGCAGCAGGAGCCCAAACATTACTTTAAAGAGACACTGGAGTTGGCTTCAGGAGCCCAAAAATTGGATTATTCACACCTTGAAGTTGGCAGCAGCAGCAGCAGGAGCACAAACATTACTTTAAAGAGACACTGGAGTTGGCTTCAGGAGCCCAAAAATTGGATGAATCACACCCTGGAGTTGGCAGCAGCAGCAGCAGCAGGAGCCCAAATATTACTTTAAAGAGACACTGGAATTGGCTTCAGGAGCCCAAAAATTGGATGAATCACACCCTGGAGTTGGCAGCAGCAGCAGCAGGAGCAGCAGCAGGAGCCCAAACATTACTTTAAAGAGACACTGGAGTTGGCAGCAGGAGCCCAAAGATTGGATGAATCACACCCTGGAGTTGGCAGCAGCAGCAGGAGCCCAAACATTACTTTAAAGAGACACTGGGGTTGGCAGCAGGAGCCCAAAAATTGGATGAATCACACCCTGGAGTTGGCAGCAGCAGCAGCAGGAGCCCAAACATTACTTTAAAGAGACACTGGGGTTGGCAGCAGGAGCCCAAAGATTGGATGAATCACACCCTGGAGTTGGCAGCAGCAGCAGCAGCAGGAGCCCAAACATTACTTTAAAGAGACACTGGGGTTGGCTTCAGGAGCCCAAAAATTGGATGAATCACAACCTGGAGTTGGCAGCAGCAGCAGCAGGAGCCCAAACATTACTTTAAAGAGACACTGGGGTTGGCTTCAGGAGCCCAAAGATTGGATGAATCACACCCTGGAGTTGGCAGCAGCAGCAGCCCAAACATTACTTTAAAGAGACACTGGGGTTGGCTTCAGGAGCCCAAAAATTGGATGATTCACACCCTGGAGTTGGCAGCAGCAGCAGGAGCCCAAATATTACTTTAAAGAGACACTGGGGTTGGCTTCAAGAGCCCGAAAATTGGATGATTCACACCCTGGAGTTGGCAGCAGCAGCAGCAGCAGGGGCCCAAACATTACTTTAAAGAGACACTGGAGTTGGCTTCAGGAGCCCAAAAATTGGATGAATCACACCCTGGAGTTGGCAGCAGCAGCAGGAGCCCAAACATTACTTTAAAGAGACACTGGGGTTGGCAGCAGGAGCCCAAAGATTGGATGAATCACACCCTGGAGTTGGCAGCAGCAGCAGCAGGAGCCCAAACATTACTTTAAAGGGACACTGGAGTTGGCTTCAGGAGCCCAAAAATTGGATGAATCACACCCTGGAGTTGGCAGCAGCAGCAGTAGGAGCCCAAATATTACTTTAAAGAGACACTGGGGTTGGCTTCAGGAGCCCAAAAATTGGATGATTCACACCCTGGAGTTGGCAGCAGCAGGAGCCCAAATATTACTTTAAAGAGACACTGGAGTTGGCTTCAGGAGCCCAAAAATTGGATGAATCACACCCTGGAGTTGGCAGCAGGAGCCCAAACATTACTTTAAAGAGACACTGGAGTTGGCAGCAGTGCCCAAAGATTGGATGAATCACACCCTGGAGTTGGCAGCAGCAGCAGGAGCCCAAACATTACTTTAAAGAGACACTGGAGTTGGCTTCAGGAGCCCAAAAATTGGATGAATCACACCCTGGAGTTGGCAGCAGCAGCAGCGGGAGCCCAAATATTACTTTAAAGAGACACTGGGGTTGGCTTCAGGAGCCCAAAAATTGGATGATTCACACCCTGCAGTTGGCAGCAGCAGCAGCAGGAGCCCAAATATTACTTTAAAGAGACACTGGAGTTGGTTTCAGGAGCCCAAAAATTGGATGATTCACACCCTGGAGTTGGCAGCAGCAGCAGGAGCCCAAGCATTACTTTAAAGAGACACTGGGGTTGGCAGCAGGAGCCCAAAGATTGGATGAATCACACCCTGGAGTTGGCAACAGCAGCAGCAGCAGGAGCCCAAACATTACTTTAAAGAGACACTGGAGTTGGCTTCAGGAGCCCAAAAATTGGATGAATCACACCCTGGAGTTGGCAGCAGCAGCAGCAGGAGCCCAAATATTACTTTAAAGAGACACTGGGGTTGGCTTCAGGAGCCCAAAAATTGGATGAATCACACCCTGGAGCTGGCAGCAGCAGCAGCAGGAGCCCAAATATTACTTTAAAGAGACACTGGAGTTGGCTTCAGGAGCCCAAAATTGGATGATTCACACCCTGGAGTTGGCAGCAGCAGCAGGAGCCCAAACATTACTTTAAAGAGACACTGGGGTTGGCTTCAGGAGCCCAAAGATTGGATGAATCGCACCCTGGAGTTGGCAGCAGCAGCAGGAGCCCAAACATTACTTTAAAGAGACACTGGAGTTGGCTTCAGGAGCCCAAAAATTGGATGAATCACACCCTGGAGTTGGCAGCAGCAGCAGCAGGAGCCCAAATATTACTTTAAAGACACACTGGGGTTGGCTTCAGGAGCCCAAAATTGGATGATTCACACGCTGGAGTTGGCAGCAACAGCAGCAGCAGGAGCCCAAACATTACTTTAAAGAGACACTGGAGTTGGTTTCAGGAGCCCAAAAATTGGATGATTCACACCCTGGAGTTGGCAGCAGCAGCAGGAGCCAAAACATTGCTTTAAAGAGACACTGGGGTTGGCAGCAGGAGCCCAAAGATTGGATGAATCACACCCTGGAGTTGGCAGCAGCAGCAGGAGCCCAAACATTACTTTAAAGAGACACTGGAGTTGGCTTCATGAGCCCAAAAATTGGATGAATCACACCCTGGAGTTGGCAGCAGCAGCAGCAGGAGCCCAAATATTACTTTAAAGAGACACTGGAGTTGGTTTCAGGAGCCCAAAAATTGGATGATTCACACCCTGGAGTTGGCAGCAGCAGCAGGAGCCAAAACATTACTTTAAAGAGACACTGGGGTTGGCAGCAGGAGCCCAAAGATTGGATGAATCACACCCTGGAGTTGGCAGCAGCAGCAGCAGGAGCCCAAACATTACTTTAAAGAGACACTGGAGTTGGCTTCAGGAGCCCAAAAATTGGATGAATCACACCCTGGAGTTGGCAGCAGCAGCAGGAGCCCAAATATTACTTTAAAGAGACACTGGGGTTGGCTTCAGGAGCCCAAAAATTGGATAAATCACACCCTGGAGTTGGCAGCAGCAGCAGCAGGAGCCCAAATATTACTTTAAAGAGACACTGGAGTTGGCTTCAGAAGCCCAAAAATTGGATGATTCACACCCTGGAGTTGGCAGGAGCAGCAGCAGGAGCCCAAACATTACTTTAAAGAGACACTGGGGTTGGCAGCAGGAGCCCAAAGATTGGATGAATCACACCCTGGAGTTGGCAGCAGCAGCAGCAGCAGGAGCCCAAATATTACTTTAAAGAGACACTGGGGTTGGCTTCAGGAGCCCAAAAATTGGATGAATCACACCCTGGATTTGGCAGCAGCAGCAGCAGGAGCCCAAATATTACTTTAAAGAGACACTGGGGTTGGCTTCAGGAGCCCAAAAATTGGATGATTCACACCCTGGAGTTGGCAGCAGCAGCAGCAGGAGCCCAAACATTACTTTAAAGAGACACTGGAGTTGGCTTCAGGAGCCCAAAAATTGAATGAATCACACCCTGGAGTTGGCAGCAGCAGCAGCAGGAGCCCAAATATTACTTTAAAGAGACACTGGGTTGGCTTCAGGAGCCCAAAAATTGGATGAATCACACCCTGGAGTTGGGAGCAGCAGCAGGAGCCCAAATATTACTTTAAAGAGACACTGGGGTTGGCTTCAGGAGCCCAAAAATTGGATGATTCACACCCTGGAGTTGGCAGCAGCAGCAGGAGCCCAAATATTACTTTAAAGAGACACTGGGGTTGGCTTCAGGAACCCAAAAATTAGATGATTCACACCCTGGAGTTGGCAGCAGCAGCAGCAGGAGCCCAAACATTACTTTAAAGAGACACTGGAGTTGGCTTCAGGAGCCCAAAAATTGAATGAATCACACCCTGGAGTTGGCAGCAGCAGCAGCAGGAGCCCAAATATTACTTTAAAGAGACACTGGGGTTGGCTTCAGGAGCCCAAAAATTGGATGAATCACACCCTGGAGTTGGCAGCAGCAGCAGGAGCCCAAATATTACTTTAAAGAGACACTGGAGTTGGCTTCAGGAGCCCAAAAATTGGATGATTCACACCCTGGAGTTGGCAGCAGCAGCAGGAGCCCAAACATTACTTTAAAGAGACACTGGAGTTGGCTTCAGGAGCCCAAAAATTGGATGATTCACACCCTGGAGTTGGCAGCAGCAGCAGGGGCCCAAACATTACTTTAAAGAGACACTGGGGTTGGCTTCAGGAGCCCAAAAATTGGATGATTCACACCCTGGAGTTGGCAGCAGCAGCAGCAGCAGGAGCCCAAACATTACTTTAAAGAGACACTGGAGTTGGATTCAGGAGCCCAAAAATTGGATGATTCACACCCTGGAGTTGGCAGCAGCAGCAGGAGCCCAAACATTACTTTAAAGAGACACTGGGGTTGGCTTCAGGAGCCCAAAAATTGGATGAATCACACCCTGGAGTTGGCAGCAGCAGCAGCAGGAGACCAAACATTACTTTAAAGAGACACTGGAGTTGGCTTCAGGAGCCCAAAAATTGGATGAATCACACCCTGGAGTTAGCAGCAGCAGCAGCAGGAGCCCAAACATTACATTAAAGAGACACTGGAGTTGGCAGCAGGAGCACAAAGATTGGATGAATCACACCCTGGAGTTGGCAGCAGCAGCAGCAGGAGCCCAAACATTACTTTAAAGAGACACTGGAGTTGGCAGCAGGAGCCCAAAAATTGGATGAATCACTCCCTGGAGTTGGCAGCAGCAACAGGAGCCCAAACATTACTTTAAAGAGACACTGGGGTTGGCAGCAGGAGCCCAAAAATTGGATGAATCACACCCTGGAGTTGGCAGCAGCAGCAGCAGGAGCACAAACATTACTTTAAAGAGACACTGGAGTTGGCTTCAGGAGCCCAAAAATTGGATGAATCACTCCCTGGAGTTGGCAGCAGCAGCAGCAGGAGCCCAAACATTACTTTAAAGAGACACTGGAGTTGGCTTCAGGAGCCCAAAAATTGGATGATTCACACCCTGGAGTTGGCAGCAGCAGGAGCCCAAATATTACTGTAAAGAGACACTGGGGTTGGCTTCAGGAGCCCAAAAATTGGATGAATCACACCCTGGAGTTGGCAGCAGCAGCAGGAGCCCAAATATTACTTTAAAGAGACACTGGGGTTGGCTTCAGGAGCCCAAAAATTGGATGATTCACACCCTGGAGTTGGCAGCAGCAGCAGCAGGAGCCCAAACATTACTTTAAAGAGACACTGGAGTTGGCTTCAGGAGCCCAAAAATTGGATGAATCACACCCTGGAGTTGGCAGCAGCAGCAGGAGCCCAAACATTACTTTAAAGAGACACTGGGGTTGGCTTCAGGAGCCCAAAAATTGGATGAATCACACCCTGGAGTTGGCAGCAGCAGCAGCAAGAGCCCAAACATTACTTTAAAGAGACACTAGAGTTGGCTTCAGGAGCCCAAAAATTGGATGATTCACACCCTGGAGTTGGCAGCAGCAGCAGGAGCCCAAACATTACATTAAAGAGACACTGGGGTTGGCTTCAGGAGCCCAAAAATTGGATGAATCACACCCTGGAGTTGGCAGCAGCAGGAGCCCAAACATTACTTTAAAGAGACACTGGAGTTGGCTTCAGGAGCCCAAAAATTGGATGAATCACACCCTGGAGTTGGCAGCAGCAGCAGCAGCAGGAGCCCAAACATTACATTAAAGAGACACTGGAGTTGGCAGCAGGAGCCCAAAGATTGGATGAATCACACCATGGAGTTGGCAGCAGCAGCAGCAGGAGCCCAAACATTACTTTAAAGAGACACTGGAGTTGGCTTCAGGAGCCCAAAAATTGGATGATTCACACCCTGGAGTTGGCAGCAGCAGCAGCAGGAGCCCAAACATTACTTTAAAGAGACACTGGGGTTGGCTTCAGGAGCCCAAAAATTGGATGAATCACACCCTGGAGTTGGCAGCAGCAGCAGCAGGAGCCCAAACATTACTTTAAAGAGACACTGGAGTTGGCTTCAGGAGCCCAAAAATTGGATGAATCACACCCTGGAGTTGGCAGCAGCAGCAGCAGGAGCCCAAACATTACATTAAAGAGAAACTGGAGTTGGCAGCAAGAGCCCAAAGATTGGATGAATCACACCCTGGAGTTGGCAGCAGCAGCAGGAGCCCAAACATTACTTTAAAGAGACACTGGAGTTGGCAGCAGAAGCCCAAAGATTGGATGAATCACACCCTGGAGTTGGCAGCAGCAACAGGAGCCCAAACATTACTTTAAAGAGACACTGGGGTTGGCAGCAGGAGCCCAAAAATTGGATGAATCACACCCTGGAGTTGGCAGCAGCAGCAGCAGGAGCCCAAACATTACTTTAAAGAGACACTGGAGTTGGCTTCAGGAGCCCAAAAATTGGATGATTCACACCCTGGAGTTGGCAGCAGCAGCAGCAGCAGGAGCCCAAACATTACTTTAAAGAGACACTGGAGTTGGCTTCAGGAGCCCAAAAATGGGATGATTCACACCCTGAAGTTGGCAGCAGCAGCAGCAGCAGGAGCACAAACATTACTTTAAAGAAACACTGGAGTTGGCTTCAGGAGCCCAAAAATTGGATGAATCACACCCTGGAGTTGGCAGCAGCAGCAGCAGCAGCAGGAGCCCAAATATTACTTTAAATAGACACTGGAGTTGGCTTCAGGAGCCCAAAAATTGGATGAATCACACCCTGGAGTTGGCAGCAGCAGCAGGAGCAGCAGCAGGAGCCCAAACATTACTTTAAAGAGACACTGGGGTTGGCTTCAGGAGCCCCAAAATTGGATGATTCACACCCTGGAGTTGGCAGCAGCAGCAGCAGGAGCCCAAATATTACTTTAAAGAGACACTGGGGTTGGCTTCAGGAGCCCAAAAATTGGATGATTCACACCCTGGAGTTTGCAGCAGCAGCAGCAGCAAGGGCCCAAACATTACTTTAAAGAGACACTGGAGTTGGCTTCAGGAGCCCAAAATTTGGATGAATCACACCCTGGAGTTGGCAGCAGCAGCAGCAGCAGGAGCCCAAACATTACTTTAAAGAGACACTGGGGTTGGCAGCAGGAGCCCAAAGATTGGATGAATCACACCCTGGAGTTGGCAGCAGCAGCAGCAGCAGGAGCCCAGACATTACTTTAAAGAGACACTGGAGTTGGCTTCAGGAGCCCAAAAATTGGATGATTCACACCCTGGAGTTGGCAGCAGCAGCAGGAGCCCAAATATTACTTTAAAGAGACACTGGAGTTGGCTTCAGGAGCCCAAAAATTGGATGAACCACACCCTGGAGTTGGCAGCAGCAGCAGGAGCCCAAACATTACTTTAAAGAGACACTGGGGTTGGCAGCAGGAGCCCAAAGATTGGATGAATCACACCCTGGAGTTGGCAGCAGCAGCAGCAGGAGCCCAAACATTACTTTAAAGAGACACTGGAGTTGGCTTCAGGAGCCCAAAAATTGGATGAATCACACCCTGGAGTTGGCAGCAGCAGCAGCAGGAGCCCAAATATTACTTTAAAGAGACACTGGGGTTGGCTTCAGGAGCCCAAAAATTGGATGATTCACACCCTGGAGTTGGCAGCAGCAGCAGCAGCAGGAGCCCAAATATTACTTTAAAGAGACACTGGAGTTGGTTTCAGGAGCCCAAAAATTGGATGATTCACACCCTGGAGTTGGCAGCAGCAGCAGGAGCCCAAACATTACTTTAAAGAGACACTGGAGTTGGCAGCAGGAGCCCAAAAATTGGATGAATCACACCCTGGAGTTGGCAGCAGCAGCAGCAGGAGCCCAAACATTACTTTAAAGAGACACTGGGGTTGGCAGCAGGAGCCCAAAGATTGGATGAATCACACCCTGGAGTTGGCAGCAGCAGCAGGAGCCCAAACATTACTTTAAAGAGACACTGGAGTTGGCTCCAGGAGCCCAAAAATTGGATGAATCACACCCTGGAGTTGGCAGCAGCAGGAGCCCAAATATTACTTTAAAGAGACACTGGGGTTGGCTTCAGGAGCCCAAAAATTGGATGAATCACACCCTGGAGTTGGCAGCAGCAGCAGGGGCCCAAATATTACTTTAAAGAGACACTGGAGTTGGCTTCAGGAGCCCAAAAATTGGATGATTCACACCCTGGAGTTGGCAGCAGCAGCAGCAGGAGCCCAAACATTACTTTAAAGAGACACTGGGGTTGGCAGCAGGAGCCCAAAGATTGGATGAATCACACCCTGGAGTTGGCAGCAGGAGCCCAAACATTACTTTAAAGAGACACTGGGGTTGGCTTCAGGAGCCCAAAAATTGGATGATTCACACCATGGAGTTGGCAGCAGCAGCAGCAGCAGGAGCCCAAATATTACTTTAAAGAGACACTGGGGTTGGCTTCAGGAGCCCAAAAATTGGATGAATCACACCCTGGAGTTGGCAGCAGCAGCAGGAGCCCAAACATTACTTTAAAGAGACACTGGGGTTGGCAGCAAGAGCCCAAAGATTGGATGAATCACACCCTGGAGTTGGCAGCAGCAGGAGCCCAAACATTACTTTAAAGAGACACTGGGGTTTGTTACAGGAGCCCAAAAATTGGATGATTCACACCCTGGAGTTGGCAGCAGCAGCAGCAGGAGCCCAGATATTACTTTAAAGATACACTGGGGTTGGCTTCAGGAGCCCAAAAATTGGATGATTCACACCCTGGAGTTGGCAGCAGCAGCAGCAGCAGGAGCCCAAACATTACTTTAAAGAGACACTGGAGTTGGCTTCAGGAGCCCAAAAATTGAATGAATCACACCCTGGAGTTGGCAGCAGCAGGAGCCCAAATATTACTTTAAAGAGACACTGGGGTTGGCTTCAGGAGCCCAAAAATTGGATGAATCACACCCTGGAGTTGGCAGCAGCAGCAGCAGCAGGAGCCCAAATATTACTTTAAAGAGACACTGGAGTTGGCTTCAGGAGCCCAAAAATTGGATGATTCACACCCTGGAGTTGGCAGCAGCAGCAGCAGGAGCCCAAATATTACTTTAAAGAGACACTGGGGTTGGCTTCAGGAGCCCAAAAATTGGATGATTCACACCCTGGAGTTGGCAGCAGCAGCAGGAGCCCAAATATTACTTTAAAGAGACACTGGAGTTGGCTTCAGGAGCCCAAAAATTGGATGATTCACACCCTGGAGTTGGCAGCAGCAGCAGCAGGAGCCGAAACATTACTTTAAAGAGACACTGGGGTTGGCTTCAGGAGCCCAAAAATTGGATGAATCACACCCTGGAGTTGGCAGCAGCAGCATCAGGAGCCCAAATATTACTTTAAAGAGACACTGGAGTTGGCTTCAGGAGCCCAAAACTTGGATGATTCACACCCTGGAGTTGGCAGCAGCAGCAGCAGCAGGAGCCCAAACATTACTTTAAAGAGACACTGGAGTTGGCTTCAGGAGCCCAAAAATTGGATGAATCACACCCTGGAGTTGGCAGCAGCAGCAGCAGGAGCCCAAACTTTACTTTAAAGAGACACTGGGGTTGGCTTCAGGAGCCCAAAAATTGGATGATTCACACCCTGGAGTTGGCAGCAGCAGCAGCAGGAGCCCAAACTTTACTTTAAAGAGACACTGGGGTTGGCTTCAAGAGCCCAAAAATTGGATGAATCACACCCTGGAGTTGGCAGCAGCAGGAGCCCAAAAATTGGCCTAAAGACATAAATATGTTTTGCACCCTTTGGAAAGTGTAAACCATGCTGAATCTAGTCGCATGCATCAGCCATTGGTGGGATGAAATCCTGGCTGATCCATCCCTGATTCATTTTGACAAAGGTGAGTCTCTCCACATTTTTAGTTGACAGACGAGTTCTCCTCGCTGTAACTATGGCCCCCACCGCACTAAACACCCGCTCAGATGGCACGCTACTTGCCGGGCAGGACAGCTTTTCCAGGGCAAACTCTGCTAGTTGCGGCCACAAATCAAGCTTGGCTGCCCAGAAGTCCAGCGGATCCTCAAGGTGTGTTGGCATGGTCATGTCAAAGTATGACATGACCTGCTGTTTCAGGTCCTGCTCCAGGTCTTCCTGCTGCTCATGAGTAGCCTCACTATGCGGGTGTAGAAAGCTACTCATTAGCGACTGAAGACTGAGGCTGCTGCTGATGGAGCTGCTGCTGCTGCTCCTGCCAACCCCCCCAGCAGCCATGACAGTGGAAGGTGAGCGCAGAGGTGCCCTCGAGTCAGACCTGCGAGAGTATGGACCATGGCGCAGATAGGCATCGGCCAACTGCCTACGTAGAATGTCTTTGTAGTAGTTCAGTTTGTCCTCCCTCTCGGTGGGTTTAAAAAATGCCCCCATTTTGTGCCGGAAGCGAGGGTCCAATAAGGTGGACAGCCAGAAGTCATCCCGCCGACAGATGGAAACAATTCTGGGGTCACTACGCAAGCACGTGAGCATGCTTCCTGCCATTTGCGCAAGTGACTCGGATGGACTACCTGTCTCCATCTCCACTGTATACTGCCACGGTGTGCCCGGGTCCTCTGTCTCGCCTTCCTCAAAAATCTCTAGCTCCTCTGGCTGCTCCTGCTCCTCCTCTCCTGTCCGCTGACTAGATAAACCAGCCATTTCGCCAAGCCTAAACGGTGTTTCGCTGGGCAACTCCTCCTCCTCTTCCTCCTCCTCCTCCAGTTGAGCTCCAACGGGGTTCCAACATGTGCTGTAGTACATGAAGCAGTGGAATCACGTCGTTCATCCCGTAATCCTGCCGACTGCCAAATAAAGTGGCTTCCTCAAAGGGCCTGAGCAAACGGCAGGTGTCACGTATGAGCTGCCACTGGTTGACATTGAAGTTACACAGGGAAGTCCCCCTATCTGCTTGGATCATCTGGAAATCCGTGATGGCTTTTCTCTGTTCATATAATCGGTCCAACATGTGAAGGGTGGAATTCCAACGGGTGGAAACATCGCAAATCAGACTATGTTGGGGGATACCGTTCTGACGCTGTAACTCAAGAAGGGTGTGTTTGGCGGTGTATGAGTGGCTGAAGTGCATGCAAAGTTTCCTTGAAGTTGTTAGGATGTCTTGCAGATGGGGGGAACACTTCAGAAACCGCTTGACAACCAGATTAAAGACGTGAGCCATGCAGGGGGCATGGGTCAGGCTTCCTTGGCGCAGCACAGACAAAATGTTCTTCCCATTGTCGGTAACCATGATTCCCATTTTAAGTTTTCTTGGAGTAAGCCATGTTTGGATTTCCTGATGAATACATTTAAGCAGTTCCTCCCCTGTGTGACTCCGTTCGCCAAGACAAACCATGTGAAGCACTGCGTGACACCTCCGTGCCCTGCACACATGGTAGACTGGAGGGGCACTGAGACTTGAGCCTACAGTGGAGGGTGAGGAGATGGCGGAGGATGAGGAGGCCGAGTCGCACAGTGTCACAGGCCCAACGGGCAGGGAACGCAGAGGCTGAAGCGGCGTGACCTGTCCAAGTTGCTGCTGCAAAGGGACCACATTCACCCAGTGGGCCGTAAACGACATGTACTGTCCCTGACCGTAGTTACAGCTACAGACGTCGGCGCTGCCATGCACTTTGCTACACACCGACAGGCTCAAGGACTGGCCCACCTTCTGTTCAACAAAAGTGTGCAGCGCTGGTACATAGAAACATAGAAACATAGAAGGTTGACGGCAGAAGGAGACCATACGGTCCATCTAGTCTGCCCTTATGTGTATACTGTATGTACTCTTTATCTTAGGATAGATGTGTGCTTAACTCAGGCATGTTTAAATTCAGTGACTGTTGATGTTTCAACTACCTCTGCTGGAAGTTTGTTCCAAGCACCTACTACTCTTTCTGTAAAATAATATTTTCTAACATTGCTCCTGATCTTCCCCCCGACTAGCTTCAGGTTGTGCCCCCTTGTTCTATCGTTAAGTTTCTTCTTAAAAACACTTCCCTCCTGAACCTTATTCAATCCTTTCACATATTTAAATGTCTCAATCATGGGGGGGCGTGGTTAAGATGGCCGCCTAGTCGGACGTGTCTGCTAGGGGCTCCTGCAAGAATCCTGAGATTTTGCCTTCTGGGCTACTGTGGGCGCATCCCCATAACCAATCTCACTCACCTGAGTAGTGGAGTTGCATCTGGGCCCTGAGAGACCTGAGGGCTGTGCGGTGGAGGCGGCTCCCGGGAGTGGACGGCGGCCTGTCGGATCCGGCGGAGTGGCTGGCTGGTGAGGGAGACGCGAGGGCCAGGCACGTGGAGAGCGGGCGGAGGCGAGTGAGCGGAGCACCGTCCCCCTGGAGGCCCCGAGCGGCGGCGGGAGGAGTGGAGAGTGCGCCCGGCGGTCGGGGCTGTGCGGCTGAGGCGGAGTCGGCGGCGGGACGACCGGCGGCTGTCGGTTGGCGGAGAGGGCGGGCGGCCCCATTGCGAGCGGCGGCGGAGGCGGAGCTACCGCTGTACCACCGGGCCCGGTGGCAGTAGCCGGGATCCCCCCTCCTGGGTGAGCGGAGTGCCTCCCTACCGAGGGCTGCGGCCGGCGACGGTCTGGCGTGACACGTGGAGGAAGCCAGCGCCATCTTGAAAAGGTGAGGGGGAGACGAGAAGGAGCTGAGGCTGATGTGGAGCGCCTGTCACTGTGCTGGCCTGTGTGAGAGAGGCCAGTGCTGTCTGGGACTTCTCCCATAAACGTGCCCCTTTGATGAGTGGTGTGGGCAATCAGAGGAGTGAATAGGCCCCCCCCCCGGGAAGCACCTGAACTTTGCTGAGCACCATATTGGAGCAGCTGGGACAGTCGCCCTGGACCCCCTCCCCAGAGAATCAGCACAGCAGATAATTTTGCCCTGTGAGTGTGGTGTAGAGAGGGGTTCCGAGGCCCTGAATAATAGGGGGCTGAACTCTGCTGCCTCAACTATCTAACATCCGCTATTCCCCCGGCGGCTGCGTGGCTGCAGCAAGTTTCCCTGGACTTCCATATACATACGGTGCCTGTGGGCCCCGGGCCCCCCCCCCCCCCCGGTCCCGGGCGGAAACAGGAGGACATTTAAACCCTGCGTTTATGCTCCTTGCACCCCCCTGCCGGCGAGACATCTACGCTCCCCTTGAGAGCAGGGCCTTGCTCCTTGCGTCCTATATCTGTGCAGCGGTGGAGGACCCCCTGAATCTTATATCAGCGTTGTAGAACAAGCTCCTTTTATCCTGTATCTGTGCAGCAGATGAGGGCTCCCTGAATCCTATATCAGTGCAGCTAAACAAGCTCTTTGTATCCTATATCTGTGCAGCGGCTGAATCTTTCCTGAATCCTGTCTCTGTGCAACACCTGAGAGACTCTTGAATCCTATATCTGTGCCGCAAATCAAGCTCCTTGAACCTCATATCTGTGCTGCAGGGCAAGCTCCTGTATTCCATATCTGTATTGCAAACCTTACACTGTGCAGCAAAGCAAGCTTCTTAACTCCTGCACGTTCTTCCTCACGTATGTCAGGGACCAGGAAGCGTAAATCTGCAGTGGTCAGTTGCAGCACGCAAACAATGGAAGCTCCGGGCAGAGCTGGGCAGGAGCCCTCTAACCCGGATACTGCGGCTATCATGGCTGCCATCGCCTCCTGTCAAAATGTCCTTACGACTAAGTTCGACACTCTACAGGAACAATTCAACTACTTTCGCCATGACCTGGATAAGATTCGGGACCGCACGGGGGAGAACGAAAGGAGAATTGGAGAGACGGAAGACCGTTTGTCGGTGCAGGAGGGGGAGCTGGCGACCTTACGTAGGCAAGTGACGGTCCTTTTGGGAAGGGCCGAGGACTCTGAAAACAGGAACAGGAGGAATAATGTTAGAATCCTGGGACTGCCTGAAAAATCGGAAGGCTCCTCTCCGGAGGAGTTCGCTGAAAGCCTTATAAGAGATATCCTGGCGCCCAGAAACCTGACCAAATTCTTTACAATAGAAAGAGCACATAGAATCCCGCTGCGGTCCCCCCCGCCCGGGGCCCCGCCAAGGCCATTTATATTTAAAGTCCTCCACTACAAGGACAGAGACGCTATACTTGCCGCGGCCAGGGTGCGAGGTACGGTGTCTTATGAGAACGCCCGACTATCTTTCTATCCGGATTTCACATCGGAAGTCCAGAAACTGCGACGCTCATTTAACGCCGTTAGAGAACGGCTTAGAAAGAAGAAGATTAAATATGCCATGCTGTTCCCAGCACGACTACGTATCCAAGATGGAGAGTCTGTTAGGTTCTTTACCTCTGCCGAGGACGCCAACGCGTGGCTTGACTCTCTGCCAGGGGCCTGATGAACTGGGCCCTGACCGGAGAGAATGAGCCAGCCATTGCCTTGATTTGTTGTTGTTTCTTCCCCTTGCCCGGCATGCGCCGGTGGTGGGGGCTTGCCTCCTCCGTTCTCCCGGGAGCCCCACAGCTGGGCATCCTGGCGAGACCCCAGGTGGTGTCTTGTTATGCTTAGAGTTTAAGTTACTGAAACTGTGTTTTTTATGGTGCCCAACTAGCTAATGTATCCTGTCAGTAATTGTTACAGGGGAGCCTTGGCTCCGGATTCCCGGAGCGTGACGGGCGCAGTCGGTCCCCTCCCTCCCACTTCCCCTGATCCCCGTTCCGGTCCCTCTCCCCCTTCCACCCCCTTATGCCTGGCCCCTTAGCCCTCGTTAGTGAGGTCTGAGAATCCATAGGATCCTCTCCCTTCCTTCCCCCTGGCTGCTCCTGGACTGCTCTGGGAACCCGTAGCGGATAATCCGCTAACCTGTATTTGATTGGCAAGCTCGCTTTGTGCAGCCCCCTAGACAGCGGGCCTGCGCACCCCATTTGCACATAGTTAAACCAGTGTTGTGTTACTTTGTTGGGGGATATGATGCTCGCCAAGGTTGGGGGGTGGTGGAGCGGGGTGGGGGGTGGGCCTGGGGAAGGTTTACAGTTTAAGTGTAGTAGTATTATCTGTTTAGTGTGTTGTTGTCTATGTGTTGGTATGACTGGGATGTATGATTACTGGACTCGAGTAATAGGAAGATTTGTGGGGGGGAGGGTGAGCCGCGGAGAGGTGGTCCTTAATAGTAATCTCTTAAACAGTAATAATGGGTGAGTGTAAATTTCTCTCCTGGAATGTTCGGGGGCTTAATGATAAGATCAAAAGGGCTACGGTCCTCCAGTTTATTCGGAAACATAGGCCTAATGTAGTGATCCTCCAGGAAACCCACTTGGTGGGCCAGAGGGTGTTGGCGTTGAAGAAGCCATGGATCCAGAGCTGCTTTCATGCCCCATTCTCGGCCTACTCTAGGGGAGTGTCGGTGCTGATCTCTAAGGGTACCCCGTTTACGTTGTTCTCAGTGCACATTGATCGAGAGGGGTGTTATGTTATCCTTCATGCCAAACTAATGGACACAGATATGATAATAGTCGGAGTGTATGTTCCCCCACCATTTTCTGCTAGGATCCTAGATAGAATAATGGAGAAAGTACTTTCCTACCCCCCAGCCCCGATACTGCTATTGGGGGACTTTAATATGGTCTTGGATCCAGCGCTGGATAGGATGAGTAAGAACCCGGGCCCCAAGACCCAACTGGCAAACTGGGCCGAAATGTTGAGGCTGCAGGAGCTTTGGAGGTGGAAGCACCCCACCGACAGGGCATACTCTTGTCACTCGGTTACGCATAAGTCCCTGTCCAGAATTGATTTGGCATTCGCCTCTCCTGAATTACTGACTAGAGTGGTGACCTGTAGTTATCTCCCGAGGGGGATCTCGGACCACTCACCCTTATTGCTTACAGCTGGTCTCTCACTGAGGCGGGAGAACTGGGTGGGATGGACCCTGAGCCCTCTATGGCTGGAGGCCCCCGACATTAAGAGTAGTCTGCAATCTTCTACCAAGATGTTCTGGGAGTGTAACACGGGGGAGACATCGGTGGAGGTAAGATGGGATGCCTTTAAAGCTGTCACCAGAGGGGCGGCCATCTGCGCTATCGCTACAGCTAGGAGGAAGAAGGAGAGGGAAGTGGTGGATCTTGAAAACAAGCTGGCGCGGGCGGAGGAGAAGTTCAGTGAAACCTCAGATAGCAAGGACCACTCAACGCTGTTGGCATTAAAGAGGGAGTATAGTCTGCTTTTGACCGACTCGGCTAGGAAATTGCTGCTTTATAAACAGGCGACGATTTTTGATAAAGGGGATAAGAACGGTAGGACCCTGGCATACCTGGCGAGAGCTGAAAGCCAATCTAATCACATCGCTGAAATCCTAGAAAATGGGGCGAGAGCTACCGGGGGGGAGGAGATAGCCCAGAGGTTTCTGGAATACTACTCGGCCTTGTATTCCTCGAGGGCGAGCTATGGAGCGACTGATCTGAGTAACTATCTGGATCAGATTGATTTTCCGAGGCTGACTGAGGAAGATCGGGCGGCGCTGGACTCCCCTATTACCATTGACGAGGTCTCTGGCGCAATTAAAATGCTTTCTAGCAGGAAGGCGCCAGGACCAGATGGGATGCCGGCCGAGTGGTATAAGCAGGACCTAGAACAAGTGACTCCAAGGTTGTGGGAAGTGCTGAAACAGGCGCTTGACAGTAGGTGCCTTCCGGCCTCTTTTCATGAGGCTCATGTGGTCCTCATCTATAAGGAAGGGAGACCCCCTAACTCCTGTGCGTCCTATCGTCCCATATCCCTGCTGAACCAAGATGCCAAAATACTAGCCAAAATACTGGCCACTAGACTGAACAAGGTTATTCTACAGTTGATTGGGCCAGACCAGTCAGGGTTTATGCCGGGGCGTACCACGTGTGTGAATCTCCGCAGACTGATGTCCAATCTCCAAATTATACATGATAACTATGGGAAACGGGTGGTCATATCATTGGATAATGAGAAAGCCTTCGACTCGGTGGAATGGGAGTATCTTTGGGCAGTCTTGGAAAGATTTGGGCTTCCTAATAGTTTTATTACATTCATTAAACTGCTATATGAACGGCCAACTGCTCGGATACGGGTCAATGGGTGTTACTCTGACTCATTTGTGTTGCATAGGGGGACGAGACAGGGGTGCCCGTTGTCGCCACTGCTCTTTGCCCTAGCTATTGAACCCCTGGCGATCATTGGCAGGAACTCCCCAAGCATCTCTGGATGGAAGTTGGGAGCAGTAGAGGAGAAGATATCTCTCTATGCAGATGACACACTGCTGTACCTGGCGGATGGCCATGAGTCCCTAGACGCTGCTCTGGACGCTATTGGGGTGTTTGGAGGATTCTCGGGGCTGCGGATTAACTGGGACAAATCTAGTCTAATGTTAGTGGATGAGCTTGACTCCCCCGACATCTCCCCGAGGTCTCAATTAAAAATAGTTCAACAATTTAAATATTTGGGAATCCTGATTAGTAGGCAGCCAAGTGAGTTCATACCTCTGAATGTCTCCCCTGTCGTGTCCAAGTTAAGACAGCGAACCACTCAGTGGGCAGGCCTGCCGCTGTCGGTCATGGGCAGAATTAACCTATATAAAATGATATTCCTTCCCAAATTTCTGTATATATATCAGGCCTCGCCAGTGTTGCTGCCCGCCTCCCACTTCAAAGCGCTGGATTCAATTCTGTTTGGCTTTATCTGGGGGCAGTCTCCACCAAGGCTTAACAGACAAATAATGAAAGCGCAGGTGGCGGAGGGGGGACTGGCGGTCCCACACATGCAACTGTACTTCTACTCTACGCAGCTCCTGTTTGTGTACTGGTGGCTTTGTCAGCCACATAACAACCCGGTGGTGAGTCTGGAGGCGGAGGTATTGGGCTCCCCCGGGCGGCTATACCTTTTGGTGTATAGGGGGGTTCGGGGGGTCCGGAAGGCAACAGGTTGTATGAGGGCAGTGTGTAACATATGGGAAAGGGTAGCTAAACTGTCCAGGAATCCGGATGGGGCCCATTATTGGTCCCCCCATACTCCTCTCTGGAACAACCCCAAGCTCCCTGAGTTGGTCTCAATGCAGGATCCGCAGTTCTGGGATGGTAGGGGGCTCCAGACGTTGGGCCAGGTATACAGGGAGGGTGTGCTTATGTCATTTGATCAAATTAAGGAGACATTTCGGGTTTCCCATCGGGATTTCTTCCGCTACCTGCAACTAAGGCACGCTCTGCAGACTCAATTCCACAGGGACAGCCCGAATTTATCGGTGTCCCAGGTGGAGAGTGCGGTGAGAGAATCGGACCTGGGGAAACCTGTCTCTACACTGTACAAGTGCTTGATGGCTGGGCTGGAATCCCCCATGGGGAAGATCGAAAGCAAGTGGCAAATTTTAGACCAAACCCTTGAACGGGACGACTGGGAAGAAATCCTAGATAATCTGCACTCATCAGTTATTGAAGCCAGAGATAGATTTATCCAGACCAAGTGGTTGCATCAAGCCTACATCACGCCGATACGTCTACATAGAATGGGCTTGCGGGCAAGCGACTTATGCCCTAGATGTGAGAGGGAGGCTGGCACATGGATATATGTGACCTGGTCCTGTGAGGTTCTGGCAAGATATTGGGGTGAGGTGCTGGACTTGATTGGTGGGGTGGTGGGTATCCGGATTTCTGGCTCGATCTCCTTGTGTCTCCTGGGGGTGGTCGAGGAATTGTCGGTATCATGTCCGTTGAAAACACTATTTAGGTTGCTGCTCTTCTACGCCAGGAAATGTGTTCTGCTTAACTGGAAGCATCCGGCCAAGCCATCAGTGCAGGCGTGGAGGGCCTTGGTTAACCAGAAACTTACTATGTACAAGCTGACATACACGGCCAGAGGGGTGCATGAAAAGTTTGAAAAGGTATGGGGTCCCTGGCTGCAGAACCAGGACACCGCCTCATAGGATACTTAAGGGAGGGGGAGGCTTACTTGCGTACAAGGCGCCCTCTTGTAATAGAGTGAGTCATCGAGCAAGTTAAGTGGGGTTGGGGCGACGGGTGAAGCCTCCTGAGAGATGTGATCTCCGTTTGGTTCTTCTTCTTCTTCCATCTCCTGCGTGGTCTACTAGATTCGAGTCCAGAAGTATGTGTGTTGGGTGAATGGTTGTCGTGTCTATATGACTACTGATTTTGTATTATTGTACTGGGTGCCTGCGGCACCTCATTGTCATATGTAATGTAATATATATGTGTAACTTGTTTGGTGTTATTCCGTTTGTTGAACTGCAAATAAAAAGAAACTTTAAAAAAAAAAAAAAAAAAGGTCTCAATCATGTCCCCCCTCTCCCTTCTTTCCTCCAGACTGTACAAATTAAGTTCTTTAAGTCTCTCCTGATAAGTTTTAAGTTTAAGTCCTTCCACCATTTTCGTTGCCCGCCTTTGGACACGTTTTATTTGAATAATGTCTTTTTGCAGGTAAGGTCTCCAGAACTGCACACAGTATTCTAGCTGTGGCCTTACCAGGGCTCTATACAGCGGCATCACAACCTCCCTCTTCCTACTGGTACTGCCTTCTTGGCAAAGAAATGACGGCTTGGGACTCTCCACCTCGGCTCGGCACAAGCCATCAGTTCTCTGAAAGGTGCAGAGTCCACCACCTGAAAAGGGAGCGACTGCAGCACCAGCAACTTGGACAGGAACACATTCAGCTTCTGCGCCGTAGGATGAGTGGGCGCATACTGCTGTCTCTTGGACATGGCTTCGCTGATGAATTGCTGGCGGGATGCATGACTTGGAGGAGGAGGAGCAGGAGCGACAGAGGATGGGTATGACGCACAGCTGCCTTCGGCTGAGGTGCTGGAGCCTTGGCTGGCAGAAATTGGGAGCGGTGTGCCACTCGGTGAGGAAGCAGTCTGGCCCACCTCTCTGGAGCCTAGGTTCTCCCAGGCCGCTTTATGGTGACGCTGCATATGTTGACACAGGGCCGTGGTGCCAACATTTGGACCCTGGCCACGCTTCACCTTCTGCCTACATATCTTGCATGTGGCCATGTTACCCTCCTGCGGATACTTCAGGAAAAACTGCCACACTGCCGAGTAGCTACTTTTCCCACCCCCTGGCCTCACTGATTCACTGCTGCTGTTGCCAACTACAGAAACCCCTGCTCCACTACCTCCCGATAAGGTAGACTGCCACACATCAGGTGCTCTACCCCGGCCCCGGCCCAGTTTGGCTCCAGGCTTTACAATTGTGCCCCCATGCTGCCTGCCAACCATGCTGCTAACACCTTGCTGCCTGAGCTGCTGACTCCGGGGCAACCTGCGCCCCTCTTCTCCTGATGATGACGATGAAGCCCCTTCATCACCCGGCTCCCAAGTGCGATCGGCTTCATCGTCATCATCATTATCACCGAGTTGTGGCTGTACGTCACTGATGTTCGTGGATTCGTCAACAGTGCCTGGCGCAGGAGCTGGAACGCTCGCAGCACCCACGACACTGTCCACATCACTATTTGTCTGCCTAGCTAAAGAAGCCACCTCCATTTCTTGGCTGGGCAGTAGCTGCTGACTGTCCTCTATCTGATGGTCCTCCTCACTAAAGAGGGGGGCTGAACCCAAAGCATAGGATACGTCGCTGGGGGAGGGAACGGCGTAGGACAGAGGCAATGGGAGGACAGGGACTGCTCTCGGGGCATGCCAACTCAGGGTTGTGTCAGAGGAACCTACCGACCCTAGACTGGGGGTCTCAGATGTAAGTTGTGATGATGTTGTTGATGAGCGCGTTAACCAATCTACCACAGCAGATGCGTTACTGGTGGAGACCCGACCGCTAGCAGATACTGGCAGATTAGGTCTCTCAGCGTGACTCCTGCTGCTATTGGCCCCCAGTCTGCTGCGACCTCTGCCTGCGGAATGTTGGCCTCTGCCACTCCTCTTTTCACTTCCAGGCACTTGTCTGCCCGACATAGTCTAACTGGCGTGGTAGTAGGTGATATTTTAAGAACCCCCAGGCAGCGGTGGGTCTATATGAAACAGAATATAATGCACACCAATAGTGAGCAGTAACACTCAGCCTCCAACAGGCCTGCTTAGTGTAAATAAGAGAGCTGGTTAGTGTAAATAAAGAGGGGTATGGTATGTTACAGAATGGGATGCCCCAACAGCAGAGCACCTGGGAGCAGTAGTACTATGCACAGCAAAAGTGTCTTTATCAGGCCAAATTACTTTTAGAATAAGTGCAAAGGGTTATAGTAAATAGAGGCTGGTGTAGTCACAGAATGGGATGCCCCAACCGGAGTGCACCTGGGAGCAGTAGTACTATGCACAGCAAAAGTGTCTTTGTCAGGCCAAATTACTTTTAGAATAAGTGCAAAGGGTTATAGTAAATAGAGGCTGGTGTAGTCACAGAAAGGGATGCCCCAACCGGAGTGCACCTGGGAGCAGTAGACTATGCACAGCAAAAGTGTCTTTATCAGGCCAAATTACTTTTAGAATAAGTGCAAAGGGTTATAGTAAATAGAGGCTGGTGTAGTAACAGAATGGGATGCCCTAACCGGAGTGCACCTGGGAGCAGTAGTACTATGCACAGCAAAAGTGTCTTTATCAGGCCAAATTACTTTTAGAATAAGTGCAAAGGGTTATAGTAAATAGAGGCTGGTGTAGTCACAGAATGGGATGCCACAACCGCAGTGCACCTGGGAGCAGTAGTACTATGCACAGCAAAAGTGTCTTTGTCAGGCCAAATTACTTTTAGAATAAGTGCAAAGGGTTATAGTAAATAGAGGCTGGTGTAGTCACAGAATGGGATGCCCCAACCGCAGGGCACCTGGGAGCAGTAGTACTATGCACAGCAAAAGTGTCTTTGTCAGGCCAAATTACTTTTAGAATAAGTGCAAAGGGTTATAGTAAATAGAGGCTGGTGTAGTCACAGAATGGGATGCCCCAACCAGAGTGCACCTGGGAGCAGTAGTACTATGCACAGCAAAAGTGTCTTTGTCAGGCCAAATTACTTTTAGAATAAGTGCAAAGGGTTATAGTAAATAGAGGCTGGTGTAGTCACAGAATGGGATGCCCCAACCGGAGGGCACCTGGGAGCAGTAGTACTATGCACAGCAAAAGTGTCTTTATCAGGCCAAATTACTTTTAGAATAAGTGCAAAGGGTTATAGTAAATAGAGGCTGGTATAGTCACAGAATGGGATGCCACAACCACAGTGCACCTGGGAGCAGTAGTACTATGCACAGCAAAAGTGTCTTTATCAGGCCAAATTACTTTTAGAATAAGTGCAAAGGGTTATAGTAAATAGAGGCTGGTGTAGTCACAGAATGGGACGCCACAACCGCAGTGCACCTGGGAGCAGTAGTACTATGCACAGCAAAAGTGTCTTTGTCAGGCCAAATTACTTTTAGAATAAGTGCAAAGGGTTATAGTAAATAGAGGCTGGTGTAGTCACAGAATGGGATGCCCCAACCGGAGTGCACCTGGGAGCAGTAGTACTATGCACAGCAAAAGTGTCTTTATCAGGCCAAATTACTTTTAGAATAAGTGCAAAGGGTTATAGTAAATAGAGGCTGGTGTAGTCACAGAATGGGATGCCCCAACCGGAGTGCACCTGGGAGCAGTAGTACTATGCACAGCAAAAGTGTCTTATCAGACCAAATTACTATTAGAATAAGTGCAAAGGGTTATAGTAAATAGAGGCTGGTGTAGTCACAGAATGGGATGCCACAACCGCAGTGCACCTGGGAGCAGTAGTACTATGCACAGCAAAAGTGTCTTTGTCAGGCCAAATTACTTTTAGAATAAGTGCAAAGGGTTATAGTAAATAGAGGCTGGTGTAGTCACAGAATGGGATGCCCCAACCGGAGTGCACCTGGGAGCAGTAGTACTATGCACAGCAAAAGTGTCTTTGTCAGGCCAAATTACTTTTAGAATAAGTGCAAAGGGTTATAGTAAATAGAGGCAGGTGTAGTCACAGAATGGGATGCCCCAACCGCAGTGCACCTGGGAGCAGTAGTACTATGCACAGCAAAAGTGTCTTTATCAGGCCAAATTACTTTTAGAATAAGTGCAAAGGGTTATAGTAAATAGAGGCTGGTATAGTCACAGAATGGGATGCCACAACCACAGTGCACCTGGGAGCAGTAGTACTATGCACAGCAAAAGTGTCTTTATCAGGCCAAATTACTTTTAGAATAAGTGCAAAGGGTTATAGTAAATAGAGGCTGGTGTAGTCACAGAATGGGACGCCACAACCGCAGTGCACCTGGGAGCAGTAGTACTATGCACAGCAAAAGTGTCTTTGTCAGGCCAAATTACTTTTAGAATAAGTGCAAAGGGTTATAGTAAATAGAGGCTGGTGTAGTCACAGAATGGGATGCCCCAACCGGAGTGCACCTGGGAGCAGTAGTACTATGCACAGCAAAAGTGTCTTTATCAGGCCAAATTACTTTTAGAATAAGTGCAAAGGGTTATAGTAAATAGAGGCTGGTGTAGTCACAGAATGGGATGCCCCAACCGGAGTGCACCTGGGAGCAGTAGTACTATGCACAGCAAAAGTGTCTTATCAGACCAAATTACTATTAGAATAAGTGCAAAGGGTTATAGTAAATAGAGGCTGGTGTAGTCACAGAATGGGATGCCACAACCGCAGTGCACCTGGGAGCAGTAGTACTATGCACAGCAAAAGTGTCTTTGTCAGGCCAAATTACTTTTAGAATAAGTGCAAAGGGTTATAGTAAATAGAGGCTGGTGTAGTCACAGAATGGGATGCCCCAACCGGAGTGCACCTGGGAGCAGTAGTACTATGCACAGCAAAAGTGTCTTTGTCAGGCCAAATTACTTTTAGAATAAGTGCAAAGGGTTATAGTAAATAGAGGCAGGTGTAGTCACAGAATGGGATGCCCCAACCGCAGTGCACCTGGGAGCAGTAGTACTATGCACAGCAAAAGTGTCTTTATCAGGCCAAATTACTTTTAGAATAAGTGCAAAGGGTTATAGTAAATAGAGGCTGGTGTAGTCACAGAATGGGATGCCCCAACCGGAGTGCACCTGGGAGCAGTAGTACTATGCACAGCAAAAGTGTCTTTATCAGGCCAAATTACTTTTAGAATAAGTGCAAAGGGTTATAGTAAATAGAGGCTGGTGTAGTCACAGAATGGCATGCCCCAACCGGAGTGCACCTGGGAGCAGTAGTACTATGTACAGCAAAAGTGTCTTTATCAGGCCAAATTACTTTTAGAATAAGTGCAAAGGGTTATAGTAAATAGAGGCTGGTGTAGTCACAGAATGGGATGCCCCAACCGCAGTGCACCTGGGAGCAGTAGTACTATGCACAGCAAAAGTGTCTTTATTAGGCCAAATTACTTTTAGAATAAGTGCAAAGGGTTATAGTAAATAGAGGCTGGTGTAGTCACAGAATGGGATGCCACAACCGCAGTGCACCTGGGAGCAGTAGTACTATGCACAGCAAAAGTGTCTTTATCAGGCCAAATTACTTTTAGAATAAGTGCAAATGGTTATAGTAAATAGAGGCTGGTGTAGTCACAGAATGGGATGCCGCACAGCAGACTTGAGATCAGTTCAGTATATATGCACAGTAAGTGTATAAGCAGCCTGAAAACGCTAACAAAGCCAGTCAGCCAGCCAGTAACACTCAGGCTGGATGAAAAAAAAAAAAAATCTCCCTGTGACTGCCTCCGATTTTTCCTAACTTTCCCTGCTTCTCGCTGACTTCCTGCCTGTCTCCTGCCTGTCTCCTGCCTGTCTCCTGCCTGTCTCCTGCCTGTCTCTGTCTCTCCCTGACTACAGCAGCGTCCTGTCTCTCACGAATGCAATAAAGAAATGAGGAAAAGCAAGATGTCCGCTGCCTTAAATAGCGCTGTGACATCACCGGGCTTGCTGGCTGCTGATAGGCTGCATGTGACTGCCCCAGTATGCAATGGAGCTGGGTAGATGTCTGGACATGTCCCGTCGGCCATCTTAGAATGCCTGTAATGTAAATGAATGGATGTTAAAGGAGAACTTCGAGCGATCGAAGTACGGGGAAATTCGGATTCGATCCGAATCGAATTTTTCATGAAATTCGGATCGAATCTGGGTTCGTCCGGATCGATTCGCTCATCCCTAGTCCTCACCTATGGGTGCCATCTCATCATCAACCTCAAATGAACCCATGCAGCTTGGTACCACTCACCTTTCCCAGGCTGAAAAGACGAGACGTCGCACCTTGGGCCTGTGTATATACTGTGGGAACTCAAGTCATCTGGTCAAGACCTGTCCCAATAAGAGGCCATCGGTGAAAAACTTCAGCGCCTAGACATGGCTGAGGGAATTAGTCTAGGCGATCAGGTATCTTCCCCTCACATTAGTAAATTGTTGTTGCCCACCACAGTGTTTTGGAAACCCTCCAGAAACTCTGTCACTGCCTTCGTCGATAGCAGGGCGGCTGGCAACTTTTTTGATAAGTCTATAGTTTCTGCCTTAGGCATCCCTTTAATCTCTCTTGAGAGTCCCCTTCAGGTTTTTGCAAATAACAATGAGCCTATTCTAGGAGGAACTGTCACCTGCAAAACCCCTTTGATAAAGTTGGTGGTGGGTTCCTCTCATTCCGAAGCTATAGAATTTTTTTGTGTTAGATTGTCCTGATACCCCAGTAGTCCTAGGGTTCCCCTGGCTGAAGGTTCATAACCCCATCTTCAATTGGGAAACTGGGGATTTGATGAAATGGATTTCATTTTGTTTGAACCATTGTTTTAGTATCGCTCTTAGAGCTCTGGTCAGATTTACAGAACACAATATCAAGTCTGCATGTCTTTGTGAATTTGATGTTATGGAGTTGTTGACTTTTAGCACAAAAGCCAACTGATATCAAATCTCACTTATGCAACGATGACTGAATTGTATATTCACTGAGATACAACAGAACACCTCCTATACCTAATCTGTAAAATGTGATAAGAAACTGTATCCAGCATGGCAGAATTGTTACCAGAACAATTAATCCTCCTATGAATATAAAATATAAATTCTCTCTACCTGAGTAGAAATTCTGATGCTAACTCCATATTGTTCTTACATGCTGAAATGCCACGCTTAAAGGTTATTGAACAATAGGAGCGACTGTAATGCCTAATCAGTTTTTCTGCTTGTGAACAATGTGAGGTCTAGTCTAAGTTTATATTGAAAAGAATATACTGATTCTATGCTAATAAAAAAACAATACGTGAAAAACAAAACAATTGTAGGCGTTTCTCAAAAAGGGACTTTGGGCCTTCACTAAGTAGACGTTAACACAATACTGTCCAGAAAGGCAAAGTGCATATAATATGCAGCCAATGACATAGAGAAGCTTTAGGTTAGGTTGGCCGATTGTGTGGTATTGCTGCGTCTGTCTGCCAATATTGTTTAGAGATTTAATGCCCCATATCAGGATATGCCCCACTACTAATAAACTCCTTGTGACGTATAATAATTTTTCCTTTGGGATAGAAGATTATTAGGGAGAAAAGGAGCTAGGAGGGAAAACAACATACATTTGAATGCTGCACTCAGTGTTAATATTGCATTCAGTATAGCTCCTTCTCAACCAAATTCAAGATTAATTTAAACCAAAACAACACCCTTTTTTAACTAAATAGGTGTTGTTCATTGCATGGGGGGCATCCTGATTGCTGATGCCCCCCAGTAAAATTTAGTGTTTTACCAGGATTTGCAGCACAAGGGTTCACCCTGTTTGCCAGTGCCCCTCCACACTGCAAGAGGACTGATTAGTGGCACATCGAGAGGCCCAGCCACTCCAAGTGAGCAAGTTGTAGGTAAGTGTGCACTGCTTAAAACCACGTTTGGAGAGGTAGTTTGTGTGGAGGGTGCATCAGCAATTTGGATGCCCACCAATGCTGTGATCAACAAGTATTTTTACAAAATGGGTGTTGGTTGCTTTAAAGGGAAAGCGGCATCGATAATCGGGATGTGTGAGGGGTCACTAGCATCCTATGGATCTGCTAGTGGCCTACAAAGAGGAAGTTATGGTCACACTCCGGCGTATAAATAGATTGTGGGACAGATCTTTGTATTGCCCCTGAATATATTTATATATAGTTATTAGATCACCGTCAGGACCTCTTTTCCAAAGAGTTTTCCAACTTAGTTGCCCTCCTTTGAACATGCTCTAGTTCTCATATGTCCTTCTTAAGCATAAGTGCCCAGAACTGTACACAGTACTCCATATGGGGTCTGACCAGTGACTTGTACAGGGGTAAAATGATGCTCTGGTCATGGGCACCTATGCCCCTCTTCATGAACCATGATCCTGTTTGCTTTGGCAGCTGCTGTCTGGCATTGATTACTACAGTTACGTTTATTGTTAACCCTTTTCCATTGTTGTTTTACCAAGTATTTCTTTATTTAGTGTGTAATCATGGCACATATTTCTTCCTCCCATGTGCATAACCTTACATTTATCTATGTTAAACTGCATTTGCCATTTAACTGCCCAATTGATCGAAGTTTGTTTGTAGCTGCCTGCTGTCCTCTGTTGTGTTTTTTACAATATTTATATGATTGTTTGCATATAATTGTATTTTTTCCAGCCCACAATTTGTAAAAAAAATGCAACTTAAATTGTACCATAATATTTACAGCAATAAACCTTGCTGGTAATAGACCACTTGTTAATAGACTCATGGTGCCTTTTAAAACAAATACAGTCTCTGTTCATTCATCAATTACCAGATTAGGGTTCCAGGATTCCTTTCTTGACTATCAGAGAATTCTTGACATAGCTTTCTTGAATGAATTTGAAAGAAACCGATATATGTCCTACCACCATACCCCACACATAGTGGAGCCCCTTCATGTAAAAGGCTTGTTGTCTTCTTACCTGAGTGACCCCATTTAGGAAGTCTGCCAGGGCGTGTGAATGTGGTCTACCTGAATTACTCCACAATTCCTCAATTTTATGGCAATAACTCCCTTACTTAAGCCTGTCTTTAAGCTATAACTCGGTATAACTTGGTCACATTATAGCCAATACAAAGCTATATAATTCTTTTCAGGTGTGTATTATATTAACCTTTCTCTTTCTATAGATAGCATTGTTCATCTATGTTTTCAAGAGACACACAGATGTAATAATCCCATTCTGGGGAACAGTAACAAGACTTGCAACTGCGCTGCAACTGTTTGCACCAGAATTCTTTGGGCCATGACCAATACTTGCTGTCAGTCGTGGCTCACCACTAGCCCTCAGTCATAGTTCCTGTGCACAGCTCCCTACATTCATTGCAATGGACGGGGTGTGCCAGGCACTGCAGAGTCTCCTTTAAAAAAAAAAAACCCTGTTCCCACTGTGAAAGGCCTAATTAAATGTCTCTTGTGCAGCATAAACAGGTTTAAGTGCACCTACACTCAGAGGGACGTTTATGTATCTTAATTTTTTACCCTGTGCAATCCGGCACTATGTTTAGCCGTGCAAATGTTTTATGAATTTGCACAACTAAAGTGTAAGTTCATGCACTAATTTTCTTGCAATTTTGCATTATTTTTAGCTGTGCAGATTGTTAAAAAATGTGCACAGCTAAAATGGTGCTGAATTTCACTAAGGAAAAAAAAATCATAAAAATGTTTTTCACACCGAAAAACATGAGTAAAAAATTCTCACAGTGTTGATTCAGCCCTAATGTGACAGTTTGGTTTTAACTGAACTATTTAGCATATGGTATGCCATTCACCATATTACTACTTCCTGTTACTCTTTTTAACATTATTGGGCAAAGGCTTTAGTAAAAAAAGAACCACAGGCTGTTTGGGGGGGAAGAAAGATGATTGACGATAAAGAACGGTAAACTTAGCACATGTTAAAATGATGATTCTGCCATGTAAACTGTAAATATGAATAATTCAGCTTTATGGTGTTTAGTGTGGTCATACCAGTTATATAACCTTACATCTAGAACTGGCAGCGGTCATAGTATACAAGTCTGACAAAGGAAGTCAGGAATGATGGAGCCCAGCCAACCTAATGAACGTAATCGCTGATAGATAATCTGCCTCACTGTGGTGAGAAAGAAATCTTTTGTCACGCATTCTGAAATATTGTATTTCAATTTGCAAATGTGGTTATCTGCTTTTTAACAGTGTGAGAAAACTGAATTACCATACATCAGCATTGATTTTGCATGAATATCAATCAGCTATAACACAGTGACAAGAATTCCCGGGCCGATCAGATCCCTCCCTGAGGGGCATCCGAAATCGGGGTGTCCCGCGGGGTGAAACCCCCCAGGAAGCCCACAATCCTACCTTTTCCACGTTCCAGCGGCGCATGCGCGTCCGCTGCCACCGCCTCTAGTAGGGCGCGCTCCCGCGCTGGCCGTTTGTCAATGCCCGGCGCGGGTGTGCTCCCTGTGAGAGGGACGCGCGGGAGGCGGTGGCGGACGCGCTCTGCTTGTCCGGCGCTGCCTCGCTTGTCCACTGGCGGAGATTGTCTGCAGCGGTCACGATTGCCGAGGGACCACCGCCCTATAAAACCGTTTCATTTGCGATACACTTATGGGACCATTTTGCACTCGGCTTGCTTGCTTTTGACCATGTTTTGCGGCTTTGTGGAGGAATATGAGCGCCTCTTCCTTTTATTAATTCCTTAGCATAATGACATATATGGCCTCATGAGTTAGCTCATGAGTTAGGTATATATATATATATATTTATATACCAGTGAAGGATGTGCTTTATATTCCTGATCTAGAGGGAGGACTCTTACCCGTGAAGTGTCTGGCAGTCAAAAGACTCACAAGAAAATTCCAAGGTGACAAGTGTTCTATCCTGGACAGCAAGCAGATCATAGCGAGTGCCAAGCTGTATCACCTCAACACAGTAAAGGAAAAGGTCAGACTATGCACCCATATACACAATGACGGTATACAGATGTGGCACCGGTGTTTAGGTTACAGATACCCAGTAGGCATACAGGAACTACAAAAGAGGAATCTGACAAAAGATCCGACAGTATCCCCCTGTCCAGTTACTCTTAAGTGGGAATGTTGCATCAAATCCAAAGCTACAAGAGCAACACTTCCTAAAATTAGTCAGAATAGAGCTTCAAGACCACTTGACCTAGTTCACAGTCATGTATGTGGTCCCCTAAACCCCCCTACATCTGGAGGCCGGTGCATAGTAACTATATAGGTGACTATTCAAGGTACACAGTTACTTAGCTAATGCATCACAAACGTAGAGTTCTTGACAACTTACAGGACTATATAGTAAAGACAAGTAACAAGTTTCAGAGAAAATACACTTCTCATACTTCGGAGTGATAATGGAGGTGAATTCATAGGACAGAAAGCACAAGAAAACTCAAAGCTAAACAGAATAGCGTATCAAAAGACAGTGCCATACACACCAGAGCAAATTTGGGGAGCTGAAAGAATGAATCGAACCCTGACTGAAATGAACAGACTTATGCTGACATACTCTGAACTACCACAAATATATTGGTGTGAGGCTTTTTGGATGCAAAGCATTCATCAACATTCCAGAGGAAAAACACACCAAACTCCAAAACAGAGCATTTGAAGAAATCTTTGTTGGTTACAGTGATATTGTAATCCCAAAACAGACAAGGTTACCATTAGAAACAGCTTAACTTTTGTTGATATCTGAGAGACAAGGTGATGACAACAGAGGAAGTAAGAACAGATGAGAAAACTGACACTGATTAGCCATTATCTGTAACCTCTGAACAGACAGTTGAATTGAGCGCAGAACCTACCTGTACTGAAGATCAGACACAATGCTCAGAGACAGAACCAAGACTCTCAACCAGAGAAAACAAAGGTCAACCACTTGTACGTCTCTCATACAAGGCAAGCACTGCCAGTACTAATGAATCTGCAATTTGGGAAGACATATTTCAGCTTTCAGAAGGGGAAGCCAGTAAATGGATAAAGGAAAAGATTAAATCCATGCATGACACCAAAACATGGACACCTACAGAACTACCACCTGGAAGGAAAGACATAGGCTGTAAATATACTTTAAAAGTGAAGTACAATGCAGATGGCACAGTGGAGTGATACAAAGCAAGACTCATAGCCAAGGGATATTCTCACAAATATGGGAAGGGCTATGATGAAATTTTGCTCCTGTAGTCAAGCATGCTACACAAAGGACTTTGCTGACAGTAGCTGCCACAAGGAAAATGCAAGTGAAATACTTTGATGTGACGACAGTGTTTCTACATGGTGAAATAACAGAAGACATCTACATGCAATAACCACTAGGATTTAAAGATCAACAAAGGCCAGACCTAGTATGCAAACTTCAGAGGAGTATATATGGTATAAAGCAAGCAGCTAGAGCATGGAATATGAAAATAAATGAAGTGCTTACACATGAGGACTTTCAGAGGAATAAAGCAGACCCCTGCCTATACACAAAGAAACAAACAGATGGATCTATGTGCTTATTTGTATGGGTGAACTCCTAGTTTATTATGAAGGGGATGAAATAGAAATAATACAAACCCTTAGTTAGCACTTTGAGACAGAGAATCTTCAAGAGCAGCAACTTCTTGAATTACTTTATTGCCATACGGAGGATATGACAGCAGATATTTTTACCAAGCCCCTGACCACTGAACGACACTCAAGGCTTACAAAGAATGAGCTTAAAAGACTAAGCCCAAGCTGTTGAGAACGGATGTTGAGAGAACAACAGCTTCTGCTTATCTCTAAATGTGATTTTGGGACTTTTGCCAGATTTCCTGCAGTTTACACATATAACAGAAAATGGTGCTGTTACCAATGCTTAACTGTAGTTTCTATATGCATTTTTCTGATATGTTGCATTTCCTGTGTATTCAGCTGCGGTCTATTTTTTCTTTTTCCTGTCTGTGTTAGATTCCATGTTAAGGTGACATTCTCTTACTGCATTCATGTTCCAGTAAAGCCGGTTCCTGTGTCTATATGGTTTTGCACCCAGCACTCACACTCTGCAACAATTATTCCTATAAACGTTTCCACAATAATCTTTAAAGGGATCTCTCAGCACATAAAAATGCAGAGCAAGGAAAAGCTGAAAACATTTCACTTATTTTGTTTGATAATTCCTTTTGCTATCAGCCAAAAAACATGGCTTCACTTTACTGGCTGCCGCTGCTCTGTTACATATGTTCATATCATGTTACCCACTAATTTTCTTCCACAGAAAGACCCCCTTCTGTTCAAGGTAACTTTACGAGAACAAATAATCTATTATGTGACTGAAAATAAGCCATAGAAATAAAATAATGGTTCAGTGACCGCTAAAAGACCAGGTGCACTTACCAGACACTACAAGATAACATTGATTCACGGATGCCTCTGCCAACAACATGATGTATAATTAGGAGGAAATTAATGTAATTCCCAGATTACAAGATAACATCAACATATACATGCAAGTATATACATAAATTGTACAAATTTATCCCTGGATTTCAACTATCCCAGGTTTTGCTCCCTGCCCTGCCAAATTGGAATGCACCACTGTGTGAAACCACCTAGATCACCCAGAACAACTCAACTCTACCTGGTGCTATGGCGCATACATGGGCTCTTGTCCAATTAGAGCCATCTGCATGCATATTAAATGTTCGGCAAATGCCTCTTGTTTATGTCAGTCGGAGAGTGGCTGCATCCCCTGCAGCATGCATGCTCCCTCCCCCAGTTTATATAAATGGCTGGGCAGGGGAGCGCACGCACAGCCCAAAGATGCAGGGAATGTGACTGCCAGTGTTTACATTGAGAGGGAGCCAGGAAGAAGGTGAATGTTGTGGTGTCCCTGGGGGGGGGGGGGTGTCACACAGCAGGGCAATCAGGAAAGTAGAATCAAAAAAGTTCCAGGGCCATGCTGGAGGGTTTTGTTCCCTTTAAAGCACCACAAATCCCAGTGCAGCTGGCCCTGGATGCTAAAAGAGCTAGTCTTCCCCTGGGGTATCTGTGCATGAAAGATGAGGGCAGGAGCGCACCTGCTCCTGGGGATGCATCTGCTGTTGCTCCCAATTGCTGTGCACAAAGTCGTTTGTGTTAAACAACTCTGATTGTATCAGAGCCCGCGCATGTACATTAGGACTGAGGAAAGGTGTTTTTTTATGGCCAATTTGGGGGGTTTACATATCCCTATTTGGGATTCCCCAGGGTCAATGAACAAAATCTGGGATAGTTAAAATCCCCAGTTTTGTTCCGCTTCAATGTTTTCTCTATACACCAAAAACATGCTAGGAATTGTACATTAAGGGTAATCATACTCTGCAGTGTAATGGATAAAATTACCTGGATACATCAAATATGCTGTAACTCACAATATGCCAACATTAATAATGCCTCCTCTGACCTTCACTAGGGACATCCTTGGTAATGGGAAGCTGCCTTAGAGGCACAGGCAAAGATATATTGAAAGGACTGGCCAGAGCAGCAGCTAAAACACTTAAATCCAGGGCTGCCCACTCTCCCACATCATATCTATCTTAACATTGAAACCATTCCTCTGTAGGGTCAAGTCCAACATATAAGGTCCCTTCTGCTTAAAAAGTCACTGCAGATGCAGATGACTTCATCTTTTTCATTTGCTGCCCAATGAACTCCTTTTCAAACCTCCTCTCAGAACTCTTCAAGTATGAACATTTATCGAATTACATAATAAATTACAGAAAATCTGACACATTTCCAACCCCTTATGCTTGGTGTACTGGACTGCTCAGATTTGAGTGGAGGGGCATGCTTTTTTTTACATTTTTGGGGGGGGGAACAAAAATGGAAAACAAATCGTGGTCTCCCTTCCCTAAAGGTTCCCAGTCTGGCACACCAAACTGGTACTAAGCGCTGGGCTCATTCTGAGTGGCACCAGGCTCTTCTGTGACCCCCTGGTCAATGGGCGTGTGGGTAATGTGGCAGGGCGTTCAACAAGCCATCCACTGGTATGTTAGACAGGTGGCTTGCTGCCCCTCTGCCCTTTCAACTGGTATAGAAGACACCACAAAATAAACTTTATTCTTCTTAGTTTAACTTCCTTCATCCCAAACTCTGTCCTGTGTCTGGTATCTTGTCCCCTGCCAGCATCTGGTAGGAAGGGGAACACACTGGAGGGGAGGTGCATGGAGAGGGATACCCCCAGAACCGCCCCATACTTCCCTCCAGTTACATATTTAGTTACATGGGGGGAATCCTCAGAGGTTCTGTCTTTGAACTATAGAAGCCTCTCTTCCCGGCTCTCGGCCATTGCTCTCCCCGTTCAAGAGATTACAGCACCTGTGTCAACATTAGACACCACTGTTGGCATTGAAGATGTCAGCAATGATGAGGGAGACTCAGGCAAAGGACCCAGAAGACCCCGACAGATGCGGAAGAGGATGCCGCCTATTGGGGAACAAAAGGGAGAGGACAAGGAACAATTAGTTGTTACATATAGACTAATAAATGTATTTTTGTGTGTTTTGTTTTTCTATTATACTGTTGAATGTGACCCTTAAGGTAGGTAGGCCACCATGTCAACTGATTACCCGCATCCTCTCTTGAGGCCCTGGGCTGCTGAAATGCCTGTTGTCCATCAGGATAGATAGATAGATAGATAGATAGATAGATAGATAGATAGATAGATAGATAGACAGACAGACAGACAGACAGACAGACAGACAGACAGACAGACAGACAGACAGATAGATAGATAGACAGATAGATAGATAGATGGTAGATCAACGGACCCATAACAAATGGCATAGGGACCAGTTAAACATCAGGGAAAAGGGAGAGCGATGTTTTTTATTATTATTTATTTTCAACCTAAATAAATATATTTTTCAGTGAAAAAAGCATGCCAGAATTTTGACTCTTGCTTTTGGCAGGAGTAAAATATCCGCAACAAAAACTCCTAAAAACAATGTTTGAAAACTTTCTAAATCATCCGGCTTCATGAGAGTTTTTCAAGATAGCCTTTTCTGCATTTGCGTATTTTATGGGCATGTGTGAAATTATATGTTGATAAAATCTGCAATAAAAAGGCCTTTGAAAAAATGTAAAAATGCATTCTCCCACAGTGCTTAATCAAGCCATAAATTAGCTAATCCAAAGATGTTGAAAACTCTTGGGCTGATTTTTAGACCCAATCTGCACCTGCCTGAAATACATAAAGACATTTGCATCGATTCAGTACCAAGTGCACTTTGGATTAAAAAAAGGATAAGAAACAGTGTTTAGGAAATTAGTTTGTTAATTATTTAGGCAAATGTTTTCAAAGTCTATTCATTTAAAGATGGGGAAAAGTGTTTTATTTGCCTGTATCCTGCAAGTATAGCCCTGACAATGAAGTCCTGTTACCCATACAGAGAAAGCTTTTATCACATTTTACATCTAATTAATCCATACTGAAGCACAATGATTTCTGTTGTGTTTGAGGTGAGGGGTCATAGAGCTTTCTTTGTTCACTTACTGGTTTGCAATCATCAGGCATTGGGATATAATTTTACCCAGCAAATTGTAAGGTAACAGATCAAATGGTAATCATAAACTTAACTCATGGCTGTTTGGAATGTCTCCATCATGTGTATGTGAAACACTATCTTGCTTTTGAAGAACACTATCTTGGAGGGACAAATAAGGGTTAATATCTAGAGCTTATATACCATGAGGCTGAAAGGCAAGACCATGAATTTGCTATCAGCTCCAGACACTAGACAAGGGTGTGCGGAATATAATACTGGAGAGACATCGCTGAAAAGCATGGAGCTGTCTAAAAGAACTTACTTACAATTTGGAGGAACTTTGCTGGCTCTTGCAGGATGTATTCTGTCCTGTGTTACAACATTTGTGCCCCTCTGGAAAAACTTGAATTTGGATTTGAATGAATTGGAAAACTGGACTATGGGTTTGTGGCAGACCTGTGTAGTTCAGGAAGAAGGCGGAATGCAATGCAAGGATTTTGATTCCTTTTTAGCTCTGTCACCGGAACTAAGGATTTCCAGGATTTTAATGTGCTTATCGATTGGCTCTGGAATAGTCGGCCTCTCCATTTGCGGTCTTGGTTTGGACTGTGTGAGCCTTGGAGTCCGAAGACAAGAGTCCAAAAATCGCCTTTTACTTCTTGGAGGCATACTGCTTTGGATAGCTGGTCTCAGCTCATTAGTACCGGTCTCCTGGGTGGCATATGACACAGTCCAGGAGTTTTGGGATGAGACTATTCCTGAAATAGTTCCAAGATGGGAGTTTGGTGAGGCTATGTTTATGGGCTGGTTTGGAGGTTTTTTCCTCCTAGTTGGTGGCTCCCTCCTTGCTTCGTCTTACTGCTTTACATCTTCTGACCCAAAGATAGCATGTCATAAGCCAGCAAATCATCATAAAGTTTATCTATCTGTTGACTCTAAATACCCAGATCTGACTGTTTAGAAGACTAACACTTTTGCAAAAAGGATACCCAGAGGCCAACCAGGCTGGGTACCTAATTATAGGTATTTTTGAATTTTCTTCATGTTTGCTCAACTTACTAAATAATTTTAAATTGTTGCCATCACTCCAGGTCACACCTTCATCATAAAACAATGCTGGTCAGTGAATCTCAAATATAAGTTTTGCTGGACCAAAAAGGATTTGTGAGAAATTTAAATGTTCCTGAAGGCATTTTTTTTTTAGCAACACTGCGACTTTTAATATTAGAGGTCCACACAGCCTTTTGAAACGTGTTTTACAAACCTGTTTAGTTGGGCTGATGAGACTTTGCATATACTAATGGGATATTTCTGTGCAAAAGCTGTATGATCTGACAGTTACTTGTAACCACATTTTAGATACAATTTGATCTACAGATTACAAAAATCAAGTTTATTGATTATAATACAATACATACCATTACTTTCTTAAAAATACCATAAATAAATAAAGAGCATTTTCTTACCAGAAATACTAGATGAATCATTTTATGCAAGACAAAGTGTTTAATATCTTGCTACCACTTGCAAGGGTGAATAACCGTATGTGTTTATGGCTTGGCTTATAAAACAGCCTAAAATACCATAAATTATTTATGTATCAGGTATATGACAGTGGATGTGAGTGGATAAGAGAATTTGCTGGAGAAAAATTTTGCTAGAACTCACACAGAAAGCCGTGAAGCAGATGTACTTTACAATAGATACAAAACCTAAAAAGATGTGTAAAAAGAGGGGGTTGATTTAATGAATGAATACTGCTCAGAGATGGAGCGGGATATAATATGGATGTTTTCAGAGGGCATGAGTCTGCTCTGTTACCTGGCCTCTGCATGTAGTGCTCCCATTGAGATCAATGGGGGACTTCTTACACTTCTCCCTCATCTGTTAATCTCAGCAATTGCGTTTATAGATTGCATTTGTCTCCACCCTATTCAGCTGCAAGAGGGGGGATTTAGAGCTGGGGAGTGTATGTGGACCTTCCACTGCATCTCTTATTGGAGGATTGTGCTGAGCTGTGGCATTTCCCTTTCCACTACTTCACAACTACTGGTTGCCATGACTATCTCAGGAGGAGACTACAGTACCATCAGTGGTACTTGCAACACTCATTGGGAAACATCACTATAGGCAGTTGTGGGACAGAACAGAAAACAAGTGTTGATCAAAAGTTAGCAACAGGTATTTTTGCACACCCCCTCCTTTGCAATAAATAGAATAGACTTGTTCCTGTCACTTTGATTGATGCAGCAGGGTCATTTGCCTGGTAAGTGGAGGACACCTGTCGATGCTACGTGACTCAGTCTCAGGACCTGATAAATAAAACGCAATCAGAGCAGGACAGCTGTGGAGGACAAAAGTGAGTATGGATTTTATCATGTTTATGCCTGGACAGAGCCTTTAAGGTGGCTCAAAAGCTGCATGGCCTCAGTGGTGGAAAAATCTATTTTATTTAAAACCAGGCTACCATCATTCCAGCTGCATCACCCTAGATACTCAGGTGGGTGGGCGGCACTGAGAGACACAAAAAGGGTTTTGTGCTGCTTTAAAGCAGACCAAAAATGCCCCATGGATTTACCTTGCCGGTGCAGGTCCGGAAATCCGCACTACATAATCCGATTGGAAGATGTGGACTTTTGGCTGTGTGGACAAACATCTACAGGTTTCAACTTACAGAGTTAATAATATATATATATGCTAAATTCTTATGTTCATCCATGCAAATTTAGCTTGTGATGCTAGCAGCTAATAAGGAATATTTGTGTCCAATGATCTGGAAAATAAAATTGTAACCTAAACAAGTGGTTATCATTAGGGTTGAGTGGACCCAACTCGCAAAGTTCAGGTCCGTGCTGAACTTTGTGAGTTCAGCTTCCTGAATACGGATTTCCAAATGAAATCTGTGTGCGTGTTCGGCATTCGGCCTGAGCCCAGAAGAAGGCTCATGAGCTGCACAGCAGCCAATCAGCCTTCTTCCTGCCCTAGCAACTACAGACATGCCCATTTTGGGCATGGCTGTGATTGGCCAGGTGAGACACGTGAGCCCGACGTATAAAATATGGGGTCTGTCTCGGCACACTCAGCGTGCTCCTGCAGTAGATAGGGAGAGGTGCTGGCTGCTGCTGGGGGACAAATAGGGCTTTTTTGTACAAGACATTGACAGGACATTTATTCAGGGACAGTGGCACGAGTGAGGCATAGATAGGTTGTTTTAAAGCACCCTATTGTCCTTGTCAGGACATTTATTCAGTGACTGGAGTGAGGGTCATTTAGGTTAGGCCATCTCAGGCCCTTTTTCTATCTGTAATAATAAATAGTAATTCAGTGTCCCTTAGTTCAGACCAGTTGGTTCTCACTGCAGTTTATTATCTAGTATTACTGGAGTATACCCTTGCTCAAAGTACTGTGCTGTTGCAGTTTAACCCTTTTAGTGCCAGCTACATGAGTCTAAACCCCCACAGAAAAAAAAGTCTAAAAGTTAAAAACTTACCTGACCCCTCGATGGATTGGGCCGGGTCTTCTCTTCACCCGGGGGGCATCAGATTCCCCCCCCCCCCCCGGGCTCTTCTCGCTTCAGCCGCTGTAAAAAAATAAATAAAAATTACATTTGCTCACCTGCGGCCACGATCCCTCCCACGGGGTCTCCTTTTCACCGGGGGGGGGGGGCTCCAATTGCCCCCCCCAGGCTCTTCCTTGGTGAGGAGAGGGTGTGAAACCGCCCTCTCCCTCACTTCCCGGTTTGCGGCTGCTAGCCTCTATGACAGCCGTCTTCTCTCATCCCTCGCCCCCCCAGCCTCCCTCCACCAAGCACCCTGCAGCTGTCACCAGGGATCGCCGGGGGACAGAGGATGTTCGGCGGTGAGTAAAGAAAAAAAAATAAATGTCATTTTTTTATTATGTGTCTGTGTTTCTATTTTTACATTTAACCCTTTGTGAACTGGTAAGGAATCCATGAGATACCAGTTTACAAGGCTGGGGGCTGGCAAGTCACCTGCAGCTAGCGGGTGACTTGCCATTAACCCCTGGCACCCCCAATTACCTGCCTCCCCAAAACCCAGGGGGGGGCAGAAGGGCCCGGCCCGTGGCTATGTGGGCTTGTAGCCTGCAGGGCGGGGAGGCCACCGAAGCTGGCCCCTGCACCCTGTTCCTACAAGCCCCTATAGCTTGTCCCGGGCTGGTTATGATGGGTAAGGGGGACCTCATGTCATTTTTTGGGGGGATTTTTAAGGAGATTTCAAAATTCCCAAAAAAAAGGTTCCCACCCCCCAGGAGGGGGGACCCTCTGCAATTTTTTTTTAAATGAACCCCTTATGTTTATAGCGTGGCTAGTAGTTATATTTTATTTGTAAATGTTATAAAGTGCTCTTTTCAGTTTGGGGGGTCTCCTGGGAAAAAATGGGGGGCTACCGTGGTACCGTTGTAATCAGGAGAAATGGGGGCTTTTACATGTAATATGGTTTTCATTAATAAAACAAATGTTTTATTTAAAATAAAGAAGACAATTGTCTAAAAAATATTTTATTTATTTTTAAACACAGTAGAAAAATTACAAACAAGACATTTCATGTTAGCCTACAGTAGGCTGGCAATTAAAAGGGTAAATAGTACCTATGCATGTTGGGTATTGTTCTGCTCGGGGGATCTTGCGATTTCAGCTTTAGCTTGTTTTTTGTTGTTTGCATATTGATATTTTAGGAAAACATGTTTTTTATTCAGCTTTTTTATACATTTTTTAGGGAAACCCTGTGCAACCTAAGAATTCTTTGAGAGATTACTTCCAGAAAGATGAGCCCACTACAACAAGCTGGGTACTCTTAGAAAGCTTAACATGTGTACTTTCAGGGAATATATGGTTTATGGAGGGTATTCCAAATGTAAAGGGTTGTTTTGGTTGAGAAATTGCAAGGTGCGCATAGCGCATATCACAGCTGTATTTTATCTGAAAATCTCCTAAAGCTCTGTTTCAGTTTGGGGGAGTCACCTGAGCAGGAAAGGGTTTCTACCTATACATATGTGGTACCGCTGTGACCAGGAGAAATTGGTGTTTCACACTCAATAAAATTTTATTGACAAATTTACATTTTTTATTACAAAAAAACCCCAGAAATTGCAAAAAAATGATTTTTTTTGCACATATTTCACCCAAAAGTGTTTAGAATCCACTAAAAAAGACCATACAAGACATTTTATGTTGAAGCCCAGAATCTGCTGAAAAAAACAATATATAATTTTCCTTGGAAATCCCTTCAAAAATCAAGGTTGAACATGTGTAGCGCAAAATAGTGAAACGTAGTCTGGCACTTACAGGGTTAATATCAATTAACCCTTTTGTTGCCAAGCACGTAACACCTACGTGCTGGCTTGGCTGGGCCTTAAGTGCCAAGCACGTAGGTGTTACGTGCTTGACTTTCCTCGCTTGTAGTTTAAAAAGTAAAAACAACAAATACTCACCTGACCCCTTGTTGGATCCGGCCGGGTCTCCTCTTTAATTTGGTGCCATCCGATCCCCCGTGGGGGGTCGGATGGCTCCAGGAGAGCCCCCGGAATAGGCCCCCCCCCCCTGCTTCTGCAGCAGCAGCTTCTAACTGTAAAAAAAAAAAAAAAAAAAAAATGACATTCACTTACCTGTGTGTGCGCTGGCTCCCGCTGTCCCTCCTCTTCACCTGGGGGGCCTCCGATCCCCCCCCAGGACTTACCGATCTTCAGGAGAGAGCCTGGGAGGCTCTCTCCTCTCTTCTGCACGATGGCGGCCGCCATCATGCCTCTAAGCCCCGCCCCCTTGGGGGCGGGGCTTATGAAGTCATCCCGGCCCCGATCTCAGGCTTCAGCCTTCTCAGCTTCTCAGATGCCGGTGATCGGCACAGGGGAAGGAGGTGACAGGAGATCCTCTGATCTCCTGCCTTCTCCTTCTCTGGATGCCGATCACCGGCATCTGTCAGCTGAGCGGCGAGGGACAAGAGCTTGCAATCGAAGGTAAGTACAGTAAAAAAAAATTTTTTTTTTTCTAATAAAATACTTTTTTTTTATTGTGTGGTGTTTTTTTTTCACATTAACCCTTTGTGAGCTGGTAAGGGGTCCATGAGACCCCTTATACCAGTTCACAAGGCTGGGGGGGTGGCAAGTCACCTGCCCTAGCGGGTGGCTTGCCATTAACCCCCGCACCCCCATTACCTGCCTCCCCAAAGGCCAGGGGGGGCAGAAGAGCCCGGGCCCACATAGGCTATGTGGGCTCGTAGGCTGCAGGGTGGGGGGGCCACCAAAGCTGGCCCCCCCACTCTGTGCCTACAAGCCCCCATAGCTGGTCCCGGGCTGGTTACTTTGGGTAAGGGGGACCCCACGTCATTTTTTTTTTTGGATTTTGAAGGGTTTTTAACCCTTCAAAATCCAAAAAAAAATGGGGTCCCCCTCCCCGGGAAGGGGGACCCTATGTCATTTTTTTTTTTAATTAACCATTTGTCATCCAGCAGCTATAAAAGGCTTCTGGGCAGGAAAGGGTGTCTACCTATACATATGTGGTATCGCTGTAACCGGGAGAAATTGGGGTTTCTCACGCAATAAGATTTTATTGACAAACTTACATTTTTTATTACAAAAAAACTCTACAAATTGTAAAAAAATGTTTTTTTTTTTGTTTTTTTTCACACATTTCACCCAAAAAAATTGAGAATACACCTAAAAAATACAAACAAGACATTTCATGTTAAAGCCCAGACTCTGTTGAAAAAAACAATATATAATTTTCCTGGGAAATCCCTGGAAATCCCTTCAAAAATGACAGTTGAATATGTGTAGCGCAAAATGGTGAAACATCGTCTGGCAACAGGGAGTGGCAAATGCTGCAGGTAGGCTGGCAGCGAAAGGGTTAATAGTGGTGTATACCCTTGCTCAGAACACTTGCCCGTCATTGCAGTTTAATATCAGATAATACTAAAGTATACCCTTGCTCAGGCCACTTGGCTGTCATTGCAGTTTATTATCAAGTAATACTGGAGCATACCCTTGCTAAGGCCACTTGTGTGTCATTGCAGTTTTATATCAAGTAATACTGGAGTATACCCCTGCTCAGACCACTGTGCTGTCATTGCAGTTTAATATCAAGTAATACTGGCGTATACCCTTATTCAGACCACCTGGGGGTTACTACTCTTTAATAACAATTATTAGTGGAGTATCAACTTGTTCAGGCCACTTGGGGGGTCACTGCTCTTTATTAAAAAGTATTAGTGGGGTATACACTTCTTCAGGCCACTTGGGTGTCACTGCTCTTCAAAAAATAGTGGAGTATCCATTTGTTCAGGCAACTTAAGGGCCACTGCTGTTTAATACCAATATATAGTAGAGTATCCACTTACTCAAACCACTTGGGTTTCACTACTGTTTAATACCAATTGTTAGTGATGTATCCATTTTCTTCAGCCACTTGGGGCTCACTTCTTTTTAATACCAATTCTTAGTGGAGTATCCACTACTTGCTCAAACCACCTGGGTGTCACTATTGTTGCTAGTGGTATCCACTTGTTCAGGCCACAGGTGGTCACTGCTCTTTAATACCAATTGTTAGTGGAGTATCCACTTTCCTAAATCACTTAGTCACATCATTACTGTTTATCCACTTGCTCAGACCCCTTGGGGCACCCTGCTATTAAATAACAAGTATTAAATAACGAGTATCCACTCGTTCAGGCCCCTTGGGGATCAAGTCTCTTTAATACCAATTGTTAGTAGAGTATCCACTTGTTCAGGGCACGTAAGGCTCTTTTGGGGAAAAAGGCAATTTTTTGTCCTAAAACACTAGTGTCCACTAGTTCAGGCCACTGGTGTGTCACCACTGTTTAATACGAATTGTTAGTGGAGTATCTACTTGCTTAAATCACTTGGGCATCACTACTGTTTAACCACTTGTTCAGGCAACTTGAGAACCACTGCTTTTTAATAGCAATTGTTAGTGGAGTATCCACTTGCTGAAACCACTTGGGTGTCACTATTCTTTAATACCAATTGTTAGCGGAGTATCCACATTCTCAAACCACTTGTGTGGCACTAATGTTTATCCACTTGTTCAGGCCACTTGGGGGGTCACTGCTCTTTAATAACAAGCATTATTTGAGTATCCACTTTGTCACACCACTTGGGGATCACTGCTCTTTGATACCAATTGTTAGTAGAGTATCCACTAGTGCAGGCCACTTGTGCATCACTACTACCGGTTGAAAGTGGAGTATCCACTTGCTAAAACAACTTGGGTGTTAGTTGAGTGCCCATTTGCTCAGAGCACCTAAGGGTAATTTTCCTGTTTATTTTTTTTTAATTGTCCATTTCAAGCCACTGTAACTGCAGGTGTCTTACAATGCAGAAAGCAGAAAATAAGGGACATGGATGTGGTTGTGGTGCTGCTGCTGGTAATAGAGCTGGTGTTACAGAGAGAGGGCGTCTTTGCCTGCTACGCCTTCCTCTGGTGCAAGCAGGCACCAGGGTTTTGAGCACATTTTTGTAGGCCCCCAATACTGCTGACAGAGTGGTGAAACCAGAGTTGAGACCTGTAGCCTCCTCCTCCTACTCTTCTTCCTCCATAGTCAGCGCAGCCCCTGCATCACCAATTTGAGCACTGCCATGGGGAAATAGCAGCATGTGGTGCTAAAACTCATCTGAAAGACCCCACACTGCCCAGGAGCTGTAGACCAGCATTCAGAAGCAGACAGGTGAGTGGCTACTGCCATTGCACCTGAAGCCTGGCAAGGTGGTGTGTGACAATGGGCATAATTTGTAGCAGCCTTGAGCCAAGCTAACCTGGCGCATGTGCTCAACTTGGTGGTGCAGAGCTTCCTGGCACATTAACCAGAGATGCTAGAGCTGCTGCATGAAGTGCAAAGCATGTACATGCACTTTCAGCCTTCCCACCCTTCTGCCGCTCACCTGACTGCACTGCAGAGGAACTTCGGACTTCCTACCCAGCGCCTCATATGTGACTTGCTCCCAGGTGGAATTCCATGTTGTATATGCTGGAAAGGGTGTGTGAGCAGCTGCAGGCAATAATGGAGTTTCATCTCCAAAATGCCCGGGTGAGTAAAAGTGCAGACCAACAGCACTTCACCCCCACTGAGTGGGCCTCCATGAGGGACATCTGCATGGTGCTGCAGTGCTTTCAGTATGCCACCAATATGGTCAATGCTGATGTGATGGTGGGACAGGAGGAAGCAGAGGAGGAGGAGGAAGGCCCATATTCTAAGTATGTCACACACCCCGCTTCAAGAAATTCATAACGTGTGGGTAATACTGACCTGTAGAGGGCGATATGCAGAGATGCCAAGAAAAAAGAGAGCCCCTCCCGGTCCATAAATACCTGGGACCTCCCACTTATTACCGTCTTCATCTCTGCAGTCGGCGAGCAAGTCAGAAGATGTGGTCTCCTCCTTGCACAGGGGGATTTCAGGTAGCCGGGATGACTCCCGGCACTTTAGTTATCTATTTCTGCCCGGATCTTTTTTTTTCTGTTACCTCATGCCTCCCAGCCTAGGCTGACGGTCCGGGTGAGGGTAGAAAAGCACCCTTGGTGCTTAAGAGCAAATGCTCTCCTGTGAGACCCTATATAAGAGGGTAGGCGGTCATCCGGGACGGTGACCCCGGTTTGGGATGCCCCGTCCCTTGGCCTTACACTTTGGGTGGTCCCCCCCTTTGGGTAATGCCCCTCTCTCTAGCGGGATAGCGGAGGGTAGGAGCAGGGCCCCTTATTCAGTGTTAGGTCCAAATTTTGTAATCATTAATTCTTAATAATGTTTTAATGTATTAATTTATTAAATTATCCTCCCAATAGATATTAACTTATTTATTACTTCATAACAGCGTGTATTTCTCTGTCAAAATGGCGCTGTGGCCGCCATTTTTATGCAGGCTTTCTCCCTGAGGTAAAAGGGGCGGGGCCGGGCATCAGGGTCAAAGCCACGGCCCGCTCCCCTCCTTCGGTCTCTTCTGAGACCGCACATGGCTGCGGTGCCGGCCTTTTTGCATTGTCATGGCGGAGGGGAGCTTCTTCCCTCACGCTTTCACTCTTGGGGGCGGGGCCGGGCTTTCCAGCGCTGTGGCCCGCCCCTGTGTCACAGGCACCGCTGAGGTGCTTTTCTCTGTGCCTGTTTCCTTAGAAGGAGCTGGCCACGCCCCCCTTCTCTCCTCAGAGCTGCTCTTTACCTCACGGAGAGAGTGGCCCGGTGGGCCCCCCTTCTGTCCCATCACCTATAATTATATATTTTTATGTCATATATATATATATATTTTATACTCCGCTTTTCTTATTAGCCTTTTTTATTATGTCTTTCAGATATAACCTACAGTGGTGTTAGGGGGTTTCTCCCGGTCCTAGGGTCCCTGGGTTCTTAATTGGCTTATTGCAAATCCTCCCACTTGGGACATTAAAGGGGCATCCCGGGTTGCTTATATGCGTAATTCCCTCGGTCATTGCAACCAACTATAAGTTCACCTTATGGAGGCATCCCCGGATACTGGGCTCGGGCTCCCCTCGGGGCAATCCCAGAAGTGTATGGGGTGTGGGGCATCCCTTACTGGCGATGATGTATATCTGTGTATACCATGCGCACAGCAGACTATTACGTGGCAGTCCGGACCCCAGGCATCTGGTTCAGCGCCGCCGGTCTCTCCTCCCCCCCTCACAGTTTGATCCATGCCCAGTCTGATGTTGTCATGGGCGGGCAGTTGCAATCGGAGATGTGTGCCCGATTGGCCAATCTTGAAAAATTATTCTCCAGCACGGTCACCAGAAAGGCTCCGGCTAAGAGAAAGCACTTGTCGCCGTCTTCACCGGCGGCCGACTTGGATGATCTTGATAATCTGGACTGGTCTGATTACTCCCAACTTGAGGAAGGGGAGGTATATGAAGAATCAGATAATTCAGGCGATCAGCAGTTTGTGGGTGCTGATACCGAGCGGGGCTTGGGGAGGTCTTCGGATACTCCTAATGTTCTGGCTCAGATGTTTGAGGTTTTGGCTATTTCTCCTCCTGAGGTGGTTCCACAGCAAAAAGGGGAATTTTTCGAAGAATCCAGGCCGCGCTTGGAATTTCCTAACCAAAAGCATTTTGATGGGATTATTGCTAAGGAATGGGAGAGGCCTGCCCGGCTCCCAGGTGTCCCTCAGGGTTGGGACAAAAAATATCCCTTTCCCTTGGATACGGTTAAGCGTTGGGCGTCCCCTCCCGAGGTGGATGCACAGATTCTGGGTTTATCCAACACTACTGTTTTAAATTCTCCTGATTGCTCCACGCTTAAAGATGGAGAGGATAAACGCATTGATCAAATGGCTTGTCATGGTTTTGCCAGTGTTGGGTCAGCCATGAGGCCGGTTTGTGCTTCAGCGCTGCTGGTGGTGGCTATCAGGTCGGTGGTCAGGGACCTGTTGACTTCTTCCGGGTTAGATCCAGATAGTGACGAGTTCCTTGGCCTTAAAAGGTGTGAATTGTTTTTGTCATTTGTACTAGCCGCCTTGGATGACACACTGATGATGTGTGGCAGAACGTCGGCTCTATTGGTGACTATTCAGCGTTCGGTTTGGTTGCGCCAGTGGGCGGCTGATTTTGTGTCTAAAAAGTCGCTGACCGCTCTTCCCTTTGTGGGATTACGACTCTTTGGTGAGAAGTTGGATTCAGTTGCCAAGGGTGGTAAGTTACCTCAACGCAAAAAACAGCGTCGTCCCTTTCGGGGGGCGAGTTCCTTTGCTCCTTCCTTTCGTGGAGCTAGAGCTAGCAGAGGAATTGTTTTCCCCGCAGCCAGAGGAGATTCCTGGAACAGGGGCAGAGGACGTGCCCGCCCAGGATACAGCTGGGGCTCTAAGCCCAAACCCGCTGCCAAGCCAGCTCAGCAATGAGGGGGCGCCCTCACCCATGTGGGTGGGGGGACGGCTGCAACACTTCTCCCAGGTCTGGGACCGGGAGGTCTCAGACATATGGATCCGGGAAGTGATGACTTCCGGCTACAAGCTGGAGTTTGAGCTCCGGCCCCCTCCCAGACTCCTCAGGTCTCGGGTGCCGTCGGACCTTCTGGCTGCGCAGGAGCTCCAGGCGGCAGTAAAGAGTCTGTTGGATATGGCAGTTATTTGCCTCAGACAGGGGTCGGGGCTTTTATTCCAATCTGTTCACGGTGCCCAAGAAGGACGGCTCGGTTCGACCCATTCTGGATCTAAAGATCCTCAACAGGTTCGTCCGTACGTAGAAATTTCGCATGGAAACGCTGCGTTCAGCTATCCATTCTCTTCGGCAGGGGGACTTTCTGACGTCCGTAGACATCAAGGACGCCTATCTGCATGTGCCGATTTTTCCAGCGCACCAGAGATTTCTCAGGTTCGTGGTGGAGGATCGGCATTTTCAGTTTGTGGCACTTCCTTTCGGTCTTACCTCGGCTCCAAGCGTTTTCACCAAGGTGCTGGCTGGGGTGATGGCTCTCCTCAGAGCCCAGGGTATTCGCATTGTCCCTTATCTGGACGACCTTCTCATTATGGCATCTTCCTTCAGCCAAGCGGTATTGGACACCAGAACTGTGGTGTCCACTCTGGAGAGATTCGGGTCGGTGATCAACTACCCCAAGTCCTGCCTTTCTCCGTCCAGGTTAGTGTCTTTTCTGGGAATGTCCCTGGATACTTCCCAGGCCAGGGTGTTTCTTCCTCAGTCCAAGGTTCTCTTGATTCAGGAGTTGGTTCGACTCCTCCTGTCTATCCCTCGTCCGGCCATCAGACTGGGGATGAGGCTGGTGGGATTGATGGTAGCCTCCTTCGAAGCGGTTCCCTTTGCTCAGTTCCACACAAGAACACTCCAGCTCCATCTGTTGGCAGCCTGGGACGGGTCGCCACTGTCGTTGGATCAGTCCTTCCTGATGACCCCCCGAGTTCGGTGCTCCCTTCAGTGGTGGCTGGATCCAATCAATCTGTCGAGGGGCAAATCCTTTCTTGCCCCTTGTTGGGAGACGGTCACCACGGATGCCAGTCTATCAGGATGGGGGGGTTCTGGAAGGATCGTCAGTTTCAGGGACTGTGGGGGCCTCAGGAGGCTCATGAGTCCATCAATGTTCTGGAATTGAGGGCCATCAAGATTGTTCTGTTTCGCTTGACTTATCAGTTGCAAGGATTGCCGGTTCAAGTCCGGTCGGACAATCGGACGACGGTCGCCTACATCAATCACCAGGGAGGGACTCGCAGCAGGAGTGCCCTCAAGGAAGTGTCTTTGATTCTGGCCTGGGCGGAGACCCAACGTCCCGTGCATTTCAGCAGTTTACATTCCAGGAGCGGAGAACACGGAGGCGGACTCTCTGAGCAGGTTCTCAGCTCGCCGGGGGGAATGGTCTCTCAGCCCCAAAGTGTTTCGCTTGATTTGTCTCAGGTGGGGGTCCCCGGTGGTGGACCTCTTTGCCTCTCGTCACAATCCCAAACTTCCGACATTTGTGTCTCTCTCACGGGATCCACTGGCTCTGGCAGTGGATGCCATGTCTCTGAACTGGAGGGATCTGGGGTTTCTGTATCTGTTCCCTCCGTTTCCCTTGGTGGCCAGAGTGGTGCACAAGCTGGCCCTGGAGGGTGCTTCAGCAATTCTGGTGGCTCCAAGGTGGCCAAGACAGGTTTGGTTCACAGATGTGGTAAGGTTAGCAGAGGATCAGTTCGCTCTGCCCCTGCTGCCGGATCTGCTCACCCAGGGTCAACTACGTTATCCCAATTTACCAACGCTGGCTTTGACGGCGTGGCTGCTGAAACCTTCATCTTGAAGGAGGAAGGTCTTTCCGATGCTGTGATTTGAACTCTCATTAGTGCTAGGAAGCGGTCTTCCTCTAATATCTGTATATATGTATATACACAGCCCTAGAGCTGTGTATAAGGCTCAGCGAAACAATAATATCACCACAGGTGCTCTTCAAATCAATTCAGTGACTTCACTTCACTACCACCTTCTTATATATAACGTACCAGATATATTCTTGGTATTTTGCACATATAATCTCCCTTTTTAGGGGCTCCACAATTTCTCCTTTGACTAGGAAGGGGCGCTTATCTATTTGGGTACTTGGTCTTTCACCTCCTCAAAAAAGACCAAGGGACTCCAATCTCCACGCAGGAATAAATCAACTTGCTCCGGATTTATTGTAACATATACCAAAGACATAAAAACACAAAGTGCTCCAATAGCGTAAGTACGTTCCACAATGAGGGAATTAACTCTGTGGCCACTGGCCCTTTAAAAAGCCGCTCACCAGATATTAAAAACAAATGCTCATTCAGCATAAAAACAAAGAAGCAGGCGTCATCTAAACCTTCCAGTGAAGACGCGCACACCAGTATGCAGAAGAATACGAGTATCAGCTCACCGCCTCCTCCGGCCGTAGTACGCGGCGCTGCTCGTCGGATACAACTCATGTGACACTCCTTAGCTCCGGCCAACGCGTTTCGTCATCACGACTTATTCATGGGCTCGCGCGGGGCTAGGAGTGTCACTAATTTATTCACTCCAACCTGTCACGTGGTTTTATTTCAAGTTAACCTGTTCGGTTCAAAATCAATTGCCGCAAATGCCGCTATTCATTTAAAACTGCAACTGATGTGCTCATACCCTGGAAGGCTTAGTGCACACCTGTCTCTTCATAACAGACACATTATTAAAAACATTGAACAATACAGTAAAGCAATTAACAAAAAATCATTCTTAAAATATACTCCTATTCTATTATTTTATTGTGTTATCTTAATTTTAACATCCTACCCTCACTCTTTTTTATGATATGTATGCCGCATATGGAAACCTTCTTTTTTATGTATAAACCTTTCAATAAAATCTAAACTAATATTTCATTATTAATACCAGTATCCACTAATCAAAGGAAGTTCTAGAGCTGCTTTATTAGGATTTTTCTCAATTATCACCTATGAAGCAGTTTAAGTCATACTCTACATTTAACCCTTTCGGTTGCAAAGACTGAAGTTTGTATATCCATTTAGATTCCATTCTAGATATCTCTCTAATATTGTTACCTCCTTTTAATCCTCCTATCCATTGATCAATCACCCAAAATTTTAACAAGGTGGGATCTTTATTATGGATACAGTTAAAATGTGATGAGACACTGTGGGACTCGTATCCCCTTTCTTATATTATATATATGTTCTCTAAGTCGCACTTTAAATTTTCTCCCTGTGCGCCCAACATACTGTTTCCCACAGGGGCATTCCAATACATATACCACATTCTCACTATTACAAGTTAAAAAATTATTTATTTTAAAAACTTCTTTTGTCACTGTAGAAATGAAATTATTAATACCCTTCTTATTCTCAATATCACTGGTTCGGCATCCCACACACTTTCCTCTAATATCTACTATAGGACTTGGAGGTCTTATATTGATTGGTGTGAGATCAGGGCGTTGCCTTGTAGGGAATTTTCCATCTCCAGAATCCTGGAGTTTCTTCAACATGGTCTGGACCTGGGGCTCCAGCTTAGTACTCTGAAGGGGCAGGTTTCTGCCCTGGCGGTGTTCTTTCAAAGGCCCTACATCCTTTGGTTAAGACTTTTTTCCAGGGAGTCACACACGTGCGGCCTCCTAGAAAACCTTTGCTCCCTGTTTGGGATTTGAATTTAGTTCTTTCTGCTCTTCAGGATTCTCCTTTTGAGCCCTTGCACGATATTGCCTTGTCTTCACTTACGCAGAAGGTGGCCTTTTTGGTAGCCATCACTTCGGTTAGGCGTGTCTCTGAGTTGGCGGCTTTGTCCATTCAAGCCCCATACTTTGAGGGGCATCGGGACAAGGTGGTTTTTCGTTTCAAGTCCGATTTCCTTCCTAAGGTTGTTTCTGCCTTTCACCTAAACCAAGACATTGTTCTGCCCTCTCTGTGTCCTAATCCCAGCAATGACAAGGAGAGGGCCCTGCATTCTTTGGATGTGGTTCGTGTTGTGAAGTATTATTTGGAGGTAACGTCTTCCTTTCGTAAGACGGATGCCTTTTTTGTGGTGCCCTCCGGGCCCCGAAAAGGCTTGGTGCCTGCCAAGACTTCCATTAGTAAATGGATCCGTCAGACCATAGTTGGGGCCTATTCTGCCAAAGGGAAGGTACCCCCTTTTCGTGTTACTGCTCATTCTACTCGTGCGGTTGGGGCGTCCTGGGCTTTTCAGCACCAGGCCTCTGTTGAGCAAGTTTGTAAGGCTGCTACTTGGTCTTCTGTTCACACTTTTTCCAAGTTTTACAAGGTTGATGTTCGGGCCTCAGCGGATGCTGTGTTTGGCCACAAAGTTCTGCAAGCTGCATTGGTTTAAGTTGTGCCTTGTTGCCTTGTTTTGGATCCCCGCCCTTTATGGACACTGCTGTTGGATGTCCCACACGTTATGAATTTCTTGAAGCGGGGTGTGTGACATACTTAGAATAATACCATTTTGTGAATACTCACCTGTAAAATGGGTATTATAAGTATGTCACACACCCCGCTTCACCCTGCCCTTTTGTATTCTGGATCCTTTATATGGTGAACTTTGCGTTGTTATGCTTTGTGTTGGGCTCTTCCTGGTCCCTTACCTTACTGCTGTTCTTATACTGGGTAATGAGTGGGAGGTCCCAGGTATTTATGGACCGGGAGGGGCTCTCTTTTTTCCTGGCATCTCTGCATATCGCCCTCTACAGGTCAGTATTACCCACACGTTATGAATTTCTTGAAGCGGGGTGTGTGACATACTTATAATACCCATTTTACAGGTGAGTATTCACAAAATGGTATTTTTACCAGGCATCAGGGCAGTGCACCAATATAAACAGAAACGGTCCCATTAGACCGCAAATGGGATCAGGGCAGTGCACACATAGCAGTGTGGGTTGCTGGGCTGACAGTGGCCAGGTACTCCACTGTCCACATAGCGGACAGTTTTGGAGGATTCAGAGGAGGAGGAGGGGGACTTTCTCTCACAGCAGGGTGGCACCCAGTCTAGTGCACAGGTATCACTCGTGTGTGGCTGGAGGGAGGAGCAGGAGGAGGAGACACCTGACACTGAGGACAGCTTCTCCTTGACACTACATGCTCCAGTGCTTGAACATTGCTCGCAGAGTTGCCACATAGTCAACAGTGTCGATTACAGGTGGCCACCCTGCTGGGTCCCCGCAATAAGGACAATATCACCTCCTTGATTCCAGTACTGGAGCGGGATCAAAAAATGAGTACAAATGCACAATGGTGGACACACTACTGGCAGACTTTGAGGTCTCAGTGGTGGCAGGAGGCCGAGGAGGAGGAGCAAGTTGCCAACTCAGCAGGGGCACCAGCAGCACCTCACAGGGGAGGGTGAGCGTGGACATAATGGAACAACTTATAAAATTTTCCGCCACAACCACCACCATGAGATAAGGGACGTAGTACCAGGAAGCAGACTTTGACTCACATGGTGGATGAATACCTGTCCATGTGTCTCCTGGTACTGAGCGATGGGTCCCTCCATTCAATTTCTGGGACACGTGGCCACAGCTTGCCCCCTATGTCTTGGAGGTGCTGGCCTGGCCTGCAGCAAGTGTCCTATCAGATTGTGTGTTCAGCACTGCAGGATGTGTCATCACCATCAAGAGGATCCGCCTTGCAACAGCCAAATTGGACATGCTTAAATTCCTTAAGATGAACCAGGCGTGGATCCCACGGAACTTGGCTGTGCCAGCACCTGAGTGGTTAAACTGTTTGCTACCACTTCCCCCTACACCTCTTTTGTCTCCACTTACACAGCCACATCCATCTCCAACCCCTCCTCCCCCCCCCCCCCTCCCGACCTCTGACACCTGTAAAAATTTTAATATTTTTATTTATTCATTTATTTATGGATATATTTATTTATTTATGTATATATGAATATATTTATTTATTGATGTTAATATTTATTTATTTATGGATATATTTATTTATTGATGTTAATATTTATTTATTTATTTATTTATTTATATATATATATATGAATATATTTATTTATTGATGTTAATATTTATTTATTTATGGATATATTTATTTATTGACGTTAATATTTATTTATTTATTTATTCATTTATGTATATAATGATTGATGTATTATTGTGCTATTTATTTATTTATGTATGCATTTCTTAAATTTTTTAGTTTTCTGTTAATATTTTGTGTACTTTCCTACCCCATTATGTGCAGGGCAATTTCCCAGGTGTTACCTCCCAGTTTGGCCTCCAAGAAACTTAAAAAAATAATATATATATATATATATATATATATATATTTTTTTTTTTTTTTTTTTTTTTTTTTTTTTTTAATTTATGTATGTATTTCTTGATTTTTTTTTGTTTTCTGTTATTATTTTTAGTACTTTCCCTACCCCATTTTGTGCAGGGCAAGGGCCCAGCTGATTTAAACTGAAGGTTTCAGATTCATTTTGGGAAAGCCAGGCTCAATGTGGAAATGCATTCTCACGCTTGGATGTGGGCAGTAGGCTAATTTAACTCCTGCACCACCAGATGCTATTAATATTATTATTATTATTAATAATGTTAATTTACATGGAACCATCTTCATCTGTAGTTCTGTTAACCTCCAGGCTTATGTACATTCTCGCCTGTCTTCATGCTGTCTTCATGCTTGATTTTAAAGTGGACCAACACCCAGGATTTTCACTATCCTGGGTGTTGGTCCACTTCAGCGGGGCATCCGAGATCAGGATGCCCCGCTGTGTGAAACCCCCCCAAAAGACGTACCTTTTCGGCCGCCTCCCACGCGTCCCTCTTACAGGGCGCTCGCCCGCGCCGGCCATTCACAAACGGTCGGCGCAGGCGCGCGCACTGCTAGAGGGGTGCGCGGGAGGCGGTGGCGGCTGATCCGTTCGATAAGGTAAGGTTTTTTGGGGCTTTTGGGGGGGTTTCACCCCGCGGGACATCCCGATCTCGGATGCCCTGCGGTGAGGGAGGTGATCGGCCCGGGAATCTTATAGATTCCCGGGCCGATCACCCCTGGGTGTTGGTCCACTTTAAAAGGAAACAGACCATTAGTCCCACTGATCTGTTGTCAGCATACCATAGGAAAATTACAGAATAGAGGGCAGTGTAGTGTAGTGTGAGAGGCAGGTTGCAATTCAAACCCAAAAGCAAACTTTCTTCATTTTATAATTAGCATGCCCCCCACTGTCTGTAGCCGACACTGTAGTCAAGTGTCTTAGAACCTATTTTTCATTTAAAGTTCATTTCAATGTGGCATAACCCATTAGCAACAAGTATTTTTTTTCTCAGCCATATGCTAAATAAAGATTTCTTACAGGCAGTAGAACCAGAAAAATCCACACTGGTAAGGAACCTCTGCTTCCCTTTGTAGTCTTCAAACATATAGCTCTTAATTTGTGAAGAGAAAGCCCTGTCTGCAAGGGTCTTCTGCCTTTACGCTGAAGACTGGGGAAATTTTGAAATAGGAGACCCCTACACATCTTCCCTTTGTACTCTTCAGACAAAAAGGTCTTAGATTGTCTAAGACTGACCTCTGTCTGCAAAAAACATTTGCCTCTACCTTTGGTCCTAAGTATTTTTTTATAAGGAAGTATCCTGTAATGGCCTTGGTGTGCATTTTAATTTATCTAAATGTCAATTTTGATGCACAAAAAGCCATTAGTGCTTTGCAATGATATACAAGGCAAATACACATGCAACTTTTTGACTAGCAAACCTAGAAGAGTTGGGCTTTACATTTTTGTGTCTATTTACATTCTTTTTATAATGAAAGTATTAAGAAAACTGTTTTTTCAATGTATCAAGCTTAGAAAAAATGTTTTTATGCAGAAAAGAAATATACATGGCTTAAACTGTGTTCACTAGATTGACACCCTCAGATCCAGGTGACCCCTTCTACTTCCAGTGACATTCTTAGTTTTTCTTTGCCAGTGACACTACAATCACGGTTCACATTTTCCCACCTACATTAAATTAACACAATAGGCTCGATTCAGAGGCACATTCGTCTGGACTTTCGTAGCTGTCTGTGAAAGTTTTTGTGTGTGTCTTTTTTTTTTCGTTCATTTTTCATTTGTACGAACATTCGCGCTCTTGCGTATATGCGCTTTCGAAGAACGAAAGCAAATCAGATCATTTGCGTGAGTTCAGATCATTTTTCCATCAAAATCTGATATTTTGCGTTCATTCAGATAACTTACGTTATTGGTATGGGCTTGCGTCTCATTCAGAGAGCTAATTGCCGAGGGACCACCACCCTACAAATCCGTTTCATTTGCGATCCTCTTACGGGACCATTTTGACTTCGGATACCCTTGCTATGAACCAGTTGTGTGCCTTTGTGGAGGAGCATCACAAGCTCCAGCTAATGGGAATTGAATGTGTCAGCTGGGCCAAGACCAGATTGCACCGGCGACGCATGCATATCGATGGCATGCATGACGTTGAGCTGTTCGAGCTGACCAGACTTAATCGCGCGTCTCTCCATAAGTTGTATAGTGAGCTGCGGCCATGGTTAACCCGCACCACAAGGAAGGGGCAAGCAATTTCAGGTATGACCAAGATGCTTGGCTTCCTGCAATTTTTGTGGCTCAGCGTAGGCTGGGAGATCCCCACGGAGAGGGCACCCAGCCTCTGGAACAGCTCGTTCCAGAGGCTGGGTGCCCTCTCCGTGGGGATCTCCCAGCCTACGCTGAGCTGCGCGCTATCTAAGTTTTTGGAAGGCATGGCTACCATAACCAACAAATATATTTCTTTTCCTGACGACATGGTAGCCTGGAACGCGCTTAAGCTGGCGTTTATAATATCGCCGACATGCCCAACGTCATGGGTGCCATTGATTGCACCCATGTTGCCTTAGTCCCTCCGGCAGCCGACGAGTACATCTATAGGCAAGTTCAATCAGTCATTTTTTTATATAGTTGACATAAATGGTATTTTAAATATCTGTTAATCTCTCCTTGTAAATAGTCCCTGTGAAATAGCTTACACTGTATATCGGTTAATCCCCTCTTGTAAATAGTCCCTGTGAAATAGCTTACTCTGTATATCTGTTAATCCCTCCTTGTAAATAGTCCCTGTGAAATAGCTTACACTGTATATCTGTTAATCCCTCCTTGTAAATAGTCCCCGTGAAATAGCTTACACTGTATATCTGTTAATCCCTCCTTGTAAATAGTCCCTGTGAAATAGCTTACTCTGTATATCTGTTAATCCCTCCTTGTAAATAGTCCCTGTGAAATAGCTTACACTGTATATCTGTTAATCCCTCCTTGTAAATAGTCCCTGTGAAATAGCTTACACTGTATATCTGTTAACCCCTCCTTGTAAATTGTAATTTGTGATATATTTGGCCGGATTTAGCGTCATCAATGTTTTTTATGTAGCCCAAAGCCAAAAATTTGCATGTGGACCTTCATTTGTCATGTGAAAGTTAATATTTAGTTGATTCAACATACATATCCTTTGTAGGCCTAAAAAATAGTTAGGTACTGTATTGGCCAACATGTTTTTGGGAGGATGTTAGGAGTTATTGTTTGAGTAATTTACCTAGCCTTGCTAATTTTTTTTTCTTTTTTTCCAGGAACCGCAAAATGGGCCACTCACTGAATGTCCAAGCAGTGGTGGCCCCGGACATGCGGTTCCTTAGCGTGCTCGCTGGGTTTCCAGGCTCATCCCATGACGCGTACATCTTGCGACAATCTGGATTGTATCGTCGGTTTGAGTCTGGAGAATTCTCAGGTGGATGGCTCCTTGGTAAGTTGAAGCAAATAACGTCATTCCCTTTTCAATGTATGCCAATTAATATAGTTTCGGACCCATGTCTAAAGCTATGGCTGTTTTTACCCCTTGATGACAGGTGAAACCGGACCTTAACCATGATCTTTAGCAAAGCACAAACCCTTACAAAATGAGTTTCCACAATTAGTAAATAATATATTTATACTTTCTAGTAAATTACTTATTATTCTTCCCCACACTCGGCTGCAATTCTGTTCTTGACTTTATGATAGGGTCTGCGCCATCTTTGCTCAGAAGCATGACACTTACTGAGTAGAGGAGAGCGGGATAAAGTGCAGGGGGCGGGTTAGAGTTGTGCTTGGCTCACACAAAGCAGATCTGGTGTCCTGAAAAGGTAAGACATCCAAGAATGCTGAGCAGCACAGTCCTAAGCAAATACCTGTTAGCAGTCTGCCTGATTTGCCCTCATCCGCCATTTTGGATGTTTAAAGGGTCAGAACATGCAGTAGATGGTGTTAGGCTGTTCCTTTAGCAGAGCAATCTGTATGTTCAGGGTGTGTCTAAAATATAAGATAGACTCTCATTCAGGGTGAACAACCTTTTTTTTTTTAATACATTTTTGTGTCATGTGTAATTTATGTTAGTATTTTATTATTCTTTCAGGGGATTCCGGCTATCCACTACTTCCCTGACTGCTGATGCCCGTCCTTCGGGCACAGAATGCCGCACAGGACGCCTACAATCGGGCACACCGGAAGACCCGGGCCGTTGTGGAGAGGGCCTTTGGCCTGTTAAAAACCCGCTTCCGGTGTTTGGACCATACCGGGGGGGCACTCCAGTATGACCCCAAAAAGGTCATAGACATCATACTGGCCTGCTGTGTCATAACTATGCCATCATGCAGCGTGTCCCCCGGTATTTGGATCTGCCCCCCTCTCCACCCAGCCAGGACCCAGTAGACCACTACCGTGGCACACCTAGTGCCTCTGGCCAAGCAGTTCGGGGCAATTTGATTCAGACACATTTTGCATCATTTTTGTTGCCTGTGTTTGTTTTGTGCCTGTAATTATTATTCGCTCCTCTAATGTTGCCTTGTAAATCTTTTATTATTTTTTGGTGTATCAACTAGTAATGAGTTAATTATGAGTTAATTTTTGCCCTGTTTGTTTAGGAAAACCTTAAGTAATCTAAAAATAACCAAAACATTAATGCATCAACTTAGTCAACAACAGGTCAAGTCGCATTCAATATTTTTTATTGAAATATGAAAATTTGGAGTTGAAGGGCACTCGCATACTTCATGTACATACATAGTACAATATTAAAATACATTTGTGGCAAATCATGGCACCTAGCAATTGGCCACATCCAGGAGTTTTAAGGTAACGCACTCCAGGCCGAAGTTTCAATCCTAAATAAAATACACAGACATAGGGAGCAAGCATTTGCATGTCAATATTTGCCCTGTAATAAATAGGGCCACAGACACACCCTCTCCTGCTTGGCCACATTTGCCACAGGAACAGGTGGAAAGCAGCCATACCTATGCCACATCCATGCCTGTAAGTCAGTGGCCCACCCAAACAAGAAGTCCCAGTCCAAATCCAAGACCAGTACAATCTCTGCCAGGATTCAAGGTAGTAGTTTGCCAGGGCAGAATGTCCCCCAATCATGCCTACAAACAGGATGAGCCAGAAGCAATGTAATTAGGCCAAAGCTTGCAGCGTGACAGCTTGAGCGGCAGGTTCAGTCAGGCTTGAGCTCAGGCATTGGCTAGTGGGGTATCTCAGCACTCTAATGAGCTATATGGGCGAAAATCCAAAGCATACAAGCAAAGCCATAAAAAAAGGCTATATTGGTAGCGCTCACCAGACAGGTCAATACAGTGGGGATGTAGAGGAAAGATGTGGAGCAGATACAGGGGAAATTGGTGTTAAAATGGTTGATGCCCATAAAACCCTGGTGGTGGACCTTGGAGGTGGCCCATCACCTGGGCATGTGTGGCATTCATAATCTGCAACTGTTTCAACATGTTTCTATTGGTTGTTCATCCAGCATGGCACTGAAATTACTAATTAAGGTGGCCATGTGGGTGTTGCTAGTTCGAACTTCATCCAGCATGGCACTGAAATTACTACTTAAGGTGGCCATGTGGGTGTTGCTAGTGCGAACTTCCTCAAGCATGGCTGTGAAATTAGTAGATAAGGTGGCCATGTGGCTGTTGGTCGACCTAAATTCTGTCAGCATGGTGTTTAATGTATTATTTAAGGCCTCTAATTGTGCATGATGCTGCTCTGTGGTTCTTTCAGTTAGTTGGCGAAATAAACGCCTCTCATGGTGCCATGCTGACTCCATGATCGGCACGCACCTCCAGTGGGAAACTGGGCAACGTAGCTGACTACGCCTCCCAATTCTCCGGGTTGGAGTGCCTGCAGATGATGGACGTCTAAGCTGACCAACAGCCACAGATGTGCTTGCCAAATCCTCTGAAGCAGACCTACCACTGGGGACTGTAGGCTCAGTCTCTGCATGCTGCCCACGATGGGCTGGCAGCATGCGGCCAGATTCACTCTGCTGCAGAGGATTTGGTGAAGAAACATGTTGGGACAGTTGCAGATTATGTTCCCAGGGGGTCTGTTGTGAAGGTCCCATCAAGGTGGCATCCTCCTCCATCTCCTGGATTTCCTCCATCAGTGTGTGGTCTGTTGGGACATGTGAAAAAAAAGGTTCAGTTTGTGCCCTAAATATATTTGTTATGCAAATTAGTCATGTTAATTCACATGCATCAGCAGATTCAACAAATTACACTTACCGTATATATCGGGTCCTGGCTCCTAGGCAGCACAGAAGTTGACGGCGTGGTCCAACTGAATGAGGCTTCCACACTAGCTGAGGGTTGATGCTGGGCTGTATTGTTTAAAAAAAGGCACATAAACACCCAAATATGCATTGCTGATCTGTATTACTACATATGCTTCAATAAAACACGTGGGCAAGCAGGAATGGCAACTCTCCCAAGGTCCAAGGTGACCTTCACTATGAATGTCATTATCTGTAATATGTATGAGTCACCCTGTACATACAAATTGGTCACCTTAAATAAAACAAACATGCATGTACTGCATGTTATGAGGCTTCCCCCATCCCTAAAGGGCCATTAGGGGCCCACACTCAGCTTGCAAATATCATTTGCCTTAAGAGTATGCTGGTGGGCATTCTTCCTATGTAGACCTTTCCCTGACCCCAGATCAAGTATTTGAGACCAAAGCACAACTCAAACCCAAGTGGCCTAAAGACAAAGAAGGGAGTGTTGGATATGATTGAGTAGAATCACATAACAGGCAGTCCTTAGCTAATATTAAGACTTTAATAGTGACCAGAAATACTGTCCAAGGTCATGTATGGCCTAGCAAATTAGAAAATGAACATTCCAAAAACATTCAACACCCTACTAAAACTGTAACCTCTCCTACAAGCCACTCCCTAGGGGCATGTGTTCGTATATGCCTGTGAGCCTCATTTTACACGTTTAAAACATTTCACATACACACTAACATTACTAACCTGCTGGAATAGTAGGGATGTCCGTGTCCCGTCGCCCCGAGTGTCCCTCTAAGGCCACGGGATGTATCAGGCCCAGCACCATCTCCTCAGCTCTGGTAAATTGTAATTTAGTGGGGAAGCCTCCGCCAGTTTGTAAGCTGAGAAATATAGTTTTGGAAATGTATGAAAATGTTGACAATACAAGAAGCAGACAAATGCACAAAGCATATATGTACCATATGCCATTTATTTTCTTTCTTCAGGTCCGATATTTTTAAAATTTCAGCTTTGCGCATTTTGCTGGTTGCTTTGGATTTGCGCCCATATAGTTCATCATAATGTAAGGTCAGCCCACTAGCCAATGCCAGAGTTTGGGCCTCCCCAAGCCTGCCACTCAACTGTCCTCACTGCAATGTCCGCCCTATTGCTTGATGTTCCGTATCGTCAGTGGTTGCAGGCAATTCGGGGGACATTCTGGGCTGGCTGTGTTGGGAAGAAATGTAGGACAGGTAGCTGGCTAAAGATTGTACTGGACTTGGATATGGACTTGGGGTCCTTGGCTGGGTGGCCACTTAACTTGCAGGCGTCGATGTGGCATATGGAGAGTGCCTTTCCACCTGTGGCGGTGGCAAATGGGGGCGAGGAGGAGAGGGTCTGCTTGATGTTGTTGGGCTTCTTGCCCTGTGCCTCTGTGGGCCCTTGAGACTTGTGCTTGCATGCCCCTGGGAGGTAGTTGGATGTGTCTGTGGTGATACTGAGCTTTGGGGGCTGGGACTTCTGTCCCGGTGGCTTTTCCTCTTCCCATGACCGCTTTTCCCACATGGGTGTGGTGATGCTGAGCTTTGGGGGCTGGGACTTCTGTCCCGATGGCTTTTCCTCTTCCCATGCCCACTTTTTCCACGTGGGTGTAGTGATGCTGAGCTTTGGGGGCTGGGACTTCTGTCCCGGTGGCTTTTCCTCTTCCCATGCCTGCTTTTCCCACGTGGGTGTGGTGATGCTGAGCTTTGGGGGCTGGGACTTCTGTCCCGGTGGCTTTTCCTCTTTCCATGCCCGCTTTTCCCACGTGGGTGTGGTGATGCTGAGCTTTGGGGGCTGGGACTTCTCACACTCTTCGTGGGCTTTTTTACGACCGTACCTGTCTCCTTGGTGGCCTGGGGCTTCTTCTTCGCCGCTGCCTCCTTTGGTTTGCTGGTTGGTGGTGCCTTAGCAGACTTTGTTGGTATTGTCGCCTCGCCCTGCCCACTGCGGGTTTCCCGCACCTTCGGCATTGGAATTTTTGAGCGAGTGGTGGGGCCTGAAGAAGCCTTCTCACGCTTATCTTGCTTTTTGCTGCTGCCCTCCTTGGCTGCTTTTGGCTTCGCGACGGCTTTTTTGGGTGCCATAATGATGAGACTCTGAAAGAGAATGAGCTGTGTGTCCAGGACCCTTTAAATACTAATGCCTGGGTATGATGCTTGCGCATTCGCGCACGCGTGCGTACGGCCGTACGTCCGGCCGTGCGGAACCCGGAAACTGCTGGGGCATTACTTATCTGCTGCAGACAAGAAGAAAGATGGAGCCCACAATCTTCACCCGCCAACAAGAAGAGCTGATTATGCTCGTAAGTGTATTTTAATGCCTTTGATTTGCCATCTAAATGCATGCCTAGCCCTTAAGGAAGCGCAGGAAGAAACGGTTTGGTTGAAAAGTGTCTAAAACTCTGTGCAAAACAGAAGTTAGGGCCCACATGTGCAAACCAAGTCACTTCCATCTAGAAGGATAGTTTTAGCCTAGAAATGTGTCTGGTAATGTCATTTAGTCAACTGCTCGATTTGTGACAGATATTTGTATGCAGTTTGATCTAAATACTATGTTTTTTTTGTGTTTTTAGACGATGCTTCAGCGCAGGTACGACTACCTGCCCAACTCTTTTGAGAAGAGGACTGTCGCCCTGGAGATTGTTTCCAGGATCCAGCACGAGACGGACACCACCTTCACCCACACGCAGATCATGCAGCACTAATCGGACCTGAAACAGCTCCACATGCCCCGGGTGCGGAGATTTTTCGGACTCCATTTCCCAAGTAAGTACATAGCGATTGCATGCTAGATGTAACTAATACACAAGGTAGGCCTTTATTTATAAATGATTTTCTTTTCTAGTGCTGGAAATGGAGTACTGAATCCGACGCACCCGGAGGCTCACAGGCCGACCAGTGCTGCATGAATCTGCAGTAGGAAGTCAAGGTGATGGATCTCCAGGGCGACGTTCCTACCCCTCCAACCAGCCCCTGGACCTTTCTACAGAGGAAGGGTGTCACGGCGTGGACAGGGAGTTGTACCAAGCGACGGAGCCGTTAGCCTCTGGTATGTGACTCTTCATGTAATCGCACACACATACATGCTATTTGAAACAAAGCTGATTCCCTTAATCTCTTTTTCTAGATTTTCATGTAGCGGGTGAAGGATCTGTGGAAGAGTCTGCAGCAGATCAGGCCCAGGAGGCACATGGAGAAGGTGGGTGATGTCACACACACATTGAATATGTCGTTTGCTTACTGTTGACTGTAAGACATTAGAAGTGACCCTATTTGACATGTCTCTACAGCCTCAACTTCCCAGCAGTGGCAGGGCCCAGAACGGAGGGTGGTCCCTGAGGCACACGTCGGCCACCAACGAAGTTGTAGTGTCATTCTTTGGATTATGTGGTAATTGACATGATCACCAAGATACCTAAACCCATAGTCAATGGCATTAGCATAATGACATATGCCCTCTTCCTTAGATTAATTACTTAGCATAATGATATATGCCCTCTTCTTTAGATTAATTACTTAGCATAATGACATATGCCCTCTTCCTTAGATTAATTACTTAGCATAATGGCATATGGCGTCATGAGTTAGCTTGCCACCTAAAAAACATTCCATCCACAGTTGAGAAACATGTATTTGCCAACAAATAATGTTTGTTTCTTTTTTATACAGGGACCACACTTGCCAGAGTGGCAGCAATGAGTGAAAGGGTCCTTCAGTTGGTGGCCGACATGCAGGAGCTGCGTGACTCGTTGGGGACCACAGAAGAAGACTAATGTTCTAGGTCCTGCCATTGCTTTGTATATAGTTTTTAACGTTGATATTTTTCAAAATTTTAAACATTTTAAAGTTTTATATTTTGTAAATAAAAAAAAAAGTTTATACATTTTTATGATCAAAAAGTTTTTAAAAAAGCCATAAAAAATTGCACTTTGTATTAAACCCAAAATAAACAAAAACTGTTTTAGTGTCATTTTATTTTCAAAACACATTAACACAAAACAAATGGGCCAAGAAATATTTAGAGATGAAGATTCACATGACCGCGAAGTGATTTGGGTAAGTTTTAGGGGTAAGAAATGGAAGAAGAACCTAACCGCAAAGTGATTTGGGTAAGTTTTAGGGGTGAGAAATGGAAAAAGAACCTAATCGCAAAGTGATTTGGGTAAGTTTTAAGGGTGAGAAATGGAAGAAGAAACTAACCGCGAAGTGATTTGGGTAAGTTTTAGGGGTGAGAAATGGAAGAAGAACCTAACCGCGAAGGGATTTGGGTAAGTTTTAGGGGTCAGAAATGGAAGAAGAATGAGACCGCGAAGTGATTTGGGTAAGTTTTAGGGGTGAGAAATGGAAGAAGAACCTAACTGCGAAGTGATTTGGGTAAGTTTTAGGGGTGAGAAATGGAAGAAGAACCTAACCGCGAAGTGATATGGGTAAGTTTTAGGGGTGAGAAATGGAAGAAGAACCTAACCGTGAAGTGATTTGGGTAAGTTTTAGGGGTCATAAATGGAAGAAGAATGAGACCGCGAAGTGATTTGGGTAAGTTTTAGGGGTCATACATGGAAGAAGAACCTAACCGCAAAGTGATTTGGGTAAGTTTTAGGGCTCATACATGGAAAATGTAGGAAAGAGCAAAGTGGTTTAGCTAAGCATTGTAGAAGAAGTGAGTTACCCAAATATGTAGGTGAGTACTTAAATGAGTTAAGTTTGTAGTGTGTAGGCGTAAGATCGTAAGGATTTTCGTCTGGACGATCATTTATGGAAAAAGGGAATCAGAATCTAACGGGAAACGTAAAGGATTCGTGGGAGGAGTTGATGGAAAAAGGGCAAAAACGAAAGCCGACGTTGTAACATGAGAAAATAAAACGGAAAAGTCACGCTGGAAAATGACATTCTCGTACTCGTACTCTGGCATACGAATGGACGAAGACTTTACAGAAGGCTTGCAATGCATGCATAGAATTGCTTGTACACTCATACGAGAGCAGGAACATTTAAAAAAAAAAACAGATCGACACAAAAACGAAAGTCTTTTATTGTCTCTCTGAATCAACCCTAATATTTCTCAGGAATTTGATGCAAGTGTTTTAAGGCCAGAAATTTAGATTTGGTGTCTCCTGAATCCCAAATACGTTGGTTCAGGCAAACTGAACAGAGAACTATCCCATCAACACTATCTATTATGCTTTAGTAAAATGACAGAAAGAGAATTTTAACAACAGTTAAAGGTATCATTCTCTACTGGAGTCTTAGCAAGGTTTTTCTATAAAGTGAACTTTTTTTTATACCTGCTAATGTGTTTTGCTGAAAACAGGCATACATTCAGCATACATTAACCCCTCTAGTTGAACTGTCAAACCAGCTTCCATAGCTAGCCATGCGCTTGGTGTTGTATAAACTACAATGTAAGAACAATAGAAGCCTATTGAGAAGTCCCTATTGAACATTTTTACATCCCCTGCAATGCACGCACTCCTGCCCCCAGCCTATCTGAATAGGGGTGCGCACATAACCCAAAGATGCGGGGGATACAGCCGCTGGTGTTTACATTGGAGAGGGAGCTCGGAAGCAGGTGAGTGTTAAGGCTCCCCCGGGAAGGGGGGTTCATGTGCCCCAAAGGAATGGCAGCGGCTGGCCCTGGAATCTAGTAGAAACTAATGAAAACAAAAACCTTAAGGCACGGCCCTAGAATCTAAAAGATTCTGGGAGTACACAGTGGCATTCAATTTATTGTGTACTTAGTGGTAGATGGGTGTAAAAAGAGCACTTCTATTTATTTTTCACCTAAAGTACTACATTATACAAATGGTGCTAAATCAACCTCAATGTCTGCAATGTTGGTCCAACTATTTAATACTCCTGCTAAATCAGTTAGTATGCCATTCTTTTACACTATTTTGAACAGCCTGTGATGTGAGTCATTTAAAAAGGAGAGCATAATACCATAATTAGTTAGGTATTTTAGTTATATGCATATTTGGCCATTGTATGCTTGTAAAGCATTAAGCAGGAAAACAATCAGGAGTGTTTCCCACTTTAATTGATAGCAGGGGATCCATCTCATCATATACTGGCAGGGGAATCCATTCAGTGGCCCTGTTACTCACCTATTTCCTGGATTCTATTCTGCATTGCATGTATGTAGCATTGCCCACTGGACGTCGGCAGTCAATCAGGGGCCTAGTCTGGAAGCCGGCAGAAGGAGTTGCAGGACATCCAAATATCATATGCCACCTCCACTACCAATTAAAGCAGTAGGCATGAATCCTCCTAGCAACTCTGTCCCATGGTCTACAGGGGCTCTAGACTACACCATATACTCCCACTGTGTGATACTTACTGTACCTTTTCTTCATGGAGCTCTGTATGAAAAATACCAGTAGTTACATAGTTAATACATTTGTAAAAATACATATGCCCATCAAGTTTAACCAAGTGATGGGGTTGATGGAAGTTATTTTGTATTATTGTCAGATAATAGATAATAGTAACAGTTAATGTTGTTTTCTTCTTTAAAAAGCATCTAACCTGTCAGCTGTAACAAGCGCCTATGAGGCTATTCACAGATTAATATTTCTCATGGTAAAGAAAGATTGTCTCCTCTGTAGAGACAACAAGTGACTCGCCCAGTTTTACTCCCCAAGGACATATGTGGCCTGCAGATTATTAGACCTCAAGTGCATGACTTTACATTTATACACATTGAACTTAATTTGCCAGGTGGATGCCCAGACACTCAAAGAGTATTTATAAAAAGAAAAGAGTGTCCTTTTAATACAAGACTCGCTAATGGCGTGATGGGTGGGTGGATGTTTAAAAAACATCACATAATGCCCTTGATTTAGCCATTGAATGGGTTACACTGTCTGGGATTAAGGGTGTAAATGTTAGGTAAATCAAAGGGGAGTTGGTCGCTTCAAATTTATCTGCGCACTTTTCTTCACTCACGTTCTTTATATTTTAATAAGGATCAACAAGAAAGCAATTATAAGCCCTAAGTATTGTGGTTTCCTTCAGACTAACAATCACTATTATTTGTATAAATAATAGTGATTGAGCTGCTCACCCCCCCCCCCCCCTTTTATTCATTTCCTTCAGACTAACGTGAGAACATTTTAGACTTGAAATAGATCTGTTTGCTTTTAGGCAATTTCACGCCCAAAGCATGGCCCAGATATGGAGTGCAAACATAACGAAACAAGACAAAGCATCTGCACTGATACAGAGCAGGCTGAAGGTTATAAAGAATAGAGCAAATTCTGCACAACTTCTAGCCCCACTCTTCCATACCTGCTCTTTCTGACAGGAGACCTTGAAGCGTCTGCACATCTTATTTAGCTGTTCCGGGTCCCCCACCAAATGGAGCGCAAAAGAGCATGTGCATGCTCTTGTCTGCCCATTCACTTAAATGGCTTAGGGGAGCGTGCATGGAGCTGGGGTACAGACACCTAATAAATACGCACAGCCCGTCAATAGAAGGACTGGGGGTGCTGGACCCGTCCGTGCCTGTTTTGAGACAGTAAGCACACACAATTTTTGGGGGGTAGGCTCTGAAAATCCCCCCTCAGGTGCCCAGAAGGTCCGCACTCCACCCAGAAAAATATATCTCTACAAAAAATCTATGTGAAAATATAGCTAATTTTATTGAATTAAAAAAGACTCATAAGCCAATACACACAAATACACAAAAGATATAATCTACATTTTAAAATACATATACACAATGACACAAAGAGGGTACCCCATGTAAAAGGCTCCAAAAGGTATTTAAAAATCTACTGTAACCTTCCTGAAAAAGTAAATATAGTAATGATTTAATTAATTGATGTAGGTGTAATTAAACACCATACTACTGGCCAGCAAAGATACTATGCTGGTGGATAATGTAATAGCCACCAGCAATTGATATATTATATTTAACCAGTGACACAATGTGGAAAAGAAGGAGGGGAGGGAGAGGAGGGGCAGAAAGTGCTAAGTGCAATGTATTACAATGAACAGGGAACAAAGCAGATATATACAGCATCCAATTGTATCAAAAAAGAAATAAACACCATGCGTGACTAATGCCCTTATTCATCAAGCGATAGCGCCAGGTAGTGTCTGACGAGCGCCAGGTAGCGGCAGCTAACGGCGACTACCGACTCAAGTACGCCCGCGGCGGTCACAAGGACGCATTTATCAAGCAAAATGAGGCTAGCGCCGGCGAGAGCGACGGCTAGCGCGGCATTCATCATGAAGCCGCCTGGACCGAACAGCGCCGCTGCAAATTCCCTCACAGCGCCAGGTATGAGCTGTCGCTCCCTGGCGATGTCCAATGCATTTCAATGGAGCAAGCTATAATTAATCATAATTAATTGGTATTATTTTTTTAAATTTTTTTTTTAATGTCAAAAAATCGGAGAACACTTCTGCAATGTTAGGAATTATTTTAAAGTCAAAAAAAAAAAAACAAAAAAAAAGTGCAGAATTGATCTAACAGGTCTGAGATTAATGTATTCATATTACAAAATGATTCTAAAAACATGTATAATGTTACATTAAAAAAATATGGTTGTTTAGGGGTTAAAAACTAGTTAAAACAGATCGCCGCCAGCGCTCTGGGGTTTAAACAAGGAATGGACAGCGACAGCACATTCGGAGCGTGATTTTTTGATGAATATGAAGCTAGCCGTTCGCTCTGGCCATTCGTTGTCAGGCGCTCACATACAACGCTGGACCTGTGAAACAGCGACCCCCCAGCCCGTATTCAACATTACCGCACACCGACTGAGTCGCTGTCATCAAGCTAACGCCGGCCAAGCACAGCGAATACTGGCTGGCGCTGAAAAAATCACGCTACAGTCGCTCATCTGTCGCTACCTGGCGCTATTGATGAATCGGCCTCCCCGTGTCTGCTTCCCAGGGCAGATAATGATACACTGGCCAGAAGAAATACAATGTAACATATTAATAGTACTGGAAGGTATTACATCACCGTTTTACGTGGTCGTGAGTTGCCAGGGGTCCCCCATGTGTTGAGCCCGCCGACGCGTTGCGTGGAAGGACCACTTCACCAGGGCAGATGGGGTAAACCGCTCTGTGCTTTCTCCCAAGATGGCAGCTCCCAGGACCCAGAGCACCGGGAGAACATCGCTGGGCTATGGATGAGGTAGGGGATTTTTTTTGCAACCCACACCCGTCCTGCCTCAGCACCAAGGGGATGGTGGTCAGGTGTGGGTGGGGTGGTTACTCTATGACTGGACTTCTGTTGAATGTCAAGGAATTTAGAAAAATCATTAAAAACATGGTCTCTTTTTTCACTGACCCTTGATCTTGACATTACAGCAGTAAAAAACCTTCCAGTCACACCCTACTCCTGTGAGTCTCACATTCAACAGATTTTAATCTTGCAGAGCTCTGCCAGGCTGCAGCGGCACACACCTTATGTGTGGCTGCCGCACATGTGCATTTAAAGAGGAACTTCAGAGGCCCTGGAGTCTAAAAGCAGCCCGAGTTCCAGTCCTTGGGGCATCCTGAATTGGGATGCCCCGCTGTGTGAAACCTCCTCGAATAATCAAAATTATGTTTAATTTCCACAACATAGATTGAATTTAAACAACTGCTATTGGGGAGTCAAATCCATACTTTATGTTTCAAATGAAATTACTAGTTAAACATTACACAGGTTTATGATATAAAAATATACTAATGCAACAATACAAATCACTTTATTTCGGCAAACACATATACAGAGTTCACACAGGGAAATAGTTTCCGCAGGTTACAAGTAATACAAGGGGGGGGGGGGCAGGGGAATCACAGGGTACAAGCTGGTCTAGCCGTCTGACTATGCAGGGATTTGTGATAGATACATAATGTATGCAATGAAAGAACATGGCACAGATACAGTGACAGTTCATCATCCGCCCCTCCTCTCCCACCAACCCAGGTACAGGTTGGCAAACGATGGAGCACAAGTTGTCCCCATCACCGCCCCCTGCACCTGGTGGTACAGTTGACCATCAAAGAGAAAGAGGCTGTGGATGAGGACAAAGTGTAGCAGCTTTAGGAGGAAAATGTTGGGGTCATGGTGCTCTATAAAAATTACTTGAAACCTTAATGTGAACCTACAAAAACATATTGCAAATTGTGTATACAGCACATGGGGGCTAGAAGGTTTTTCTGTTGGTAGTCAACAGTTCCTTTAGATGTTTCTACATGTTGGATGATCCTGGGCAGTTCCTGATCCAGGCGTGTGCTGTTAAAATCTCCTAGAATGATGATAAATGCATCTGATGTCTGGTTTCCTTTCCAAATGTAAGCTTTTGTCTGGCCAGTGTCTTTACAGCTATGTCAGATTTGGCATGTAGGGGGATGCCAAAGCTGGTTTTGGCCAGGATGAAGGAGGTAAATTCTCTTATGGAGTAGAAGCCCCTGCAGTGACATAAATTCTAGATCAGTGGAACAACCAGGGCCTAGGACAGATACTTTGTTGCCCCAGTTATAATTTATGTAGAAGCATATTCCGCCTCCTTTCAGTTTCCCAGTGGCGAATATGTTCCTGTCAGCCCTATAGATGATGTAACCTGGGATCTCGAGGCTAGTGTCAGGGATAGCGTTCCATTTCTTTGTGAGACATTCCTGACGGAATTGTGCCACAGGGATGGAGCAGCTGGAGTCCGCAGGGATGGAGAAGCTGGGGCCCACAGGGACGGTGCAGCTGGGGCCCACATGGAAGGTGCCATTGGAGCTTGTAAGGGTGTTGCTGCAGTGATGGAGCAATCACTGGATTGTGCTGCAGGGATGGAGCATCTGGGACCTGCAGAGATGGAGCAGGTAAGGCCCACAGGGATGGCGCAGCTGGGGCCTGCCGGGATAGTATAGCTGGAGCCCACAGGGATCGTGCTGTTGGAATCTGTCAGGGTGGTGGAGCTGGGGCCTGACGGAATGGTGCCGCAGGGATGGTGCAGCTGGAGCCCACAGGGATAGTGCAGCTGGAGCCCACAGGGAGGGTGCAGCTAGGGCCCCCAGGAATGATGCAGATGGGGCCCCTCAGGATGGTGTAGATGGGGCCCTTGGGGTGGTGCAAATGGGGCCCAGCCAGGATAGTGCTGCAAGAGGCTGCTGGTATATTGCAGCAAGGGGCTGCCGGAGCTCTCCGTCAGACTGCAAGCATTGGATGACTCACCCCAGGTCGCTGCTGCTGCAGGAACACACCGCTGCAGACATCAAGCACCTTCCTGCCAGGAACTTACCACTGGAATTCCTCCTCGCCGCCGTTTGCAGGTACCTGGCTGCAGACTGCCGAAGGCTTAGATCACCGCTGCCTGCCAAGGCCGCCAACTCGACCACAGATCACCAGGGACACATGCACTGGACTCACCACTGAAGCTGAGGTATGTCACCGCCACCGGCCACCAGGGACTCACCACTGGAACTCAGGCTGCAAGGTATATCAACCGTGGATCCCTTAATCACGAAGCCTGCAGCTGGTTGTGAGGTGCCTAATGGAGTCTGAGCTGACCCTTATTGGGGGCTATGCTGATGATCGGGGGGTGATCAATAATCAATACCAATAACTGCCTGTAGGAGGTGAATGTTTATCACGTTTTGGGTATGTCCCTCATTTAAACCTTTGTTGTAAATGATCATTAATTATGCAGTGACATACCTCATATGTTTTGTTCACCACCATTGGGCGATGTTTGGAACAACCACATTGGAGTGGGGTGGAATATCCAGGGGGAGCAGAGATTAGCCCTAATAATTTTGACTGTGGATAGAAAGTCAGTCCTGCAGTGTTGGCTATACCCAGACTCTCCCATATTGCATATCTTGCTTTTGCTAAAAAAACAATCACTGGGAGAAGAAAAAGGGCTAAAAATAGGTAAAAGTAATTGGATCACTCGTTCATTGTTCTCAAGGAAGCCTTTCAGCCACACACTTGTGATGCATTCCTTAATTTTCCATTAACTGGATCATATATCTGATTAAAGTGCACAAAAATTATTTTTTACACAAGCACACAATCTTTAGATGAGTTTTACTCCAAAAACATGCACAAATGATATAACTTTTTAAAAAAATGTTAATATCCCAAAGTAAATATAGTAAGTGATGCAAAAATGTATAAATTTAACAAACAGAAATGTGTCCTCTTCCTAAGCACTACACAAATATTTATACACTGTAAACTATTATCTCTAAAGAACTAGTATCATCTAGTAATTTTCTTGCTAAATTTCACCCATTTTATTCTATGGGGTATTTCCCAACAATGTCATTCTACAGTAGAGCCTAGCACACAACCGTAAATGCACAATTTCATTATATACAAGTTTAGGTGGCATAGCCCAGAAATCAAATAATGCTGGCACAATAAGGGTTAAACTGGACCGTCAGAATCATTTAATGAAAAGCCCAAATCCTTAAAAAACTATTAATCTATTTTAAGTTTTTACTCGCTTACTTATTATTCTTTCTCCCACTGGGCTTCAACTCTGTTCAGGACTCTAGGATACGACCACCGCCATCTTGCCACAGAAGCATCAAATACTGAGGAGAGGAGAGGGGGGCAAAAGTGCAGGAGGCGGGGTTATAGCTGTTCTTTGCACAGACAGAGCAGAGCTGGGGTCACGAAAAGGACAGCAATCCCAGAATGTAGAGCGGCACAGTCGGAAGACACTTCCTGTCTGCAGCCAGCCTGAGACTCCATGGGCCGCCATCTTGGAAGTTCAAAGGCTAAAAAAACACAATAGGTGCAGGTAGGATGATTTTTAATGTGGGCAATCAGTATGTACAGGGTGGTGGAAACATACAAGATAGGCTCTTATTCAGAATGAAGGTCCGGTTTAAGTACACACACACATAATTTAGAGGACCCAAGGTGGGCCATATTACATTTCTATATAGAAATAGTGCAATACACTAAGAGGCTGATTCACTACTAACGCCATTGTGCTCTATGGGATCTTGAGCTACAGCTCCAGGTTTCATCCAAAAACCAGATGCCCACGCTGCATCCTTTTTGGCGCAGCAAAGATACTATGCTGGTGGATAATGTAATAGCCACCAGCAATTGATATATTATATTTAACCAGTGACACAATGTGGAAAAGAAGGAGGGGAGGGAGAGGAGGGGGAGAAAGTGCTAAGTGCAATGTATTACAATGAACAGGGAACAAAGCAGATATATACAGCATCCAATTGTATCAAAAAAGAAATAAACACCATGCGTGACTAAGTGTCTGCTTCCCAGGGCAGATAATGATACACTGGCCAGAAGAAATACAATGTAACATATTAATAGTACTGGAAGGTATTACATCACCGTTTTACGTGGTCATGAGTTGCCAGGGGTCCCCCATGTGTTGAGCCCGCCGACGCGTTGCGTGGAAGGACCACTTCACCAGGGCAGATGGGGTAAACCGCTCTGTGCTTTCTCCCAAGATGGCAGCCCCCAGGACCCAGAGCACTGGGAGAACATCGCTGGGCTATGGATGAGGTAGGGGATTTTTTTTGCAACCCACACCCGTCCTGCCTCAGCACCAAGGGGATGGTGGTCAGGTGTGGGTGGGGTGGTTACTCTATGACTGGACTTCTGTTGAATGTCAAGGAATTTAGAAAAATCATTAAAAACATGGTCTCTTTTTTCACTGACCCTTGATCTTGACATTACAGCAGTAAAAAACCTTCCAGTCACACCCTACTCCTGTGAGTCTCACATTCAACAGATTTTAATCTTGCAGAGCTCTGCCAGGCTGCAGCGGCACACACCTTATGTGTGGCTGCCGCACATGTGCATTTAAAGAGGAACTTCAGAGGCCCTGGAGTCTAAAAGCAGCCCGAGTTCCAGTCCTTGGGGCATCCTGAATTGGGATGCCCCGCTGTGTGAAACCTCCTCGAATAATCAAAATTATGTTTAATTTCCACAACATAGATTGAATTTAAACAACTGCTATTGGGGAGTCAAATCCATACTTTATGTTTCAAATGAAATTACTAGTTAAACATTACACAGGTTTATGATATAAAAATATACTAATGCAACAATACAAATCACTTTATTTCGGCAAACACATATACAGAGTTCACACAGGGAAATAGTTTCCGCAGGTTACAAGTAATACAAGGAAAGGAGGGGCGGGGGAATCACAGGGTACAAGCTGGTCTAGCCGTCTGACTATGCAGGGATTTGTGATAGATACATAATGTATACAATGAAAGAACATGGCACAGATACAGTGACAGTTCATCATCCGCCCCTCCTCTCCCACCAACCCAGGTACAGGTTGGCAAACGATGGAGCACAAGTTGTCCCCCATCACCGCCCCCTGCACCTGGTGGTACAGTTGACCATCAAAGAGAAAGAGGCTGTGGATGAGGACAAAGTGTAGCAGCTTTAGGAGGAAAATGTTGGGGTCATGGTGCTCTATAAAAATTACTTGAAACCTTAATGTGAACCTACAAAAACATATTGCAAATTGTGTATACAGCACATGGGGGCTAGAAGGTTTTTCTGTTGGTAGTCAACAGTTCCTTTAGATGTTTCTACATGTTGGATGAACCTGGGCAGTTCCTGATCCAGGCGTGTGCTGTTAAAATCTCCTAGAATGATGATAAATGCATCTGTCGTCTGGTTTCCTTTCCAAATGTAAGCTTTTGTCTGGCCAGTGTCTTTACAGCTATGTCAGATTTGGCATGTAGGGGGATGCCAAAGCTGGTTTTGGCCAGGATGAAGGAGGTAAATTCTCTTATGGAGTAGAAGCCCCTGCAGTGACATAAATTCTAGATCAGTGGAACAACCAGTGCCTAGGACAGATACTTTGTTGCCCCAGTTATAATTTATGTAGAAGCATATTCCGCCTCCTTTCAGTTTCCCAGTGGCGAATATGTTCCTGTCAGCCCTATAGATGATGTAACCTGGGATCTCGAGGCTAGTGTCAGGGATAGCGTTCCTTAGCCATTTCTTTGTGAGACATTCCTGACGGAATTGTGCCACAGGGATGGAGCAGCTGGAGTCCGCAGGGATGGAGAAGCTGGGGCCCACGGGGACGGTGCAGCTGGGGCCCACATGGAAGGTGCCATTGGAGCTTGTGAGGGTGTTGCTGCAGTGATGGAGCAATCACTGGATTGTGCTGCAGGGATGGAGCATCTGGGACCTGCATAGATGGAGCAGGTGAGGCCCACAGGGATGGCGCAGCTGGGGCCTGCCGGGATAGTATAGCTGGAGCCCACAGGGATCGTGCTGTTGGAATCTGTCAGGGTGGTGGAGCTGGGGCCTGACGGAATGGTGCCGCAGGGATGGTGCAGCTGGGGCCTGCAGGGATAGTGCAGCTGGAGCCCACAGGGAGGGTGCAGCTAGGGCCCCCAGGAATGATGCAGATGGGGCCCCTCAGGATGGTGTAGATTGGGCCCTTGGGGTGGTGCAAATGGGGCCCAGCCAGGATAGTGCTGCAAGAGGCTGCTGGTATATTGCAGCAAGGGGCTGCCGGAGCTCTCCGTCAGACTGCAAGCATTGGATGACTCACCCCAGGTCGCTGCTGCTGCAGGAACACACCGCTGCAGACATCAAGCACCTTCCTGCCAGGAACTTACCACTGGAATTCCTCCTCGCCGCCGTTTGCAGGTACCTGGCTGCAGACTGCCGAAGGCTTAGATCACCACTGCCTGCCAGGGCCGCCAACTCGACCACAGATCACCAGGGACACATGCACTGGACTCACCACTGAAGCTGAGGTATGTCACCGCCACCGGCCACCAGGGACTCACCACTGGAACTCAGGATGCAAGGTATATCAACCGTGGATCCTTTAATCACGAAGCCTGCAGCTGGTTGCGAGGTGCCTAATGGAGTCTGAGCTGACCCTTATTGGGGGCTATGCTGATGATCGGGGGGTGATCAATAATCAATACCAATAACTGCCTGTAGGAGGTGAATGTTTATCACGTTTTGGGTATGTCCCTCATTTAAACCTTTGTTGTAAATGATCATTAATTATACAGTGACATACCTCATATGTTTTGTTCACCACCATCGGGCGATGTTTGGAACAACCACATTGGAGTGGGGTGGAATATCCAGGGGGAGCAGAGATTAGCCCTAATAATTTTGACTGTGGATAGAAATTCAGTCCTGCAGTGTTGGCTATACCCAGACTCTCCCATATTGCATATCTTGCTTTTGCTAAAAAAACAATCACTGGGAGAAGAAAAAGGGCTAAAAATAGGTAAAAGTAATTGGATCACTCGTTCATTGTTCTCAAGGAAGCTTTTCATCCACACACTTGTGATGCATTCCTAAATTTTCCATTACCTGGATCATATATCTGATTAAAGTGCACAAAAATTATTTTTTACACAAGCACACAATCTTTAGATGAGTTTTACTCCAAAAACATGGACAAATGATATAACTTTTTAAAAAAATGTTAATATCCCAAAGTAAATATAGTAAGTGATGCAAAAATGTATAAATTTAACAAACAGAAATGTGTCCTCTTCCTAAGCACTACACAAATATTTATACACTGTAAACTATTATCTCTAAAGAACTAGTATCATCTAGTAATTTCCTTGCTAAATTTCACCCATTTTATTCTATTGGATATTTCCCAACAATGTCATTCTACAGTAGAGCCTAGCACACAATCGTAAATGCACAATTTCATTATATACAAGTTTAGGTGGCATAGCCCAGAAATCAAATAATGCTGGCACAATAAGGGTTAAACTGGACCGTCAGAATCATTTAATGAAAAGCCCAAATCCTTAAAAAACTATTAATCTATTTTAAGTTTTTACTCGCTTACTTATTATTCTTTCTCCCACTGGGCTTCAACTCTGTTCAGGACTCTAGGATACGACCACCGCCATCTTGCCTCAGAAGCATCAAATACTGAGGAGAGGAGAGGGGGGCAAAAGTGCAGGAGGCGGGGTTATAGCTGTTCTTTGCACAGACAGAGCAGAGCTGGGGTCACGAAAAGGACAGCAATCCCAGAATGTAGAGCGGCACAGTCGGAAGACACTTCCTATCTGCAGCCAGCCTGAGACTCCATGGGCCGCCATCTTGGAAGTTCAAAGGCTAAAAAAACACAATAGGTGCAGGTAGGATGATTTTTAATGTGGGCAATCAGTATGTACAGGGTGGTGGAAACATACAAGATAGGCTCTTATTCAGAATGAAGGTCTGGTTTAAGTACACACACACATAACTTAGAGGTGGGCCATATTAAATTTCTATATAGAAATAGTGCAATACACCAAGAGGCTGATTCACTACTAACGCCATTGTGCTCTATGGGATCTTGAGCTACAGCTCCAGGTTTCATTCAAAAACCAGACGCCCACGCTGCATCCTTTTTGGCGCTACTGTTAATTAAGACACTAGCTTCTTAAATAAGGCTGATTGTATCAAAGTGCCATATCTTCAGTGTTGTCCCATGAATGTATTACACAAATGTGAGCATATTACATATTAGATGGGAGACACTATATTTTAGCCTTGATTCAATAAGCATGCTTAAAAACTTCGGGCTTCTTGCCTGTTGTTTCTTCTTTCTCCGATTCTCTTCATATTGCTTTATTCTCTTTTCTGGTCTTCTTTCCTTCTTGTTGGTAAGTGGAAAAAAAGAGTACAGTTCCTGTTTACCAATGCCCTTACCAAGGTGCCCTGAAACATTTAAAGAGGAACAACGCCCAACGACTTTCTTGGGCACCCCATAAAGATGCAAAGCAACTTGGAGGGGAACTCTGCTCCTCCCCTAGAGAATACCCAGGCCCAGGATAAATGGTAATTGTACTTTGGTTTTGCTGAATAACAATTGTTGGGAGAACAAAGAAGGACTAAAAATAGGTGTGAAAAGGTAACTGAATCACTTTATTGCTGTTATTTGTTCTCATGGAAGCTTTTCTGCCACACTTGTGTCAACTGGGTCACATATCTGCCTAAAGTGAAGTATTTTTTACAGGATTGCACAATGTTTAGATTTTTACCCCAAATTAAATGCCCAATTTAAATAACTTGCTTTTATTGAATTTTCAGGCCCAAAAATTAATAAAGTAGATGACGTTAAAAATGTATAAATTAAAAAAACATTAATCTGTTCTCTTCATAAACACTACAATAAGACATATACACTGTACTGTACACTATAATTTGGTAAGAAAATAGTATCTACTAATAACCTTTATAACATTTCCATTTTATCCTACAGGATATTCTTGTGCCAGCTAACTGGTCAATGTGCTGTTACCGCCCAGCACACAGTAGTAAATGTTATAAATTCAGTAAGTCAGACTTTTACTAACCCTCCCAAAATGCAGTCAGTAAAATTGTCAACAGCGTAGTGTGTGTATTTCACACCATATTCAAGGGAAAACTTTGAGGTCGATTCTGCGCCCTTTGTTAAAAGTTTACTTTAGGCTGTAAAATAAAATAGTACAGTAGTAGATAACAAAAAAACTAAACTGTAGTGATAAACGGCTCTACTGAAGAAAGCACATCAGAGACTTTTCTTCCTGAGGCAACTTAAAGTGGACCAACACCCACCGGTGATCGGCCCGGGAATCTATAAGATTCCAGGGCCGATCACCTCCCTCCCCGCGGGACATCCGAGATCGGGATGTCCCGCGGGGTGAAACCCCCCCAAACACCCCAAATTCCTTACCTCAGTTTCGGCGGCGGCCGGCCGCCGCCGCCTCCCTCGCGCCCCTCTAGACGTGCGCGCGCCCGCGCCGGCCGTCTGTGAATGCCCGGCGCGGGCACGCGCGCGTCAAGAGGGACGCGCGGGAGGCGGCGGCGGAGCTTGTCCGCGGCTTGTCCGTCGGCGCGGGGAGAAGTGAGTTCGGGGGGTTCGGGGGGGTTTGGGGGGGTTTCACACAGCGGGGCACCCCGATCCGAAGTGGACCAAGAACCAGGATAGTCAAAATCCTGGGTGTTGGTCCACTTTAAGAAGGCAGGCCTGTCGAAAAGTTGCTTGTGCTCTTCTTCAATGCCGTCATTGGTTCTGTTCTGTGCTTTTCTTTCTCTGTCTGGTTCGAAGGAGCTACAAGCAGGGACAAGGGTAGACTCCAAAGAACAATAAAGACGGCAGAAAGAATAATCGGAGCCCCCTTACCATCCCTACAGGAACTGCACAATCAGAGAATCAAGACGCGAGCTGGAAAGATACTCCGGGATCCGTCCCACCCTGGACACACCCTATTCCACTACTTACCATCCGGGCGACGTCTTGCGGTCCCAGCCTGCAGGACTTCTAGGTCCAGGAAGGGTTTCTTTCCTTTGGCCGTCCGCATCCTTAACAATATCCAGGCATCATAGGCTCAGGATCAAGCTGGAATCGATGGGTCCTCATACTCTGACTTTATAAGAGATTATCTGCTTCCGTATCTCTGTCTTCCATGTTCCCCTTCCTTTGTAACTTTAACTGTAGTTATCTGTACTGTTTTCTTTTTTGCACTGTGTATATGCCGAAAAGAATTCCTTGTTCATCTCACGATGTACTTGGCGAACAATAAAATTGAATTGAATTGAATTAAGTACCAGGCAACAGCTGCCAAGGCAAAAAAGATCATGGGATGTATCAAGAGCCCATGACCAGAGCATTATTTTACCTATCTACAATTCAATGATCAAAACTAATATATATTATTGAGTGCAGTTCTGGGCACCAGTACATAAGAATGACATATTGGAACTCAAGCAAGTTTAAGGGAGAGAAACTAAATAAAGGATTGGGGAGATTAAACTACTCTGAACAAATCTCAAAATTAGCTTGGAGAAGAAACGCTTAAGGGGTGATCTAATAAATATGTATAAATATATCAATACAAAGATATGTCCCACAATCTATTAATACCCTGGACAGTAAATGTAACATGGGGTCATGCACTATAAGGGTTAGAGAAAAAACACTTTTTATATCCACATAGGAGGAAATTCTTTACTGTAAAAACAGTGAGACTATGGAACCCTCTACCGGTCATGGGGAGCACACTAAAAAAATGCAAAAGTGGTCTGGATGCCTTCCTTGCATTTAATAACATTAATGGCTACAGCAAGACCACTGGTAGGAGATTCTCTAGAAAGACTATGGGGTTTATTTAAGAATTGCAGCGCCACCAGCAAGTCATATTAATGATGCAAAAAAAACTTTTTAGCGGCTCTCTTAGCGCCATGTAGTGCTCCGTGTATCAAGAGCACCGGATGCTTTGTGTTCCCTACAGCGCCACATCAGATGCTCAGTGTCGTTCTCCGATAGACTTCAGTTAGCTATTACAGTCACGTTTTTTTGGTGACGTCTAGTTTGGCCTGTTCCAAATGTTTTTTTGCGTTCATTATTGTACTTAGGTTACCTGCTGCTCATTTGTGTTTTCATGCCTGCCAATCACGTGTCATGTCATTGTATGTACCCAATGTCATTCCATGGGTTTTGTGCTGGTCACTGTGAAGCCATCCCCAGCCAAAGCCTTTTTTTTTTTGCACATGGCGCTGTATGCCTGAGTATTGTGGTTTCACAGTACCTGCGCTGGCGCTGTTCATTTACATGTTAAATACAAATAATTTATGGCCCTCCCACCGGGCGCTACCTGTCGCTATCTTCATTGGAAAAAAAACAAACATGGCACAGTTCCATGGGTAGTCTACAGTGTCGAACACTAACAGCGCCACCTGCCTGCGACCGGCATTGTGGCGTTAATAGTGTCTCTCCGCAGTGTCGCTACGAGGCGCTAGGAATAAATTAGCCTTCACATCTTTTTTTTAGCCTTAAATATTATGGGCCTGATTTAAGAAGCGTCTGCAACATGAAGCATCATTTAGCGCTGGTGGTTTGACCCAGGGCCGAATTAAGTGTGGTGGAGGCCCCTGGGCACAAAAATATGGTGGAGGCCACAGATACAGTATTTTTTCCCTTTTAAAATAATAGTTCAGTCAAGTAACTAATTGGTGGTTGTCTGGCACCCGCCTAGTTACTAGAACATCAGATCGAGTCCCTTGTGGGGGTGCATGCTGCTCGGGATCCCCTGCTTTGCCATTCTTGGTGGGGGGGTAGTGTAGTGCCCAGCTGGTCCAGCGGAAAACAGTTCCCTGCATTGAGCTGCCAGCGGCTGTGCTTGGTGGCTTATGTGCACCCATCACTGTAGAGTTGCTGACATCGGCTTTGCTGCTCTAGACTCTCCTTCCTGCCCTGTGGTGGCTTTGGCTGCCCAGGCGCGACCCCACTGCGACCAATAGTTTTGTTGCTAGCCCCACAGGCCGTCAGACCAAAAACGGAAAAATTCCTGGACCAGACCATAAACCAAAGTTTGGTGGAGGCCTCCTTTGCAGGACAAGTGGTGGAGGCCCCGGGGCGCGAGCCCCTTGCGCCCCTCTCATAGTCCGGCCCTGGTTTGACCAATGCATCATTCTATGCCTAATTTAAGCAATGTGCAACAGTTTGTGCCAAGTAGAACGTCTTATACAGACACATTTATGACTCTGGCTTTCTCAGTGGCACAGCACGGTGTGACGCTGTTGTATAAGCTACACCAGTCATAATGGCAATGAAGCCTGTGTTAACATAGAGCACAATGGCAAGAAAAGTATTTTACAATGAAAAGAAACTAAAAACAGGAAATAGTTTCTGTGACATGTCAAAAATGCAAATGAATGAGTCAATAATTAAAAATGGTTGAATGCACTACAAAGTTTCACAAAGTTTAGATACCTATAGCCTATAAGATCCACTGCCAACCACCATTGCATATTAAATCTTAGCAAATATGGCTTGCAGCTCCAAGAAGTTGGCGGAACAGCACACTTTGGTGCTGTTAAATCCAGCATAAGGGCCAACTGGTACGCAAACAGGCTCTGCCACAGACTGGCCTATAGGGAGAAACCTATTGCACCAAGGCAAGATGATTATTTCAAAAACATTAAATGCACGCTTATGGAAAGATAACAGCACCAAAAATAGAAGCGTAAGATAATGTCAGCAAAATGGCGCACTTCATAAAACATGCTCTTAGTTTCTATGTCCCTCATTTAAACCTTTGTTGTAAATGGTCATTAATTATGCAGTGACATACCTCATATGTTTTGTTTATTCACTCACCATTGGGCGATGTTTGGAACAACCACATTGGAGTGGGGTGGAATATCCAGGGGGAGCAGAGATTGGCCCTAATAATTTTGACTGTGGATAGAAAGTCAGTCCTGCAGTGTTGGCTATACCCAGACTCTCCCATATTGCATATATTGCTTTTGCTAAAAAAAACAATCACTGAGAGAAGAAAAAGGGCTAAAAATAGGTAAAAGTAATTGGATCACTCGTTCATTGTTCTCAAGGAAGCTTTTCAGCCACACACTTGTGATGCATTCCTTAATTTTCCATTAACTGGATCATATATCTGATTAAAGTGCACAAAAATTATTTTTTACACAAGCACACAATCTTTAGATGAGTTTTACTCCAAAAACATGGACAAGTGATATAACTTTTTAAAAAAATGTTAATATCCCAAAGTAAATATAGTAAGTGATGCAAAAATGTATAAATTTAACAAACAGAAATGTGTCCTCTTCCTAAGCACTACACAAATATTTATACACTGTAAACTATTATCTCTAAAGAACTAGTATCATCTAGTAATTTCCTTGCTAAATTTCACCCATTTTATTCTATGGGATATTTCCCAACAATGTCATTCTACCGTAGAGCCTAGCACACAATCGTAAATGCACAATTTCATTATATACAAGTTTAGGTGGCATAGCCCAGAAATCAAATAATGCTGGCACAATAAGGGTTAAACTGGACCGTCAGAATCATTTAATGAAAAGCCCAAATCCTTAAAAAACTATTAATCTATTTTAAGTTTTTACTCGCTTACTTATTATTCTTTCTCCCACTGGGCTTCAACTCTGTTCAGGACTCTAGGATACGACCACCGCCATCTTGCCTCAGAAGCATCAAATACTGAGGAGAGGAGAGGGGGGCAAAAGTGCAGGAGGCGGGGTTATAGCTGTTCTTTGCACAGACAGAGCAGAGCTGGGGTCACGAAAAGGACAGCAATCCCAGAATGTAGAGCGGCACAGTCGGAAGACACTTCCTATCTGCAGCCAGCCTGAGACTCCATGGGCCGCCATCTTGGAAGTTCAAAGGCTAAAAAAACACAATAGGTGCAGGTAGGATGATTTTTAATGTGGGCAATCAGTATGTACAGGGTGGTGGAAACATACAAGATAGGCTCTTATTCAGAATGAAGGTCTGGTTTAAGTACACACACACATAACTTAGAGGTGGGCCATATTAAATTTCTATATAGAAATAGTGCAATACACCAAGAGGCTGATTCACTACTAACGCCATTGTGCTCTATGGGATCTTGAGCTACAGCTCCAGGTTTCATTCAAAAACCAGACGCCCACGCTGCATCCTTTTTGGCGCTACTGTTAATTAAGACACTAGCTTCTTAAATAAGGCTGATTGTATCAAAGTGCCATATCTTCAGTGTTGTCCCATGAATGTATTACACAAATGTGAGCATATTACATATTAGATGGGAGACACTATATTTTAGCCTTGATTCAATAAGCATGCTTAAAAACTTCGGGCTTCTTGCCTGTTGTTTCTTCTTTCTCCGATTCTCTTCATATTGCTTTATTCTCTTTTCTGGTCTTCTTTCCTTCTTGTTGGTAAGTGGAAAAAAAGAGTACAGTTCCTGTTTACCAATGCCCTTACCAAGGTGCCCTGAAACATTTAAAGAGGAACAACGCCCAACGACTTTCTTGGGCACCCCATAAAGATGCAAAGCAACTTGGAGGGGAACTCTGCTCCTCCCCTAGAGAATACCCAGGCCCAGGATAAATGGTAATTGTACTTTGGTTTTGCTGAATAACAATTGTTGGGAGAACAAAGAAGGACTAAAAATAGGTGTGAAAAGGTAACTGAATCACTTTATTGCTGTTATTTGTTCTCATGGAAGCTTTTCTGCCACACTTGTGTCAACTGGGTCACATATCTGCCTAAAGTGAAGTATTTTTTACAGGATTGCACAATGTTTAGATTTTTACCCCAAATTAAATGCCCAATTTAAATAACTTGCTTTTATTGAATTTTCAGGCCCAAAAATTAATAAAGTAGATGACGTTAAAAATGTATAAATTAAAAAAACATTAATCTGTTCTCTTCATAAACACTACAATAAGACATATACACTGTACTGTACACTATAATTTGGTAAGAAAATAGTATCTACTAATAACCTTTATAACATTTCCATTTTATCCTACAGGATATTCTTGTGCCAGCTAACTGGTCAATGTGCTGTTACCGCCCAGCACACAGTAGTAAATGTTATAAATTCAGTAAGTCAGACTTTTACTAACCCTCCCAAAATGCAGTCAGTAAAATTGTCAACAGCGTAGTGTGTGTATTTCACACCATATTCAAGGGAAAACTTTGAGGTCGATTCTGCGCCCTTTGTTAAAAGTTTACTTTAGGCTGTAAAATAAAATAGTACAGTAGTAGATAACAAAAAAACTAAACTGTAGTGATAAACGGCTCTACTGAAGAAAGCACATCAGAGACTTTTCTTCCTGAGGCAACTTAAAGTGGACCAACACCCACCGGTGATCGGCCCGGGAATCTATAAGATTCCAGGGCCGATCACCTCCCTCCCCGCGGGACATCCGAGATCGGGATGTCCCGCGGGGTGAAACCCCCCCAAACACCCCAAATTCCTTACCTCAGTTTCGGCGGCGGCCGGCCGCCGCCGCCTCCCTCGCGCCCCTCTAGACGTGCGCGCGCCCGCGCCGGCCGTCTGTGAATGCCCGGCGCGGGCACGCGCGCGTCAAGAGGGACGCGCGGGAGGCGGCGGCGGAGCTTGTCCGCGGCTTGTCCGTCGGCGCGGGGAGAAGTGAGTTCGGGGGGTTCGGGGGGGTTTGGGGGGGTTTCACACAGCGGGGCACCCCGATCCGAAGTGGACCAAGAACCAGGATAGTCAAAATCCTGGGTGTTGGTCCACTTTAAGAAGGCAGGCCTGTCGAAAAGTTGCTTGTGCTCTTCTTCAATGCCGTCATTGGTTCTGTTCTGTGCTTTTCTTTCTCTGTCTGGTTCGAAGGAGCTACAAGCAGGGACAAGGGTAGACTCCAAAGAACAATAAAGACGGCAGAAAGAATAATCGGAGCCCCCTTACCATCCCTACAGGAACTGCACAATCAGAGAATCAAGACGCGAGCTGGAAAGATACTCCGGGATCCGTCCCACCCTGGACACACCCTATTCCACTACTTACCATCCGGGCGACGTCTTGCGGTCCCAGCCTGCAGGACTTCTAGGTCCAGGAAGGGTTTCTTTCCTTTGGCCGTCCGCATCCTTAACAATATCCAGGCATCATAGGCTCAGGATCAAGCTGGAATCGATGGGTCCTCATACTCTGACTTTATAAGAGATTATCTGCTTCCGTATCTCTGTCTTCCATGTTCCCCTTCCTTTGTAACTTTAACTGTAGTTATCTGTACTGTTTTCTTTTTTGCACTGTGTATATGCCGAAAAGAATTCCTTGTTCATCTCACGATGTACTTGGCGAACAATAAAATTGAATTGAATTGAATTAAGTACCAGGCAACAGCTGCCAAGGCAAAAAAGATCATGGGATGTATCAAGAGCCCATGACCAGAGCATTATTTTACCTATCTACAATTCAATGATCAAAACTAATATATATTATTGAGTGCAGTTCTGGGCACCAGTACATAAGAATGACATATTGGAACTCAAGCAAGTTTAAGGGAGAGAAACTAAATAAAGGATTGGGGAGATTAAACTACTCTGAACAAATCTCAAAATTAGCTTGGAGAAGAAACGCTTAAGGGGTGATCTAATAAATATGTATAAATATATCAATACAAAGATATGTCCCACAATCTATTAATACCCTGGACAGTAAATGTAACATGGGGTCATGCACTATAAGGGTTAGAGAAAAAACACTTTTTATATCCACATAGGAGGAAATTCTTTACTGTAAAAACAGTGAGACTATGGAACCCTCTACCGGTCATGGGGAGCACACTAAAAAAATGCAAAAGTGGTCTGGATGCCTTCCTTGCATTTAATAACATTAATGGCTACAGCAAGACCACTGGTAGGAGATTCTCTAGAAAGACTATGGGGTTTATTTAAGAATTGCAGCGCCACCAGCAAGTCATATTAATGATGCAAAAAAAACTTTTTAGCGGCTCTCTTAGCGCCATGTAGTGCTCCGTGTATCAAGAGCACCGGATGCTTTGTGTTCCCTACAGCGCCACATCAGATGCTCAGTGTCGTTCTCCGATAGACTTCAGTTAGCTATTACAGTCACGTTTTTTTGGTGACGTCTAGTTTGGCCTGTTCCAAATGTTTTTTTGCGTTCATTATTGTACTTAGGTTACCTGCTGCTCATTTGTGTTTTCATGCCTGCCAATCACGTGTCATGTCATTGTATGTACCCAATGTCATTCCATGGGTTTTGTGCTGGTCACTGTGAAGCCATCCCCAGCCAAAGCCTTTTTTTTTTTGCACATGGCGCTGTATGCCTGAGTATTGTGGTTTCACAGTACCTGCGCTGGCGCTGTTCATTTACATGTTAAATACAAATAATTTATGGCCCTCCCACCGGGCGCTACCTGTCGCTATCTTCATTGGAAAAAAAACAAACATGGCACAGTTCCATGGGTAGTCTACAGTGTCGAACACTAACAGCGCCACCTGCCTGCGACCGGCATTGTGGCGTTAATAGTGTCTCTCCGCAGTGTCGCTACGAGGCGCTAGGAATAAATTAGCCTTCACATCTTTTTTTTAGCCTTAAATATTATGGGCCTGATTTAAGAAGCGTCTGCAACATGAAGCATCATTTAGCGCTGGTGGTTTGACCCAGGGCCGAATTAAGTGTGGTGGAGGCCCCTGGGCACAAAAATATGGTGGAGGCCACAGATACAGTATTTTTTCCCTTTTAAAATAATAGTTCAGTCAAGTAACTAATTGGTGGTTGTCTGGCACCCGCCTAGTTACTAGAACATCAGATCGAGTCCCTTGTGGGGGTGCATGCTGCTCGGGATCCCCTGCTTTGCCATTCTTGGTGGGGGGGTAGTGTAGTGCCCAGCTGGTCCAGCGGAAAACAGTTCCCTGCATTGAGCTGCCAGCGGCTGTGCTTGGTGGCTTATGTGCACCCATCACTGTAGAGTTGCTGACATCGGCTTTGCTGCTCTAGACTCTCCTTCCTGCCCTGTGGTGGCTTTGGCTGCCCAGGCGCGACCCCACTGCCACCAATAGTTTTGTTGCTAGCCCCACAGGCCGTCAGACCAAAAACGGAAAAATTCCTGGACCAGACCATAAACCAAAGTTTGGTGGAGGCCTCCTTTGCAGGACAAGTGGTGGAGGCCCCGGGGCGCGAGCCCCTTGCGCCCCTCTCATAGTCCGGCCCTGGTTTGACCAATGCATCATTCTATGCCTAATTTAAGCAATGTGCAACAGTTTGTGCCAAGTAGAACGTCTTATACAGACACATTTATGACTCTGGCTTTCTCAGTGGCACAGCACGGTGTGACGCTGTTGTATAAGCTACACCAGTCATAATGGCAATGAAGCCTGTGTTAACATAGAGCACAATGGCAAGAAAAGTATTTTACAATGAAAAGAAACTAAAAACAGGAAATAGTTTCTGTGACATGTCAAAAATGCAAATGAATGAGTCAATAATTAAAAATGGTTGAATGCACTACAAAGTTTCACAAAGTTTAGATACCTATAGCCTATAAGATCCACTGCCAACCACCATTGCATATTAAATCTTAGCAAATATGGCTTGCAGCTCCAAGAAGTTGGCGGAACAGCACACTTTGGTGCTGTTAAATCCAGCATAAGGGCCAACTGGTACGCAAACAGGCTCTGCCACAGACTGGCCTATAGGGAGAAACCTATTGCACCAAGGCAAGATGATTATTTCAAAAACATTAAATGCACGCTTATGGAAAGATAACAGCACCAAAAATAGAAGCGTAAGATAATGTCAGCAAAATGGCGCACTTCATAAAACATGCTCTTAGTTTCTATGTCCCTCATTTAAACCTTTGTTGTAAATGGTCATTAATTATGCAGTGACATACCTCATATGTTTTGTTTATTCACTCACCATTGGGCGATGTTTGGAACAACCACATTGGAGTGGGGTGGAATATCCAGGGGGAGCAGAGATTGGCCCTAATAATTTTGACTGTGGATAGAAAGTCAGTCCTGCAGTGTTGGCTATACCCAGACTCTCCCATATTGCATATATTGCTTTTGCTAAAAAAAACAATCACTGAGAGAAGAAAAAGGGCTAAAAATAGGTAAAAGTAATTGGATCACTCGTTCATTGTTCTCAAGGAAGCTTTTCAGCCACACACTTGTGATGCATTCCTTAATTTTCCATTAACTGGATCATATATCTGATTAAAGTGCACAAAAATTATTTTTTACACAAGCACACAATCTTTAGATGAGTTTTACTCCAAAAACATGGACAAGTGATATAACTTTTTAAAAAAATGTTAATATCCCAAAGTAAATATAGTAAGTGATGCAAAAATGTATAAATTTAACAAACAGAAATGTGTCCTCTTCCTAAGCACTACACAAATATTTATACACTGTAAACTATTATCTCTAAAGAACTAGTATCATCTAGTAATTTCCTTGCTAAATTTCACCCATTTTATTCTATGGGATATTTCCCAACAATGTCATTCTACCGTAGAGCCTAGCACACAATCGTAAATGCACAATTTCATTATATACAAGTTTAGGTGGCATAGCCCAGAAATCAAATAATGCTGGCACAATAAGGGTTAAACTGGACCGTCAGAATCATTTAATGAAAAGCCCAAATCCTTAAAAAACTATTAATCTATTTTAAGTTTTTACTCGCTTACTTATTATTCTTTCTCCCACTGGGCTTCAACTCTGTTCAGGACTCTAGGATAGGACCACCGCCATCTTGCCTCAGAAGCATCAAATACTGAGGAGAGGAGAGGGGGGCAAAAGTGCAGGAGGCGGGGTTATAGCTGTTCTTTGCACAGACAGAGCAGAGCTGGGGTCACGAAAAAGACAGCAATCCCAGAATGTAGAGCGGCACAGTCGGAAGACACTTCCTATCTGCAGCCAGCCTGAGACTCCATGGGCCGCCATCTTGGAAGTTCAAAGGCTAAAAAAACACAATAGGTGCAGGTAGGATGATTTTTAATGTGGGCAATCAGTATGTACAGGGTGGTGGAAACATACAAGATAGGCTCTTATTCAGAATGAAGGTCCGGTTTAAGTACACACACACATAATTTAGAGGTGGGCCATATTAAATTTCTATATAGAAATAGTGCAATACACTAAGAGGCTGATTCACTACTAACGCCATTGTGCTCTATGGGATCTTGAGCTACAGCTCCAGGTTTCATTCAAAAACCAGACGCCCACGCTGCATCCTTTTTGGCGCTACTGTTAATTAAGACACTAGCTTCTTAAATAAGGCTGATTGTATCAAAGTGCCATATCTTCAGTGTTGTCCCATGAATGTATTACACAAATGTGAGCATATTACATATTAGATGGGAGACACTATATTTTAGCCTTGATTCAATAAGCATGCTTAAAAACTTCTGGCTTCTTGCCTGTTGTTTCTTCTTTCTCCGATTCTCTTCATATTGCTTTATTCTCTTTTCTGGTCTTCTTTCCTTCTTGTTGGTAAATGGAAAAAAAGAGTACAGTTCCTGTTTACCAATGCCCTTACCAAGGTGCCCTGAAACATTTAAAGAGGAACAACGCCCAACGACTTTCTTGGGCACCCCATAAAGATGCAAAGCAACTTGGAGGGGAACTCTGCTCCTCCCCTAGAGAATACCCAGGCCCAGGATAAATGGTAATTGTACTTTGCTTTTGCTGGATAACAATTGTTGGGAGAACAAAGAAGGACTAAAAATAGGTGTGAAAAGGTAACTGAATCACTTTATTGCTGTTATTTGTTCTCATGGAAGCTTTTCTGCCACACTTGTGTCAACTGGGTCACATATCTGCCTAAAGTGAAGTATTTTTTACAGGATTGCACAATGTTTAGATTTTTACCCCAAATTAAATGCCCAATTTAAATAACTTGCTTTTATTGAATTTTCAGGCCCAAAGATAAATAAAGTAGATGACGTTAAAAATGTATAAATTAAAAAAACATTAATCTGTTCTCTTCATAAACACTACAATAAGACGTATACACTGTACTGTACATTATAATTTGGTAAGAAAATAGTATCTACTAATAACCTTTATAACATTTCCATTTTATCCTACAGGATATTCTTGTGCCAGCTAACTGGTCAATGTGCTGTTACCGCCCAGCACACAGTAGTAAATGTTATAAATTCAGTAAGTCAGACTTTTACTAACCCTCCCAAAATGCAGTCAGTAAAATTGTCAACAGCGTAGTGTGTGTATTTCACACCATATTCAAGGGAAAACTTTGAGGTCGATTCTGCGCCCTTTGTTAAAAGTTTACTTTAGGCTGTAAAATAAAATAGTACAGTAGTAGATAACAAAAAAACTAAACTGTAGTGATAAACGGCTCTACTGAAGAAAGCACATCAGAGACTTTTCTTCCTGAGGCAACTTAAGAAGGCAGGCCTGTCGAAAAAGTTGCTTGTGCTCTTCTTCAATGCCGTCATTGGTTCTGTTCTGTGCTTTCCTTTCTCTGTCTGGTTCGAAGGAGCTACAAGCAGGGACAAGGGTAGACTCCAAAGAACAATAAAGACGGCAGAAAGAATAATCGGAGCCCCCTTACCATCCCTACAGGAACTGCACAATCAGAGAATCAAGACGCGAGCTGGAAAGATACTCCGGGATCCGTCCCACCCTGGACACACCCTATTCCACTACTTACCATCCTGGCGACGTCTTGCGGTCCCAGCCTGCAGGACTTCTAGGTCCAGGAAGGGTTTCTTTCCTTTGGCCGTCCGCATCCTTAACAATATCCAGGCATCATAGGCTCAGGATCAAGCTGGAATCGATGGGTCCTCATACTCTGACTTTATAAGAGATTATCTGCTTCCGTATCTCTGTCTTCCATGTTCCCCTTCCTTTGTAACTTTAACTGTAGTTATCTGTACTGTTTTCTTTTTTGCACTGTGTATATGCCGAAAAGAATTCCTTGTTCATCTCACGATGTACTTGGCGAACAATAAAATTGAATTGAATTGAATTAAGTACCAGGCAACAGCTGCCAAGGCAAACAAGATCATGGGATGTATCAAGAGCCCATGACCAGAGCATTATTTTACCTATCTACAATTTTAATGATCAAAACTAATATATATTATTGAGTGCAGTTCTGGGCACCAGTACATAAGAATGACATATTGGAACTCAAGCAAGTTTAAGGGAGAGAAACTAAATAAAGGATTGGGGAGACTAAACTACTCTGAACAAATCTCAAAATTAGCTTGGAGAAGAAACGCTTAAGGGGTGATCTAATAAATATGTATAAATATATCAATACAAAGATATGTCCCACAATCTATTAATACCCTGGACAGTAAATGTAACATGGGGTCATGACTATAAGGGTTAGAGAAAAAACACTTTTTATATCCACATAGGAGGGAATTCTTTACTGTAAAAACAGTGAGTCTATGGAACCCTCTACCGGTCATGGGGAGCACACAAAAAAAATGCAAAAGTGGTCTGGATGCCTTCCTTGCATTTAATAACATTAATGGCTACAGCAAGACCACTGGTAGGAGATTCTCTAGAAAGACTATGGGATTTATTTAAGAATTGCAGCGCCACCAGCAAGTCATATTAATGATGCAATAAAAACTTTTTAGCGGCTCTCTTAGCGCCATGTAGTGCTCCGTGTATCAAGAGCACCGGATGCTTTGTGTTCCCTACAGCACCACATCAGATGCTCAGTGTCGTTCTCCAATAGACTTCAGTTAGCTATTACAGTCACGTTTTTTTGGTGACGTCTAGTTTGGCCTGTTCCAAATGTTTTTTTGCGTTCATTATTGTACTTAGGTTACCTGCTGCTCATTTGTGTTTTCATGCCTGCCAATCACGTGTCATGTCATTTGTATGTACCCAATGTCATTCCATGTGTTTTGTGCTTGCTCACTGTGAAGCCATCCGCAGCCAAAGCCTTTTTTTTTGTATTGCACATGGCGCTGTATGCCTGAGTATTGTGGTTTCACAGTACCTGCGCTGGCGCTGTTCATTTACATGTTAAGTACAAATAATTTATGGCCCTCCCACCCGGCGCTACCTGTCGCTATCTCCATTGGAAAAAAAACAAACAAGGCACAGTTCCATGGGTAGTCTACAGTGTCGGACACTAACAGCGCCACCTGCCTGTGACCGGCATTGTGGCGTTAATAGTGTCTCTCCGCAGTGTGTCGCTACGAGTCGCTAGGAATAAATTAGCCTTCACATATTTTTTTTTAGCCTTTAAGAAGCGTCTGCAACATGAAGCATCATTTAGCGCTGGTGGTTTGACCCAGGGCCGGATTAAGTGTGGTGGAGGCCCCTGGGCACAAAAGAATGTGGAGGCCACAGATACAGTATTTTAAAAAAAAATAATAGTCCAGTCAAGTAACTGATTGGTGGTTGTCTGGCACCCGCCTAGTTACTAGAACATCAGATCGAGTCCCTTGTGGGGGTGCATGCTGCTCGGGATCCCCTGCTTTGCCATTCTTGGTGGAGGGGTAGTGTAGTGCCCAGCTGGTCCAGCGGAAAACAGTTCCCTGCATTGAGCTGCCAGCGGCTGTGCTTGGTGGCTTATGTGCAGTGACAGCTCTGCACCCATCACTGTAGAGTTGCTGACATCGGCTTTGCTGCTCTAGACTCTCCTTCCTGCCCTGTGGTGGCTTTGGCTGCCCAGGCGCGCCCCCACTGCCACCAATAGTTTTGTTGCCAGCCCCACAGGCCGTCAGACCAAAATGGAAAAATTCCTGGACCAGACCATAAACCAAAGTTTGGTGGAGGCCTCCTTTGCAGGACAAGTGGTGGAGGCCCCCGGGGCGCGAGCCCCTTGCGCCCCTCTCATAGTCCGGCCCTGGTTTGACCAATGCATCATTCTATGCCTAATTTAAGCAATGTGCAACAGTTTGTGCCAAGTAGAACGTCTTATACAGACACATTTATGACTCTGGCTTTCTCGGCGGCACAGCACGGTGTGACGCTGTTGTATAAGCTACACCAGTCATAATGGCAATGAAGCCTGTGTTAACATAGAGCACAATGGCAGGAAAAGTATTTTACAATGAAAAGAAACTAAAAACAGGAAATAGTTTCTGTGACATGTCAAAAATGCAAATGAATGAGTCAATAATTAAAAATGGTTGAATGCACTACAAAGTTTCACAAAGTTAAGATACCTATAGCCTATAAGATCCACTGCCAACCACCATTGCATGTTAAATCTTAGCAAATATGGCTTGCAGCTCCAAGAAGTTGGCGGAACAGCACACTTTGGTGCTGTTAAATCCAGCATAAGGGCCAACTGGTACACAAACAGGCTCTGCCACAGACTGGCCTATAGGGAGAAACCTATTGCACCAAGGCAAGATGATTATTTAAAAAACATTAAATGCACGCTTATGGAAAGATAACAGCACCAAAAATAGAAGCGTAAGATAATGTCAGCAAAATGGCGCACTTTATAAAACATGCTCTTAGTTTCTATGTCCCTCATTTAAACCTTTGTGGTAAATGGTCATTAATTATACAGTGACATACCTCATATGTTTTGTTCACCACCATTGGGCGATGTTTGGAACAACCACATTGGAGTGGGGTGGAATATCCAGGGGGAGCAGAGATTGGCCCTAATAATTTTGACTGTGGATAGAAAGTCAGTCCTGCAGTGTTGGCTATACCCAGACTCTCCCATATTGCATATCTTGCTTTTGCTAAGAAAAACAATCACTGGGAGAAGAAAAAGGGCTAAAAATAGGTAAAAGTAATTGGATCACTCGTTCATTGTTCTCAAGAAAGCTTTTCAGCCACACACTTGTGATGCATTCCTTAATTTTCCATTAACTGGATCATATATCTGATTAAAGTGCACAAAAATTATTTTTTACACAAGCACACAATCTTTAGATGAGTTTTACTCCAAAAACATGCACAAATGATATAACTTTTTAAAAATATGTTAATATCCCAAAGTAAATATAGTAAGTGATGCAAAAATGTATAAATTTAACAAACAGAAATGTGTCCTCTTCCTAAGCACTACACAAATATTTATACACTGTAAACTATTATCTCTAAAGAACTAGTATCATCTAGTAACTTCCTTGCTAAATTTCACCCATTTTATTCTATGGGGTATTTCCCAACAATGTCATTCTACAGTAGAGCCTAGCACACAACCGTAAATGCACAATTTCATTATATACAAGTTTAGGTGGCATAGCCCAGAAATCAAATAATGCTGGCACAATAAGGGTTAAACTGGACCGTCAGAATCATTTAATGAAAAGCCCAAATCCTTAAAAAACTATTAATCTATTTTAAGTTTTTACTCGCTTACTTATTATTCTTTCTCCCACTGGGCTTCAACTCTGTTCAGGACTCTAGGATACGACCACCGCCATCTTGCCTCAGAAGCATCAAATACTGAGGAGAGGAGAGGGGGTAAAAGTGCAGGAGGCGGGGTTATAGCTGTTCTTTGCACAGACAGAGCAGAGCTGGGGTCACGAAAAGGACAGCAATCCCAGAATGTAGAGCGGCACAGTCGGAAGACACTTCCTGTCTGCAGCCAGCCTGAGACTCCATGGGCCGCCATCTTGGAAGTTCAAAGGCTAAAAAAACACAATAGGTGCAGGTAGGATGATTTTTAATGTGGGCAATCAGTATGTACAGGGTGGTGGAAACATACAAGATAGGCTCTTATTCAGAATGAAGGTCCGGTTTAAGTACACACACACATAATTTAGAGGACCCAAGGTGGGCCATATTACATTTCTATATAGAAATAGTGCAATACACTAAGAGGCTGATTCACTACTAACGCCATTGTGCTCTATGGGATCTTGAGCTACAGCTCCAGGTTTCATCCAAAAACCAGATGCCCACGCTGCATCCTTTTTGGCGCAGCAAAGATACTATGCTGGTGGATAATGTAATAGCCACCAGCAATTGATATATTATATTTAACCAGTGACACAATGTGGAAAAGAAGGAGGGGAGGGAGAGGAGGGGGAGAAAGTGCTAAGTGCAATGTATTACAATGAACAGGGAACAAAGCAGATATATACAGCATCCAATTGTATCAAAAAAGAAATAAACACCATGCGTGACTAAGTGTCTGCTTCCCAGGGCAGATAATGATACACTGGCCAGAAGAAATACAATGTAACATATTAATAGTACTGGAAGGTATTACATCACCGTTTTACGTGGTCATGAGTTGCCAGGGGTCCCCCATGTGTTGAGCCCGCCGACGCGTTGCGTGGAAGGACCACTTCACCAGGGCAGATGGGGTAAACCGCTCTGTGCTTTCTCCCAAGATGGCAGCCCCCAGGACCCAGAGCACCGGGAGAACATCGCTGGGCTATGGATGAGGTAGGGGATTTTTTTTGCAACCCACACCCGTCCTGCCTCAGCACCAAGGGGATGGTGGTCAGGTGTGGGTGGGGTGGTTACTCTATGACTGGACTTCTGTTGAATGTCAAGGAATTTAGAAAAATCATTAAAAACATGGTCTCTTTTTTCACTGACCCTTGATCTTGACATTACAGCAGTAAAAAACCTTCCAGTCACACCCTACTCCTGTGAGTCTCACATTCAACAGATTTTAATCTTGCAGAGCTCTGCCAGGCTGCAGCGGCACACACCTTATGTGTGGCTGCCGCACATGTGCATTTAAAGAGGAACTTCAGAGGCCCTGGAGTCTAAAAGCAGCCCGAGTTCCAGTCCTTGGGGCATCCTGAATTGGGATGCCCCGCTGTGTGAAACCTCCTCGAATAATCAAAATTATGTTTAATTTCCACAACATAGATTGAATTTAAACAACTTCTATTGGGGAGTCAAATCCATACTTTATGTTTCAAATGAAATTACTAGTTAAACATTACACAGGTTTATGATATAAAAATATACTAATGCAACAATACAAATCACTTTATTTCGGCAAACACATATACAGAGTTCACACAGGGAAATAGTTTCCGCAGGTTACAAGTAATACAAGGAAAGGAGGGGCGGGGGAATCACAGGGTACAAGCTGGTCTAGCCGTCTGACTATGCAGGGATTTGTGATAGATACATAATGTATACAATGAAAGAACATGGCACAGATACAGTGACAGTTCATCATCCGCCCCTCCTCTCCCACCAACCCAGGTACAGGTTGGCAAACGATGGAGCACAAGTTGTCCCCCATCACCGCCCCCTGCACCTGGTGGTACAGTTGACCATCAAAGAGAAAGAGGCTGTGGATGAGGACAAAGTGTAGCAGCTTTAGGAGGAAAATGTTGGGGTCATGGTGCTCTATAAAAATTACTTGAAACCTTAATGTGAACCTACAAAAACATATTGCAAATTGTGTATACAGCACATGGGGGCTAGAAGGTTTTTCTGTTGGTAGTCAACAGTTCCTTTAGATGTTTCTACATGTTGGATGAACCTGGGCAGTTCCTGATCCAGGCGTGTGCTGTTAAAATCTCCTAGAATGATGATAAATGCATCTGTCGTCTGGTTTCCTTTCCAAATGTAAGCTTTTGTCTGGCCAGTGTCTTTACAGCTATGTCAGATTTGGCATGTAGGGGGATGCCAAAGCTGGTTTTGGCCAGGATGAAGGAGGTAAATTCTCTTATGGAGTAGAAGCCCCTGCAGTGACATAAATTCTAGATCAGTGGAACAACCAGTGCCTAGGACAGATACTTTGTTGCCCCAGTTATAATTTATGTAGAAGCATATTCCGCCTCCTTTCAGTTTCCCAGTGGCGAATATGTTCCTGTCAGCCCTATAGATGATGTAACCTGGGATCTCGAGGCTAGTGTCAGGGATAGCGTTCCTTAGCCATTTCTTTGTGAGACATTCCTGACGGAATTGTGCCACAGGGATGGAGCAGCTGGAGTCCGCAGGGATGGAGAAGCTGGGGCCCACGGGGACGGTGCAGCTGGGGCCCACATGGAAGGTGCCATTGGAGCTTGTGAGGGTGTTGCTGCAGTGATGGAGCAATCACTGGATTGTGCTGCAGGGATGGAGCATCTGGGACCTGCATAGATGGAGCAGGTAAGGCCCACAGGGATGGCGCAGCTGGGGCCTGCTGGGATAGTATAGCTGGAGCCCACAGGGATCGTGCTGTTGGAATCTGTCAGGGTGGTGGAGCTGGGGCCTGACGGAATGGTGCCGCAGGGATGGTGCAGCTGGGGCCTGCAGGGATAGTGCAGCTGGAGCCCACAGGGAGGGTGCAGCTAGGGCCCCCAGGAATGATGCAGATGGGGCCCCTCAGGATGGTGTAGATGGGGCCCTTGGGGTGGTGCAAATGGGGCCCAGCCAGGATAGTGCTGCAAGAGGCTGCTGGTATATTGCAGCAAGGGGCTGCCGGAGCTCTCCGTCAGACTGCAAGCATTGGATGACTCACCCCAGGTCGCTGCTGCTGCAGGAACACACCGCTGCAGACATCAAGCACCTTCCTGCCAGGAACTTACCACTGGAATTCCTCCTCGCCGCCGTTTGCAGGTACCTGGCTGCAGACTGCCGAAGGCTTAGATCACCGCTGCCTGCCAAGGCCGCCAACTCGACCACAGATCACCAGGGACACATGCACTGGACTCACCACTGAAGCTGAGGTATGTCACCGCCACCGGCCACCAGGGACTCACCACTGGAACTCAGGCTGCAAGGTATATCAACCGTGGATCCCTTAATCACGAAGCCTGCAGCTGGTTGTGAGGTGCCTAATGGAGTCTGAGCTGACCCTTATTGGGGGCTATGCTGATGATCGGGGGGTGATCAATAATCAATACCAATAACTGCCTGTAGGAGGTGAATGTTTATCACGTTTTGGGTATGTCCCTCATTTAAACCTTTGTTGTAAATGATCATTAATTATGCAGTGACATACCTCATATGTTTTGTTCACCACCATTGGGCGATGTTTGGAACAACCACATTGGAGTGGGGTGGAATATCCAGGGGGAGCAGAGATTAGCCCTAATAATTTTGACTGTGGATAGAAAGTCAGTCCTGCAGTGTTGGCTATACCCAGACTCTCCCATATTGCATATCTTGCTTTTGCTAAAAAAACAATCACTGGGAGAAGAAAAAGGGCTAAAAATAGGTAAAAGTAATTGGATCACTCGTTCATTGTTCTCAAGGAAGCCTTTCAGCCACACACTTGTGATGCATTCCTTAATTTTCCATTAACTGGATCATATATCTGATTAAAGTGCACAAAAATTATTTTTTACACAAGCACACAATCTTTAGATGAGTTTTACTCCAAAAACATGCACAAATGATATAACTTTTTAAAAAAATGTTAATATCCCAAAGTAAATATAGTAAGTGATGCAAAAATGTATAAATTTAACAAACAGAAATGTGTCCTCTTCCTAAGCACTACACAAATATTTATACACTGTAAACTATTATCTCTAAAGAACTAGTATCATCTAGTAATTTTCTTGCTAAATTTCACCCATTTTATTCTATGGGGTATTTCCCAACAATGTCATTCTACAGTAGAGCCTAGCACACAACCGTAAATGCACAATTTCATTATATACAAGTTTAGGTGGCATAGCCCAGAAATCAAATAATGCTGGCACAATAAGGGTTAAACTGGACCGTCAGAATCATTTAATGAAAAGCCCAAATCCTTAAAAAACTATTAATCTATTTTAAGTTTTTACTCGCTTACTTATTATTCTTTCTCCCACTGGGCTTCAACTCTGTTCAGGACTCTAGGATACGACCACCGCCATCTTGCCACAGAAGCATCAAATACTGAGGAGAGGAGAGGGGGGCAAAAGTGCAGGAGGCGGGGTTATAGCTGTTCTTTGCACAGACAGAGCAGAGCTGGGGTCACGAAAAGGACAGCAATCCCAGAATGTAGAGCGGCACAGTCGGAAGACACTTCCTGTCTGCAGCCAGCCTGAGACTCCATGGGCCGCCATCTTGGAAGTTCAAAGGCTAAAAAAACACAATAGGTGCAGGTAGGATGATTTTTAATGTGGGCAATCAGTATGTACAGGGTGGTGGAAACATACAAGATAGGCTCTTATTCAGAATGAAGGTCCGGTTTAAGCACACACACACATAATTTAGAGGACCCAAGGTGGGCCATATTACATTTCTATATAGAAATAGTGCAATACACTAAGAGGCTGATTCACTACTAACGCCATTGTGCTCTATGGGATCTTGAGCTACAGCTCCAGGTTTCATCCAAAAACCAGATGCCCACGCTGCATCCTTTTTGGCGCAGCAAAGATACTATGCTGGTGGATAATGTAATAGCCACCAGCAATTGATATATTATATTTAACCAGTGACACAATGTGGAAAAGAAGGAGGGGAGGGAGAGGAGGGGGAGAAAGGGCTAAGTGCAATGTATTACAATGAACAGGGAACAAAGCAGATATATACAGCATCCAATTGTATCAAAAAAGAAATAAACACACGACTAAGTGTCTGCTTCCCAGGGCAGATAATGATACACTGGCCAGAAGAAATACAATGTAACATATTAATAGTACTGGAAGGTATTACATCACCGTTTTACGTGGTCATGAGTTGCCAGGGGTCCCCCATGTGTTGAGCCCGCCGACGCGTTGCGTGGAAGGACCACTTCACCAGGGCAGATGGGGTAAACCGCTCTGTGCTTTCTCCCAAGATGGCAGCCCCCAGGACCCAGAGCACCGGGAGAACATCGCTGGGCTATGGATGAGGTAGGGGATTTTTTTTGCAACCCACACCCGTCCTGCCTCAGCACCAAGGGGATGGTGGTCAGGTGTGGGTGGGGTGGTTACTCTATGACTGGACTTCTGCTGAATGTCAAGGAATTTAGAAAAATCATTAAAAACATGGTCTCTTTTTTCACTGACCCTTGATCTTGACATTACAGCAGTAAAAAACCTTCCAGTCACACCCTACTCCTGTGAGTCTCACATTCAACAGATTTTAATCTTGCAGAGCTCTGCCTTATGTGTGGCTGCCGCACATGTGCATTTAAAGAGGAACTTCAGAGGCCCTGGAGTCTAAAAGCAGCCCGAGTTTCAGTCCTTGGGGCATCCTGAATTGGGATGCCCCGCTGTGTGAAACCTCCTCGAACAATCAAAATTATGTTTAATTTCCACAACATAGATTGAATTTAAACAACTGCTATTGGGGAGTCAAATCCATACTTTATGTTTCAAATGAAATTACTAGTTAAACATTACACAGGTTTATGATATAAAAATATACTAATGCAACAATACAAATCACTTTATTTCGGCAAACACATATACAGAGTTCACACAGGGAAATAGTTTCCGCAGGTTACAAGTAATACAAGGGGGGGGGGGGGGGGGCGGGGGAATCACAGGGTACAAGCTGGTCTAGCCGTCTGACTATGCAGGGATTTGTGATAGATACATAATGTATGCAATGAAAGAACATGGCACAGATACAGTGACAGTTCATCATCCGCCCCTCCTCTCCCACCAACCCAGGTACAGGTTGGCAAACGATGGAGCACAAGTTGTCCCCATCACCGCCCCCTGCACCTGGTGGTACAGTTGACCATCAAAGAGAAAGAGGCTGTGGATGAGGACAAAGTGTAGCAGCTTTAGGAGGAAAATGTTGGGGTCATGGTGCTCTATAAAAATTACTTGAAACCTTAATGTGAACCTACAAAAACATATTGCAAATTGTGTATACAGCACATGGGGGCTAGAAGGTTTTTCTGTTGGTAGTCAACAGTTCCTTTAGATGTTTCTACATGTTGGATGAACCTGGGCAGTTCCTGATCCAGGCGTGTGCTGTTAAAATCTCCTAGAATGATGATAAATGCATCTGATGTCTGGTTTCCTTTCCAAATGTAAGCTTTTGTCTGGCCAGTGTCTTTACAGCTATGTCAGATTTGGCATGTAGGGGGATGCCAAAGCTGGTTTTGGCCAGGATGAAGGAGGTAAATTCTCTTATGGAGTAGAAGCCCCTGCAGTGACATAAATTCTAGATCAGTGAAACAACCAGTGCCTAGGACAGATACTTTGTTGCCCCAGTTATAATTTATGTAGAAGCATATTCCGCGGGGGGCGTGGCTATGTAGCTGAACTGAGCAGACGTGAGGCACGAGGGCTCCTGCAAAATCCTGGAAAATCCCCTGAAGTCCAGAGCAAATCCTTAAAAACCCACTGGGACCCTGCACTCTTTACCTCCCCGGACCCTCCTGTCAACAACTGCAGATATAAGATCTGTCTGCTGGGCCCTCTGCGAGACCTAGGAACTCCCACGTGTGGTGACCCCCGCCATCTTGGGGTATTGGAGGCGACTCACCTTGGTGTGTATGCTGGCTGATCCTCCCCGCTGTGTGAACGCAGCCGACGCCTGGAGAGGTATAGTGCAGTGATCCCCATCCGCCTGTGGAGAGGACCTGAGCTGGACCTGTCGGCGAACACACGCTGCAGCGGTGTCTGCTGCTCGGCGGTCGGCTCCTCTCGCCTGCCGCCGCCGGTCTCCTCCTCCTACGAGACGGGCCCCTGATATCCTCCCCAGCTCTCCCCTCGCCTTGGCCGTGACTGTCGCTCGTGATGCATTCCTTAATTTTCCATTAACTGGATCATATATCTGATTAAAGTGCACAAAAATTATTTTTTACACAAGCACACAATCTTTAGATGAGTTTTACTCCAAAAACATGGACAAATGATATAACTTTTTTAAAAAATGTTAATATCCCAAAGTAAATATAGTAAGTGATGCAAAAATGTATACATTTAACAAACAGAAATGTGTCCTCTTCCTAAGCACTACACAAATATTTATACACTGTAATCTATTATCTCTAAAGAACTAGTATCATCTAGTAATTTCCTTGCTAAATTTCACCCATTTTATTCTATGGGATATTTCCCAACAATGTCATTCTACCGTAGAGCCTAGCACACAATCGTAAATGCACAATTTCATTATATACAAGTTTAGGTGGCATAGCCCAGAAATCAAATAATGCTGGCACAATAAGGGTTAAACTGGACCGTCAGAATCATTTAATGAAAAGCCCAAATCCTTAAAAAACTATTAATCTATTTTAAGTTTTTACTCGCTTACTTATTATTCTTTCTCCCACTGGGCTTCAACTCTGTTCAGGACTCTAGGATACGACCACCGCCATCTTGCCTCAGAAGCATCAAATACTGAGGAGAGGAGAGGGGGGCAAAAGTGCAGGAGGCGGGGTTATAGCTGTTCTTTGCACAGACAGAGCAGAGCTGGGGTCACGAAAAGGACAGCAATCCCAGAATGTAGAGCGGCACAGTCGGAAGACACTTCCTGTCTGCAGCCAGCCTGAGACTCCATGGGCCGCCATCTTGGAAGTTCAAAGGCTAAAAAAACACAATAGGTGCAGGTAGGATGATTTTTAATGTGGGCAATCAGTATGTACAGGGTGGTGGAAACATACAAGATAGGCTCTTATTCAGAATGAAGGTCCGGTTTAAGTACACACATACATAATTTAGAGGACCCAAGGTGGGCCATATTAAATTTCTATATAGAAATAGTGCAATACACTAAGAGGCTGATTCATTACTAACGCCATTGTGCTCTATGGGATCTTGAGCTACAGCTCCAGGTTTCATCCAAAAACCAGATGCCCACGCTGCATCCTTTTTGGCGCTACTGTTAATTAAGATACTAGCTTCTTAAATAAGGCTGATTGTATCAAAGTGCCATATCTTCAGTGTTGTCCCATGAATGTATTACACAAATGTGAGCATATTACATATTAGATGGGAGATACTATATTTTAGCCTTGATTCAATAAGCATGCTTAAAAACTTCTGGCTTCTTGCCTGTTGTTTCTTCTTTCTCCGATTCTCTTCATATTGCTTTATTCTCTTTTCAGGTCTTCTTTTCTTCTTGTTGGTAAGTAGGGATGAGCGAATCGATCCGGACGAACCCGGATTCGATCCGAATTTCCCCGCGATGCGATCGCTCGAAGTTTTCCTTTAACATCCATTCATTTACATTACAGGCATTCTAAGATGGCGGACGGGACATGTCCAGACATCAACCCCGCGCCAGTGCAAGCTGGGACAGTCACATGCAGCCTATCAGCAGCCAGCAAGCCCGGTGACCTCACAGCGCTATTTAAGTCGGCGGACATCTTGCTTTTCCTCATTTCTCTATTGCATTCGTGAGAGACAGGACGCTGCTGTAGGCAGGGAGAGACAGTTAGACAGACAGGGACAGACAGGGACAGGCAGGAGACAGACAGAAAGTCAGCGAAAAGCAGGGAAAGTTAGGAAAAATCGGAGGCAGTCACAGGGAGATTTTTTTTTTTTTCATCCAGCCTGAGTGTTACTGGCTGGCTGACTGGCTTTGTTAGCGTTTTCAGGCTGCTTATACACTAACTGTGCATATATACTGAACTGATCTCAAGTCTGCTGTGAGGCATCCCATTCTGTGACTACACCAGCCTCTATTTAATACCATAACCATTTGCACTTATTCTAATAGAAATTTGGCCTGATAAACACACTTGCTGTGCATAGTAGTACTGCTGCCAGGTGCTCTCTGGTTTTTGGGGCATCCCATTCTGTGACTACACCAGCCTCTATTTAATACCATAACCATTTGCACTTATTCTAATAGAAATTTGGCCTGATAAACACACTTGCTGTGCATAGTAGTACTGCTGCCAGGTGCTCTCTGGTTTTTGGGGCATCCCATTCTGTGACTACACCAGCCTCTATTTAATACCATAACCATTTGCACTTATTCTAATAGAAATTTGGCCTGATAAACACACTTGCTGTGCATAGTAGTACTGCTGCCAGGTGCTCTCTGGTTTTTGGGGCATCCCATTCTGTGACTACACCAGCCTCTATTTAATACCATAACCATTTGCACTTATTCTAATAGAAATTTGGCCTGATAAACACACTTGCTGTGCATAGTAATACTGCTGCCAGGTGCTCTCTGGTTTTTGGGGCATCCCATTCTGTGACTATACCAGCCTCTATTTAATACCATAACCATTTGCACTTATTCTAATAGAAATTTGGCTTGATAAAGACACTTTTGCTGTGCATAGTAGTACTGCTGCCAGGTGCTCTCTGGTTTTTGGGGCATCCCATTCTGTGACTACACCAGCCTCTATTTAATACCATAACCATTTGCACTTATTCTAATAGAAATTTGGCCTGATAAACACACTTGCTGTGCATAGTAGTACTGCTGCCAGGTGCTCTCTGGTTTTTGGGGCATCCCATTCTGTGACTACACCAGCCTCTATTTAATACCATAACCATTTGCACTTATTCTAATAGAAATTTGGCCTGATAAAGACACCTTTGCTGTGCATAGTAGTACTGCTGCCAGGTGCTCTCTGGTTTTTGGGGCATCCCATTCTGTGACTACACCAGCCTCTATTTAATACCATAACCATTTGCACTTATTCTAATAGAAATTTGGCCTGATAAAGACACTTTTGCTGTGCATAGTAGTACTGCTGCCAGGTGCTCTCTGGTTTTTGGGGCATCCCATTCTGTGACTACACCAGCCTCTATTTAATACCATAACCATTTGCACTTATTCTAATAGAAATTTGGCCTGATAAAGACACTTTTGCTGTGCATAGTAGTACTGCTGCCAGGTGCTCTCTGGTTTTTGGGGCATCCCATTCTGTGACTACACCAGCCTCTATTTAATACCATAACCATTTGCACTTATTCTAATAGAAATTTGGCCTGATAAAGACACTTTTGCTGTGCATAGTAGTACTGCTGCCAGGTGCTCTCTGGTTTTTGGGGCATCCCATTCTGTGACTACACCAGCCTCTATTTAATACCATAACCATTTGCACTTATTCTAATAGAAATTTGGCCTGATAAAGACACTTTTGCTGTGCATAGTAGTACTGCTGCCAGGTGCTCTCTGGTTTTTGGGGCATCCCATTCTGTGACTACACCAGCCTCTATTTAATACCATAACCATTTGCACTTATTCTAATAGAAATTTGGCCTGATAAAGACACTTTTGCTGTGCATAGTAGTACTGCTGCCAGGTGCTCTCTGGTTTTTGGGGCATCCTATTCTGTGACTACACCAGCCTCTATTTAATACCATAACCATTTGCACTTATTCTAATAGAAATTTGGCCTGATAAAGACACTTTTGCTGTGCATAGTAGTACTGCTGCCAGGTGCTCTCTGGTTTTTGGGGCATCCCATTGTGTGACTACACCAGCCTTTATTTAATACCATAACCATTTGCACTTATTCTAATTGAAATTAGGCCTGATAAACACACTTGCTGTGCATAGTAGTACTGCTGCCAGGTGCTCTCTGGTTTTTGGGGCATCCCATTCTGTGACTACACCAGCCTCTATTTAATACCATAACCATTTGCACTTATTCTAATAGAAATTAGGCCTGATAAAGACACTTTTGCTGTGCATAGTAGTACTGCTGCCAGGTGCTCTCTGGTTTTTGGGGCATCCCATTGTGTGACTACACCAGCCTTTATTTAATACCATAACCATTTGCACTTATTCTAATTGAAATTAGGCCTGATAAACACACTTGCTGTGCATAGTAGTACTGCTGCCAGGTGCTCTCTGGTTTTTGGGGCATCCCATTCTGTGACTACACCAGCCTCTATTTAATACCATAACCATTTGCACTTATTCTAATAGAAATTTGGCCTGATAAACACACTTGCTGTGCATAGTAGTACTGCTGCCAGGTGCTCTCTGGTTTTTGGGGCATCCCATTCTGTGACTACACCAGCCTCTATTTAATACTATAACCCTTTGCACTTATTCTAATAGAAATTTGGCCTGATAAAGACACTTTTGCTGTGCATAGTAGTACCGCTGCCAGGTGCACTGCTGGCTGTTGGGGCATCCCATTCTGTAACATAGCATACCCCTCTTTATTTACACTAAGCAGCTCTCTTATTTACACTAAGCAGGCCTGTTGGAGGCTGAGTGTTACTGCTCACTTTTGGTGTGCATTATATTCTGTTTCATATAGACCCACTGCTGCCTGGGGGGTTCTTAAAATATCACCTACTACCACGCCAGTTAGACTATGTCGGGCAGACAAGTGCCTGGAAGTGAAAAGAGGAGTGGCAGAGGCCAAGATTCCGCAGGCAGAGCTCGCAGCAGACTGGGGGCCAGTAGCAGCAGGAGTCACGCTGAGAGACCTAATCTGCCAGTATCTGCTAGCGGTCGGGTCTCCACCAGTAACGCATCTGCCGTGGTAGATTGGTTGACGCGCTCATCAACAACATCATCACAACTTACGTCTGAGACCCCCAGTCTAGGGTCGGTAGGTTCCTCTGACACAACCCTGAGTTGGCATGCCCCGAGAGCAATCCCTGTCCTCCCATTGCCTCTGTCCTACGCCGTTCCCTCCCCCAGCGACGTATCCTATGTTTTGGGTTCAGCTCCACTCTTTAGTGAGGAGGACGATCAGATAGAGGACAGTCAGCAGCTACTGCCCAGCCAAGAAATGGAGGTGGCTTCTTTAGCTAGGCAGACAAATAGTGATGTGGACAGTGTCGTGGGTGCTGTGAGCGTTCCAGCTCCTGCGCCAGACACTGTTGACGAATCCACGAACATCATTGATGTACAGCCACAACTCGGTGATAATGATGATGACGATGAAGCCGATCGTACATGGGAGCCGGGTGATGAAGGGGCTTCATCGTCATCATCAGGAGAAGAGGGGCGCAGGTTGCCCCGGAGTCAGCAGCTCAGGCAGCAAGGTGGTAGCAGCATGGTTGGCAGGCAGCATGGGGGCACAATTGTAAAGCCTGGAGCCAAACGGGGCCGGGGCCGGGGTAGAGCACCTGCTGCGCGGCAGGCTACCTTATCGGGAGGTAGTGGGGCAGGGGTTCCTGGAGTTGGCAACAGCAGCAGCGAATCAGTGAGGCCTGTTGGTGGGAAAAGTAGCTACTCGGCAGTGTGGCAGTTTTTCCTGAAGCATCCGCAGGAGGGTAACATGGTCACATGCAAGATATGTAGGCAGAAGGTGAAGCGTGGCCAGGGTCCAAATGTTGGCACCACGGCCCTGCGTCAACATATGCAGCGTCACCATAAAGCGGCCTGGGAGAACCTAGGCTCCGGAGAGGTGGGCCAGACTGCTTCCTCACCGAGTGGCACGCCGCTCCCAATTTCTGCCAGCCAAGGCTCCAGCACCTCAGCCGAAGGCAGCTGTGCGTCATACCCATCCTCTGTCGCTCCTGCTCCTCCTCCTCCTCCTCCAAGTCATGCATCCCTCCAGCAATCCATCAGCGAAGCCATGTCCAAGAGACATCAGTATGCGCCCACTCATCCTACGGCGCAGAAGCTGAATGTGCTCCTGTCCAAGTTGCTGGTGCTGCAGTCGCTCCCTTTTCAGGTGGTGGAATCTGCACCTTTCAGAGAACTGATGGCTTGTGCCGAGCCGAGGTGGAGAGTCCCAAGCCGTCATTTCTTTGCCAAGAAGGCAGTACCAGCGCTGCGCACTTTTGTTGAACAGAAGGTGGGCCAGTCCTTGAGCCTGTCGGTGTGTAGCAAGTGCATGGCAGCGCCGACATCTGGAGCTGTAACTACGGTCAGGGACAGTACATGTCATTTACGGCCCACTGGGTGAATGTGGTCCCTTTGCAGCAGCAGCAGCAACTTGGACAGGTCACGCCGCTTCGGCCTCCGCGCTCCCTGCCCGTTGGGCCTGTGACACCGTGCGACTCGGCCTCCTCATCCTCCGCCATCTCCTCACCCTCCACTTTAGGCTCAAGTCTCAGTGCCCCTCCAGTCTACCATGTGTGCAGGGCACGGAGGTATCACGCAGTGCTTCACATGGTTTGTCTTGGCGAACGGAGTCACACAGGGGAGGAACTGCTTAAATGTATTCATCAGGAAATCCAAACATGGCTTACTCCAAGAAAACTTAAAATGGGAATCATGGTTACCGACAATGGGAAGAACATTTTGTCTGCGCTGCGCCAAGGAAGCCTGACCCATGCCCCCTGCATGGCTCACGTCTTCAATCTGGTTGTCAAGCGGTTTCTGAAGTGTTCCCCCCATCTGCAAGACATCCTAACAACTTCAAGGAAACTTTGCATGCACTTCAGCCACTCATACACCGCCAAACACACCCTTCTTGAGCTACAGCGTCAGAATGGTATCCCCCAACATAGTCTGATTTGCGATGTTTCTACCCGTTGGAATTCCACCCTTCACATGTTGGACCGATTATATGAACAGAGAAAAGCCATCACGGATTTCCTGATGATCCAAGCAGATAGGGGGACTCCCATGTGTAACTTCAATGTCAACCAGTGGCAGCTCATACGTGACACCTGCCGTTTGCTCAGGCCCTTTGAGGAAGCCACTTTATTTGTCAGTCGGCAGGATTACGGGATGAACGACGTGATTCCACTGCTTCATGTACTACAGCACATGTTGGAAACCATGGCTGGTCAGGGCACTGGAGACATGGCGTTTACATCTTACGGCCACATGAACCCCGTTGGAGCTGAACTGGAGGAGGAGGAGGAAGAGGAGGAGGAGGAGTTGCCCAGCGAAACACAGTTTAGGCTTGGCGAAATGGCTGGTTTATCTAGTCAGCGGACAGGAGAGGAGGAGCAGGAGCAGCCAGAGGAGCTAGAGGTTTTTGAGGAAGGCGAGACAGAGGACCCGGGCACACCGTGGCAGTATGCAGTGGAGATGGAGACAGGTAGTCCATCCGAGTCACTTGCGCAAATGGCAGGAAGCATGCTCACGTGCTTGCGTAGTGACTCCAGAATTGTTTCCATCTGTCGGCGGGATGACTTCTGGCTGTCCACCTTATTGGACCCTCGCTTCCGGCACAAAATGGGGGCATTTTTTAAACCCACCGAGAGGGAGGACAAACTGAACTACTACAAAGACATTCTACGTAGGCAGTTGGCCGATGCCTATCTGCGCCATGGTCCATACTCTCGCAGGTCTGACTCGAGTGGACCTCTGCGCTCACCTTCCACTGCCATGGCCGCTGGGGGGGTTGGCAGGAGCAGCAGCAGCAGCTCCATCAGCAACAGCATCAGTCTTCAGTCGGTAGTGAGTAGCTTTCTACACCCGCATAGTGAGGCTACTCATGAGCAGCAGGAAGACCTGGAGCAGGACCTGAACCAGCAGGTCATGTCATACTTTGACATGACCATGCCAACACACCTTGAGGATCCGCTGGACTTCTGGGCAGCCAAACTTGATTTGTGGCCGCAACTAGCAGAGTTTGCCCTGGAAAAGCTGCCCTGCCCGGCAAGTAGCGTGCCATCTGAGCGGGTGTTTAGTGCGGCGGGGGCCATAGTTACGGCGAGGAGAACTCGTCTGTCAACTAAAAATGTGGAGAGACTCACCTTTGTCAAAATGAATCAGGGATGGATCAGCCAGGATTTCCACCCACCAATGCCTGATGCATGCGACTAGATTCAGCATGGTGCCACGTTTTACACTTTCCAAATGGTGCAAAACATATTTATGTCTTTAGGCCAACTTTTGGGCTCCTGCTGATGCCAACTCCAGGGTGTGAATCATCCAATTTCTGGGCTCCTAAAGCCAACCCCAGTGTCTCTTTAAAGTAATGTTTGGGCTCCTGCTGCTGCTGCTGCCAACTCCAGGGTGTGATTCATCCAATTTTTGGGCTCCTGAAGCCAACCCCAGGGTCTCTTTAAAGTAATATTTGGGCTCCTGCTGCTGCTGCTGCCAACTCCAGGGTGTGAATCATCCAATTTTTGGGCTCCTGAAGCCAACCCCAGGGTCTCTTTAAAGTAATATTTGGGCTCCTGCTGCTGCCAACTCCAGGGTGTGATTCATCCAATTTTTGGGCTCCTAAAGCCAACCCCAGGGTCTCTTTAAAGTAATATTTGGGCTCCTGCTGCTGCTGCTGCCAACTCCAGGGTGTGATTCATCCAATCTTTGGGCTCCTGAAGCCAACCCCAGTGTCTCTTTAAAGTAATATTTGGGCTCCTGCTGCTGCTGCTGCTGCAAACTCCAGGGTGTGATTCATTCAATTTTTGGGCTCCTGAAGCCAACCCCAGGGTCTCTTTAAAGTAATGTTTGGGCTGCTGCTGCTGCCAACTCCAGGGTGTGATTCATCCAATTTTTGGGCTCCTGAAGCCAACCCCAGGGTCTCTTTAGAGTAATATTTGGGCTCCTGCTGCTGCTGCTGCCAACTCCAGGGTGTGATTCATCCAATTTTTGGGCTCCTGAAGCCAACCCCAGGGTCTCTTTAAAGTAATATTTGGGCTCCTGCTGCTGTTGCTGCCAACTCCAGGGTGTGATTCATCCAATTTTTGGGCTTCTGAAGCCAAACCCAGGGTCTCTTTAAAGTAATATTTGGGCTCCTGCTGCTGCCAACTCCAGGGTATGATTCATCCAATTTTTGGGCTCCTGAAGCCAACCCCAGGGTCTCTTTAAAGTAATATTTGGGCTCCTGCTGCTGCTGCCAACTCCAGGGTGTGATTCATCCATTTTTTGGGCTCCTGAAGCCAACCCCAGGGTCTCTTTAAAGTAATGTTTGGGCTGCTGCTGCTGCCAACTCCAGGGTGTGATTCATCCAATTTTTGGGCTCCTGAAGCCAACCCCAGGGTCTCTTTAAAGTAATATTTGGGCTCCTGCTGCTTCTGCTGCCAACTCCAGCGTGTGATTCATCCAATTTTTGGGCTCCTGAAGCCAACCCCAGGGTCTCTTTAAAGTAATGTTTGGGCTGCTGCTGCTGCCAACTCCAGGGTGTGATTCATCCAATTTTTGGGCTCCTGAAGCCAACCCCAGGGTCTCTTTAAAGTAATATTTGGGCTCCTGCTGCTGCTGCTGCCAACTCCAGGGTGTGATTCATCCAATTTTTGGGCTCCTGAAGCCAACCCCAGGGTCTCTTTAAAGTAATATTTGGGCTCCTGCTGCTGCTGCTGCCAACTCCAGGGTGTGATTCATCCAATTTTTGGGCTCCTGAAGCCAACCCCAGGGTCTCTTTAAAGTAATATTTGGGCTCCTGCTGCTGCTGCTGCCAACTCCAGGGTGTGATTCATCCAATTTTTCGGCTCCTGAAGCCAACCCCAGGGTCTCTTTAAAGTAATATTTGGGCTCCTGCTGCTGCTGCTGCCAACTCCAAGGTGTGATTCATCCAATTTTTGGGCTCCTGAAGCCAACCCCAGGGTCTCTTTAAAGTAATATTTGGGCTCCTGCTGCTGCCAACTCCAGGGTGTGAATCATCCAATTTTTGGGCTCCTGAAGCCAACCCCAGTGTCTCTTTAAAGTAATGTTTGGGCTGCTGCTGTTGCCAACTCCAGGGTGTGATTCATCCAATTTTTGGGCTCCTGAAGCCAACTCCAGTGTCTCTTTAAAGTAATATTTGGGCTCCTGCTGCTGCTGCTGCCAACTCCAGGGTGTGATTCATCCAATTTTTGGGCTCCTGAAGCCAACCCCAGTGTCTCTTTAAAGTAATGTTTGGGCTGCTGCTGCTGCTGCCAACTCCAGGGTGTGATTCATCCAATTTTTGGGCTCCTGCTGCTGCCAACTCCAGTGTCTCTTTAAAGCAATGTTTGGGCTCCTGCCCCTCATAGTGATGCCACTTCAACTCTCTGCAATTGTGCCGCTCTGCGATTCTATTAGCGATGCTTCTGATCTCCATGTGATATTTATTCAAAGTATTATTTAACTAACCCAGCACGCATCCTATGCGTGTTACAGCAAGGCAGAATGGTTTACAACCCTATTGAGGCTCTAGGAGGCTCAGAAATAGCCGTTTTTAATAGCGATTCGTCACGAATAAATTCGGGTCGAAACGATTTTTGTCGGAAAATTCGGCGAATCTGTCGAATCGAATTTTTCAAAAGTTCGCTCATCTCTATTGGTAAGTGGAAAAAAAGAGTACAGTTACTGTTTACCAATGCCCTTACCAAGGTGCCCTGAAACATTTAAAGAGGAACAACGCCCAACGACTTTCTTGGGCACCCCATAAAGATGCAAAGCAACTTGGAGGGGAACTCTGCTCCTCCCCTAGAGAATACCCAGGCCCAGGATAAATGGTAATTGTACTTTGCTTTTGCTGAATAACAATTGTTGGGAGAACAAAGAAGGTGTGAAAAGGTAACTGAATCACTTTATTGCTGTTATTTGTTCTCATGGAAGCTTTTCTGCCACACTTGTGTCAACTGGGTCACATATCTGCCTAAAGTGAACTATTTTTTACAGGATTGCACAATGTTTAGATTTTTACCCCAAATTAAATGCCCAATTTAAATAACTTGCTTTTATTGAATTTTCAGCCCCAAAAAATAAATAAAGTAGGTGATGTTAAAAATGTATAAATTAAAAAAACATTAATCTGTTCTCTTCATAAACACTACAATAAGACGTATACACTGTACTGTACACTATTGGGTCGATTCAAAGAAACATGTTACAGCTTTGATTTTGGTGCCGATCATCCTATTTTTCCCGAACGCTCGTGCAATCGTATGAACTTGCGAGTGATTCTATAAGCTAATACGTTTCCTATCATAAAAAGCCCGTACGTTCGTATGTTATCTTTCGAACTTGGCTCAGTCATTTGTCTATCGTAAAATACAGGTTGATGTGATCACTTGTTGCGGCGGCAGCCTGTTTTTTTGCCCTCTTCCATCGTCCACCTCCTCCAATTAATTGTGTTTGCCTCTGGTTTTCAATGGATTTTGGCCTCTTATATTGATTCCTTCGTATATATATAAGGTCTTGCGCATGCGCGATCCAAGCTACACTCCCAAAACCAATGTGGGCCCTATCTGACACTACCAATCTCACCACTACTACTTCACGCCAGTCTAACACTTACCTTTATGAACCCTCAAACTTACCCAACCCCCTTAGTGCTTGCATTCTTCTTCATTTCTCGGACCCTAAAACTTACCCAAACCCCTTAGCGCTTGCATTTTTCTTCATTTTGACGACCCTAAAACTTACCCAAACCCCTTAGCGCTTGCATTTTTCTTCATTTTAACGAGCCTAAAACTTACCCAAACCCCTTAGCGCTTGCATTTTTCTTCATTTCTCGGACCCTAAAACTTACCCAAACCCCTTAGCGCTTGCATTTTTCTTCATTTCTCGGACCCTAAAACTTACCCAAACCCCTTAGCGCTTGCATTCTTCTTCATTTCTCGGACCCTAAAACTTACCCAAACCCCTTAGCGCTTGCATTTTTCTTCATTTTGACGAGCCTAAAACTTACCCAAACCCCTTAGTGCTTGCATTTTTCTTCATTTCTTGGACCCTAAAACTTACCCAAACCCCTTAGCGCTTGCATTCTTCTTCATTTTGACGAGCCTAAAACTTACCCAAACCACTTAATGTACATGTTTTTAAGCATGCTTTTTCGTGTTTGTGGAAATGTATTTTGTTTACCATATTATAAATGACACATTTATTATGCATTAAAATATAATTAATTTTTTTTTTTTTTTTTTTTTTTTTAAATTTTTGTGTGTATACAACTTTTAAAACATTTGAGATAAAATGTTAAAAACTATTTACAAAATTTAGCCAGGACCAAGGGCACTAATCCTCCTCCTCTTCTTCTTCAGTTGGCCCCAACGTCGCCTGTATGGCTATCAGCTCGGCCACCAACTCCTTGATTCGTTTTTTTTTTTCAGCCACTGTTTGTGGGATCATCCCTGTAACCAAGAGAGAAATAAACATAAATAGTAGTACCAGACCGGTTTGTATGCTGGGAATAGATTTTTGGTTAGTCAAATACATGTAAATGCATGACATATGTCATTCTTCTAAGTAATAAAGGAAATGCTTTTCCCACAGGTAAGTCTTGAAACTCCTTAAAACGGAACTTAAACATGATGTTATGAAACCCAAAAACTCTTTACAAATAATTCGGCACCATATAAAAGTACATTTTGGTGCTTTTTTTTTTACTGCGTCGCCATCTGGACTCAGAAGCATAACACTTAATGAGGAGAGGAGAGTGGGATAAAGTACAGGGGAGCAGGTTACAGTTGTGCTTTGGTAATACACAGCATAGCTGGGTTCAGGTAAAGGTCAGCAGTCCCACAATGAATGGCAGCACATTACTTCGCAAAATCTGGATGCCATGCTGCCTGTAAATATTGCGCATTCCCTATGCCGCCATCTTGTATGTGTAAAGGCTCCTAACATCCAGTAGATGCTGGTAGGCTGTTTTAGAATGTTCGCAATCTGTATGTACAGTGTGTGGGATACTTATTAGCTAGGCTCTTAATACGAGTTATGGTCCGCTTTAAGCTAACGAAGTGCCCACATAAAAGTGTTAACTATACATTGGCTACGCCTTTAGTTATGTGTGTGTTGTTAGCAAAAAACACATAATTCTGACTAATGGCATGGCTACTTACTTTGTTGGTGGCCGACAGATGGCTGGTTGGGGCCAACAGGATGCCCTTGGTCCTGGCTATGCTGTGAAGAAGTCCCTGGAGAAACATGTGAAATTTGTTTAGTTGTTGGACAGAGTCACTATTCCCCAAATATCTGGCTCCCAGTCTGGCTGACATCACTCACCTTCGTCAGGATCATCTTCAAGCATCTCTGCTGCCTCCTCCTCCACTACCTCACCCGCTCCCGAAGCATCTAGAAATACATAATAAAGGAGCACTTAGTTTTTTTACTTGCATGTATATCTTTGTGCATATACATGAAGAGTGACATACCAGAGCCTTCCCCATGCCTGGCAGGGTATGACTCCGCGCCCACGCGGTTGAGCCCCTCCTCTGTGGTAAGGTCCAGGGGCTGGCCTGAGGAGGCCACAGAGGAGGGGTAGGTCCGTCGCCCGGGAGATCCACCACCTTCACTCACAGATGCAGAATCATGCAGCACTGGTCGGCCTGTGCGCCTCCGGGTGCGGCGAATGCGGAAATCCATTTCCAACACTAACCAAGAAAAGTCATTATAAATAAAGGCATAACTTATAAATTTGGAACATATACCATGCAATCGCTTTGTACTTACTTGGAAAATGGATCCCGAAAAACCTCCGCACCAGGGACATGTGCAGCCGTTTCAGGTCCGACCAATGCTGCATTATCTGTGTGTGAGTGAAGGTGGTATTGGTCACACGGTGTATTTCCGCGATGATCTCCCGGGCGATGTCCCTTTTTTCACACACATTGGGCGCGAAGTCATACCGGCGCTGAAGCATGATCTGAAAAACATAATGTACACAGAGCTTTTACTTTTACACACAGAGCCATATGTGTTGCATCAGAAGTTTCGAATTTAATGTCATTAACACACACATTTACAGTGAAAGCCAATTTTGGGTTGTGCCTTAAAGCGGACGTTCACTCTGAATCAGAGTCTTGTCTTATGTTATATGTTTCACACACCCTGTACATACAGATTGCCAACATTACAAATCATCCCACCTGCATCTATGGCATGTTATGATGGTTTAAACATCCAAGATGGCCACTTATGTAAGCTGCCATCTTTGCAGGCAGCCTGCAAACAGGAAGTGCATGCAAACTGGAAGTGTGTGTGCTGCTCTGCATTCTTGGACTGCTGACCTTCCCATGACCACAGCTCTGCTGTGTCTGAGCAAAGCACAGCTATAACCCACCCCCCTGTACCTTATCCCACTCACCTCTCCTCAGTAAGTGTGATGCTTCTGAGTCAAGATGGCTGCGCGCATATCCTAAATTCTGGAACAAAGTTGCAGGCCAGTGGAGGCAAGACTAATACGTTAGTGGCTTAAACTGTCCAATATTTTAATTTGATAGGCTGTGTACTCGTTTTTTATGTTTTAGTGGTTTTCACGAAATCACGCTGAAGGTCCGGTTTCTGACTTTTTGTGCACGTGTGTGGCTTGCCGTTGTGTTTTTATGTCTTAGCCAAACAGTGGTCCGCAAACATCCGCATCAAGGTCCGAGACAGGCCAGGTTTTTCAGCTCTACACGCTACTCCACAGGTTAATTAACTGGTGCTAAGCCAGAGAAATAGCCCTAATTAGGACATCAGCATAGAGAGCTGAAAAACGTGGCCTGTCTCGGACCTTGATGATGAAGTGTGAGGACCCCTGTTCTAAAACATTAAGATCATCCAAACTTGTTCCAAGCGCATCATTTACATGTAGTACATCAGTCAGTATGAGCTTAAAAGGCAGAGCAAGGCACTTACCAGCATGAGGATCTCTTCTTGTTGACGGGTGAAGATAGTGGGCGCCATCTTTATGCTTCCCCTGCGGTTTCCTGGTTCCGCACGAACGTACGTCCGTATGATCGCGTAGGCGTGCGCATAGGCGTCAGATGCTGGGCGCCTTATTTAAAGGTCCCTGCACCCAAAGCTCATTCTCTTTGACTTTTTTGAGAAAATGGCACCCAAAAAGCCAGCAGCAAAACGCGGCAAGCAAAGCCAGACCTCTGCGGGCCCAACAACCAGGTCCCAGCAAGCCCAAAAGAAGCTACGGCACAAAAAGGCAAGTAGCAGCTCGGCCCCACCAAGGGACAGTGGACCCTCCATTTCGCCCAAAAGGCCCACAAAGGCACGTGCCCCTGCGGCCAAAAAACAGGCTAAACGGGTCGGAAGCCCCACAGCAGGCACCAGCACATCTGCCCCCCGAAGAGGCCGCACAAGGGACCCCACACCACCCATGGTCTCAAGCCGGGCACTTATCCAACCCAGGCCCCGCAGCAGGGCCAGAAGCCCGTCCAGGCCCAGAAGCAGGGCACACAGCCCATACAGGCCCCGCAGCAGGGCCAGAAGCCCGTCCAGGCCCAGAAGCAGGGCACACAGCCCATACAGGCCCCGCAGCAGGGCCAGAAGCCCGTCCAGGCCCAGAAGCAGGGCACACAGCCCATACAGGCCCCGCAGCAGGGCACCTAGGCCAAGACCAGGCACCAGCAGGGCACCTAGCCCAAGACCAGGCACCAGCAGGGCACCTAGCCCAAGACCAGGCACCAGCAGGGCACCTAGCCCCCCAAGAGGCCCAAGAAAGGACATCATCCTTCAAGAAATAATTATCACATCTACACCTGGAAGTTCTGTGGCCAGCCACGCAAGAACATATGTTTGAGAATCCAGCCAAAGTTAAAATGTAACTTTTACTTGTAAGTATTAAAAGTTCAAAAAAGGAAATCCATACATGTGCTGTCTGCAACCCCCTCAGCACCCTCCAAACTGTGACGCGTTTCAGGCTTCAAAATAGCCCTTAATCATAATCGTATGATCAAGGGCTCGTTTGAAGCCTGAAACGCGTCACAGTTTGGAGGGTGCTGAGGGGGTTGCAGACAGCACATGTATGGATTTCCTTTTTTGAACTTTTTAACATATGCATTTGTACTGGAGAGTTTTTGGGAGCCTCTTTTGAGTCCGTGCCGGAGTACAATATCACAGGGGTGAGCTGGTTACACATAACTTGTTTGCAGCCACGCAAGAACACCCACTCCCTTGGCCAGTCCAGTCCAGTCATTGGGAAGCCACCAATCCTTGCATTCCCCTACACAGCCCCAGGCCATAATGTCACCACATGTGTCTGCACACATGGAGGAGCAACAAACCCAACCATCTGGCCGCACATTGCGGCGCGGCCATTTGTGTGGCCGATTCTCACATGAGCAAAATATGGCATTGGCTAGTGGCCTTACATTATTCTATGACGAGCTCTATGGGAGCAAATCCAAACACACCACTAAGCAGCGCAAAATGGAATTGTTTGAACAACTCAAACGACAAGTAAATGCAGCGGGGGAAGAGAGGAAAGATGTTGGACAAATCCAAAAGAAAATTTCGGATATGAAATATGCTGTACGGCAAAAAGAAATTAAAAGGCATAATTACAGGTAAATAAATGATGTATCCAAATGTAATTATTAGGATGCACCTTTTCTGTGTACCAAACTATAATTTCATTTCAGCATGAAAACTGGAGGGGGCTATCCCACCAAACTGGAGTTTACACCTGCTGAGGAGATTGTGCTGGGCCTTCTCCATCCTGTCGCGGTCGTTGGCCATGCGGGTCTAAGGGACACAGACTCACCGACCTGTACACAAGGTGAGTAATCTTAATCTGCATGTTTGGCTTGTTGCAAAGTAAATTAAAGTTCACTAGGACAAAGTTGATGCTATGGCCCTATGGTGTGGCTTGGTTGGGCTCGCACTAGTGTGCCTGTTTGTGTCCTGTTTGGGTCCATGTGAAACACACATTTCGGACCACATACATTATGTAAAAGACCAATTAACACTAATTATGTGCCAAGTAACGAAGTTTCATAAGGAAAGTGATATATTTGTACTCAATCACAAAACACACATCATTAGGGATGTGTTGTCTATTTGTTGTGTGAGTTGTGTTTGAGGTAACAATTTAAATCAAGAGCCACAAACATAAATTACCTAGAGAATGGGAGTCAAACTCTAAATAGGTGCTCTGCAAGTTGTATGCTGACTGGGTACACTTCCTGACTTCGAACTGAGGTCAGTTATCAGTTTACTCTATCCATTTCACATATCTTAAAGTGAGTGTATTTGAAAAATCGGCCCCGTTGCTGTAGAGTTGCTTCAGATTTCAAATAGTGGCTTGTTTAATGACCTACCTAAACAATGCTTATGTGTGTGTTTACCTTGTTTCGTTTTCTCTTCTCAAGCCCAGCATGACCCCTCAGCAAGTGTAAACTCACCCCCCAGTTTGAATATGCCTTCCAGTTCCGTACAGCATAGGAGGCCAGATCCCAGTTTTCCGGTAAGTTTATTTATTACCAAAAATACTAGCAAGTGATTAAGCATGTGTTAAACTGATGGAATCCTAATTAGGAACGCAAACTTATCATTTTTTTTTCTATGTCCCTACAGACCCACACACTCATGGAAGAGATCCAGGAAATGGAGGAAGATGGATCCATGCTGGGCACGTCCGAAGACCTCCCCCTGGGTCCCAATCTGCAACTGCTCCATAATGTTTCTCTGCCAAATCCTCAGCAGCAGAGTGAGTCTGCATCCATTGTGCATGCACATGGGGAGACTGAGACAACAGTCCCCAGTGTTCACTCTGCTGCTGAGGATTTGCCAAGCATGCCTGTTGCTATTGAGGGCCCGAGACAACGCGGCAGGGCACGCCCAAGAGCCAGGGTAATTGTGCGGCGCACTCCATTACGCCGCACAATTTCCCAGGGGAGGCATAATGCCCTGCTTGATTTATGGAACCAGGAGAGGGACTCTTTTGAGGCACAGCAGCAAAATGAGCGGGAGGAAAGGCATGCCGATATGGTGAACCTCAATTCCACCTTACAGGCCATCCTCGCTGAGTTTCGGACCCACAACAGCAACATGGCCAATGCAAGTAATGCAATCCAGTCAGGCATGGCTGAATTGACCAATTTGCAGAGAAACATTATGGAGCAGTTGCAGATTAACAATGCAACCATGGCCCAGGTTAGGTCACATCCACACGGACCGCCACCTGGGTTTTATGGGCAGCCACCCTATTAATTAATCCATGATTGTGTGGGACATCTTTTCTCTTCCCCCCCACTGTATTTACTTGTCGTTTGATGTTTTTCTCAATCCATTTTGTGTTTGACATGCAGGTTGTGTTTTGGATTTGCTCCCATAGAGCTCCTTAGAGTAATGAGTAAGGCCACTAGCCAATGCCATAGGTCTATGTGGAGTGTAGGTGGCAATTAACATGGGCCACTTATGGCTTTTTACATTTTTTTGGTTTGTGCTCCTCCTGTTTGCAGACATGTTTGTGTGACATTATGGCCATGCAAAAATATCCCTTGCCACAGGCAATATTAATCACTGGACTAGGCTGGCCTTTGGACTGGGTGTCCTTGTTTGGTTGTGCCACTCACTTCCAGGTGTAGATGTGCTGTATTTATGTTTAACAACTTAATGCATTTTTAGCCACAGTTGTATGTGGAATGTTTTATGTTATGCACAACCATTCAAAGTCCAAAAAGTACAAAATTTACACAGTTACTATACTTGTGGCGTTTTTAGTTGAAACACATTTGACATCACCTTGGCCTAAAGCAGATACATTTTTGTTTAAGAGGTGTAAAAATGAAAAGATCAATCTAAGTAAACACCAGGAAAAACATTAGCCAACAATTAAGGCAAAAATATTTTATTTTAAGGTAATGCCACATTACGGCCTAAAAAATAAAAGAGAAAAAAGGCAAATACACACACACAGAATCGAAAACAACAACAAGGCTTTAACTAAAGTGCTGCAATATCAAATTTGATCGCACTGATTGACCAGACTCACTGGGTGGGCCAACATAATTGTCACCATCATCTTCTATGGCTGTAGAGGGCAGAACATCCACATAACGGGGGACACGTTCTTTAATCGCAAAATTATGCAGAACAGCACATGCCATTATGATGTCTATAACCTTTTTAGGATCATATTGCAGGGCGCCCCCGGTATGGTCCAAACACCTAAAACGGGTCTTCAACAGTCCAAATGCCCTCTCAACAACAGCCCTGGTCTTGCGGTGCGCACGGTTGTAGGCTTCCTGAGAGGCATCCTGGGGCCGCAGCACAGGCGTCATGAGCCAGGGGAGAAGTGGGTAACCTGAATCACCTTAACAAGACAATTAAAAGCAAAAAATAAACAAATTGCAAGGCAACAAACACAAACAATTAGACATATATGAAAAAGATGTAAGCTAAAGGCAAAAAAAAAACACACAGGGCACATTATAAAAATCACTATTGGCACAAATGTAGTACATAACTAAAAATGCAGCTTAAATGAAACAAAGAATGAGAACACATCTGCTCGGACAAGGGTATTTCGAAATATGGTTGGTTTTATGGTTTAGGAAATGTTACAATTAGGATGCTGCTGAGGGGCACACAACATTTCTATAAAGAATGCACTGTATGCAGTTTAAGTCCACTTTGGCATTTACAGACCAATACTACAAAAGGACCATAAACTATCAGATACTTCTGGACAATCTGCTACCCAATAGATTTTTAGACATGGAAGTTACAGACATCCTAACCAAAGTTACAAAATTCAGAAGTACAAAGTGAGCCAAGCGCTTGTTTGTTTTTTCAAAAGATCCTTAAAAAAAAAAAAAACACTTTCAAGATGTTGGTTCATGTTTATGCCAAAAATTCAAAAGCTAAACTAGCAAAAAATAACTGATTCCTATGAAATATGTATACACAAAAATAGGACACACTTACCAAGCAGCCATGCCCCCGAAAATTCACCAGACTCAAATCGCCGAAATAAACCAGATCGTCTCAGGATATATGAATCGTGCGACGATCCTGGGTAGCCGGCAAGGACACTCAGGAAACGCATGTCCGGCCCCACCACGGCCTGGACATTAAGGGAGTGTCCCATTTTTCGATTCCTTAAGGCCAAAACCAAAAAAAATGGGTAAGTGATAAGGGCCAAACACATTTGAAACAAAAAACATGTCTGCACACAATTTCTAACAACAAATGAAAAGCCAAAATAAGGCATGTACACAAAAGGCAAAAAAAAAATATGCTGCCGCAAGGTAAAACAGGTTACATTACACGTTGGGCCCCATAATAACCAAACCCCAAAAAATCTACCTATATATATACTCGTCGGATGCCCTAGGTACGAGTGCCACATGTGTACAGTCAACAGCACCAATTACGTTGGGCATGTCGGCGACATTATAAAAACCAAGCTTAATGGCGTTTCTGGCTGCCATATCATCCGGAAAAAAAATATTTTTGGGAGTTATGGCAGCCATGCCTTCCAAAAATTTGGATAGTGCGCGGCTCAGCGTAGGCTGGGAAAACCCCACAGAGAGGGCACCCAGCCTCTGGAACGAGCCGTTCGCCAAAAATTGCAGGCAGCCAAGCATCTTGGTCATACCTGAAATTGCTTGCCCCTTCCTTGTGGTGCGGGCTAACCATGGCCGCAGCTCACTATATAATTTATGGAGGGAAGCGCGATTAAGCCTGGTCAGCTCGAACAGCTCAACATCATTCATGCTATCGATGTTCATGCGACGACGCAGGGGCAATCTGCTCTCAGACATCCGGATCAACTCGATGCCAAAAAGCATAAGCCCTTGATGTGCCACAAACTCGCTCCTCTCCATCCTACTCCCGAGGCCAAATAGCTGCCGGCAAACATTTCGGAAAGCAGCTATTTAATGGCCTTCTAAACAATTACCAATCACCTCTCTGAATTGGTCGCAAGGCAATGTCAATCACGTAAAAAATTGGATCGAACGCAAAAAATACGATTTGGACGGAAAAAAGACACGAACTAACGCAAAAAATCCAATTGACGTTCGAAATGCGTATGTTCATATACGTCTATGCGCGAACGATCGTGCGAATACTAAATGGCCCAAAAAAAAAGGAAAAAAAACACCCACCCAAACTTACGATTCCCGATCCGAAATCAATTAACTTTTGCATTTTGAATCGAGGGGTATAATTTGGTAAGAAATAGCATCTACTAATAACCTTTATAACATTTCTATTTTATCCTACAGGATATTCTTGTGCCAGCTAACTGGTCAATGTGCTGTTACCGCCCAGCACACAGTAGTAAATGTTATAAATCCAGTAAGTCAGACAGTTCTTTTACTAACCCTCCCAAAATGCAGTCAGTAAAATTGTCAACAGTGTTGTGTGTGTATTTCACACCATATTCAAGGGAAAACTTTGAGGTCGATTCTGCGCCCTTTGTTAAAAGTTTACTTTAGGCTGTAAAATAAAATAGTACAGTAGTAGATAACAAAAAACTAAACTGTAGTGATAAGTACCAGGCAACAGCTGCCAAGGCAAACAGGATCATGGGATGTATCAAGAGCCCATGACCAGAGCATTATTTTACCTATCTACAATTCAATGATCAATCAAAACTAATATATATTATTGAGTGCAGTTCTGGGCACCAGTACATAAGAATGACATATTGGAACTCAAGCAAGTTTAAGGGAGGGAAACTAAATAAAGGATTGGGGAGACTAAACTACTCTGAACAAATCTCAAAATTAGCTTGGAGAAGAAACGCTTAAGGGGTCAGTAAATGTAACATGGGGTCATGACTATAAGGGTTAGAGAAAAAACACTTTTTATATCCACATAGGAGGGAATTCTTTACTGTAAAAACAGTGAATCTATGGAACCCTCTACCGGTCATGGGGAGCACACTAAAAAAATGCAAAAGTGGTCTGGATGCCTTCCTTGCATTTAATAACATTAATGGCTACAGCAAGACCACTGGTAGGAGATTCTCTAGAAAGACTATGGGGTTTATTTAAGAATTGCAGCGCCACCAGCAAGTCATATTAATGATGCAAAAAAAACTTTTTAGCGGCTCTCTTAGCGCCATGTAGTGCTCCGTGTATCAAGAGCACCGGATGCTTTGTGTTCCCTACAGCGCCACATCAGATGCTCAGTGTCGTTCTCCAATAGACTTCAGTTAGCTATTACAGTCACGTTTTTTTGGTGACGTCTAGTTTGGCCTGTTCCAAATGTTTTTTTGCGTTCATTATTGTACTTAGGTAACCTGCTGCTCATTTGTGTTTTCATGCCTGCCAATCACGTGTCATGTCATTTGTATGTACCCAATGTCATTCCATGTGTTTTGTGCTTGCTCACTGTGAAGCCATCCGCAGCCAAAGCCTTTTTTTTTGTATTGCACATGGCGCTGTATGCCTGAGTATTGTGGTTTCACAGTACCTGCGCTGGCGCTGTTCATTTACATGTTAAGTACAAATAATTTATGGCCCTCCCACCCGGCGCTACCTGTCGCTATCTCCATTGGAAAAAAAACAAACAAGGCACAGTTCCATGGGTAGTCTACAGTGTCGGACACTAACAGCGCCACCTGCCTGTGACCGGCATTGTGGCGTTAATAGTGTCTCTCCGCAGTGTGTCCCTACGAGGCGCTAGGAATAAATTAGCCTTCACATATTTTTTTTTAGCCTTTAAGAAGCGTCTGCAACATGAAGCATCATTTAGCGCTGGTGGTTTGACCCAGGGCCGGATTAAGTGTGGTGGAGGCCCCTGGGCACAAAAGAATGTGGAGGCCACAGATACAGTATTTTTTTAAAAAATAATAGTCCAGTCAAGTAACTGATTGGTGGTTGTCTGGCACCCGCCTAGTTACTAGAACATCAGATCGAGTCCCTTGTGGGGGTGCATGCTGCTCGGGATCCCCTGCTTTGCCATTCTTGGTGGAGGGGTAGTGTAGTGCCCAGCTGGTCCAGCGGAAAACAGTTCCCTGCATTGAGCTGCCAGCGGCTGTGCTTGGTGGCTTATGTGCAGTGACAGCTCTGCACCCATTACTGTAGAGTTGCTGACATCGGCTTTGCTGCTCTAGACTCTCCTTCCTGCCCTGTGGTGGCTTTGGCTGCCCAGGCGCGCCCCCACTGCCACCAATAGTTTTGTTGCCAGCCCCACAGGCCGTCAGACCAAAAATGGAAAAATTCCTGGACCAGACCATAAACCAAAGTTTGGTGGAGGCCTCCTTTGCAGGACAAGTGGTGGAGGCCCCCGGGGCGCGAGCCCCTTGCGCCCCTCTCATAGTCCGGCCCTGGTTTGACCAATGCATCATTCTATGACTAATTTAAGCAATGTGCAACAGTTTGCGCCAAGTAGCACGTCTTATACAGACACATTTATGACTCTGGCTTTCTCGGCTGCACAGCACGGTGTGACGCTGTTGTATAAGCTACACCAGTCATAATGGCAATGAAGCCTGTGTTAACGTAGAGCACAATGGCAGGAAAAGTATTTTACAATGAAAAGAAACTAAAAACAGGAAATAGTTTCTGTGACATGTCAAAAATGCAAATGAATGAGTCAATAATTAAAAATGGTTGAATGCACTACAAAGTTTCACAAAGTTAAGATACCTATAGCCTATAAGATCCACTGCCAACCACCATTGCATGTTAAATCTTAGCAAATATGGCTTGCAGCTCCAAGAAGTTGGCGGAACAGCACACTTTGGTGCTGTTAAATCCAGCATAAGGGCCAACTGGTACACAAACAGGCTCTGCCACAGACTGGCCTATAGGGAGAAACCTATTGCACCAAGGCAAGATGATTATTTCAAAAACATTAAATGCACGCTTATGGAAAGATAACAGCACCAAAAATAGAAGCGTAAGATAATGTCAGCAAAATGGCGCACTTTATAAAACATGCTCTTAGTTTCTATGTTACTATGTAAAATAAAAGCATTCTTTTTACATCTGATGCTGAATCAATTTAGAGCAAAAGACTGAAGGGATATGGCTCTATTTAAAGTAATGCAATTAAAGGGTAAAATACAATGAGAATCCAGAGATTTATAGCCTACCTAGGGGGCAATTCTGCATCAGGTATTAAAAGAGAACTTCTATTTTAACTTTTTATAGATGATGCGGAATCAATCCCTATGTGATAAATGACATTTTCAACAAAATGGTAATTAATCTGATTGTTGCAAACATTTTTAAGGTATACACTAAATGCATTTGTGATCATAAAAGAGAAAGAGAGGCAAGCATTAAAAAAGAATATTATTAAAAGCTCCAAAAAAGAAACCTGCCAATTATCAGGCAATATGCTGTTTCCTTTGAGACGCACATTTAGTGCTTTTAATTTACTTCACTTTTAAATCAAATGTAAAACCTGCAATGTTCAGGACAAACGTCCACAGTGATGACATCTTCAATGAGTCTGTCTCTGAAAGGCAATAGTGTTTTGTTGGCTGAAATCCAATAAGTTAAGCTGAGAAGTTCATTCATTAAAAGTAGGCACCAATTTCAAAGGATTCAATGACATATAAGGGCTTATATTTGACACCACTAAGTACAATATCAACAGAAAGCTTTCAGGCACAGTAGTCACCTCGCAGCTGTGTTCAGCTCCACCTGGCACCATACACCTCAATGGCTCAAAGCCTCAGGACAAAACTGCAGTATGGAGCAATGTTTTTCTCCCTGCTTGGATGTGTTCTCATCTGTGTTAGCACTTTTGTGCCTCTCTGGAAGAATCTGAACTTAGATCTGAATGAATTGGAAATTTGGACCTCGGGACTATGGCAGACATGTGTTGTGCAAGATGAAGGTGGAATGCAGTGCAAGGACTTTGACTCCTTTTTGGCACTGCCCTATGAGCTGAGAGTGGCCAGAATCCTGATGTTCTTTTCAGATGGATTAGGGATCATTGGTCTCATTATTTCTTGCTTGTGTTTGGATTGCTTAACAGTTGGTACGAAGAACACAAAAAAGCTCTTCACACTTTTCGGAGGAGCTCTGTTCTGGGCATCAGGCGCCATTGCTCTGGTACCAGTTTGCTGGATAGCCTATGATATTGTGCAGGAATTTTGGGATGAGACAATTCCAGAAATTGTGCCTCGCTGGGAGTTTGGAGAAGCCATGTTTATGTGCTGGTTTGGCTCCTTCTTTCTGATGTTTGGAGGCTCATTATTGCTTTGCTCTGCACGCCCCTGCACAGATCCAAAAAGGACAAAAAACACTCACACTAGAAGATTATATGTACCTCCAATTCTACCAATCAGAAGCCCAGATCTGATCATCTGAACATTATAGCGACCTAAACAAATGCTTATCGATGGAGTCTTGTAAGCATGTCTGGCTCAGATGACAATTATGTCTTTTCATTTAAAATGCATTAACTGCTAGTTATTATGTTGTAAGAAGGGATGGATATATGTTATATCGATGTGTATGTATTATTTCACATTGCAAGTATGCCATGTCATTGTATAGGGATATTAAAAATCCTCCAGCAAATGTATTTTTTAGAATGTTCTTATAATTGTACAGCCTTTTATTTATGGGTTTCTTTATTGTTTGGGCCCACGTACCATATTGTGATTTAAAAATACCATTTTATATTTATTTTAATATAATAGTTTATACCCTGTTTCCCCAAAAATAAAACCTACCCCCAAAAATAAGCCCCAGCATTTTTTGCTAATGCGTGAAAGATAAACACTATCCTGAAAATAAGCCCTAGTTACAATGCATAATCCAGCTGTTGGACTTTAGTAGAGGGATGGGAGTGACTGTAAAGCAGGGTGAGGACACCTCACGGCTGTTAAAGAGGGGGATGAGGACACATCAAGTCACATAGGTAAGCTTGTCTGTAGGGAGTGAAATGTCAGATTTTGCTGGAGCTGCCGTACTGCCAGCAACATCTTGCGAGCTGCCAGGTGGCTATAAGAAAATAAGCCCTAGTACTTATTTTTGGAGCAAAGATTAAGATCTGTCTTATTTTCTTGAAAAATACATATAAACCACCATTGATAGGGATATTACGGGTTTATTTCTTTTTTTGGGCACATGTAGCATATTGTGATTAACAAACGTAATTTCATATTTTTTTTAATACAATAATTTATAATAAAATGTCTATACACCATTGTCAATCAATAATATGATCTTGTATACCTCAACGTACTTGAATTTACATGAATTTCTAAATAAACGTTTAAGTTAACTGCTTGACATTGTGTAAGGCGAAACATTTTTTTCAACCTCTTTTGCAAAGCTAAGCACACATCGGCAATAAGGGATTTGGGGTTTCATTGTACATTTAAAAGAAATGACAAGTTGCTCTGGGATATTAGTAGATGGTTTGGGAGGAACATTTACAGGTCTGCTTACTAATATATATATATTCTTTTATTTGAAGGAGCACTATCACGAAAAATAGCCCAATAATAAAAATCTATATAAATATGCTGAATGGCGGGAGGAGAGGTCACTTATATACCCGACATCAAAAAATATCCAACCAGGCTTGTTTTTCTTTCTTTTAATGGAAGGAAAAGGACGTCCAAGGTGACAGGCTCTGTCATCCCTGATAGACTAAACCTGTCACACCTGGATTTTATTTCTTCCATAAGAGAATTAACCACAAGCTTGGCCGGAGTTTTATTCAGTTTGGGTGTATAAGTGACCCCTCCTCTCATTAGCCGACAGGTTTATCTGTATTTTTTTATATTACACCATTTCGCAATAGTGCTTCTTTAATAATGTTCCTAAAATATTGTATAAGCATCACAGATAGTGGAAAGGGCGTAAGACTAGAAAATGTTTGGTGACCGTATACAGAACTTACGCAGGCATAGCGGTATGCTTTTTGTGTTAGGATTACTTCATATCTATTCATGATTAGTGAATAGATGCGTGACAAACCTCTCTTCCAACAAACTTTGACATGACATCATTGACAGCATTCACATATTATAGTACAAGTAGAACAAGAAGCAGGTTCAAATTATCAGGAAACTATCGTAAGGGTTGATTCAGAGCCCTTTCTCAATGTTTTTTTGGAGGTCTTGCTACCAAACAAAAAATCACAGAAAAATGAAAACATCTCACAAAAAAAATTATTGCTGAAAAAAAGCTCCCCTGAATCAGACGAGGTGGAAAAATCGACTAGAACGGAAATTTTCACACAAAAAAATAATGAGAAAGAGGCTCTGAATCAACCCTATAGAGTTAGACTTTTTTGGGGGTTTTAGCAACATTGTCTATTTTACAATGTCAGACTGTGGTGTCTGGGGGCCACTAGTAGACCTGACTTTGGGGGTCCACCCCACACTTACATGTAAGTATCACCAGTTTATATCCAATGCCTATATCTAGCAACATTATGCCAAACTGTATTGTCTCTGTGGGTGAACCTGGGATACCACAAATAGTTATTCATAGTTCAGGTTTTGGTGATGGAGGCCATCCAAGGGGCCTCTGAGATCTCGGGGTGCACCTGGCGATTCCCTGAATCCATGTGGGCCAAAATGAGCCTGCTCATTTAGTAATTTGCATTTAAATCAAGTCTCATGTTTGCAGGCAAAGGTTTTTCTTTTTTCACCTTTATACAGCCCTGCCCCATTATGATCATTACTAGAGATGAACGAACTTTAGGAAAATTCGACTCGAACACGTCAAAAATCGATTCGACCGGAATTTATTTGCGATGAATCGCTATTAAAAACGTCTATTTCTGAGCCTCCTAGAGCCTCAATAGGGTTGTAAACCATTCTGCCTTGCTGTAACACGCATAGCATGCGTGCTGGGTTAGTCAAATAATACTGTAAATAATTATCACATGCAGATCAGAGGCATCGCTAATAGAATCGCAAAGCGGCACAATTGCAGAGAGTTGATGTGGCATCACTATGAGGGGCCCCTATAGTGCCTGAAAAACACACCCTGGAGCTGGCAGCAGCAGGAGCACAAAAATTAGCTGATTCACACCCTGGAGTTGCAAGCAGCAGCAGCAGCAGCTGCAGGAGCCCAGACATTGCTTTGAAGAGACACTGGAGTTGGCTGCAGGAGCCCAAAAATTGGATGAATCTCACCCTGGAGCTGCAAGCAGCAGCAGGAGCCCAAACATTGCTTTAAAGAGACACTGGAGTTGGCTGCAGGAGCCCAAACATTGGATGAACCACACCCTGGAGTTGCAAGCAGCAGCAGCAGCAGCCCAAACATTGCTTGAAAGACACACTGGAGTTGGCAGCAGGAGCCCAAACATTGCTTGAAAGACACACTGGAGTTGGCAGCAGGAGCAGCAGGAGCAGCAGGAGCCCAAACATTGCTTGAAAGACACACTGGAGTTGGCAGCAGGAGCAGCAGGAGCCCAAACATTGCTTGAAAGACACACTGAGTTGGCAGCAGGAGCAGCAGAAGCCTAAAAATTGGCTGAATGACACCCTGGAGTGGCAAGCAGCAGCAGCAGGGGGCCAAACTTTGCTTGAAAGAGACACTGGAGTTGGCTGCAGGAGCCCAAAATTGGATGAATCACACCCTGGAGTTGCAAGCAGCAGCAGGAGCCCAAACATTGCTTGAAAGACACACTGGAGTGGCAAGCAGCAGCAGCAGGAGCCCAAAATTGCCAGAAAGACACACTGGAGTGGCAAGCAGCAGCAGCATGAGCCCAAAATTGCCAGAAAGACACACCCTGGAGTTGGCAGCAGCATTAAGAGAACATATACAGATTTTCGGCACAGATATCTTATCCGAAGAATATTAATAAAAAGTAAGAGTAACGTAAAGCATTACTTGTGGTCTGATGCGGAGGAATGTCTGTAACTGGAGAGCAGCACCTTAAATCTGTTTTGCACGATCCATATTTCTTTAGTGTTGGTCTGGCCCCATGATCAATCTACTCTAATGCATCAGGCATTGGTGGAAATCTTGGCTGATCCATGCACGATTCATTTCCACGCAGGCCAGAAAAAAAAACATTTTTGAAGCATACTGGAGCACATTGAATTGCTCTCATCAGAGCATCACTTACGCACATCTAAGAATTTCATCATTTTGTTCGTGTTAAAGTCTTCAGGGCCTAGTTACTACTTAGTGAAAGACCATAGATAGTTACACACCTGCTGCTCTTTACGACAAATCCTGTTTTAAGTGTAGTGTAGCATTTTGTCCTCCCCTAATATACGCACTAAGTATGTCAGGCAGAGAAGTGGCAGGATGGACACAGAGAAGTTGCAGAGGCCTAAATTCATCAAGCAGAGGTTGCAGCAGACTAGGGGTGAGTGGCAGCAGGAGTCTCAGTGAGAGGACTGATCTCCCGGGATCAGCTAGTGGTCGTGTCTTGACCAGCAACCCATCTGCCATCATCCATTGGTTAACACGATCATCCACTGTATCACAAGTGACATCTGACACCCCCAGTCAACTGTCGATTATGTCTTATGCTTAGGGTTTAGCTTCACTATTCAGTGAGGATGATCTGATAATCAGAAAAATCAGCAGCTACTGCCCAGCCAAGAAGTGGAGGAGACACTCGCCGCTTCTTCCACTAGGCGGGCAAGTAGTGATGAGGAGAGTGGCGTGGGAGGTTTGGCTTCTTAAGCAGACACTGTTGAGGAACCTGAGGAGGACATCAGTGAGTTTTGAGGGCACTTTTAAAGGCTTGGAGTGATGGAGAGTGACAGATTTAGCGCCCAGCATGGTGGCAGAAGGGGAAAGTATGGAGGCAAATGTGTTTGGGGTAGACCACTTGTGCGGCAGGCTATCTTCCCAGGAGGTAGTGGAAGAGGGTCCCTGGAGCTGGCGGAAGCGGCGGCGGCAGCAGCAGTGAATTAGTGCGGACTGTTGGTAGGAAAAATCAGCTACAAGGCTATGTGGCAGTTTTTCATCAAGCATCCGCAGGAGGTTAACATGGCTATATGAAAGATGTGTAGGCAGAAGGTGAAGTGTGGCCAGGGTTCCAATGTTGGACCCACAGCCCTGCGTCAACATTTGCAGCGTCACCATCAAGCGGCCTGGGAGAGTTGGCGGTGAGTGGTGGTCCAGCCTGCTGCATTACCCAGTGGCACGCCGCTCTCTGTTCCAGCCAGCCAAGGCTCCACCACCTCCTGTGTGTCATACCCATCCTCTGTCGCTCCAGATGCTCCTCCTCCTCTTAATCCGAGTCAGTCATTCCGCCAGCAATCCATTGGCCAAGCCATGTCCAAGAGACAACAGTATGTGCCCACTCATGCAACGTGCAGAAGCTAAATGTGCTCCTGTGTAAGTTGCAGGTGCTGCAGTCCCTCCCTTTTGAGTTGGTGGACCTTTCAGAGAACTGATGGCTTGTGTCGAGCCGAGGTGGAGAGTCCCATGCTGTCATTTCTTTGCGAAGAAGGCAGTACCAGCCCTGTACAATTTTGTTGAACAGAAGGTGGGCCAGTCCTTTAGCCTGTCAGTGTGTACCAAAGTGCACAGCAGTGCCTACGTCTGGAGCTGTAACTACAGTCAGGGACAATACATATCCTTTAAGGCCCACTGGGTGATTGTGGTTCCTGCACAACCGCAACAGCAACTTGGACAGGTCCCTCCGCTATGGCCTCCACGCTCCTAGGCCTTTGTGCCTGTGACAGTGCACTTGCACTTAGCAATGGTGTCACAGAAAAAAGTGGCTAATTGTCAATTACATATTAATAGTTAACATTTATCTTATTTGAACATATTTATAATAATAACATATAATAACATATAACATAGCAACAATAACATCTAACATAATAACAGTAACATACAAAATGTATCAAAATTGTTTTTTTTCTTTCAGATTTTGTACTTTTTAAAAACATATAGATTTTTATTTTTTTGAATTTTTTTTTTTTTATATTTTTTTCCATTGTCTTTTTTTAATATTTTGTGAATTTTTGTACAATTTTTTTTATTTATTTTTTTTGTATTTTGTTTTTTCTAAATATTTTTTTTTTAATTTTTTTCCTAGTGCCCTTCCAGCCTACCATGTATGCAGGACACGGCGGTTTCACGCTGTTCTTCACATGGTTTGCCTTGAGCCACAGAGCCACACATGGGAGGAAGTGCTAAAAATGAGAAATCAATAAATTAAATCATGGCTTACTCCACGAAAACTGCAAATGGGACCCATGGTGACTGACATTGGGAAGAACATCTTGTCTGCGCTGTGACAAGGAAGCCTGAGCCATGTGTCCTGCCATGGCACACGTGTTCAATCTAGTTGTCAAGCATTTTCAGAAGTCTTCCCCCCATCTGCAAGACATCTTAACAACGGGAAGGAAACTTTGCATGCACTTCAGCCACTCCTACACCGCCAAGCACACCCTTCTTGAGCTTCAGCGTCAGAATGGTATCCCCAAACATAGTCTGATTTGCGATGTTTCCACCGTTGGAATTCCACCCTCCATATGCAGGATCCACTATAGGAATAGAGAAAAGCCATCACGGATTTCTTGATGATCCAAACAGATAGGGGGACTCCCCTGTGTAACTTCAATGTAAACCAGTGGCAGCTCATACATGACACCTGCCGTTTGCTCAGGCCCTTTGAGGAAGCTACTTTATTAGTCAGTCGCCAGGACTATGAGATGAACAATGTGATTCCACTGCTTCATGTACTACAACACATGTTGGAAACCATGGCTGGTCAGGGCACTGGAGACATGGCGCATACATTTCACAGCCACACGAAGCCTGTGGGGGCTGAAGTGGAGCAGGAGGAGGGGCACAGCGAAGCACAGTTTAGGTTTGACAAAATGGCCATTTTATCTAGTCATCTGACAGGAGAGGAGGAGCAGGAGCAGCCAGAGGAGCTAGAGGGTTGTGAGGAAGGTGAGACAGAGGACCCAGACACACCTTGACAGTTTGCAGTGGAGATGGAGACAGGTAGTCCCTCCGAGTCACTTGCACAAATGGCATGATGCATGCTCACGTGCTTGCGTAGTGACCACAGAATTGTCTCCATTTGTCAGCGGGATGACTTCTGGCTATCCACCTTATTGGACCCTCGCTTCCGGCACAAAATGGGGGCATTTTTTACACCCACTGAGAGGGAGGACAAACTGACCTACTACAGAGACATCCTACGTAGTCAGTTGGGCGATGTCTATCTGCGTCATGGTCCATACTCTCGCAGGTCTGACTCGGGGGGACCTCTGCACTCACCTTCCACTGCCATGGCTGCCGGGGGGGGGCAGGAGCAGCAGCTCCATCAGCAGCAGCCTCAGTCTTCAGTCGCTAATGAGTAGCTTTCTACACCCGCATAGTGAGTCTACTCATGAGCAGCAGGAAAACCTGGAGCAGGACCTGAACCAGCAGGCCATGTTATACCTTGTCATGACCATGCCAACACACCTTGAGGACCTACTGGACTTCTGGGAAGCCAAACTTGACTTGTGGCCGCAACTAGCAGAGTTTGCCCTTGAAAAGCTGTCCTGCCCGGCCAGTAGTTGATTTAGATGGCAACTGGGCTGCTCTATATAATGCTGCAAAATGGCAAATTTACCTCACAGTATAAGCTATTGCCCCTCAGATTTACACAGGGCCTGCTCTATATTATGCTGCAAAATGGCAAATTTACCTCACAGTATAAGCTATTGCCCCTCAGATTTACACAGGGCCTGCTCTATATTATGCTGCAAAATGGCAAATTGACCTCACAGTATAAGCTATTGCCTCTCAGATTTACACAGGGGCTGCTCTATATTATTCTGCAAAATGGCAAATTTACCTCACAATATAAGCTATTGCCCCTCAGATTTACACAGGGCCTGCTCTATATTATGCTGCAAAATGGCAAATTTACCTCACTATATAAGCTAATGCCCCTCAGATTTACACAGGGGCTGCTCTATATTATGCTGCAAAATGGCAAATTTACCTCACAATATAAGCTATTTCCCCTCAGATTTACACAGGGCCTGCTCTATATTATGCTGCAAAATGGCAAATTTACCTCACAATATAAGCTATTGCCCCTCAGATTTACACAGGGCCTGCTCTATATAATGCTGCAAAATGGCAAATTTACCTCACTATATAAGCTAATGCCCCTCAGATTTACACAGGGGCTGCTCTATATTATGCTGCAAAATGGCAAATTTACCTCACAATATAAGCTATTGCCCCTCAGATTTACACAGGGCCTGCTCTATATTATGCTGCAAAATGGCAAATTTATCTCACAGTATAAGCTAATGCCCCTCAGATTTACACAGGGGCTGCTCTATATAATGCTGCAAAATGGCAAATTTACCTCACTATATAAGCTATTGCCCCTCAGATTTACACAGGGCCTGCTCTATATTATGCTGCAAAATGGCAAATTTACCTCACAGTATAAGCTATTGCCCCTCAGATTGACACAGGAGTTACTCTATATAATGCTACAAAACCAAGAGCGGATTTAACTCACACAATATAACCTATTTCTCAGGTTTATATAGGGACTGCTCTATGTAATGGTGCAAAACCATGAATTTACCTCATAATATAAACTATTGCCCCCCAGATTTACTCAGGGGCTGCTCCATATAATGGTGCAAAACAGGGCAAATGTATTGTCCAATATAAACTATTGCTGCTCTGATTTACACAGGAGGGCCACTCTAAAGAATGGTGCAACATGGCGAATGTAGCTCACAATATAACATAGATTGCAAAATGAGATTTTCAGACAGGGCCTGCTCTATAAAATGGCAATTTTACCTCACAATATAAACAATTGCTCCTCATATTTACACAGGGATTTAGGTTGATATATATAATAATGCAAAACAGCGAATTTACCTCACAATACTGTATAAACTATTGCTTCTCAGATTTACACAGTGGGCTTCTCTATATAATGGTGCAAAATGGTGAATTTACCTCACTATATAATCTATTACAGCTCTATATAAAAAAAATAAATAAATAAAAAAAAGGGCCTGTAGAAGCTTATTTAGTAAAACAGATAGGGTGACATGTGCTGGTTTGGGATACCCATGTGGGCTAGTGTTTTGACAGCAGGACAAAAACCAATTCAAAATGCAATAGCTTAATAAAACTGAGGCTGAACAAGCTTATTTAGTATAAAAGATAGGGTGAAGTGCTGGTTTGGGATGCCCATGTGGGCTGGTGTATTGACAGCAGACAGAAACCAATGCAAAATTAAATAACTTAGTACAGCTGAGGCTGAAACACGCTTATTTTGTATAAAAGATAGGGTGCTAGGTGCAAGTTTGGGATACCCTGCGGCCTGGTGTAATGACAGCAGACAGAAACCAATGCAAAATGCAATAACTTAATAAAGCTGAGGCAGAAGCATGCTTATTTAGTATAACAGATAGGGTGCAATGTGGTGGTTTGGGATACCCTGCGGCCTGGTGTATTGACAGCAGGACAAAAGCCAATTCAAAATGCAATAACTTGATAAAGCTGAGGCAGAAGCATGCTTATTTAGTATAACAGATAGGGTGCAACATGGTGGTTTGGGATACCCTGCGGCCTGGTGTATTGACAGCAGGACAAAAACCAATTCAAAATGCAATAACTTAATAAAGCTGAGGCAGAAGCACGCTTATTTAGTATAACAGATAGGGTGCAACATGGTGGTTTGGGATACCCTGCGGCCTGATGTATTGACAGCAGGACAAAAACCAATTCAAAATGCAATAACTTGATAAAGCTGAGGCAGAAGCACGCTTATTTAGTATAACAGATAGGGTGCAACGTGGTGGTTTGGGATACCCTGCGGCCTGGTGTATTGACAGCAGGACAAAAACCAATTCAAAATGCAATAACTTGATAAAGCTGAGGCTGAAACACGCTTATTTAGTATAACAGATAGGGTGCAACGTGGTGGTTTGGGATACCCTGCGGCCTGGTGTAATGACAGCAGACCAAAACCAATGCAAAATTAAATAACTTAGTACAGCTGAGGCTGAAACACGCTTATTTAGTATAACAGATAGGGTGCAACGTGGGGGTTTGGGATACCCTGCGGCCTGGTGTATTTAAAGCAGACCAAAACCAATGCAAAATTAAATAGCTTAGTACAGCTGAGGCTGAAACACGCTTATTTTGTATAACAGATAGGGTGCTAGGTGCAGGTGTGGGATTTTGTATAAAAGATAGGGTCACGTGCTGAAATGGAATGCCCCTGTGGGCTGGGGTTTTTACAGCAGACCAAAAAAATTAAAACTAATCGAGCTATAAGAAATGTTAAATGTGCCACTGCCAACATGGGATGCACAGTGGCCAGGGATTTTTACAGCACAAAACACAGCAATTTAAAACTGATCTGGCAAATGAAGTGAAATGAAAATAAAAAAAGCTTTCTTTCCCTGTCACTTTATCTGCTGTCCCTGCCTGGATCGTTCCCGATTTTTCCCTATCTTTCCCCGGCTCTCCCTGGCACTCTGTGGGTCTCTGTGGGTCTCCCTGCCTCTCTGTTACTCTCTCCCTGTCCTCCGTTGTCTGTGCACTGCAAGTCTCAAATGCGCATAAGCAAGATGGCCGCCGCTTTATATAGCGCTGTGACGTCACCGGGGCTCCTGGATGCTGAAAGGCTGCATGTGACCTTCCCATGATAACTTGCCCCAGGGGATATGTCCAGACATGTCCATCCACCATTTTACAATGCCTGTAATTGAAGTAAATGGAGTTTAAAGGATCGATTGAATCGCGGGGAAATTCGGATTCGTTCAGAATCGAAGTTTTAATGAAATTCGGAACGAACCCGGGTTCGTCCGGATCGATTCGCTCATCCCTAATCATTACTGTTTAGAGACAACATTGTGAACACTGAGACAGAATTTTAAATAAGCATTGCAAATACAAGGCAGTACTGTTTTGCATTTCAGTAGGGCTGTAAAGGTAAGGGCTGGATATTGCCTGCTGTCATCATTAGACTTCTCGGTTATAATAAAGGTTATGCCATTGTGCAATAAGAGTATAGGGGTCTGGGTGCTTTTTTGGGGCCTGCAAAATAGAAGCCCCAGTAACTGGTGCCTAACAGCCAATTTATTTTGCAAGGAATACAGCCCAACTGTCAATACATTTGCCTAGCGTGTGTAATCACTGCAGTTCTTTTTATTAGTACGTTGCCTCTTCTTTCACTCATTACTAAAAAATGAAGACAACCAGAACCAACTTGTTTATGTGACTCTTGGAAATCTTTTAGAGTTTTATATGACTGGATCTGCACATCAAACTACCATCGAAAAGCTATGGTTGGTTGTGAAATGCTAACCAAACTAGCATATTTTCCTTCATCTCTTCCCAACTTTTATCTTGCATACAGATACAAAAAACAAAACAATTTTAAGTGTTTTCAGTGCTACACATTTTTTTTCTGATATTGTCAGAATATTATTATTCTAAAGCGTCTCGATTGTCCAAAAGAAAGGTAAATCAAATGGTCATATATTCTTAGTATACAGTACGTCCTGCTCCAGATATAATACTTACACTTGGGTTATCCTCCGCCAGATGGCGCTGCACTGCAGAGACATGCAAAACAGGCTCCTCCCGGCCCTTCAAATACCCAGGGACCTCCCACAAATCCCCAGATTTCTCTGCAGTGCTGACTGCGAAGACATGAAGTATCACTCTCTCGCAGGTGAGCGGGGCTATTAAAGCCTGCGGCCCTGTTGGACTACTCCCACCCGTCCTCTCCGTGATGTGCCTCCCAGCCTGTGCTGCGCTGGTCGGGTGAAGGTAGGCAGCACCACGCGTGCTCATGGAGCCATGCTCCACCGCAGTCCCCCACCAAAGGGTAGGCGGTTTAGGCTGATGGTGAGCCTCTAGTGGATGCCCCTCCCGCATTATTGCCCCATACCCCGTGTAGCGGTGGACCCTGTTCAAAGGGTCACCATCCTCCCTCGTTCACCCTGTAGCTCGGGGGGAAAGAAAGGGGGGGGTGTGTGTGGTGGTCTTTGTGTATTGAGTTACACGTTATGGCCTTAGTATTGTCCTTGACTTATACACCTGGTGTCAGAGCCGCGCTGTTTGTCTTTTATTGTCTATCGGCCGCAGCCGCGCGAGTCTCTTGCCCTTATTGGTTGGGCATGCGAACAGGCGGCGGCGTCGCCTCAGATGCTGCGCCGTCTTCATCGGCAAACCCTTTTTTTTCTAAGTGTGTCATACAATTCGCTCCTCATGACAACGTTGAAACTATCTCAGAGCTTCGCGCTCTTCGGGGGGGCAGGGACCTGGCTTGGCGCGCTCCGCGTCACAGCCCGCTCTGGCCCGCCCTTCGAGGTTCGCTTGGCGCCATTTAGATGCTCGTCGCACGCGCGCGTGGTAACGGTCCTCCTCCTCCCTCAGTCTGTAAGTGCCCTCGCGGGCGATTTTCATCATTCTTGCTTACTGCGCATGGCTCTGACATCCCTATTCCCATTTTGTCTTTCAGACGGTCGAATCCAGTGGCTTCTCCTGGCCCGGTGTAATTGCCAGTTGGACCTAGTATATTTACTCCCACTTCCCTGCGGGTCTTGGGGCATCCAGGGTAGCTTATAGCGTCAATCCCTACTGGCCTATTGTGCCTATTAATCACCATATGGAGGCATCCCAGGATATTGTGAACGGGGTTCCCTCGGGACAAGCCCGGCTGTGTGTAGCTTGTGGGGTCTCACCTTTCAGCGGTGACAATGCACGGGTCTGCGTCCCATGTGCACAGCAGGCGCTAATGGTACTTCCCGCCCCTCCTGTGGCTGGGCCTGCACCTCGCCTCACTTCACCTACCCCCACAAGCCTGAGTCTAACCCCCAATACAAGCGGGGATTCTCATCCTGATGTGGCTACTAGACTGGCCAGTGTTGAAAAATTGCTTGCTAGTACTCTAGCGCGCAAGGCCACCACGAAAAAGCGGCACATAATCCCTTACTCTGCTCCTTTCCCTACGGAGTCTGATGAGTTTTCGCATCTATATGACCATGCCCCTTCGGACGAAGGGGAGCTGCTCTCTGACTCAGAGTCATCTGATGGGAAGTCTAGGGGTCATGACGATTCTGGTTCTGATCACTGGACCCCAGATGATACTGATAAACTACTGCTTCAGATTTTTGAGGTTTTGTCCATCCCTCCCCCTGTTGCGGCTCCCAGGCAAAGGGGTGAGCTATTTCATACTGCTAAGGCTCGATTGGAATTCCTGAGCAAACCCATTTCAATAACCTCGTGCTTAAGGAGTGGGAACATTACAGTAGACTTCCCGGGATCCCTAAGAGTCTGGACAGGAAGTATCCATTTCCTGCTGATATGGTCAAGTGCTGGTCATCGCCCCCCGAGGTCAATGCTCCTATTCTAGGGCTGTCTAACACCTCTATTATGCACTCCCCCGACACTACTACGCTGCGGGATTCTGAGGGCCGGCACATTGACCAATTGGCCATGCCTTTGCGTTTGGAGGGGCGGCGCTGCGCCCGGTCTGCGCTTTGGCCATTACTGCTGTGGTGCTCAGGGCCATGGTCAGGAATACACTTGACGGCCCAGACGAGTTGCCTACTGATACTATTAATGCACTGTCTAACTGTGATGTATTTGTGAACTTTATCCTGTCTGCATCGGATGATGCTATTAGGCTGTGTGCCAGATCTTCCGCCTTGGCGGTGGCTATACGCCACGCGGTATGGCTGCGCCAGTGGGCGGGCGGCAATGCTGCTAAGAAAGCCCTTACTGGGCTTCCATTTAAGGGACTACGCCTGTTTGGGGAGCGCCTAGACCTCTTTGCTAAAGGAGGTAAGTTACCACAGCGCAGGCGGCAGCCTCAGCCCTTTCGTAGCCAGGGCCCCCTTTCAGCCCCCTACAGAGGCCCTAAGCAGGGAAAAGGGGTGTCCTTCGCGGGGGCTCACGCAGACTCCTGGCATAGGAGCAGGGGGCGACGTCCTGACTCCTCCTGGGGGACCAAACCCAAAGCCCCTCCCAAGACCCCTCAGCCATGATGGGGCGCCTCGCCCGCCAGGGTGGGGGGACAGCTACAGCACTTTGCGCACGTCTGGAGGCGCCAAGTCTCAGACCGGTGGATTCAGGAGGTAGTTACCTCTGGCTACAAGATAGAGTTTGCTGTGCGGCCCCCCTCAAGATTCATCAGGTCCCGGATCCCCCAGGACCCGGTATCAGCTCAGGTCCTGATGCAGGCAGTGCAAGGACTTCTGGATCTGGGAGTTATTTGCAAGGTTCCCTTGAGAGAATTGGGAGAAGGGTTCTACTCCAACCTTTTCACAGTACCCAAAAGAGATGGGTCAGTCAGGCCCATTCTGGACTTAAAGATCCTCAACAAATTTGTCAAGAACAAGCGCTTTCGCATGGAAACTCTGCGCTCGGCCGTTGGCTCTCTGCGCCCAGGGGATTTTATGACGTCTGTGGACATCAAAGATGCTTACCTTCACATCCCTGTGTTCCCGGGACATCAAAGGTTTCCCAGATTCGCGTTGAAAGATCAACATAACCAATTTGTGGCCCTACCGTTTGGCCTCACTTCAGCTCCCAGAGTGTTCACCAAGGTACTGGCGGGGGTGATGTCTTTGATAAGGTCAGGGGGCATTCGAGTGCTGCCCTACCTGGACGACATCCTCATCGCCTCATGGCCTCTACAGCAGGTGGAGCTGGTGGTGTCCACCTTGGAGTCCTTCGGCTGGGTTATGAATCATCCCAAGTCCTCTCTGTCCCCTTCGCCAGTGACCCCATTCCTGGGGATTATTCTGGATACAGTTCAGTCACGAATATTCCTTCCCCAACAGAAGGTGGAAGCTCTGACTGCGCAGGTGCGGTCCCTGCTCTCGTGCCCCCAGCTTTCCCTCAGGCAGGGAATGCAGCTGGTGGGCCTGATGGTGGCGAGCTTCGAGGCGGTGCCCTTTGCTCAGTTCCATTCGAGGCCTCTGCAGCTTCACCTCCTATCAGTAAGAAACCCGCGTCCTTGGACGGGTTTGTGTGCTTCCCCCATTGGTCAGAAGGTCCCTCTCGTGGTGGCTAGACCACAAGAACTTGCTAAAGGGCAGGTCCTTTCTAGCCCCCTCCTGGGAGATGGTCACCACGGATGCCATTCTGTCAGGTTGGGGGGGATTCTGGAAGTCCCTGAGGTTCCAGGGGAGGTGGGGCCCTCAGGAGTCCTATTTACCCATCAACATTCTGGAACTAGGGGCGGTCAGGTTGGTTCTGGAGCAGTTGACCGATCACCTGCAGGGACTGTCTGTTCAGGTGCGCTCAGACAACAGGACAGCGGTTTCCAAATCAACCATCAGGGAGGGACCCGGAGCAAGGGTGTCCTCCAGGAAGTGTCGCGGATTCTGACATGGGCGGAGGCCAATGTTCAATGCATTTCGGCTGTTTATATCCCGGGGGTAGAGAATCTTCTAGCAGACTCTCTGAGCAGGGGGACTTCCCATCAGGGGGAGTGGTCCCTCTGCAACAGGGTATTCCATTCCCTGTGTTTCCGGTGGGGCCTACCGGATGTGGATCTGTCTGCATCCCGTCACAATCACAAGCTCCTGGCCTTTGTCTCCCTGTCTCAGGATCCTCTGGCCTTGGCCACGGACACTCTGTCAATTGGGTTGATTCAAAGAAACATGTAACAGCTTGGATTTGGCTCACGATCATCCTATTTTTCACGTCCGCTCGTGCGTTCGTATGAACTTGCGAGTGATTCAATAAGCAAATACGTTTCTATCCTAAAAGATACGTCCGTTCGTATGATATCTCCCGAACTTGCCTCAGTCAGTTGGCAATCGTAAAAATCACGTTCATGTGCTCACCTGTTGCGGCGGCAGCCTGTTTTTTCGGCTGCTTCCATCGTCAACCTCTTCCAATTACTTGCGTTTGCCTCTGGCTTTCATTGGTTTTTGGCCTCTTAGATTCGTGCGTTCGTATGTTTATAAGATCTTGCGCATGCGCACCCTCAACCAGAAACTTACCTAAACCTCTTAGCGCTTGCATCCAACTTCATTTCTCGGTCCCTCAAACTTACCTAAACCCCTTAGCGGCTGCATCCAACTTCATTTCTCGGTCCCTCAAACTTACCTAAACCTCTTAGCGCTTGCATCCAACTTCATTTCTCGGTCCCTCAAACTTACCTAAACCTCTTAGCGCTTGCATCCAACTTCATTTCTCGGTCCCTCAAACTTACCTAAACCTCTTAGCGCTTGCATCCAACTTCATTTCTCGGTCCCTCAAACTTACCTAAACCTCTTAGCGCTTGCATCCAACTTCATTTCTCGGTCCCTCAAACTTACCTAAACCTCTTAGCGCTTGCATCCAACTTCATTTCTCGGTCCCTCAAACTTACCTAAACCCCTTAGCGCCTGCATCCAACTTCATTTCTCGGTCCCTCAAACTTACCTAAACCCCTTAGCGGCTGCATCCAACTTCATTTCTCGGTCCCTCAAACTTACCTAAACCTCTTAGCGCTTGCATCCAACTTCATTTCTCGGTCCCTCAAACTTACCTAAACCTCTTAGCGCTTGCATCCAACTTCATTTCTCGGTCCCTCAAACTTACCTAAACCTCTTAGCGCTTGCATCCAACTTCATTTCTCGGTCCCTCAAACTTACCTAAACCTCTTAGCGCTTGCATCCAACTTCATTTCTCGGTCCCTCAAACTTACCTAAACCTCTTAGCGCTTGCATCCAACTTCATTTCTCGGTCCCTCAAACTTACCTAAACCTCTTAGCGCTTGCATCCAACTTCATTTCTCGGTCCCTCAAACTTACCTAAACCTCTTAGCGCTTGCATCCAACTTCATTTCTCGGTCCCTCAAACTTACCTAAACCTCTTAGCGCTTGCATCCAACTTCATTTCTCGGTCCCTCAAACTTACCTAAACCTCTTAGCGCTTGCATCCAACTTCATTTCTCGGTCCCTCAAACTTACCTAAACCCCTTAGCGCCTGCATCCAACTTCATTTCTCGGTCCCTCAAACTTACCTAAACCCCTTAGCGGCTGCATCCAACTTCATTTCTCGGTCCCTCAAACTTACCTAAACCTCTTAGCGCTTGCATCCAACTTCATTTCTCGGTCCCTCAAACTTACCTAAACCTCTTAGCGCTTGCATCCAACTTCATTTCTCGGTCCCTCAAACTTACCTAAACCTCTTAGCGCTTGCATCCAACTTCATTTCTCGGTCCCTCAAACTTACCTAAACCTCTTAGCGCTTGCATCCAACTTCATTTCTCGGTCCCTCAAACTTACCTAAACCCCTTAGCGGCTGCATCCAACTTCATTTCTCGGTCCCTCAAACTTACCTAAACCTCTTAGCGCTTGCATCCAACTTCATTTCTCGGTCCCTCAAACTTACCTAAACCTCTTAGCGCTTGCATCCAACTTCATTTCTCGGTCCCTCAAACTTACCTAAACCTCTTAGCGCTTGCATCCAACTTCATTTCTCGGTCCCTCAAACTTACCTAAACCTCTTAGCGCTTGCATCCAACTTCATTTCTCGGTCCCTCAAACGTAAGAAAATCACATAATGTACATATGTCTATATGTTTCTAAGCGTGTTGTTTCTGGTTTGTGTTATTTTTTGGGTGTGTGCATATTAGAAAAGACACATTTAGGAAGGCTTAAAAACGAATTTATTGAAATTATTTGCTTGGTTTTGTTAGAACTAATTTTCAAAACCTCTTTTTTTTTTTTGGTTGTTTTTTTTAAATTTTTTTTTTTTTTTTTTGGGCTCGGTAAAACACATATAAAATTTTGGTTTTTTTTGAACAGTAAAACACATATAATTTTTTTAGTTGTTTTGAACAGTAAAACACATCTAAAAGTTTTTTTTTTTTAACAGTAAAACACATTTTTTTGTTTTTTTAAGTGTTTTTTTAAAAAACATATTTTTTGGGTTTTTTAAAAATGCAAAAAAAACCTTTTTAAAATGTTAAAAACTTGAAAAGCAAGTTAAACAAAGGAGCCAGGACCAAGGGCACTATTCATCATCCTCTTCTTCATCTGTTGGCCCCAACGTCGCCTGTATGGCCAGCAGCTTGGCCACCAACTCCTTCATTCTTTTTTTTTTGCCCGCCAAAGTTTGGGGGATCATCCCTGTAACCAATAGAGAAAGAAACATAAATAGGAGTCCCAGACCGGTTTGTATGCTGGAAATAGATTTAGGGTTAATCAAATACATGTAAATGCATGACATATGTCATTCTTCCAAGGGATACAGTTAATGCATTTCACACAGGTAAGTGTTTAAACTCCTTAAACCGGACCTTCCACATTATTTTATGAAAACCAATAACTATTCACAAATGATTCTGCACCACCTCAAAGTTAAATAGGGTTTTTTTGGGATTACAGCGCCGCCATCTGGACTCTGAAGCATAACACTTAATGAGGAGTGGAGAGTTGGATAAAGTACAGGGGAGTAGGTTACAGTGTTGCGTTGGGAATCCCGAGCATAGCTGGGTTGAGGGAAAGGTCATCACTCACACAATGCATGGCAGCACCTTCCTTTTTTCAATCTGTATCCCATGCTGCCTGTAAATATTGCGCATTCCATATTCCCCAATATTGGTTTGGTTCAGTCTAATAACATGCATTAGATGGGTGAAGGGTGTTTTTCCATGTTTCTAATCTGTAGGTACAGTGTGATGGCTAATTCTTTGGTTCTTAATACAAGTTAGGGTCCTCTTTAAGCTAACGAAGTGCCCACATGAAAGTGTGAATTACACATTGGCTACGCCTTTAGTTATGTGTGTGTTATTAGCTAACCAAACATTAATATGAATAATGGCATGGAGACTTACGGAGTTGGTGGCCGACAGATGGCTGGTTGGGGCCAACAGGCTGCCCTTGGTCCTGGCTCTGCTGTGAAGACGTCCCTGGAGAAACATGTGACATTTGGTTAGTACTTGTAGAGAGTCACTATTCCCAAAATATCTGGCTCCCAGTCTGGCTGACATCACTCACCTTCGCCAGGATCGACTTCCAGCATCTCTGCTGCCTCCTCCTCCACTATCTCACCCGCTCCAGAAGCTTCTACAAATACATAATAAAGGATAACTTAGTTTTTGGCCTGCCATGTATATCTTTGTGCCTATACATGAAGAGTGACATACCAGAGCCTTCCCCATGCGTGGCCAGGTATGACTCCACGCCCACGCGGTTTGGCCCCTCCTCTGTGGTAAGGTCCAGGGGCTGGTCTGAGGAGGCCACAGAGGAGGGGTAGGTCCGTCGCCCGGGAGATCCACCACCTTCACTCACAGATGCAGACTCATGCAGCACTGGTCGGCCTGTACGCCTCCGGGTGCGGCGAATTCTGAAATCCATTTCCAACACTACCAAAGAAAAGTCATTATAAATAAAGGCATAACTTATACATTTGGAACATATACCATGCAATTGCTTTGTACTTACTTGGGAAATGGATTCCAAAAAACCTCCGCACCCGGGGCATGTGCAGACGTTTCAGGTCCGACCAATGCTGCATTATCTGGGTGTGAGTGAAGGTGGTGCTGGTCACACGGTGTATCTCGGCGATGATCTCCCGGGCGATGTCCCTTTTCTCGCACACATTGGGCGCGAAGTCATACCGGCGCTGAAGCATGATCTGAAAAACATAATGGACACAGAGCTTTTACTTTTACACACAGACCCATATGTGTTGCATCACAAGTTGAGAATTTAATGTCATTAACACACACATTTCGAGTGGCAGCCATTTTTGGGGAGTGCCTTAAAGAGGACGTTGACTGTGAATGAGAGTCTGGTCTTATGTTATATGTATCACACACCATGTACATACAGATAATAGCCAACATCAAGAATCAGCCCACCTGCATCTATGGCATGTTAGGATGGTTTAAACATCCAAGATGTAGGCTAATGCTTAGGCTTTTGGACCACGTGTGTGGCTTCCCGTTGTGTTTTTATGGCTTAGGAAAACAGTGTTCCTCAAACATCCGCATCAAGGTCCGAGACAGGCCAGGTTTGCCAGCTAGCCCCGCTACTCCACAGGTTAATCAACTGTTGCTAAGCCGGAGCAATTGGCCGAATTAGGACATCAGCATAGACAGGTGAAAACGTGGCCAGGCTCGGCCCTTGAGGATGAAGTGTGAGGAGCCAGTGATTAAACATTAAGAGACCCCAAACTAGTTCCAAACGCATCATTTACATTTAGGCCATCATTGACTATTAGATTAAAATGCACAGGCAGACACTTACCAGCATGAGGATCTCTTCCTGTTGACGGGTGAAGATAGTGGGCGCCATCTTTATGCTTCTTCAAGGCAGCAGATAAGTAAAACCCCAGCGGTTTCCTGGTTCCGCTCGAACGTACGTTCGTACGAGCGCGTAGTCGTGCGCATAGGCGTCACACGCTGGGCTCATTATTTAAAGGTCCCTGCACCCAAAGCTCATTCTCTTTGAGCATTTGTGTAAGATGGCACCTAAAAAGCCTATGAGCAAGCGACCCCAGCAAAGCAAGACCACGGAGGGCCCAACAACAAGGTCCCAGCAAGGTAGGAGAAAGCTGAGAGGCAAGACTACCACCTCGGCCCCACCAAGGGACCCTGGACCCTCAGGAACCCAAAAAAGGGGCCCAAAGCCACGTGCCCCTGCAGCCAAAAAGCAGCCAACTGCAGCACCCACCACCTCTGCCCCCAGAAGAGGCCGCACAAGGGAGCCCACACCGGCCATGGCTTCAAGTAGGGCAGTTCGTCAACCCAGGCCCCGCAGCAGGGCCCGAACCCCATCCAGGGCCAGAAGCCCATCCAGGGCCCGAAGCCCAGCCAGAGGCCGCCGAACCCCATCCAGGGCCAGAAGCCCAGCCAGAGGCCGCCGAACCCCATCCAGGGCCAGAAGCCCAGCCAGAGGCCGCCGAACCCCATCCAGGGCCAGAAGCCCAGCCAGAGGCCGCCGAACCCCATCCAGGGCCAGAAGCCCAGCCAGAGGCCGCCGAACCCCATCCAGGGCCAGAAGCCCAGCCAGAGGCCGCCAAACCCCATCCAGGGCCAGAAGCCCAGCCAGAGGCCGCCGAACCCCATCCAGGGCCAGAAGCCCAGCCAGAGGCCGCCGAACCCCATCCAGGGCCAGAAGCCCAGCCAGAGGCCGCCAAACCCCATCCAGGGCCAGAAGCCCAGCCAGAGGCCGCCGAACCCCATCCAGGGCCCGAAGCCCAGCCAGAGGCCGCCGAACCCCATCCAGGGCCAGAAGCCCAGCCAGAGGCCGCCGAACCCCATCCAGGGCCAGAAGCCCAGCCAGAGGCCGCCGAACCCCATCCAGGGCCAGAAGCCCAGCCAGAGGCCGCCGAACCCCATCCAGGGCCAGAAGCCCCTACAGGGCCCGCCGAACCCCATCCAGGGCCACAAGCCCCTACAGGGCCCGCCGAACCCCATCCAGGGCCAGAAGCCCCTACAGGGCCCGAAGAACCCCATCCAGGGCCAGAAGCCCCTACAGGGCCCGAAGAACCCCATCCAGGGCCAGAAGCCCCCGACCTGGCACCAGCCGGGAACAGAGCCCCCGACCTGGCACCAGCCGGGAACATAGCCCCCCAAGAGGGCCCAGAATTGCAGCCATGACCACATCTACAACTGGAAGTTCGGTGGCCAGCCACGCCAGAACACCCAGTCCCTTGGCCAGTCCAGTCCAGTCATTGGGAAGCCACCAATCCGGCCATTCCCCTACCCAGCCCCAGGCCATAATGTCACCACATGTGTCTGCACACATGGAGGAGCAGCCAAGCCAACCATCTGGCCGCACATTGCGCCGCGGCCAGTTGAGTGGGAGATTCTCCCATGACCAAAATATGGCATTGGCTAGTGGCCTTACATTATACTATGACGAGCTCTATGGGAGCAAATCCAAACACACCACAAAGCAGCGCAAGATGGAATTGTTTGAAACCATCCTCCGACAAGTAAATGCAGCGGGGGAAGAGAGGAAAGATGTGTCCCAAATTCAGAAGAAAATCTCTGATCTGAAGTATGCTGTACGGCAAAAAGAAATTAAAAGGCATAATTACAGGTAAATAAATGTTTTCTCTAAATATAATGTTTAGGATGTACTGTATGCACCTTTTCTGAGTACCAAACGATTTTCTCTTTTCAGCCTGAAAACTGGAGGTGGCTTTCCATCTAAATTGGAGTTTACCCCTGCTGAGGAGATTGTGCTTGGACTTCTCCATCCGGTCGCGGTCGGTGGACATACTGGTCTAAGGGACACAGACTCACCGACCCGTACCCACGGTGAGTACTCTTAAATCTGCATGTTTGCCTGTTTGCTAAATAATCTACAGTTCACTAGTAACAAGATAACGGGATGCCCCTATGGTTTGCCTGGCTTGGCCTCGCACTACTGTGCCTGTTTGTGTCCTCTTTTGGTCCCTGGGAATCACACATTTAGGCCCACAGCCATTATGGCAAACATCAAATTTCCAATTGGATTGTTAAAGTCATGAAGTTTCTCCAGAAAAGTGATATATTTGGAATCAATCACAAAACACACATCATTATGTATGGGTTGCCTTTTTGTTGTGTGAGTTGTGTTTGAGTTAACAATGTCATTAGCCACCCCCAAACATATCTGACCTAGAGCAGCGAGACTCAACTGCCGGCCCGGGGTCCCAATGCGGACCTTGGCACCAGATTCCAGGACCCCTGCCTAGACAGCCCTGCACTCAGTTACTTCTGTGTTGACGTGCTCAGAGCTGCCCCCTTGATCGGCGATGTAGTGGTTGTTCTCCTGCCCAATGTGATGGCTCCCTGAAACATAGCATTGCAATATGAAGTACTGCACAGGAAGTGGCATTGCAAGGTACACAGTAACTTGGTACATCTTTCTCTTGGTACAATCGTGTCCCGCTGCCCCAGCTCTGCCCCATCTGCCACAGTCCCCCCATGCCCCCCCCCCCACATAAGCCCCATACATTTGTAACAGATTTGCTCCATCCATCCCATCACCATCAATACGTTAACTCCCCCCTTTAGCCATCCAATCCCTGTCCCCTCAGCTCTGCCCCATCCAGCCCAGCAAGGGCAAGCAGCCTTTATTAGTTTGCACTTTGAAATCTCCAGCCCCTCCACCAGTGTGTTTATTTCTAACTAGACACCCCCTGCGTCAGCACCATGGCCAGACATTCACCTCTCACCACATACCTTTAAATGGGCCTTTCCAACAATTGTTTGAGTACCCCGGACCTAGCGAATGGTAGTCTAAATCCAAAAATGTGCGTTGAAAGTTGTATGCTGACTGGGTACACTTCCTGACTTAGAACTGAGGTCAGTTAGCAGTTTGCGCGAGCCATTGCACCTATCTAAACTTGCGTGTCTTTTAACAAATGTCCCCATTGCTCTAGAGTTGATTAATATTACAAATAGAGCTATATTTGATTACCTATCCCAAAAATGGTTATGTGTGTGTTTACGTGGTTTTTTTTTCTCTTCTTCAGCCCAGCATGATCCCTCAGCAAGGGTAAACTCACCCCCCAGTTTGGTTATGCCTACCAGGTCCGTACAGCATAGGAGCCCAGATCAGAGATTTCCGGTAAGTTAATTTAGTACCATAAATACTACCAAGTGATTAAGAATGTGTTAAACTGTTGGAATCCCAAATTTGGACGCCAACTTACACTTTTTTTTTTATATGTCCCTACAGACCCGCACACTCATGGAAGAGATCCAGGACATGGAGGAAGATGATGATGTCTCCATGCAGGGCACGTCGGATGACCTCCCCCTGGGTCCCAATTTGGAACTGCTCCATAATGTTTCTCTGGCCAATCCTCAGCAGCAGAGTGAATCTCCATCCATTGTGCATGCACATGGGGAGACTGACACTACAGTCCCCAGTGTTCACTCTGCTGCTGAGGATTTGCAAAGCAGGCCTGTTGCTGTTGAGGGGACGACACCACGCGGCAGGGCACGCCCAAGAGCCAGGGTAATTGTGCGGCGGACTCCATTACGCCGCCCCACAATTTCCCAGGGGAGGCAGAGTGCCCTGCTTCAATTATGGACCCAACAAAGGGACTCTTATGACGCACAGCTCGTTACAGAGCGTGAGCAAAGGCATGCCGACATGGTCAACATCCATACCAGTCTACAGGGCATCCTCGCGGAGTTGCGTACCCTCAACAGCAACGTGGTCAATGCAAGTAATGGCATCCAGTCAGCCATGGCTGAGATGACCAATATGCAGAGAAACATTGTGGAGCAGTTTCAAATTCACAATGCTGCCATGGCCCAGGCTAGGTCCCATTCACATGGACCTCCACCTGGACCTCCACCTGGGTATTATGGGCAGCCACCCTATTAAGCCATGGGTGTGTGGGACATCTTTTCTCTTAACCCCCACTGTATTTACTTGTCCTTTGAGGTTTCAAACAATCCATTTTGTGTTGCTCATGCAGGTTGTGTTTTGTATTTGCTCCCATATAGCTCCTTAGAGTAATGCTTAAGGCCACTAGCCAATGCCATAGGTCTATGTGGAGGGTATCTGGCCACTTATGGCTTTAAATATGTATTTGGTTGGTGCTCCTCCTGTTTGCAGACATGTTTGTGTGACATTATGGCCATGCCCAAATATCCCTGGGCACAGGCAATATTAATGACTGGACTAGGCTGGCCTTTGGACTGGGTGTCCTTGTTTGGTTGTGCCACTCACTTCCAGGTGTAGATGTGCTCGATGTTTTTTTTGTAATGTTATCCATTTGTAACCACAGATGTATGTGGAATGTTTTCTGTTAAGCACTATAATTTTTCCTTTTCTAAGTAAAAAAAAAATCTCACTTACAATACTTGTGGCGTTTTTAGTGGGAACACATTTTAAACAACTTGGGCTAAACCAGATAATTTTGGTTTGAAGAGGTGTAACAATGCAAATCTAAAGCTAAGGAAACTACATGAAATACATTAGGCAACAATTAAGGTCTAAATGTTTTACTTTGAGGTAATGCCACATTACGGCAAAACAACATATTTAACAAAAAGGATAACACAGACACACAGAATGTTGAGACAGGGAAAAAAGTTAAGTAAAATGCTGCATGATCAGGTTGGCTCGAACAGATTGGCCAGACTCACTGGGGGGCCCCACAAAATTCTCGACTTCATCCTCGACGGCTGAAGAGGGCAGGCTGTCCACATAACGTGGGACACGTTCCAGGATGGCAAAATTGTGCAAAACAGCACATGCCATGATAATGTCGATCACTTTCTTGGGATCATATTGCAGGGCGCCCCCAGTATGGTCAAGGCAACGAAAACGTGTCTTCAGCAGCCCAAAGGCCCTCTCCACAACAGCCCGGGTCTTGCGATGCGCACGGTTGTACGCTTCCTGAGAGGCATCCTGGGGCCGCAGCACAGGCGTCATGAGCCAGGGTAGAAGTGGGTACCCGGAATCACCTTAAACAGAGAATTAAATGTAATCAAAATTAAAAAGGCAACACAACAAACACAAAAAAAATAACATATATCATAATGATGTAAGGTAAAGTTGGGCAAAAAAAAAACAGGGCACATTAGCCAAATAAATCTTTCCACTAATGTATTACCTAATTAAAAATGGCACTTCAATATACCAATTAATTAACAAACATCTGCACGCCCAAGGGTATTTGGAATTTAAAAATATTTTTAGTTTTCAGACATGTTACAATTAGGATGCTGCTGAGGGGCTATCCACATTTATCTGTAAACTACAATGTATGCAGTTTAAGTCCACTTTGACATTTAAAGACCAATAGTACAAAAGGAGCCAAAGCTCAAAGATCCTTGGGTATAAACTCCAAACCAATATATTTAGGGACAAGGAACTTACAGACATCCTAACTAAAGGGAAAACATTCTGAAGGACAAAGCGAGGCAAGCATTTTTTTTGGAAGTTCATAATATATGACCCAAGAAAAAGGCAGTTTGACGCTTATGTAAAGAATTGAAATACAAACATATCAACAAATACAAGATTAATGCAACATTTAATAACACACAAATAGGACACACTTACCAAGCAGCCATGCCCCCGAAAATTCACCTGCCTCAAATCTCCGAAACAACCCAGATCGCCTGAGGATATAGGAGTCGTGGGACGATCCGGGGTAGCCGGCAAGGACACTCATAAACCGCATGTCCGGACCAACCACGGCCTGGACATTAAGTGAGTGTCCCATTTTACGATTCCTTAAGGCAAAAACATACAAAAAGGGTAATTGATATTTGACCCAAAATAAACAATTAACAACAAAACATGTCTGCACTCTATTGGGAAATACTAATGAAAAGCCTAGATAACGCAGCTACACAAATGAGGGATAAACAAATATGCTGCCGCAAAGGAAAACAGGTTACATGACACGTTGGCCAACATAATAACCAATCTCAATACCTATATATATACTCGTCGGCTGCCCTAGGTACGAGTGCCACATGTGTGCAGTCAATAGCACCAATAACGTTGGGCATGTCGGCCACATTATAAAACCCAAGCTTAATGGCGTTTCTGGCTGCCATATCATCCGGAAAATAAATATATTTTGGAGTTATGGCAGCCATGCCTTCCAAAAATTTAGAGAGTGCGCGGCTCAGCGTAGGCTGTGACATCCCCACGGAGAGGGCACCCAGCCTCTGGAACGAGCCGTTCGCCAAAAATTGCAGGCAGCCAAGCATCTTGGTCATACCTGAAATTGCTTGCCCCTTCCTTGTGGTGCGGGCTAACCATGGCCGCAGCTCACTATATAATTTATGGAGGGAAGCGCGATTAAGCCTGGTCAGCTCGAACAGCTCAACATCATTCATGCTATCGATGTTCATGCGACGACGCAGGGGCAATCTGCTCTCAGACATCTCGATCAACTCAATGCCAAAAAGCATAAGCCCTTGATGTGCCACAAACTCGCTCCGCTCCATCCTACTCCCGAGGCCAAATAGCTGCCGGCAAACATTTCGTAAAGCAGCTCTTTAATGGGCTTCCAAACAATTAGCAATCACCTCTCTGAATTGGTCGCAAGCCCATGTGAAGGACGTAAAAAATAGGATCGGACGCAAATAATACGATTTGGACGGGAAAAACACACGAACTAACGCAAATTATACGATTCTCGTACGAAATGCGTATGTTCATATACGTCTATGCGCGAACGATCGTGCGAATACGAAATGGGCAAAAAAACATGAAAAAATGACAAACACCCACCCAAACTTACGATTCTCGATACGAAATCAATTAACTTTTGCTCTTTGAATCGAGGGGAATGTCTTGGAAGAAATTTCGGCTCCTGTATGCCTTTCCCCCTTCCCCCTGCTGGGCAGGGTTCTGCGCAAGATTGCCCTGGAAAGGGTTCCAGTGATTCTGGTGGCCCCAAGGTGGCCAAGAAGAGTGTGGTTCGCAGACGTGGTACAAATGGCAGTAGACCAGTACGTCCTGCCAGAGGCGCCAGATTTGCTCACTCAGGGCTCCTTACGCCATCCCAATTTACAAACTCTGGCTTTGACGGCCTGGCTGCTGAAACCTCCATCTTGATGGAGAAAGGCTTGTCTGCCTCAGTGGTGGATACCATGGTACAGGCTAGGACCATGCCATCTATTATAGGGTATGGCGTTCCTACATTGACTGGTGTGAGTCTAGGTCTCTTCCCTGCAGGGAGTTCTTAATCCCTAGGATTCTGGAGTTTTTACAACATGGATTGGAGTTGGGTTTAAAACTCAGTACTCTGAAGGGTCAGGTCTCTGCCCTGTCTGTCTTCTTTCAGAAGTCTTTTGCTCAGCATCCCTTGGTTAAGACCTTCTTTCAGGGGGTCACTCACGTGCATCCCCCACGTAAGCCTACGGTCCCTGTTTGGGACTTGAACCTGGTTTTGTCTGCCTTGCAGGGTGCTCCCCTTGAGCCTATTCAGGATTCTGCTCTGGCTGTACTTACCCTCAAAGTTGTTTTTCTGGTGGCTATTACTTCGGTCAGGCGTGTGTCTGAGCTGGCGGCGCTGTCTATTCAGCCCCCATACTATGAGAGACGCCAGGACAAGGTGGTGTTCCGCTAACCAGATTTTCTGCCAAAGGTGGTGTCTGCTTTTCATTTGAATCAGGATATTGTTCTTCCTTCATTGTGTCCTAATCCTAGCAACACTAGGGAAAGGGTTCTGCATTTTTTGGATGTGGTCAGGTGTCTGAAGTATTACCTGGTAGTCACTGTGGCCTTCAGGAAGACTGATGCTCTTTTTGTGGTCCCTTCTGGTCCTATGAAGGGTTTGGCTCCGGCCAAGTCTACTATTAGCAAATGAATTAGTCAGGCTGTGATTCAGGCCTACTCTGCTAAGGGGAAGAGTCCCCCCTTCCATCTTACTGCTCATTCTACTCGTGCTATTGGTGCCTCTCGGGCCTTCCAGCACCAGGCTTCTGTTGAACAAGTTTGCAAGGCCACTACTTGGTCTTCTGTTCATACCTTTTCGAAGTTTTACAAGGATGATGTTAGGGCCTCAGTTGATGCTGTTTTTGGCCGCAAGGTTTTGCAGGCGGCAGTGGTTTAAACTGCCTGATGTCACCTTTTGTTGGGGGATCCCACCCTACTTTATGGACACTGCTATTGGATGTCCCAAGTGTAAGTAATATATCTGGAGCAGGACGTACTGTATACTAAGAATAATACTATTCTGTGAAATACTCATTTGTAGAATTGATATTATTTGTATACAGTACGTCCTGCTCCACCCCACCCTGGTTTTTGCATTATTCTGGATCCCCTGTATGGTGATTGTTATCATTGTTATCATTACCAGTTGTTCTGGGTGGTTTAAGTCTCCCGGCTTCTTGTTCACTGCTTTTCAATGCTGGGGATTTGTGGGAGGTCCCTGGGTATTTGAAGGGCCGGGAGGAGCCTGTTTTTCCATGTCTCTGCAGTGCAGCGCCATCTGGCAGAGGATAACCCAAGTGTAAGTATTATATCTGGAGCAGGACGTACTGTATACAAATAATATCAATTCTACAGGTGAGTATTTCACAGAATTGTATTTTATACATATGTCTGAAACTGTCTCCACCTTTGCATGCCTCTTTTTTTCTATGTGTGACTTGTCTGGAACTTGACACTGTTGCCCTTTTATGTGATCGGATCATTATCTAAAGCTTCTCATGTCTGTTTTTCTCACCATTTCCATTCACCGTTTTTATATTAGCTAGCACAACGGAAGGCAACAGGAAAATGCGTCCATGTTTGAAAATTCTAATTACCTTTTATGTCATTTGTATGCCACTTTTCAATCAGCAGACAATCTATGTTCTACACTTGTCCTTAAAGGAGGACTAGCGCGAAATTGTGTAATGTTAAAAATCCATATAAAAACAACAGTTAATGAGAGAAGGAGTCACTTATACACCCCAACTGAATATAACTCCCACCAAGCTTTTGGTTTATTCTCACATAGTAGGAACAAAATCCAGGGGTGACAGTTTTAGTCTACGAGAGGTGACAGAGCCTGTCACCCCGGATGTAATTTCCTTCCATTAAAATAAACAAGCCTGGCTGCATATTTCTTGATGCCGGGTGTATAAGTGACCCCTCCTCCCACCATCCAGCATATTTATATGGATTTTTATCATTGGGCCAATTTTTCGCGATAGTGCTCCTTTAAGGAACACCACCTGGTCATGTTTTGTGGATCTCCACGCAGTCATTGTTTCTAACACTGCAGCATAACTATCCTTGTGCATCTGACCTGTTGATGGACAGGTTAAGGCAATGTTCCCCAACCCTCTCCTCAAGATCCACCAGCAGATCGTGTTTTGTGAATCTCCACACAGCTTTTTAGCCCTGCAGCATGACTATCCTTGTGCATCTGTCTGGAAATCCACCAAACGTGACTTGTTGATGAACAGGTTAATGCAGTGTTCCCCAACCCTTTCCTTGAAAGCTGCCAACAGATAATGTCTTTAAGACTCCATGATGGGCTAACTCCCTCCCGCTCTGTGAAACCTCCCCGAGTCGCCCACAAATCTTACTTTTTCCTTGAACCCATGGTGCATGCATGACCGGCACTGACATCACTCCCCCTCTCAGCTGTGCACGGCCCCACCTGCCACAACTGAATGGACGTGACCCTGTCCCATGTGACCACCCAGCAGCCAATGGGGGCTCCATTTTTTGCTACAGATCCAGAAAAAGTTAAGAATATGGACCGTTCTGGGGGGTGCAGGGAGGGTGGCCTCCTTTCTGGATGCTCCCCCGAGACAGTTTTAATGCGTTGGGTCCTGGACCAACACGCTGAATGGGTGTTGGTCCGCTTTAAGGCAAACTAGGTACTAGGTACTGTAGCTACAATGGAGCATTTTGAATTGGGCAAGTAATGAAGAAGCAGAATAGATCATGTCTGTGTGGTGATCAAAATGAAGGGAGATATCATTTGAAAATAAGTTTAACTGACTTTGGTTTGTCTCTATCTTTTCCATGTAATTTAATTTAAGCTCATAAGTGCTCTAGAAGTATCAAAAATGTTTACTTAATTTCAGGATCTCCTAATGAGGGTGGAACGCTCTATAGTAGGATAACAAAAACTAAATGGCATCACTTGACATGTGACCTGCGTCATGCTTCCAGCACTTGGCGTTCTTGTATGAATGATTTAATAATGTTTGTTTTGGAACATATTAAGCCCCTTCTTGAAAGGGAACTAAACGTCAGCTTCTTACCTTGCACCATGACATTTCCCTGCAGACATAGAAATATATGCATACGCTTACAGATATATTAAATGTCATACCGAGAATAGTAGAAAAGTTACGAAATATCGCAAAGCCTTTTGTAGGCTAAGTATATTGTAAGGGGAGATTTTGAGAATACCTTGAGTAGTTCTCTTCATCATCATGTCATGTTAAACAAAAAGCTGGAACTCACATATTTACACATAAAACCAGCACATCTCAATAAAGCATTAGGAAATAGGAGGGTCAGTTAGAGCGTGTTATTGACAGTTATCCAGGAAATAAAATACAAATTTGTTAGACGTGAAGTCAGGGGTGTACAGAGGGCCTCATAGCACATATCAACTGGTGTATGGGGATTTGTTATGGTTAGAGATGAGCGAACTTTTGAAAAATTCGATTCGACTGATTCGCCGAATTTTCCGACTAAAATCGCTTCGACCCGAATTTATTCGCGACGAAACGCTATTAAAAACGGCTATTTCTGAGCCTCCTAGAGCCTCAATAGGGTTGTAAACCATTCTGCCTTGCTGTAACACGCACAGGATGCGTGCTGGGTTAGTTAAATAATACTTTGAATAAATATCACATGCAGATCAGAAGCATCGCTAATAGAATCGCAGAGCAGCACAATTGCAGAGAGTTGAAGTGGCATCACTATGAGGGGCAGGAGCCCAAACATTGCTTTAAAGAGACACTGGAGTTGGCAGCAGCAGGAGCCCAAAAATTGGATGAATCACACCCTGGAGTTGCAAGCAGCAGCAGCCCAAATATTACTTTAAAGAGACCCTGGGGTTGGCTTCAGGAGCCCAAAAATTGGATGAATCACACCTTGGAGTTGGCAGCAGCAGCAGCAGGAGCCCAAATATTACTTTAAAGAGACACTGGAGTTGGCTTCAGGAGCCCAAAAATTGGATGAATCACACCCTGGAGTTGGCAGCAACAGCAGCAGGAGCCCAAACATTACTTTAAAGAGACCCTGGGGTTGGCTTCAGGAGCCCAAAAATTGGATGAATCACACCCTGGAGTTGGCAGCAGCAGCAGCAGGAGCCCAAATATTACTTTAAAGAGACCCTGGGGTTGGCTTCAGGAGGCCAAAAATTGGATGATTCACACCCTGGAGTTGGCAGCAGCAGGAGCCCAAACATTACTTTAAAGAGACCCTGGGGTTGGCTTCAGGAGCCCAAAAATTGGATGAATCACACCCTGAAGTTGGCAGCAGCAGCAGGAGCCCAAATATTACTTTAAAGAGACACTGGGGTTGGCTTCAGTAGCCCAAAAATTGGATGAATCACACCCTGAAGTTGGCAGCAGCAGCAGCAGGAGCCCAAATATTACTTTAAAGAGACCCTGGGGTTGGCTTCAGGAGCCCAAAAATTGGATGAATCACACCCTGGAGTTGGCAGGAGTTGGCAGCAGCAGCAGCAACAGGAGCCCAAACATTACTTTAAAGAGACACTGGAGTTGGCTTCAGGAGTCCAAAAATTGGATGATTCACACCCTGGAGTTGGCAGCAGCAGCAGCAGGAGCAGCAGCAGGAGCCCAAACATTACTTTAAAGAGACACTGGAGTTGGCTTCAGGAGCCCAAAAATTGGATGATTCACACCCTGGAGTTGGCAGCAGCAGCAGCAGGAGCCCAAATATTACTTTAAAGAGACACTGGAGTTGGCTTCAGGAGCCCAAAAATTGGATGATTCACACCCTGGAGTTGGCAGCAGCAGCAGCAGGAGCCCAAATATTACTTTAAAGAGACCCTGGGGTTGGCTTCAGGAGGCCAAAAATTGGATGACTCACACCCTGGAGTTGGCAGCAGCAGGAGCCCAAATATTACTTTAAAGAGACCCTGGGGTTGGCTTCAGGAGCCCAAAAATTGGATGAATCACACCCTGGAGTTGGCAGCAGCAGCAGCAGGAGCCCAAATATTACTTTAAAGAGACCCTGGGGTTGGCTTCAGGAGCCCAAAAATTGGATGAATCACACCCTGCAGTTGGCAGGAGTTGGCAGCAGCAGCAACAGGAGCCCAAACATTACTTTAAAGAGACACTGGAGTTGGCTTCAGGAGCCCAAAAATTGGATGATTCACACCCTGGAGTTGGCAGCAGCAGCAGCAGGAGCAGCAGGAGCCCAAATATTACTTTAAAGAGACCCTGGGGTTGGCTTCAGGAGCCCAAAAATTGGATGAATCACACCCTGGAGTTGGCAGCAGCAGCAGCAGCCCAAATATTACTTTAAAGAGACACTGGAGTTGGCTTCAGGAGTCCAAAAATTGGATGATTCACACCCTGGAGTTGGCAGCAGCAGCAGCAGGAGCAGCAGCAGCAGCAGGAGCCCAAACATTACTTTAAAGAGACACTGGAGTTGGCTTCAGGAGCCCAAAAATTGGATGATTCACACCCTGGAGTTGGCAGCAGCAGCAGCAGGAGCCCAAATATTACTTTAAAGAGACACTGGAGTTGGCTTCAGGAGCCCAAAAATTGGATGATTCACACCCTGGAGTTGGCAGCAGCAGCAGCAGGAGCCCAAATATTACTTTAAAGAGACCCTGGGGTTGGCTTCAGGAGCCCAAAAATTGGATGATTCACACCCTGGAGTTGGCAGCAGCAGGAGCCCAAATATTACTTTAAAGAGACCCTGGGGTTGGCTTCAGGAGCCCAAAAATTGGATGAATCACACCCTGGAGTTGGCAGCAGCAGCAGCAGGAGCCCAAATATTACTTTAAAGAGACCCTGGGGTTGGCTTCAGGAGCCCAAAAATTGGATGAATCACACCCTGCAGTTGGCAGGAGTTGGCAGCAGCAGCAACAGGAGCCCAAACATTACTTTAAAGAGACACTGGAGTTGGCTTCAGGAGCCCAAAAATTGGATGATTCACACCCTGGAGTTGGCAGCAGCAGGAGCAGCAGGAGCCCAAATATTACTTTAAAGAGACCCTGGGTTGGCTTCAGGAGCCCAAAAATTGGATGAATCACACCCTGGAGTTGGCAGCAGCAGCAGCAGCCCAAATATTACTTTAAAGAGACACTGGGGTTGGCTACAGTAGCCCAAAAATTGTATGAATCACACCCTGGAGTTGGCAGCAGCAGGAGCCCAAATATTACTTTAAAGAGACACTGGAGTTGGCTTCAGGAGCCCAAAAATTGGATGATTCACACCCTGGAGTTGGCAGGAGTTGGCAGCAGCAGCAGCAGCAGCAACAGGAGCCCAAACATTACTTTAAAGAGACACTGGAGTTGGCTTCAGGAGGCCAAAAATTGGATGAATCACACCCTGGAGTTGGCAGCAGCAGCAGCAGCAGGAGCCCAAATATTACTTTAAAGAGACACTGGAGTTGGCTTCAGGAGCCCAAAAATTGGATGATTCACACCCTGGAGTTGAAGGAGTTGGCAGCAGCAGCAGCAGCAACAGGAGCCCAAACATTACTTTAAAGAGACACTGGAGTTGGCTTCAGGAGCCCAAAAATTGGATGAATCACACCCTGGAGTTGGCAGCAGCAGCAGCAGGAGCCCAAATATTACTTTAAAGAGACACTGGAGTTGGCTTCAGGAGCCCAAAAATTGGATGAATCACACCCTGGAGTTGGCAGCAGCAGCAGGAGCCCAAATATTACTTTAAAGAGACACTGGAGTTGGCTTCAGGAGCCCAAAAATTGGATGATTCACACCCTGGAGTTGGCAGGAGTTGGCAGCAGCAGCAGAAGCAACAGGAGCCCAAACATTACTTTAAAGAGACACTGGAGTTGGCTTCAGGAGCCCAAAAATTAGATGAATCACACCCTGTGGAGAGTCATGTGGAGAAAAAGTAGCTTAGTTAGTAATATCTACATAAAATTATGAATAAGAAAATGCAAAAGTATTGCCAAAGTGAAGTTTTGTTTGAGGGTGTGTTTCGACCTTTTAATTAAATCAGAAACAACAAGGTATCATTGCCTCTGACTAATTAGCCCTCAAAAATTCTTGGAATTTTTAATCTGGAATCATGTCTGATCCGTCTTATCCGAAGAATATTAATAAAAAGTAAGAGTAACGTAAAGTTTTTTTATCAATACTTACTTGTGGTCCGATGCGGAGGAATGTCTGTAACTGGAGAGCAGCGCACTTAAATCTGTTTTGCACAATCCATCTTTCTTTAGTGTTGGTCTGGCCCCGTCATCAATCTACTGGAATACATCAGGCATTGTTGGGAGGAAAGCTTGGCTGATCCATGCGCCATTCATTTCCACGCAGGGCAGTCTCTGGAAAAAAAAAAGTATGTATAAACCAGGGTCTTTTTCATATAAAAACAAATGGTTATTTTTGCTTTTAAACCATATGTTCCATAGCTTTACCAGTCATTGTGTCAGCCAATGAAGCAACTTTGTCTCCAAGTGCTGCAAAAGCAGTCCACTGCATCACAAGTGGCATCTGACACCCCCAGTCAACTGTCTGTCTGTTATGCTTTGGGTTCAGCTCCACTATCCATTGATGAAGATCTGATAATCATAAAATTCAGCAGCTACTGCCCAGCCAAGAAGTGGAGGAGACACTCGCCTCTTCTTCCACTAGCCGGCAATTAGTGATGAGGAGAGTGTCGTGGGAGGAGGTGTTGCAAGCCGAGGTAGTGGAAGAGGGTCCCTGGAGTCTGCGGCGGTGGCGGCGGCGGCGGCAGCAGCAGCGAATTATTGCGGACTGTTGGTAGGAAAAATCAGCTACTCAGCGATGTGGCAGTTTTTCATGCAGCATCCTGTGGAGAAAAAGTAGGTTAGTTAGTGTATATACATAAAATTATGAATAGACAAATGCAATAGTATTGCCAAAGTGAAGTTTTGTTTGAGGGTGTGTTTCCACCTTGTAATTAAATCAGAAACAACTAGCTATCATTTGCCTCTGAATAATTAGCCCTCAAAAATTCTTGGAATTTTTAATCTTGATGTCTGAGGGATTTCTCAGACAGCGTCACCATAAGTCCAGCCTGCTGCATTACCCAGTGGTGGACCTTTCAGAGAACTGATGGCTTGTGCCGAGCCGAGGTGGAGAGTCCCATGGCATGGTTGTTGAACAGAAGGTGGGCCAGTCCTTTAGCCTGTCAGTGTGTACCAAAGTGCACAGTGTTGTCTACGTCTGGAGCTGTAACTATGGACTCATGGTGGACAATATATATCCTTTTAGGCCCCCTTGGTGATTGTGGTTTCACGCTGTTCTTCACATGGTTTTCCTTGACCATCAGAGTCACACATGGGAGGAACTACTAAAAATGAGAACTCAATCCATGATGAAAGCATTGCTTAATCCACAAAAACTGCAAATTTGGACCCATGGTGACTGACACTTGGAAGAACATCTTGTTTGCGCTGCGACAAGGAAGCCAGAGTCATGCGTCCTGACATGGCACACATGTTCAGTCTAGTTCTGAAGTCTTGCCCCCATCTGAAAGACATCCGAACAACAGGAAAGAAAGTTAGCATGCACTTCTGGCACTCCTACACCACCAAGCACAACCTTATTGAGCCTCAGCGTCACAACGGTGTACCCCAACATAGTCTGATTTGCGATGTTTCCACCCGTTGGAATTCCACCCTCCATATGCAGGATCCACTATAGCAGTGGTCCCCAACCCTGTCCTCAAGGCCCACCAACAGGCCAGGTTTTGCAGATCTCCACAAAGATGCACAGGTGGAGTAATTAGTGCAGCTGCAGGGCAATAGAGCTGGCTATTTGGAGATCCAAAAAACATGACATGTTGGTGGGCCTTGAGGACAGGGTTGAGGACCACTGCACTATAGGAACAGAGAAAAGCCATCACGGATTTCTGGATGATCCAAATGGATAGGGGGACACCCCTGTGTAAATTCAATGTAAACCATTGGCAGCTCATACGTGACACCGACCGTTTGCTCAGGCCCTTTGAGGAAGCTACTTTATTAGTCAGTTGCCAGGACTATGAGATGAACGATGAGATTCCACTGCTTCATGTACTACAACACATGTTGGAAAGCATGGCTGGTCAGGGCACTGGAGACATGGCACATACATTTCACAGCCACATGAAGCCTGTGGGGGCTGAAGTGGAGGAGGAGGAGGGAGTGGGGCACAGCAAACCACAGTTTAGGTTTCACAAAATGACCATTTTATCTAGTCATCTGACAGGAGAGGAGGAGCAGGAGCAGCCACAGGAGCTAGAGGGTTGTGAGGAAGGCGAGACAGAGGACCCAGACACACCGTGGCAGTTTACAGTGGAGATGGAGACAGGTAGTCCCTCCGAGTCACTTGCACAAATGGCACGATGCATGCTCACATGCTTGCGTACTAGTGAGCGCAGAATTGTCTCCATTTGTCAGCGGGAAGACTTCTGGCTCTCCAACTTAATGGACCCTCGCTTCCGGCACAAAATGGGGGCATTTTTTACGCCCACTGAGAGGGAGGAAAAATTGACCTACTACAGAGACATCCCACGTAGTCAGTTGGGCGATGTCTATCTGTGCCATGGCCCATACTCCCGCAGGTCTGACTCGGGGGGACCTCTGCGATCACCTTCCACTGCCATGGCTGCTGGGGGGGTGGAAGGAGCAGCAGCAGCTCCATCAGCAGCAGCCTCAGTCTTCAGTCACTAGTGAGTAGCTTTCTACACCCGCATAGTGAGTCTACTCATGAGCAGCAGGAAGACCTGGAGCTGGACCTCAAACAGCAGGTCATGTCATACCTTGACATGACCATGCCAACACACCTTCAGGATCCAATGGATTTGCTGGGAAGCCAAACTTGACTTGTGTCCGCAACTAGCAGAGTTTGCCCTGGAAAAGCTGTACTGGCCGGACAGTAGTTGATTTAGATGGCAACTGGGCTGCTCTATATAATGAAGCAAAATGGCAAATTTACCTCAGAATATAAGCTATTGCCCCTCAGATTTACACAGGGGCTGCTCCATATAATGGTGCAAAACCATGAATTTACCTCATAATATAAACTATTGCCCCTCAGATTTACACAGGGGCTGCTCTATATTATGCTGCAAAATGGCAAATTTACCTCACAATATAAGCTATTGCCCCTCAGATTTACACAGGGCCTGCTCTATATAATGAAGCAAAATGGCAAATTTACCTCACTATATAAGCTATTGCCCCTCAGATTTACACAGGGGCTGCTCTATATTATGCTGCAAAATGGCAAATTTACCTCACAATATAAGCTATTGCCCCTCAGATTTACACAGGGCCTGCTCCATATAATGGTGCAAAACCATGAATTTACCTCATAATATAAACTATTGCCCCTCAGATTTACACAGGGGCTGCTCTATATTATGCTGCAAAATGGCAAATTTACCTCACAATATAAGCTATTACAGCTCTATATAAATAAAAATAAATAAATAAAAAAAGGGCCTGTAAAAGCTTATTTAGTATAACAGATAGGGTGACATGTGCTGGTTTGGGATGCCCATATGGGCTAGTGTTTTGGCAGCAGTACAAAAACCAATGCAAAATGCAATAGCTTAATAAAGCTGATGCTGATCAACGCTTATTTAGTATAACAGATGGGGTGCAACATGCAGGTTTGGGATGCCCTGCGGCCTGGTGTATTTAAAGCAGACCAAAACCAATTCAAAATGCAATAACTTAATAAAGCTGAGGCTGTAGATGCTTATTTAGTATAAACAGGTAGGGTGCAAGGTGCAGCTTTGGGGTGCCCTGCGGCCTGGTTAAATGAAAGCAGTCAAAAAGGAAGTGCAAACTGAAGTAGCTTAATGAAGCTGATGCTGATCAACGCTTATGTTGTATACCAGATAGGGTGCAAGGTGCAGCTTTGGGGTGCCCTGCGGCCTGGTTTATTAAAAGCAGTCAAAAACAAGTGCAAACTGAAGTAGCTTAATAAAGCAGCTGATGCTGATCAACGCTTATGTTGTATAACAGATAGGGTAAAATAGCATGTGCCTTGGGATGCCCATGTGGCCTGGTATATTTCAAGCTGAACAAAAAGTAACAATAATCCAAGTATGAGAAATAATTTTGACCTTCTTTACAGCGCCATACTTTGAAAAAAAACCCTTAATTTCATGCCGATCAATCCAAAGGTCAATGCCCCTAACAAAAATAGTGTTTGGCATAAGTTTTCCTTCTGGAAGGACGTAACCTTTAGTTTACATGGTTGGGGTAGGTTATCTTACAAATTGGGATACCCCAGGCAGCAGTGTCATTGAAAGAGACAGATTGTAATGCAGGCCATACGCAAGCAGAGAAACTCAGGCTGCAACAGGCCTATTTAGTTTACATGGTTGGGGTAGGTTATCTTACAAATTGGGATACCCCACTGTATATGAAACCGAATATAAATGCACACCCAACAGTGGACAATCAGCCTCCAAGAGGCCTGCTTAGTTTAAAAAAGAGAGCTGCTTAGTGTAAATAAGAGGCCTGCTTAGTTTAAATAAGAGAGCTGCTTAGTGTAAATAAGAGAGGTAGGTTATGTATGTTATGTTACAGAATGGGATGCCCCCACAGCAGACCTGAGATCAGTATATATGCACAGCAGCAGTGTGTAAGCAGGCTCATACAGGCCAAATTTCTTTAAATAACTGTGCAGCTTAGAGTAAATACAGAGGCTAATGGTATGTTACAGAATGGGATGCCCCCACAGCAGACCTGAGATCAGTATATATGCACAGCAGCAGTGTGTAAGCAGGCTCATACAGGCCAAATGTCTTTAAATAACTGTGCAGCTTAGAGTAAATACAGAGGCTAATAGTATGTTACAGAATGGGATGCCCCAAAGCTGACTTGAGATCAGTATATATGCACACAGCAGCAGTGTGTAAGCAGGCTCATACAGGCCAAATTTCTTTAAATAACTGTGCAGCTTAGAGTAAATACAGAGGCTAATGGTATGTTACAGAATGGGATGCCCCCACAGCAGACCTGAGATCAGTATATATGCACAGCAGCAGTGTGTAAGGAGGCTCATATAGGCCAAATTTCTTTAAATAACTGTGCAGCTTAGAGTAAATACAGAGGCTAATGGTATGTTACAGAATGGGATGCCCCAAAGCTGACTTGAGATCAGTATATATGCACACAGCAGCAGTGTGTAAGCAGGCTCATACAGGCCAAATTTCTTTAAATAACTGTGCAGCTTAGAGTAAATACAGAGGCTAATGGTATGTTACAGAATGGGATGCCCCAAAGCTGACTTGAGATCAGTATATATGCACACAGCAGCAGTGTGTAAGCAGGCTCATATAGGCCAAATTTCTTTAAATAACTGTGCAGCTTAGAGTAAATACAGAGGCTAATGGTATGTTACAGAATGGGATGCCCCAAAGCTGACTTGAGATCAGTATATATGCACACGGCAGCAGTGTGTAAGCAGGCTCATACAGGCCAAATTTCTTTAAATAACTGTGCAGCTTAGAGTAAATACAGAGGCTAATGGTATGTTACAGAATGGGATGCCCCAAAGCTGACTTGAGATCAGTATATATGCACACAGCAGCAGTGTGTAAGCAGGCTCATACAGGCCAAATTTCTTTAAATAACTGTGCAGCTTAGAGTAAATACAGAGGCTAATGGTATGTTACAGAATGGGATGCCCCAACAGGAGTGCACCTGGGACCAGTAGTGCTATGCACAGCAAAAGTGTCTTTATCAGGCCTAATTTCAATTAGAATAAGTGCAAATGGTTATGGTCTTAAATAGAGGCTGGTGTAGTCACAGAATGGGATGCCACAAAAACCAGAGAGCATGCACAGCAAACGTGTCTTTATCAGGCCTAATTTCAATTAGAATAAGTGCAAATGGTTATGGTCTTAAATAGAGGCTGGTGTAGTCACAGAATGGGATGCCCCAAAAACCAGCAGTGCACCTGGCAGGGAGCAGTAAGTCCATGCACAGCAAAAGTGTCTTTATCAGGCCTAATTTCAATTAGAATAAGTGCAAATGGTTATGGTCTTAAATAGAGGCTGGTGTAGTCACAGAATGGGATGCCCCAAAAACCAGCAGTGCACCTGGAAGGGAGCAGTAAGTCTATGCACAGCAAAAGTGTCTTTAACAGGCCTAATTTCAATTAGAATAAGTGCAAATGGTTATGGTCTTAAATAGAGGCTGGTGTAGTCACAGAATGGGATGCCCCAAAAACCAGCAGTGCACCTGGCAGGGAGCAGTAAGTCTATGCACAGCAAAAGTGTCTTTATCAGGCCTAATTTCAATTAGAATAAGTGCAAATGGTTATGGTCTTAAATAGAGGCTGGTGTAGTCACAGAATGGGATGCCCCAAAAACCAGCAGTGCACCTGGCAGGGAGCAGTAAGTCTATGCACAGCAAAAGTGTCTTTATCAGGCCTAATTTCAATTAGAATAAGTGCAAATGGTTATGGTCTTAAATAGAGGCTGGTGTAGTCACAGAATGGGATGCCTCACAGCAGACTTAAGATCAGTTCAGTATATATGCACAGTTAGTGTATAAGCAGCCTGAAAACGCTAACAAAGCCAGTCAGCCAGCCAGTAACAAACACTCAGGCTGGATGAAAAAAAAAAAAATCTCCCTGTGACTGCCTCCGATTTTTCCTAACTTTCCCTGTTTTTCGCTGACTTTCTGTCTGTCTCCTGCCTGTCTCCTGCCTGTCTCCAGCCTGTCCCTGTCTGTCTAACTGTCTCTCTCCCTGCCTACAGCAGCGTTCTGTCTCTCACGAATGCAATACAGAAATGAGGAAAAGCAAGATGGCCGCCGGCCTTAAATAGCGCTGTGACGTCACCGGGCTTGCTGGCTGCTGACAGGCTGCATGTGACTGCCCCAGCTTGCACTGGCGCGGGGTAGATGTCTGGACATGTCCCGTCCGCCATCTTGCGGACAGCAATGCCTGCTGTAATGTAATGAATGGATGTTAAAGGAAAACTTCGAGCGATCGAATCGCGGGGAAATTCGGATTCGATCCGAATCGAATTTTTCATGAAATTCGGATCGAATCCGGGTTCGTCCGGATCGATTCGCTCATCCCTAGTTATGGTCACCTGCATTGTGGCAGCCAATGGCTGGAACAGGAGCAGGAAGGAAGTAAGTGGTGGGTGTGGCTGTGTACTGACCAATGGTGGAGATAGAAAAAAAAAAAGATAGATGAAGGTGGTGTGGGGGTACCTGAAGAACAGACACGTCTTGCCAACCCTGCTGTCCCCTATAAGCAGCTGTATTAAGGCTGCCATCACCAGTAAATCCACGTCCTGACTACATGTAATGCAGGTAGGAGCGATGGCTGCTACCATAAGTGTTTCCCCTGCTGGACCGCTTTCTGCCATGGGCCTGATAGGCCTAAAAGCAGCTGCCTCCATTGTATGTACACCAGTGTGGGAGGAGGCAGCCCTGAATCTTGATGGTGTCTGTTTCTTGTCAAGAGAAACACATTTTTCATGGCCTTAGAGTATGGGCAGCAACACTTAGTTACTTATTGTGGGATATACAGTAAAGTTTCAGTTAATATTTAGGTCAGGGCACACTCAAAAGTATCTCCATTGTGTAGCGCTACACACGGCAATGTTTTTTTTTCCTTTTGAAAACAAAGCTATATTGCTAGAGTACACTGTAGTGCCTTTGAGCACACTGAGTGTAATGGACTGGAGTGAGCTGTGCTTGAGTGACAGTGCGGAGACTACTAGCCTACTACCAAGAGAGGAGTGTGAACCTGACACAACCAACAGGCTTCGATTTGTGATCAGGATCATAGGGATGCACCGGAGGCAGAGGAAAAGGAAGAAGAAATGTCCTTTCCTTTCGGTGACCAGAGCAAGGAGACAGCATAGGTCTGCTACTGCATCAGATAAGCTGCCAGGCATTTAATTTGATTGGTCAATCCTCTTATGGTCAATTCTGCATTTTGAAATTCCCCATCAAAATTGGGCATGCCAATTTGGGATGCCCCACTGTGTGAAACCCCCCAGATCAGCCACTCAGCTCATCTTTCTACCCACGGCGCATGCATGGGCTCTCATCCAATCAGCACTTTATGCTGTGCATACTAATGCACAGCATAAAGCAGTTGTTTTGAACTGAGCAGCAGCATAGGAAGCATAGGCAGCCACATTTCCAGTTTCCATGCAGAGTGTGCACGCTCCTGCTCTGATTATATCTAAATGGCTGGGCGCAGAAGTCCGTACAGCTGCAGTGATGCTGGGAAAGCGGCACCGGCCTGCGGCGAGGGGCCGGCAGAAAGGTAAGGTATTTGCAGGCCACTACAAGGGGTTCACACAGTGGATCAACCAAATCAGGATGCACCAGGCACACATAATTCAGGGCCAGCCCATCTGGTGATTGGCCCGTTTAAGGACATCAATTAAGTGCTCCCTCTGGAGAAATTCCTTAGTTTATCCTGTTTATTTCCGTTAAGTGACGAGTTGTCATCTGTGTAGGATTGCCTTTGGCAAAACTTTTGGGGAAAAAAAGATTTCAAGATCTTGTAGTCCTGCATGTTGGTAAATTCTTAATATTTGCAGCCCCTGCATGGATGGTGGTGGAACTCCAATTATTTTCTCAGCCATTTGAATAGTTCTTTGGAGCCTAGACTTGTGTTTTCTGCTAAAAAGCACTGTTTATATTTGCTGTTTCAGTCGTTAGTAGTATAATCTACAGGAACATACAGGCTACTGGATGGAGGGCTCCATTTCATGTCTGCAGCAAGGCCCGGTCACATTTAGTTATGCCCCTGCCTTACCTCTCAACTTCAAAATGGGACACTTTTTGTACAAACATATTTAGATAGAACAAAACTTGACCCATATGTTCAAACAAACCTTAAAGCAGCGCAAACCCCTTTCCCCCCAGCACCCTCTCCCCCGGCCCAGTACCTTGAACCTTGCAGCCAGCTCGGTACATGGCCTTTTTCTTTTAAACATAGGTTTTAGAATAAACAATTAGGTAGCAAGCACACCAGAAAACAAATACATGCAGAGTAAACAAAAAATATCAGCTATGGGTGCAAGCGTCCCAAGGTACCCCACCACAATGTACCTCAATTATAACAATAGTATAAAAAGTTGGGAGAGATGCACACCAGACCAAATCTTTTTGTAATGCAAAAAAGAGTGTATTAATACATATAAGAAAATTATTACATGAATCAGTGCTGTACAGTATAGTGCAATATGGTAAACAGGTACAACTATGATATGTAACACCAGGGTATATAACCCACAAAAAGGATATATAGTATCAGTAACTCTAACTGTATCTATAGACGACACTAAAGTAAGGTAAAAAGTATTACCTATGTAAGGCTAAGAGGTGCTTAAGAGGCGTTCCTGACAATTGGTGCAACCATACATTCAAGTAGTGTATAACACGGGTTAAGGAAAATGGTCTTTACAGCATGGGAGCACATTATCTGACCTCAATGCTCTGGTCAGTTCTCACAATATACATCACTCCAGGGGCAACCTCATGCAGCATATAGTTTACAATAGAGCAATAATCATGACGTTCACATCATAAAAAAAGTAAACAATAGATAAGATAGAAGTACACTTAAATTACCAGGCAGTTAAGTAGAAAGTGTGATTGCTAAATTTTACACCTACGTTACGGAGCGCACGGCTCCTTTATCAAGGCAGCGATATGAGAGATTACCTGCGCAGCGCTTATGTAGTGTCACATCTCCCCCCTGGCCGGCCAGTAGTGGCACTTCCGGGCGCGCTCACAGAGCATGCGCCGGAACGTCACTTCCGGGTTAGAGGTCCCGGCCCGCGTCACCACCGGAGTTGGCTGGCAGTGTATACCTTCGCCAGCTGGCTGCATGAGACGCAGGCGCACGGGGCCATCCTCCCCGGACGTCACTTCAACAAACTTTATCAAATGCACAAAACAGAATTGAAGAGACATAATAACTTGGAGATGCGATGTGATAAAGAAGCATTCTTCAACGTTGGAGGAGATGTTCTTGCGCTTTCATTTTTCTTATTCATGCTGCGCTTTGCACTGTGAGAGACACACAATATTAAAAACTAATAAAAACAAGGATCACCCTTCTATCTAAGATCATATTAATATGGCGTTAATCACTATGGGCAATATGTAAAGCCTGAATTTAAAACTAATGACGCTGAAGTTCCTATATGGGTTCCAGTGTACAACCATTACAGTGAATATATTGGAGTACTAAAGGGTCCACCTAAACGTGGATCCAGGGGACATCCGTAAGGAAAAACTGGAGCCCCAAAAAAACAACTGCAGCTGGAATTGCCAGTTATCAATCATCTAGGTACAAGGGTAGAATAATGATAAAGTATAGTACATTATCACCATGGTATCAGGTTCTGTGATACTGAATTCAAAAGTTATCAGAGATGAAGAGGGTAAGAAGTAAATAGATGGATGCATAGTCCAAAGTTACAAAACGAGGGGTCTCAGGGTCAATTCAAAATAGGATACTATACAATTAAGGACAGTGTTACCTTGAAATTCCATGTGTAATAACGTGGCTTGAAGCAAAGAATAATTGTACACTGTGACTCAATAGGAATGTTGTAAGGGGTCCAAGGACTGATGTAGCTGAGTTATCTGGTGTCCTACTTCCATAAAGTGGCGTGTCAGGGTAGAGTCAAGATCAGCCCGTCGGATGGCACTACGGTGCTCTGAGATCTGTACACGTAGGGCCCGTTTCGTTTTACCCACATAAGCTAGGCCACAGGGACACTTTATGAGATACACTACAAAATCTACGGTTCAAAAATGACTTAATGGGGAATCTACTACCTATGTGAGGGTGTGTAAACACTTCACTTTTAATGACATAACCACACTGGGCACAATGTCCACAAGGATACATGCCTTTGATGGGAGGTAAACGGAAGAATCAGTTCTGTGTTGGTGTAGACCTAGGGGTAACCAGGGTCTCCGCCTTGACTAATCTGTTACGTAAGTTGGCAGGTCGTTTTTTCACAAACAGTGGAGGGGCACTAAAAGTGTCTGCCAGGCGCTCGTCTCCCATTAGCACATGCCAATGTCTCTTAATTATGCGTTCGATGTATGGCATCATACGAGAGTATGTCAGTATAACAGGTATACGAGAGGATTGGTGTTTACATTTATGCTGTAGAAGTGTAGACCGGGGCTTAGACAAGTCCAAAGCAGATTTGCCCAGCGTATCCATAAAATTCCTTTATTAGAACTCAATTAAAATCCAGATCCATAGAATTGGGTGTGAATGGCCTGAAGCATGGAGGCAGGAAAACGTTACGCGTTTCAGGCCCGGGTAGGCCCTTAGTCATGACTAAGTATGACTAAGGGCCTACCCGGGCCTGAAACGCGTAACGTTTTCCTGCCTCCATGCTTCAGGCCATTCACACCCAATTCTATGGATCTGGATTTTAATTGAGTTCTAATAAAGGAATTTTATGGATACGCTGGGCAAATCTGCTTTGGACTTCATTTACCTTTGGAGGAGTTGATACAGGATCTCCCATGTCCGTGCGTATACAAGGTTGGTGAGCTGGCTAAACCTATATTACATCGGGGCTTAGACAAGGCCTTCAGTTTCGCCTGTTCAAGAATTTTAATGGGATAACCCTGTGCAATGAAATCCTTAGTGAGTTGGTCTGCCCTTTGTAAAAAGGTGGTCTCATCAGTAATGATGCGACGAAGCCTAATATATTGACTATATGGTAGACTGTTTCTCATAGGTGTGGGATGAAAGCTAGAGTAATGCAGGAAGGTATTCCTGTCCGTGTCTTTTTTATAAAGGTCCATTGTGATTTTTTGGTCATCAATGGATACTTGTACATCAAAAAAATGGACCTGTTGTGTACTGTATTCAAGTGTAAAACTGATTGTAGGTTCAGCTTGATTTAGTCGAGAGACAAATTGGAGCAAGAGATCAGAGGAGCCCTCCCATAGGAAAAATATGTCATCAATGTAACGAACCCAATATAACACCGATGATGTATATACCTGGTCAGTGTAAACATGTTAATGCTCGAATCTGTCTATATAGAGATTAGCATAGGCTGGTGCTACATTTGACCCCATGGCGGTCCCTTGGAGTTGCATGTAATAGTGTGTATTGTAGCGAAAATAGTTCTTAGTCAAAAGAATAGTCAATAAGTCAATGCATAGTTGATTAAATTCAGGTGTATTATCCATCGTTCCAAGGGCCTCTGCTATGGTGTCAATTCCTTGGGAGTGTGGAATGGATGTGTACAGTGACGATACATCCATACTACAAAGAATAGTCTGTTTGTGTAGGGGGCCCAAATTTCCAATTTTACTCAGGAGGTCCCCAGTATCTAAAAGGTAGGACCTCGTGGATAAAACAATAGGCTGTAGTACCTTATCAAGGAATATGGCGATGTTCTGGAAGACAGAGTTCGTCCCCGTGACTATAGGCCTGCCAGGAGGTTTAGTGGGATGCTTATGTATCTTCGGGAGAGTGTAGAATACAGGTGTAATTGGTGTATCTATCAACATGAAGTCGTGTAATTTTTTATCTATAGTCCCGGCTTCCTGGGCATGGTCTATGATCCTTGTTAGTTCCAGTTGTATATCTGTAAGGGGGTCACCATCCAACTTCTGATAGATTTTATGGTCTTGGAGCTGTGTTCTAATCTCCATATCATAATAAGAGCGGTCTAACACTACTGTGGCTCCGCCTTTGTCAGCGGGTTTGATGATAATTGTGGTGTCTTTGACTAAGGATTCTAAAGCCATCCTTTCTGCACGTGTAAAGTTATTTGAATTAAATGGTGTCCGTTTGGGCGTCCAGTTAAGTGAATGTATGTCCTTCTGGATTAATTTGATAAATGTGTCAACACAAGGACTAGTATTAGTGGGAACCCACTTACTTTTTTGGTTTGCAAGTACTGAGGTCTGGTCTGGTCATGATAGAATGTTGGTCCAAAGTGTCCGGCAAGCCCTGATCAGAAACTGTGGTGGCAAAAAAAGATTTGAGTTTAATGGTTCTAAAGAAACGATATAATTCTATCTCGGTGTCAATAGGATCACCAAAATATTCAGGGACAAAACCTAATCCTTTATTCAGTACCTGTAACTCCATTGGGGACAGGGGTCTGCTGGAGATGTTGACAACTAGGTTTTCTGTTGGTTCTGACTCCGGGTTACCATTTGACTTGGGTTTCCTACGGCCCCTCCTCGTCCTCTTCTTCGTCCACGGAACGGGTAGGACGGGGGTACCCCTAAAAAATGTGTCCTCTGCTGTTCTGAGTCACTACTCGAGTCACTATTTGCTCCTTGCGGTCTATGGGTCTGAGTTCTTAGGGACCTACGTATTTCCCTCCAGGTGTAGACCTGGTCCTCACGATAATCCTGTGTGTCCCTTCTGAACTTGTTTAACTTAAAGTTCAGTGTGTCTGTCTCGTATTTCGTCAGTTGGGCATTAAATTCGTCCAAGTAGGTTCTAAGGTCGGTAATATTAATATGTTTTTCTAGCTGTTGTTGGGCCTCAAGAATCGAGGTCTCAATATTTGTAATTTGGGATTGTATTCCCTCAATGGTCAGTGCAATAAGGTCGAGGCTGCATTTATTAAAACGTAGGTTTTTCCACCAAGAGAGGCCATGCCATTTTCAAGACTGCCGATTGGCTGGTCTCAGAAATGCCAGCTGATATGACCCAGACCGCTATCCGCATCCTCGTTTCTCTGTAGTTTGGGGATCTGGATGGCTGCACATAGGAGTGCACTACACAGGAAAGCCAGAGATGCGGCTGCCAGTGAAGACAGCGCTATGGGAGCTGTCACACAGTGGGGAATCCTCATTTCGGAAACCCCAAGGGCAGGCTAGTGGCCAGCCCTGGAGAATCAGACTGGCCGGGATGCCTCTTGTTCCACTTTGATGAGTTTACATATGCAGACAGTGTGTGTGGGGGGGGGGGGGGGCTTGAACAACTGCACATTTCCTTTTCAAATGATTTTTAGTGTTTTGAAAAGTGTTTTCATGTACAGAAAATAGATGTATCTCTCATTGAGACATGTCTCAAAGAATTCTGTTTGTGATCCTTACATCAAAGGACAACAGGTATGATCAAAGAATGGGCATAAGACCTAAATCAAATATGTATGTATGAAACATATTTATTATTTGCGGGGTCTAAGGAAGAAATTTTAATCATATACCATTTAGAAATAGAAATCCTAAGCCCTTAAGTAGTTGAAAATAGAAAGAATGTAGGAGGGAGGAAAATAAAAGGGGAAAGAGAGGGGAAGTTAAGACGTCAACATCAGAGGAGGGTTAGAGATTTAGTAGGGCACAATTAAAAGATTTGGGGAAAAAAGTGCAAAGCAAAATCCTCCCAGACCTGCAAATTTGTGAAGTGATCCCTTATTAAATGCAGCGATTTCTCATAAACCATTATATTATTCGACGAGAAATTGCAAAATGCTGCTAGAACCTGCATTTTTTATTCCTCCTGCATGTTTTGACAGTTCTTAGTTACAATTGGCAAGCCTGATTTTACAGATACTTATGATAAGACTGAAAAAGTGTAAATAGCCTGGAGGAAACTTAATAGGATAAGAGAGCTATATCTGATTATTAATATTATTAATATTGATTCATGAAACACTGTTATATTTCACGGAGCTTTACAAATTAGTAATGACAAACAAGGGTAGGAAAGGCAATGTTAGTACATAGCACAAGCCAAACCACAGAACACACATTTCTACAGCAAAAACATACCCAGTGGTTGCAAAACACATTAAAACAGAAAGCCATGCTGTTTTATTGTACGGTCAAAAGGTTGTGGATGACGTGAACGGACGTGCCTTGCTAACCCATGGGAGGGAAACCTCCTATTATACTATCAGTTTGCTAACAAAAACATCCTTCCTATCAAAAACTACAGATTTAACTATAGATAGATAACTTCGACTCCAAGTTGACCAGATGTTAACATCAAAGTGAGCAATTTATCATTAAAATGATTCAGTTACCAAACCTGAAAAATGTGTAGGCAGAAAATCCTAGGATCATGCTAAATACACCTCCATGAGTGATTCAAAGTCATGGCCTTGTAATGTGTGTGCATACTATCAAAAACACGGTGTGATGATTGTCAATTTGTCATCACCAGTCTTCAAAGCAGCAAAGATCTTTTGTTTGCATTAATGTATTTTCTGTGTGCCACTTGTTGGCTTGCCTGTTTATGGTCTGTGTGATTGTCTGGCTCTTTCCTCTGTAGTCTGTGCAATATTGTCAGTCCTCACCCAGGCATTCCAAATTGTCTTTCCGATCTACCCTTCAAATGTTCTTTTTTTTTTTTAATTAAACGTTTTTATTGAAGGAAGCAAGAATTACAGTGCAAGAATTACAGTGCTTGGCAACGCAGTGCCACAGGTTTATACATATAACAAAGAGCACATAAACATATATCTAAACATGAACAGAGTCGCTTGATGACGATCATAGATGGTCGTAGAACCATACGAAAGAGGTGCAGGGCCACAGTAGGCCCTGCTCCCCACGGCCCTGGGCAGCGGCCCCGTTCAGTGGCACACTTTATCTGCTGCAACCCTCGCCTCCAACTTTCATTTCAAAGGGTAAAACAACAAGGCAAAACCAAACCATTCTGGAATAAGTAACGGGGGGGGGGGAAGGAGGGAGAAACAAAACGGACACAATCGAGGAAGAAGCGGGAGGGAGAGAACTGTGTGGGTACTAGGAGAGGGGTGGGGCGGAAAGGTCACCCCACCAGTAGCCTACCCAGGCCATGTTACGTATAAAGGGGGAAGTCTGACGAGAAGGTGAAATGATCCCACTCCTGCCAAATCCGCCTATGTTTTTCATGAGTCCCCCTGAGTGAGGCAGTGAGTTCTTCCATCCTACAAATCTCCTGGACAGCAGCCAGCCACTGCGCTGTAGTGGGGGGTTCTGTGGACTTCCATTTGGCTGGTATGCACGATCTGGCAGCACTTAGCAGTGGGGCAAGGAGGGATCTACGCCTTAGTCCCATAGAGGCCGGAGCCAAGTTAAGCAGGTAGCATGCAGGGTCTTCGCCTAGATCAATCCCCGTCAGTTTCCTAACGACCTCCCTCACCCCCCTCCAGTAGCCGGCTAACTTCTCGCATTCCCAAAAGACATGTAACATGGTCCCTCTATTTCACATGCACCTCCAGCAGAGGGGGGAGGAGGAAGGGAACATGGCCGCCAGGAGCGCTGGGCCCGGTACCATCGGGAAAGGATTTTGAAAGTGGTCTCCTGATACTTACAGGAGATGGAGCTCCTATGCGCCAGCTGAATCATGGCGCACCTTTGCTCATCCATAAAGGTTCTGTTCAGTTCCTTCTCCCAGCCCCTTACATAGGGTGGAACAAAGTCATCTGGAGGCTCCACCAGTAACGAATACGAGTATGACAGGGCTCCCCGAAAATGACCGACCCCCAGACAGATCTGCTCAAATTGCGTTGGCCGCCTCGATGCGTCAGCCGCGGACCCGACCGACCGCTGATAGTGCAGAAGCTGGAGGGTCTGTAACTGCGTAATGGGTCTGAGGACGAGGTCCTCAACCAGGGCCTCCGGTCTCCTCCACTCGCCATCAACCTGCATATGGAGCCTTCTGAAACAGTTCTGCTGAATCCAAGCTTTAAAAGGGCCCCCAGCTATCTCCACCGGGAAGTCAGGGTGGCCCAGGACCGGCGCCAAGGGGGACTGCCCGGGTGAGAGGCCCGGTCTTGGAAAAAATCTGTCCACCGCTCTCCTAGACGGGCCAATTGTGGGGTGCTTGTTCAGCTGTGGGAGTTTATTCAATGGGACCCATGGTAGACCCGGGAGAGGGCAAGGGGAAGCAGCTTGTTCCAACTGGACCCACTGTTTCAAGGCGGAGTGTCGGCACCAGTCAATAACTCGGCTCAAATGAGCCGCTGCGTGATAACATCTCCAGTCCGGCAGGCCCAACCCCCCCTTAGATTTAGAGATTGTCAAGAGAGAAGCCGCCATGCGGTGAGACCGACCAGCCCAAACAAACTTGGTGCACATTCCCGTGAGCTGTTTAAAGAAGGTAGAGGGGACATCTATTGGGAGGGTCTGGAATAAATACAGTACCCTGGGGAGGATGTTCATCTTGATGACACTAACCCTTCCGAACCAAGAAAAGACTCCCCTGTTCCACTTCAGGAGGTCTTCCTCCAGCCGTCTTAACAGTGGGGGTAAATTCAAGGCATACGTTTCTTGCAGTTTGGAAGGGATCCGTGTGCCCAAATATGTAACTGCCTCCCGCTCCCAGTTAAAGTGAAAATTTTTCATGATTTGGCTCAGTCTCTCTGCGGGGACATTAATGTTCAAAGTGGAGGTTTTTTGGAAGTTGATTTTATAATTGGCGACCTCCTGGAAGCTCCTAAGCTCTGCAAGCAGATTCGGCAAGGTGATCTCAGGCTTTGTGAGAAAGAACATCAGGTCATCGGCATACGCCGCCACCTTGTGCTCGGTCCCGCCCACCTTCACGCCCGCCACATCCACATTTTGTCTAACTAGCCGAAGGAATGGTTCCAGCGAAATGATGAAAATAAGCGGAGACAATGGGCAGCCCTGTCGCGTCCCGTTAAATAATTGGAAAGCCTGAGAGGGCAGGCCGTTCACCACCACGGATGCCGAGGGGCAGGTGTATGAAGCCAGGACCCGGCGAAGCATCTTGTCGCCCAGCCCGATGTGCCTAAGGGTCTCCTCCAGGAAGGCCCAACTCACCCTATCAAAGGCCTTCTCGGCATCCGTGGAGAGAAGCAGCGCAGCCCCCCCCATCCGTTGCACGTGGTGGATCACCCCCATAACTCTTATCGTGTTGTCTCTTCCCTCGCGGTTCGGGACAAAGCCCACCTGGTCCCAATGTATGAGGTCCGTGAGGAGGGGGGCTATTCTATCCGCCAGGATTTTATTATAAATCTTAAGGTCGCAATTTAGCAGGGATATGGGCCTATAACTGCCACACTGTGCTGGGTCCTTACCCGGTTTGGGGATGACTGCAATGCTAGCTCAGAGGGTATCCCGCGGGGGGGAGGTCCATCGCTCAAGGAGCCAAAGGACGAAATAAAGTGGAGGCCCAAGATGCCCGTCAGTTCCTTATAATACTCCAAGCTGAAGCCGTCCGGGCCAGGGGCCTTTCCAGGTTTCATGCCTCTAATGGCCCTCGTGAATTCCCCCATGTCAATCTCCTCCTCCAGAGCCTCCGCCATGCGCCGCTCGATTCGGGGAAGGCCCGATTTCCGGATATAGGCCCTGATTTTTTGTAGGTGAGCCTGAGACTTATTTTGCGGGAGATTATACAGGTCAGCGTAAAAATCCCTAAAGGTCTTAGCTATGTCCCCTATGTTATGGTGTCTGTTACCGCCCGAGTCAAGTACGCTGGGGATGAAATTTCTGGCCCGCTGCCCCCGTAGAGCTCTAGCTAAGGCTCTGCCGCTTTTGTTGCTAAATTCATAAAAAAACCTACGGCATCTAGCTATCTGGCCTCTAACCTTCACGAAGCTCACATCCCGGAGGGCCTCCCGGAGTTCAGCTAATTTTACACCTACAGCGGGGTCTAAGGATTGTTTATGCCGAGTCTCCAGACTCCGAATCTCCTGCAGCAAGTGAGCAGTCTGTTTCTCCCTCTCCTTTTTAAGGTAGGCACCCCTTCTAATCAACAGGCCACGGATCACGCACTTGTGGGCCTCCCATTGCGATAGGCGAGGAACATCGGGGGTATCATTTACCGAAAAAACTCGGTGATTGCCGAACAAATTTCCGCCTTGAACTCAGGGTCCTGGAGGAGGGAGCCATTAAGCCTCCAATGTCCCGATGGGGGGGGAGAGTCCGGGATCGACAGGATGATGGAAATGGGAGCGTGGTCAGAGACTGAAATTGAGCCTATGGAGGGCCGCGATATGAGATGCACGTATCGGTGGGGGACCAGGAACCAGTCAATACGCGAATAAGTATTGTGAGGGGGGGAAAAGTAAGTGTAGTCCCTTTCTCTGGGATTCACGATCCGCCAGACATCTAGAAGTTGATGTTCGAACAAGAGGGCTTTAATTCTCCTCAGCGCTGAATAGGGGACACTAGAGTTCCCCCTAGAGGTGTCGAGCTGAGGGTCTAGAACACAGTTGAAATCGCCCCCCAGGAGGAGAATGCCAGTAGCGAACTCCGCCAACCTTTCCAAGGAGGACCTCAAGAGCTTAGTTTGGTTCGACCTTGGACCATAACAGGTCGCGAGCGTCACTTTCTGAGTATAAAGAGTGCCCCGTACGAAGAGGTATCTACCTTCAGGGTCATGGATCACCTCCTCCATTGTCCAGGGAAGGTGTCCTGCCAGGACGATGGCTACCCCCCTCGACTTGGAGTCAGGGGATAAGCCATGGTACTGGTGGCGGAAGTGATGGCTGGATAGATTGTGCACTCTCCCCTCCTTAAGGTGAGTCTCCTGGAGGAAGGCGATTCCCGCTCCCAGTTGCTTCAGCTCACTTAATACGGCGGAGCGCTTAGCGGGGGAGTTTAGGCCCTTAACGCTCAAGGACGTACATTGGACTCTAGCCATTTTAAGCCAAGTGATGCCGCCCCTGATTCAGCGGTTAATGGCACCAGGGAGAAATGGGCCCCAAGCCTGCAAGAGGGACAAATGGGGAAGAGAAAGAGGACGGGAGGGGGGGAGGCAGTGGGAGGGAGGGGGGGAAAATACACCAGGGACACACTAATTGACAGGCACACTAGACAAAGGGAATCACACTGAGGTGGGATAGACACCCGTCGAACCCTAGGCACCCAAGGCCACCAAAACGTCACCTCAGGGAGCCTCAGGGTCCTGGCCTATGGTGGGGGCGAAACGGGTCTGAGAGGTATAAGGAGGGTCCCCTGGCCATCCCTACTTCCAACCTACTGGGGGAGCCCCCACCGACTGAACTGTCGGCGGAGGTCCCCACCGCAGGATAATACCCACAAAAGCTTTAAATCGTTAGTTAAGTACAAAGCCAGTAGATAAGTATATGCAGCCCCAACGGCCAGTAGTCGGGGGCCCGGCGGCGGAAATAAGAGGCGTCCGGGCAGCCGACTAGCTAACCACAACCAATCAGAAAATGGGCAACCAGAACTACACATGTGCCCAGGTGCGATATAAATAAGTATGGAGCTGACTCGTGGCTCGCCGGGTCTGCCCCGTATGAGGGACCATGCCGAATCCGGGGACGGTGCCCAGCTCGGCCGGCCGACCATTAAGGGGGAGGTGAACACAGCACCCGAAGGCGCTTGCCTCGACCCCGCACTCCACTAGCCGCCGGAGTAGGCGGGGAAGCAGCCCAGCGAGCTCGAGCCACCCAAAGCAAGCAAACACATTCTGAAAAACGTTGAGAGATGTCCCGCATGCCCAATCACCGCGGGGAGAAGCATGGCTAAGAATGTAGAGCACTGTTAACAGTAAAGGGGCTGGTTCAGGCCCATCAAGACCGGCCCCAGAAGGGGTGGCCCCCAGCTCATCCGAGGCAAGCCTCGCATGAGGGGGACCAGCCCACACGGGCGCAAGTAGCGCCCAAGCGCGGAGAGCCGCGCCGCCCGCCCGTCAGACAGGCTAAACAAGCCGGGAGCCGCCCAACGAGCCCGACGCGCAGCCCACAGGATCTTAAATAGGAGCAAGTTATGTTCATCAAGGCATCATTCCATGCAAGGATATCACCGATGGCGGTGAGGCACGTCTAATCTTCATTGGCCCCCCGGCGGGGGTCTCTTGATGGACCCACGGCAGGCCTGCCACGAGCCGCCCCTCCGCCCCTCGGCCGCCGAATCCTCTGTGGCTGTCTCTCCGGAGGCTGCAAGGGGCCCATAGGAAGCGAGATGTCTCTCCAATCCGGGACCTCTATTGGGGGGGAGTCCAGGAAGGCAAACAGGCCCGACAGGTCTGCATGGGTTTTCATGGTGAAGGTGCGTTGGTTTCTGCGGACCACAAGATGAAAGGGGTACCCCCAGCGGTAGGAACCCCCACAATCCCGTATCTTGGAGAGCAAGGGCTTCAGGACTCGCCTCATCATTAGGGACCTACGTGACACATCCGGAAACAGCTGTAAGGGGGCTCCATCGAAGCATATTCGGCCCTGCTCCTAAGCCTTTGCCAGAATGTCCTCTTTCACAGCGTAATAGTGCAAGCGGCATATGACATCGCGTGGGCGGGATGGATCTGTAGGTCTGGGACCAAGGGCCCGGTGTACGCGGTCTATCACTATCTCGGTATCCGGCGGGCGGCGGAGTATGTCGTTGAAAATGCCGATTATGGTAGGGCGAAGCTGGTCTGGACCCGTCGCTTCAGGGAGACCTCTGACGCAGATGTTATTGCGTCGGCTCCTGTTTTCAAGGTCATCTAGGTGCAGAACCGCCGCCTGCGCAACTGCCTTCTGATGGGTCAGATCTCTCTCCAACGCCTCCAGCCTCTGGGTGGTTGCGGCCCGTAACTGCTCCAACGAGTCGACTCTGGTATCAAGATTGCCCACCGTCTGCTGCAGGTCTGAGATATCCTTTTTAAAAGCGCCTTCCACCCTCTGGATGAAGGATTCAAGGTCATCTCTGGTAGGTAAGGTTTTGAGCTCTGTCTTCAAGGCCGCAAGACAGGGTCCAGAGAGGGGTGCTGCGCCACCTGGGGAGCGTAGGCAACGCAGGGGACATCACTCCGGGGCTGGTACGCTATTCTCGCCCCAGGGGGATCGCGCTGAAGTGAACCCTGGGGGCATCCCGAGTCTCCAGGCAGTGGAGGCCGGCCAGAGTTGGTGCTAGCGGGAGCCCCTGCGCATGCACCACCATATGGAGCTGGCACCGTTGTTCCCCCCCTCTCCGCCGGGAGCCGGTTACAGGACCAGGCAGGCCCCGGGGAAGCATTTCTCTGCTGCTGGGCCGGGGGAAGGGGCATCCCAAGCCAAGTCCCACCCGCGTGCCTCATGACTGAAGAGCCCGGGGTCCCAGTTCTGTGGGTATGAGGCGAAGTCGGTTCAGCCCGAGGGGGAGAGTCTCCTGCTGGCTGGGGAAGATCTGGGCCAGGACTGAACCCCAGGTCCGCCGGCTCCCGCCAAGATGGTGGGGAGGGGGTAGCCGCTGAAGATCGGTAGGGGGACTCCACCATAGCCCCAGTCCCGCCAGAGCGCGCCCCGCAGTGAGGAGAGGGAGGGTACAGGTCCGGGCTTGGGCAGCTCAGTTGGGACATACCTGGGCTCGCCGGTGGTATCCCTCTCGCCTCAGTCCAGGTCCGCTCCTCCTGCAGGCCTCCATGGGGGGGGGGAGCTTCTCCCCTCTCCCCTGCACGTGTCTTCTCAGGGGCGGCCTCCTCGGCACAGCATTCGTTCCGGCGTCCCTGCTCGTGTCTCCTCGAGCACGCATCACGGGCGGTGGGGAGGCTTTCCCCCGCCCTCCGCTCCAGCCGCACGCCGGTCCCCACCGGCTCTCCCGCCGCCGCCGCGGCTCCCTCCGCAGCTCCGCCGCCTCGCGTCTCCGGCGGGACAAACAAGGGAGGGCAGCTCACCGCCCTAGCATCGCGGGTCACGGCGGGGGTCCCCGATGGCGAGAGGGACCTCGCGTCCACGCGGTCTCGGCCGCCCCGATGGCCAGAGGAGGTCCCAGCAGCTCCAGCCGGGGCCGGCGCCATTTTGGATGAGGCGCTCTCACGACCTGACATGGTGCCTCGGTCCATATAGGCGCTGATCTTGCGGCTCCGGTTGCTTGAGGGCGTCTTAGCACCCCTCCGCTTCTTCGCCATGGCTTGGCAGATGCTATACAAGTGGGTAAGCCCTTAATATATTTAATTTGCCAGGACGGCCAGCGGGAGCCCAAGCTGAGCACGTCCTCACTCTCCCATAGCCGGCCACGTCCCCCCTGTTTCAATGTTTATAACCAGAGGATTCACACCCTGATGTGAGAGAAACTGGATTAAATAAAATAGCTTGCATGCATTCAGTGACTGGAGCTTCAAGGAGGGGGACCACTTTTCATACAGCTTGGTGTGAAGAATAGCTAATCCACTGGTAGGTGCTCTCCCATGTTCCTCTCATTCATGTAAGTGGAAAAGCCTCCTCATCACCTCGCTCCTCCGCCTCTCCGTGACATCAGCGCTTCCTCAAATGTTCTTTTCTAACCCACCTTTCTACTGATGCATCACTTAACTTTCTGCAGTGTGTGTGGCTCTATAAGCTTATAGTAGCCACAGCCTCCTGTCTGTGAGTTACCAGGCTTCCTATATTCCTGAGGTCGCTAGACTCACTCCCTGTATACCAGGGCCATGAGCATGAAGGCTGCTTATATCCCAGGGCTGCTTGCACACTTCAGTCTATTTGTTTCATATGCACTTTCTCCTTTCAGTGATTACCTTGTTCTGTCTGCTGTGCAGTTTGTGTCTTGTCATCTTTTGAGCCCCTGTTTCCCCCCCAAGTCTGCAACAACTCCAAGGGCTTTTGCAACCTCCGACATCTGGAGTTTGTCTGAAGACACAGGGTGGTTATGGGCTCGCTGTTGAGTGCCAGGCCTCCTGTGCACCAGGTGGATGGACGCTTGCCTTTCTGGTGAAGTACATGTGTTGTGTATGTCTTTGTCAGCTTATTTTGCCTGCTCCCAGTCTGTGATTCTACACCTCTGTTCTTGGTTGGCACCCCTGTGACCTCCTTGTTTATTTTTAATGCTTACCAGTTCCCATATTCATGAAGGGATAGCGTCAGGTTGTGCCTTGTAAATGAGAGGCAGCGTCAGGTAGCGACAGGTTAACGCCGGACACGGCACGCAATTACACATTTATCAAGCAGAATCTGTTGAGCGACTGGGATAACCCCATGTATCGTCCGATTCATCATTATCCCAGCCTCAGCCAACAGAGTGGCGTTCAGCCTTGCAGAGCGCCACGTATGAACTCTTGCTACCTGACGCTCTCCCATACATTTCAATGGACGTTCTTTTATTTCTTTTTAAACAGGGTTTTTTTTTTCTTTTTTAAATCTCAAATAATGTTGTGACCTCTTCTGGCATAGAAAAAGCCATTTTTTCAAATATTTTTCAGGTTTTATATATTTATGCAGAATTGAAATTACAGGTCTGGTATTAATGTGTTCATGTTACAATGTAATAACAATGTAATTCCATATGATTTCGCATTGTTACTGGTGGATACATGCTAAAAAACAGACTTTAATCAAACAGCCTCCGGCGATCTGGGCTTCAGAGAAGAATTTTTGAGCGCCAGAGTTGTGTGAGGCTGTTTTTTGATGAATATGTTGTGAGTCGGTCGCACTGACCAGTCGCTAACATGCGCTCCCATACAGCGCTGTACTGGTCAAATAGCGACTCCTCACAATGTATTCATCATTGCTGCACAGCAACTGAGTTGCTATGAACTAGCGACCCACGGCCGAGCACAGCGACTACTAGCGGGCGCTCTGAAATGCCTGCTACAGACGCTCATCTGTCACTACCTGGCGTTAGTGATGAATCAGCCTGCAAGTTCTAGTACCCAGTACTTGTTCTAGTCTAAAGCAGTCCCTTCTTTATTTCTCAGTCTGTATTTGAGTCCAGTCATGTCTCAGTTCCCGGGCCAGACACCAGTACCAGGTAAAACCTTTATTTTGCCCATGGACGCCCAGCATTCAGGCATGTGACATACAGATACAGCACTGCAGTAGTTAATTATAATAATTCGCTCACACATTCAAAGCTGCATTTTTCCAGTAAGCCTTTTTTTTCTTTATATGTGAATGAAGGCAATGATTCCAGGAGTGTGTACTAAGGCTTCCAAATATCCCAGGAGAAAGGAAACCCAACAGGGTAAACAGGCCGTGTGGGGAAGGTATTTTCTTTTATCGCACTTCACCTATGCACCAATCAAGGTATAGGTTCATTTTAAGCCAAGACCTAAATTGGGCCTCGGTTCATAGTCTAACCACCAAAGTAACAAAACCATCAGATATAGAAAAAAATTTATAATGAATAAACAACATAAAACATGCTCAGTCCGGAAATTCCCAGTTTGCAAGTCAAAGTGCACAGACCTGTGCAAAAAAAAAAAGAAAAGTTGTTTCAAAAGAAAAGCACCTACAAGAAAAGGCTGCAGTGCAGAATTCTTCACCTTTCAGGGGTCAGGTGAGACCCTTGCTGTAGAGGAATATTTTCGGGAGCCTAGAGAATGACATGATTCAACACTATACTTTTCTGCCTAGGGTCAGCATTATCTTCATGCAGAACAAGGATAGATCTTTATTGCCCCTGTATTAATTACAGAAAGCTCAATCAACTCACTGAAGGCAAATTCATCCCTACAGGAACTGATGGTTAAAAACATTTGTATCGGGCTGTGGGGTAACTTAACTACTCAGTTTAGCTGCTCAGTTTATTGATCAAAGTTAATAACAGAAATGGGAGACACATGCTTAGACTTAGACTTAGCGAGTCTGGAAAGTTCCACACACATATCAAGGGCATGTTTCTTGCTGTATTCGTGTTACAATAGTGTGATGGTGGGTTGGAACCGGAAGTGAAAATATCAAATTATTGCCAAAATACATATACATAACCTAACACAAGGACACTGATTAAAAAAAACAAGGTAGCCTTGCAGCTTGAGCCCCCCACATCAAATCCTTTCGATAAACTCTATAGCTAATGTGCAAGTGCAAAAAGACTAAATAAGTATTACAGTGCAATGGAGCCAGATTAACAAGTAAAGAAAATATTAGGAGAAATATTGGATGTTCAGCATGCAGGGCAACAATCCCGAAGGCATATGGTCCCCAGAAGGTGAGTTCTTCCGAGGGACCCTGGGGGCTAACAGGGAGGGAACTTTTTATAATGCAGAAGTAGGCCCTCTATGGATTTGCCCCCATGTGACATCACCTCAATGAAATGTATAGGTATAGAGGGGATTCACACTTCCCCAGTGACCTGTGCCCCCTTCAACACCACCATCGCCAGCAGCATTAGAAAACACAAGCCCACTGGACCAGCAGGGAGCCACCAACATAGTGGACCAGTCGGGATGAGGCTGCTTGGCGGGGGTGAAACAAAGAGGGGTGAGTATTCTAAAATGTATTTTAATAAATGTGTTTTTTTTATCTGGAAACTCTCTTTGTGCACTGATAAGGGGTCCAATGGACTAGGAAATAACAAATATTGGCAAAAAATCATGTGATTAAGTTAAAAGGCCTGTGGCAAGGAGGTAGTGCTATGAAGGGTATTTACACATGTCCTGTGTTTTACTGTGCACAACATGACAAATGTGTAAGTGGTTGTGAGTTGCTGAGTTGCCTCTAAACCAAGATAGGGAGGATGGGGCAGCTCTTCTTTCCTCTAGGCCAAGTATACTCTCCATTGAAGTGGGTGGACAGTCATCTTTTGCATATGATTCCTAGTCTTTTCACATTCTTGCCTTTTTTTGAAGCACTGACCACAAATGTTGCAGATGCCTATGTTTTTTTTATCAGGAAAGAAATCAAATAATGCCCAGACAACAGAGGTCCAATGACCTGTCCCTAGCAGTGGACCTTAATGGGTCCTGGGTACAGGCCCGGATTAACGTAGGGGCGGACGGAGCTGCCGCTCCAGGCCCCTACGTTAAAACATGCCCAGCAGCCTGCAAACGCGGCCCGCATGGGCCGCCCAGCGCCCGTGGGCAGCAACACGGAGGTACAGAATGGGGCTGTCCCATTGCTTAGTAACAGCTGTCAGAGCCAGGCATATGTAGCAGAGCTGGGGAAAGCACCTGGGAGAAGAAGCAGGAGCCGTTGATCGGCGTACATTACATACAGTCAGCGAGGGGGAGAGGCAGAGAGCTGCTGAGGCTGCATTGGCTCAGCCTGTGTGACAGGCAGCATAAGCCCCGCCCCAAAGGCTCAGACTTCCTGTTCATCAAGGTACCACAAACCACAACACTGCTATGGAGAGGTAAGTAGCAGACAAATCTGCCATCATAAGAGCAGCCTCCCTGTCTGCCCCTGCTGAGTGTTTCCTCATTCTCAGCAGGACACACAATGATCTCTGTCTTGCTCGTGTGCTCTCTCTGCCCCCCTCCCCTGGCTGTAAGTTTAACAAAGCTGCGGGGGGGGGGGGTGTTGCTTCTATCGGTCTGGGGCCAGAAGCAGCCTGAGAGATAGTTCCAGGCAGAAGAAAGCAGATCAAAGGTCAGTCAGGCTGCTGGTAACTCCGGGAAGGGGGGGGGGGGGTAACTCTTAAAGTGGACCAACACCCACGGGTGATCGGCCCGGGAATCTATAAGATTCCCGGGCCGATCACCTCCCTCCCCGCGGGACATCCCGATCTCGCGTGAAACCCCCCCAAACACCCCAAACTCCTTACCTTATCTTCGGCGGCCGGCCGCCGCCGCCTCCCTCGCACCCCTCTAGACGTGCGCGCGCCCGCGCCGGCCGTCTGTGCATGGCCGCCGCGGGCACGCGCACGTCAAGAGGGACGCGCGGGAGGCGGCAGCGGAGGAGCCGCTTGTCCGCGGCTTGTCCGTCGGCGCGGGGAGAGGTGAGTTCGGGGGGTTCGGGGGGGTTTCACACAGCGGGCACCCCGATCGGGGGTGCCCCACCGAAGTGGACCAAGACCCAGAATAGTCAAAATCCTGGGTGTTGGTCCACTTTAAGTGCTATAGACTGGGAAGAGTTTAAAAAAAGTCTTGCTCCTGTCCAGTGTTTGAGGGGGGAGGAAGGGGGATTGTATTTGCTGCAGAGGGAAAGGGACACTTCCAAGGCAATGGTATGGTTTGCCGTTAGTTTGTTATCAAGGCAGACCAAAAGCACAAATGACTTTTGATCCACATCTCTCTTGGGGTGCATCCTGATTTGGGATGCCCCCTAAGATTTACGCTATGTGGATCACAAAATAATTTGTGCCTTTTGGTTTGCTTTAAAGAAAAAGTAAGGTCACACAAAAAGTACGTCCACAGTTCTCCACAGCATGAGAACATCCTCATATATATGCCCCATATAGCAAGCAGGTGATACTGGCCTCATTCTTCTCTCCCCACAGACTGCTTGCTAGCAATCATTTAGGGTCTGCTTGTCTGGTGGAGCTGAAAGGTCTGCCTTGCCATACGATAATGTGCAGCGGAGCATCTGAAATCAGGATGCCCCCATGCTGCAGAGGTCAGAGGAAATCAAGTCATCTTTGACTTCATTTCCTCTTTAAAATGTTGCCAGAACCTGGGATTTTGCTCCCCTGAGTTTTGTGAAACCCCTCAGTTCACCTGATTCCTTAATCCAGCAATCCTGCACATGCGCAGCCCCCAGTGTCATCCATGGTCATCTGCATCAGGCAGACTCAGATGGTTGCCAGCGGGAGCAGACATGGTGGCGGGTGCTGCAGCAATAAAGAGCTTGCTGTAAGTGAGTGTCAGGCGAATCAGGGCATCCCAACTCAGGAGGGTGGAATCTGCTTGAACTCTGATAATTACTTTTAGGTTCTTTTAGGGAATATGCTCACACTGTGTTTATTTATTCTTAGTATACAGTACGTCCTGCTCCAGATAAGATTACTCATACTTGGGAATTACTCGGCCAGATGGCGCTGGACTGCAGAGACAGCGTAATTGGCTCCTCCCGGCCCCTCAAATACCAGGGACCTCCCACAAATCCCCAGATTTTCTCAGCAGTCTGGACTGCGAAGGACAAGAAGATGTCTCGCAGGTGAGCGGGGCTATTAGCCTGCGGCCCTGTAGGACTATTCCCATCCGTTCCATTATTAATTTGCCTCCCAGCCTTGGCTGCGCTGGTCCGGGTGACGGTAGGCAGCACCGCTGTCAGGTGCTTAGGAGCGCTGCTCCACCGCAATCCCCCACCAAAGGGTAGGCGGTATAGGCATATGGTGAGCCTCTATGGTATGCCCCTCCTGCACTATTGCCCCTTGCCCCTGTCTATCGGTGGGCCCTATTTAAGTGGCCGCTGTCCTCCCTCGCTCTCCCTTGTAGCTCTGGGGGGGGGGGGTGTATGTGAATTTGCCTTGGTGCTTCACTGTATTTTGTTTTGTCCGGTTGGTGTCAGTCGCCACGCTGACTTGGTTGCACTGGTTGCTTTTTTAAATATGCCGCCGCCGCGCGCCCTCGCTTCCACTGTGCTCCGCGATTGGCAGCGGCATTGCCTCAAGCGCTGGTGCGTCGTTATTGGCTGCTTGTCACGTGTGCTGCTTTGCACTCTTCGGGGGGGGGGGCGGGCCCCTCGAGGTTTACCCGGTGCCATTTTCTCTGAATCAGGCTGCTGCGTGACTGGCGTCTACCTACCGCGGTCCGTGAGTGCCCTCGCGGGCGGCTTTATTTACCCTATGTCATTATACATGTCACTTACGGGGTTATCTTCGCTTATGTCTTTCAGACGGGCCGACCTCTATTGGTTTCTCCCGGCCCTACTCCCTCTGTTTAGTTTTTAAACTTGTGAGGCCTAGTGTGTAAATTACTCCCACTTCCCTAGCGGGCTATTGCGGCATCCCGGGTTGCTTTTATAGCGTGAATCCCTATTGGCCTATAGTGCCGCTATAATCACCATATGGAGGCTTCTCAGGATACTGTGCTCGGGGTTCCGTCGGGACAAGCCCGGCTGTGTGTAGCTTGTGGGGTGTCTCCTATTGGTTCTGACAATGTGCAGGTCTGTATACCTTGTGCCCAGAAGGTGCTTGCGCTGCAGCCTGGTTTACCAGTAGCTGGGCCTGCGCCACGTATAGCTTCACCTACTCCCCCAAGCTTAAATTTGACTCCCATTGAGTTGCATACCAGTGGGGATTCTCAGCCTGATGTGTCTTCCAGACTGGCTAGTGTTAGAGAAGTTGCTTGCAAATACCTTGGCGCGTAAGGCCTCTTCTAAAAAGCGGCACTTAATGCCTGATGTCACTCTTTTCCCTATGGAAGCTGATGAGTTTTTGAAACTGTCTGGCTATACCCCTTTGGAAGAAGGGGAGTTATTATCTGACTCAGAGTCATCTGATGAGAGGCCCAGGGGTCATGATGATTCTGGCTCTGACCTCTGGGCTGTTGGCTCAGATTTTTGAGGTACTGTCTATCTCTCCCCCGGTTGCAGCCCCCAGGCAACAGGGGGAATTGTTTCATACTGTTAAGCCACATTTAGAATTTTCTGTGCAGGCCCAATTTAATAACCTTGTGCTCTGGGAATGGGAGCGTCCCAGCAGGCTTCCCGGTGTACCTAAGAGTTGGGATAAGAGGTATCCTTTTCCTGCTGATGTGGTAAAGCGTTGGTCATCCCCTCCTGAAGTGGATGCCCCGGTCCTACGGTTATCTAACACCTCTGTCATGCATTCCCCTGACTCTACTATGCTGCAGGATGCTGAGGACTGGCGCATTGATCAGCTGGCGTCCCATGCCTTTGCATGTGTGGGGATGGCGCTGCGCCCAGTCTGTGCCTCTGCCATTACGGCTGTGGCTATTAGGACCCTGCTTAGAAGTATCCTTGATGGTGCCCCTGATGATGTGTCTAGCGAGGAGTTTAATGCACTCTCTCGTTGTGAGGTTTTTGTGACTTATGTCCTCTCTGCCTTGGATGATACCATTAGGATGTGTGGCAGAACCTCTGCCCTTGTGGTGGCTATACGCCGCTCAGTTTGGCTGTGCCAGTGGGCTGCTGACAACGCTGCCAAGAAAGCTCTCACTGGTTTTTCCCTTCAAAGGACTATGCCTGTTTGGGGACCGTCTGGACCTGTTTGCTAAGGGAGGCAGGTTACCCCAGCGCAGGCGGCAGTCTCTGCCCTTTCGGGGTCAGGGCCCCCTACCGTGGTGCCAGACAGGGGAGGGGGGTCTCCCTTACCGGGGCCCGAGGAGATTTCTGGGGTAGGGGCAGAGGACGTCATCACCCTGGCGCCTCCTGGGGCTCCAAGCTTAAGTCTTCTCCCAAGCCCCCTCAGGCATGAAGGGGCGCCCTCACCCATCCGGGTGGGGGGACGGCTTCAGCATTTTGCTCACATTTGGAGGCTTCATGTCTCAGACCGGTGGATTCAGAGGGTAGTGTCCTCCAGTTACAAGTTAGAGTTTGCTGCCTGGCCACCCCCAAGATTCATCAGATCCCGGATTTCTCAGGACCCTGTGTCAGCTCAGGCTTTAGTTCTGGCGGTGCAAAGCCTTCTGGAGCTGGGGGTCATCTGTCAGGTTCCCTTATGAGAAAGGGGCAAGGGGTTCTATTACAACCTTTTCACCGTGCCCAAAAGAGATGGGTCAGTCAGGCCCATCCTGGACTTGAAGATCCTCAACAAATTTGTCAGGTGCAGGCGCTTTTGCATGGAAACTCTGCGCTCTGCCATCAGTTCCCTGCGTCCAGGGGACTTCATGACGTCTGTGGACATCAAAGATGCTTACCTTCATATTCCTGTGTTTCCAGGTCATTAAAGGTTCCTCAGGTTTGCTCTGGAGGATCAGCACTACCAATTTGTGGCATTGCCCTTCGATCTCACTTCAACTCCAAGAGTGTTCACCAAGGTGCTGGCAGGAGTGACGTCTCTGCTCAGGTCTAAGGGCATTTGCGTGCTGCCCTATCTGGACGACATTCTCATCACTTCCCAGTCTCTCCAACAGGCAGAGTTGGATACTGTCTCCCTCCTTGGCGACACCCTACCTGGGAATGAATCTGGATACAGTTCAAGCCAGGATTTTTCTTCCTCAGCAGGTGGACAGTCTGCTAGCGCAGGTTCAGTTCCTGCTATCTTGCCCTCATCCCTCCATCAGGCAGGGAATGCAGCTGGTGGGCCTGATGGTGGCGTGCTTCGAGGCGGTCCCTTATGCCCAGTTCCACATGAGGCCTCTGCAACTCCACCTCTTGTCAGTATGGGACAAGGATCCTGTGTCCCTGGACCAGGTCCTTGTGCTGTCCCCCCTAGTCAGGCAGCCCCTCTCGTGGTGGCTGGACTCCAGGAACCTATTGGTGGGCAGATCCGTTCTGGCCCCCTGCTGGGAGACAGTCACCATGGATGCCAGTCTGACAGGTTGGGGGGCTTTCTGGAAGTCCCTGCAGTTCCAAGGGCGGGGGGCCCTCAGGAGGCCCACACACCTACCAACATTCTGGAACTGCGGGCGATCAGGTTGGTTCTGACTCATTTGACTCATCACCTTCGGGGGCCTGCCTGTTCAGGTACGCTCGGACAACCTGACGGCGGTTACCTACATCAATCATCAGGGAGGGACCCGGAGCAAGAGGGCCCTCCAGGAAGTGTCTCTGATTCTGGCCTGGGCAGAGGACAATGTTCCCTGCATATCAGCAGTGTACATCCCGGGGGTGGAGAATCTGCAGGCAGACTCTCTGAGCAGGGGGACCTCTCGCCTGGGAGAATGGTCCCTCTGCAACAGGGTGTTTCAATCTCTCTGCTTCCCGTCACAATCACAAGCTCCCGGCCTTTGTCTCCCTGTCCCAGGATCCTCTGGCCTTGGCCACGGATGCTCTGGCGATGTCATGGCAGGACTTTCAGCTCCTGTATGTCGTTCCTCCATTCCCCCTGTTGGGCAGGGTTCTGCGCAAGATAGCTCAGGAGGGGGTGCCAGCAATACTGGTGGCCCCCAGGTGGCCAAGAAGAATGTGGTTCGCAGACGTGGTGCAGCTGGCAGTGGATCAGTACGCTCTGCCCAGGGTGCCAGACCTGCTCACTCAGGGTCACTTACGCCATCCCAATTTACAAACTCTGGCTTTGACGGCCTGGCTGCTGAAACCTCCATCTTGATGGAGAAGGGGCTGTCTGCCTCTGTTGTTGATACCATGATAAAGGCTAGGAAGAAGTCTTCTTCTTCCATTTACTATAGGGTTTGGCGTGCCTACATTGACTGGTGTGAGTCTAAGTCTCTTCCCTGTCGTGTGTTCTCTATTCCCAGGATCCTGGAGTTCCTGCAGCATGGGTTGGAGCTGGGGCTCCAACTCAGTACTCTGAAGGGCCATGTCTCTGCCCTGGCTGTTTTCTTCCAGAGGTCCTTTGCCCAGCATTCTCTGATCTGGACTTTTTCCCAGGGGGTTACTCATGTGCGTCCCCCACGTAAGCCTATGTTGCCTGTTTGGGATTTGAACTTGGTATTGTCTGTTTTCAGGGTGCTCCCTTTGAACCTGTGCAGGAGGCTGCCCTGGCCATTCTTACTCTCAAGGTTGTCTTCTTGGTGGCTATCACCTCTGTTAGGCGCGTGTTTGAGTTGGCGGCGCTGTCCATTCAGCCCCCCTACTTTGAGAGACACCAGGACAAGGTGGTGTTTCGCTTCAAGCCAGATTTTCTGCCTAAGGTTGTGTCTGCTTTTCATTTGAATCAGGACATTAGGCTCGATTCAGAGAGACAAAAAAAAACTTCCGTTTTAGTTCCGATCTGTTTTTTTTTGGAAATGTTTCCGCTCTCGTATGAGTGTACGAGCGATTCTATGCATGCATTGAAAACCTTCTTCAAAGTTTCCGTATGTAATTTTCCATCCAGACTTTTCCGTTTCATTTTCACATGTTACAACGTAGGCTTTCGTTTTTTTCTCATCGTATCCTCCAACGAATCCTTTACGTTTCCCGTTAGTTTCTGTTTCCCTTTTTCAATAAATAATCGTCCAGACGGAAATCCTTACGATCTTGCGCCTGCGCACTACAAACTTAACTCATTAAAGTGCTCGCCTACATATTTGCCACCCTCACTTCTACTACAATGTTTAGCTAAATCACTTAGCACTATCCTCCATCTTCCCTTTTGGACCCTTAAAGCTCACCCAAACCACTTCTCGGTTAGGTTCTTCTTCCATTTTAGCCCCCTAAAACTTACCCAAATCACTTCTCGGTCATGTGAATATTCATCTTTAAATATTTCTGGCCCATTAGTTTTGTGTTAATGTATTTTGTAAATGAAATGACAATGTAACATTTTTTTTTTATTCCATGATAAAATATAAAATTGTAAAAAATTTGGAAAACTTCAAATTTTTACAACTATAAAAAACAACATACATAGCAATGACAGGCCACTGAACATTATTATTCTTCATCTGTGGTCCCCAACGAGTTGCGCAGCTCCTGCATCTCACCCACCAACTGAAGCACCCTGACACTCAGTTGTGCCACTCTGGCACGTGTGGTCCCTGTTAAAAAATGTAAATTAAAATATTGGTATAACCTTGTTGGGGTCATACTGCAGTGCCCCCCCCCCCCCCCCCCCGTATGGTCCAAACACCTAAATCTGGACTTCAAAAGCCATAGGGCCCTCGCCACCATGGCCCGGGTTTTGCATAGTGCCCGATTAGAGAACCCCTGGCCCGCATTCTGCAGGCAAAGAACGGGCATCAGGAGCAAAGGCGAGTGGCAGTTCAACAATCCAAATATAATTCACAAAGGACATAAGTCTAAAAAAATATAGCAATTATATGGATGTGTGGGAAAATAAATGTTTACATGCTAAGGACTAATTTAGGTCAGAATTAAAATGCTTCTATAAGGCATACATGAAATGTATTGATTTAGGTATGCATTGCTATACAATTTATGGCCTCGGCCATGCTGATACATGCAATGCCTTGGTGCTAAAGGCCCGCAGACTCCTCCACAAAACATGTTCAACAATAGCAATCCGAGCCCTCAAAGGTCCCGTAAGTGGATCGGAAATGAAACGGATTTATAGGGTGGTGGTCCGTCGAAAATCAGCTCTCTGAATCAGACAGAAACCCATCCCAACAACGGAAGTTATCTAAACGAACGAAAAATTTCCGATTTTGTTTGGAAAATGATCCGAAGTAACGGAAATGTTCCGATTTGCTTCCGTTCATCGAAAGCGCATATACACATTTTCCCGAACGTTCGTACGAATGAAAAATGAAGTAAAAAAAGCAAAAAAAAGACTAACACCCACCCAAACTTTCACAGACAGCTACGGAAGTCCGGATGAATGTGTCTTTGAATCGAAGCTATTGTTCTTCCTTCCCTGTGCCCTAATCCTAGTAATGCTAAGGAGAGAGTTTTGCACTCTTTGGATGTGGTTAGGTGTCTGAAGTACTATCTGGTGGCTACTGCACCTTTCAGAAAGACTGATGCTCTTTTTGTGGTCCCTTCTGGTCCTAGGAAGGGTTTGGCTCCTGCTAAATCTACTATCAGCAAATGGATCCGTCAGGCTGTGATTCACGCCTACTCTGCTAAGGGGAAGAATCCTCCCTTCCGCCTTACTGCTCATTCCACTCGTGCTATTGGTGCCTCTTGGGCTTTTCAGCACCAGGTCTTCTGTTCATACCTTTTCAAAGTTTTACAAGGTTGATGTTAGGGCCTCAGCTGATGCTGCTTTTGGCCGCAAGGTTCTGCAGGCGGCAGTGGTCTGACCTGTATGTTGTTACCTTTGGGGATCCCACCCTACTTTATAGACACTGCTATTGGATGTCCCGAATGTAAGTATTCTATCTGGAGCAGGACTTACTGTATACTAAGAATAATACAATTCTGTGATTACTCACCTGTAGAATTGATATTATTTGTATACAGTACGTCCTGCTCCACCCCACCCTTGGCTTGCATTATCCTTGGATCCCCTGTATGGTGATTGTTATCCTTGTTATAGTTACCAGTTTGGTTCTGTTTTAATTCTCCTGGCTTCTCGTTAACTGCTTTTCAATGCTGGGGATTTGTGGGAGGTCCCTGGGTATTTGAGGGGCCGGGAGGAGCCAATTTCGCTGTCTCTGCAGTCCAGCGCCATCTGGCGGAGTAATTCCCAAGTGTAAGTAATCTTATCTGGAGCAGGACGTACTGTATACTCATAATACCAATTCTACAGGTGAGTAATCACAGAATTGTATTTTTGTTCTAAGGGCAGAGGAAGGCACATGGATAGTAGTTGTTGGGGGCGGTAACTAAATGCGATGGGGCCCTGGTGTGGACATTAAATGGGGCCCTGTCAATGCTCATACAGTAACATAGAAACATAGAAACATAGAAACATAGAAGGTTGACGGCAGAAGGAGACCATACGGTCCATCTAGTCTGCCCTTATGTGTATACTGTATGTACTCTTTATCTTAGGATAGATGTGTGCTTATCCCAGGCATGTTTAAATTCAGTGACTGTTGATGTTTCAACTACCTCTGCTGGAAGTTTGTTCCAAGCACCTACTACTCTTTCTGTAAAATAATATTTTCTAACATTGCTCCTGATCTTCCCCCCGACTAGCTTCAGGTTGTGCCCCCTTGTTCTATCGTTAAGTTTCTTCTTAAAAACACTTCCCTCCTGAACCTTATTCAATCCTGTCACATATTTAAAGGTCTCAATCATGTCCCCCCTCTCCCTTCTTTCCTCCAGACTGTACAAATTAAGTTCTTTAAGTCTCTCCTGATAAGTTTTAAGTTTAAGTCCTTCCACCATTTTCGTTGCCCGCCTTTGGACACGTTCACATCCTGCTTGCTTTTCCCACTGCCTGGCTACACTGTCCACTCATCTTGCAGCTATCAGTAATCAGTACCCCTAAATCTCTCTCCTCCGAGGTCCTGGCTAACACAGTACTGCCCATACGGTACTCAGAGCAGGGATTCCTTCTACCCAAGTGCATGATTTTACATTTAGAGACATTAAACTCTAGTTTCCACAGTTTTGACCATCTATCCAGTAAAGCTAAATCATTTTCCATGTTGCAGACACCTCCAGGAATATCCACCCTATTACTAACCTTTGTATCATCAGCAAACAGACAAACTTTTCCTACCAAGCCTTCTCCTATGTCACTTACAAATATATTAAAAAGAATGGGGCCCAGGACAGAGCCTTGCGGCACACCACTTGTAACTCGCCTTTGTTCAGATTGCACGCCATTTACAACAACGCTCTGATACCGATCCCTCAGCCAACTGGAAATCCACTGAACTATCCAGGGATTGAGTCCTACCTTCAATAACTTATCTATGAGCTCCTTATGTGGTACAGTGTCAAAGGCTTTGCTAAAATCCAGATAGGCGATATCCACAGCACCACCTTCATCTAACACTTTAGTGACATTGTCAAAGAAATCAATAAGATTGGTCTGACATGATCTGCCCTCAGTAAAGCCGTGCTGTTTTGGGTCCAATAGGTCATTAATTTTTAGATGGGAAATTATCTGTTTTTTTAAGAGTGTTTCCATTAATTTGACCACTATAGATGTTAAACTAACTGGCCTGTAATTACTGGCTTCTTCTCTACTCCCCTTTTTATGGATTGGTACTATATTGGCCATTCTCCAATCATCTGGAACCTCACCAGTTGAAAGGGAATGGTTAAGTAAATCAGTTAGAGGGGCTGCAATCACAAACCTAAGTTCCCTTAGAACTCTGGGGTGGATTCCATCTGGACCCATCGCCTTACTTACCTTTAGATGTGCCAGCTCGGCTAAGACATCAGCCTCCAGAAACTCCGGAGCTGTACTCTCCCAGCTGGATGTTGTGCTATGACCATGCCTGCTACTATCTGAAAATACCGAACAAAAGTAGTTATTCAGATGGTCAGCCACAGCCTTATCTCCGTCAATATATTTATTTTCCCTATTTCTAATTTTTGAGACTGCATTGTTTTTCTTCTTTCTGTCACCAATATATCGGAAAAAGGTTTTATCTCCCCTCTTCATAGATTTGGCCATTTCTTCCTCCTTTTGCCCTTTAGCAGTCCTTATAATTAGTTTTGCTTCCCTCTGTTTAATTTTATACGCCTCTCTGTCAGCTACACTTCCACTTACTTTATACATCTTATAGGCAGACTTCTTATCTTTTATGATAGTGCTGACTTCCCTAGTAAACCATAATGGTTTCTTCTTCCTTTTATTCTTGCTAGTTTGTTTCACATATTGCTTAGTTGCCTTTAAGATGGCCATTTTTAATAGTGACCACTGGGCACTCACTTCTGCTACTCTGTTCCACTCACCTAATTTTCTTTCTACATACTCCGCCATTTCCTTGAAGTTTGTCTTCCTAAAGTCTAGCACTTTGGTTCTGGTGTGTGATTGCACAATGTCTGTTTTTATTCTGAACCATAAGCATTGATGGTCACTGGAACCCAGATTTTCTTCAACCCTGACCTCGGACACCAGATCCCCATTGGTCAGAACTAAGTCCAGAATGTTATCTCCTCTAGTTGGCAATGTCACAAGTTGTTTTAGAGACACTCCATTAAGAGCCTCTAATATAGTCCTGCTCTTGCATGCCGATGCACTTGGGATATTCCAGTCCACATCAGGCATGTTGAAGTCACCTGTAATTACAACGTCCCCCTTCTCTGCCATTCCACTGATTTCATCTATTAACAGGTTATCTAGATCCTCAGATTGTCCAGGGGGCCTATATATCACACCAATTCTGACCACAGCTCCCTCCTTAGTCTGCATGGTAACCCAGAGAGTTTCTAGTTCATTATGTGTATGCTGAATTATTGTTGATTGAAGGGTAGTCTTGACATAAATGGCTACTCCACCGCCCTTTCTATCCAATCTGTCTTTTCTGTACAATGTGTAACCGGGTATGGCTATCTCCCAGTCATTGTGATCCTTGAACCAAGTCTCTGTTATTGCAACAAGATCCAATTCATCTCTGGATATGATAGCCATTAATTCACAGAGCTTGTTGCCCAAGCTGCGAGCATTGGTACACATCATGTGGATGTTGTTGGTATTGTATTTTAGTGTGTCCTTGATCTTTTCCACCTCTAGCCTACCACTAACCAGGTTTCCTGCTTCAATGTCCTGCTTCATCCTAAATGGTAGGGGACAGAAATCACCCTCGCAAGTTACATCTCTGTCCCCTTCCTCTAGTTTAAATCAAAAAATGCTCTGAGTTCCACTCCAAGTTCTTCTGTGCCTTTCTGTGAAGGATGCAAGCCATCCCTCTTAAACAACTCATTGTTCGACCACCTTCTAACATCATGACTAATACATCCAAAGCCTTTGTCTTCACACCACTGACGTAACCACAAGTTGAACTTGGCGATGTTGAGTGCCTTTTTTCCCTGATTACATACTGGCAAAACTTCAGAAAATGTGATGGAACCTGTTATTTCGCAAAGTTCCTGACTAAAATTTTGGAAGTCCCTCTGTACAACAAACAAATCTTTTTGGGATAAGTCATTTGTGCCAAGATGTAGCACAATGTCCACTTGGTTATGTTTGCTTGCAGACTTCACAATATTTATAATACGTTTCTTATCCCTATTAACCGTGGCACCTGGGAGACACCTCACTTCCTTTAGCTCATCTTTATCCTGTCCAAAGTCCACACCTCTAATTGTTGAGTCACCAACCAGAATATGTCTTTTCCTATTGGTTGGCTTGGTAACTGTTCCTTGCTGCCCTTTTGTACTCCTTTTATATGGTCCCTTATTTAAGTCCACTTCCTTTGATTTTACCAAATCCTGCCCAGACTGAGCATTAGCAGATACATCCACATCAAGCTCAGAAAGAACAGCAAATGGGTTATATTGGCTTAGTCCAAAATGTTGATGTTTTTGTTCTACAATGCGCAATCTTCCAGAGCCAACAGTCTTCCACTCTGCCCCTCTCTTGTGAAGTCTTTGTGGGAGTGGTGGCTGTATAACAAGCTGCTTTACTGGCTGGGATAGCTTCATAACTTCAGACTGAAGAGTAGAAACTAAAGACTGTAATTTTGAAATCTTGTCATACAACCCCTTCATTTGCATACAAATTGGACAGCATCGCAAGTTCCACAGAGTACTACGAAACACAACGGCCAGGCAAGAGTTACACTGCACCAAACCAGACATTCTAGATAATAAGAATAGGTACGGCTAAAAAGTAAATGCTGTACTCACCACTATTACTTGTGTACAACCCCTGCTGTTTTCAAACTACTGCAGTTTTTAAAACTACACACTTGTGTCCTGCTGCACTTATGTCAAGCTGCTCTCACACAGGCTGAAACTCCACAGAGTGAAACTCCACAGAGCAGCTCACCTGTTTATATACAAGCCCCTCTAAGTTAAGCTAATGAGAGATTGCTAGCTCTTTTGCTATGTTAATTAGAACCCACCCTATTTAATCAACACCTGCTTAGCAAACAGCAACAGGCCAAAACCAAAACTTTTACTACCAATGCAATACTATCCAAATCACATTTAAGACAAATTAAAACAGTACACTTTTGACTAATAAAAGGAAGATTCAAATACAAATACAGTTACTTACCAAATCCAATGTAACTACTGCAGTTTTTAAAACTACACACTTGTGTCCTGCTGCACTTATGTCAAGCTGCTCTCACACAGGCTGAAACTCCACAGAGTGAAACTCCACAGAGCAGCTCACCTGTTTATATACAAGCCCCTCTAAGTTAAGCTAATGAGAGATTGCTAGCTCTTTTGCTATGTTAATTAGAACCCACCCTATTTAATCAACACCTGCTTAGCAAACAGCAACAGGCCAAAACCAAAACTTTTACTACCAATGCAATACTATCCAAATCACATTTAAGACAAATTAAAACAGTACACTTTTGACTAATAAAAGGAAGATTCAAATACAAATACAGTTACTTACCAAATCCAATGTAACTACTGCAGTTTTTAAAACTACACACTTGTGTCCTGCTGCACTTATGTCAAGCTGCTCTCACACAGGCTGAAACTCCACAGAGTGAAACTCCACAGAGCAGCTCACCTGTTTATATACAAGCCCCTCTAAGTTAAGCTAATGAGAGATTGCTAGCTCTTTTGCTATGTTAATTAGAACCCACCCTATTTAATCAACACCTGCTTAGCAAACAGCAACAGGCCAAAACCAAAACTTTTACTACCAATGCAATACTATCCAAATCACATTTAAGACAAATTAAAACAGTACACTTTTGACTAATAAAAGGAAGATTCAAATACAAATACAGTTACTTACCAAATCCAATGTAACTACTGCAGTTTTTAAAACTACACACTTGTGTCCTGCTGCACTTATGTCAAGCTGCTCTCACACAGGCTGAAACTCCACAGAGTGAAACTCCACAGAGCAGCTCACCTGTTTATATACAAGCCCCTCTAAGTTAAGCTAATGAGAGATTGCTAGCTCTTTTGCTATGTTAATTAGAACCCACCCTATTTAATCAACACCTGCTTAGCAAACAGCAACAGGCCAAAACCAAAACTTTTACTACCAATGCAATACTATCCAAATCACATTTAAGACAAATTAAAACAGTACACTTTTGACTAATAAAAGGAAGATTCAAATACAAATACAGTTACTTACCAAATCCAATGTAACTACTGCAGTTTTTAAAACTACACACTTGTGTCCTGCTGCACTTATGTCAAGCTGCTCTCACACAGGCTGAAACTCCACAGAGTGAAACTCCACAGAGCAGCTCACCTGTTTATATACAAGCCCCTCTAAGTTAAGCTAATGAGAGATTGCTAGCTCTTTTGCTATGTTAATTAGAACCCACCCTATTTAATCAACACCTGCTTAGCAAACAGCAACAGGCCAAAACCAAAACTTTTACTACCAATGCAATACTATCCAAATCACATTTAAGACAAATTAAAACAGTACACTTTTGACTAATAAAAGGAAGATTCAAATACAAATACAGTTACTTACCAAATCCAATGTAACTACTGCAGTTTTTAAAACTACACACTTGTGTCCTGCTGCACTTATGTCAAGCTGCTCTCACACAGGCTGAAACTCCACAGAGTGAAACTCCACAGAGCAGCTCACCTGTTTATATACAAGCCCCTCTAAGTTAAGCTAATGAGAGATTGCTAGCTCTTTTGCTATGTTAATTAGAACCCACCCTATTTAATCAACACCTGCTTAGCAAACAGCAACAGGCCAAAACCAAAACTTTTACTACCAATGCAATACTATCCAAATCACATTTAAGACAAATTAAAACAGTACACTTTTGACTAATAAAAGGAAGATTCAAATACAAATACAGTTACTTACCAAATCCAATGTAACTACTGCAGTTTTTAAAACTACACACTTGTGTCCTGCTGCACTTATGTCAAGCTGCTCTCACACAGGCTGAAACTCCACAGAGTGAAACTCCACAGAGCAGCTCACCTGTTTATATACAAGCCCCTCTAAGTTAAGCTAATGAGAGATTGCTAGCTCTTTTGCTATGTTAATTAGAACCCACCCTATTTAATCAACACCTGCTTAGCAAACAGCAACAGGCCAAAACCAAAACTTTTACTACCAATGCAATACTATCCAAATCACATTTAAGACAAATTAAAACAGTACACTTTTGACTAATAAAAGGAAGATTCAAATACAAATACAGTTACTTACCAAATCCAATGTAACTACTGCAGTTTTTAAAACTACACACTTGTGTCCTGCTGCACTTATGTCAAGCTGCTCTCACACAGGCTGAAACTCCACAGAGTGACATTTTAACTTAACCGGATGTAGCTAAACAACTAAAGAGTGAAACAGCAGAGACAAATGCTGCTTCCTTTATCTAAATGATGCCTAATAAGCACAAATATGATAAATAAGGAGGAGAAGCAACAATGATGGTGCCCCTCTGACCTTCTGGGCCCGGTGCGGTCGCACTTCCTATATTTACGTCCCTGGTGGGGACTTTAATATCCTTGCATCACAGCACCACAATCTACCATTGTGGACCAAAAAATGACACACTGCAGCACCACACACACTGCATGAGTACATCTCATGCTGCCTATGATCCTGACATTGCAGATATGCTTACCTTTTCTTTTAGTCACTCTTGGTGTGACTAAAAATGTTCTGCCTTGGAACAGTGCCTGGCTACCGCAGAGATCAGAAGAGGATAGCTCTGTAAGGTGAGTATTTTCCCCCATCCCCATTATCATTTCTTAGGAGCAGTGACTGGCATGATGGGGGGGGGGCATTGTGTGTGTGTGTGTGTGTGTGTGTGTGTATGAATGGTTGTGTGTGTGTGTGTATGAATGGTTGTGTGTGTGTATGATTGATTGTATGTATGTATGTGCTTATGAATGATGTGTGTGTGTATGATTGAGAGAGTGTGTGTGTGTGTGTGTGTGTGTGTGTGTGTGTGTGTGACTGGGGTGGGTGTGTGTATGGATGATTGTGTGTGTATGATTGTGTGTGTGTATGAATGATTGTGTGTGTATGAATGATTGTGTGTATGAATTATGTGTATGTGCATGAATGGTGTGTGTATGAATGATTGTGTGTGGGTATGAATTATGTGTATGTGCATGAATGGTGTGTGTATGAATGATTGTGTGTGGGTATGAATTATGTGTATGTGCATGAATGGTGTGTGTATGAATGATTGTGTGTGGGAGTGAATTATGTGTATGTGCATGAATTGTATGTACAGGTCCTTCTCAAAAAATTAGCATATAGTGCTAAAGTTCATTATTTTCCATAATGAAATGATAAAAATTAAACTTTCATATATTTGAGATTCATTGCACACCAACTGAAATTTTTCAGGTGTTTTTTTGTTTTAATACTGATGATTTTGCCCTACAGCTCATGAAAACCCCAAAATCCTATCTCAAAAAATTAGCATATTTCATCTGACCAATAAAAGAAAAGTGTTTTTAATAAAAAAAAGTAAACCTTCAAATAATTATGTTCAGTTATGCACTCAATACTTGGTTGGGAATCCTTTTGCAGAAATGACTGCTTCAATGCGGCGTGGCATGGAGGCAATCAGCCTGTGGCACTGCTGAGGCGGTATGGAGGCCCATGATGCTTCGATAGCGGCCTTAAGCTCATCCAGAGTGTTGGGACTTGCGTCTCTCAACTTTCTCTTCACAATATTCCACAGATTCTCTATGGGGTTCAGATCAGGAGAGTTGGCAGGCCAATTGAGCACAGTAATACCATGGTCAGTAAACCATTTACCAGTGGTTTTGGCACTGTGAGCAGGTGCCAGGTCGTGCTGAAAAATGCAAACTTCATCTCCATAAAGCTTTTCAGCCAATGGAAGCATGAAGTGCTCCAAAATCTCCTGATAGCTAGCTGCATTGACCCTGCCCTTTATAAAACACAGTCGACCAACACCAGCAGCTGACATGGCACCCCAGACCATCACTAACTGTGGGTACTTGACACTGGACTTCAGGCATTTTGGCATTTCCTTCTCCCCAGTCTTCCTCCAGACTCTGGCACCTTGATTTCCGAATGACATGCAAAATTTGCTTTCATCAGAAAAAAGTACTTGGGACCACTGAGCAACAGTCCAGTGCTGCTTCTCTGTAGCCCAGGTCAGGCGCTTCTGCCGCTGTTTCTGGTTCAAAAGTGGCTTGACCTGGGGAATGCGGCACGGTGTGGCTCTGGATGTTTCTACTCCAGACTCAGTCCACTGCTTCCGCAGGTCCCTCAAGGTCTGGAATCAGTCCTTCTCCACAATCTTCCTCAATGTCGGTCACCTCTTCTCGTTGTGCAGCGTTTTCTGCCACATTTTTTCCTTCCCACAGACTTCCCATTGAGGTGCCTTGATACAGCACTCTGGGAACAGCCTATTTGTTCAGAAATGTCTTTCTGGGTCTTACCCTCTTGCTTGAGGGTGTCAGTGATGGCCTTCTGGACAGCAGTCAGGTCGGCAGTCTTACCCATGATGGCGGTTTTGAGTAATGAACCAGGCTGGGCTTTTTTAAAAGCCTCAGGAATCTTTTGCAGGTGTTTAGAGTTAATTAGTTGATTCAGATGATTAGGTTAATAGCTCGTTTAAAGAACCTTTTCATGATATGCTAATTTTTTGAGATAGGATTTGGGGGTTTTCATGAGCTGTATGGCAAAGTCATCAGTATTAAAACAAAAAAAGACCTGAAAAATTTCAGTTGGTGTGCAATGAATCTCAAATATATGAAAGTTTAATTTTTATCATTTCATTATGGAAAATAATGAACTTTAGCACTATATGCTAATTTTTTGAGAAGGACCTGTATGTATGTATGTATGAATGATGTGTGTGTTTATGTATGAATTGTGTGTATGTATGTATGAATGATGTGGGTGTATAAATTATGTCTGTGGGTATGAGTGGGGTGTGTGTGTATGAATGATTGTGTGTGTGGGAGGGCTGGTAAATTCATCATTATATGTTTTTTGGGGGCGGGGGCGTGACCAAAAAGTGCCTAGAGCAGCACAAGTTGTAAATACGGCTCTGGTGTGCCCATGTGATGTCGGGCGCGTAGGAGGCTCCTCCCTCCCAGCAGTCTGCCACTTGACGCAGGTCCTGCGACAATAGGAGCTTGAGTCTCACCAGACACCCCACAAAGGTACCACCGTCCACCAATTGAATTTGCCTTTCAGTTGTACAGGAAAGCTAGGTGACAATTCTCACCTAGCTTTTCTATGCTCCTGAATGGTATGTTTGCTTCTAAGAGCTATTATAAACAGACATGCCATTCAGGACCATGGAAAAGCTAGGTGAGAAATTGTTACCTAGCTTTTCTGGCCTCCTGAATGGCATATCTGCTTATAGCTCAGCTATTCTAGACAGATTTACCTATAGCTTTTAGTCAAGTCTGTCTATAATGGCTGAGCTATGATCAGCAGATATACCGCTGTTTGATTCTTTATTTTGTTCAACAAAAATACATTTTTTAGGGGTGCTTGAGTGTGCTGTGCTACAGGGCTGAAACACTTCTCATGTTTCAGCCCTGTAGCAAGCCCTGTGTGTTAACCAAAAAAGCTGCGGGTGTGACGTCACATCGGATAAGTGTTACAGTCTGGGGGCATAGCTAACCCTCTACAACACCTCTTTGACACTCTGGGCCCCCCCAAAAGCGAGTTGATTCTTGTTTTTTTAGCTAAAGAACAAACTCTATGAAGATATGCAAATTCTTCATACACTAACATGTATTCAGCTATCCTGGTAATTTAATGTACATTAGACATGTGACAAATGCACTTTGTCTTAAACAAAATTGCTTTGTGTTGCGTTTTCATTTTATATACTTCGATAAATAGGCCCGTCAAAATCTACAGCACCAGGCCCGGGATGCTCTTAATCCGTTCCTGCCTGGGTAACTAGTGTCCAAGGCACTGGTGTCTTTTCACAGGAGGTTTGCTGAACAGCAATCGTCTTAGCTCAAATATATTATAAAAGGAAATTTTTAACACCACAACAATGACAATTACTATTGAGGTCAAACCATTGAAAAATAATACATTGCAAAGAGTAGACAGATAATGAATGCCCCAAGGAGTGTGTAAAATCTGTAATAACTGTAAAGCACATATAATAAATGACCAACTTAGTAGTAAACATGCAGCTAATAAAGCTAGCTAGACTAGGTAAAATGTTTCCCAACTATAAAAAAGCTAATAGGTGCTTTCCTTACTCTTGTGGGCTATAATCACAAAGATTTTTGTAGCTAGCATTAAGGAATAGGTCCAATATACAGAGATCAGCAGATATGTACTAAATAAGCCAAGGTCAGTATGACCATATGCAGTAAAATAATTTCCAATTGCCAAGAGAAAAGGCCAGCATGGACAGTAAAACAAAACGGGCCTAAAAATATGGCATACATCTTAGTAATAGGTAGATAGTACAGGGGTTTATTACTACCCAACTTTTCAGGGTATACAGCCCAAAAGGCAGTGATTCAGTTGCAGTGGGGGCCCCATTCTCCCAGTCCCTTGCAAATCTATATATGGTTGGTGGGAGGACTTTCACATCCTGGGAGAAGGGTACCCCATTGTGCACCATGTTCATTACTAGGAATGTTTTTTAATATATGATATCATCATTTGGTCTGGTCAAATTGAGTTGGTTCCACTCTTTCTGGAGTATTGAATTGTAATTTATGCAATTTCCATTTCACGTTTCATTACAGTGCTGAAATTGTGTTCCTGGATTTGCACATGAGTGTATGAAGTGGCATGTTTGTCACCTTGACACACATGAAGCCAATGACTGGTAATACCATCCAGGAGCGCACATCTTAGGCACGCTATAAGGGCCATGCCATTTGCTGAGATAATTCGCTCCAGACGCAGTTCCTCCCAGATGGGGGATTTTGAAAGGGAGGCAGATTCCATCTTCTCCAGATTGAGGGTAGGAGGTTATGATTGTAATACCCTTAAGAAATCAGCATTTACTAAGAATAGACATATTCATGGTCAGAGCACTGGTGAGTTATGCATTCTATTTGAAGGGTCAATTCACGCTCGGGCTCCGTCTGATTCATGGTCATCAAAATGGGTTGTGCTTTCATTTTAGCATCAATTTACGCATTAGTGTTCCCCATTGCGCCAATTTGCGTCTGAAGTTTTCAAAGAACAAAAAAATAAGGTACAAACACCCTTTGTGCCCCAACGTTTAGCAAAAACAAACAGGGAGGGTTAAAGAGAACATCTGGGACAAAATAGTGGGCAAAAAATGTTAAGGGTTAACTGGAATCAGAATATACCCCTCCCCCCATAACAAAAAGAAACTAAAAATTGAGAACACAGGTTCTCCAGAGAATACACTCTAAAATGATCTTCGCAGAAAATGCGCATGGGACAGGGCCATTTGCACTTCAAAACAGCAGATTTACCTTGCGGAAGGTGCAAATTGTTTTTCTCCCAAGAATTTGCCATTTGGTGCGCTTCACATGTGCCCCCAGAATCATGCGCCCATGAATCATGCGCTTAGGCATATGTGGAGTCACTTGCGCTCCACCTGAGCGTTTTGCGTTCCACCTTAGGATTACAAGATATAGCATGGAGTACCATCAAATTTTCATAATCCTGGATAGGAATTTAATTATTTTGGAATGTGACCCCAAGCTAAGGCTGGTTTTGAAACAAGGGGTAAGGCATCTCATAAGGTGCCAAATTTATCCAATACGAAGTGCCCAATTTATCCAATATTTTGTCATCCTTATACATTGGAAGAATAAGGGTCTAAATCCCGAAATGCATCACAGAATGCTCTGTTGGTTTTAATATTGATCACTGTTGTACCCATGATTTTTTTAAGATTGAATAAACATGGAAGATTTACATCAGTGCTGGATACAATGATTAACCAGGACAACTCTCTCTCTCATTTTGATTTGCAGTGCCCTCAGAACACAGGATGAAAGTAGTTGTGCCCTCTTAAAAAGTGGTTCTCAACCTTTTTACACCAGGTCCCCCTAGCACCAAAAATTTCCAGGGATGGAATAAATTAGTCAAGGGTATCATATCAATAGTAAAGCAAGAAGAAATGATGTTTGACTGTTAAAATAATATACCACACCCATCCTGTTGGCTTGCTAATTACCATCGCTGTACATCCCTTTAAGCGGCAGCATGTGCCCCCTGGGGTACGTGTAGAAGACCTGAAGAGAAGCAGCCTAGACTTGAAGTCAGAGGACCCGAACAATGGCAGACAAGACCTGAAGATAGAAGAGATGAAGGCAGAAGACCATACAAATTAAACAGTGGCATTCAAAAGTTTCGTCTCCCTCTGATAATTAATAGGAGTGACTGTTACTGTGAACAGTTGAATAAGTTGAAGATAAAATGATCTCCAAAAGGCATAAAAGCCATATTTTAAGCCATATTTTATCAGTGTATTTCTGGGCCTCTGGTACACGTTTAGAGAGCAAAAAAGAAAAAAGGGACTATTATCCATTTAGTAACACTAATCCATCGTATAAGAAGCGCAAGTGCAAAAAATGTGCAAAACCAGATAACAACCTACAACCCAATTAAATGCTCCAATATCCTTATAAATCAGAGCTAGGCAGACAACACCACCCAACATTCAAGGTGCAAATAATACATGGAAATAAAGGAAGATCAAAACATGAAATATATTGCCCCGTGTTAAGGTTGCCACCTGGTCTGTTTTTTTTTTACTTTACTGGCTACTGGGCTGGCAGTGCAGGTATTTGTTTTTTAACTGGTAATTGAGGATAGGAAAAACCTCCAGTCCAGTGGCCAGTAAAGTAAAAAAAAAAATACCAGCCAAGTGGCAACCCTAGCCAGCTGATAAGTTGTGGCAATGCTGGCAAACAGTGTCACTGTTCCAATAATATGATAGATAATGTAAATTATTTGTAGTTATCAATTGTTTATTGCACATTTTGGTCTTTTTTATTGTGGTTGGGCCTTCCATTATCCGTTATTAGCTTTGCTGGCAGATTTTTAACAGTTTTTGGTTTTAGATTTGTTGTCTCTCAATACACTTGTGTAACTGTTTTCCTGCATACAGCTAGACTCTAATTGTGAGAGGCTCCAGTGAGTGACATTTTGGGTATATTTTAGATGCAAGTGAATTTCTGTTTAATATGTATTGCTGGTTGGTCCCCAATGAAGTAACTGGAAACTACAAATTAGCAAATTCTGTTACCCCTGTTACGTCTAGTGAGCACAACCTTAAACTTTAGGTCTCAAAAGAATCCACTGCACTGCCTGCACTCTGCTGCTGACCCCTAGTGGCGTGTGTGTAACGTATTAGCACAGATAACATAAGTTTGCTCCTTTAAATTAGTCATTGAGCTGTTTTTAGTCAGTCGTGTTTGAACTTCTTTGATGATTTTACTGGCCCCTGAACTTTTTCACAATCTGATTTCATGCACAGAGTAAAATGGTCACTGTTTTCCTGTCTAATGGAAGTTAACCATTCAGAATTCGGAAAGCCTGACAGTGTATAGGTCGGCTTATTCTGGCATCCCACAGCAGTCATATGCTAAGAGTGTTCTGCGTTGCCATTCAATGCTCCCTCCACTCGGCCACATTTATCTCATATTCTTAAAGACAAAGGAATGCATCCCTTTCAGGATAAATTTAAAGTCAAAATTCCCTGACACATTACATTTTTTGCTTTTCTCTGAGTCCCTGGAGAGACTAGTGTGGCAGGGTTGTGCAGCATGTGGGGCTGGCTGTTAGTCTCGACTAGCTGCCTTTGTTCCGGTGTTTCCTGTCCCCCACCATGACCCACTGCAGTTGTCTACTGCTTTGCAGAAACCTGCAGTGCAATGGGGCATGAAGGAGCCAAACGTAGAAGCGGGGCAGAGATGCCGCCCCCTCCAGTAATGCCCTCCCCTAGAGCCGCCACACCACTGCTGCCTGCCTGTCAGAGCCACCTCTCGCCTAGCTGGAGCTGCCACTCACCTGTCGGAGCCATCACCAGCCTGCTGTAGCCACCGCCTGCTCAACCAGTACACCCCCCCACCAGAGATGCCTTCTACCAAGAAGCCTCCTTCCCTCCCACCTGCAGAGAAGCCAGCCCACCCTCTACATACCCATCCACCTCCTTAGCCACCAAGTCTACCCACCCACCTACCTACCTGGTCCATCACTCAACCACCTATCTACCCATCACCCTACTCATCCACCTACCTACCTACCTACCTACCCACCCACCTACCTACCTCCCTCCCTGCTCCCCACTTATCCAGCTGCCCTTTTGCCTTCCTGCCCTCCAACATACCTACAGACACCGTCAGCCACCTGCAGGAGCCACCGCTTGCCCGTCAGAGTCTCCACTTAGCCAGCTGAAGACTCAGCCACCTATCTACCTATCCCTATTCGGAGGAGTTCCGCAGGCACACTCTGCATATTGATTTGGGGGGTGGTATTTTTCATTTCATTTCAGGGTTGCTTAGTATAGCAGTTCTGTAATAGAGAACCATGGCTTATCCACTCATGGTAGGAAGTGGCTGGTGTTCAGCTGGTTAGCAGTGTTGGTTACTGACAAATGTAGGGACTGTTAGATGTAGCCCAGTATAGGGTGATCATTAGAAGTGACAGTGCTAGGTGGTTCTATAAAAGAGGAATGTGGACTATCCACTCAATGTATGTAATTGGGGGATGTTACCTGATTAACATAACAAGCTCAAAATCAAATTGTTCCAATGCTGAAAAAAGGAAAAAACTCACAGTGAAAACCCATTTTCCCCAAAACATTTGCCCTTTTCCTCAAAAGAATACAAATGCTGACACGGATGTGGCTCAAAATGGGAACTAGAAAAACTACAACCCCTCTAATACAATACCAAAAAAGTGGTCCTACAGCCACCCCGTCCCTTGGCACTTGGTGCTGTAATAATAGCCATTATTAGACATTTATTTTATTTTAGTAATGTTTTAGCCTGTTTTAAGACTACAGGACACGCCTAGGACACACCTAGGATTTGGAGGAGGTAATGAGAAAATAAATATTCTGAACCAAATGTTGTGCTAAAACACCATCCCCCACAAGGACCAAATAATAGGCAAGGTGCAGAATCCCCCTCCCATCGAGGCAGCGTGGCATTCTCCTCCCATTCCCATAGGCAGCATGGCTTTCTCCCCACATCCCCATAGGTAGTGTGACATTCCCCCTATCCCATTCCCATAGGCAGTGTGCCATTTTCCCCTCATTTCCATAGGCACAGTGGCATCCCCCCATTCCCCATATAGTTAGTGTGGCATTACACCCATCCCATTTCCCAAAGGAAGTGTGGCATTCCCCCTCCTTTTCCCCATATACAGTGTGGCATTTAAGCAAAAGAAAGAAAAAGGTAGGCAAGGCTGCCACAGGAGGCCAGAAGATGGAGGAGCGGCAGGCGGGCAGGCAGGGCAACCGATCCCTGCTTGATGTCTCCTCCATTCGCAATGTGCCCGCTATCCACGTCTCTGCCACCACTTCCTCTTCACTGTGCCTACACCCACATAGCAAACATCCGGCTCCATACAGCGGGTGGGCATGGCCGATGCTCGAGCAATCTGCTTGGTATATTATTGACAGTGGCATGCTTAACCACCATGCATAACATGCAAACTCATGGGGCCCCTACCTGCCAGGGGGCCCCCAGAGGCAGGGTCAGATTAGTGACGAGTGAGGGATGCTGTTTAACACAATGGAGAGTAAGCCAGCTGCTGCAGAATCAGTGCACTCAGCTCCATTCAGTTATGCAAGATGCTGTGACATCACAACAGCTAGTGAGCTGAATGGTGCAAAGCGGGCCACTGGTTGCATCTCTGCTTACCTCTAGTTGGTGGCATGCCCGGACTGGCCAATCACAAATGGCTGCCCAGCATATGCGTCGAGCTAATGTTATAGTGAGGCCGTGATCTGCGCATGCATTGTTGGAATGAGGTTAGGTGAGTGGATGCAGCGATTTAATGGGGTTCCACACAGTGGGGCATCCTAGTTTGGAATGCTACAGGGAGTAGAACTTGGATGGCCATATGGGCAATTACCAAACAATTCCCTATGCCAAGGACAAACAATGCCAGGATGCCCCTCTGTGTGAAATCCCCAGGGTACACATCCCTGACATGGTTCGTTAGTATTGTATTTCGCTATACAAAATTAGTCTTTTATTAGGGCCCCCAATCACAGCAGAAATGATAAGCGCGCCCATGATTATTGATTGCCTCTTGTGGTTGCGGCAGTGTCCAGCTGCTCCTGTCCACCTATTAGAGTCTCTTTTCATTTCTGGAAGCACGGATTCCAGCATGACTCAATCATGCTTTCCAGTATTATGCTTCCTGTATAGGGGCAGACCTGGCTTATCCTAACCAGTGTTGACATCATGCTGGCTGGTAGGGTCCTGCACCTTTCCTCATTCCATGATGGGTGACTTTGTATCCACCTATTGTAATGTGAGAGGCGGGACAGATAATATGAGTGGCAGTGACTTGTTCGCTGTGTCCACGGATGAGCCAATTATGATCTGGTAAGATATCTTCCTTTTAGCATTTAAAGTGGACCAACACCCAGGATTTTCACTATCCGAGATCAGGATGCCCCGCCGTGTGAAACCCCCCCAAAAGCCCAAAAAAACGTACCTTTTCAGCGGCGGGCAAGCCAGCGCAGCCGCCTCCCGCGCGTCCCTCTTACAGGCCATTCACAAACGGCCGGCGCGGGCGCGCGCTCTGCAAAGGGGCGCGCGGGAGGCGGCGGCGGCTGATCCGTCGTCGATAAGGTAAGGTTTTTTTGGGCTTTTGGAGGGGGTTTCACCCCGCGGGACATCCCAATCTCGGATGCCCCGCGGTGAGGGAGGTGATCGGCCCGGGAATCTTATAGATTCCTGGGCCGATCACCCCTGGGTGTTGGTCCACTTTAAGATGTGCGATTAGGTGGTTTTGGCATATGACTAAGAGCCACCTATAGCTTGAAACGTGTCATCAGTTTTCCTGCAACACTGTGTTTTAAACTACTATTTGCTTTAATGTGAACTTTAATGGACTATAATAAAATCTGATGATTTTACAGGACCCAGCAGCTGGACATTTGCTCTATATATATATATATATATATATATATATCCAGGGAATTGATTTTTCAGTCTTTGGTTCTAATGATACATTAGGGCATGCTACTATTTCAGCCAAAAGCAGAGAGACAGCCATGAATTAAGACACCAGACTAAATCCATCCCTGGCAGACACTTTAAGCTAATGTTGTTTGGTTGGCAATGGTTGTGTAATAACAGATTATTGTAGGTTGTGGCCTACCTCAAGAAACGTGTATTTCCTCAAGTATACCTTTATCCAGAGGTGTTCTGTGTCTTAACATGTTATGCTTGTATTATATCTTTGTGTATTCTATTATTCACGCCGTCATTGTGTAAATATCACATGGTTTGCACACCCACTTGAATAAAAATATTAATACAGTGGGCAAATTTAATTAAAGGGAGTTTGTCTTGGGTGATTCCAGACCTTATCTCAGCATTGTCGCCATTATAATTCTATTGTTCAGATAAACACACATTTCCTACTTATGAAAAATTAAGTTAATATGACATATGGACCAAAACAGGAAACACTGCAGCAGTAGCAGATGGTGGCTGCTGCTGTAATGTTACCCTCCATTTCCTGTCAGGTAAAATGAATTAGCCACTGGGGGCTGTGGGAGAGGGGTTTGGGTGTAGATTATTGCTGCAGGTCCCCTTGTAATGTTCTGAGAGTAAGCATATCAATGTGGGGCAAGCTTCCCCTCACCAACTGAGGATCTGCAACCTAAGTGGACCTCTGCACCTACATACCTATGCTACCTTACCCCGTGGTAGCATCCTTATTTTTAATACCACACTGCACATACCCATATGCATTGCCTTGTGTCTGGTTGCTGGTTACTGGTTTGCTACCCCACATGACCACCATAGGACCAAATGAGTTTATATGGCGGACAGTGGGTTGCGGTATTGAAATACTTGTGGAGGGGGTTGTACAGGTGTGTGTATCCAAGCCAGTGATGTCCTGCCGCTTTCAGAGCAATCTAAATAGACCAGCATTCATTTAAGGGTGCTTCATCCACATTTACTTTTGATTTTCAAAGCACAGGAAAAAAGAGGGGGGTACAGAAGGCAAAAAAAAACAAGGGGGGGAAGGAGATGGGGCACAACAAATATATTTTCACAAATAGGTACATTGACTGGTTGAACCTCCTGTTAACCTTAGTAATTAACAGTCACCTCCAACCAGGCTGTTCATGAACTTGACAGACAAAATCAGATTTTACGTCAATGGCCTTGGAACACTTACTGGTTTTTCCACATTTAATTTTTATTAATGCTGCTAACTCTGCCCAATTACCTGGGCTGAAGAGGGGTGTGGGTGTGCGAGGAGACCAGAGCTGCCATTCATGCAGTGGTCTTCAGCAATATGGCAGATAGCACAGGAACTGTGTCTCTGTTAGTATCAGCCAACCAGCAGCTATTTCAGTCTCCCAGTAAACAGCTGCCAATTATATGGGGACCAGCAACTAGGTAAGCTATGCTGTATATTTTTTTATTTTTTGCTAGTAGGCCAAATCTAAGTTCACAGAGTTTGACACCTGTCTTACCACAAATGAAAAAGGGCTTATTCAGTGCTGTGAGAATTCTTTTCTCGTGTTTCTCTGAGGAGAAAAAATGTTAAATTGATTTCCTTCGAGACTCCATTTTTAGCTGTGCAAATTCTTAAATAATGTGCTTTGTGGGCCACTGCTTTATGCAAACCAACATACTCAATTTATTTTTCTCTTTGTTATTAAAGTGGACCAACACCCAGCTGGATCGGCCCGGCAATCTATAAGATTCCCAGGCCGATCCATCCCCTACCCGCATCCAAAATCGGGATGCCCCGCTGTGTGAAACCCCCCAGGATGCCCGCTAACCTTACCTGAATCCCGGTCCAACGGCACATGCGTGGGTGCCTGGGGAAGTGGACCAAAACCCAGGATAGTAAAAATCCTGGGTGTTGGTCCACTTTAATAAGTACAGGTTTTATTAACTGCAGAATAAATATAATGCCATATTCCGGGAAATATAAATTACTGACAGAGAGAATACAAAGGGAGTAGTACTGAAAGACAATCTTTGCAAAGTTTCTTTAAAAGATGTCCCCTGGTTAATCAAAGACCTCATTAGATTAACGATTAAAAATCCTTAAAAAAAGGCCACACTGAAGGCATTTGATAACATGAGATAACAAGAAAACGTTTCACCATGGCCCTCCCCAATGTTGATAATACAGGAGGACAAAAGGGACAGGAAAGGGAGATGCAGTATAGCTTTGAGGCATAGGAAAAATAAGAGCTAAAGACTAAGGGCCTTATTTATCAAGCTTATTTTCAAGATTTCCGTCTACACCTCTCTGTTTGTGGTTTGTTGTGTATATGCTTTTAATGGTTTTAATACTGTCTGATGTCTTGTGATTTGCTGAGGTATAATAAAGATGTAACTTTTAATTAAATTGCTTGTGCCTCCCCAGACCTTATCTTTTTGGTCAGTAACATTTGGTTTCTGCAGTTTGACTCAGGAGTAGCACCCCTTTATGTTAGGGGGATTGTGCAGGCTGGTTCTGTTGTGCTCCTTCCTGCTGGAAGTTCTGAATATAATATGGAGATTGGAGCTTAAAGGAGCAGGAGTGAAATTGAGTCTGATGATAACAAATGGCTTGTGTGCAAAGGAGATTTGGTGATTAGTAAAAAAGAGTTTTGGAATGCATTTTGAGAATCTTGGTGGTGGACATTTGTAAAGTTTATCACTTTGGTGTCATATTTGATTTTAAACAAACAGTTTTTTTAATTTATAGTAGTAGTCAATCACTCGTATATAAATCACTGGGTTTTTTTTTGTTGTCATACCCAGCTACTCTTTTTTTGTGACTTCCTTCTTGTTTTGTCATTTTTAAATTATGTTTGGCTTTTAATTGAAAACAGTGTAAATTCGGGTGGGGAGAAATCTGGGTGCCAGCATCAGAAGTGGAAGATCAAATATGGGTAAGTTAAAGCAGAGATAAGCCTCGATTCAAAGACACATTCGTCCGGACTTCCGTAGCTGTCTGTGAAAGTTTTGGTGGGTGTTTGTTATTTTTTTGCTTTTTTCCGTTCATTTTTCATTCGTACGAACGTTCGGGAATGCGCTTTCGATGAATGGAAGCAAATCGGAACATTTCCGTTAGTTCGGATCATTTTCCAAACAAAATCGGAAATTTTCCGTTCGTTCAGAAAACTTCCGTTGTTGGGATGGGTTTCTGTTTGATTCAGAGAGCTGATTTCCGACGGACCACCACCCTATAAATCCGTTTCATTTCCGATCCACTTAAGAGACCTTTGAGAGCTCTGATTGCTATTGTTGAACATGTTTTGCGGCTATGTGGAGGAGTCTGCGCGCCTTTAGCACCAAGGCATTGCATGTATCAGCATGGCCGAGCCCATAAACTGTATAGCAATGCATACCTGAATCAATACATTTCATGTATGCCTTATAGATGCATTTTAATGCTGACCTAAATTAGTCCTTAGCATGTAAACATTTATTTTCCCACACATCCATATAATTGCTATATTTTTTTAGACTTATGTCCTTTGTGAATTATATTTGGATTGTTGAACTTGAATCTTAATTTGTTGTAGGAGTTATTGTTTTAGTCGGTTACCTTTGCTTTGTGCAATTATTTTTATTATTTTATTTGGTTGGAGGAACCGCAAGATGTGCCACTCACACAACATAAAAGCAGTGATTGGTCCAGCTATGCGATTCCTCAGTGTTCTTGCAGGGCATCCAGGGTCGTCCCATGATGCTTATATATTGCGGAGCTCCGGCTTATTTCGTCAGTTTGAGTCAAGAGAATTATCTAGTGGATGGCTCCAGGGCAAGTTTGCTCACATTCCATCAATCCATTTTCACTGTATGGCAATGAATATAGTTGATGACTCATGACTTAACCTATTGCTGTTTTTAACAAAATGAATAAGTGAATACCGCGCTAAAAACGATTAACATATAATAATTAACTATTAAGTAATGATGATGTGATGTAGTAGTTATTAACTCCAGTTCCACGTGCTATACTTAAATCTCCACAGTAAGTATGTGCAAAAAACAAACAAAATGAAACGGCACAGAGCTAATATGAACTAATTAAGGTCCTCTTTAAAGTCCTTCAAATATTTCTTCAAATTCCACCATGTGCATCCACAATCCACTCGTGCTCCACCACCACCGATTTGGTACTCTTACCACAAATAAATGGTGTAATCAGCAATTATAATGATCCCCAGAACGATCTCTCCAACGGGATCCACCTCTCAGGGTCCAGTTTCACAGAGGGTTAAACACGCTCAATTTTCAGACCAATATTGTTTCCACCTCTCTGTTTCACCTCATTTAAATTGGATCTCCCAATATGTTATGCAATCCCAGACCTGGTCAGGATGCTGCTGCCGGTGACACGTCTGCACGGGATGAGCCCTTCACGACATGTTAAACATTATTGTAGCTTAGAATGTGTAATTTATGTTAGTATTTTTAAATTCTTTCAGGGGATTCTGGATATCCACTCCTGCCCTTGCTCCTGATGCCAGTTCTTTGTCTGCAGAATGCGGGCCAGGGGTTCTCTAATCGGGCACTATGCAAAACCCGGCCCGTGGTGGAGAGGGCCCTCTGGCTTTTGAAGTCCAGATTTAGGTGTTTGGACCATACGGGGGGGGGGAGGCACTGTAGTATGACCCCAACAAGGTTATACCAATATTTTAATTTAAGTTTTTTAACAAGGACCACACATGCCAGAGTGGCACAACTGAGTGTCAGGGTTCTTCAGTTGGTGGGAGAGATGCAGGAGCTGCGCAACTCGTTGGGGACCACAGATGAAGAATAATGTTCTGTGGCCTGCCATTGCTATGCATTTTGTTTTTTATAGTTGTAAAAATTAGAAGTGATTTGGGTGAGCTTTAAGGTTCCAAAAGGGAAGATGGAGGATAGTGCTAATTGGTTTGGGTGAGCTTTAAGGTTCCAAAAGGGAAGATGGAGGATAGTGCTAACATTGTAGTAGAAGTGAGGGTGGCAAATATGTAGGCGAGCACTTTAATGAGTTTGTAGTGCGCAGGCGCAAGATCGTAAGGATTTCCGTCTGGACGAATATTTATTGAAAAAGGGAAACAGAATCGAACGGGAAACGTAAAGGATTCGTTGGAGGATACCATGGGAAAAAGGCAAAAACGAAAGCCAATGTTGTAACATGTGGAAATGAAACGGAAAAGTCTGGATGGAAAATGACATCCTCGTATTCGTAGTCTGCCGTACGAACTGACGGAAACTTTACAGAAGGTTTTCAATGCATGCATAGAATCACTCATACGAGAATGGAAACATTTCACAAAAAAAACAGATCGGCACTAAAACTGAAGTTTTTTTTTGTCTCTCTGAATCGAGCCTATAGAGTAGATGATGGCTGATTGTAGGGTGAGCCAATTATAAAAATATTCTGCTCATTTTCATTTTAGATTAATTCAAAATTCCCACGTGAATTTCAGATCGGTATCTTCTATTATATAATAATGGATAACGCGAACACATAGTATGAAGTGTGAAAAAATGCCATTTTGTGAGTACTCACCTGAAAAATGGATATTGTCAGTGTGCCACACACCCCGCTTCCCCTTTAATTCTTATGATCGGGTTACTCCACTGCCAGGTGGCGACGTTGCAGAGAGAAGTCTTGAAAAGGAGCCCCCTTCCGGCTTATATATACCTGGGACCTCCCACTTAACACCAGTGATTTAAAAAGCAGAAAGACAAGGTACCAGGAAATCCAATGGTAACCTCAAAATAAAGAAAAAGCTTCACCATATAAAGGAACCGGGATACCGAAAAAGGCGGGTGAAGCGGGGTGTGTGGCACACTGACAATATCCATTTTTCAGGTGAGCACTCACAAAATGGTATTATTCTCAGTGTGCCACACACCCCGCTTCCCCTTTAATTCTTACGATCGGGACATCCAAAAGCAGTGTCCACAAGGGATGGGTATCCGAAGGCAAAGTGAAGCATAACTTAAATGACTGCAGTCTGCAGAACTTTGCGGCCAAACACAGCATCCGCTGAGGCCCGCATATCAACCTTGTAAAACTTAGAAAAAGTATGAACAGAAGACCAAGTAGCAGCCTTACAAACTTGTTCAACAGAAACTTGGTGCTGAAAAGCCCAAGACGCTCCAACGGCGCGAGTAGAATGAGCAGTGATAGGAAAAGGGGGAACCTTCCCCTTAGCAGAATAGGCCGCAATAATGGCCTGACGTATTTATTTGCAAATGGAAGATTTGGGCGGCGCCAAACCCTTCCTAGGCCCACAGGGCCCAACAAAAAAGGCATCAGTTTTACGAAAAGGAGAAGTAACAATCAAATAGTACTTAACACAGCGTACTACATCCAAACAATGCAAAACCCTCTCCTTGTCATTCTTAGGCTTAGGACACAAGGAGGGAAGAACAATATCCTGATTCAAATGAAAAGCAGAAACAACCTTAGGAAGAAAGTCCGGTTTGAACCGAAAAACCACTTTATCCTGATGCCTCTCAAAGTAGGGCGCCTGAATAGACAAGGCCGCCAACTCCGAGACACGCCGAACCGAAGTGATAGCTACCAAGAAGACAATCTTCTGAGTCACGGTAGACAAAGCAATATCTTGCAAAGGCTCAAAGGGAGGAGCCTGAAGAGCGGAAAGAACCAAATTCAAGTCCCAAACAGGGAGAAAAGGTTTCCTGGGAGGCCGCACATGCGCAACCCCCTGGAAAAAAGTTTTAACTAAAGGATGAAGCGCAAAACGCTTCTGAAAAAAGATAGAGAAGGCAGAAACTTGCCCCTTCAAAGTACTCAGCTGAAGACCAGAGTCCAGCCCTGATTGCAAAAACTCCAGAATCCTGGAAACCGAAAAGACCCTACAAGGCAAAGATCTAATCTCACACCAAGCAATATAGGCTTTCCAAGTCCTATAGTAGATGATAGAAGAAGACCTCTCAGGTACAGAAACCCCAGATCCCCCCAGCTCAGGGACATGGCATCCACTGCCAGAGCCAGAGGATCCTGGGAGAGCGACACAAAGTTCGGGAGCCTGCAATTGTGACGAGAGGCAAACAGGTCCACCTCCGGTGTCCCCCATCGGAGACACAGTGACTGAAAAACCTGAGGATGGAGAGCCCATTCTCCCAGACGGGAAGAGCCCCTGCTCAGCAGGTCCGCTTCCTGGTTCTCCACCCCTGGGATGTAAACCGCCGAGAGACAAGGAACATGGGCCTCCGCCCAGGTCAGGATCAGGGATACCTCTCTGAGAGTACCCAGACTGCGAGTCCCTCCCTGATGATTGATGCAAGCAACCGCTGTTCCATTGTCTGAACGGACCTGGACCGGAAGGCCCAGAACATGTTGAGTCAGAAGAGCCAGAACCAGACGGATGCTCTCAGTTCCAGAATATTGATGGGTAAGTGGGCCTCTTGAGGTCCCCACTGCCCCTGGAACAGAAGATCCTTCCAGAATCCCCCCCATCCCGAAAGACTGGCGTCCGTGGTGACAATTTCCCAAAGAGGAGTCGGGAAAGACCTGCCCCTCGAGAGATTGGTCGAGACCAACCACCACTGGAGGGACTGCCGGACCCGGGAGCACAACTGGAAGGGCCGATCCAACGACCGTGGTCGCCGGTCCCAGAACGCCAACAGATGAAGCTGCAGCGTCCTCGTGTGAAATTGAGCGAAAGGCACTGCCTCGAACGAGGCAACCATCAAACCTACCAGCCTCATCCCCAGACGGATGGACGGCCGAGGATTGGAAAGAAGGACCCGAGCCAACTCCTGAATCAGATACATTTTGGACTGAGGGAGAAACACCCTGTGTTGACAAGAGTCCAACTGCATTCCCAGAAAGGACACCACCCTGGCCGGAGCGAGGGAGGACTTGGGAAAGTTGATCACCCAACCGAAGCTTTCCAGCGTGGAGACCACCATCCTGGTGTCTGTCTCTGATTGATTGAGGGACGGAGCCATGATGAGAAGGTCGTCCAAATAAGGTACGACACGAATGCCCCGAGATCTGAAGATGGCGATCACCCCTGCCAGCACCTTGGTGAACACCCTTGGGGCCGAGGTCAGGCCAAACAGAAATGCCACGAATTGAAAATGCTGGTCATTCATCACGAACCGAAGAAAACGCTGATGAGCTCGGCATATGGGAACATGAAGGTAAGCATCCTTGATGTCTATGGACGTCATGAAGTCCCCCTGCCGAAGAGAACCGATGGCCGAACGCAAAGTTTCCATGCGAAACATCCGGAAACGGATGAACCTGTTGAGCAATTTCAGGTCCAGGACGGGACGAACCGACCCGTCCTTTTTGGGGACTGCGAAAAGATTGGAGTAGAAACCGAGGCCCACTTCTAAGCGCGGCACCAGCCGGATGACCGCCATTTCCAAAAGATTCCTTACCGACGCCAGGAGCCCCTGTGCGGCCAAAGGATTGGTGGGCACCCGAGACCGAAAGAACCGTGAAGGAGGGCGAGACTCGAACTCCAGTTTGTAACCGGACGACACCACCTCCTGGATCCATCTGTCCGGAGCCTCCTGGTCCCAGACCAGGGAAAAGTGTCACAATCGTCCCCCCACCCGCACGGGTGAGGGCAGCCCCTCATTGCTGAGCGGGCTTACCAGCAGGTTTGGGCTTGGCGCCCCAGGACTGACCGGGACAGCCACGGCCCCTCCCCCGGGTCCAACCTGTACCTCTGGTAGCGGGAAAGGAAGCCCCCCTACCCGCTCTGACTCCCCGAAAGGAAGGATTAAAGGCACTCGCACCCCGAAAGGGGCGACGAGGCCTCTTGCGTTGAGGTAATTTACCACCTTTTGTCACTGAATCTATTTTATCACCAAACAGGCGCAAACCCAAAAAAGGGATCGCTGTAAGCACCTTTTTAGAGACAAAGTCCGCCGTCCACTGGCGCAGCCACACTGACCGACGAATTGCCACCAGCAGATCTGCTGTCCTGCTACTCATTGCCAGAGCATCGTCCTGAGCGGTCAGGACAAAGGAAATATGACTCACACCGTTTAAGAGTACAAAACTCATCCCAAGCGGGATCAAGACCTGCGTATAGATCCCTAATCATGGACCTAACTGCCAACAGAAGAAGCGCCGAAGCACACACTGGCCGCAGTGTCGATCCGGCACTGATAAAACCATGGCGAGCAAATTGATCAATCCGACGATCCTCACTATCCTTAATGGCAGTGGTCTCAGAAGATTGTACCACAGCCGTGCTAGACAGCCCTAACACAGGGGTATCTACGTCAGGGGGAACTGACCAAAGCTTCACCAAATCCTCCGGAAAGGGATAGCGTTTATCCCAACTAGAAGGAATTCCAGCCAGTCGCATGGGTTGTTCCCATTCCTTAAGGACAACCCTCACAAAGTGTTGTTGCTTGGGAAAAACCAAACGCGGCAGGGGAACATCAAATAACTCACCCTTTGGCAGGGCGACTGCCTCAGGCGGATCCAAATTCAAAATTTTAAACATTTGAGCCATAATGGAAGGGGTGTCAAAGGACACCCCGTATCCTGATCGCCAGCAGCGTCAACCCCTAGCTGATCTGCAGGCTCATCCGACTCCTCAAGGAGTTCCCCCTCCTCATCAGGGGGACAATCTGACCAATCCACTATTTCACACGTCTCATCCTCCGAAGCAGGTGCTGCTGGAGAAAGGTGTTTCAGCTTCGCTGTAGCCTTCTGAGCTACTTTGGCGGAAATCATTTTCTCGAGGTTGGCCAATTGTGCACACACCTCGGCTTGCGAGATGACGGAAGTTGCGAGGAGCCAGAAGCCGGAGCGACAGACTGGCGCGCAATGTTTTGCTTTGCACATGGAATGCATAATATGACATCGCCTGGGAGCGGAACCCCACAGCCCCCACACAGCCTGGATGGCCCCGAAGAGCCATTTCCGGTATTGTCGGAAGCCTCCATATGGTGAATTTATGGTATTCGCAACAACCCAGGGTTTTACGCACTAAGCCACCCGGGATGCCCCTTTATAATTAATGTCCCGGGAAAGGGAGGATTCAAAAAAAATTTTTTTTATTTTTTATTTAAAAAAAATAAAAATAAAAAACCTTAGGACAAAACCCAATTTAGAGTACTAAAGCTAGCCAGGTATAACAGAACCGGGAGAGCCACTGCAGTGAGGGGATCCCAGGATCTGTGGGGGGAAAAGACAACAGTCAGACCCCCAGAAGAAAATAAATAAAGAAGAAAATAAATAACAATAGCAAAGCCCCAGAGTGGCTTAAGAGTTAAACTGAAGCCAGCCAACATACACTTTTTATAAACATGCTGAAGCAAACTGAAAGTAAAAAGGACGGCCCCACACACGAGGTGGGGACCGTTTACCTGTACGAAGAGCAGCAGCAGCAGCAGCAGCAGCCAGCCAGACGAGTCCCCCGCACCTGACTCCTTGATTAGAAGGAGGAAGTGCGGCGGGGCCGAGCTGCAAGACAACCAGCCGACGCCCTCGGAGTCAGTGGGGGGGGGGAAAAACATGCCACACATATCACAGCCCTAGCAGTCCAGGCCGCATGAGCGCTACCCGCGGTGCTGAGCCTGAGACTGCCAGCACTCTTTAATCAGCACTAACGTTAAAACACACATGCACACAGTATAAGAACCCCCCAAACCCCCCCCCCCCCCATAGTGAAGGGAGAAGGGACCATAACGGTAGAGAAATGGCCAAAGGGGAACCTCGGGACAGGGGCATCCCAAATGCGGATCACCATGCCGGATAGCCGCATTGCCCCACGTGTGGGGTCGAGCGGAGGAGATAAGCTCCTAGGCACCTATAGTGCCATCTACCGTTGCCCAGTGAGCAGCCTAGGCTGGGAGGCTTCCATTAACCATCTAGGTAAATAAACAATCAAAACTGGGCAGAAATAGACCCAAAGGGGGTGCCGGGGTAAGACCCCGGCTACCTGCAAGCAGGAGACTTCTTTCTTCTGTCTTGTCGCCTCATGCAGAGAGAAAACACTGGTGTTAAGTGGGAGGTCCCAGGTATATATAGGCCGGAAGGGGGCTCGTTTTCAAGACTTCTCTCTGCAACGTCGCCACCTGGCGGTGGAGTAACCCGATCGTAAGAATAAAAGGGGAAGCGGGGTGTGTGGCACACTGAGAATAAACATGCTGCTGAACTGGAAACTTGTGAAAAGCAAACAATTTGTAATGTTTTTTTTTTTCGTAAAATTGAAGATAAGTTGTTAAAGAAATAGACAGTTTGCAGCTTTAAAGTATTTTAAAGACCCTCAGCTGAAAAAGATGGTATCCTTAGCTCTCTACAAAAAAGAAATCCAAGATGGCTTTGTGTTGAGTACCTACAATCACATGGCTAAATTCATATCTCTAAATAAGTCATTATCTGAACAGCTAGCACCCTGACAAATGACACAGCAGTGTGGCACCACTTTGTTGTCGAAATTCCTAAATGATTGCTAATAACAGCAGAGGACCACTGCTATAATGGTCTTACGAATGTTTGTCTCACAGAGAAAACAATATAATCAGACATCACAAGAAAAACACACGTTATGCAGAGTTTATCTTTCAAATGACTTAACCAACAATAACACGGAGTGCAGCACCATCATTAGAAGCAACTGGCACTATCCCACCCGCAAGAAAAAAAAGCACCTTGCAGCTCCTGCATCTTCATTTCTATTTAAGCCAAAGTGCTCCCTGCATTGAATTAAACGAGCAGATAAAAGCGTAATAGCATAAATGCAAAGCACAGTACCATCACCATTGATGTCACCGCAGCACAGTATCCAACAGTGGTGTACCTAAAATGGAAACTACCAGAATTTTCTTGTTTCTCCAGACTAAGTGTAAAAGTCTAAGGGTTTCTCAAGGCGTAGTATAAAATCAAAGCTTTCTTTCCTTTACCTTTCATGCCGCTAATCAATTGTTCTGTGCTTCAGCATAGGACTGTTGCTGATTTCTAGCTCTCTTTCCATAGCTAAACTCACAATGTTATTTCTGGCATGACCACCTTTTACTAGACCAAGAAGTAAACTAAACCTCACTCCTTCAGCATCACACTGTCTTACACAGACTATTCGCTGTATCTACAGGAGGATAGTCACTTCTTCCTATGCCTTTCTATTTATTATTAAACAGATATTGTTACTCCAAAGTTCATTGTTAGCAAAAATGAATCCTTGTTATGCTGGAAGTACAGTGAGAAAGACATAGACCTACATTCCCAGCCTTGTATTACAGAGAATCTCTTTAACAGTGGGTTAACAGTTTTGCATCAAATCTTTTCGGAATCTTAAACTCTGCCTAAAAGATTATCAAGCTGAGCTGTATTGCTTAGCAGGGAGCTACGAGTTTGTGCCTAGCATTTGGGATGGCCCTGGTGGCTTAGCCTGTAAACCCCAGCAGACATCTGAGTGCTGGCACCTAAAATGTGACAATGCAGAGGTTTACCTCCTTTACCTTATTGAACAATTGCATTGATGTGAAACAAAAACTTCTAAACCCCCGGCATGCTCCTCAGAGGCCGTTGAAAAAATAAAAAACACCCCAGACAATAGGGTCTGATAGGCTAGAGGCGTAGTATTTATGAGCCTCTTTGCCCTGAGGAACAGGTAAAGTGCCCTTCGAGGAATGCCTGGGGCACCCCTGAGAGAACACCAGGCCAATTCTGAGGGGCACTCGGCTTTACCGTACCCCCTGGCTTCTGGGAGTGTGTGTAATGGTGCTAGATTGCTCACTGGGAAAAGATCCCATCACTGACATCACAAGAGCTGATGGAGAAAACAGAACATTAGAATAAAAGAGATGGCAGAGTACCAAGGTATCCCAAAGGGGTGATGGAAATCAACAAACCTGACGGGAGACCGAACCTAGGAGACTGAAGATGGCAGCAGGTTTTTCATTTTTAAGGTAGTTCAAAGCAGCAAGATCAGGGCCATCAGAGTCCACACAGTGTATCTATCCCGAACCACAGTGGTGAGTTTTGTGACTGTTGTGCTTTTACTGCAAGTTTATAGATAATTGTACTACATGCTGGATTAGTAGTGGGAGCTACCTCACATAAGTAGGTGTGCTCCTGTGTGTGACACCTGCATTCCAGTGTGGAGAACATTATAGCCTCTAATTCTGCCTCTTCAATGCACTCACATTCTGCAGAGCTTACAAAAAGGATTTTCGGGGTTTTCATTTGATTAATACCTCCTCCCTGTCAACTAGTTCAAAAAATGGGTCTGGTAAATTTTCAGATTATGTACAAACTTAGATGACAGTGAGGAGGATCATTAAGCCCTGCCAATTCCAGTCTGACCATATGTGAGGACGCATGGGGGAGATATTGAGGGGATCAAAAGTGGATTTTAGGGCGGTGTCAACTAGTGATGAGACAGAGCAGAGACAAAAAACTAGTGAGTTTTCATCGGTCTTTTGGAAATATTCTGATGGTCTTCCTCCAATGTGGTGGAGGGATTAAAGGTGTGCAATTTAAAGCTGTCCAAGACCATTTGGGTGTGGGCCGCACTGTGCCAGTTTTGGGGGGGCATCCAGATTGCTGCTCTCCCCCCATCTCATCATTTCTCGAACCTCACTCCGCCCCTGTTTCACCAACCAGATTGAGACGGTCACAATGCGGTCCCACACACTGTAGAAAATGGGCATGGGACCGCTTTAATGAAGACTGCACTGGATTCACAAACTATATTAATTATATATTTATTGGACTTTTTTCAGATTTGCATATATTTGTGTTTTGCATGCGCTTTATATTGTGGCCATTATTTGCATTTTTGAGCACTTTGATTATTGTTTTAGCCCTTTTTAAATGATATTTTTAGGATTTAAAGGGATTTGCCAGCCAAAAACAAAACAAATGGCGGTACTCACCTTTCCTCCACCAAAGCTCCACCACCAAGTGGTCAGTCGATCTGCTCCGGTCCAGAATGGCAGCTGAGAGCGAGAGTGTGTTGTGTATGCACCATGCAGCATGGCCATTACATTCATTACAATGTTGGGAGCTTCTCTGCATAACCCTGCCTTGGCACATCTTCCATTGCAATGAATGGATTGGTCGTGCTGCGAGGCATTTACCTGACACGTTTATGGACGCCATCTTGGACCAGAGTGGGTGTTCAATCTCTGATCTCGGTGAGTTGTGGTCCTGGAGCGGAGCTGCCCTGGACAAAAGGTGAGGTGTGAGATTTTGAATGCTGTATATGTATCTGGATATCATCAACCCAGCAAGGCTTAGTAAATCCAAGATACAGGCTGGCAAACTGGAGGATGGCAGGAATAGATCAAGAAGGACCAATTACAGAGTCCATGACACACCCAAAGCTATCATTCTTCAATACATAGTAAGGGTCTTTTTTCTGAAGCTTTCTTCAGACATTGCAATGGTAAACAAGATGTCACTGTATCCATTATGCATCATCAGACTCCAACTAGAAGGCCCAAGAGGAAGAATTATCACTGCATTATTTAGATCCAGAGCCTGATACAAGCCTAATTTGCGAATGACCATTTGCTTTTCAAGGCAACACATTAGATATCAGCTGATTTTCCTCTAGTACCATCTCCCCCTTCTACCATCTAAAACTACAGGGAATACATATCTCTAGCTACTACAAGGGCCTTTCCATTTTACCCACAATTACATTATCACAACATCACATACATCCATCATACAGATGGATTAGAGTAGCTATTGAATCACCAGGGCCGTATTCTCTAATCTCCATCTGGGGGTCTCTTTTTCAAGGGTCATGCAGTTTAACATGGCAATTATCTAATCATCATTTCATCTCTCTTCTTATCATACCATTGCTCTATAAATTTAGACAGTTTGGGGGACAGGGAGCAAGCATGGGGGGTCTCTTGTTCAAGGGTCGATTTTTAAGGGTCATGCAGTTTAATATGGCAGTTCAATAAGGCAGGAGACAGGTAAGCTGTTCAAATAATACAATGTATACAAATCTTACTATTAATAGTATTCAGTGCACTGTTTCAATTCAAATGCCACACACTACCTCTACCAGTTTCAATCCACATCAGCCCTTCTCTCCTTCACTAACCCATGTACAGCTCACATGCTTCATTCACTTGCCTCAGACAACCTCATGTCCCAGGGTGCAGCACACAAAACAATCACACAAATCACTTAGTCACTAGCAATTATTTTACTTGTATCATCTGGAGATATATGTCCTAACCCAGGGCTACCTGCTGCTAATGCTAACTCCATCCCAAAACAACATAGGAACCCTGCTAACTTCATTAGTATCCAATGCATGCTTTCTCTCCTTGCTTTTAACCGTGTGATTTGGAACCCACACTCTGCATGTAATAAACTCCCCTATATTCATGACTTTTCTGCTTAATAATTCACTAAACCTGCTGGCCCTTACCGAAATCTGGCTTCAGGAAAGTGACACGACAGACAGACATGGCTTTGAAGTCAGCTTACTACTTACTACTACAGCAATGCACCTTCAAGGTCATACCCCCAGTTCCATCACTCTTATTCCAAACTTTTGAAAGCCACATCCTCAGAGTGGCAGTTATATACTGGCCTCCTGGTTCACCTACCCAATTCCTGGATCACCTTGCAGCTTGGCTTCCACATTTCTTGTCCACTGATCTAACAACCCTTATTTTAGGTGACTTCAACATCCCCCCTAGACAACCCTAGGTCCTCACTGGCCTCCAAGCTCCTAGCACTAACATGCTCCCATGGCCTTACACAACTTACAAATTCCCAGACACACAAAGATGGCAACAATATTGACCTAATCTTTGTCCAAATTTGCTCAGTCTCTAACCTTACTAACTCTTCTCTCCCCCTCTCTGCCACCAACCTCTCCTTCACTATCACAAACTTTTGTGCCTCTCAGAAAACTGTGACCTATATTACCTTCAGAAATCTAAATGCCATTGACTCTCAGATATTTCACAGCACACTACAGTCCTCATCGTCCCCAATCACTTCTCTCTCTTGTTGAGCTACAAATCACTATAACATCACCCTCCAACGCACCGTTGATGAACTAGCACCCCCTACATTTAAACACTCTAAACAGAGAATAAAGCTACCCTGGCACACAACCCAAACTCGCTTCCTCCAGCAATGAAACTCCCCAAGATTTCAAACATTACAGATTCATGCTTTCCACTAATAATTCGGCCCTCAACCTCGCTAAACAGACTTATTTTACTAACTTTATCTCCTCATTATCCCAAAATCCTCAAAAACTTTTTTCAATTACTTCTTAGTACAAAAGTGCAGACACCTATCATTGATGTCTGTGCTGAATATCTGGCCATCTATTTCAAAGAGAAAACCAAACACATGCAGCAAGAAATTGGCTCTCAGCCATCCCTTTACATCTACTGCAGTCTCTCTCCCCCGCTTTCACTACCCACCTAACCAAACATTGTTATTCCTCTACTAAAAAATCCCAACTTTGACCCATCTAGCACAACCAACTACAGACATGTCCCTAATCTTCCATTTATCTCAAAACTATTAGAATGCCTGGTCTGCTCCCACCTTATACGCTACCTCTCAGACAACTCTCTCCTTGACCCACTGAAATCTGGATTCCGCACTCTACATTCAGCAATAAATTCCCTCATCAAAGTAACAAATGATCTCCTACCTTCTGACTGACAAATGCAATGGTGCCTACTCACTGCTCATTTTGCTTGATCTTTCAGCAGCATTTGACACAGTAGACTACCATGTCCTACTAGGCATGCTTAGATATATTGTCCTTAAAGACACTAATCTCCCTTGGTTTTCTTCCTACCTTTCTGGATGCTCCTTCAGGGATTTGACTTTCAGGAAATCAGGGTGACAGTCTCTGTCACTGCTGATAGACTGAACCTGTCATGCCTGGATTTTATTCCTACCAGGAGAGAATAAACCACAAGCTTGGTGTGAGATTTCTTAAGATTGGGTGTATACCTGACCTCTCCTCTCATTCGCTGATGTGTTTATATAGATTTTGAATACTACACAATTTTGTGATAGTGCCCCTTTAAGGAAAGTGTACATGTTGCCAGGCACAAGCAGTAAAGGGTTTGTTCAGCATGTCTCTTCTGGCTAAAGGATATTAATGCTATTAGTTTTGACATCAATGTAACTCTTCAGGTCAGCCAAACTTACCCTACTATCTGGGACTTAATATCAACATGAGCAGCATTAAGGTCTAAAGGAAAAATGCTTGGCTCCAAAGAAGCACCCAAATGAGTAGCCACATAATTTACTACTATTTATGTGGACTCTCTTTACACCATCATTGTCCAGGCAACTCCATATAATCACCTAGCCCTAAAGCTTCTAATGTTCCGTATTTCTTTTTTCAAAACAAAAACCCCCGAGAAATTGTATTTTGAAGTTTTCGTTCATTTTTGAAATTTCCAGCCAGTGCATGTGGCCTCTGTACAGCACAATAGCAGGATGCATGTTTATATCAGCATACTTAATCACAATGGTGCAATACACAGACGGCCACAAGTTTATAGACTACCAGTTAAGTCCTATGATTGGTGGTCTACTTGGGGAAGATATGATAACTCAAGCTGCTAAATCATGTTTTTTACATTTTGCCTGGATAGTCTCTTTAAACCTTAGGAATGACACTATTTTTGGGATACGGATTACAAGGATAGAAAGGAGTTTTAAACCATTTTAGCTTTTTTAACTTTTGGCCTGTCCCATAATTACTTTGCCCAGATCACTGGTGTTGCAATCAGTGTTAGATGTGCACTTTTTATCTTCTTGGGTTAGTGTAGTGTTCGTTGCCACCCAGCGAGCCACCATCTTGATGGAGGGAAAAGCAATACGCACCTCAGCAGCCATCATCACGCCAGCTCACGCAGCCCATCGGCCTGTTCTGCACCGCCATCTTTCTGGAGGCATTCCCTCACTATAGCTGCGGTACCGCCTACCACCCTGCACGCCACTTCCTGTTCTGGATGGCAGATCTGCCATCCAGCCGGAGAGTGGCCGGGCGGGGGTCGGAAACCGCCGATGACGTCAGGGCTTAAGTGCGCTGCTCTTGGCACCATCACTGATGCTGGAGACCTATAAAGGCACATGCAGGGCAATCATTGGATAGAGCTCCTCTTGAAAAATGTCTTCCGACCAAAGCGTCAACGTTTTTTTGCTCTCAACCAGCGATCAGCCTGTAAGCTTTCTTTGATGCTGTTATTGCTTATGTTTACCTTGCTATGCACGTGATTAGTGACGATTGGGAACGCTCTGGGATGAAGCACAGAGCTGAATTACTGTCTCTGAAGTGACATTTTTCTCTATGAACTTTATTCATTCCTGGATTGCGATTCCTTGCTCTACTATACTACCTTGCAATAGTGCTCTAAAGATCCCAATTGTTGCCACCTACTGTATATATCTTGTGCACTTACATTAAATCACTATCTTTTGCATAGCTTTGCATTAGGAGTTAATTTTTCTATTTTGCATATATGTTGCTTGAGAGTACATATTGAATGGGTGGGTGGGTCTAGAAAATGCTGAACCCTAACTGAGGTTACTTATAGTGTGCTATAACCTGTCTCTAATATTGTGTTAGTGCAGTGTTTCCCAACCCTTTCCTCGAGAGCCACAAACAGGTCATGTTTTGTGGATCTCTACGAAGTCAGCTCTATAGCCCTGCTGCGCTAAATACTTCACCTGTGTATCTGTGTGGAGAGACAGTCAGGAATTGGCATTAGGCAACATGGGGCTTTTCCATCCCCAGGCAGCTCACGGGAACATGCTGTGCTGGTTGAAGGCACTGAACAGGAACTCTTACAGCATGTGGACTGCTTGCCTACCAGAAAGGAGATGTTGCAACTGGCAGGGAACATCAGGCTCCATAGCAACGGCCCTTGCAAATCTCAGAGCTGACCTCTATAGCCTAGTGAGTAGAGTGGATGGGGTGGAGCGGAGGAGAGACCTGCTGTTATAGGCAGCATAAGGCCAGGGCTCATAACATGCATCTGATAAAGATTTAAAGACACTTAAAGACCTGGAGAACAGCAGTAGGCACTCTAACATCTAGGTAGGAAGCACTCCTGAAAATTTTGCCCCAGATTAGATACAGTCTTCATATTAATTAGCCTTAATATCCTTATTGTCAAAAATCCATATTTAATAGCCTTTTGAACAGACCTTTGTAAGGGCACATGGAGCTCTCAGGCCCCATCCTCTAAATAAATTAGTGTCATGTGACATCACCTGCCTGCAGGGATTCCCATGGAAAGAGGAGATCCTCTAACGTGTCAAGGAGACAGACGCTATCCTCTTTAAAACAGAGATTTAATTACTGCAGGGATCACAAGGGCAGGACCGTCTCTTCTAACGTATTCCTGCATCCTTGTGTTAATTTATTTGTCTGTTACATATGATTCATAATATCACGTATTTACTTGTCTTATCCCTTTACTTCTACCTTGTACAGTGACACAGAATATGATGGCGCTATATAAATTATAATAAATAATTCAGCTACAAATGACCTCTGCTGGAGTTTCCCTTTGTCCCTCACCACCACAAAGATTTGCAGAACAGGCACCAAGAGAACCGTCAAAGATCTCCCAGAATCTTGCTTCACCAAATAATTAAGATTAGTCCAGATTACACTCCCTGCCTTAAGGTCTAAAAAGGCAACCCAAAGCTGCTCATCTAGGACCCACATCCTGCTCAACATCCTTTGGAAGAGAGAAATCGGCCATGATGATCCTGCCTTCCACCAGGCAATCCCTGAAAAGTGGATGTTACAGATCCTGAGGGCTACCCAACACTGCTAAATTTCTAATTATATTGCGGAACCCTTAACAAATATTTTGAGTTCTTCCTTATCGTCTTGAATTTGTATGCATTTGCCTGATGTTTTCCAAGTTAATGCTATTTTCTGTTATAGTTAGTCTTAATTTGCTCTTGTGCCATGTGCCTGGATTGAAGAGCGTTGGCTAGGATGTAGTCTGCATGTCTGTGTCATGCAATAACACAATTCTGTGAGACTCACCTGTAGAATTGTTTTTTCTGTTAATCCATTCCAGGCCATCCCCATTCTTCACAATTGGGTAATTCCTGCCCAGATGGGCGTGTACTGCAAAATCAAAGGTGTGGCTCCTCCCACCCCCCATAAGTAGCAGCTGCCTCTAATCAAAGACCAGTAATTAAATAGCAGTAAATCATAACAAGAGGCTAAGGCCGGGAGGCCCCGAATATAGGAGACCATGTTACTTCACACCACCTCCGCTTGTTTTCTCTCAAAAAATCACTTTTATTTATTTTTTTAATTTTTTTTTTTACAAATGTCCTATTAAATAATAAATGGAGTAATCACCATAAAAAAGGCATCCAGGACATAATAAACCCCAAAAGGGGGCAGGTCGGACGGCCTGGAATGGATTAACAGAAAAAACAATTCTACAGGTGAGTCTCACAGAATTGTGTTTTTTCTTCCAATCCATTCCAGGCCGTCCCCATTCTTCACAATTGGGACATCCAAAAGCAGTGCCATGTATGGGCGGGATCCCCAACGCGGTACAGCAGGTAGTTCATTTCACTACCGTCTGAAGCACCTTTCAACCAAAAACAGCGTCACCTGAGGCCTTCACATCCACCTTGTAAAACTTGGTAAATGTATGAACTGAAGACCAGGTGGCAGCTTTACAAACCTGTTCCACAGAGGCCTGATGCTGAAAGGCACAGGAAGCACCAATGGCCCTAGTAGAATGAGCTGTGACCCGAAAAGGGGGTTCCTTCCCCTTGACAGAATAGGCTCTTACCACAGCCTGTCTAATCCACTTACGGATCGTGGTTTTGGCTGGCGGAAGCCCCTTCCTAGAGCCTTGACAAAAAGAAAATTCGACTTCTGGAAGGATTCAGTAGCAGCCATGTAATACCTTATGGCTCTAACCACACCCAAAGAATGAAGAGCCCTTTCCATGGAATTAGCCAGAACTGGGCATAAGGAAGGTAGAACTACTTCCTTATTATGGTGAAAAGGAGAGATGACCTTAGTCAAAAAATCAGGCTTAAAACGAAAAACCACCTTGTCTCTGTGTAACTCAAAATAAGGTGGCTTCATACATAAAGCGGCTAATTCGGAGACTCGACGCACAGAGGTGATCGCCATCCAAGAAAATCACCTTGAGCGTCAAGATACTCAATGGAGCGTTGTTCAAAGGCTCGAAAGGGGGACCCTGGAGAGCAGATAACACCAGATTTAGGTACCACACCGGTAAAATAAGCTTGCGCGGTGGTCGGACATGAGTGACCCCCTGAAAAAAGGTTGTGATTAGTCTATGGTCGGCTATAGACTTCTGGAAAAAAATGGTTAAGGCCGAAACCTGACCCCTGAGGGTGCTCAATTGGAGGCCCAATTCTAGACCATACTGCAGAAACTCTAGAATTCTAGAAACAGAATATCTCCTGCAAGGAAACATCCTGGCCTCACACCAAGAAATATAGGCCCGCCAGACTCTGTAGTATATCATGGAAGATGTGTTTTTCCGGGCCTGAATCATGGTATGAATAATCCTGGCCAATAAACCCTTCTCTGTCAGGATAGAGGTTTCAATAGCTAGGCCGTCAAAGTCAGCATTTGTAAATTCGGGTGCGGAAGAGACCCCTGTGTGAGAAGCTCTGGATTGTCGGACAGGAGCCAGTGATCTGTCGTCATCCTTACTATGTCTGTGAACCAGCTCCTCCTTGGCCAGCGAGGAGGCACCAGGGTGATTTGGTACTCCCTCCTGGACTACCTTCCCTAGTACTCGATCCAGGAGCAGAAATGGAGGAAATGAATACAGGAGATTGAACCCTGTCCATGGGATTGTCAAGGCGTCTGTTGCTATGGCCAGAGGGTCTTGTGATTGTGTCTGGACGCAAAAAGATCCACATCCGGTCGACCCCAACGGAGACACAGAGCCTGAAAGGCCTTCCGACTGAGAGACCATTCCCCCAGACGCAAAGACCTCCTGCTCAGGGAGTCTGCCTCCTGGTTCTCCACCCCCGGGATGTAAACTGCCGAGATGCAGGGAACATTCTCCTCTGCCCAAACCAGAATCTGACTTACCTCCCTTAGGGTTCTCTTGCTCCTAGTACCCCCCTGGTGGTTGATGTAGGCTACTGCCGTCCGATTGTCCGAGCAGAGCTGAACAGCATGCCCCTTCAAACTTGGGGTCAGATGTAGGAGTACAAGTCGAACTGCACTCAACTCCAAGAAGTTTATGGGTAGCCGTTTTTTTCTCGGACCCCATTGACCTCATGGATCTTCTGGGTCTGCCAGATGCCGCCCCAACCTGTAAGACTGGCATCTGTGGTAACGATTTCCCAATGAGGAGTCCGAAAGGACTTGCCTACCAGCAGATGCCGAGGATCCAACCACCACAAGAGGAATTGCCTGGCCGAGGGGGACAGAACAAACCCTTGGTCCAGAGATTCCGGAGCCCGATCCCAGATGGATAGTAGGTTCATCTGAAGAGACCTCATGTGGAACTGGGCAAAGGGGAATCAGGCCACCATCAGGCCCACCAGTCTCATCCCTAGGCGCACCGTTGGCTGTTGACACGCCAGCAACGTCTCTACCTGTGTTCGGAGCAGCAATGCCTTCTGTTCTGGCAGAAAGACTCTGGCCTGAACAGTGTCCAGGGTCATCCCCAAGATCTTACCGTTGACAAGGTGATATGCGACTTGGGGTAGTTGATCACCCAGCTGCATGATTTCAGAATTGACAGCACAGTCCGGGTGTCACTCTCGGTCTCCTGAACGAACAGGGCCGAGATCAGAAGGTCGTCCAAGTATGGAATTATACGAATCCCCCGACCCCTCAGGATAGCCATGAGACCCGGCACCTTGGTGAACACCCTGGGAACTGAGGGTATGCCGAAAAGAAGGGCCACAAACTGTAAACGTTGGCCCTCCAGAGCAAACCTCAAAAACCTCTGATGCCCTGGAAAAATAGGGATGTGTAGGTACGCGTCCCTGATGTCCACCGTAGCCATGAAGTCGCTGGGTCGAAGTGACCGGAAATGCCTCACCCTTATAAACCTGTTGAGGCCCTTTAGGTCCAGGATTGGCCGCACCGATCCGTCCTTCTTGGGGACCATGAAAAGGTTGGAATAAAAACCTTGATCCTCCTCCTGCCGGGGTACGTGACAAATCACCCCTGTCCACAGGAGGTGCAGAACAGCGGCTCTCAAGGCTCCTGCTTTTAGCGGGCTTTGGGATGCCCTTGACCATAGAAATCTTGTGGGTGGACTGGCTGCCAGCTCGATCTTGTAACCTGACGACACCACTTCCTGAATCCAAAGATCCGTGACGTGGTGCCTCCAGATCGGAGCAAACTGCAGGAGCCGTCCCCCCACCCGCACGGGTCAGGGCGCCCCCTCATGTTTGGGTGGATTTGGCTGGAGGCCTGGGCTTGGATCTCCAAGCCACACTGGGCCTGTTCCGGGCTCTGCCTCTGCCCCAAGACTCCTTGCGGGAACTTGAAAAAGAAGATCCTCTTCCCCCCCAAAAGGACCGGTAAGAAGAGGAGTAGGTCTCCTCCTCTGAGGGAGCTTACCATCCTTGACCAAAAGGTCCAGCCATTCCCCAAAAAGCTGACCGCCCAAGAAAGGTAAATTTGTAAGGGATTTCTTAGTGGCCGCATCAGCCTCAGCCACAGCGAACTGCATAATGCAACGAGCAAAAGCCGAGGTCTTGACACCTAGCCTGACCACATCGTCCATGGCGGTAACAAAACCAATGAAATCTAAACAGGCTCTGAACTCCTGGAGTCTGTGGGACTTAACCCTGGCCATGTTGTTACTGTTTTACCTTTTTCCTTGTGGCTAAGGAGACGATCGCCATGGCACATGCAGGGCGTAAAAGTGAACCCACCAAGGCGAAGGCATGGCAAGCCAACTGCTCCATGCGTTTCTCTGCAGGGTCTGATATTGGTGTGATAGTGGTGTTGGACAGACCTGAAACAGGAGGGTCCACCTCAGGTGGATGCGACCATAATTTAATCAACTCAGAAGGGAAAGGATACCGTCTTTCTAGGTTCCTAGGGACAGACTGCAGCATGTTAGGTCTTTCCCATTCTTTAAGCACCATCCTAGAAAAATTAGGCTGTTCAGGAAAAACCCGCCTCTGCCTCTTGGGCCTAAACAAATCATCCCTCCTTCTCTTGGCCATCTTAGGAGGGGCAATGTGTAAAGTCTCAAAGACAGAGGAAAGTAAATTATCTGTATCATCTGGGAGCAAAGAATCCTCATCCGATGAAAAAATAATAGAGTTACTGTCCTCCTCACCGGAGTGTAACTCACCTTCCGAGGGTGGCTCATCAGCCGACTCATCTTCCTCGTCGGAACCAAAAGAGGCATAATCATCCTCCTCTGAGTAAACAGGTTCCAAATGCCTCTTCTTACTCGAGGACTTTGTAGGGGCTACCAATGAGAGCTGTTTCTCCAGGTTAGCCAACCTATGCGCCAAATCAGATTATGTCCCACGCCTTCTCCCCTTTCCCTAGGGGCTGTCTGGGAAGCCTGAGCTTCAGGAGGGACTAAATTTAACGCAGGACTAGGGACTGAAGCAATAGCCCTATCATGGTCAAAAACAATGCCTCTGGCGCAAGCGGAACATATTGTGCTGAAACCGCCTAGGGGATTTTGCCTGCACAAGGGGCAGAGCCTGTCTTTCCCAAGTGGGACGCCCGGCTCACTATCCCCTGATGCCTCCACCATGGTGATTTTTTTTTTTTTTAAGGCAAAAAAGACTATTATGGTCCTAAGCCTATAGCCAATCCCCACCAAAAAAGGGGACTGGGAGGAACCACAACCCTCAACCTTCTTCCCACAATCTAAAAAAAAAACCAAAAAAAAAAAACCCATTTAGTTAAAACATTTTTCATAAAAAATAACGATTAGAAATATAAATAGCAATGAAAAAACAACAATGAATAGCCAAGAACAACAATGAAAAACCATGAAACCGGACCTTCATCATGATTTATTGAAAAGCCCAAACCCTTATAAAACGATTCCCCAGCATCCAAAAATTAATATATTTTAAGTTTTTAGTCACTTATTATTCTTTCCCCCACTGGGCTGCAACTCTGTTCAGGACTCTAGGATACGGGCGCCGCCATCTTGACTCAGAAGCATCACACTAACTGGGGAGAGGAGAGCAGGATTAAGTACAGGGGGGCGGGTTATAGCTGTGCTTTGCTCAGACAGAGCAGAGCTGGGGTCAGGAAAAGGTCAGCAATCCCTGAATGCAGAGCAGCACAGTCAGAAGACACTTCCTGTTTGCAGGCTGCCTGATGTTCCATGAGCCGCCATCTTGGATGTTTAAAAGCTCATAACATGCAGTATATGCAGGTAGGATGATTTTTAATGTGAGCAATCTATATGTACAGGATGTGGGAAACATATAACATAGAGTCTTATTCAGAGGGAAGGTCCGCTTGAACAACAGTTTTCATTCAAACGATGATCCACTTACCTCTCCATGTGGACTCACCGACCAGGAGCCGAATCCTGGCCGCCGCTGCCGCATACCATGTGCTTGGACTGGGGGAGCGTCGGCCCGGGCCACGGTGCACGAGCGGTCCGGCGTCGCGACGACCCCCCCCGCAGAATGCGAGCGGTCCGGCATCGCGACGACCCCCCCCCCCGCAGAATGCCGCCCGGGTATTGCCCCAACAATCGCCCCCCCCCCCCCCGAACGCGGGGTGCATCGGCCGGAGCGTGGCCCGCACCCCTGATAGCGAGAAACTTCTCGGCGAGGGGACAAGGAAAAGGCAGCCTGCAGCAGCGGAGGACAGACAGGAGACCGCATACCTGCTGTAGTACCCGTTAGTCGAAGCTCACTCTGCTGCTTCCACCGCAGAGAGAGAAAGAAAAAGCCAGAGGCTCCGCCCCCAGTAATGACGTCACAAACATAGATACGCCCCTTAAAGTGAAGGCGCGAAAGTTAAAAAATAAACATGTGGGAAGAAGGGAGTAAATAGATATAAAAAATATACATGGTTCCTCAGCAGGTTCACCAGACAAAAACCTGCGGCCGACTTGCTTGTTAATGAAGCCTGCAGCCCTGAAGGTTTAACACTCAGAAAAGCGCTTCACCTTACCTTCACGGACCCCAATTTAAACAGCAAAAAAGCTGAATGGGGCATAGCATTGGGTCAGAGGAATCCATGGGAATAAGGTTGTGCAGGAAGCCGACAGGTTGAAATCCCCGCTTGCTGCCAAAAACCTAATCCTTGAGAGAGAATCAAGCCATCTTCACAGTCCTTCCAAACTGCAAGAAATGAACTGGTCTTGATTAGAGGCAGCTGCTACTTATGGGGTCCGGGAGGAGCCACACCTTTGATCTTGCAGTACACGCCCATCCGGGCAGGAATTACCCAATTGTGAAGAATGGGGACGGCCTGGAATGGATTGGAAAAAAAATATTAAAACCCCTGGCAAATCCGCCGATTCGGCATATAGGCACATTTTATTCTCTGCCGATCTTAAGCATGGTCCCCATGCTTTGATCTGGAGAAATGAAAGCATGATGATGCTACCTGAAATTCAGGTATACTGCATTGGACTCTAGCAGCCCCTAAAGATTTAGTTTAAGCTTTTATTTTCTTCCAAGTTAGCCTTAAAGTCTGTGTCCAAGGCACACACTAACTTCCTCCCACCTTATTCCCCTTGGGAACAGTGTAAAATTTGCCATTTTAAAGCATCTAAAAATCTCTGAAAGGCAAATACCTTACATATTGTAAGAAAAGTTGCCTTCTTTCGCTTCTATTTCTGGGTTGTGGCTAAGCTGGGAAGGGCGTGTCCTGACGCAGTTTCATGAGTCATGAACATGGTCTGCTTTGGTCAGAGAAATCTGCGGGACTACTGTGGCTTACCATGCTCGCTCACTCAGAGCACCAAGGGAGAGAGTGGCTGCTAGACCACTTTACTGCTTGGTCCCGAAAGAATGAAATGGAAAGGGGGGCAAACTTTGAAGCTCTGCTATGGCGTCTACACAGGAGCATCACATGGGACAAGCATTAGGGGATCTGCTTGCTGCCTTATTGTCTTTGGGGTTACAGTCTCTTTAATAGTTAAATAAAACTTGCTATGGTGTAGTCTGTATGTCTGACATATGCTATCACCCTTAGTAACATATATGCTAATTCAGAATTTGAGCAAAGCGTAGTCCCAGCTGAGCCATTAGCCTGCTGTGTGACACCTTCAATCAGAATATAAATCATCGGACACTGCAGATTTACCCTAAGCCCCATTTGAAGCGCTCTAAAGCAAAATGGCTGCCAGATGTAGCTCTAATAGGTTGTTTAATGGTTTACATGGACTATGTAAATAGGTGGTTGGTTTTTGCTGGTTTGTCTCACAGGATATATTGGAACCTCACATTCCTGAACTTGTGCAAAATAGCACTTACCGTTTTTCCCTCTATGTGTTGTGCATTCTGGTGTGGTCCTTAAAGTGGACCAAAACCCAGCTGGACCGGCCCAGGTATCTATAAGATTTGCCCGCTACACTTACCTTAATCCCGGTCCCTCTAGCAGGGAGCGTGGCCACACTGGCCTTTTGTGAATGGCCGACGTGGGCAGCTCCGTTAGAGGGAGGCGTGAGATGTGGCTGCCAGCACGCTCGAAGCCGCTGAGCTCTGACGTGCATAGCTCAGCAGTTCCGGACGAGCGGCTGCGCATGCACCGTAGGACCGTGGTGAGGTGACTTGATGCGGGAGATCTGGGGAATTTCACATAGGGGGATAGTCAAAATTCTGGGTTTTGATCCACTTTAATGGGTGTGGGAGGAGGGGGAAGTTCTCTATTTGTAGCTAGCTGAGGTAATGGCTAAGGCTGGGAGGACAGGTCCCTTTTAGAAGTGGGTTGGGGCCACGGGTTCTTTGGCTACAGGAAGACTAGCGCAGGGCCTTTTCTTCTTTGGAAGTTGGCAAGTATGTAGGTGTACCTCCACAGTCAAAGTGGCAACTAAAGGTATGTTCTCTTATTCATACTTACACTCCAATTGAATGAATATATATATATATATATATATTTATTTAGTTATTCCCATTATAGCTAAGGTGGTAGTTGGCACAGCACAACTTACCTGTGCTTTCTCAGTGACAGGGTGGATGTACAACTGGGAGTGCTGGATGAGCGCACTGTTTTCTAGGTTCCCCTATCTGTAAATCACTGGCGCCAAATTGCAGAAATCAGTTAAAACCATTGTTGCCGAGTTTACTGTTGGGCCATAATAATTGTGGAAAGAGGGGTAAACACAGAAGCATGAATTGGTTGATAATTCCTTTTCTGCCCGGTTGGCCAGGCTACCTCAATTACACCTGCTGGAATGTCCTGGTTATTAGCCAAATATTCTGCGTATTTTCCTTCACAGACAAATTAACTATAAGACAGGATTCACTGGATTAGAGATCTCCCATCGGTAGTTGTCCTTTTACTATACAGACCGTTATAGATCTGTGAAGACATCCAGGAAGCAGGCGCAGTGTCAGCTGTGATGTCGACAGTGTGACAGAGCCTTCACTGCATGGGTTGGCTCCTCTGAGGAAGAGAACTGAAAAATAGCAACTCATGGTAGGCACTGGGCCTTGATGGGTTCTCCACTTTGTACTAAAAAATATTCCCTAATCTACTGCCCCATTATGTAAGGGCATAGGAAACCTTAACAGGACTGGCACAACATTCAAATTCTATTTTGGCTGAGATTTCTGTAATCCAGTAATTAAAGGATCCTTTGCTTTGCCAGAACTATGGGAAAATCTCACCATTACATGCTGATGTAATTATTTTGTAGTTCTTTAAGGGGGCAGCCAGAGAAATATTTGTGGCTGGTGTTGTACTAAAGTTGCAGCAGGGGAAGCACCCAATCAGCTGTTCCATCATTCCAGGCAAAGGCAGCCCCGTTACTGCTCTGCCTTGCTGTAAAAGGAGTACCCGCTGTGCTGCCTAAAGAATAATCAAAAGAGTACTGATATGTCTCTTCTATTGCACAGATGTTTTATAAGCGCTGGTCCATTGCTCTGTGTTCCACTCCAACAGGTACACTAGGGAGTTTTTGTGAATCAGTGTGTGCTAATACTGACACATTTTTTTTTTTTTAATTCTTTATTTTCAAAATTATAGAAAAAGTCAGCACAGAAGTGACAAAACAGGTATAATGTTGTGACTTAACAGAGCCAGCCAATGCATATACAGTTAATTAAGATACACGTGCAGAAAGTTAAGGACTGTTAGCAAATGCTCATTTCTAATAAAGACAAAGTATGTCCAACCGGTTCGGCAACAGACCCCCGCAGGAACCAGGTGTCTAGCGCCTGCAGTGGGCCCCACCGACGCTGGGGGAGAGCCGCAACAGGACCGACTTTAATCATCTTGCTCTGAAGCGAGCCGGCTCAGCACAGCAGGGATCAGAAAGAGAGAGAAAAAGACGAAGAGAGAGGAAAGAAACAAAGGAAAGAAGGGAGGGGGGAAGATATGGTTGGGAGGGGAAGGTAGGGAGGGGATGCTTGGATCATCAACTCCACAGGGTGCAACCCCAAGCACCAACCAGGAGTCTTCAGCCCCCCTCTACACATCATATATAAACCAGGAGTAGCTTGGGGCGAGTAAAATTGCAGGAGGAGTTAAGGGTCCACCTGGGGGCCAGCAACTGTGAGCTGTTTGAATCTGTCTGTATCTCTAAAAAGGAACCATGGCGTCCAAGTCTGCAAGAATTGTTGCGTGCTCTCATGGATAGCGGCAGTAAGCTCCTCCATTTCCATGACACGGTTGATTTCTCCCACCCAGTCCATTACCCTCGGTCATCGGGTCACCTCCGATCTCCATAGTCTTGGGACGTCAGCCTTTGCTGCGTTAATGAGATGCCTCAAAAGCGACTTCTTATAAGTCTTCAGAGGGACATCTGCCAAGTGCAGGAGAAGCAGTGAGGGGTCCCGGGGCACCGGACGTCCCACAACCTCCCCAGCGATTCCAGCTACAGTTTGGCAAAAGGGCACTATCTTGGGACAGTCCCAAAATATATGGAAAAAGCTCCCCATCGCTCGCCGGCATCTCCAACAATCTACAGGGACTGACGGGGCTATCCTATGCGGAGTATAATACCACCGTGTGAGGTATTTATAGTTTGCTTCCTGTGTCTTTGAGGATATAGAGGTCTTATGAGTTGCTAGAAATATGTATCCACTGGTCCTCCGTCAACTGCCTGTTCAGGTCCCCCTCCCAGTCCGCACAAAAGCGAGGCAAGTCAGCATTCTCAGAGCTCCCCAACAAAGCATATAATTGAGACACAAGTTTCGGAGGAGGGTCCCGCTCAATAGCCTATTGCTCAAAGGGGGTAAGGGCCCTGGTCAGCGCCTGCTTGGGTCCCAGACTCAGAAGGAAGCTCCGAAAAAGCCACTGATCAAACAGGTGCGTGCCCCACCTCTTTCGGAGATCCTCCAACTGCGTCCAACCAGAAGGGGATATGAGGTCCATCCCTCTCGGGATACCCTTTTCATGAAAGGTCTCTCTAAGCCGAGGGAGAATGCCAATTGGGAGGGATGGGTTGCGCACCAGCGGGACCAGAGGGGTCAGCCACGGTGATATCTCCGCCCTTTCTCTAATGTTATCAAGAATGAGCGGGTGGTCTTTTACAAGGGTCCTCCCCTTACCAGTCACCCAAGCCGCATCCCTCAGAGGTGTTTGCAGCCAGGTCGCCTCTAGGCCCACCCATTTCTTCCTCGCTCTGTGGTGGTGCCAATCTAATATGCGTTGGAGATGGACAGCACACCAATACTGAAACAGGTCAGGGCAAGCTAATCCCCCAGCCTGTCGCGGCTTAAAGAGAAGTCGCAGTTTCAGTCTTGGTTTCCGTCCCTGCCAAATAAATTTTACAAAAATCGAATTCAGGGATTTAAAGTATGCTCTAGGGATATATACAGGGAGGGTTTGAAGCAAGTAAAGAATTTTGGGCAAGATCGTCATTTTAATAATGCTTATCCTACCCAGCCACAAGAAGGTGGGGAGGTCCAAGTTTGCTAAATCCGTCTTAATTCTAGAAAGGAGGGGGCCAAAGTTTGCAGTGTATATCCCGTCTACTGATTTTGCAGTTTTAGTACCTAGATATGTAATGGCCGAAGGGGGCCATCTAAATGGAAATTACATTTTGAGGATAGCTTCCGTCTCTCTGGGGAGGTTCACCCCCAGAGCCTCCGACTTGTCATAGTTTATCTTTAAGAAGGAAAGCCTACCAAACCTCTCAAATTCCTTCAGTAACACTGGGATGCCCACTGACGGGTTCGTGAGGAAGAAGAGTAGGTCCTCCGCATAGGCTGAAATTTTATGTGTGGCTGATCCAACTGTGATCCCTCAGATATCCCCCTGTCTCCTGATCCTGCACAAAAAAGGTTCTATAGATAACGCAAAAATCAAGGGAGAAAGGGGGCATCCCTGTCTGGTACCATTCCTAATGTCGACTCATCCCGATAGGGCGCCATTAACCTTGATTCTTGCCGAGGAATCCGAGTAGAGGGCCATAACCAATTGCAGTGCCCTAGGTCCCAATCCAATATGTTCTAGAACCGCTCTAATAAACTGCCAGTTCACCCGGTCAAAGGCCTTCTCGGCGTCGGTGGACAGCAGAACAGCCGGCTCTCCGGTCTGCTTGACCCTATGAAGAAGATTCAATAATCTGATTGTATTATCGCGGGCTCCCCGCCCGGGGATAAAGCCCGACTGATCACCGTCCACCAGCCCCGGGAGCAGCCCTGACAGCCTATTTGCCAGAACCTTCGCAAAGAGCTTAAGGTCCACATTCAGTAATGAAATGGGCCTATACCTGCCACAGGCGAGTGGATCCTTCCTGGGCTTCTGTATTATAGTAACATAAGCAGTTAGCATTTCACTCGGGATAGTGGCTTGGGCAGGGGACGCCAGGAGCGAATTAAAGGCAGAGAGAAAATGTGGGCCAAGGAGAGGAAGAAATTGCTTTCAATAACTGATAGAGAACCCGTCAGGTCCCGACGACTTTCCATTTGGCGAGCTCAGGACAGCAACTTTCAGCTCCGCTATAGAAATTGGGTTTTCAAGGACATCCCTTTCCTCCCCCCTCAATACCGGCATTCCAGAGTCCTCAATGTATCTTTTTATTTGTGCCAAGTGCCCCTGACTCGGGTCTGCCCCATCAGGGCGGATATTATATAGATTTTGGTAGAAGGCCTGGAAGGTCCCTGCAATATCTGGGGTGTTATGGAGCTTTCTTTGTTGCTCATCAATAATAGCTTCAATATAATTTAGTGATTGCTGCTTTCGGAGGGCTCTCGCCAAGAGTGCACTGCTCTTGTTCCCCCATTCAAATGACATCCTCTTACATCTCTTTATAATATAAGCAGCTCTGGAGGACAGGAGAGGGTTCAGGGCCGTTCTGGCCTCAGAAAGCTCTGGGAGATTGCTTTTGGCCAATGAGGCTTTATGCGATCTCTCCAGCTCCTGAACCCTCTCCAGTCGTTTCTGCAGCTCTCGCTCCCTGTCCCTCTTCATCTGAGTGGCGTGCCTGATGAGTATGCCCCTAATGACTGCCTTGTGGGCCTGCCAATAATTAAATGGAGAAGTATCAATGCTTTTGTTAAGTTCAAAGTATTCCTTTATGGCCTTTTGAAGGTCAGCCACCAGCGGCCCATTCTGCAAAAGGGACTCATTTAGCCTCCATGTCCATTCTCCCCTAGAGCCCCCAGCCAACCTGAGAGAGAGAGCTACAGGGGCATGATCTGATATAATTGTAGGTTCTATTTTGGCATCCGTTGTGTGTGGCAAAAGGCAGTGGGATACCAGAACATAATCGATCCTAGAATACGTGGCATGTACCGCAGAGAAAAAGGAATAATCCTTAGTGGTGGGGTGACTAATTCGCCACGGATCACAGAGCTGAGCTTTTTGAAGGAGCTTTTTTATTTTTCGCAATGCCGTGTATGACAGGGCCGATCGTCCTGTAGAGGAGTCCAATAAGGGATCCAGCGCTACGTTCAGATCCCCCCCAAGAATAATGGGCCCCTCCTGTACTGCCAGAAAAGCAACCTGTCCAGAGTTAGGGGCGTAAGCGACCGCCAACGTATATATATACAGGGAGCCCTTAAGGATCAAATATCTGCCCTGCCAGTCCGATATTTTGTCCGAGACCCGAAAAGGGGTATTCTTAGCGATCAGAATCGCCACCCCCCTCGCTTTAACATCTGGAGCGTTGCTTGTATAGGACTGGGAGAAGGACCTGGAGGACAGCCTAGGAGCCCCGCCACCCTTAAAATGCGTCTCCTGTATGAAGGCGACATTTGCTTTATGTCTGGACAGTTCCTGAGCTAATTTGGATCTCTTAAAAGGGGTGTTCAGTCCTCTAGCATTTAACGAAATCACTCTAAGTTTATTAGTGAAAGGAGGGCTAAGCACATCACTAGCACAAGAGCTCCGCATGGTACCGCGATCCCCGGTCATTGTCATTAGCCCCGGGGTCACTATAAGCTCTGAGGGGGTGGATAGGAGGGATGGGGGATGGGAGGGGTTAGTGGGAGGGAGGGAAGGACGGGACGAAAGAAAACTAAGACAGAAAAAGAGAGAGAAAAGGTAGTATCGGGAACCGCCCCAGTCCTGAGACTAGGGATCAGCTCCCTCAAACCTGAACACGAAACAATAGCCAACGAGGTTCCAAAGACACCCTCCAGCCACTAGGAGTAAACAGGAGGGTGGTCCGGAAGCCCGGTGTGTACGAAGGTGGGGAATGCCCCACCCACGAGGAATCAGAGGAGCCAGCGACGTCTCCCCACCCCCAAAAATGGGAGCAAGAAGCCGCCACCTCCCCTCAAAGTGGGGACTGAGAGGCCAGCCGCCGCTCACAGCAAAGGTGCGTTCGACTCACGCGGGTCCAGCGCCAGCCCCCGGCCGCCACCAAGATTCAACACCTTATCATAACAATGCGTATGCAACCCTGAGATTAGACTAAGAATAAGATACTTAATAACCAAATACTTGAATACATGAATCCAAGACTCGTCTGTCTACTGAAAGGGAAAAAGACAATCAAACAGGCAACAAGGCAGGCCAATCAAGGCCCATGGTTAAGCCCCCCCCCCAGATGGCCGGCGCCGGCCCCCGAACCCGGGAGGGGAGACCGCAGCACAGGTGCTACCCGCTAGTCTCCGCTCAGGCCGCGGCCCTCCCCCAGCCCTCAGCTCAGGGAGCAGCCCCGACCACAAGATTGTGATGCAAAGACCTCTATGAAAACGACAAAAAAAAACAGCATTTAAGGCAATGTAAACAAACATATATATATACATAGCAATACAAATTATAAAAGCGAGCATACGACCTATCGGAAGGGAATCCGAGCGACCCGATCGGAGGCAAGAACGGAGGGGGAGGTCCATCATATATAGCAATGTCCCCTACAGCACGGTGAAAGCAGATACATCGATCACTTCCAGCCAGACTCACACGTCCGGGGGCTGAGAAGGCCTGCGTCCCCTGATCTGTGCAGGATATGGGTCAGGGGTGGCACCCAGCCAGTCCGGGATCTGGAGAGGTCGAAGTCCAAACTGCTTAAGAAAAGTGCGTGAAGTGCGAAGGTCTTGCCCCCCTTGGAAGCGATCAGAGAAAAGGGGTAGTCCCATCGATACGTCACATTGTTTTGTTTGAGCATCTCCAGTAGCGGGCGAAGGGCTCTCCATCTCGTCAAGGTGGATCTTGAGAGGTCAGAATAAAAATGCAACTCCGCGCCATCGAAGTCAAGGGGACCCTTCCTTCTTGCCGCCGCCATAATCGCCTCCTTCTCCTGAAAAAAGTGAATTCTGCAGATGACGTCTCTTGGAGGGTCACCCGGTCGGGGGGGGGGGGGAGGAGCGATGGCCCTGTGCGCTCAATCAATCTCGATTTTAGAGTCCCCTTCCGATTGTTCTCCAAGCAGCGCAGAGAAGATGCCCTGTAGTGTAGGCATTAGGTCTTCTGTTTGGGTTGCTTCAGGGAGACCCCGAATGCGGATGTTGTTCCGCCTATTGCGGTTTTCCAAGTCCTCAAGGTGGAGGGTAAGGCTGTTGTTAGCAGCCTCCTGTGCTTGCAGGCGGTGGGTCAGCTGTTGTATAACTGACCTGTCTTCTTCCTGGTTCCGTTCCACCTTATCCAGTCTGGAATCCAATTGTTTTATATCTCCTCTCAAGAGACCAACTTCCTCGGATAGCTTTTCGCTAATTGAGCGGGTGATCAAGGACAAGTCCTCTTTGGTAGGCATTGAGCGCAGGTGGGCCCAGATTTCCGACAGCATGCGATCCACCGGAGATGACCTTGATATGCCAGCATCTCCCCAGTCAGGTTCTTCCCCTGTAGCCCCCCGGGGCGGGCTCCCCGACGGACCCAAATCTCGGGAAGGTTCAGCGGGTTTTGAGATATAGCGGTTAAGGTCGCTTTGGTTGGCTGCCAGGGACCCCCTGGTCTGGGTCTTGGAATCTTTATTTTTGCTACCGCCGCCCATTGTGCAAGAGATCTACTTTCCAGTTCAGCTTGTTCAACAGTGGGGTATCCCAAAGCACTGCGGCACTCCCTCCAGTGTGTCTCTTTGCGAGGTAGATCAACCTAGGCGATGCTCGCTCAGCGATTATGGTAAAAAATGTGGAGTTGGATGGATTATATCTATGTCCAGATTGGAACAATATTGCACAAGGACACTCGGTTCTCCGCAGAAGACGTTTTCAAACAAAGCTGATAGAGGGCGAAGTAATTCTCTCACGAGCTGGAGTGGCTTAGGTGAAACTCGCCAGGGGGCTCCACGATTATGGTATAAAATGCGAGATTGGATAGACCTAATCCTAGATCAATGTCCAAATTGGAACAATACTGCACAAAAACACTCGACTCCCTGTAGAGGAAGCCGTTTCCAGACAGAGTGGGTAAAGGGCAGAGTGTTCCTTTATGAGCTGGTGAAGCTTAAATGAGGCTCATCGGGGCACAACGATTATGGCATGAAAAGCGGATGTAAATAGGTTTTGGTGACAAATCGATGTCCAGGTTGGGACAATATTGCAGGCAGAAGGCAGAAGCTATGTGTAAGAAAAAAGGGGGCAACTCCGCCGCAGCGCCACAGGCCGAGGCAGCGGGATCTTTGATGTGTGGGTAGTGCCCAGCCTGACAGTGGGCAACCGAGGACCCCGCTGTGTTATACCGGGTAAGAGGCGCTCAAAGCCATCCAGAGGCACAACAGGCCCAGCTTACTCACTCGCTCCTGTGAGGCAAGGCAGGGGTGGATGGGGCCCACAAGATGGCGTCGGGACGGTGTCCCCAGGCTCCGTTCTAAGATCCAGAGGTGGAGGGGCACTGTGATGACGGGGGGACCCCGGGACAGGCGCCCACGTCACCGCACAAGGCGGGAGCCCCACAGCGCTCCCAAGCAGGGCACCGCTCCCTTGTATGTAGGCAGTAAGGTGTCGGCTGCTGCTCCGGCCGTCGCGTTGGCAGACCCGCTCCCGCCACTGATAACTGGGAGGTCGGATGGGGGGGGCAGGAAACCGCCAGCTGGGGGGTCCACCACACCGTTGTCCAGGACGCGTCACCGCCCGCAGCCCCGGCGCTCACATCAGGTCCGGGGCACAGGCTGGTATACGATGCTAGGCGGGAAGACGGCGGCCGCCGACAGATCCGCTCCCGCCGCCGGTATCTGCGAGGTCTGAGAGGGGGGGGGGGAGCAGGAGACCACCAGCTGGGGGGTCAACTACGCCGGTGTCCAGGACGCGTCACTGCCCGCAGCTCTGCCGCTCACCTCAGGTCCAAGGCGCAGGTCAGAACAAGGTGCGAAGGTGGCAAGATGGCGGCCGCTCCTCCGTGTTAGTGCCTGCAGTCTTCAAAACGGGCGCCTCTGCCCCCCGATCTCCACGCCAGACGAGTCCCAGTGCTTCAGGAAGTCTTTCCCTCTCCTCCCAGGTACGCACCACAGGTCGGGACTCAAGAAACAAAGGTGTAAAACGCTGATATAAGCTAGTGAGGCCGGGAGCTGGTAGCAGTCACTTCCTCACGGCGCCATGGCAAGCTCCGCCCCCCCATACTGACACATTTAAAAGATAACAAAAGGTTTTTTTCTCTCCTGCGTCCCTGGCACAACTCAGAGAGCTAAGGATAACTAAGGAGTAACTAGGATAAACATTAGCAACATTGGAGGTCTACTTCAGTGCACAATTTGTCAGATGTATACACTACTACAGCAACAGTTCTGGGATGAATACCGCCGAGATAAATGTGACCACCGGCTTGGAACAACTGGTTAGAGAGGTGACCACCTGGAAAGGAGCATGCTGCTCACTGAGCAAGCATTAAGTGGGGTAGAAACAGAGGGTGGAGAAATGGGTTAGGAGGGGCAGGTAAGTAGCTGGATAAATGTAGTTAGAGGGAGTAGAACGGGAGCACAGAAAAGGAAGGCCAAGCAAAATTGACAATCAGATGGACTGATAGAACAATTTGTTGCCAAGAACACCTCAACCGAATGGTTTCCATCTCCCTGGTGTCAGGGCTCAGCATGTGGTGGAAAAGGTTGGATAAATTACTGGGAGGGGCTGAGGATGACGCAACTGTCATGGCCCAAGTGGGAACCAATGAAAGAATTTATGGGAGATGGAGGATCTTTAAGAAAACATTTAAGAAACTAGGCACCAAGTTGAAGGGAAGGACCTCCAAGGTTGTATTCTGTGGAATACTGGCTGTGCCATATGCTACACATGGACAGCGGGAGCTTCGAGATTTAAATGCATGGCTCAAGTCCTGGGGCACAGCAGAAGGATTTGGGTTTCTAGAGCACTGGGCTTACTTTTCAATGGGGTACAAACTGTATTCTACAGATTATTTGCACCTGAATGAAAGGGGGGCTGCTTTGCTGGGTAAGAGGATACTAGAGGGGGTGGAAGAGTATTTAAACTAGACATGAGGGGGGAGGGCAAGAGTGAAAGCAAAGGGGGAAGACAGGTTACTTAGGGAACAGCATATCAAGATGGATGGGGAAATTGGACAGGGGAAGGGGACTGCTATGTCGGATAAGCAGATCCATGTGTTACAAACCGGCAGTGAAGAGTTAATGACACTAAAGCCGAATGTGTTAAACTGGATGGCAACTTCAAATTCACAAATGCTAGAAGTCTGGCAAGTAAAGTGGGGGAGCATGAGGCCCTGGTACTAGAAGAAAACATTGATGTTATTGGTGTAGCTAAGACTTGGCTGGACTCCACACATGATTGGGCTGTTAATCTTCAAGGGTTTATCCTCTTTTGGAAAGGCTAGATACTAGCCTGAGGATTGTGAAGATGAAGAATCCTTGTGGGTAGAAGTGCCGGGTGTTTTACTTACATCTTGGTGCAATCTATAAACACCACAACGTAACTTGGAAATAGAGGGTCAACCTCAAATATATAGAATGGGCAGCAAACACAGGCACAGTGGTCATAATGGGGGACTTCAACCAACCAGGTATTGACTGAAGTCACAGATCTGCTTTAACTGCAAGAGGGAAGCATTCCTGAGCTTGCTGCAAGATAACTTTATGAGCCAGTTGGTGGAGGCACCTACTAGGGGTGATGCTCTATTGGATCTGGTAATATCAAATGATCAAATGATGATGACCTGGTAGGTACTGTAACAGTTCATGAAAATCTTGGATAAAGTGACTACAATAAAGTTGTATTCAACATAAACTGTAAAAAGCATTCTCTGGCTGGGAAGGCAAAAAACACAAAATGTTAGAAACGCCAACTTTCCCAGGTTCAAGGCTGAACTCCAGGACATAGACTGGGAGCATAAGGATACGAGTACCAAAATGTATTCCTATAGGTAACAAGTATAAGATCTTATCTGGGTAATTACAAACCTATAAGCTTAACATCCATTGTGGGAACATTGCTTGATGGACTGCTAAGAAGTATGTAACTATGCATAATATTCTACGTAACAGCCAGCAGTTTTTCTAAGGACAGAAGCTGCCAGGCTAACCTGATTGGCTTCTATGAGGAGGTGAGTAGAAGGCTGGACAAAAGGGCGTCTGTAGTTTTTCTGGATTTTCCAAAAGCATTTGAGATCATCTCTTAGAAATTTATTGGGGAAATTGAGGTCTTTAGGGTTAGAAGATACAGTTTGTGAGTGGATTGAAAGCTGGCTGAAGGATCATGTGCAGAGAGTTTTGGTTAATGATACCGGGTGTAAACGGTTTACCCCAAGGTTCAGTGCTGTCACAGCAAAGATACATGTGTGTGTTCTCCCCTATGGAAAGGTGGGGCATGTTGGGTTGAATTAAACTAGACCAACACCATTAGAAGAAACAATGCTCAGATTAATCCCCCCAGGGCAATTCACATTTCTGTTTTTTAAACCCCTGCCGTGGTTGATTCTCCTCCCCCATAGCGTTTTGGATTTGCCAGTGGCCTGCAAAGAGGAAGTGCTGCTGGGCTTACTGCCCTTTTGCATTGTGGGTTATGTTAAGTCAAAGTTCAAGCAGAATGGCTAGGTTGCTGGAATAAAGAAACCTAGGTGCTCCAAGGTGGCCGCGGCCAGGTGAAAATTGGTGAGGTAGCATTTCAGCTTTGAGTGGATGCAGGAGCAAATGTAGGTGCGGACAATGATTCAGTATCATGCATGCAGATGGGGCAAGTGAGTTTTGGGGCTGCTGGTCTGGTTTGAGCTCAAGGGGACGAGTTTTTTCTTTTGTTTTCTTTAGCATCAACCAATGTACAAGATATTCCTGATCAAGGATTTAACACGTTGAACCTGTGTACCTAAGTGAATTGATACAAGCTTGCAGGCTATGCAACCTACACCATGTCCACCTTGCACATACACCAGCTGAGCTGGATACAAATATAGCCCCTCCTAGTGGCTGACTAGGTTGATATAGTATACAACCTCCTGTACAGCTTTCATACCCACATGTAATGAAGGAGAAATGTACAACTAAAAAAAATACAAGTCCACTTTTGTTAAAAAAAATTTTTTTTTATGTTTAAATCACTGAGACAAATGGAAAGTGCAGAGAAATCGTTAATCTAGGTGATAGTAGCTTTTCCATTGTATTACTGACAGAAACATGATGAAGAACAAACAATTTAACCTGATTACATATTTAGTTCAGTTCTGAGCATTTCATATTATAGAAGTTTGTTGGAGACCTTAAAATGCATTATTATAAACCGTGAAACTCTTGAGAACAGCAACATTTTCACCCGTTGTTCAGTTGCCTAACCATATTTTTCAGACAAGTGGCTGTAATACTTCAGTTGTGATACAGTTCTTCAGAAATCTACGTATACGAGGCCTTATTGCTGTTTAACTAGAAGTTTGTGAAAAGTGTTTTTATTAGTCATATAAGCTAACAACTTAAAATATAGCTGCCATTGTTTGATGGAGCTTAATTAAGTTTGAGTTTATTTTTGCACGTGAGAGGCAAGATACAAGCTATTTGTAGACCATGCAGTTCCGCAATAGCAATGCCAAAAGGGTTTCCTATTAGTCGTGAAAAAAATATGGACACCAAACTTACACTACAGTGATGAAGCTAGTTGAGCAGACATCGCACATTTGGAGCAAATATATGGTCTACAAATATGATGAATAAAATCAAGACATCACAAAAGAAGCTATGCTTTACAGACCTGTTATTTTACAACACATTCTCCTGAAACAAATTATACTTTAGTATGAAAAACATTGCAGTGTTCTTCTATATTTCATGCAACTTAGCTCCATTGTGGAATGAACAAAAAATAGAAAACATCCAGCTGCCATACAGAACTTTCCCATCGAGCCATAACCTGCACAGATTCTGCCAATTGATTATGATCTAATATACATTTGTATTTTTTAGTGTCTTAACTGCCAGGGGTTAAATTAAGATGTGGTTTGTTACATGGCTCTACAGTTTATGAAATAAGAACCCACCTAGCCATACTACGAGTCACTGAAGAACCAGAGAATAAGTTGCTAAGGAAAAAATCCACCATAAGGTATTTTGATTGTAAGAGATGATTGCCATTGAGACGGGACCAAAGAGTGCTGATTCCAGTTTCAATGAGCTCTGATCTGCCAACAATGGAACTTGGTTGCATTTCAAAAATAATTTGCCCTTTTAAAACTCACTATGTAATACTTAAAAGGGAAAGTCCACTTTCATGGACTTTCGCTTTCAGACATGCAGATCAGAGTGCTATCCGGCAAGAGACACCTCACATGTCCACTTGTTCCTACGCTGCTGTACACCCACCCGTAGCACTGGCATGAGAAGCCACCACGGCATGTGGATGTGGCTTCAGTCGGGAGCATTCCCACTGACATCAATACACCCCTCAATACATGGAAGCTCTTAGTGTACAGAGGCCCCAGTGGTGTTGGAGTGGGTAGAAAGCAATAGGGTAGTCTAAAGTCAGAAGCAACTCTGATCTGCAGGTCTGTGGGGCAAGTCCACGAAGATGGACTTACCGTTTAATGCTGAACATAAATAAATAACAGCTTCAAACAAGCTGCAAAATGATGCTGTTACCTTTACATATGACCAATACAAAAATGACCAGAACTGAACTACATCAAAACATAACATAAATAAGACAGTAAATAAATAAGTGGAGAGATTAACTCATTAAAATGATACAAACAATTCTAAACAGTCTACATTTTACAAAAATCAAGCTGACAAAATAAAAAAAACAGGCAACCTTCATTAAACCTTTAATTTAAGCCCTGCAGCCACCAACAATCAACAGAATGACACACTGCTGACCTTTAGTTTCTGTAGGGTTAAACAAAAAAAAAAAAAACTTCATAGTTATGCCCCTTTCCAAATCTTTGACCTTACAAGCATGTGACATTTCCTAGTAGTCTTATAAGCAGGTAGAACGTAGATGGAGAAGCAGCCCTGAGGCTCTCCAGCTGGGAGGTGAATAATGATGGCCGGAGAGCTCCAGCATATTCATTACACAATTGTAGTATTTACTTTTGAACTATTTCAGTGTAATTTTATAGGTTTTATTCATAATAATACTTGATTGTCCTTAGACATCTGAACTCATCTGCACAGTTCGCTCATCAGCACCCTTATATAATAGAACTACAATTTTGGTTAAACTTTATTTCCACTGTGGAAAAAAAGCATGATTGGATAACAGAAAGTGGACCAAGGGCAACACAACGAAGGCCTCCTTGCATGATGCCAGTGATTTTGCAACATTTCCTGTTGCCCACTAGGACAGGAAACTGAATGGCTCCCCTCATAATTTTTTGGACATTTTAAAAAGGTAAATTAACTAATACTCCTCATTACCAATAATTATGGCCTACTCTAAATAAATGATCCAAATAAATAAAGCAGTATTGTTTAGACTGTTCTCTGTTATTTTTCAAAGCTATTGTGGAAGAGCATTTCAGTCCCACGCTTAAATATAAAAGCCCCTGGACTTTTATTACTATAAAGGTTTATGTAGCATACAGTATACTTAGCTTACATTTGTTGGTAAAAGTGAAATTAATAGAAGATATTTTACATAGAAAGCATAAAATCAAGAGTATAAAAAAGGAGAAAAATAGAATCTGTATACTATTGGGTAAAAGTTATGATGAATCATGTATTCATTTCAGAGTTAGAACACTGGAAAATGCATTTTTCCATATATCAACACTGATGCTTATTGTCGATAATAGTACTGCCTTTGTACCAAATAGATTTGCAGTTTTATTGATGATGCTTTTTGTTGTAATTAGGGTTTCGAAGTGTACAGAAAACATCTGTATAAAAAATATCTGTAAGCAAAAATGTTTTAATAAAAACAGGTAAGACTAATAAAAAGGGATGAAACCTCATTAATTCCAATATAATATCAGATCCATTCAGTTACAGTGACCAGGTGTCCTACTATTGTTGAATAAGGAAATGGAGAGACATCAATTATTCACCAAGGAAAGATATTACTTGGAGAGCTTTTCTAATTGTAAATGTCCAATGATGAAGTGCTTACAGAACCCATAGGGTCTAAACGAGACTGCAGAAAAGCCAGGCTCTTAGGTTGCAAGAGCTCTTTTAACTCTTATTTCTAATATGTAGGCTCTCTAAATCCTATGGTAGACCCTGTCTTGAATAGGCCTTGTATGTGTGCAACAATGTGCTGTGTCAGCAGCATGATGATATTGAAGCACCTGGGGCATCCTATGGGCTTCCAAAACCCATTTATTGCCAGAATGAAGACATCAGGTCCTTCTTGGCCATCCTGGAGCCCCACAATGGTTGGGACTAACACCTGAAAACTGGTTTTCAAAGACCCAAAGCATTAAAGGAATTGGAGGTAGGGAAAACACAGGCTGCGCCACACCCAGGCTTGCAAAAAAGTTCTGTGAGTACTCACCTGTAGAATTGTTTTTGTTCTTGCATGGCACGGCCCGCTTCGGTATTCATAACAGTTGGGTTATTCCGCCACAAGGTGGCGCAGTGGTACTGCAGAAAGCTGTGGCATCTCCCGGCCCCCTATAAAAACGGGATTAACAATAGAGTTCCCAGCATAGACAAGCAGTGAGACAAGAAGCCAGGAAAGAATAAAGGTAAAAAATGTAAACAGGATAAAAAAAACACAATTAACTTGGAACAATCACCATAAAGAGGCAACCAAGAATAACGATAACAAGGGTGGGGCGAAGCGGGCCGTGCCATGCAAGAACAAAAACAATTCTACAGGTGAGTACTCACAGAAATGCTTTTTTCTTTATTGCATGGCACGGCCCGCTTCGGTATTCATAACAGTTGGGACATCCAAAAAATGTGTCCAAAAGTAGGGTGGGATCCCCAAAGAGTAACGGCCGGCAGTTCAAGTCACTACCGCCTGAAGTACCTTGCGGCCAAAAGCAGCATCTGCTGAGGCCTTAACATCAACCTTGTAAAACTTGGAAAAGGTATGAACAGAAGACCAAGTAGCGGCCTTGCAAACTTGTTCAACAGAAGCTTGGTGCTGAAAAGCCCAAGAGGCACCAATAGCACCAGTGGAATGAGCAGTCAACCTAAACGGAGGTTCCTTTCCCTTAGCAGAATAGGCTTGAATCACTGCCTGACGGATCCACTTGCTGATAGTGGACTTAGCCGGAGGCAAACCCTTCCTAGGTCCAGAAGTGAGAACAAAAAGAGCATCAGACTTCCTGAAAGTCTCTGTAGCGACCAAATAAAACTTCAGAGCCCTGACCACATCCAGAGAATGCAGTGTCCGCTCCTTGGGATTAGCAGGATTACACAATGAGGGGAAAACAATGTCCTGATTGAGATGAAAGGCAGACACCACCTTAGGCAAGAAATCCGTCTTAAGCCGGAACACCACCTTATCCTGATGCCGCTCGAAATAAGGAGGTTTGATGGAAAGCGCCGCCAGCTTAGAAACTCGCCTTACATAAGTGATAGCCACCAAAAAGGCTACCTTAAGAGTCAGAATGGGCAAGGCAGCCCCACAGATAGGCTCAAAGGGAGGTCCAGATTAAAATCCCAGACTGGTAGCAAAGGCTTACGGGGTGGACGCACATGAGAAACACCCTGGAAAAAGGTTTTAACCAACCAGTGATTGGCAAAGGATCTTTGGAAAAAACTTTCAGAGCTGAAACATGGCCATTTAGGGTACTAAGTTGAAGGCCTAGATCCAGACTATGTTGCAAGAATTCCAGAATCCTGGGAATAAAAAAAAAAAAAAAAAAAACCCGACAGGGAAGAGACTTGGACTCACACCAGCCAATGCAAGCATGCCAGACCCTGTAATAGATAAAGGACAAAGACTTCTTCTTAGCCCTAATCATGGTATTAACAACAGAAGCAGACAACCCCTTTTCCATCAAGATGGAGGTTTCAGCAGCCAAGCCGTTAAAGCCAGCGTTTGTATTGGGATAGTGTAGCTGCCCCTGAGTGAGAAGATCTGGATCCTTGGGCAAGACGTACTGATCTACTGCCAACTGCACGACGTCTGCAAACCAAACTCTTCTTGGCCAACAAGGGGCCACCAGGATTGCTGGTACCCGCCCCTGGGCTATCTTGCACATGACCCTGCCCAGGAGAGGAAACGGAGGGAACACAGAGAAGCCAAAACTCCGTCCAAGGTATTGCCAGGGCATCCGTGGCGAAGGCCAGAGGATCCTGAGATAGAGAGACAAATCTGGGAAGTTTGTGATTGTGACGGGACGCAAACAAGTCCATGTCCAGCTGACCCCAGCGGTGACACAGGGAGAGAAACACCCGGTCGTTGAGGGACCATTCCCCAAGAGGAGACGACACCCTTCTCAGGGGAGTCCGCCACCTGGTTCTCCACTCCCGGAATGTAGACCGCTGAGATGCAGAGAACATGCCGTTCCGCCCGAGACAGAATCCGGGACACTTCCTTGAAGGCTCGCTTGCTCTGAGTCCCTCCCTGATGATTGATGTAGGCAACCGCCGTCTGGTTGTCTGAGCGGATTTGAACAGCCGACCCTAAAGGTGAGTGGTTAGGCGAGAAAGAACCAACTTGATCGCCCTCAGTTCCAGGACGTTGATGGAAGCATGGGCCTCTTGTGGGCCCCATCGACCCTGGAACTTCAGGGACTTCCAGAAGCCTCCCCAACCGGTCAGACTGGCATCTGTGGTGACCGTCTCCCAGCACGGGGGCAGGAAGGTCCTGCCCCCCAGAAGGTTCCTTGAGTCCAGCCACCACGAGAGGGACTGTCTGGCCAGAGGAGACAGAGAAAATCCCTGATCCAGGGACACAGGGTCCCGATCCCAAACTGACAAGAGGTGCAACTGAAGAGGTCGCATGTGAAACTGAGCAAAGGGGACTGCCTCGAAGCAGGACACCATCAGGCCCACCAACTGCATCCCCTGACGGATGGAGGGATGAGGACACGATAGCAGAGCCCGAGCCTGCATCTGAAGACCCCCCCAACTTCTGTTGAGGAAGGAACACCTTGACCTGAGAGGTATCCGGAGTCATGCCCAGAAAGGACCTCACCAAGGATGGGGACAGAGAAGACTTGGGATAGTTCATCACCCAGCCAAAGGACTCTAGAGTGGATGCCACCATTTGAGTGTCCTGTTCGGCCTGAGGAAAGGACTTGGCCACAATCAGGATGTCGTCCAGGTAAGGAATGATGCGTATGCCCGGTTCCTTAGCAGAGCCATCACCCCCGCCAGTACCTTGGTGAACACCCGAGGCGCCGAGGTGATACCGAAAGGTAGAGCCACAAACTGGTAATGCTGATCCTGCAGCTTAAACCTTAGGCACCTTAGGCACATGAAGATACGCATCCTTGATGTCCACAGTGGTCATGAAGTCGCCCAGGCGAAGGGTACTGACAGCAGAGCGTAGTGTCTCCATACGAAAATGCTTGAATCTGACAAATTTGTTGAGGCCCTTCAGGTCCACAATAGGCCTCAGAGAGCCGTCTTTTTTGGGGACTGTGAAAAGATTGGAATAGTACCCCTGACCCCGTTCTTGATGGGGCACCTGAGAAATGACTCCTGACTCTAACAGGCAATGAACCGCTAGAGGCAACCCTTGAGCAGACAGGGGGGTTAAAGACATCTGGGATCTGATGAATCTTGGGGAAAGCCAGGCTGCAAACTATCTTTTAACCGGAGGACACTACTTCCTGAATCCACCGGTCTGAGACGTGAAGCCTCCAGACGTGAGCAAAGAGCCGAAGCCGTCCCCCCACCCGGATGGGTGAGGGCGACCCTTTATGCCTGAGGGGGCTTGGGAGAGGGTTTGGGCTTGGAACTCCAGGAGAGACCGGGACAATCACGGGATCTGCCACGGCCCCAAGAATCTCTGCGGCCACTAGAAAGGAGGGAGCCACGGCCTCCTCTAGGAGCACGAAAGGAAGGGAGGGGAACGGAGGACCCCCAAAAGGGCTGAGACTGCCTCCTACGCTGAGGTAGCCTGCCATCCTTGGCTAGAACATCAAGATGCTCCCCAAATAGCCGCAGCCCCGCGAAGGGGAGTCCAGTGAGAGCTTTCTTAGCAGCAGCGTCAGCTGCCCACTGACGTAACCAAATAGAGCGGCGCATAGCCACCAAGAGCGCAGAGGCCCTACAGCTCAGCCGCACAGCATCATCCATAGCAGTAAGGATAAAGGCCACAAAATCAGAGCAAACCAAGAGAGTCCTATACTCCTCCCCCCTGCTACAATCCGTAGCGCCATCAAGGAGATGCTTGAGCAGTTTCTTAAGGGCAATAGCTGTAATGGGAGCCGCACAGGCCGGGCGCAATCCAGCCCCCACACAGGTAAAGGCATGGCAGGCCAACTGATCCATGCGCCGGTCCTCACTGTCCCTCAGAGTGGTAGTGTCAGGTGAAGGCATGACCGAAGTATTGGACAAGCCTAGCACGGGAGCGTCCACTTCAGGGGGAAATGACCACCTCTTAACAAGATTAGCAGGAAAGGGATACCTCTTATCCGAACCCTTGGGCACAGCGGGCAGCCTGTTAGGACGTTCCCATTCTTTAAGCACCATAGTGTTGAAATGTCCCTGCTCAGGGAACTCCAGACGCCGTTAACTAGGACGAAACAGCTCCCCCCGTTTCCTTTTAGCCGCCACAGGGGCAGCAATGTGTAAAATTTCAAAAATGTGAGACAGCAAATTATCAGTGTCCTCCGGATACAATGAATCCTCCCCAGATTCATGGTCACTATCACAACCCTCCTGCTGGTCCCCAGAGGAGTCAGAGTCCTGGAGCAGTTCCCCTTCCTCTAGGGAATAAGAGTCCAGCAGCGACATCAAATTCATCATAGTGCTCTGTAGAGTGCGAGGGAGTGGAAATCAGGTGCCGCTTCTTGCCAGAGGCTTCCTAGGAACAGTCCTGGCAAGCTGTGATATATATTTTGTGTTGAGAGTGGCTCTGGATATGTTAGTAAAGCTGCAACCTGTTCAGTGGGCTGGACTGAATAATGGTAGATAAAAGGAAAAGAAGGGGCTAATGGTCAGACAGCAAAGGGTTAATGCTTTGCCATTCTGGCCTTTGTCTCCTACAGGTGCGCTAATTGTTTGGATAGCATGGGTTTTGGTTTCTAATGGTTATAGAAATCTTTCCTTTGCTTTCCAGTATATTTATTATTCTCAGCTACAATGTTGTTCTTATATTAATATGTAGCTTTCACACTCTTAATGTTGACATTCTAACAAATACGGGGTAAGGTAAATAAAGTTATAAAAACTTACCCTCCTGGCAAGCTGCCTCTCAATGCTGGCCACCCGCAGAGCCAAATCAGAGTGCGAATATCCACTTCACTAGGGCCCAATTGCAGGAGCGGGGGAGTAGGTGAAGCTGAGGGAGGCGCAGAGCTGGGTAGCGAAGCAGGCAAACCAGCTTGAAGCGCAAGTACACTCTCAGCGCACGGCATGCACACCGTGACACTGTTATTTACAGGGGATACCCCACACATGGAACACAGCCGAGCTTGTCCCAAAGGACCCCCAAGCACGCTATCCCCAGAAGCCTCCATATGGTGATTAACACAGGCACAATAGGCCAGCGGTGGGTAAAGGCTAATACAGAAGCCCCCCGGGATGCCCTCTCACGTGAAAGGGGGGGGGATGAGGGGGAGGAAGGAGTAGAGCCGGGAGAAACCACAACCCAATGGTGTCCCGCCTGAAAGACATAAGTGAAAAAGACACATGAGCATCCCACAGCACATACCCCCAAGGGCAATAAAATCCCCCCCAAGGGGGACTCACAGACCAAGGACACCGCAGGGTCACTAAGGCACAGACCGCAGGATGAAGCGACACACCGGAGGAAGCAGCGCTGCAGCTAGGAAGGGAGAAATCCAGGCGCGCAGCTAGTCCAAAACATAGTCCCCAAAAAACACTCACCACCTCAGAAGCCAGAACATGAACTCCACGTCCCTATCAGGCTCACCATAAAGCCTATGGTCGGCTACCCTTTGTGGTACAGGGTCTGCGGCTGGAGCTGCGCTCCTGGAGCACTTGACCCTAGTGCTCTTCTACCTTCACCTGATCTGTCAGCCGAGGCTGGGAGGCAGCGAGTCCAGGAACGGATGGAAATAGACGCAGGCTTGGTTGTCCCGCTCACCTGCGCATAGAGAGAGAGCCATCTTCTATCTTTGCAGTTTCACTGCAGAGGAAACACTGGGAACTCCATGGTTAATCCCGTTTTTATAGGGGGCCGGGAGATTCCACAGCTTCCTGCAGTACCACTGCGCCACCTTGTGGCGGAATAACCCAACTGTTATGAATACCGAAGCGGGCCGTGCAATAAAGAAAAGTATCATCATTGCTATTTCAATAAGCAACTTAAATCAACACAGGGACCAGTGGCCTTTAGATTGAACATCAGTTTTTGAGCAAAAGTGTCTACCTATCTATTATCGCTGGTTGCATTTGTTTGTCCTAGGTTCCCCATTTGCAAAAAGCCTTTCCCTAATATAAGGAAGGCTAGTTGTGTTCCTCTTGGCACTAGCATCCACAGAACAGGTCTTTAAACAAAAGATGCATTTAGCAACAAATAAAAAGCCTAGGTTCTGGACATCACTCTGACAGTGTCCGCAGAGGTCTGAAGGAAAAATTCCCAGCCTGGTGCTGATGCCAATTTGGTAGTTAAAATGAAGAAACATGAGCAACTTTATCAGCGCCACGTGACTGCTGCCCCGACAGGGATGCTGTATGGATTAGCTGACTAAGCAGTCAGTCATGTTCAGAATGAGAGCTTACAACAGGGATGCACAAGCTGCAGCCCCCAGTTACTACCTCAACTTTTCCAGCTTTACCCCTTCCTGTTCACTTCTTCCCTGCATATACAAGATATAAAAGCATATATAATGTGTGAAGTGGAACAATAAGACAACATGGTCTTTAGCCTCAAACAGGTTCTGCTCCCCTGGCTTACAATGTGGAAGCATTGCTTCATGCAGGGGAACGACCACTTGGCACCAGTCAGGTGGATCCTGGATTCGATTTTTATCTGCCAATTTGGGCTCAGCACTGGCCGGGGTTGGGGTCTTCAGCAAGCCTGTGTTCAGGACGGACTTCCTTATTAAAGATAAAATGGCTAGCCTCTGAGAGCCTCCACATGTGTAGTAATCTGTTTTATGGGGGTCTGCAGGGTAAGAGTCTGTGAAACTCGTTTGATTTACTCCATATTGGTCTTACTCACCAGAGCAGAGTCAAAAATTGGTCTGACAGCTGGTTGTTGGGGGGGCTCTATCAGGAGCGGAGGTAGCAAACTACTGGAGCTGGAAGCTATTAATTCTCTAATAGACTAGAGAAAGTCTGCCACACACTTCAGCTGCCCCTCTGCCTTCTGCTCTGGGTCAGAATAAACGTGAATCATTGGATTCAAATGAATCCACAAAGGAGACCATATAATCATGAGCTTTTTTAGCAAGAGTCTGGCCCTTTTACAGTGATGTGTAAACACCATCAACAAGCAATGACCTGTTAGGCCGAGGACACTTTCCCCACAGACTACCTGGAGCTAAGGCCTTTGGACCATTATATACTCCTAAGGACTCGATACCTGGTCTTCCCCCATTTTCCCTTTCAAAGAACACTGAAAGGGAAGAGGCACCTAAGCTGGTGATAAGTGTCTAAAGTAGGACTTCAGAATGTGTGTGAGCCGGAACCCCACCCACCTAACTCACATGAGTTCACACCAGTCCACAGAACCAGAGGAGAGAGAGAGATTAAAGAGACCAAGATAGAGAAGGAAAAAATCATGGAAGCAGACCAGGGGAGGGTCCCCAGCCACATAATCAGAAGATTACTCATTACACGATCTTTCCTCATTCAGGTCATCCATTAATACACTTGAAGCGAAGACAAACAATGTGTCACACAGAAATCAAGAATAGTTAGCTAGATCCAGATAGCTTCAGGCAGCATGTTCCATCTCCTATGAGATACTGATAAAATTGAACTTAGTGCGGAAGAAGAGCTTTCTTAAACTGTTAACTGTCCTAACTGTCTCATATTGCATCAATTAAGATGTATTTTTATGTTTAATGGTACACTAACAATATGGACAAATATAATACTGTATTTACAGCAAAACTTCAGCCTATAAGATGCATGACTAGGTGCTTACACAACCTTAATAAACAGGCTTTAAAAAAAAAAAAGAAAAACCATACAAGATCCCAGTCACCCATCACCTAACATGCCTGTTTTAGGCAGTCACATGGTCTTGCAATTTTAACTGCCTGGTAATTGCTGCCAGGGTAGCCAACCTCTTACGAGATATGTACACAGAGAAAGAACAAGTACCAGCAGGTGCTGAGGTATTTTACAGTGGGTGACAGACAGGGCCAGAGAAACTGTAAATCCTGTGGGGCAGAAATCTATTTTAGCAGATGTAAACACTTAATAAATCAAGATACAAATGTGACTATATGGGACGGGGATGAGTAGTTTTCTATTTATCCCAGGAAGGGCATGTATTACCGTTTCAATTCAACAGTATGTGTAGACTGTACGAGCCAGCTTGATATAAATTAAAATAAGCTTAGATTTAGGGAGGATATTCCAAATAGACATCTCTGTACTTGAGACACTGGAACTATTACAGAGGTTTAACTCAGTAATTACAGTGATTACAGATATCATGCACAATGTTGGCCCTACTGCACTTTAATCCTAGCAAGCATTTTCTTTTTGGTCTTTAACACACAATTTACATACCAGCTAGCAAACTTATTTGCTGGGGAAACGTTATACACTTTATCTGCATGGGAATTGGCAAGCTTGCATTTATGCAAAAATCCAAATCCTTCTGACAGGAAAGGAGGGAGGCTGCTATTTCACCAAGTGACTGACAGCTCAGCTTAATGACATTCTTCAGGAACCCGAAACGAACTTGTCTCGTAACAAGGGGCTCTCGAAAACAGATCCTTGGCAGCCATGAATGGGATCACAGAAAAATCTTGGATATATAAGTGCCCCATTGTTGGGATTCTATCACTGATAGAAAAGCAGGAATGTTTGCCTATAAAATATCTCATGTTTAACTGCAAGCTCTTGGCTGGCAACAAACCTTGGCCAAAAAAGATGAAATGATAGATATGCAATGAAAAATCCCCAAACTGCTGACAAAAGGCCATAAAATAAGGTAAATTGCTGAGAAAAAAAAACGCCATGTTGAAGTGTACTTTCCTCTCTTAAGAGCTTTTTGTAGCCAATGTTTTATGCCCTATTTGGACTGAAGTGCAAGCAAGTATCAAAGGTAAGGCACAGGTATTACCCTGACCCATCACACATTACCTATTAAAAAAATGGGTTTTTAAGAAATTAAACCAGTAAACCATGGGACAGTATGTGTATGCTTTATATGCACGCTATTTATTGCTTAAAAACTGTAAAATATTTTTAGATTCAAGCTATATTTATCGTACCATGCAGAGTCCAACAGGCCTGTTTGTGAGTTTTCAACTCTGATACAGGACAGCATATTCCTGATGAACTTTTAAGCGTTAACTGCCAAACAGGGTTGGAAAGACATGCGCCCCCTGCTGCCAGTCAATGAGGAAGCCTGCTCTCTCATGACTTAAAACAGGGGTAAGCACCAAAACCAGGCAAGGTAAGTCCAGGCTTTACAGGCATTGTCACACTTTCTTTTCCCAAAAAGTCATAGAATCCGAAGTTAGAAGAAAATACCAGTTTTCACAAGACTGGCACTGAGGCAAGATTGGGGGGGGGGGCGTGTTAAAAGAAAAAAAAACCCTTACCTCTGTCACAGGAAGACTATAACGCCTTCCCCTGCTCTGTGCATGGCCCTGTCTGCCTATTCACATAGATGGGCAGGAGGGAGCATGCACACAGCTGGGGATATGCTTTGTGCTCTGTCTGTGCAGCAAATGCACATGCCCGGAAGAACGCCGCTGGACCGTAGGCGAGGTAAGGATTTTTTCATTGTAACTCCCTCTGCCCTGCATCAGCAACAGGGGAGGGTGGCAACACTTATCTAGGTGAGCCATCTTCTCCCTTTTTCAGATTACCTTTAGAGAATATGACAAAAAAGGGAAAAGGAGGGCCTTGCACTCAGAAGGGACATGACGACAGCTAATTTCTGCAAAAGCTTTTAAATATGAGATTTCAGAGCACAGGGAAGTATTACATTTTGTCCCACCTGTCAAGACCTAAAATGGCCAGATGATAAAAAGAGAGTAGGGAGGTTATGCGCTAGTGGAAGCGGACATAAGCAAAATGTTCTTGATAGATGCGGGGAAGTATTAAACTTCTTCCCTACCCCCTCATACACAGGAGGTAAATCCAATGTGATTTATACCAGTATCTTTGTTACACATACAGGACAACTAACCTGAAGCGTGGCTAAAGTGTACATACACTGCCACACATACAAAAGCAGATGTAAAGTGGATGTAAATCAGTTGAAAAACAAGTTTAGAATGTCTAAATGTGGAAATACCTAAATCAGGCCCTAGGTTTGTACTTAGTATCTGTATCCTCATATTTGGTCACCAAAAGCAAAAAGCAGTCCGGAAAACTCACTGGTGTTATCAGGACCAAAAAGCGATGACCAGCACAGAATTTAAGATGACAATCCAACAGACACTCGCTGTAGCTTTGTTGGAAGTCTTCAGGTTCGCTCATAAATAGGCTCTGTAATGGGGTTCACAGGCAACAAAAATATTTAAGTGGTTCTGACTACAACTCTATTAAAAGCTCAAGGTTGTTTCCCAGCCTCCCTTTTAACACCACATTTGTAAGATGGGGGTAATGACATTTAAAAAAAAAAAACATATGAATTATACTATTTTGTAAAAATGTGTAAGCAAATCAATACTTAAAATGGTCCTATATCCCATTAGCAAAAATCCCCTCTCCTAGTCGGGCCAGCTGCTGCAGTGACTAGTTGACGAAAGCCAATGCGATCGAGTATGGGGCTGCTTTAAATACCAAACAAATCCAAATGAGGACGACTCCAAAAGTGCTAAAGAGAAAGCATATTAGCTAGTTTGCTGTATCGTTTGGTAACTGTATTCTCCATTACTGTAACCCTGACCAGGCTTATAAAGGCAGCATTATAGCCGCTCCATTATACAAACTACCGGTATTTACAATGTGGTTTTATTGTTTGTGAATACCAACGGCAGCAACGGTATTCCTAGGGGATGTAGAAGCACCTAATTCATGAGGCAGCCTTGAAGTTTTGGAAAATGATGTTGACTCCAAAAGGAAAAAAAAAAGTCTATGGTACAAAAGTCAATTGCTTCACAGTCAGCTTATTCCAAAAGTTACACAAGTCCATTAAACAAAGAAAAATAAATGATTGAGCACAATGCAGCTCAACAGAACACACACTCAATGTTTCTTTGTGCTCCAACTTTACAAAACATTATGTGTGTACAATCTGTACAAAATTACTATCTGTACCAAATTATACTACTTTGGTTTCTTCATTGTTTTATGTTTTTTCTCCCCCTAGTCATTAATGCAGCAAAGTATATTACAAATTACAGGCTAGTTGTAAAAAAATATTCTGTTTATAAGGTAAAAGCAATAGCTATGCTACAAAACAGTTCATCTAAAAAGATGGGCGCCTGGAAAAAAATACAACTGTGAAATATAAAAATAGGATTATACATCATCAGCGGAGAGAGATGGTATACTGATCTTGGCTCTTGTGAAATAAGCAATCTTCTCCCTGCAAGAACAAGACAACTATCATGACTCTGTAGCTCTCATCTTTGTTTTAGTACATACCTGAAATATATGGCTCAATCCGGGGCTGTGATTACTGCAACTCATTTCCTGAAAACTGAGAAAAAACAACCACAGACACAAAGGGCCGAAAGTAATGTGGTGCCAACAGGGTTTTCCCTTAGAATGACTATTTCCCCCCAAAAAGTGGAGCGAATATGTGGCTAGAAAATGAAAAGTCCACTCACCTTACCGGCTCTCCCACACCACCGATCGACCTGCTGCATCTGATTATCCTCCCACAGGCCTGGTTCCAACCAGCGGGTGGGAGTGGCATGTGTACGGCCAGTCGCTATTGCTTTCCATGGGAGCTGGCTGTACACAGGCCGCGCCCACTGGCTCTATACCTGTTGTGGAGTTCTTGAGGGGAGGGGAGAATCTGCATAACTGCCTGTTATGTGTTTCTTGAGGGCAAATCTGCACACTGCTTATTATGAGGTTGTTTGAGGGACAGGTTGTGGATTCTGCACACTGCCTGTTATGGGGTTCTTGGGGGAGGGGAAATCATAGCAAATAGATATTCTGAACCAAATGGTGTGCTAACACTCCCTGTAAGGGGATGGTGTTAGAGAGACAGGAAGAGACACGTGATTGGGCGGTGAGGGATCTGAATCCAGCTTTCAGGTAAGAGTTGCAACCCCGATCTAGGAGTGATGGGCTGCTTGTGAGAAACAGCAACTATAGTGTTTTTTTTGTATTTTTTTTTTTTTAGAATCTACCGCCTGCCCAGGTTGGTCCTATTTTTAAAATACCGTTTTGGGAGTACTCACCTTTAAAACGGGTATTATGAGTGTGCCATACACTCCACTTCGATCTTCATGACATATGGGTAATCTCCAGTAGAGGGCAAACTTCTGCAGAGATGAATATGCAAAAAAAAAAGAAAGCCCCTCCCAGTCCATATATACCTGGGACCACCCACCAATTCCCCAGTGTATAAAAGCAGTAAAGGGACCAGGAAGAACCAATTATAACCTTAACAATCAAAACCAATGGTTCACCATATAAAAGCCCCAGAATACCTGAAAAAAAGGGGTGGGGCGAAGTGGAGTGTATGGCACACTCATAATACCCGTTTTAAAGGTGAGTACTCACAAAATGGTATTATTCTAAGTGTGCCATACACTCCACTTCGATCTTCATGACATATGGGACATCCAATAGCAGTGCCCGTCATGGGTGGGAGCCGGAAACAGTAAGGAATGTACCAACTCAAACCACTGCAGCTTGCAGAACCTTGCGGCCAAAAACAGCATCCGCTGAAGCCCGCACATCAACCTTGTAAAACTTGGAAAAAGTATGAACGGAAGACCAAGTAGCAGCCTTACAAACTTGGTCAACAGAAGCCTGATGCTGAAAAGCCCAGGATGTACCAACAGCACAAGTAGAGTGCGCAGTGACCCTAAAAGGGGGAGTCCTCCCCTTAGCAGAATAGGCCCCAACAATGGCCTGACAAATCCATTTGCTAATCGTAGACTTAGCAGGCGCCAAGCCTTTCATGGGCCCGCAGGGCACCACGAAAAAAGCGTCCGTCTTGCAGAAGGAAGAAGTTGTCACCAAATAGTACTTCACACAGCGAACAACATCCAAATTGTGCAGAACCCTGTCCTTGTCATTGTTAGGCTTAGGACACAAGGAAGGGAGAACAATATCCTGATTGAGGTGGAAAGCAACCACCACCTTAGGAAGGAAATCTGGCTTAAAACGAAAAACCACCATATCCTGGTGTCTCTCAAAGTAAGAGGCCTGAATCAACAGAGCTGCCAACTCAGAGACACGTCGAACAGAGGTAATAGCCACCAAGAAAGCAACCTTCTGAGTGAGAACCGAAAGAGCAATAACCTGTAACGGCTCAAAAGGAGGTCCCTGCAGAGCCGAAAGAACCAAATTCAAATCCCAAACAGGAACTACAGCCTTCCGAGGGGGCCGCACATGCGCGACCCCTTGGAAAAAGGTCTTAACCGGCGGGTGTACAGCAAAAGACCTCTGGAAGAAAACCGACAGAGCAGAAACCTGTCCTTTCAAAGTACTAAGCTGGAACCCCAGGTCCAGATTATGCTGAAGAAACTCCAAAATCCTAGGTACAGAAAAAACCCTGCAAGGCAAGGCCCTAGCCTCACACCAATCAATACAGGACCTCCAAGTCCTATAGCAAATGCCAGAAGAGGACCGATTCCTAGCCCTAATATAGGTCTGAACAACAGCCTCAGACAAACCTTCCTCTTTCAAGATGAAGGTTTCAGCAGCCATGCCGTCAAAGCCAGCGTTTGTAAATTGGGGTAAAGTAGATGACCCTCAGATAGCAGGTCCGGCAACAAGAGAAGCCGGTACTGGTCTACGGCCATCCTTACGACGTCTGCGTACCAAACCCTTCTTGGCCACCTTGGAGCCACCAGAATCGCTGGTGCCCCTTCTAGAACCAGTTTGCGAACTACCTTGCCCAGCATGGAGACGGGTGGAAACAGGTACAGAAAACCCAACTCCTTCCAAGCCAGTGACAAGGCATCCACTGCCAGAGACAGAGGATCCTGAGAAAGAGACACAAAGGCCGGAAGTTTGTGATTGTGCCTCGAGGCAGAGAGAGCCACCTCCGGAGTCCCCCACTTGCGGCAAAGATCCAGAAAAACCTCGGGGTTGAGAGACCACTCTCCGTGGCTAGAGGATCCCCTGCTCAGGGAATCCGCCTCCGTGTTCTCCACTCCCGGAATGTAGACTGCCGAAAGGCAAGGAACATTGCTCTCCGCCCAGTGCAGGATCAGAGACTTCCCTGAGGGCACTCCTGCTGCGAGTCCCTCCTTGGTGATTTATGTAAGCTACCGCCGTTCGGTTGCCCGAGCGAACCTGAACCGGTAGACCCTGTAAATGTGAGGTCAGCCGAGCCAGAACCAGTCGGATGGCTCTGAGCTCCAAGACATTGATGGGGGTGTGAGCCTCCTAGGGACCCCACATCCCGCTAAACTGATGACTTTACCAATAACCTCCCCAGCCCGACAGGCTGGCATACGTGGTAACCGTCTCCCAACAAGGGACCAGAAAGGATCTGCCCTTCACCAGATTGCTCGAGTCCAGCCACCACCGAAAGGACTGCCGAACCCTGGGAGACATCCTGAAAGGTTGATCCAATGACCGCGGGCACCTGTCACAATGCATCAATAGATGAAGTTGAAGAGATCTCATGTGAAACTGTGCAAACCGCCTCGAAGGAGGATACCATCAACCCCACCAGTTTCATCCCCTGTCGGATAGAGGGACAAGGACTGGCCAGAAGAAAGCGGATCAGGCCCTGAATCCCCTGCACATTGGTTTGGGTCAGAAACACTCTGGCCCGAATGGTATCCAGATTCATGCCCAGAAATGAAATCACACGAGACGGGGAGAGAGAAGACTTGGTGCGGATGATCACCCACCCGAACCTCTCCAGGGTCGACACCACCTGGTGGGTGTTCAGCTCCGCCTGACTGAGGGAAGAACTGAGATCAACAGGTCGTCCAGATAAGGCACAATGCGAATGCCCTGAGCTCTGAGCAGAACCATTATGCCCGCCAAGACCTTGGTGAAGACCCTCAGCACCGAGGTCAGACCGAAGGGAAGAGCTACAAACTGAAAATGATGATCCTCCATCGCAAACCGGAGGAATCTCTGATGTGCCTGAAAAATCGGAACATGCAGACACGCATCCTCGATGTCTATGGATGTCATAAAATCCCCTCGGCGAAGGGAATTGATAGCCGAGCGCAGAGTCTCCATGCAGAACTTTTTGGCTCTGATAAACCTGTTGAGAACCTCGAGATCTAAAATGGGTCTCACCGAACCCCCCTTTTTGGGAACCGTGAAAAGGTTAGAGTAGTAACCCCTGCCTCTCTCTCTCTCTCTGACGGAGGCACCGGGCATATAACCCCCATGTCCAGAAGGTTTTTCACTGCTAACAGGAGCCCCTGTGCAGCCTGAGGGTCCGAGGGCACCCGAGACCTTAAGAATCTTGGGGGCGGCCAGTACTCGAACTCCAGTTTGTACCTGGAGGAGACCACTTCCAAGATCCAATTGACTGTGACCTCCCGGGCCCAGACCTGGAAGAAGAGCCGCAGCTGTCCCCCCACCCAGGCGGGTGAGGGCGCCCCTTCATTGCTGAGCCGGTTTAACGGCAGGCTTGGGCTTGGAACCCCAGGCAGCCGCGGGACGTGCCCGACCTCTGCCCCTGTTCCAGGACGAGCCCCTTACACCCGAGAAGGTCAAACCCCTCGAAAGGGACGGCGCTATTTCTTCTGCTGAGGTAACTTACCTTCCTTTAGCAACAGCATCCAATTTATCTCCAAACAGCCGCGTACCCAAGAAGGGAAGAGCTGTGAGCGACTTCTTGGCCCCAAAGTCCGCCGTCCACTGGCGGAGCCAGACCGATCTGCGCATAGCCACCAATAAGGCTGAAGTCCTACCACATCTCTTAAGGGTAGCGAACTCAGCGCTAGCTGGATCAAACTGAGCGTCATTCAGCCAGTCCCTGATAAGAGACCTGGTAGCAAGCGACACCAGGGCAGATGCACAAACAGGCCGCAGGGCCGAGCCCACGCTGGCAAATGCGTGGCACGGCATCTGATCAAGGCGCTTATCCGCGCCTTCCTTAAGGGAAGTGGCGTCAGCACAGAAGAGTTGGTCACACTAAAACAGGCGCGTCGACCTCGGGAGAAGACCAGCGCTTAACCGCCTCCACCAGGAAAGGATACTTCTTATCCCATCCCTGAGGAGCACCAGGAAGCCGACTGGGCCTCTCCCATTCTCTAAGGATCAGCGCATCAAAGTGACCCTGGGTAGGGAATTCAAGACGGGGCTTGCGGACCTCAAAAAATTCCCCCTTCTTGAGAGGAGGTGCCTCAGGCGGTTCAATATCCAACACCTCCAATAGATGAGACAAAACAATGGCCGTATCCACGGCATCCCCCAGCGCCTGCCCGACATCACCAGACTGAACATAGTCAGCCTCTGTTTCCTCATACAATTCCCCTAACGGGGAATAATCTGATAAAACAACGGAATCATCGTCAACATCCCACCAGGGCTGGGTCAATGACAAATGTCTCTTTTTAGCCTGGGCCTTCTTGCCCACCGTGCTAGCAATAAATTTCTCGATGCTGGCCAACCTAGCACAAACATCAGAGTGCGACTCCCCGCTGGCATCAATGCCACTTGGGGTACGGATAAGGTGGGGAGGGGAAGGCGATGAAGTGGGAGGAGCCGACCCAGAAGGCTGGGTACCAGACTGCCGCGTTATGGCATTTTGTGCGCATGGTATACAGATCAGCACATTCTCCCACGTAAGGGATACCCCACAGCCCACACATGGCCCGGATTGTCCCAGAGGGAGCCCGAGCCCAGTATCCTGGGAAGCCTCCATAAGGTGATTTTAATGGTAGTCGCAATGACCACAGGGGATTACGCTGGTAAGCAACCCGGGATGCCCCTTGAAGCCACGCATGGGAGGATTTGAATGATACCCAATTTGGACCCAAGGGACCCTAGGAATGGGAGAATCCCCCTTAATACAAGTGAAAGGGATCCTTCTGAAGGACACAACCAAGAGAGGCCATGAACTCCATATAGTACATAAAACATACATTCCAAGGGTGTGATGACAAACAAAAATCAATCAATAAGTTAATCAAGCGCCCAGCCAATTTAACAGACAGGGCGCCCACAATAGAATAATAATGAAGGGCCCGCAGGGGCACTCACGGCACAGCAATGGCGTCCCCCTGACAAGCTGGGGAACAAGCCTGGGAAGAAGAGGGGCGGGCCAGCGCAGAACGCGGGACGCGCCCGGTCCGCTGCCCCCGTTACCATGGAAACGCGCTCCCAGCCCGTGGCTGGGCTCCATTCAGGCGCCAGAAGGAGAGGGGGCGGGCCGCGCGAGCACGCCAAGCGCCCGGCCCCGCCCCCCCCCCAGAAGAGAATCCATGCCTGAGGGGGAGAAGCTCCCCCGCAGAACCGAGCGTGCAACCAAAATCATGAGGGATAACAGCCAGCATGCCCTCAACAGTGCGCACCAAGCACCACACTCTCACACACAACAATGAAAATAAAACAATAAAGGCACAAGAGGTAGGGACAGCGCCCCCCCCAGGGACCAGGAGGGGAATCCGCACCACCAAGTGGAGGGAATAATGGCCAGGGACAGGGCATCCCAAACCGGGATCACCAACCCGGAACCGCCTACCCCAAATGAGGTCTCACGGGGGAGCATGGCTCCCTAACACACCACGGAGGTGTATCCTACCTTCGCCCGGACCAGAGCAGCCAAGGCTGGGAGGCATGATATAGGTTAAGGTAAAGAGGTCCAGACAGTAATAGGAAAATATGCCGGGGTAACCCGGCTACCTTTCTCCAAGCAGACTGCAAGGAGGAGATATCCATCTTCTAACTTGCTCGCCGTCCTGCAGAGAAGGAACTGGGGGAATTGGTGGGAGGTCCCAGGTATATATGGACTGGGAGGGGCTTTCTTTTTTTTTGCATATTTAACTCTGCAGAAGTTCGCCCTCTACTGGAGATTACCCATATGTCATGAAGATCGAAGTGGAGTGTATGGCACACTTAGAATAGGTCTTTTTTATTTTTTGACTGATATTGGTCATTTACATTTTTTGGGAGAGACTTCTTGTGCAGACTTCACCCCTGCAAAGAGCAGAAGCAAAAAATACAATTCTGTGAAACTCACCTGTAAAATTGTTTTTGAGTATATCCAGCCCAGGTCGTCCCAGAGTAATAACATGTGGGTATTCCGCCCCCAGGGGGCGCTCAACTTCAATAAAAGCAGGTGTCTATCATTTCCCAGTGGTTAAAAAGCAGTAAGAAGAGACAGGCCGGGAGGCCAAGAAACCATGTTACTTCACATAGCTTCAGCTTGTACTCTCTCCAACAAAGAACTTTAAGGACAAGCCCAAGAACACAAATGGTAATCACCATAACAGGCAAACCGAGATAATGAACAAAGGGACTGGATATACTCAAAAACAATTTCACAGAATTGTATTTTTCCCTATATCCAGTCCAGGTCGTCCCAGAGTAATAACATGTGGGACATCCAAAAGCAGTGTCCATTAGGGCGGGATCCCCAGTGAGAAACAGCATGTAGTTCATTTCACTACTGCCTGAAGCACCTTTTGTCCAAAGACAGCATCAGCTGAGGCCCTAACATCAACCTTGTAAAACTTGGTAAAGGTATGAACTGAAGACAAAGTGGGGGCCTTACAAACCTGTTCAACAGATGCCTGGTGCTGAAAAGCTCAGGAGGCACCAATAGGTCTAGTAGAATGAGCTGTAATATGAAAAGAGGGGTTCCTTCTCCTTGGCAGAATATGCCTGTCTGATCCACTTACTGAGAGTGGACTTGGCGGGTGGCAAACCTTTCCTAGAGCCCTCTGTTAGGACAAAGAGCAAATCCGATTTCCTGAAGGATTCAGTCGCAACCAGGTAATACTTAATGGCTCTGATCACATCCAAGGAATGGAGGGTCCTTTCCTTAGAATTAGTCGGTGCTGGACACAAAGAAGGTAAGACAACTTCCTCATTAAGGTGAAAGGGAGACACGACCTTAGGCAAAAAATCAGGTTTAAAGCGAAAAAAACCCTTATCCTTATGCCGCTCAAAGTAGGGAAGCTTCATACAAAGCGCGGCGAGCTCTGACACGCGACACACCGAGGTGATCGCTACCAAAAAGACCACTTTAAGAGTCAAAATAGACAATGCAGCATCGCACAAAGGCTCAAAGGGAGTACCCTGAAGAGCAGAAAGTACCAAAGTACCCAAACCGGTATTACTGACAGACATGGGCGACTCCCTGGAAAAAAAAGTCTTGATCAACCTATGATTGGCAATGGATCTCTGGAAAAAGATGGCTAAGGCCGAGACCTGGCCCTTGAGGGTGCTCAGCTGGAAGTCAAGTCTTAGCCATGTTGTAAAAACTCCAGAATCCTAGAGATAGAGAATGTGCGGCAAGGGAGACTCTTGGACCCGAACCAAGCAATGTAGGCGTACCAAACTCTGTAGTATATCATGGAAGAAGACTTCTTCCGTGCCTGAATCATGGTATGCACAACCGTGGCCGACAGCCCCTTTTCCGTCAGGATTAAGGTTTCAATAGCCATGCCGTCAAAGCCAGTGTCTGTAAATTGGGGTGCCGCAGCGACCCCTGAGTGAGAAGCCCTGGGTCGTCGGGCACGATGTATTGATCCACTGACATCTGAACTATGTCCGCAAACCAACTCCTTCTCGCCCAGCGAGGAGCCACCAGGATGGTTGGTACCCCCTCCTGGGATATCTTGCGCAGCACTTGGCCCAAGAGTGGAAACGGAGGGAATGCATAAAGGAGCCTGAACTCCATCCAAGGAATTGCCACAGCATCTGTGGCAAAGGCCAGAGGATCTCTTGACAGGGAGATGAACGTTGGGAGCTTGTGACTGTGCCTGGACGCAAACAGGTCCACGTCCGGCTGACCCCAACGGAGACACAGAGCGTGAAAGGTCTTGTTGCGGAGAGACCATTCCCCCAGGCGTGAGGCGTTCCTGCTCAGGGCATCTGCCTCCTGGTTTTCTACCCCGGGGATGTAAACCACTGAAATGCAGGAAACATTCTCTTCTGCCCAAGTCAGAATCTGGGTCAACTCCTTGAGGACTCGCTTGCTCTGAGTCCCGCCCTGGTGATAGATGTAGGCGACAGCCGTCTGATTGTCCGAGCGAACCTGGATCGCATGACGCCTTAAATGTGGAGTCAAGCGAAGAAGTACCAACCAGATCGCTCTCAGCTCCAGGAGATTTATGGGTAAGCGGTTCTCCTGTGGACCCCACTGACCCTGGATCTTCTGCGTCTGCCAAACACCGCCCCAGCCGGTCAGACTGGCATCCGTGGTAACTAACTCCCACCGGGAAGTCAGAAAGGACTTGCCCACCAATAGGTTCCTGGAGTCCAGCCACCACAAGAGGGACTGCCTGGCCAGGGGGGACAGTGAAAATTGCTGTTCCAGCGACTCCTGCATCCGGTCCCAGCCAGTCAACAGGTTCAACTGAAGAGGTCTCATGTGAAATTGGGCGAAGGGCACGGCCTCGAAGCATGACACCATTAGGCCCACCAGTCTCAACCCCAGACGGATCGATGGCCGCTGACAAGACAGCAAGGCCTGCACCTGGGTCTGGAGGCCCAACACCTTCTGCTGTGGTAGGAATACCTTGACCTGAGAGGTGTCTAACGTCATGCCCAGGAAGGACCTCACCGTTAAGGGAGTGATAGACTGGGTAATTGACTACCCAGCCGAAATCCTCGAAAGTGGATAACACCGTCCGGGTGTCGCTCTCTGCCTGCTGAAGGGACGGAGCCGCAATCAGTAAATCGTCCAAATAGGGCAACACACGAATGCCCCGATTCCTCAGGATAGCCATGATGCCTGCCAGCACCTTGGTGAAAACAGGGGGGGCTGAGGATATCCCAAATGGCAGTGCCACAAACTCGTAATGCAGATCCTCCAGAGCAAACCTCAGGAACCTCTGATGCCCCTGGAATATCGGGATGTGCAGATAAGCATCCCTGATGTCCACCGTGGTCATGAAGTCGCCGGGCCGAAGCGAGCTCACCGCAGACCGTAAGGTTTCCATGGGGAAATGTCTGACTGACAAACTGGTTGAGACCCTTCAGGTCAAGGATAGGCCTCAACGTTCCGTCCTTCTTGGGAACCGTGAACAGATTGGAGTAGAAGCCTTGACACTGTTCCTGACGAGGTACAGGACAAATCACACCTAACCGCAGGAGGTGTTGCACGGCCATTCTCAGGCCCTGTGCCTTCAATGGGTTCTGGGATATCCGAGACTGAAGAAATCGTGAGGGCGGCCTGACTGCCAGCTCTATTTTGTAACCGGAGGACACCACCTCCTGAATCCACCGATCCGAGACACACTCGTCTCCAGATATGAGCAAATAGCAGAAGCCATCCCCCACCCAGATGGGTGAGGGCGCCTCCTCATGCCTGAGGCGATTTGGCAGGGGGCTTGGACCTGGATCTCCAGGAGGGATTGGGTCGGCCGCAGGACCTACCTTTACCCCAGGTATCTCTGCGGCCACCTGAAAATGAAGAGCCTCTTTCTCCTCGAAAGAAGCAATAGGCAGATGAGCCCCGAAATGCAACAAGCAGGGCCGAAATCCAAGCCGGACAACATCGTCCATGGCAGAGACAACAAAGGCAATGAGGTCCACGCAAGCCTTGAAGTCTTTAAAATCCTCCGCCCGCTTGCAAGTCTTACCATAAGGCGTATCCCCTTCTTTCTGATGGCCAGGGAGACAATAGCCGCGGCACACACAGGCCGAAACAAGGCACCAGCAAGGTGAAGGCATGACAGACCAGCTGATCCATGCGCTTGTCAGCTGGATCACCTAAGGAAGCGGTATCAGGTGAAGGCATAATAGTAGTGTTGGACAACCCCGACACAGGGGCATCCACTTCGGGAAGACGAGACCATAGCCGGACCAGCTCCTCAGGGAAGGGATACCAACTATCCAGGCCCTTAGGCACAGACGATAGTTTGTTAGGCCTTTCCCATTCCTTGAAAATCATATTAGAAAAATAGGCCTGCTCTGGAAAGACTCGCCTCTGTCTTTCAGGCCTAAACAAACCACCCTGCTTCCTCTTAGCCGCTCTAGGAGGGACAATGTGTAAAGTCTCAAACACTGAGGCAAGCAACTTCTCCGTATCATCAGGGAGCCACGCAACCTCATTCGAGAAGAAACCAGACAAACTGTCCCCGCGAGCAGAATAATCTGCAGTGGACCGCGATTCCTCTGGCAACTCACCTTCCTCCACAGAGCCCAGACCGTCAAAGAGATCATCATCATTATCCGAGTAAACGGGCTCGACGTGCTGTCTTACGCGTGGCCTTCCTAGGAGCCGTTCGCGAGATCTGTCTCTCGAGACTGGCCACCCTGTATGCCAAATCAACATGGGACCCTCTGCTGGCTTCCCCTTCACTGGGGGAAGCAGTGGGGGTTCTGGAGAGGCCATTGGCAAAGAAGGGCTAGGGGCAGGTACGCCCGCCCGATCATGCTCCAAAATGACGCTCCAGGCTCAAGTGGTACAAATCGTGCTGAACCCGCCCAGAGGACATGCACTGCACATGGGGCAGAGCTTCACCCGCCCAGATGGGGCCCTCAGCTCACTATCCCTCCTCCATTATGGTGATTAGACAAAAAATTGGTATGCAGGTTACAAGGCACTGACGGCCCAAACCTAATTAGCCCTCTTATATAGTCCCTCTTTTGTGATCCCTCTTTAAAAGGGTGAGGGGGCGGGGGGACCGGGAGGAACCACAACCCTCGATCTATCAATGGGCCCACCTAAAAGACACAAGCAAAAAGTGGCCATCAATATCCCACAGCACATGCGCAAATTAGTAAAAACAATAGAATTAGCAAGAGGGACTCACGACACCGACCGCGTCAGCAGCAACACTGGAGGGGTCCCAGGCAGCGTGGCAGGGGAGGCAGCAGCAAGACGGGGCAGAGCCAGCAGCTCGGCGCATTCCTTGAGGGGCGGGCCGCACGGCAGTGACGCGTCATTGTGAGGCCTCCCCCGGCAGCGCGAAATGAGCGCCCGCCCCAAGATGGAGGGAGCAGCCCTCGCAACAGCAATGCCACAGGGCGGCCCACAGCAGGGCCCCTGTACAAGCCCATGCGGCGCAAGCACGCCGCCGCACCTCCACCGCCAGTCACAGAAAATGCAGCCTCAGAAAAAAACGCCCCCCCCCCCCCACAGCGTAGCAGCATCAAGATGGAGGGGAGAGAGGAGCAGGACACAACTCGAGGGAGGTATGTATAACATGCGCAGAGTAACAAAGTGACTGTCGCACCAAACACAACACATCAATAAAGCTTGTGGGGGCAGGGAGGCTAATAAGTGGTTCCCCCTCCCCATAGGCTCACCATAAGCCTATGGCCGGCTACCCATTATTCAGGGTCTGCGACCCAGAGCCTAACTCTGCCAAAGGCGTTCTCCCTACCGTCACAGTCCCGATCAGCCATGGCTGGGAGGCAGAAGTGGGTCCACGGGATCAGGGGTAATAGGGTCCGCAGCGGCTGATGGGCTAGGAGGCCCCGCTCATCCGCAAAAATACAGGAGAGAGTATCCAACGATCTTCAGCAGCCAGACTGCAAGATGAACACTGGAAAATGATAGAGAGACACCTGCTTTTATAGGGGGACGGGAGGAGCGACAGCTTTTGATCTCGCAGTCAATCGCCCCCTGGGGGCGGAATACCCACGTGTCATTACTCTGGGACGACCTGGACTGGATATAGGGAAAAGTCAGTTTCACCAACTGGCACGCTTTTTTCACTAAAAAATAGCCATGACGCAAATCAATTCAATTTAAACGACACGTGTTTTTTTTTGCCGCTGCCATCGCTTGAACAGAAGAACCCTCCTCCTCCTTTTCTGGCTCTTGAACAGGAGTAATGGCCGGGGAAGAATGCTTTTATACATACATAGGGTATATATAGGATTCCCCCCATGTGACTAAAAACGTCACTAGAGGGGGAGGATTTCCTGAGGGTATCACCCCTCCATACACATCACATCTCTTTAATATATAAGCTTCCCTTCCACCGGCATGTGTCATTACCCTTGGCTGGAGGCCAATGAAGGAGGAGGGGGTGGACCCATGTCTCCCTTCATGGCAGATGCTGGCGGGGCGACTGAGAATGGCATAGTTTTTAATCAGCTGATGCTGGACAGAGGGTGGGGTAAAGGAAGTATTGTTAGATTAAGAGTAAAATATTTTTTGTGGTCTTTTTTTTCCAACTGATGAACTGGTAAGGGGTCCAAAAATACAATTCTGTGAAGTACTCACCTGTAGAATTGGTATTATACGTATACAGTACGTCCTGCTCCAGATATAATACTTACACTTGGGTTATCCTCCGCCAGATGGCGCCACAGTGACAACCAGGTAATACTTCAAACACCTGACCACGTCCAAGGAATGCAGAACCCTTTCCTTGTCATTGCTAGGATTGGGACACAATGAAGGAAGAACAATGTCCTGATTCAAATTAAAGGCAGACACAACCTTAGGCAGAAAATCCGGCTTGAAGCGGAACACCACCTTGTCCTGGTGCCTCTCATAGTACGGAGGCTGAATGGAAAGAGCAGCCAGCTCAGACACACGCCTAACCGAAGTTATGGCCACCAAAAAGACAACCTTGAGAGTAAGAACAGCCAGAGCAGCATCGTGAATAGGCTCAAAGGGAGCACCCTGCAAGGCAGATAAAACCAAGTTTAAATCCCAAACGGGAACCACAGGTTTACGAGGGGGACACACATGAGTGACCCCCTGAAAGAAGGTCTTAATCAAATGATGCTGAGCAAAAGACTTCTGAAAGAAGACGGACAGGGCAGAAACCTGACCCTTCAGAGTACTGAGTTTTAGACCTAACTCCAAACCATGCTGTAAGAACTCCAGAACCCTAGGGACAGTGAACTCCCTACAGGGAAGAGACCTAGACTCACACCAATCAATGTAGGTACGCCATACTCTGTAATAGATAGCAGCAGAAGTCTTCTTCCTAGCCTGCACCATAGTACCTACCACAGAGGCAGACAAACCCTTCTCCATCAAGATGGAGGTTTCAGCAGCCAGGCCGTCAAAGCCAGCGTTTGTAAATTGGGATGGCGGTAAGGAGCCTTGAGTTAGCAGATCTGGCACCCCTGTCAGATCGTACTGGTCTACTGCCATTTGAACCACGTCTGCGAACCACACTCTTCTTGGCCACCTGGGGGCCACTAGAATTACAGGCACCCCTTCCAGAGCAATCTTGCGCAGAACCCTCCCCAGAAGGGGGAATGGTGGAAATACATACAGGAGCCGAAACTCCTTCCATGACATGGACAGGGCATCCGTGGTCAAGGCCAGAGGATCCGGAGACAGGGATACGAAGGCCGGGAGCTTGTGGTTGTGACGAGATGCAAACAGGTCCACATCCGGTAGACCCCAACGGTGACACAGGGACTGGAATACCCTGTTGCAGAGGGACCACTCTCCCTGATGGGACATCCCCCTGCTCAGAGCGTCTGCTAGCAGATTCTCCGCCCCCGGAATGTAAACAGCCGAAATGCATTGTACATTGGCCTCCGCCCATGTCAGAATCTGAGACACCTCCCGGAGGGCACCCTTGCTCCGGGTCCCTCCCTGATGGTTGATGACAACCGCCGTCCTGTTGTCTGAGCATACCTGGACCGAAAGACCCCTCAGGTGTTGGGTCAACCGTTCCAGAACCAACCGGACTGCCCGCAATTCCAGAATGTTGATGGGTAAATGGGCCTCCTGAGGACCCCACTTCCCCTGGAAGCGCAGGGTCTTCCAGAATCCCCCCCAACCTGACAGACTGGCATCCGTTGTGACCGTCTCCCAGGAGGGGGCCAGAAAAGACCTGCCCCCCATCAAGTTCCCGAGGTCCAGCCACCACGCAAGGGACCGTCTGACCGAGGGGGGAAGCACACAGACCCCGTCCAAGGACGCTGGGTTCTTGTCCCAAACTGACAGAAGGTGAAGCTGCAGAGGTCTCAAATAGAACTGGGCAAAGGGCACCGCCTCGAAGCTCGCCACCATCAGGCCCACCAGCTGCATTCCCTGCCTGATGGAGGGCTGTGGGCACCAGAGCAGGAACCTCACCTGCGCAGTCAGAGCTTCCACCTTCTGTTGAGGAAGGAATATCCTTGACTGAACCGTATCCAGAATCATTCCCAGGAACGGAGTCACCGAGGAGGGAGACAGGGAGGACTTGGGGTAATTGATCACCCAGCCGAAGGACTCCAGGGTGGACACTACCAGCTGAGTGTCCAACTCTGCCTGCCGCAGAGACCGAGGGGTGATGAGTATATCGTCCAGGTAGGGCAGAACACGTATGCCCCTTAGCCTTATCAGGGACATCACCCCCGCCAGCACCTTGGTGAACACCCTGGGAGCCGACATGAGACCGAATGGCAAGGCCACAAATTGGTAATGCTGATCTTTCAGTGCAAATCTGAGAAACCTTTGGTGTCCTGGAAACACCGGAACGTGAAGGTAAGCGTCCTTGATGTCTACGGACGTCATAAAGTCCCCTGGGCGCAGAGAGCCAATGGCCGAGCGCAGAGTTTCCATGCGAAAGTGCCTGTTCTTGACAAATTTGTTGAGGATCTTTAAATCCAGAATGGGCCTGACTGACCCATCCTTCTTGGGTACTGTGAAAAGGTTGGAATAGAACCCCATGCCCTTGTCTCCTAAAGGGACCTTGCAAATGACACCTAGATCCAAGAGACCCTGCACGGCCAGCAACAAGACCTGAGCTGAGGCAGGGTCCTGAGGGATCCGGGACCCAATGAATCTGGTGGGGGGCCGCACAGCAAATTTTATCTTGTAGCCGGAGGACACTATCCCCTTCATGCCTGAGGGGTCTTGGGAGGGGCTTTCGGCTTGGGCCCCCAGGAGGAACCGGGATGGCGTCCTCTATTCCTGTGCCAGGAATCTGTGCGGGACCCAGCGAAGGACACCCCTTTTCCCTGTTTAGCCCCACGGTAGGGGATTGAAAGGGTGCCCTGGCCTCGAAAGGGCCGAATCTGCCGCCTGCGCTGGGGTAACTTGCCTCCTTTGGCGAAGAGGTCTAGACGGTCCCCAAACAGGCGCAGCCCTTTAAATGGAAGCCCAGTAAGGGCTTTCTTAGCGGCATTGTCAGCAGCCCACTGTCGCAGCCAAACAGCGCGGCGTATAGCTACCGCCAGGGCAGAAGATCTGGCACACATCCTAAAAGCATCGTCCGATGCAGACAGGATAAAGTTAACAAACACATCACAGTTAGACAGTGCATTGACAGTATCAGGTGGCAACTCATCTGTGCCATCGAGTGCATTCCTGACCATGGCCCTGAGCGCTACCGCCGTAATGGCTAGGGCGCAAACCGGGCGCAGGATCGCTCCCCCAAATGCAAAGGCATGGCATGCCAATTGATCAATACGCTGGTCCTCAGAGTCCCGTAGCGTAGTAGTGTCAGGGGAGTGCATAATAGAGGTATTGGACAACCCTAGAATAGGAGCATCGACCTCAGGGGGCGATGACCAGCACTTAACCAAGTCAGCAGGGAAGGGATACTTCCTATCCACACTCTTAGGGATCCCAGGAAGTCTACTGGGATGTTCCCATTGTTTAAGCACGAGGCTATTGATATGGGTTTGCTCGGGAAATTCCAGACGAGCCTTAGAAGTATGAAAAAGCTCACCCCTTTGCCTGGGAGCAGCAACAGGGGGAGAGATGGACAAAACTTCAAATATCTGAACCAGCAGTCTGTCAATATCATCCGAGGTCCAGTGCTCGGAACCAGACTCGTCATGACCCCTTGACTCCTCGTCATATGACCCCGAGTCAGAGAACAGCTCCCCTTCGTCCGAGGGGGTATGGCCGTAAGGATGCAGAAACTCATCAGATTCCATAGGGAAGAGAGCAGAGTCAGGGGTTAAATGCCGCCTCTTAGCGGTGGCCTTACGCGCTAATGAGTTAGCAAGCAATCTTTCAACACTGGCCAGTCTAGTAGCCACATCAGGATGAGAATCCCCGCTTGTATTGGGGGTTAGACTCAGGCTTGGGGGAGTAGGTGAAGTGAGGCGAGGTGCAGGCCCAGCCACCGGAGGGGCGGGAAGAACCGATAGCGCCTGCTGTGCACAAGGAACACAGACCCTTGCATTTTCACCGCTGCTAGGTAAAACCCCACAAGCTACACACAGCCGGGCTTGTCCCGAAGGAACCCCGTTCACAATATCCTGGGACGCCTCCATATGGTGATTTAATCGGCACAATAGGCCAGTAGGGATTGACGCTGTAAGCTACCCTGGATGCCCCAATAACCCGCGGGGAAGTGGGAATAATTTAATAGTCTCAACCGGGAGCTACACCGGGCCGGGAGAAGCCACCAGAATCCACGGTCTGAAAGACATAAAGGGAAACAAGAGCCATGCGCAAGGGGGTAATAAAGGAATTATAAAGTCGCCCGCGAGGGCACTTACAGACAGAGGGGGGAGGACAGTCTTCACCACGCGCGCGCGAGTAAAAAATGGCGCCAAGCGAACCTCGAAGGGAGGGCCAGAGCTGACCGTGACGAGGAGCACGCCAAACCGTGACGTGGAGCGCGCCAAGTCAGGGCCCCGCCCCCCCCCGGAGAGTGCGAACTCCAAGACGCGTAGCCAATAGGGAAAAACTGGCAGTGACGCCTGAAGGAATTGATCGAGTGGATTACCGCAGCAGAGCCACTACAAGCTAAAAAAAGAAACGCCGCAGCATCTGCAAGCCACCGCCGCCCACGCAGTAACCATATAGGAAAGGCGCAGCGGTGCCCAATACAAGCAAAAAGTAAAAGTAAACAGCGCGGCTCTGACACCCATTCCCAGTCAAAAGCGATACTAAGGCCATAAGTGTGTAATAGGGTACACTGAGCCCGCCATACTCACAAACCCCTCCCCCGGGCTCAGGGGGGAACGAGGGAGGATGGCGACCCTTTACACAGGGTCCACCGCTACACGGGGTGTGGGGCAATGATGCGGGAGGCGCAACCCCTAAAGGGTCACCATCAGCCTAAACCACCTACCATTTGGTGGGGGACTGCGGTGGAGCAGGGCTCCGTTAAGCACGCATGGTGCTGTCTACCTTCACCCGACCAGCGCAGCCCAGGCTGGGAGGCACATCACAAATAGGACAGGTGGGAGTAGTCCAACAGGGCCGCAGGCTGTAATAGCCCCGCTCACCTGCGAGAGAGTGATACTTCATGTCTTCGCAGTCAGCACTGCAGATAAATCTGGGGATTTGTGGGAGGTCCCTGGGTATATGAAGGGCTGGGAGGAGCCTGTTTTTGCATGTCTGCAGTGCACAGCGCCATCTGGAGGAGGATAACCCAAGTGTAAGTATTATATCTGGAGCAGGACGTACTGTATACTTAGAATAGACCACTGTACCAGTTCAAAGGGCAGGGGGGTGGTAAGCGCCCACAAAAATCCTGGTAGGTGGCTTGCTGAATCCCCAAACAAGCCCCTCAGCATCGAACCTGTGCCATAGGGCATAAGGAATGCTTGGCATGCTGGCTTGATAAGCTTTAAAAATGGGGGGGGGGGCACACCTTTTTTTGGAGGGGGATTTTTTCATTTTCTACCAAAAAAAAGCATGCCGCCACCCAAAGCTTATCTGGTATACCAAGCATAAGGGTTAGTAATCCAGGGATCAAGGGCTGAAGGGAAAAAGACAATTCTGTGAGTACTCACCTGTAGAATTGTTTTTGTTCTTGCATGGCACGGCCTGCTTCAGTATTCATAACAGTTGGGTTATTCCGCCACAAGGTGGCCCAGTGTACTGCAAAAGAGCTGTGGCATCTCCCGGCCGCCTATAAAAACGGGATTAACAATAGAGTTCCCAGCGTAGATGAGCAGTGAGACAAGAAGCCCGGAGAGAATAAAAGGTAAAAAACCCCAATTAACTTGGAACAATCATCATAAAGAGGCAACCAGGCCGTGCCATGCAAGAACAAAAACAATTCTACAGGCGAGTACTCACAGAATTGTCTTTTTCTTATTGTATGGCACGGCCTGCTTCGGTATTCATAACAGTTGGGACATCCAAAAGCAGTGTCCAAAAGTAGGGTGGGATCCTCAATGAGTAACGGCCGGCAGTTCAAGTCACTACCACCTGAAGTACCTTGCGGCCAAAAGCAGCATCCGCTGAGGCCTTAACATCAACGTTGTAAAACTTGGAAAAAGTATGAACAAAAGACCAAGTAGCGGCCTTGCAAACTTGTTCAACAGAAGCTTGGTGCTGAAAAGCCCAAGAGGCACCAATAGCACAAGTGGAATAAGCAGTAACCCTAAAGGGAGGTTCCTTACCCTTAGCAAAATAGGCTTGTACCACCGCCTGACGGATCCACTTGCTGATAGTGGATTTAGCCGGAGGCAAACCCTTCCTAGGTCCGTAAGTGAAAACAAAAAGAGCATCAGATTTCCTGAAAGGCTCAGTAGCGACCAAATAAAACTTCAGAGCCCTGACCACATCCAAAGAATGCAGTGTCCACTCCTTGGAATTAGCAGGATTAGGACACAAGGAAGGTAAAACAATGTCCAGATTGAGATGAAAGGCACGACCTTAGGCAAGAAACATGGCTTAAGCCGAAACGCCAACTTTTCCTGATGGCTCTCAAAATAAGGAGGTTTGATGGAAAGCGCCGCCAGTTCAGAAACTCGCCTGACAGAAGTGATAGCCACCAAAAAGGCTACCTTAAGAGTCAGAACATGCAAGGAAGCCCCACGAATAGGCTCAAAGGGAGGACCCTGCAGAGCAGACAACACCAGATTCAAGTCCCAGACTTGTAGCATAGGCTTACGAGGTGGATGCACATAAGTAACACCCTGGAAAAAGGTTTTAACCAACGGGTGATTGGCAAAGGATCTTTAGAAAAAAAATGCCAGAGCTGAAACATGGCCCTTGAGGGTACTAAGTTGAAGGCCGGAATCCAAACCATGTTGCAAAAATTCCAGAATCCTGGGGATGGAAAAAACCCGACAGGGAAGAGACTTGGACTCACACCAGGCAATGTAAGCATGCCAGACCCTGTAATAGATAAAGGACGAAGACTTCTTCCTAGCCCGAATCCACAACAGAGGCAGGCAACCCCTTTTCCATCAAGATGGAGGTTTCAACAGCCAAGCCGGTAAAGCCAGCGTTTGTAAATTGGGATGGCGTAGCTGCCCCTGAGTGAGAAGATCTGGATCCTTAGGCAAGACGTACTGATCTACTGCCAACTGCACGACGTCTGTGAACCACACCCTTCTTGGCCAACAGGGGGCCACCAGGATGGCTGGCACTCCCTCCTGGGCTATCTTGCGCATGACCCTGCCCAGTAGAGGGTACACATAGAAAAGCCGAAACTCCGTCCAAGGCATTGCCAGTGCATCCGTGGCGAAGGCCAGAGGATCCTGCGACAGGGAGACAAACTTGGGAAGTTTGTGATTGTGACGGGACGCAAACAGATCCACATCCGGCTGACCCCAGCGGTGACACAGGGAGAGAAACACCTGGTTGTTGAGGGACCATTCCCCCAGACGAGACGTCCCCCTGCTCAGGGAGTCCGCCACCTGGTTCTCCACCCCCGGAATGTATACCGCTGAGATGCAGGGAACATTCTGTTCTGCCCAAGACAGTATCAGGGACACTTCCTTGATGGTTGATGTAGGCAACCGCCGTCTGGTTGTCTGAACGAATCTGAACAGCCCGACCCCGAAGGTGTGTGGTCAGGTGTGACACACTTATAATACCCATTTTAAAGGTGAGTACTCACAAAATGGTATTATTCCAAGTGTGTCATACACTCCGCTTCCATAAACATGACATCTGGGACATCCAATAGCAGTGCCCGTCATGGGTAGGAACCGATAACAGTAAAAACAATGCACCAACTTAAACCACTGCAGCTTGCAGAACCTTGCGGCCAAAAACAGCATCCGCTGAAGCCCGCACATCAACCCTGTAAAACTTGGAAAAAGTATGAACAGAAGACCAAGTAGCAGCCTTACAAACTTGTTCAACAGAGGCCTGGTGCTGAAAAGCCCAGGATGCCCCAACAGCACGAGTAGAATGCGCAGTGATCCTAAAAGGGGGAGTCCTCCCCTTAGCAGAATAGGCCCAAACAATGGCCTGACGAATCCATTTACTAATGGTAGACTTGGCCGGCGCCAAACCCTTTCTGGGCCCACAAGGCACCACAAAAAAAGCGTCCGTCGGAAGGGGGGAAGTAGCCACCAAATAGTACTTCACACAACGAACCACATCCAAAGAATGCAAAACTCTCTCCTTGTCATTGCTAGGCTTAGGACACAAAGAAGGAAGAACAACATCCTGATTGAGGTGGAAGGCAGAAACAACCTTAGGAAGGAAATCTGGTTTGAAACGAAAAACCACCTTATCCTGATGCCTCTCAAAGTAAGGCGCCTGAATAGACAAAGCTGCCAACTCAGAGACACGCCGGACAGAGGTAATAGCCACTAAAAAGGCAACCTTTTGAGTGAGCATAGAAAGAGCAATATCCTGAAGCGGCTCAAAAGGAGGCCCCTGTAGAGCCGAAAGAACCAGATTCAAATCCCAAACAGGCACCAAGGCCTTCCTAGGAGGCCTAACATGAGTAACCCCCTGGAAAAAAGTCCTGACCAGTGGGTGCAAAGCAAAAGACCTTTGGAAGAAAACAGGGCAGATATCTGCCCCTTCAAGGTACTAAGCTGAAAACCTTGATCCAGACCGTGTTGAAGAAACTCCAAAATCCTAGGGATAGAGAACACCCTACAAGGTAAGGCCCTGGCCTCACACCAGTCAATGTAGGACCACCAAGTCCTATAGTAAATACCAGAGGAAGACCTCTTCCTAGCTCTAATCAAGGTCTGAACGACAGCCGCAGAGAGACCTTCCTCCTTCAGAATGAAGGTTTCAGCAGCCAAGCCGTCAAAGCCAGCGTTTGTAAATTGGGGTAAAGAAGATGACCCTGAGAAATCAGGTCCGGAAACAGAGGCAGCCTGTAATGATCTACCGCTAGACTTACAACGTCTGCAAACCAAACCTGTCTTGGCCACCTTGGGACCACCAGAATCGCTGGTGCCCCTTCCAGAACCAGCTTGCGAACCACCTTGCCCACCATGGAGAAGGGTGGGAACAGATACAAGAAACCCAGATCCCTCCAAGCCAGGGACAAGACATCCACTGCCAGGGCCAGAGGATCCTGAGAGAGAGACACAAAGGACGGAAGTTTGTGATTGTGCCTGGAGGCAGAGATCCACATCCGGAGTCCCCCACCTGTGACACAGGGAGCGAAACACCCTGGTGTTGAGGGCCCACTCTCCTCGGCGAGAGAAGCCCCTGCTCAGAGCATCCGCCTCCGTGTTCTCCACTCCTGGAATGTAAACTGCTGAGATGCAAGGGACATTGCTCTCCACCCAAGTAAGGATCAGAGAGACCTCCCTGAGGGCACTCCTGCTGCGAGTCCCTCCTTGGTGATTGATGTAGGCCAACGCCGTTCGGTTGTCCGAGCGAACCTGAACCGATAGGCCCTGTAAGTGTGGAGTCAGCCGTGACAGAACTAGCCGGATGGCTCTGAGCTCTAGGACATTGATGGGGGTGTGAGCCTCCTGAGGACCTCACAACCCCTTGAACTAACGATTCTTCCAGAAACCTCCCCAGCCCGACAGGCTGGCATCCGTGGTCACCGTCTCCCAACAAGAGACAAGAAAGGACTTGCCCCTCAACAGATTGCTTGACTCCATGCACCAATGAAGTGACTGGCGAACCCGGAGAGACATCTGGAAGGACTGGTCCAAAGACTGCGGACATCAGTCCCAATGCCTCAGCAGATGGAGCTGAAGCGACCTCATGTGGAACTGAGCAAAGGGTACTGCTTCGAAGGACGCCACCATCAAACCTACCAGTTTCACCCCCAGCCGGAGAGAGGGGCAACGAATGGTCAGGAGAAGGCGAATCAGATCCTGAACAGCCCTTACCTTGGGCTGAGGAAGGAACACTCTGGCTTGAGTGGTATCCAGAGTCATGCCCAGAAGTGAAATCTCCCTGGAAGGAGACAGAGAGGATTTGGGGTGGTTGATCACCCATCCGAACCTTACCAGAGTAGACCGCCCTGGTGTCCATCTCCGCCTGCTGGAGGGAAGAGGCTGAAATCAGTAGGTCGTCCAGATACGGCACAATGCGAATGCCCTGGGCTCTGAAAAGGGCCATTATGCCCGCCAGAACCTTGGTGAAGACCCTTGGAGCTGAGGTCAGCCCGAATGGTAGCGCCACAAACTGAAAATGACGATCCTGTACCGCAAACCTGAGGAATCTCTGGTGCGCAGGAAAGATAGGAACATGCAGGTAAGCATTCTTGATGTCTATTGACGTCAAAAAGTCCCCTTGACGAAGGGAAAGAATGGCAGAGCGCAGGGTCTCCATGCAAAACTTCCTGGTTCTGATGAACCTGTTGAGAATTTTTAGGTCCATAATGGGTCTGACAGAACCATCCTTTTTGGGGACCGTAAAGAGGTTGGAGTAGTAACCCCTGCCTCTCCCCAAGAGAGGCACCGGGCATATGACTCCCATATCCAGAAGACTTTGGGCCACCAACAGGAGCCCCTGTGCAGCCTGAGGGTCTGGGGGCACCCGAGACCTTAAAAATCTTGGAGGGGGCCAGTACTCGAACTCCAGTTTGTACCCGGACGAAACCACTTCCAGGATCCATTTGTCTGTGACCTCTTGTGCCCAGACCTGGAAGAAGAGCCGCAGCCGTCCCCCCACCCAAGTGGGTGAGGGTGCCCCCTCATAACTGAGCGGGTTTAGCGGGGGGCTTAGGCTTGGAACTCCAAGCAGATGCTGGATGGACCCGTCCTCTGCCCCTGCTCCAGGAGGAACCACTAACACCAGAGTAGGCGAATCCTCTGACGGCTCTGGCACCCCAAAAGGAAGGATTGAAGGAGCTTGCCCCCCCAAAGGGACGACGCCGTTTCCTACGCTGAGGTAGCTTACCACCCTTAGCCACCGCATCCAACTTATCTCCAAACAGCTTAGTGCCCAGGAAGGGAAGAGCGGTGAGCAATATCTTGGCCACAAAGTCCGCCGCCCACTGGCGAAGCCAGACCGATCGACGCATGGCCACCAATAAGGCCGAAGTTCTGCTACACATGACAATAGTGTCCTCCATAGCAGCCAGTACAAAGTTCATGAAAAGCTCGCACCTTTTAAGGGCAGCGAACTCCGCGCTGGATGGGTCAAAATGGGCACCATTCAAGAACTCCCTAACCAGGGATCCGTTAGCCACCGCCGCAAGCGCAGATGCACACACCGGCCGTAAGGCTGAACCCACACTAGCGAAGGTATGACATGCCAACTGATCAATGTGCTTATGCTCACCATCCTTGAGGGGAGTGGCATCAGGAGTATGGACCACAGAGGTGTTGGACAACCCCAAAAGAGGCGCATCAACCTCGGGCGGGGAAGACCAACGGTTCACCGCATCCACCGGGAAGGGATACTTTTTATCCAAACCCTGAGGAACTCTGGGAAGCCGACTCGGTTTTTCCCACTCCCTAAGGATCAGAGCATCAAATTGACCCTGTGTAGGGAACTTCAAGCGAGGCCTGGCGGCCCCAAAGAATTCCCCTTTTTTAAGAGGGGGTGCCTCAGGCGACGCAATGTCCAAAACCTCAAGGAGATGGACCAGAACCTCGGGGGTGTCAACGGCATCCCCCAGCGCCTGCCCAGCATCATTGTCACGAAAAAAACACACCCTCAGTATCAGATTCTCCAAACAGTTCCCCCTCCTCTAGCGGGGAATACTCAGACCAATCATCATCAAACTCCAAAGCCGGCCCTGCCGGCGACAGGTGTCTTTTCTTAGCCTGGGCCTTACAGCCCACAGTGCCAGAAAGGATCCTCTCGATGCTGGCCAGGCGAGCACAAACATCAGAGTGCGACTCCCCACTAGTGACAGTGTCACTTGGGGTGCGTAACAGGCGGGGTGGTGTAGGCGATGAAGCGGGTGGTGCTGACCCAGAAGCCTGGGAAACCGCCTGCAGCGTTTTGGCCTTTTGTGCACAAGGAATACAAATGAGCACATCCTCCCCCGTAAAGGATACCCCACAACCAACACACGGCCGGGATTGTCCCGAGGGAAGCCCCAGCCCGGTATCCTGTGGAGCCTCCATATGGTGATTTTTTGGGTAGTCGCAGTGACCCTAGGGAATTAAGCTGGTAAGCAACCCTGGGATGCCCCTTTAATGTCCCTGTGGGAGGATTTAACAGAAAATGCTAAGGAAGGGCCTAGGACTGGGAGAACCCCCTAATATTGCAACAGGGGAGTCCTCCTGAAAGACAGAATAAGGGAGGCCCATAAGACAAGCACACAAAATGATTATATATATATATATATATATATATATATATATATATATATATATATATACCAATGCATACAATCGAGAGAAACCAAGCAGCCCCCCTGCGGAGAGGGAGGCAGCCTAAGAGAAGAAAAGGGGGCCCACTGGGCACTCACAAAACACACAGGTCCGCAGTAGGATCGGCAGCAGCAGCACTTCTAAGATGGCCACCGGAGTCCAGATGGCCACCGCAGGAGAGATGAGGAAGCAGAACGCGTGCTCGCTAGGCCACGCCCCCTCCCTGCCAGACCAGAAACGCGGATCCAGGCCGTGCCACGGCACGTGAGGGCCCGGCCCCGCCCCCCTCCCCAAACGCAGCCTGTGGGGGAGAAGCTCCCCTCATGAAAACTGCCAACGGAGCAGGCAAGGCACATCAGCCACATGTAAAAGCATACACACAAAGATACAATAGTGAATCACCAGACACTGAAAATCAGTAAGGGACAAGCCAGAACCCCCCCAACACCCCCCCCCCCCGAGGGACACGGAGGGGACTCAGAAGGCAGGGGACCTGCCACCCAGAACAGGGGAAGCGGATGAGGCTGAAGGGACAGGGCATCCCAAACCGGGAACCGCCTACCCCTTGTAATGGGGTCTCACGGAGGAGTCATGTTCCTTAAAACACCTAGGAAGGTGTTGACTACCCTCAACCAGGACCTACAGCCGAGGCTGGGAGGCTCATAAGGGGACATGTGAATAAAGGTCCAGGCAGAAACAGGGACAAAAATGGCCGGGCGCAGGCCCGGCTTACCTGCAAGGAATAGAAGGCTTCATCTTCTGACTTGCTCGTCGTCTAGCAGAGAAGGAACTGGGGAATTGGTGGGAGGTCCCGGGTGTATATGGACTGGGAGGATCTCCTTTTTTGCATTCATCTCTGCTAAAGATCGCCCTCTACTGGAGACTACCCAGATGTCATGATTATGGAAGCGGAGTGTATGACACACTTGGAATATCAGAGCAAAGTAAGAGGGCCCTATAATCCTCCCTCCTCCTACCAGCCATAGCGCCATCACAAAGACGCTTGAGCAGTTTAAGGGCAATAGCTGTAATGGCAGCAGCACAGGCCGGGCGCAGTCCAGCCCCCACACAAGTAAAAGCATGGCAGGCCAGCTGATCCATGCGCCGGTCCTCGCTGTCCCTCAGAGTGGTAGTGTCAGGGGAAGGCATGACCGAGGTATTGGACAGACCTAGCACTGGAGCGTCCACCTCAGGGAGACGACTACCGCTTTACTAGATCAGCAGGAAAGGGATACCTCCTATCCAAGCCCTTGGGCACAGCGGGCAGCCTGTTAGGACGTTCCCACTCCTTAAGCACCATAGTAGTGAAATGTCCCTGCTCAGGGAATTGAAGACGCTGTTTATCAGGGCGAAAGAGCTCACCCTGCTTTTTCTTAGCCACCTCAGAGGGAGCAATGTGCAAAATTTCAAAAATGTGAGACAGCAGATTATCAGTGTCCTCAGGGTACCATGATTCCTCCCCAGACGCAGACCCAGGGTCACTATCGCAACCCTCCTGCTGGTCCCCAGAGGAGTCAGAGTCCTGAAACAGTTCCCCGTCCTCTAGGGAATAACGTCCACCAGTGGCATCAAACTCTTCATACTCCTCTGTGAAGCGTGAGGGAGTGGAAGTCAGGTGCCGCTTCTTGCCAGAGGCCTTCCTAGGAACAGGCCCGGCAAGCTGCCTCTACCCTCACCCGATCTGTCAGCCAAGGCTGGGAGGCAGAGAGGGTCCAGAAACGGGTGGAAATAGACTTGCAGGGCCGCAGGCTTGCTTGCCCCGCTCACCTGCGCACAGAGAGAGAGCCCTCTTCTATCTTCGCAGTTTCACTGCAGAGGAAACACTGGGAACTCACTGCGCCACCTTGTGGCGGAATAACCCAACTGTTATGAATACTGAAGAAGCCGTGCCATGCAATAAGAAAAAATACTGTATCTGTGGCCACCAGATTTTGTGCCCAGGGGCCTCCACCACACTTAATTTGACCCTGAGGGTATGTCTCTACCAGCTTTGTACATGATGTTTTTTTCCCAATCTTTCCTGCACAATAGCTTTAGGTCAGTCAAACTGATTCACATTTAGAAAAGCATGTATCATTTTCTTCACACTTTACAAATACTTGCTACGTTGTGTTCCTCTATCACTTTAAATCTCAATAAAATACATTTATTTAAATTTGTGGCTGTAATGTTTAAAAACGTGGGATAGGAATACTTTTTCAAGGAACTGTACACACCTGAAAGACTGTACTTGTAGAGGCACTTTCTGACTTTGTTCCCGTAGCCTGCACACATCCTTTGAGGCTTTTCTCATCAGTTTTTCAGCGCTTAATCCATGTTTTTGTTCTTCTTTTGATTGTTCAGCCTACAAGTAAAAAAATGAAAAAGTAATATTAGCTAGTATTTTTTCCTTTTTAGGTAGAAATAGTGCCAATATGGATCGGAGCAGTGACCAAATAGGATTTATTCTGAGGTTGAAAGATGTGTGACGTGGAAGCGAGTGAAAGGTAAGTGGGGTCTCGTAAGTGAAGGGCACCCCTGATTTGAGGTAAAAAGGGAAGGTCCACTTTCAATGGCATTTTTGAAGATGTATATCATTGTGCCAAAAGGATGTCCTCAAGGTGCTGCGCATATCTATATATTTTTTACTATTTTTTGTATTTTATGGAAGTTGACCACCTACTTGAATTGTGGAAGAAATGTATCTAATGGAACAATGGAGGCAAGGATTAAGGCACTTTTGACTGTGGGACTGGGTCTTTCAGAAGCAGGGCTGTCAGGTGTATAGAAAGATAGCAACTCCCAATCAGTTCAGGACGACAACATTTGCCTCCTATTCCCTTAACATCTGCATGGAATTAAGCCCTCTCAAATAGCTTACATCACCCCATGCCCGATTACCAAAGGGCATGTGGTGGGTGTGTAGGGGAACAATTTTCTAAGGAGGGAAGGGGGTTTTTTCTTAGGGTCCACTAGACTCACTCTGGAACCCCGGATGACAGTGTGGTGTCTAGGCAGATTCTCACTCTGGCTTTTTCTAATATGTTTATTTCTAATTCTACTTGAAATGAATAAAAATGAATGTTATTAACATCTCTAGTACAGGTTACACATTGATATTAATATCGTTATTTACATAAGTGATCTTAGCCTTAGTGGCTTAATGTCCCAAGAATCGGTCTTTGTGTGGGTTTTTGTAGATTGGATGGGCTTGGGTACTTGCCCGTCCATATGTTATCTTTTCTGTTGGTGTTTCCCTCGGTTTGTAGCAATTAGTGGGTTGGGGTTGTTTCTCCACAGTTTGTAGCAAGTTGTTTCCCCTCAGTGGGTTGTAGCAAGTTACCGGTACTCCGTCACAGACGCGTTTCGCCTATGGCTTCCTCAGTGTGAGGGTCCGTAGTTTCTATTGACAGTACATTCATGTATATGGGGATAGTTAAACATTCGGTTCATAATGCAGCAGTGTGCAGAGAAAAAAATTAAAATAAGTAACTTACATTGGTTTCTTTGTGAGGGTGCCCCGGCGGCTGGAGTTTTGGTCCGTTGTGGTGTTTTTCTTGTGTGAGTTGTCCCAGGTAATTCTATAATATGCCCCTACCCTCCTACTTGAACAATTTACTAATCTCTGATTTTTTTGACTGGTGATCAGATTTAAGTGTTCTTCGTGTGTGTAGATGTGTTAATAGTTATAACCTGTGCTCTGTATTCTAACTAGATATGTTGGCATTTATTTTTTATTTAATTTTTCATATAAGCGCGATTATTATTAAATCCAGGCATCAGAAGTGGAAAAAAATGAGAAGTAGTATGATTTAAATATAGTTTAGGTGCATCCTTAGTACAATTACTGTTTCAAACATACAGCCCAATGTGTTAAAGTAATCTAACCTATGTGTACAGCTTCCTATTTTGTTTGTATGTTGGACAATATTTTATGTGATGATACTGTAAAAGCAGGTAGTACTTTTTTTGTGTGTGTGTGTGTGTGTGTGTGTGTGTGTGTGTGTGTGTGTGGGGGGGGGGGGGGGGGGGGGGGCGGCGGCGGTGGGAGAAAAGAGCCACACACTTTTATTGTGTAACTGTTGCTTTTTTTTCACTGAAGGGTAACTTTTTTTTACCTGGTGCTAAATCATCTCCTTTATGTGCAGAAAATGCAAAAAGGCAATTGTATGCAAACCACAAATGCCAAACTTAAACAGCCACTGAATATGAATACGCCTATGAGATAATGGAGGCTGTGCATAGTGCACTTGTGACAACAGGGAGAGGTGTGCTTTAACAAGTTTGTTTAAGCTCATTATACAGGCAAAATACACTACATTGCAGAAAAAAAATACAATTTTGTGATTACTCACCTTTAAAATGGGTATTATAAGTATGTCACACACCCCGGTTCCAGATTAATAACATTCGGGTTATGTCCAGTAGAGGGCGAACTTCTGCAGAGATGACTAGAAAAAAAGGAGCCCCTCCCGGAACATAAATACCCGGGACCTCCCACACATTACCCAGTATAGGAAAGCAGTAAGGGCACCAGGAAGAGCCAATAAAAAAACGAATTAACCAAACAAGGTTCACCATATAGATCCAGAAAACAAATCAGGGCGGGGTGAAGCGGGGTGTGTGACATACTTATAATACCCATTTTAAAGGTGAGTAATCACAAAATGGTAATATTCCAAGTATGTCACACACCCCGCTTCCAGATTAATAACATTCGGGACATCCAATAGCCGTGTCCAACATGGGTGGGGATCCCCAAAAGCCAATAATGCACAAACAAACCACTGCAGCTTGCAGAACCTTGCGGCCAAAAACAGCATCCACTGAGGCTCGCATATCAACCCTATAAAACTTGGAAAAAGTATGAACAGAAGACCAAGTAGCAGCCTTACAAACTTGTTCCACAGAAGCCTGGTGCTGAAAAGCCCAGGAAGCCCCAACAGCACGAGTAGAATGAGCAGTGATCTGAAAAGGAGGAACCCTCCCCTTGGCAGTATAGGCCCCAACAAACGAACAACATCCAAAGAGTGCAGAACCCTCTCCTTGTCATTGCTAGGCTTAGGACACAAGGAAGGGAGAAACACATCCTGATTGAGATGGAAGGCAGAGACCACCTTAGGTAGGAAATCTGGCTTAAAGAGAAAGACCACCTTGTCCTGGTGTCTTTCAAAGTAGGGGGCCTGAATAGACAGAGCCGCCAACTCAGAAACACGTCGAACGTCAAGGCAATAGCCACCAAAAAGGCAACCTTTTGTGTGAGAATAGAAAGTGCAACATCCTGCACCGGCTCAAAAGGAGGCCCCTGGAGGACCGACAAAACCAAATTCAAGTCCCAAACAGGCAACAACGACTTTTGAGGGGGCCGCACATGAGTGACCCCCTGGAAAAACGTCTTAACCAAAGGATGAAGAGCAAAAGACCTTTGAAAGAAGACCGCCAGGGCAGAGACCTGCCCTTTTAAGGTACTAAGTTAGAAACCCAGGTCCAGACCGTGTTGAAGAAACTCCAAAATCCTCGGAATCAAAAACACCCTGCAAGGCAAGGCCCTAGCCTCACACCAATCAATATAGGACCACCAAGTCCTGTAGTAGATGTTAGAGGAAGATCTCTTCCTAGCCCTGACAAGTGTCTGAATCACAGCATCAGACAAACCTTCTTCCTTTAGGATGGAGGTTTCAGCAGCCACGCCGACAAAGCCAGCGTTTGTAAATTGGGGTAAAGTTAACCTTGAGTGACCAGATCCAGAAACAGGGGCAACCTGTACTGATCGACCGCCAACCGCACAACGCCTGCGAACCAAACCTGCCTTGGCAACCACCAGAATTGCTGGCACACCCTCCTGAGCCAGCGTGCGCACCACCTTGCCTACCATGGAGGGGGGGGGAAACAGGTACAGGAACCCCAGATCCCTCCAAGCAAGGGACATGGCGTCCACTGCCAGGCCCAGAGGGTTCTGAGACAGAGACACAAATGCCGGGAGCTTGTGATTGTGGCGTGAGGCAAAAAGATCCTCCTCCGGGAACCCCCACTTGAGACAAAGGGACTTGAATACCTTGTTGTTGAGGGACCATTCCCCTCGGCGAGAGGATCCCCTGCTCAGGGAGTCCGCCTCCATGTTCTCCACTCCCGGAATGTACACTGCCGAGATGCAAGGGACGTTGCTCTCCACCCAAGCAAATATCAGAGAAACTTTCCTGAGAGCACTCCTGCTGCGAGTCCCTCCTTGGTGATTGATGTAAGCGACTGCCGTCCGATTGTCTGATCGAACCTGAACCAGTAAACCTTAGAGGTGATGTGTCAAGCGTGACAGCACCAACCGCACGGCTCTCAGCTCTAAGACATTGATGGGGGTGTGAGCCTCCTGAGGACCCCACAGTCCCTGGAACGGATGATCCTTCCAGAAACCCCCCCAGCCCGACAGGCTGGCATCCGTGGTGACCGTCTCCCAACAAGGGGTCAGAAAGGACCTGCCCCTCAGAAGATTCCTTGGTTCCAGCCACCACTGAAGAGACTGCCGAACCAGGGGAGACATCAGAAATGACTGATCCAATGACAGCGGACATCTGTCCCAAGCCAACAGTCGATGGAGCTGAAGCGACCTCATGTGAAACTGAGCAAAGGGAACTGCCTCGAAGGGAGCCACCATCAACCCCACCAGCCTCATCCCTAGCCGGATGGACGGGCGAGGGATGGACAGAAGAAGACGGATCAGATCTTGAACCATCTGCAGCTTCGACTAAGGTAGGAACACCCTGGTCCGAACAGTATCCAGATTCATGCCCAGAAAGGAAATCTCCCTTGACGGGGAGAAAGAAGACTTGGGGTAGTTGATCACCCAGCCGAACCTCTCCAGCGTTGTCACCACCGTCTTGTCGTCTAGATCCGCCTGGCTGAGAGAGGATGCCGTGATGAGGTCGTCCAGATACGGCACAATGCGAATGCCCTGGGCTCTGAGTAGGGCCATTATACCCGCCAGCACCTTGGTGAACACCTTGGTGCCGAGGTCAAGCCGAATGGAAGAGCCACAAACTGAAAGTGCTAATCTCCCACCACAAACCTGAGAAATCTCTGGTGTCCTGGGAAAATCGGTACATGAAGGTAAGCCTCCTTGATGTCTATGGACGTCATAAAGTCCCCTTGACGCAGAGAACTGATGGCTGAACGGAGAGTCTCCATGCGGAACTTCCTGGTTCTGAGGAACCTGTTGAGAAGCTTTAAATCCAGAATGGGTCTTATGGAGCCATCCTTTTTGGGCACCGTGAAAAGGTTGGAATAATAGCCCCGGCCTCTCTCTGAGAAGGGCACCGGGCAAATGACTTCCATGTCCAGAAGATTTTGTACTGCCAACAGGAGCCCCTTCACAGCCCGGGGTCCGAATGGGAAACCGAGACCCGAGGAACCTGGGAGGAGGCTGGTACTCGAACTCCAGCTTGTAACCGGAAGAGACCACTTCCAAGATCCATTTGTCTGTGACCTCCCGGGACCAGACCTGGACGAAGTGCCGTAGCCGTCCCCCCACCTGCAAGGGCTGGCTTGGCAGCGGCCTTGGGCTTGGAACCCCAGGCAGATCCTGGACAGGCACGTCCTCTGCCCCTGCCCCAGGAGTCACCTCTGAAGGCAGAGTAGGCAGGTCCTCTGCCTGCTCTGGCGCTACGAAAGGAAGGATTAAAGGAGCCTGCCCCCCGAAAAGAGCGACGCTGCTTCTTGCGTTGTGGTAGCTTTCCTCCTTTCGCTACAAAGTCCAATTTATCCCCAAACAGCCGCATACCCAGGAAGGGTAGCCCTGTAAGTGACTTCTTAGCCGCAATGTCAGCCGCCCACTGGCGCAACCAGACCAATCGGCATATAGCCACAAGCAACGCAGAGGTTCTGCTACACATACAAATTGTGTCATCCAAGGCTGATAAGACAAAGGTCATGAAAAGATCACACCGCGTAAGCGCTGCAAATTCAGCGCTGGCCGGATTAAGCTGGGAACCACTCAACAGGCCCCTAACTACAGACCTGGTAGCCACAGCCGTGAGCGCAGAAGCACAAACACTGGCAAAGGCATGACATGTCATTTGATCAAGACGTAGGTCTTCACTATCCTTCAGCGTGGTGGCGTCTGGTGAGTGTACAATGGATGTGTTGGACAAACCCAGAACGGGTGCATCGACTTCGGGAGTAGAAGACCAGCGCTTCACCGCGTCCACCGGATACTTCCTATCCCATCCTTGAGGCACACCAGGAAGCCGGCTAGGCTTTTCCCATTCCTTAAGAATCAAATTGTCAAAATGCTTCTGATTTGGGAACTCCAATCGAGGCTTAGAGGTCCCAAAAAAATTCCCCCTTCTGCGGAGGGGCCTCCGCCGGAGAAGAAATAGCCAGCACCTCAAATATATGGGCCAGAATCCCCACGCTCCGGCCCAGCATCAGCATCCAAAAACTGCTGATCCTCAGAGCCTTCAGATTCAGAGAAGAATTCCCCTTCTTCCAGTGGGGAATAGTCAGACTAATCAAAGGAGTCATAATCATCAAATTCAAAACCCAGCGCGGCCAGTGACAAATCCTCTTAGCCGGGGCCTTTCTGGCCGCAGAGCTAGAAATCAATTTCTCAATGTTGGCCAATCTAGCACATACATCAGATTGCGACTCCCCGCTAATGTCCGTGTCACTTGGGGTACGGATCAGGCGTGGTGGAGTAGGTGATGAGGCCTGCGGCACTGACCCAGACGCCTGGGACCCCGACTGCCGCGTTATGGCCTGCTGTGCACATGGTATGCAAACCAGCACATTATCCCCCGCAAGGGATGCCCCACAACCCACACACTGCCGGGATTGCCCCAAAAGGAGCCCGGTATCCTGAGAAGCCTCCATATGGTGATATTAATGGCAGTCGCAATGACCAGAGGGAATTACGCTAGTAAGCTACCCGGGATGCCCCTAAAGTCTGTTAGTGGGAGGATTTGTAATGCCCCAATTTTAGTCACGGGACCCTAGGACCAAGAGAACCCCCCTTTTTTATGACGCAGGGAGTCCTCCAGAAAGACACAATTATAAAAGGGGGCCCCGTAAGAAAAAGAAATCATACAACATATGCAGTGAATTGAATAACATATATACAATAATGCGTCCACAAACATATAACCCCAAGGGTTAATGGCCACCACCACAGTTGATAAGGGCGAGAACCCATTAACAGGACTAGACAAGGAAAAAAGGGTACTCACAGCACGGCGTAATGGCGGCGCCTCCAGCATAGTAAGGAGAAGAGGATGAAGAAGGGTGGGCCAGCGCGGATTGCGCGCCTGGCCCGCCCCCTCCCCATCGCACACTAAGAACGCGGTTCCCGACCATTGGCTGGGCGCCGCAGAGGGCGCCAGAAACAGGGGGCGGGCCGCTGCCAGCGCGCCCGGCCCCGCCCCCTCTCCTGACTGACTAGAGGAGGAGAAGCTCTCCTCGCGATAGTGCGGAGCCGGCCGGAACGGCCAGCTCCCCACTCGGCCGCAGCAGGGCTCAGTGTCCTAAGGTTACAAATAAAACGTAACACACACACACACACACGGCTGACAAGGGGAAAGAAAAGGCTAAGGAGGAAGGCAGCCCCCCCCCCCCCCCCCTCGTTGCGGGATCAGGGAGAAACGACAGTGGGTAATCCCAAACTACCTGGTAGGAATGAGGACAGGGCATCCCAAACCAGGATCACCAAACCTGGTAACCGCCTACCCCCTTATATGGGGTCTCACAGAGGAGCATGGCTCCTATTAATAAACCTGCTAAGGTGTACCCTACCCTCGCCCGGACCTTCAGCCAAGGCTGGGAGGCATAGGGTTAAAAGTAAATTAGGTCCGGGCAGAAATAGGGAATAAAGTGGCCGGGTGTAAACCCGGCTTACCTGCAAGGAAGAAACAGCCATCTTCTGACTTGCTCGCCGTCCTGCAGAGACGATTACTGGGTAATGTGTGGGAGGTCCCAGGTATTTATGGACCGGGAGGGGCTCCTTTTTTTCTAGTCATCTCTGCAGAAGTTCGCCCTCTACTGGACATAACCCGAATGTTATTAATCTGGAAGAGGGGTGTGTGACATACTTGGAATAGAGGTATTGTTCTATCATAAGAACCATATTTTGCCAGTCATCACTGAGCCTGATGCAGATAAGATGGTAGTGGAACCACCTTGGAAATGATCAAAGTCCTTAGGAAAGTATTGTTCTGCACCAAGTCACCTCTTACAAACCAGATTTTACTATATAGAAACAGAATGGCCATCTAAAATAAGTCTATTGTTAAGAAAGATTAATCAAAAAAGCGGATAGTGAGTCAATTTCCACATCAAGGCATTACCTGCTTCTCAGCCTGCTTCATGAGCTTCTGGAAACGTTCATCCTCCAGGACACATGGTGGCAATTCAGTTTCTCCCTGGGCTTTAATCTCTTCCAGTCTCTGCTTTAAGTCTCTCAGGGACTGTAGCTCATCATTAAGCCGGCTCTGCCTAGTTCTCGATGCTTGGAGATCCAGCTCCAAGTCTAGTGAGGTCCGTTCACGACATTCTTGCATGGCTCTGTGTGTCATTGTCTGGCACACAGGCTATTCACAAAAAATAAAAGGGGACCATCATTAGTTTGGGAAAATAACCATTAAATCTTACCCTTATAATCCATTATCTAGACTTTGAAGCCTACAAATATATGAGTGCTGGAAGGGCATACAGTATTTTCAGTGCAAATGAGTAGCCAGGAAGTAAAAATGAAAAGTTAAAATGAAGGACTGGGAAAACAGTCATTTAATAGATTTAAAAACTTTTCTCACCAGTTTAATGTACATTTGTTTGACAAACCTGATCCCTTGGGAAAAAGCTAATATGTAAACTTTCTAATGCAGAGGTAACAGAAACCCCTCCAAAGTCCTTCTATGAGCCTGCTGTATTTCTATAGTTTATATTTCATTCGGCATCAGGGATCTTCTGGAAATATTTTTTTGCAGCTAGCTACCCCTAGTACAATTGACATGTGCTAATCCCTCTAAGGGATAACACGGTATGGTAGAGTGACTCAACTTCTAATCGTGATCAAAGGCTGGTCCACGCTCAAGGCTTGTGTCAAATTCTAAAATAAAAATACCATTTTGTGAGTACTCACCTGAAAAATGGATATTGTTGGTGTGCCACACACCCCGCTTCACTTCTTAAATATTCATCACTTCATGGGTTAATCCACCGCAGGTGACGTAGTGCAGAGAGGAAGTCTTGTAACGAGCCCCCTTCCGGCCCATATATACCTGGTACCTCCCTTCAATCACCAGTATATTCAAAAAGCAGTAAAACAAGGTACCAGTATTCCACCAGTAACCTCCCAAATCAATTTTGATATAAATAAAAAAGGGCTTCACCATATAAATGCTTCGGTAATACCGAAAAGGGCGGGTGTGAAGCGGGGTGTGTGGCACACCAACAATATCCATTTTTCAGGTGAATACTCACAAAATGGTATTATTCTTGGTGTGCCACACACCCCGCTTCACTTCTTAAATATTCATCACTTCATGGGACATCCAAAAGCAGTGTCCACAAGGGAAGGGCAACTCAAGGCCAGGTGAAGCATAACTTAAATGACTGCAGTCTGCAGAACTTTGCGGCCAAAAACAGCATCCGCTGAGGCCCGCATATCAACCTTGTAAAACTTAGAAAAAGTGTGAACAGAAGACCAGGTGGCGGCCTTACAAACCTGTTCAACAGAAGCTTGGTGCTGAAAAGCCCAAGACGCCCCAACAGCGCGAGTGGAATGAGCAGTAATACGAAAAGGGGGAACTCTTCCCTTAGCAGAATAGGCCGCAGTAACGGCCTGACGTATCCACTTGCTAATGGCAGATTTGGCTGGTGCCAAACCCTTCTTAGGCCCATGGGGCACAACAAAAAAGGAATCCGTCCTACGGAAAGGAGACGTGATAATCAAGTAGTACTTAACACAGCGTACTACATCCAAACAATGCAAAACCCTCTCTTTGTCATTCTTAGGATTAGGACACGAGGAGGGAAGAACAATATCTTGGTTCAAATGAAAAGCAGAAACAACCTTAGGTAGAAAGTCTGGCTTGAACCGAAAGACCACTTTATCCTGATGCCTCTCGAAGTAAGGCGCCTAGATAGTTAAGGCCGCCAATTCTGAGACACGCCGGACAGAAGTGATCGCTACCAAGAAGACAATCTTCTGAGTCAGGGTAGACAAAGCAATATCTTGCAAAGGCTCAAAAGGAGGAGCCTGAAGAGCCGAAAGAACCAAATTCAAATCCCAAACAGGGAGTAATGGTTTCCTGGGAGGCCGCACATGCGTAACCCCCTGGAAAAAAGTTTTAACTAAAGGTTTAAGCGCAACATGCTTCTGAAAAAAGACAGATAAGGCAGAGACCTGCCCTTTCAATGTACTTAGCTGGAGACCAGAGTCCAGCCCTGATTGTAAAAACTCCAGAATCCTGGGGACCGAAAGGACCCTACAAGGAAAAGATCTTATCTCACACCAAGTGATATAGGCTTTCCAAGTCCTATAGTAGGTGATGGAAGAAGACTTCTTCCGGGCACTGATCAGAGTCTTAATGACTGAATCAGAAAGACCCTCCTCCTTCAGGATGGAGGTTTCAGCAGCCAGGCCATCAAACCCAGCGCTGGTAAATTGGGGTAACACACTTGACCCTGAGTGAGCAGATTGGGCCGAAGAGGCAGAACGAACTGGTCCACTGCCAGCCAAATGATGTCTGCGAACCTTATTCGTTTTGGCCACCTTGGGGCCATGAGAACGGCGTACACCTTTTCCAGAGCAAACTTCTGAAGAACTCTGCCCAGCAAGGGCCACGGAGGAAACAGGTATAGAAATCCCAGAGCTTCTCAGTTCAGGGACCTGACGTCCACTGTCAGAGCCAGAGGATCCCGGGAGAGTGACACGAAGCTCGGGAGCCTGTGATAGTGATGAGGGGCCAACAGGCCCACCTCCGGAGTCTCCCATTGGAGACACAATAAGAGAACCACCCGAGGATGGAGAGCTTATTCTTCCAGACGGGGAGAGCACTTGCTCAACCGGTCCATCACCTCTGGAATGTAAACCGCCGAGAGACAGGGAACATGGAACACTGCCCATGTCTGGATCAGGGACATTTCTCTGATGGGTAAGTGGGGCCTCCACTGCCCCTGAAGCCGCAGCTCCTTCCAGAATCTGTCCCATCCCGACAGACTGGTGTCCGTGGTGACACCTCTCCAAGGGAGGGTCAGGAAAAACCTGCCCTGTACAAGATTGGTCAAGACCAATCACCACAGGAGGAACTGCCGTACAAGGGAGGACAATCGGAAGGACTGCTCCAACAACAGAGGCTGCTGGACCCAACACGCTAGCAGAAATAGCTGAAGTGTTCTTGTGTGAATTTGGGCAAAGGAAAGACACACTCCGTCTTGATGAGAGTTCAGGCCGGGATGAACCGACCCCTGAATGGACCGCGAGGGAGGGTGAGACTCGAATTCCAGGTTGTGACCTGTCGACACTACCTCCTGGATCCATCTGCCTAGAACCACAAGGTTCCAATGGTAGAAGTGTCGCAATAGTCCCCCCACCCGCATGGGTGAGGACAGCCCCTCATTGCTGAGTGAGCTTATCAGCAGGCTTGGGCTTGGTGCCCCAGGACTGAGTGGGCCGGCCACGGCCCCTCCCCCGAGTCCAACCTGCGCCACTGGTAGCGGGAAAGGACGTACCTTTGCCCGCTCCGAACCTTTGAAAGGAAGGCCTACCGGAACTTGTCCCCCTGAAGGGACCACGAGGCCTTTTGCGTTGTGGCATCTTACCATCTTTTGCGACTGAATCAATTTTCTCCCCAAACAGACGCAACCCCAAAAAGGGGAGAGCTGTGAGTACCTTTTTGGAAGCTGTGTCTGCTGACCACTGACGCAGCCATACTGACCTGCGAATAGCCACCAGCATAGCTGCCGCCTTGCTACTCATAGTCAGCGCATCGTCCTGAGCGGCCAGGACATAAGCCACAAAAGATTCACACTGCTTAAGTGCAGTGAACTGTTTGCAAGCGGGATCAAGATCCTCATATAGCCCCTGAATTAGGGACTTAATTGCCAATAGAAGAAGGGCTGAAGCACATACCGGGCGCAATGCTGACCCGGAATAGATAAAACCATGTCGAGCGTATTGGTCAATCCTGCGATCTTCCCCATCTTTGGGGGTAGTGGTCTCAGCAGATTGTACCATAGCCGAGTTGGAGAGTCCTAGTACAGGGGTATCGACGTCCGGAGGGACAGACCACAGCCTCACCAATTCTGGTGGAAAAGGATAACGCTTTTCCCAACTGGAAGGAATTCCAGATAACCGTGTGGGATGTTCCCATTCCTTAAGAACCACCCTCTCAAAGTGGTGCTGTCTGGGAAAAACCAAACTCGGCTGAGGCTCTTTAAATAACTGACCCTTTGGCGGGGCGGCCGCCTCAGGCGTATCTAAACTCAAAATTTTAAACATTTGAGCCAGAATGGAGGGGGTGTCAAAAACAACCCCCTCTGACCAATCGCCGCTGACCTGTCGGCTCATCTGACTCCGACGGGAGTTCATCCTCGTCAGGGGATCCATCGGACCATTCCACAGGTTCACAAAACTGGTCCTGTGGAGCCGAAGGTACCGGAGTCAGGTGCCTTCGTTTTGTAGCTGCTTTAACGGGCATCATTTTCCGGGGGCAGGGCTGTGCTGCTGCCTCGGAATGCGAATCCCCACTTTTGACAGTGTCATGCGGGGTCCGGAATAGGGATGGAGAGGTAGGAGATGATGAAGGATGCGATGGCACCGCAGCCGAAGCAACGGACTGGCGTGCAATAGTCTGTTTTGCACAAGGGATGCAAATAAAGATATCATCAGCTGGGAGTGGAACCCCACAACCTACGCACCCCCCAAACGGAACAGCAGAACCGTTTCCGGAATCTACGGAAGCCTCCATATGGTGATTTATGGTATTCGCAATAATGGGACTTTTAAGGCATAAGCCGACCCGGGATGCCCCCTTTATTTTAGTAATGTCCCGGAAGGGAGGATTTATATAAAAAAATTTATTTTTTTTTTTAAGTTTAGGTCCCCTTTAATAGAAACTATATATATATACACTTATATATAGTCTATGTATATAAACATTCAAATCAATCCCAATAATTAGCCAGGCACATAGAGCCGGAGGGCTAGCATAAGCAGGGATCCCAGGATCTGCAAGGCAAGAAAACAACCATCAGATCCTTCACATGTGTATAACATATAAGTATGGCACCAAGTGCCCTTAAATGACGCCCCCTTGATAATAGTGATTTCTCACTGTATTATTAAACAATATCCCCCATTTAACGGCCCCAACGGGAGGGGCCGCTTACCTGTACAGCAATCAGCCGGTAAGCCTGCAGCCAGCAGCCATGAGCCGGCAGAAGACAAAGTGCGGCCGTGCGCCCACGAGCCTTCCTGTTTTGAAGGAAGCTGGGACGCCAGCGCCGCGCCCCCCCCCCCCCTACGCCGATCAGCTGGAACGCTTTACAGCTGATCACAGCACGCGCGTCCAGGCGGCGGAGGGTAAAAACCGCATGTGCTGACAAAGCTCAATGAATGCCAGGCGAGAAGAGGGGAGAGGGGGTAGGGGTAGGGGGCCACAAAGCAACCAACTGCCAGAGAAGTGGCCAGCCCATACCCAGCGCAAGCTGCCCTAAAGCAGACCCAAAATATACACATGCTACAGTGAATGTATAAACATGACATATATGTTAACATGCAGTGATACAGTGAAACACACATACTAAAGCACACCCTCACCACCCCCCCCCCCCCATAGTGAAGGGAGAAGGGACCGAACGGGAGAGAAAGGGGCTACGGGGACCCTCGGGACAGGGGCATCCCATTTCCGGATCACCATGCCGGTTCGCCGCATTGCCCCACGCATGAGGTCGAGCGGTAGGAGATAAGCTCCTAGGCACTTAAAGTGCCATCTACCATTTGCCCGGTGAGCAGCCAAGGCTGGGAGGCTTCCTATTTCACCATAAAGGTATACAAACTCAAACCGGGCAGAAATAGACCAAAAGGGGGGTGGCGGGGTAAGAATACCCCGGCCTACCTGTAAGCAGGAGACTTCCAACTTCTGACTTGTCAGCAAGCAGAGAGAAAAAATACTGGTGATTGAAGGGAGGTACCAGGTATATATGGGCCGGATGGGGGCTCGTTACAAGACTTCCTCTCTGCACTACGTCACCTGCGGTGGATTAACCCATGAAGTGATGAATATATAAGAAGTGAAGCGGGGTGTGTGGCACACCAAGAATATATTAGATCTAGGCAGGATCCAATTATATAAGTTAGCCTATTGAGCATGACCGCGCCTAAATTTTCATACAATTAATTAATTCATGATCTTATAAATCCGTTTTCATTTTCATCAATTTATTAGTATTCACAATAAAAACAAAATGCGTTTACGCTCGAATTAACAATAAAAAGAGGGAACAGACCCTTAACATGTGGCTTACTGTGTGTTTTGTAAACATCTATGAGTCAAACCACCAAGTAATCAGTAAAATATATGTATTGGCTCGGTAGGTCCTGATTTCATATTTATCCAGTCTGAACTGGGGTATACTAGTTTCGCCCTGAGAGGCTTCTTCAGCACCTTCTTCAGAGTGTAGTAACGGTCACACTCCATAGGCTAAATTACAATAATTGGGTCCTGCCTAGACCTAATATCTTCTTCCTTTAGAATTAGCCACCACTAGCTTTTCTTTGATGGGTAGGCTGGCTCATGCAGCTCACATGTGGTTAGTGTGCATTCACCTCCCACCAGCGGGGCGAGATTAGTTAACGTGGCTGTGAAAAATACCATTTTGAGATTACTCACCTGTAAAATGGGTATTATAAGTATGTCACACACCCCGCTTCAGAATAGTCATTACACTTGGGTTATACTGACCTGTAGAGGGCGATCTTGCAGAGATGTAATGAAAAAAAGGAAGCCCCTTCCGGTCCATAAATACCTGGGACCTCCCACTCATTCCCCAGTATTAAGACAGCAGTAAGGAAAAAGGGACCAGGAAGAGCCAATTATAACCAGTAACAGTAAAAAAGGTTCACCATATAAAAGATCCAGAATACCAAAGGGTGGGGTGAAGCGGGGTGTGTGACATACTTATAATAACCATTTTACAGGTGAGTAATCACAAAATGGTATTATTCTAAGTATGTCACACACCCCGCTTCAGAATAGTCATTACACTTGGGACATCCAATAGCAGTGTCCATAAAGGGTGGGATCCAAACAAAGCAATAACGCACAAATTAAACCACTGCAGCTTGCAGAACTTTGCGGCCAAAAACGGCATCCGCTGAGGCCCGCACATCAACCTAATAAAACTTGGAAAAAGTGTGAACAGAAGACCAAGTAGCAGCCTTACAAACTTGTTCAACAGAGGCCTGGTGCTGAAAAGTCCAGGAAGCCCCAACAGCACGAGTAGAATGAGCAGTAACACGAAAGGAGGAACCTTCCCCTTGGCAGAATAGGCCCCAACAATGGCCTGGCGAATCCATCTACTAATGGAAGACTTGGCTTTCCTAGGCCCGGAAGGCACCACGAAAAAAGCGCCAGTCTTACGAAGGAAGAAGTAGTCACCAAATAGTACTTTACACAGCGAACCACATCCAAGGAATGCAAGACCCTCTCCTTGTCATTGCTGGGCTTAGGACACAAGGAGGAAAGAACGTCGTCCTGATTAAGATGAAAGGCAGAAACCACTTTAGGAAGGAAATCTGGCTTGAAGCGGAAAACAACTTTGTCCTGATGCCTCTCAAAGTAAGGGGCCTGAATGGACAAGGCCGCCAACTCTGAGACACGCCGAACTGAGGTGATAGCGACCAGAAAAGCAACCTTCTGAGTAAGCATAGAAAGAGGAATATCCTGCAACGGCTCAAAAGGAGGACCCTGAAGAGCAAAAAGAACCAAGTTCAAGTCCCAAACTGAGAGCAGAGGCTTCCTAGGTGGTCGCACATGCGTAACCCCCTGGAAAAAGGTCTTAACGAAAGGATGAAGAGCAAAAGACCTTTGAAAGAAAACCACCAGGGCAGAAACCTGCCCTTTCAAAGTACTAAGCTGGAACCAAGTCCAGAAAATCCAAAATCCTAGGAATAGAAAACACCCTGCAAGGCAAGGCCCTAGCCTCACACCAATCAATATAAGACCTCCAAGTCCTATTGTAGATGGTAGAGGAAGACCGCTTCCTAGCCTTAACAAGAGTCTGAATCACAGCATCAGAAAGACCTTCCTCCCTTAAGATGGAGGTTTCAGCAGCCACACCGTCAAAGCCAGCGTTGGTAAATTGGGGTAAAGTAGTTGACCCTGAGTGAGCAGATCCGGCAGAAGGGGCAGATCAAACTGATCCACCGCCAGCCGAACGACGTCTGCGAACCAAACCTGCCTTGGCCATCTTGGAGCCACCAGAATTGCTGGCGCCCCTTCTAGTGCCAACCTGCGCACCACCATGCCCACGATAGGAAACGGAGGGAACAGGTACAGGAACCCCAGATCCCTCCAGCTCAGAGACATGGCATCCACTGCCAGAGCCAGATGATCCCGCGAGAGAGACACAAACGTCGGAAGCTTGTGATTGTGACGAGAGGCAAAGAGATCCACCTCCGGAGTGGCAAAGTGACCGAAAAACCTTGGGATTGAGAGACCATTCCCCCCGGCGAGACGAGCACCTGCTCAGGGAGTCCGCCTCCGTGTTCTCCACACCCGGAATGTACACCGCCAAAATGCATGGGACATTGCTCTCCGCCCAGGCAAGAATCAAGAACACTTCCCTGAGGGCACTCCTGCTGCGAGTCCCTCCCTGGTGATTGATGTAGGCGACCGCCGTCCGATTGTCCGAACGAACTTGAACCGGTAAGCCCTGCAACTGAAGAGTCAAGTGAGACAGAACCAACCTGACGGCTCTCAGCTCCAAAACATTGATGGGATCATGAGCCTCCTGAGGCCCCTACAGTCCCTGAAACTGAAGATCCTTCCAGAAACCCCCCCCCCCCAACCTTACAGACTGTCTCCCAACAAGGGGTCAGAAAAGCACCTGCCCCTCATCAGATTGCTTGGTTCCAGCCACCACCGAAGGTAATGCCGAACCCGGGGGGACATCAGAAAAGACTGATCCAATGACAGCAGACACCTGTCCCAAGCCGCTAAAAGATGGAGCTGGAGCGTCCTTGTGTGAAACTGAGCAAAGGGAACCGTCTCGAAGGAAGCCACCATCAATCCCACCAGTCTCATCCCCAGCCGGATGGACGGGTGAGGGTTGGACAGAAGAAGCTGAACATCCACAGAGATAATTCACAAGGGAGAAGGTGTGCGCTCCACCTCTCAATAAGGGAGCAATGGGTGACCGGGAGAGGGGGAAACCCACTTAGAAGTGGAGGGGCCAGGGACGGGGCATCCCACTCCGAGATCACCAACCCGGAAAGCCACCTCCCCCCTAGTATGGTGTCTCACGGCGGAGCAGAGCTCCTGAGCACCGTAAGGTGCTGTCTATCTGTGCCCGGACCAGCAGCCTAGGCTGGGAGGCAAGGGATACTTAAATAAAAGTGGGTCCAGGCAGGAATAGACCAACAAGAGGGCCGGGAGTTACCCCGGCTACCTGCAAGGAGGAGACATCCATCTTCTGACTTGCTCGACGACTGCAGAGATGAAAGACTGGGGAATGAGTGGGAGGTCCCAGGTATTTATGGACCGGGAGGGGCTTCCTTTTTTTCATTACATCTCTGCAAGCTCGCCCTCTACAGGTCAGTATAACCCAAGTGTAATGATTATTCTGAAGCGGGGTGTGTGACATACTTAGAATATCTAGGTGCACTGCATGCTGAGGGCAGTACGGCCACAGCAAGAATTTGCGCTTCCATGTCTATTCTCCCTCTGGCAATGAAGGCTGCCCATGTCCACCAGCAAGGGCAAAAACTGGTGGACCCTGGCTAAAGAGACAGGGCTAAGAGTAAGCTGAATTTAGTTATATACAGTGCAGGAGGTGAGGGTTTCGCCTCTGGATTCATATTTGGGAGGTACAGTGTATGCAGCAGTACATCCCTTTAAACGACCAGGGGACGGATCTTTAATGTAAGCAATGGGTACACATAATGGCTAGATTATTTATGGCTGGGGACGCCATTGCTGGTGAAGACAGGAAGGACAGTATTTGATAAAGACACGTGTAATAAAAATTATTAAAAAGTAATCCATTTGTTTGAGGGTAAAAAGTCAAAAAATATATTAAACACCACATTCAGCCTGGGCTAAATCTAGTAGCAGGGTGTCCGTTTTAGTACCTAGTTGCTTAGCTGCTTGTGCAATAGTTACATATGCATAGTAGGACATAGCTGCTTTTAGCAAGTGTCCATTTTTGTGTGCATGCCTGTTAGGATTTGCAGGGGCAGTGCTCCAGGTAAGGCTGCTTCTCAATGTAATTATTATTGCAGTATTCCTTAGGTCATACTTGCTTTTTTTTTTTTTTTTTTTAATGAGAGCACAAACTAATGCAGAAGACCTAACAATGGGCTAGTGACATCCCAACATTCAGGCACAATTCAGTGCTATTGTCTGGAAGGTTTTAGTTTTGCCCTACTATGGAGCAAATGTTAAGGGGTTTGGAACATTTGAACAGTGAGCCTCAAGAGGCAAATATATAGTTACAGACACACTTGCTAGGTAATAACTGTGGGTGCAGACCCTGTGAACACGTGAAGCACCTTTTTGTAAGGTTGCACACATTCTTCAGTGGATTTTTCAACATCACAATACTTAAGGGAAAAAATATTCTAAAAAACTGTAATCAATTAGAAATATGGTACGCCAAAAATAACTTGATACATACACGCTTAACTCTCAAGCTGCGGCGTTCTGTCGCATTCCTTACAAAGGGAGACTTTTTAGAAAGAGTTGAGCTGTCGCTGTCACTTCGGTTTAACTGCAAAACATATATTTATTAAAAAAAAAAAAAAACATACATGAAACAGAATTAATTTACATTTTCTTTCAATCCAGTTGTGACTAACTGAAGTAGAGACCACTCAGTCTATTAATGGAATCCCTGTTCTGTCCCAGTCAGCCTAGAGCATCCAATTAAATTTGAACCATGCAAAGGACCAGCCTCTACTGACCATTGGTCCCAGCACTTTCATGCATCAAAAGAATTTATGTAACTGTAGTACGGTAGTATTGTATTCTATTAAATAACATTACAGATTTAACAGCAGCAGTGACACCTAGATATAACTTTAGGTACAGGTTTCTCGCTAAGTGTAAGATCCAAGCATTGTTTGCAGATGACTTATCCTGCAGTACTGCTGCATAACATGGTTATTGAATTTTCTGTAGCCAAACCTTGAGCAAGATCCCATTTTTTAGTTGGGCTAATCATCGCCCCCTTCAGCATCCCATTGTGTCTGCAGGAGGGATTTACCCAATTTCTTTTCGTGAAATAAAAACACAGTTCTGTGATACTCACCTATAGAATTGGTTTTTCTGTTAATCCATTCCAGGCCGTCCTTATTCAATATGATTGGGTAACCCCTGCCCGAAGGGGCGTGACTGCAAGACAAAAGCGTGGCTCCGCCTCGCGGCCAGTATCCTTCCGGCTGACTTCCTAGATTCCAGTTAATTAAAAAGCAGTATAACCAGCCGCCTGGGAGGCATACCTATATCTCTTTGGAGACAACATAAAAGACTCCTCTCTCCGATCATTTCATTTTTTTTTTTATATATCCACAAGACTAGGCATCCAAGACATGGATATATCAACCTAGCATTCTTTTCAATGCAAAATATTATTATAAAAAAGAAGAACCCCGTAAAAAGGGTATCAAGGATAGATCGTAACTTCCTATATTCCCCCAAAAGAGGCAGGTCGGACGGCCTGGAATGGATTAACAGAAAAAACAATTCTACAGGTGAGTATCACAGAATTGTGTTTTTTCTTCCAATCCATTCCAGGCCGTCCTTATTCAATATGATTGGGACATCCAAAAGCGGAACAGCAGGTAGTTCCTTTCACTACCGCCTAAAGACCAAATACAGCGTCAGCTGAGGCCCTAACACTTACCTTGTAAAATTTGGTAAATGTAAGAACCGAAGACCAGGTGGCAGCTTTACAAACCTGTTCCACCAAGGCCTGATGCTGAAAAGCCCAGGAAGCACCAATGGCCCTAGTGGAAAGAGCTGTGACCCAAAACAAGGGGCTCCTTCCCCTTGGCAGAATAGACTCTTACCACTGTCTGTCTAATCCATCGACTGATGGCAGACTTAGCTGGTGGAAGACCTTTCCGTGGACCCTCAGGTATGACATAACTCCAAACTATGGAAAGATTATGTAGTAGTGAGATAATACCTTAGTGCCCTCACTACATCCAACAGTGAAGAACACCCCTTCCTTATTAGACACTGGAGCAGGAAATAAGGAAGGCAAAAACCATCTCTTCATTAAATGAAAAGATACCTTTAGGAAGAAAATCCTAAAACACTAAAATAACGAGGCTTACCGATAAGCTGCTAATTCAGAAAACCGCCTGCTGAGGTTATTGCCACTAAGGGATAACCATAAGCACTCTTAGACTTGATGATGCATCTATAATGGATCAAAAAGGAGGACCCTGAAAAATAAGTTCAGGTCCAAAACCCTGAGTGACTCCTTGTAAAACAAGTTCTGATAAAAACATTCTCAGCTATGGGTTTCTGAAAGAAGATAGATAGCAGATATTTGTCCTCAATTGAAGACCTTCATCAAGACCTCTGGAAAAAAACGATATATTCTGTAAAACAGAACAGTACTACAAGCGAACCCCTGGATTCACCGATAATTGCTTGCAACACTCAATAATAGATCATTTCTTCCTGGCCTGAATCATAGTCTGGATAACTCTGGCAGAAAAACCCTTTCTGCCAAGATAAAGGATTCACTAGCCAGGCAGTCCAAGCCAGAACTGTGAATTGGGATGCCTTAGAGGCCCTTGTGTGAAGATCTGGATCGTCGCCTCCAAAAGTTGCCCTCTGACATCCTTACTATGTCTGAGAACCAGCTTTTTCTTGGCCACAGAGGAGTCACAAGAATGGTTGGGACTTCCTTGTGAGCTAAACATTTTTAGTACACGACCCAGGAGTGAAATCGGAGGGAAATGCATAAAGAAGCTTGAATGCTGACCACTAAAGAGTCAGGGCATCTGTTGCTATTGTTAGAAGATCCCTGGACCGGGACAAACTTCGGATCTTCCGACTGTGCCCTGATGCAAGAACTATGTCTGGGATTCCCCAGCACATGCATAGGGATCAAAAAATCCTCTGGCTAAGAGACCATTCCCTCTGATGCAGGACCGTTCTGCTGAGATGAACGGCCTGCAAGTTGTCCAATCCTGGTATGTGTACCACCAAAATACATGGAACCAGTTTCTCGGCCCAAAGTAAAAACCCAGCTCACTCCATCAGGACTGCTTCTGGTGCCCTCATGGAGGCTGATATATACCACCCCCGTCCAATTGTCTGTTTGAATCTGGACGGGATGCCCCTTTAGATGGTATGTCCAATGTCTGAAATACAATAGAATCCCTCTCAGTTCCAGGATATTTATGGAGATTCTGCTCTCCTTCAGACTCCATTGTCACTTAATCGTTTGCGACTCCATGACATTCCCCCAACCATATAGACTGGCATCTGTGGTGATGAAGAAAGAATTTGCCAATCTGAAGAGGCTGAGGACCAGGCTAGAGACCGCTTTGCTGACTGTCATGTAAAAAGAGTGATCCAGAGTGTGTGGGTCCCGATCCCAGATTGTGAGCAATTCCATCTGCAGGGGTCACGTGTGAAACAGTGCAAAAGATACTGACTCAAAGCAAGATACCATCAGGCCCAACAGACATATTCCTTGATGAATCGTCGGGTGAGGGCAAGACAAGAGACCCTGTACCCTGGCCTGAAGTAAGAGTCACTTCTGTGTTGGAAAAACACTTTTGCCTGAGACGTGTCTAATGACAGTCCCAGAAAAGAATAACTCTTCAAGCTATGAAATTATGTCCACTGGATAGTCACTATATCATTCTGGGTCCCCTGACATGATGGGGCCCATATCAACCGATATTCTCAGTAAGGGATTATATGTATCCCTGACTTCTTAGAGAATTACATGAGACCTGCCAACACCTTGGTAAACACCCTGATAGACCGAAGGGTAACGCCACAAACTGAAGATGTAAGCTACCTACAGCAACGTAGATATGCATCCTTATATAAACAATGTGGTTATCAAAACTCCAATCTCTAAAAAGGTGAGATACGGCAGATCTCAAAGCTTCCTGCAAATATGAGCCAAATGCAGAAGTTTCCCCCCCCACACCTCAAGGGCGGGGGCATCCCTTCATGCCTGAGCTGGCTTCGAAGGGGATCTGGCTTTGTTCTGCCAGACACCTGTTGCCTTAATTTGGAACTTTGGGATAGAAGAGAATTTTTTCTTTTTTTTTTCTCTTTGGAATAAGACAAAGAGGCCGAACCTCTAGCCGGAACCCCAGAGTATTAGAGGCCCTGCGGAAGCAGTATTAGACTTCGGCTTTTGTAGCAGATTAGATCATTTACCACTAGTAGCATGCTTTACCTTGTCAACCAAGCCTTCCCAACAGACGCCCCCCCTTAAAAAGGAGTCCTGTCATATTCCTTTTAGAGGCTATGTCAGCTGGCCATTGCTTAAGCCATAAAGCACACCTCAAGGCGACCACCAGAGCTAGGCCTCTGGCACTTAACCACATCAAATCCTCCATAGCCAGGAACACTACCTGTTGGAGTCAAACTGATCTTGAAAAACTGGGAGCATGGCTTCCATGAATGACCCAAGAGTCAGAGACCAGATGCTCCCAAAATTCTATGAATGTAACACCTGCCGGCCCAAGGCCGACCCCATAAAAGATAAGCATGACATGCCACCTGATCCACGCATTTATCCGCTGAATACTTTGGAGAAGCTCTATCAGAGGATGGCAAAACGAAAATCTTAAAGAGACCTGGCCCCAGAGCATCCACCACAGGAGGGTAAGACCATAATTCAATCTGATCTGGAGGAAAGAGATACATAGTATCTAGTACTTCAGGCATGGCAGGAAGACAAACTGACTTCTGCCATTCCCTATTGATCAGATTATAATAATGCATATGCTCCGCCAAATCCTCCAGAAATGGAGGAAATCAACCATCCATCCAACTTCTCCTTAACTGGACACCCCATGTGTAGAGGACTCTCCAACAGATAACTTCCTGGGAGACTATGGCAGACAATATCCTCTTCCACTCTTCTTTAAAATATTTTTAGTAGCCAATACTCCATTATGACACTCAATAGGTTTAGGATCACTTGAGGGCTGCCGACAGAGTTTAAAGACTCAGAAGGAGACTATGGCAGCCACAATATCCTCTTCAAATTGGAGAAAAAATTATTTTCTTTAAAACCTTTATAGTAGTCAATACTCCATGATGACTCTATAGGTTTAGGACCACTTGAGGGCTGCCGAAAGTTTACAGACTCCGAAGGAGCCTATGGCAGCCACAATATCCTCTTCAATATACTCAGAGGATTTCTATTTTCTCTTTTTTTTTTTTCTTCAAAAAAACGTCTTAGCAACCAGTACGATTCACATCACGGTCTGCATGAAAATTTCCAAGGGATTTCTCAGAAAGCACCGGCGATAAGGGTCAGAGCCCCTTCAGGGAGGTCTCCCTATCCACTACAACCGTGGCATAATCCCTGCGCACTGTGCTATCCTCATCCAGTGCCACTGCATGCAACTGGATATGGGGTAAATCTGATAAAGACTGACTAAAGATTGACTACCCCCGATGCCTCCGCCATGGTGAATTTAATAATACTAGTCTATGACCCTGGGGATCTGAGACCAAGTATGTATAGGTTCTCGACAGTCACAAAACTACTGCGAGTCCGTGAGGGTAGACCACCATATAATTATATATTACAATATAAATGATATATTACCTTGCCCTTTCCCAATCAATAATAAATAAAAAATTAAACAAAAAAATAACCTACCAAAAGGTTTAGGTCCACTTGAGGGTGGCCGTGCAACTACCCCAGAAATTATGTGCAGCCAAAGGGGAATTGCGATCTCTGGCGATGCTAGGCACCTTGCCTAGCCGAAAATGTAAGCTTGGTCGGCGAGAAAAACGTGCCCCAACGCGGAGGAGAACCGGCCACTTCAGCGGAGCTGGTGACTTCGCTAAGCCGAATATATTCCAACGGCTAGAGAAAACGCACAGTACCGATGAAAAGAACCGGAGATCTCAGCGGAGCTAGCTGCTTCGCTAAGCCGAAAATCTTTCCCACAGAGGCGGACGGAGAAAGCGTTCTGCGCCCGGTACTCGGAACTTCACTAAGCTGAAAATCTTTCCACAGAGGCGGACGGACGAAGCACTCTACACTCGGTACTCGGAACTTCGTCAAGCCGAAAATCTTTCCACAGAGGCGGACGGAGGAAGCGCTCTGCGGCCGGTACTCGGAACTCCGCCAAGCCGAAAATCTTTCCACAGAGGCGGACGGAGGAAGCGATCTGCGCCCGGTACTCGGAACTTCGCCAAGCCTAAAATCTTTCCATGGCGATGGACTATTTCCTCGTTGCAGCTTTAGCTCCGCCCCCTAAAAAGGCGCGCAATTTTTTTCAACCAGAGAACAAAGAAACACATGGAAAAGAGCAATAAAAAACAATGAGAGGGGGAAAATCATTCCCTTGGTCACCCCCTATCAGGCTCACCAGACAAAAACCTGTGGCTGCTTATACTTTTCAATGAAAGCCTTCAGCCAGAGTGCCAAAGCACTACAAAGCGCACACTGGACCCTGCGCTTACCTTACCATCCTGATCCGGTTACAGTTTTACGGAACTTCGCCAAGCCGAAAACTGAGGAGGCATAATGGGTCAATCCAGATCAGAGCAGCATAAGGGACCTAGGAAGACAGACAGGGTCTTGCCCCCGTTTCAAAGGTATAATCTGAGAAACAAAAAAAAAAGTAAATGGAAGAGGAGTCTAGAAAGTCATGCAGTCACCCCAACTGCAAGAATGAAACTGGAATCTAGGAAGTCAGCCAAAAGGATATGGGCCGGGAGGCGGAGCAACGCTTTTGTCTTGCATTCACGCCCCTTCGGGCAGGAGTTACCCAATCGTATTGAATAAGGACGGCCTGGAATGGATTGGAAGAAAAAAGTCTTAATAACAGCAAAAAAGCAATCATGTTGCATACATTTAACTTTGATGGCTTTATGTAAAACAGAAACTGAAAAAAAGCAGGCAGTAAGCCCCCATTTTTTGGGCCTTAAATTAACACAGGCTGTAAATTGCACAGGCTAAGGAAACAAGTGCAGCCATTGCTTTAAAACAATAGACAACAAAAACAAACATAATATTATTCAGCAACAAACCCTTAGCAGCTTAGCAGAAATGAGCTCTCTGGGAGGTAAGAAATATATAATTTGGTTTAACAAGCCTTAGGAGGCTCTCCAATATGTAGGTGTGGGGTGCTCATGCTTTGTGCCACAGCAAATTCATTTTGGCTGTAATGATCATTAGGTTTGTTTAAAGTGGTGCGGGTGTTGGTCTCCGCTGTTATATGACAGGCTGGCGGGGCATCCAGAATGCTGGAGCACCCCGCACATAACCACTCCGACGGTCCTGGGAATCTTACCCTTCCCTTGGACCCCTGCTGGGAATCCAGCGCAGCGATTGGCCACCCGGCGCCCACGTGGGTACCGGACGGCGCCATTGTTCCGGTCCATGGAATGTCCTGGCCACGCAATTGCTGCACTGGATTCCGAGCAGAGTACTGAGGGAAAGGAAAGACTTCTGGACATTCATATGGGGGAGGGGTGTATCGGCTTCAGCGCCCTGGACACCCCTCTAGCCTGTCACATAGCGGCAGAGACTAACACACAGCATAGGTGTTGGTCAGATTTAATACTCTAAGTAATTAGTAAAAATTGTGCACAACATTGTATATTTTTTCTTTTGTAAAATGTGGGCAGCACTTGCTTGGTTAGGAGTACACAAAAATACAATTCTGTGATTACTCACCTGTAGAATTGGCATTATGAGTATACAGTACGTCCTGCTCCAGATAGAATACTTACAATCGGTATTAATCCGCCAGATGGCGCTGGACTGCAGAGACATCGAAAAAAGGCTCCTCCCGGCCCCTCAAATCCCCAGGGACCTCCCACAAATCCCCAGCATTGAAAAGCAGTTAACGAGAAGCCGGGAGAATTAAAACAACCCAAACTAGTAACTATAACAATGATAACAATCACCATACAGGGGATCCAAGATAATGCAAAACCAAGGGTGGGGTGCTCCAGATATAATACTTACTATCGGGACATCCAATAGCAGTGTCCATAAAGTATGGGTGGGATCCCCAAAAAAGGTAACAGCAGACAGTTTAAACCACTGCCGTCTGCAAAACCTTGCGGCCAAAAACAGCATCAGCTGAGGCCCTAACATCAACCTTGTAAAACTTTGAAAAGGTATGAACAGAAGACCAAGTAGCGGCCTTGCAAACTTGTTCAACAGAAGCCTGGTGCTGAAAAGCCCAAGATGCACCAATAGCATGCGTAGAATGAGCAGTAAGGCGGAAGGGAGGATTCTTCCCCTTGGAATAGTAGGCCTGAATCACAGCCTGACGGATCCATTTGCTGATAGTAGACTTGGCAGGAGCCAGACCCTTCCTAGGACCAGAAGGGACCACAAAAAGAGCATCAGTTTTTCTGAAAGGTGCAGTAGCCAACAGATAGTACTTCAGACACCTAACCACATCCAAAGAATGCAAAACCCTCTCCTTAGCATTACTAGGATTAGGGCACAATGAAAGAAGAACAATGTCCTGATTCAAATGAAAGGCAGACACTACCTTAGGCAGAAAATCTGTCTTGAAGGGAAACACCACATTGTCCTGGTGTCTCTCATAGTAGGGGGGCTGAAAAGAAAGAGCCGCCAACTCAGACACACGCCTAACAGAGGTGATAGCCAAGAGAAAGGCAACTTTGAGAGTAAGAATGGCCAGGGTAGCATCCTGCACAGGTTCAAAGGGAGCACCCTGTAAGGCTGACAAAACCAAGTTCAAATCCCAAACAGGCACCATAGGCTTATGTGGGGGACGCACATGAGTCACCACCTGGAAAAAAGTCCTTATCAGAGAATGCTGAGCAAAGGACTTCTGAAAGAAAACAGCCAGGGCAGAAACCTGACCTTTCAGAGTCTTAAGTTGCAGCCCCATCTCCAACCCATGCTGTAGGAACTCCAGAATCCTGGGAATAAAGAACACACGACAGGGAAAAGAAGACTCACACCAGTCATGGCCTTTATCATGGTATCAACAACCGAGGTAGACAGCCCCTTCTCCATCAAGATGGAGGTTTCAGCAGCCAGGCCGTCAAAGCCAGAGTTTGTAAATTGGGACGGCGTAGGGAGCCCTGAGTAAGCAGATCTGGCACCCTGGGCAGAACCTACTGATCTACTGCCAGCTGTACCACGTCTGCGAACCACACTCTTCTTGGCCACCTGGGGGCCACCAGAATTGCTGGCACCCCCTCCAGAGCAATCTTGTGCAGAACCCTGCCCAGCAGGGGGAATGGAGGGAAGACATACAGAAACTGAAAGTCCTGCCATGACATTGCTAGAGCATCCGTGGTCAAGGCCAGAGGATCCTGGGACCGGGAGAAAAAGGCCGGTAGCTTGTGATTGTGACGGGACGCAAACAGATCCACATCTGGTTGGCCCCAATGGTGACACAGAGATTGGAACACCCTGCTGCATAGGGACCATTCTCCCTGGCGAGAGGTCCCCCTGCTCAGAGAGTCTGCCAGGAGATTTTCTACCCCCGGGATGTACACAGCTGATATGCAGGGGACTTTGGTCTCTGCCCAGGTCAGGATCAGAGACACTTCCTGGAGGGCCCTTTTGCTCCGGGTCCCTCCCTGATGATTGATGTAGGCAACTGCCGTCTGGTTGTCCGAGCGCACCTGAACAGGCAGGCCCCGAAGGAAAGGAGTCAACTGAGCCAGAACTAACCAGATCGTCCGCAGCTCCAAGACGTTGATAGGTGCGTGGGCCTCCTGAGGGCCCCACCTCCCCTTGAACCGCAGGGACTTCCAGAAACCCCCCCCAACCTGACAGACTGGCATCCGTGGTGACTGTCTCCCAGGAGGGGGTCAGAAAGATCTGCCTCCCAAAAGGTTCCTGGAGTCCATCCACCACAAGAGGGACCGCCTGACCAGGGGGAAAAGCACAAAGACCTGGTCCAGGGACGCAGGGTCCTTGTCCCATACTGACAAGAGGTGGAGTTGCAGAGGCCTCAAGTGGAACTGAGCATAAGGGACCGCCTCGAAGCACGCCACCATCAGGCCCACCAGCTGCATTCCCTGCCTGATGGAGGGATGACGACAAGATAGCAGGAACTGGACCTGTGCAATCAGACTGTCCACCTTCTGTTGAGGAAGAAAAAATTCTGTGAAGTACTCACTTGTAGAATTGATATTATTTGTATACAGTACGTCCTGCTCCAGATATAATACTTACACTTGGGTTATCCTCCGCCAGATGGCGCTGCACTGCAGAGACATGTAGAAACAGGCTCCTCCCGGCCCTTCAAATACCCAGGGACCTCCCACAAATCCCCAGCATTGAAAAGCAGTGAACAAGAAGCCGGGAGAATTAAACCACCCAGAGAGAACTGGTAATGATAACAATAACAATCACCATACAGGGGATCCAGAATAATGCAACAACAGGGTGGGGTGGAGCAGGACGTACTGTATACAAATAATATCAATTCTACAGGTGAGTATTTCACAGAATTGTATTATTCTTAGTATACAGTATGTCCTGCTCCAGATATAATACTTACACTTGGGACATCCAATAGCAGTGTCCATAGAGTAGGGTGGGATCCTCCAACAAAAGGTGACAACAGGCAGTTTAAACTACCGCCGCTTGCAAAACTTTGCGGCCAAAAACAGCATCAGCTGAGGCCCTAACATCAACCTTCTAAAACTTTGAAAAGTTATGAACAGAAGACCAAGTAGCAGCCTTGCAAACTTGTTCAACAGAAGCCTGGTGCTGGAAGGCCCAAGAGGCACCAATAGCACTAGTGGAATGAGCAGTAAGGCGGAAGGGAGGAGTCTTCCCGAATAGGCCTGAATCACAGCCTGACGAATCCATTTGCTAATAGTAGACTTGGCAGGAGCCAAACCCTTCCTAGGACCAGAAGGGACTACAAAAAGAGTATCAGTCTTCCTGAAGGCCGCAGTGACTACCAGGTAGTACTTCAGACACCTTACCACATCCAATGAATGCAAAACCCTTTCCTTAGCGTTGCTAGAATTAGGACACAAAGGAGGAAGGACAATGTCCTGATTCAAATGAAAGGCAGACACCACCTTTGGCAGAAAATCTGGCTTAAAGCGGAACACCACCTTGTCCTGGTGTCTCTGAATAGACAGAGCCGCCAGCTCAGACACGCGTCTGACCAAAGTAATAGCCACCAGAAAAACAACTTTGAGGGTAAGTACAGCCAGGGCAGCATCCTGAATAGGCTCAAAGGGAGCACCCTGTAAGGCAGACAAAACCAGGTTCAAGTCCCAAACAGGAACCGTAGGCTTACGTGGGGGATGCACGTGAGTGACCCCCTGAAAGAAGGTCTTAACCAAGGAATGCTGCGCAAAGGACCTCTGAAAGAAGACAGACAGACAGAAACCTGACCCTTCAGAGTACTGAGTTTTAAACCCAACTCCAACCCATGTTGTAAAAACTCCAGAATTCTAGGGATTAAGAATTCCCTGCAGGGGAGAGACCTAGACTCACACCAGTCAATGTAGGAACGCCATACCCCATAATAGATGGCAGAAGAAGTTTTCTTCCTAGCCTGTACCATGGTATCCACCACTGAAGCAGACAAGCCTTTCTCCATCAAAATGGAGGTTTCAGCAGCCAGGCCGTCAAAGCCAGAGTTTATAAACTGGGATGGCGTAAGGAGCCCTGAGTGAGTAGATCTGGCTCTTCTGGTAGGACGAACTGGTCTACTGCCATTTGTACCACGTCTGCGAACCACACTCTTCTTGGCCACCTCGGGGCCACCAGAATCACTGGCACCCCTTCCAGGGCAATCTTGCGCAGAACCCTGAACAGCAAGGGGAAATGGGGGGAAGGCATACAGAAGCTGGAATTTCTTCCAAGACAGTGACAGAGCATCCGTGGCCAAGGCCAGAGGATCCTGCGACAGGGAGACAAAGGCCTGCAGCTTGTGATTGTGCCTCCACCCATGTCAGAATCCGCGAAACTTCCTGGAGGGCACCCTTGCTCCGGGTCCCTCCCTGATGGTTGATGTAGGCAACCGCCGTCCTGTTGTCTGAGCGCACCTGCACAGACAGACCCTGCAGGTGATCGGTCAATTGCTCCAAAACCAACCTGACCTCCCGTAGTTCCAGAATGTTGATGGGTAAATGGGCCTCCTGAGTGCCCCACCTCCCCTGGAACCTCAGGGATTTCCAGAATCCCCCCCCCCCCCCCAACCTGACAGACTGGCATCCGTGGTGACCGTCTCCCAGGAGGGGGCTAGAAATGACCTGCCCTTTAGCAAGTTCTTGTGGTCCAGCCACCACAAGAGGGACCTTCTGACCAATGGGGGAAGCACACAAACCCCGTCCAAGGATGTGGGGACCTTGTCCCACACTGATAGGAGGTGAAGCTGCAGAGGCCTCGAATGGAACTGAGCAAAGAGCACCGCCTCGAAGCTTGCCATCATCAGGCCCACCAGCCGCATTCCCTGTCTGAGGGAGAGCTGGGGGCACCTGCGTAGTCAGATCTTCCACCTTCTGTTGGGGAAGGAATATTCATGACTGAACCGTATCCAGAATCATCCCCAGGAAGGGGACAGGGATGACTTGGGATGATTGATCACCCAGCCGAAGGACTCCAAGGTGGACACCACCTGTCCAGCTCCGCCTGCTGTAGAGGCCATGAGGCGATGAGAATGTCGTCCAGGTAGGGCAGCACTCGAATGCCCCCTGACCTTAGCAAGGACATCACACCCGCCAATACCTTGGTGAACACCCTGGGAGCTGAAGTGAGGCCAAAGGGAAGAGCCACAAATTGGTAGTGTTGATTTTTCAACTCGAACCTGAGAAACCTCTGATGCCCGGGGAACACAGGGATATGAAGGTAAGCATCTTTGATGTCCACAGATGTCATAAAATCCCCTGGTCGTAGAGAGCCGACGGCCGAGCACAGGGTTTCCATGCAAAAGCGCTTGCTCTTGACAAATTTGTTGAGGATCTTTAAATCCAGAATGGGTTTGACTGACCCGTCTCTTTTGGGTACTGTGAAAAGGTTGGAGTAGAAACCTTCTCCCAATTCTCTCAAGGGAACTTTGCAAATAACTCCCAGCTCCAGAAGTCCTTGTACTGCTTGCATCAGGACCTGAGCTGACACCGGGTCCTGGGGTATCCGGGACCTGACGAATCTTGAGGGGGGTCGCACAGCAAACTCTATCTTGTAGCCGGAGGTAACTACCTCCTGAATTCACCGGTCTGAGACTTGACGCCTCCAGACGTGCGCGAAGTGCTGTAGTCGTCCCCCCACCCTGGCGGGAGAGGGCACCCCATCATGCCTGAGGGGTCTTGGGAGGGGGTTTGGATTTGATCCCCCAGGAGGAGCCAGGTCGAGGCCCGTTGCTCCCATGCCAGGAGTCTGTGCGAGCCCCCGCGAAGGACACCCCTTTACCCTGCTTAGCGCCTCTGTAGGGGGCTGAAAGGGGGCCCTGGTTGCGAAAGGGCCGAGGCTGCCGCCTGCGCTGTGGTAACTTACCTCCTTTAGCAAAGAGGTCTAGGCGATCCCCAAACAGGCGTAGTCCCTTGAAGGGGAGCCCAGTAAGGGCTTTCTTAGCAGCATTGTCGGCCGCCCACTGTCTCAGCCATACCGTGCGGCGTATAGCCACCGCCAAGGCGGAAGATCTGGCACACAGCCTAATAGCATCGTCCGATGCAGACAGGATAAAGTTCACAAATACATCACAGTTGGACAGTGCATTAATAGTATCAGCAGGCAACTCGTCCGAGGCGTCAAGTGCATTCCTGACCATGGCCCTGAGCGCCACGGCAGTAATGGCCAGAGCGCAAACTGGGCGCAGTGCCGCCCCCTCCAAACGCAAAGGCATGGCACGCCAGTTGATCAATGCGCCGGTCCTCAGAATCCCGCAGCGTAGTAGTGTCGGGAGAGTGCATAATAGAGGTGTTAGACAGCCCTAGAATAGGAGCATCGACCTCAGGGGGCGATGACCAGCACTTGACCATGTCAGCGGGAAATGGATACTTCCTGTCCAGACTCTTAGGGATCCCGGGAAGTCTACTGGGATGTTCCCACTCCTTCAGCACTAGGTTATTGAAATGGGTCTGCTCAGGAAATTCCAATCGAGCCTTAGCAGTATGGAATAGCTCACCCCTTTGCCTGGGTGCTGCAACAGGGGGAGAAATGGACAAAACCTCAAAAATCTGAAGCAATAGCTTATCAGTATCATCCGGGGTCCAGTGATCAGAACCAGAATTGTCATGACCCCTAGACTTCTCATCAGAGATCAGCTCCCCTTCGTCCGAAAGGGTATGGTCATATAGATGTGTAAACTCATCAGACTCCGTAGGGAAAGGAGCAGAGTCAGGGACAATGTGCCGCTTTTTTGCGGTAGCCTTGCACGCTAGAGTACTAGCAAGCAATTTTTCAACACTGGCCAGTCTAGTAGCCACATCAGGATGAGAATCCCCACTTGTATTGGGGGTTAGACTCGGGCTTGGGGGGGTAGGTGAAGTGAGGCGAGGTGCAGGCCCAGCCCTGGGGCGGGAAGTACCATTAGCGCCTGCTGTGCACAAGGGACGCAGACCCCTGCATTGTCACCGTTGATAGATGAGACCCCACAAGCTACACACAGCCGGGCTTGTCCCGAGGGAACCCCGTTCACAATATCCTGGAATGCCTCCATATGGTGATTAATGGGCCCAATAGGCCAGTAGGGATTGACGCTATAAGCTACCCTGGATGCCCCAAAGACCCGCAGGGAAGTGGGAGTAATTATACTAGGTCCACTGGGAATTACACCGGGCCGGGTGAAGCCACTGGATTCGACCGTCTGAAAGACATAATGGGAATAGGGATGTCAGAGCCATGCGCAGTAAGTAAGACAATGAAAATCGCCCGCGAGGGCACTTACAGATCGAGGGAGGAGGAGGACCGTTACCAATGGCGCCAAGCGGACCTCGAGGGGGGGGTCAGAGCGGGCTGTGACGCGGGGCGCACCAAGCCAGGTCTCCGCCCCCCCCCGAAGAGCGCGAAGCTCTGAATACAGTAGTAAGCACAGACAGTAGAGTGAATGACACACTATAGAAGCCCAAAACGGGGATTACTTCCAGATGCGCCCAACAACAAAAATCAATAGAGACGCCGCAGCGCCTATTTACACGCCCGTCCAGTAAGGACAGATAATCGCCCGGCGGCGGCCGATAGAAAATAAAGGTGAATGAGTAAGGGACAGCACTAAGGCCATAACGTGTACTGAATACACAAGACCACCACACACACACCCCCTTTCTTTCCCCCCGAACAACGGGGGGGGAACGAGGGAGAATGGCGACCCTTTGAATAGGGTCCGCCGCTACACGGGGTATGGGGCAATAGCGCGGGAGGGGCATCCACAAGAGGCTCACCATTAGCCTAAATCGCCTAACCCTTTGGTGGGGGACTGCGGTGGAGCTTAGCTCCATAAGCACACGTAGTGCTGCCTACCTTTACACGACCAGCGCAGCCCAGGCTGGGAGGCACATCACAGGGAGGACGGGTGGGAGTAGTCCAACAGGGCCGCAGGCTTCAATAGCCCCGCTCACCTGCGAGAGAGTGACACATCATGTCTTCGCAGTCAGCACTGCAGAGAAATCTGGGGATTCGTGGGAGGAGCCTGTTTTTCCATGTCTCTGCAGTGCAGCGCCATCTGGCGGAGGATAACCCAAGTGTAAGTATTATATCTGGAGCAGGACGTACTGTATACTAAGAATATCCTTGCCTGAACTGTATCCAGATTCATTCCTAGGAATGGAGTCACCAAGGAGGGGGACAGCGAAGACTTGGGGTGGTTGATCACCCATTCAAATGACTCCAGGGTGGTCTACGTGCTCGCTTTTACTCCACTTAAAGCGGTCCTTCACTCTGAATAAGAGTCTATCTTATATGTTTCCCACACCCTGTACATACAGATTGCGCACATTAAAAATTATCCTACCTGCATCTACTGCATGTTATGAGCCTTTAAACATCCAATATGGCGGCTCATGGAACATCAGGCAGCCTGCAAACAGGAAGTGCCTTCTGACTGTGCTGCTATGCATTCTGGGATTGCTGACTTTTTCCTGACCCCAGCTCTGCTCTGTCTTAGCAAAGCACAGCTATAACCCGCCCCCCTGTACTTTATCCCACACTCCTCTCCTCAGTAAGTGTGATGCTTCTGAGTCAAGATGGCGGCGCCCATATCCTAAAGTCCTGAACAGAGTTACAGCCCAGTGGGGGAAAAAATAATAAGTGACTAAAAACTTAAAATATATTAACTTTAGATGCTGGGGAATCATTTAAGGGTTTGGGCTTTTCAATAAATCATGGTGAAGGTCCGGTTTAAGTGCCTGAATTTCCCCCCTGCTCGTTGGATCCGGCCGGGTCTCCTCTTTAATTTGGTGCCATCCGATCCCGCGTGGGGGCTCGGATGGCTCCAGGAGAGTCCCCGGAATAGCCCCCCCCCCCGCTTCGGCAGCAGCTGCTAACTGTAAAAAAAAATAAAAAATAAAAATGACATTTACTTACCTGCAGTCACGCTGCCTCCCGCCGGGTCTCCTCTTCACTGAGGGGCCTCCGATCGCCACCCCCCCCCGGCTGCTTAGTCTTCAGTAGAGGGCTCAAAATGCCCTCTCCCCCTGCCTTCCGATGGGCGCCGCCATCTTGACGACGACGACGGCTTAGGACGTCACTCCCGGGTGTCGTCCCGGCTCTCCTCGGCTCAGCTGTCAGATGCCCTGGTGATCGCTGGGCCGAGCAGTGGAGGGGCAGGGGATGTCCCTCCTCTGGCCAGCGATCACCAGGGCATCTGACAGCTGATCAACACAGGAGCTGACAATCGGATGAGGTGAGTAAAGAAAAAAAAATACCATTTTGTGAGTACTCCTGAAAAATGGATATTGTTGGTGTGCCACACACCCCGCTTCACTTCTTAAACATTCATCACTTCATGGGTTAATCCACCGCAGGTGACGTAGTGCAGAGAGGAAATCTTGTAACGAGCCCCCTTCTGGCCTATATATACCTGGTACCTCCCTTCAATCACCAGTATATTCAAAAAGCAGTAAAACAAGGTACCAGTATTCCACCAGTAACCTCCAAAATTAATTTTGATATAAATAAAAAAGGGCTTCACCATATAAATGCTTCGGAAATACCGAAAAGGGCGGGTGTGAAGCGGGGTGTGTGGCACACCAACAATATCCATTTTTCAGGTGAGTACTCACAAAATGGTATTATTCTTGGTGTGCCACACACCCCGCTTCACTTCTTAAATATTCATCACTTCATGGGACATCCAAAAGCAGTGTCCACAAGGGAAGGGCATCTCAAGGCCAGGTGAAGCATAACTTAAATGACTGCAGTCTGCAGAACTTTGCGGCCAAAAACAGCATCCGCTGAGGCCCGCACATCAACTTTGTAAAACTTAGAAAAAGTGTGAACAGAAGACCAAGTGGCGGCCTTACAAACCTGTTCAACAGAAGCTTGGTGCTGAAAAGCCCAAGACGCCCCAACAGCGCGAGTGGAATGAGCAGTAATACGAAAAGGGGGAACTTTTCCCTTAGCAGAATAGGCCGCAGTAACGGCCTGACGTATCCACTTGCTAATGGCAGATTTGGCTGGTGCCAAACCCTTCTTAGGCCCATGGGGCACAACAAAAAAGGATCCGTCCTACGGAAAGGAGACGTGATAATCAAGTAGTACTTAACACAGCGTACTACATCCAAACAATGCAAAACCCTCTCCTTGTCATTCTTAGGATAAGGACACAAGGAGGGAAGAACAATATCTTGGTTCAAATGAAAAGCAGAAACAACCTTAGGAAGAAAGTCTGGCTTGAACCGAAAGACCACTTTATCCCGATGCCTCTCGAAGTAGGGCGCCTGGATAGTTAAGGCCGCCAATTCTGAGACACGCCGGACAGAAGTGATCGCTACCAAGAAGACAATCTTCTGAGTCAGGGTAGACAAAGCAATATCTTGCAAAGGCTCAAAAGGAGGAGCCTGAAGAGCCGAAAGAACCAAATTCAAATCCCAAACAGGGAGTAATGGTTTCCTGGGAGGCCGCACATGCGTAACCCCCTGGAAAAAAGTTTTAACTAAAGGTTTAAGCGCAACACGCTTCTGAAAAAAGACAGATAAGGCAGAGACCTGCCCTTTCAATGTACTTAGCTGGAGACCAGAGTCCAGCCCTGATTGTAAAAACTCCAGAATCCTGGGGACCGAAAGGACCCTACAAGGAAAAGATCTTATCTCACACCAAGTGATATAGGCTTTCCAAGTCCTATAGTAGGTGACGGAAGAAGACTTCTTCCGGGCACTGATCAGAGTCTTAATGACTGAATCAGAAAGACCCTCCTCCTTCAGGATGGAGGTTTCAGCCGCCAGGCCATCAAACCCAGCGCTGGTAAATTGAGGTAACACAATTGACCCTGAGTGAGCAGATCGGGCCGAAGAGGCAGAATGAACTGGTCCACTGCCAGCCAAACGATGTCTGCGAACCTTATTCGTTTTGGCCACTTTGGGGCCATGAGAACGGCGTACACCCTTTCCAGAGCCAACTTCTGAAGAACTCTGCCCAGCAAGGGCCACGGAGGAAACAGGTATAGAAATCCCAGAGCTCCTCAGTTCAGGGACCTGACGTCCACTGTCAGAGCCAGAGGATCCCGGGAGAGAGACACGAAGCTCGGGAGCCTGAGATAGAGATGAGGGGCCCACAGGTCCACCTCCGGAGTCTCCCATTGGAGACACAATAAGAGAACCACCCGAGGATGGAGAGCTTATTCTTCCAGACGGGGAGAGCACTTGCTCAACCGGTCCGCTACCTGTTCCATCACCTCTGGAATGTAAACCGCCGAGAGACAGGGAACATGGAACACTGCCCATGTCTGGATCAGGGACATTTCTCTGATGGGTAAGTGGGGCCTCCACTGCCCCTGAAGCCGCAGCTCCTTCCAGAATCTGTCCCATCCCGACAGACCGGTGTCCGTGGTGACACCTCTCCAAGGGAGGGTCAGGAAAGACCTGCCCTATACAAGATTGGTCGAGACCAATCACCACAGGAGGAACTGCCGTACACGGGAGGACAATTGGAAGGACTGATCCAACAACAGAGGTTGCTGGACCCAACACGCTAGCAGAAAAAGTGTTCTTGTGCGAATTTGGGCAAAAGAAAGACACACAGCGTCTTGATGAGAGTTCAGGCCGGGATGAACCGACCCCTGAATGGACCGCGAGGGAGGGTGAGACTCGAATTCCAGGTTGTGACCTGTCGACACTACCTCCTGGATCCATCCGCCTAGATCCACATGGTTCCAATGGCAGATGTGTCGCAATAGTCCCCCCACCCGCACGGGTGAGGGCAGCCCCTCATTGCTGAGTGGGCTTATCAGCAGGCTTGGGCTTGGTGCCCCAGGACTGAGTGGGCCGGCCACGGCCCCTCCCCCGAGTCCAACCTGCGCCACTGGTAGCGGGAAAGGACGTACCTTTTCCCGCTCCGAACCTTTGAAAGGAAGGCCTACCGGAACTTGTCCCCCTGAAGGGACCACGAGGCCTTTTGCGTTGTGGCATCTTACCATCTTTTGCGACTGAATCAATTTTCTCCCCAAACAGACGCAACCCCAAAAAGGGGAGGGCTGTGAGTACCTTTTTGGAAGCCGTGTCTGCTGACCACTGACGCAGCCATACTGACCTGCGAATAGCCACCAGCATAGCTGCCGCCTTGCTACTCATAGTCAGCGCATCGTCCTGAGCGGCCAGGACATAAGCCACAAAAGATTCACACTGCTTAAGTGCAGTGAACTGTTTGCAAGCGGGATCAAGATCCTCATATAGCCCCTGAATTAGGGACTTAATTGCCAATAGAAGAAGGGCTGAAGCACATACCGGGCGCAATGCTGACCCGGAATAGATAAAACCATGTCGAGCGTATTGGTCAATCCTGCGATCTTCCCCATCTTTGGGGACAGTGGTCTCAGCAGATTGTACCATAGCCGAGCTGGAGAGTCCTAGTACAGGGGTATCGACGTCCGGAGGGACAGACCACAGCCTCACCAATTCTGGTGGAAAAGGATAACGCTTTTCCCAACTGGAAGGAATTCCAGATAACCGTGTGGGATGTTCCCATTCCTTAAGAACCACCCTCTCAAAGTGGTGCTGTCTGGGAAAGACCAAACTCGGCTGAGGCTCTTTAAATAACTGACCCTTTGGCGGGGCGGCCGCCTCAGGCGTATCTAAACTCAAAATATTAAACATTTGAGCCAGAATGGAGGGGGTGTCAAAAAACAACCCCCTCTGACCAATCGCCGATCTCATCAGCCACATGCTGACCTGTCGGCTCATCTGACTCCGACGGGAGTTCATCCTCGTCAGGGGATCCATCGGACCATTCCACAGGTTCACAAAACTGGTCCTGTGGAGCCGAAGGTACCGGAGTCAGGTGCCTTCGTTTTGTAGCGGTTTTAAACGCTGCTTTAACGGGCATCATTTTCCGGGGGCAGGGTTGTGCTGCTGCCTCGGAATGCGAATCCCCACTTTTGACAGTGTCATGCGGGGTCCGGAATAGGGATGGAGAGGTAGGAGATGATGAAGGATGCGATGGCACCGCAGCCGAAGCAACGGACTGGCGCGCAATAGTCTGTTTTGCACAAGGGATGCAAATAAAGATATCATCAGCTGGGAGTGGAACCCCACAACCTACGCACCCCCCCAAACGGAACAGCAGAACCGTTTCCGGGATCTACGGAAGCCTCCATCTGGTGATTTATGGTATTCGCAATAATGGGACTTTTAAGGCATAAGCCGACCCGGGATGCCCCCTTTATTTTAGTAATGTCCCGGAAGGGAGGATTTATATAATTTTTTTTTTTTTTTTTTTAAGTTTAGGTCCCCTTTAATAGAAACTATATATATATACTTATATATAGTCTATGTATATAAACATTCAAATCAATCCCAATAATTAGCCAGGCACATAGAGCCGGAGGGCTAGCATAAGCAGGGATCCCAGGATCTGCAAGGCAAGAAAACAACCATCAGATCCTTCACATGTGTATAACATATAAGTATGGCACCAAGTGCCCTTAAATGACGCCCCCTTGATAATAGTGATTTCTCACTGTATTATTAAACAATATCTCCCATTTAACGGCCCCAACGGGAGGGGCCGCTTACCTGTACCGCAATCAGCCGGTAAGCCTGCAGCCAGCAGCCATGAGCCGGCAGAAGACAAAGTGCGGCCGTGCGCCCACGTGCCTTCCTGTTTTGAAGGAAGCTGGGACGCTGGGCCCGCCGCAGACGCCGCATGACGTCGGCGCCGCGCCCCCGGCGCCGCGTCAGCAGGCCCGCCCCCCCCCCTACGCTGATCAGCTGGAACACTTTACAGCTGATCACAGCACGCGCGTCCAGGCAGCGGAGGGGGGAGGGTAAAAACCGCATGTGCTGACAAAGCTCAATGAATGCCAGGCGAGGAGAGGGGAGAGGGGGGAGGGGGTAGGGGGCCACAAGCAACCAACTGCCATAGGGGTGGCCAGCCCATACCCAGCGCAAGCTGCCCTAAAGCAGACCCAAAATATACACATGCTACAGTGAATGTATAAACATGACATATATGTTAACATGCAGTGATACAGTGAAACACATACTAAAGCACACCCTCACCACCCCCCCAACGGGAGAGAAAGGGGCTAAGGGGACCCTCGGGACAGGGGCATCCCATTTCCGGATCACCATGCCGGTTCGTCGCATTGCCCCACGCATGAGGTCGAGCGGTAGGAGATAAGCTCCTAGGCACTTAAAGTGCCATCTACCATTTGCCCGGTGAGCAGCCAAGGCTGGGAGGCTTCCTATTTCACCATAAAGGTATACAAACTCAAACCGGGCAGAAATAGACCAAAAGGGGGGTGGCGGGGTAAGAATACCCCGGCCTACCTGTAAGCAGGAGACTTCCAACTTCTGACTTGTCAGCAAGCAGAGAGAAAAAATACTGGTGATTGAAGGGAGGTACCAGGTATATATAGGCCGGAAGGGGGCTCGTTACAAGACTTCCTCTCTGCACTACGTCACCTGCGGTGGATTAACCCATGAAGTGATGAATATTTAAGAAGTGAAGCGGGGTGTGTGGCACACCAAGAATAACTTTTTTTTTTTTTTTTTAATAAATGAAATTTTGTGTTGTGTTTTTTTAATGTTAACCCTTCGTGAACTGGTAAGGGGTCCATGAGACCCCTATACCAGTTCACAAGGCTGGGGGCTGGCAAGTCACCTGCGGCTAGCGGGTGACTTGCCATTAACCCCCGGCACCCCCAATTACCTGCCTCCCCAAAGCCCGGGGGGGCAGAAGAGCCTGGCCCACGGAGCTTGTAGCCGGCAGGGCGGGGGGCCACCAAAACTGGCCCCTTCGCCCTGTTCCTACAAGCCCCCATAGCTGGTCCCGGGCTGGTTATGATGGGTAAGGGGGGCCCCACGTAATTTTTGGGGGGATTTTAAAGGGTTTTTAACCCCTGGAGGGGGGACCCTAGGTCATTTTTTTTTAATTAACCCCTTATGTTTATAGTGTGGATAGTAGTATTTTATTTGTAAATGTTATAAATGCTCTTTTCAGTTTGGGGGGTCTCCTGGGCACGATTGGGGGGGCTACCGATCCATATGTGGTACCGTTGTAATCAGGAGAAATGGGGCTTTCAAATGTGGCTTTCATTAAGAAAACAAATATTTTATTTAAAATACAGGAGACAATTGTCTAAAAAATATTAATTTATTTATTTTTTTGTTTTTTTATGCAAAAATATTTAAAAAACAGTAGAAAAATTACAAACAAGACATTTCATGTTAAAGCCTAAACTCTGCTGCAAAAATATATATATATATTTTCCTGAAAATTCCGGCAAAAATCACGGTTAAAAATGTCGCAAAATGGGGAAAAATGACCTGTCAACAGAGGGTGACAAAACTTCAAGTAGGCTGGCAATTAAAAGGGTTAATAGTACCTATGCATGTTGGGTATTGTTCTGCTCGGCGGACCTTGCGCTTTCAGATTTAGCTTGTTTTTACTTTTTTGCATATTTATATTTTAGGAAAACATGTTATTTATTCAGTTTTTTATTCATTTTTAGGGAAACCCTGTGCAACCTAAGAATTCTTCGAGGGATTACTTACAGAAAGGTGAGCCTACTACAACAAGCTGGGCACTCTTAAAAAGCTTAACGTGTACTTTCAGGGAATATATGGTTTATCAGGGATATTTCAAATGTAAAGGGTTGTTTTGGTTGAAAAATTGCAAGGTGCGCATTTTGTCTGCAGAGCTGAAATTTTCAAGTAAAATTACTGTTATGCGCACGCTTTACTTTGTGGTGTTTGCCAACTCTTCCCTTGACAGTACCTATGCATGTTGGGTATCGTTCTGTTCGGAGCATGTTGCTTTTGAGATTTTACTTGTTTTTTCTTGTTTGCATATAGTTTTTTTTTTTTTTTTGTGTCTTGATTCTTCCTATTTATTCTTTTTTAGGGAAACTTTGTGCAACCAAAGAATACATTGAGGGATTACTTCCAGACAACTAAGCCCACAGGGAATATATAGTTTGTGGGGGGTATTTCAAATGTAAAGGGTTGTTTTTCTGAAAAAACTGAAAGGTGCACATAGCGCAGTTGTATTTTATCTAAAAATCTCCTAAAGCTTTGTTTCAGTTTGGGGGAGTCTCCTGGGCAGGAAAGGGTGTCTACCAATACATATGTGGTACTGCTGTGACCTGGAGAAATTGGGGTTTCGCACGTAATAACATTTTATTGAAAAACTTAAATTTTTTATTACAAAAAAACACTACAAATTGCAAAAAATTTTTTTATTTTTTTGCACATATTTCACCAAAAAGTATTGAGAATACACTAAAAAAAGGCCAAACAAGACATTTCATGTTGAAGCCCAGACTCTGTTGAAAAAAACAATATATAATTTTCCTGGGAAATCCCTGGAAATCCTTTCAAAAATCACAGTTGAACATGTGCAGTGCAAGGTGAAAGTGCAACATGGTCTGGCAACAGAGGGTGACAAAAGCTGCAGGTAGGCTGGCAGCGAAAGGGTTAAACCTGATCTCTGGCTTTCTGTGAAGTTGATGCATTCAGGGAATGTTGAATCAGTAGGGACACTAATGCTTTAGGGCCCCCTAGCTTTTAATCATCATTGTCCTAATTGGTAGTCACAGCGCTATAATTCACCAAATAGAATAAGAAAAAAAAAAAATGTACCCTGATGCATTGTGAGATTTCAAGACGTGTACAGGAAACACTATCCGGATAGTTAATGTGGTCGCTTTATTTAGAGCAAAGGGTGTGGTCTCCAACTACAGATAATGTTATTTTTGGCAAGATTTCAGCTTTTAAATGCAAGACACTGGGTCAGCTTACTCAAGGGAAGACCAAAATAGGATTTTTGAATAATGTCTTTGCTGAGAATAATATCCTTTAAAAAGCCTCAGACATTTGATATAAGAGATATCAAAGAGGTGCAGGGTTTAGCCATGACTATAATATAGAATATAATGGAAGCACAGTAATTGTTCTCTTCTTCAGAAAGGACAACTTCTAAATAGGTCAGATTTTATAAACCGTAATGGAAAATTTAGGTATAGTATCGTACATCAATGTCTGCTGCTGTCACCTCTATTTGTCACTGCGCCCCCTCCTATATCACTTTCCGTGTAGTCGCCCATCCTTACTATACACCTATTAACCCTACCTTTACCAGTTCCATTTACCCATCCCAGCTCAGGTGTTACATGAGATGGCTCTGAGGGCCACATGCGACCCCCCGGGCTACAGGCTGAGCACATGTGGTCTAAATTATTATAGACTGCCCCCCGTCATACACTAGGTAACACAACCATGGGGCTTATAAATTAGCCAGTGTGGTGAAAGACATTTACTAGTGTGGGAAACCATCAAACTAATGAACACATTAATAATCAAAATCTGCTCCACTAGAGCTGCGTCCTGCAGACTTGAATGTGTAGTAACCATCCCTGCGATCAGGCAGGGTGGCATACAGGATTCGACGGATGCACATCCACCTTTAGCAAGCAAACTGGTGGATGAGGACCCATCCCCTGCCTCCATCCCAGTGCTAATGGACCCAACCTCATTAACCTAGAGAAAGCTTCTGACTACACCAGAATTGCTGGTGCCCCTTCCAGAGCCAGTTTGCAAACTACCTTGCCCAGCATGGAGAAGGGAGGAAACAGGTACAGAAACCCCAGATCCTTCCAAGCAAGGGACAAGGCATCCACTGCCAGAGCTAGAGGATCCTGAGAGAGAGACACACAGGCCGGGAGTTTGTGATTGTGCCGTGAGGCAAAGAGATCCACCTCCGGAGTCCCCCACTTGCGACAAAGAAACCGAAAAACCCCGGGGTTGAGAGACCACTCTCCTTGGTGAGAGAACCCCCTGCTCAGGGAGTCCGCCTCCGTGTTCTCCACTCCCGGAATGTAGATTGCCAAAATGCAAGGAACATTACTCTCCCCCCAATGCAGGATCAGACTTCCCTGAGGGCACTCCTGCTGCAAGTCCCTCCTTGGTGATTGATGTAGGCTACCGCTGTTCGATTGTCTGATCGAGCCTGAACCGGTAAGCCCTGTAAGTGAGGTGTCAGCCGTGACAGAACAAGCCGGATAGCTCTGAACTCCAGGACATTGATGGGGGTGAGAGCCTCCTGAGAACCCCACAACCCCCTGAACTGAAGATTTTTCCAAAAACCTCCGGAGCCCGACATGCTGGCATCCGTGGTAACCGTCCCCCAACAAGGGGCCAGAAATGATCTGCCCCTCATCAGATTGCTTGGCTCCAGCCACCACTGAAGTGACTGCCGAACCCTGGGAGACATCAGAAATGACTGATCCAATGACCCTCAAAGGAAGCCATCAAACCTACCAGTTTCATCCCCAGCCAGATCGAGGGGCAAGGATTGGCCAGAAGAAGGTGAATCAGAACCTGAACCCCCTGCGCCTTGGGCTGAGGTAGAGACACTCTGGCTTGAATGGTATCCAGATTCATGCCCAGGAATGAAATCTCCCTTGAAGGAGAGAGAGAAGATTTGGGGCGGTTGATCACCCAACCGAACCTCTCCAGAGTCGACACCACCCTGTTGGTGTCCAGCTCCGCCTGACTGAAGGAGCTGAAATCAGCAGGTCGTCCAGATAAGGTACGATGCGAATGCCCTGAGCAGGGCCATTATGCCCGCCAGAACCTTGGTGAAGACCCTCGGCGCAGAGGTCAGCCCGAATGGAAGGGCCACAAACTGAAAATGTTGATCGTCCACCGCAAACCTGAGGAATCTCCAATGCGCTGGGAAAATCGGAACATGCAGGTAAACATCCTTGATGTCTATGGATGTCAAAGTCCCCTTGACGAAGGGAATTGATGGCAGAGCGCAGAGTCTCCATGCGGAACTTCTTGGTTCTGATGAACCTGTTGAGAATCTTCAGATCCGGCATGGGTCTTATGGAACCATCCTTTTTGGGGACCGTGAAGAGATTGGAATAGTAGCCCCTGCCTCTTTCTGAGGGAGGCACCGGGCATATGACTCCCATGTCCAGAAGATTTCTTACTGCCAACAGGAGCCCCTGTGCAGCCTGAGGGTCCGAGGGCACCCGGGACCTTAAGAATCTTGGAGGAGGCCAGTACTCGGACTCCAGCTTGTACTCGGACGAGACCACTTCCAAGATCCACTTGTCTGTAACCTCCTGGGCCCATACCTGGAAGAAGAGCCGCAGCCGTTCCCCCACCCGTACGGGTGAGGGCGCCCCCTCATTGTTGAGCTGGTTTGGCAGCGGGCTTAGATTTGGAACCCCAGGCAGATGCTGGACGGGCCCGTCTTCTGCCCCTGTTCCAGGAAGAACCTCTGACACCAGAGTATGCAAAACCTCTAACAGCTCTGGCACCTCGAAAGGAAGGATTGAAGGAGCTCGCCGCCCCCTGAAAGGAGCGACGCTGCTTCTTACGCTGAGGTAACTTACCTCCCTTTGCCACCGTATCCAACTTATCTCCAAACAGCCGTGTACCCAGGAAGGGAAGAGCTGTGAGCGATTTCTTGGCCGCAAAGTCAGCCGCCCACTGGCGAAGCCAGACCGATCGGCGCATGGCCACCAATAAGGCCGAAGTGCTACTACACATGACAATAGTGTCTTCCATAGCAGCCAAGACAAAATCCATGAACAAATCACACCTTTTAAGGGCAGTGAACTCAGCGCTGGGCGAATCAAGTTGAGCACCATTTAACAAATCCCTAACCAGAGACCTAGTAGCCACAGCCGCTAGCGCAGATGCACACACAGGCCGTAAGGCAGAACCCACACTGGCATAGGCATGACATGCCATCTGATCAATGTGCTTATCCTCACCATCTTTAAGGGTAGTGGCATCAGGGGTGTGGACAACAGAGGTGTTGGACAACCCTAAAACAGGCGCATCGACCTCGGGAGGGGAAGACCAGCGTTTCACCGCTTCAACCGGGAAGGGATACTTCCTATCCTATGACCTTGGAGGACCCGAAAAATTCCCTTTTTTGAGAGGGGCCGCCTCCGGCGGGGCTATATCCAAGAACCTCCAGGAGATGGGCCAGAACTTTAGTGGTGTCAACGGCATCCCCCAGCGCCTGCCCAACATCATTATAAAAAAAATAAAAAATACCATTTTGTGAGTACTCACCTGAAAAATGGATATTGTCAGTGTGCCACACACCCCGCTTCCCCTTTAATTCTTACGATCGGGTTACTCCACCAGCAGGTGGCGACATTGCAGGGAGAAGTCTTGAAAACGAGCCCCTTCCGGCCTATATATACCTGGGACCTCCCACTTAACACCAGTGATTTAAAAAGCAGAAAGACAAGGTACCAGGACAAACCTCAAAATAAAGAAAAGCTTCACCATATAAAGGATCTAGGATACCAAAAAGGGCAGGTGAAGCGGGGTGTGTGGCACACTGACAATATCCATTTTTCAGGTGAGTACTCACAAAATGGTATTATTCTCAGTGTGCCACACACCCCGCTTCCCCTTTAATTCTTACGATCGGGACATCCAAAAGCAGTGTCCACAAGGGATGGGTATCCGAAGGCAAAGTGAAGCATAACTTAAATGACTGCAGTCTGCAGAACTTTGCCGCCAAACACAGCATCAGCTGAGGCCCGCACATCAACCTTGTAAAACTTAGAAAAAGTATGAACAGAAGACCAAGTAGCGGCCTTACAAACTTGTTCAATAGAAGCTTGGTGCTGAAAAGCCCAAGACGCGAGTAGAATGAGCAGTGATACGAAAAGGGGGAACTTTTCCCTTAGCAGAATAGGCCGCAATAATGGCCTGACGTATCCATTTGCTAATGGAAGATTTGGCCGGCGCCAAACCCTTCCTAGGCCCACAGGGCACAACAAAAAAGGCATCAGTTTTACGAAAAGGAGAAGTAATAATCAAATAGTACTTAACACAGCGTACTACATCCAAACAATGCAAAACCCTCTCTTTGTCATTCTTAGGCTTAGTCTATATAAGAAAATAGGAGAATCGAACACCCAAAACACAATGCTGCATTCCAAATAGCGTTATTTTAATGCTGGTGAATATATATACAGTGTACAGAAAAGTGAAGCAATATATACAAGTGCAAACTAGCAACAGATTACAATGTATAGCAATAGACCGCAGATAAAGAACACAGCAGATATCCAGCATATATAACAGGTCACACGGATCTGACAGGCAGCAAGTAGAACATTTTAAAGTGCATACATAGTGCATAGCAATACTAGATTACCCGTGGACCTGATACAACATAACATATCATAGAACGCAGCAAATACAGAGATCACAGAGAAGCGACTTACAAAGACAAGCAGCAAGCTAGGATACTGGGTGGACAACAGATACAAACTCGACGTTTCGGCCTGGTCAGGCCTTTCTCAAGAGATGCGGTGTCACCTGTTTATGCAGCCATACTTTTATAGTGAATGGGCCTCCAGCGTGTACAGATCAGATGGCGCCCATCGGCGGCGCGCGATATGGCGCCTACCGATGACGTCATTGCGGCTGTCACGCACGGTCCTGGCCAGTGTAGATCCGGATGGCAAAACTGCCAACCCGGACCGTAAAAATTATTTTTCATTTAATGATCAGTTTTATTTTCAAATCCAAGGCACAGCAATGGGGTCCAATTTGGCCCCCAGTTATGCTAACCTGTTTATGGCCAGTTTTGAATCCAAATTTGTGTATCCCAGAGTCTTTCCAGTTGCCCATTCTTACTTGGCTTCGTTTCATAGACGATGTCTTCTTAATTTGGCAAAGTGAACTCTCGGATCTACACACATTCCATACATATCTAAATCAATGTTTACCTACCATCACTTTCTCCATGGAATGCAGCATGGAGACTATTGATTTCTTGGATGTACAAATTTCCAACACACAGGGTGTGCTTATTACTGATGTCTATAAGAAATCCACGGACCGCAATACATTTTTACAGGCTAGCAGTTGTCATCTACCATCTCTTATTAAGGCCTTACCGTTTTCACAGTTTGTCCGTATACGTAGAATTACGGCCACTGATGATCTGTATGACATCAGGTCTAATGACCTTATACATAATTTAACCAAACGAGGCTATAATACTTTAGATCTTAGGGAAGCACAAATGAAGGCACGCAATTTGGATAGAGCAGCTTTGAGGAATTTTAGACCCAAGAAAGAGAACACACGCATTCCATTGGTTTTGACATTTTCTGAACTTTCCATACAGGCACAGCGTGTTGTGAAAAAATATTGGCACATTTTGGGCACGGATGAGAAACTGAAGGAACTGTGTAAAGCACCACCTCTTACGGCGTACAAAAGGGCCAAGAACCTCAAATCCACACTGGTACAAGCCAACTTTAATTCCCCAAGACCAGCACCACAAACGACTTGGCTGGGAGAATTGCAGACTCCCCGAGGTATGTACCCATGTGGACATTGTGCCCAATGTGGCTTTACTTATAAAACCACAACTTTCACGCACCCAAGTACTGGTAAACGCTATCAAATGCGCAGTTTCGCCAATTGCTCATCAAAGAATGTCATTTACCTTCTTAAATGCCTGTGTGGTAAGGGCTATGTAGGGAAAACTGGTCGTGAGGTTAGACAAAGAATAAGTGAACATCGCTCCAATATACGCAATGGTAAATTAGAATCTCCGGTGGCGAGGCATTTTCTTGAGGCATGCCATTCTATAAGCCAATTGAGATTTGTAGTAATTGAGGTAATAAAACCACATAAACGGGGTGGCAATATAGAAAAGAGAATGTTACAGCGTGAACTCTTTTGGATTCACCAGTTGCAGACCAAACACCCTGTAGGTATGAACGAAGACATGGATTTTTCTGTCTTCTTTTGATTTTATATGTGACATACATATATTGATTTTCCCCTTTCTTTGGGTTTACTGAGCAATGATATGGATTTTTTATGACATACATATGAGGTAATATGTGTGTCTTGGTGTCTTTATAAAAAAAAAAAAAAAAAAAAAAAAAAAAAAAAATCACTAATTTTATTATGCACTAATTTTGTTGTTTTCTCTACTGCAGATGTTACTATTGGAGCCTCCAGCGTTCCTCCAGCGTTGTCATGATGATGCCACTTTTAATCCTTTTGTTCCGCGCACATCTACTTCCGGCCGCTATATATGCGGCTGACGCCGCACTGAATATTACTATGATCTTCTTGTACTGTCGCCACTTATAGGCGCCGCCATCTTACTGGTTATAAACACTGCCGCACTTGTTCCCGGATATGGCGTCACGCACGGCCCCGCGTGCCACTTCCGGTCCGGGTTGGCAGTTTTGCCATCCGGATCTACACTGGCCGGGACCGTGCGTGACAGCCGCAATGACGTCATCGGTAGGCGCCATATCGTGCGCCGCTGATGGGCGCCATCTGATCTGTACATGCTGGAGGCCCATTCACTATAAAAGTATGGCTGCATAAACAGGTGACACCGCATCTCTTGAGAAAGGCCTGACCAGGCCGAAACGTCGAGTTTGTATCTGTTGTCCACCCGGTATCCTAGCTTGCTGCTCGTCTTTGTAAGTCACTTCTCTGTGATCTCTGTATTTGCTGCGTTCTATGATATGTTATGTTGTATCAGGTCCACGGGTAATCTAGTATTGCTATGCACTTTAAAATGTTCTACTTGCTGCCTGTCAGATCCGTGTGACCTGTTATATATGCTGGATATCTTCTGTGTTCTTTATTAATCTGCGGTCTATTGCTATACATTGTAATATGTTGCTAGTTTGCACTTGTATATATTGCTTCACTTTTCTGTACACTGTATATATATTCACCAGCATTAAAATAACGCTATTTGGAATGCAGCATTGTGTTTTGGGTGTTCGATTCTCCTATTTTCTTATATAGACTGTTCCCCCATGTGCAAAGAGTGGTTGCACATTGGAGTCTCAGAACCCCTTCCTCTTTGGCTTATGCCTTATGTTAATTATACTTCTTGAGTTTTCTAGATTAAGTGTGCTACAACCTTTGTCTAATTGTACATTCTTAGGCTTAGGACACAGGGACGGAAGAACAATATCCTGATTCAAATGAAAAGCAGAAACAACCTTAGGAAGAAAGTTCGGTTTGAACCGAAAGACCACCTTGTCCTGATGCCTCTCAAAGTAGGGCACCTGAATAGACAAGGCCGCCAACTCCGAGACACGCCGAACCGAAGTGATCGCTACCAAGAAGACAATCTTCTGAGTCAGGGTAGACAAAGCAATATCTTGCAAAGGCTCAAAGGGAGGAGCCTGAAGAGCAGAGAGAACCAAGTTCAAGTCCCAAACAGGGAGTAATGGCTTCCTGGGAGGCCGCACATGCGTAACCCCCTGGAAAAAAGTTTTAACTAAAGGAAGAAGCACAAAACGCTTCTGAAAAAAGATAGATAAGGCAGAAACCTGCCCTTTCAAAGTACTCAGCTGAAGGCCGGAGTCCAGCCCTGATTGTAAAAACTCCAGAATCCTGGAAACCGAAAAGACCCTACAAGGCAAGGACCTAACCTCACACCAAGCGATATAGGCTTTCCAAGTCCTATAGTAGGTGATAGAAGAAGACCTCTTTCGGGCACGAATCAGAGTCTTAATAACCGAGTCAGAAAGACCCTCCTCCTTTAAGATGGAGGTCTCAGCGGCCAAGCCATCAAAACCAGCGTTGGTAAACTGGGGTAAGACAGCCGACCCTGAGTGAGCAGATCGGGCCGAAGAGGCAGAATGAGCTGATTCCCTGTCAGCCAAACGATGTCTGCGCACCATACTCGTCTTGGCCATCTTGGGGCCACGAGAATGGCGGACACCCTTTCCAGAACCAGCTTCCATACCACCCAGCCTAGCACGGGTATCGGAGGAAACAGGAACCCCGGGTCCCCCCAGCTCAGGGATATGGCTTCCGCCGCCAGAGGATCCTGGGAGAGCGACACAAAGATCGGGAGCCTGCAATTGTGACGAAAGGGAAACAGGACCACCTCCGGTGTCCCCCACCGGAGCGGACTGCAGACTGCCGAGAGACAAGGAACATGTGCCTTCGCCCAGGTCAGATCAGGGACACCACTCTGAGGGCACCCAGACTGCAAGTCCCTCCCTGATGACTGATGTAAGCAACCGCTGTTTGATTGTCCGAGCGAAGCTGAACCAGAAGGCCCAGACCCTGATGAGACAAAAGAGCAAGAACCAGACGGAAGGCTCTCAGCTCCAGAACAGACGGCCGAGGGTTGGAAAGAAGGACCCAAGCCAACTCCTGAATCAGACAAATTTTGGACTGAGCGAGAAACACCCTGTGTTGACCGGAATCCGACCGCATTCCCAGAAAGGACACGACCCTGGCCGGAGCAAAGGAGGACCTGGGAAGGTTGAAAAACTTCAGATGCAGGACGGGGCAAGCCGACCCGTCCTTCTTGGGGGCTGCGAAGAGAATGGAGTAAAAACCGAGGCCCACCTCCCATGAAGGAGGGCGAGACTCGAACTCCGGTTTGTAACCGGGCGACACCCCCTCCCAGATCCATGTGTCCAGAATCTCCCGGCCTTAAACCAGGGAGAAGTGTCGCAATCGTCCCCCCACCCACACAGGTGAGGGCAGCCCCTCATTGCTGAGCAGGCTTAGCAGTAGGTTTGGGCTTGGTGCCCCAGGACTGACCGGGACGGCCACGACCTCTTCCCCGGGACCAACCTACACCCCCGGTAACGGGAAGGGAAGCCCCTCTGCCCGCTCTGGCTCCTCGAAAGGAGGGTCTAAAGGAACTCGCACCCCGAAAGGAGCGACGAGGCTTCTTGAATTGAGGCAACTTACCATCCTTGGTAACTGCATCCAATTTCTCACCAAAAAGGCGTAAACCTAAGAAAGGTAGCGCTGTAAGCGCCCTTTTAGAGTTAAAGTGGACCAACACCCAGGATTTTGACTATCCTGGGTTTTGGTCCACTTCAGGGGGGCACCCCGATTAGGGGTGCCCCGCTGTGTAAAACCCCCCAGAAACACCCCAATACTCACCTCACAACGCTCCCACGTGGCCGGGTGACAGCGACGGACAAGCGCTGACAGCGACGGACAAGCCAGTGTGTCCGCCGTCGCCTCCCGCACGTCACTCTCACAGCGCGCGCGCCCGCGCCGGCCATTCACAAACGGCCGGCGCGGGCGCGCGCACGACTAGAGGGGCGGGCGGGCGGCGGCGGCCGCCGAGGTGGTACGTTTTTGCGGGGTTTTCGGGGGGGTCCCTCACCGCGGGACATCCCGATCTCGGATGTCCCGCGGTGAGGGAGGTGATCGGTCCGGGAATCTTATAGATTCCCGGGCCGATCACCCCAGGGTGTTGGTCCACTTTAAGGTCCGCCGTCCACTGGCGCAGCCATATAGACCGACGAATAGCCACCAGCAATGCCGCTGTCCTGCTACTCGTCGCAAGAGCATCGTCCTGAGCAGTCAGGACAAAAGAAACAAACAACTCGCACTGCTTGAGAGAACTAAACATATCACAAGCGGGATCAAGATCTGCGAGCAGATCCCTAATAATGGATCTAACTGCCAGCAGAAGAAGCACCGAAGCACAAATTGGCCGTAGTGTCAACCCGGCACTGATAAAACCATGGCGAGCCAATTGATCAACCCGACGATCCTCACCATCCTTAATGGTAGTGGTGCCAGAAAAGTGCAACGCAGCCGAGCCAGTCAACCCTAACACCGGGGTATCGACGTCGGGGGGCACTGACCAAAGCTTCACCAAGTCCTCCGGAAAGGGATAAAGCTTATCCCAATTAGGAGGAGTTCCAACCAGGCGCGCGGGTTGTTCCCATTCCTTAAGGACAACGTCAAACAACTCACCCTTTGGCAGAGGGACCACCGCAGGCGGATCCAAGGCCAAAACTTTAAACATTTGAGCCAAAATGGAAGGAGTGTCAATAGACACCCCCACAGCCTGATCACCAGCAGTGTCAAACAATAGCTGGTCTGCAGGCTCATCCGACTCCTCAAGGAGTTCCCCCTCCTCAACAGAGGGACAACAGGGGGACAATCGGACCAATCCAAAAATTCAGGTACCTCACCCTCCGAAGCAGGCACTGCCGGAGAAAGGTGCTTCCGCTTTGCCGTAGCCTTCTGAGCCACTGAAGCGGAAATTATTTTCTCGAGGTTGGCCAACCGCGCATGCACCCCGGAATGCGAATCCCCATTTTTGACAATGTCACACGGGGTCCGGACTAGGTTGGGGGGGATAGGGGATGACGGAAGTTGCGAGGAGCCAGAAGCCGGAGCAACGGACTGGCGCGCAATGTTCTGCCTTGCACATGGAACGCATAATATGACATCATCGCCTGGGAGCGGAGCCCCACAAACCCAACACAGCCTGGATAGCCCCGAAGAGCCATTTCCGGTAACGTTGCAAGCCTCCATATGGTGAATTTGTGGTATTCGCAACAACCCAGGCTTTTACGCATTAAGCGACCCGGGATGCCCCTTTGTAATTAAAGTCCCGGAAGTGGGAGGATTTTTTTTTTTTAAGCCTAGGAAAATCCCAATTTAGAGACTTAGACTAGCCAGGTATAACAGACCGGGAGAGCCACTGCAGCGCCCCGGCCACGCCCCCTTGATCACCGAGCGAGGTCCCGCCCCCCAGTGACGCGGCTCGCCCAATGGCGAGACCGCAATCAAAAGAGGGAAATTTGAAAGTGCAACACAAAGGCCCCAGCAGCCCAAGCCACGCGCCGCCACCGCAGCGCTGACACCTGCCAAAGCACTTCCACACATAACATCAAGTAAAGCACCTCATGCAACACGCACCCCCCCCCCTTTAGCAAAGGGAGAAGGGACCGAGCGGGAGAAAGTGACCTAAAGGGAACATCGGGACAGGGGCATCCCAAATCCGGATCACCATGCCGGATAGCCGCATTGCCCCACAAGTGGGGTCGAGCGGAGGAGATAAGCTCCTAGGCACCTAAAGTGCCATCTACCTTTGCCCAGCCAGCAGCCTAGGCTGGGAGGCTTCCGTTTAACTAGGCATAAACAACACAAAAGAACTGGGCAGAAATAGACCAAAAGGGGATGCCGGGTTTGACCCCGGCTACCTGCAAGCAGGAGACTTCTTTCTTCTGTCTTGTCGCTTCATGCAGAGAGAAAAAAACTGGTGTTAAGTGGGAGGTCCCAGGTATATATAGGCCGGAAGGGGCTCGTTTTCAAGACTTCTCCCTGCAACGTCGCCACCTGCTGGTGGAGTAACCCGATCGTAAGAATTAAAGGGGAAGCGGGGTGTGTGGCACACTGAGAATAAAAAAAAAAACTGCACATCCTCAATTTCTGATTCCTCAAACAATTTCACCTTAACGGGGAATAATCCGACCACTCATCCTCATCAAAATCCAAAACCGACAAGGCCGCCGACAAATGTCACTTCTTAGCATGGGCCTTTTTGCCCACCGCGCTAGAAATAAATCTCTCAATGCTGGCCAATCTAGCACAAACATCAGAGTGCAACTCCCCGCTAGTGACCGTGTCACTTGGGATACGGATAAGACGGGGAGGGGTAGGCGATGAAGCGGGCGGAGCTGACCCAGACACCTGGGAACCCGACTGCCGCGTTATGGCCTTTTGTGCACATGGTATACAAATCAGCACATTCTCCCCCGTAAGGGATACCCCACAACCCACACACGGCCGGGATTGTCCCAAAGGGAGCCCGAGCCCGGTATCCTGCGGAGCCTCCATATGGTGATTTTTGGGGTAATCGCAATGACCGGAGGGATTTACGCTGGTAAGCAACCCGGGATGCCCCTTTGAGTCCCTGGTGGGAGGATTTATTAGGTGCCCAAAATTACTGCTAGGGACCCAAGGACCGGGAGAACCCCCTTTTTTGTGTGGTCACAGGGAGTTCTCCTGTAAAACACAAGCAGACAAAGGCATAAGCACATGGGCCCACAAAATACATAACTGAGCCAACAGGAGACCTGAGCGATCCCCCCAACAACGAGGGCACATAATGACAAATGAAACGAAAGAAAGGGGCCCCGGAGGGCACTCACGTGCAGGCAGAAGATGGCTGCCACCTCTATCATCACCAGAACCAAAACGAGAGAGGGAAATGAAGGGCGGGCCAGCGCGGATCGCGCGTCACGCCGGCCCCGCCCGCCCTCCCTCCCTCACACAGCAGCGCAGTTCCCATCCAGGAGGCTGTGCACCTCAGAAGAAACGGCGCCAAGCAGAAAAGGGGATGGGCCGCGGCCGCACGCCCGGCCCCGCCCCCTCACGCACCAAGGCCTGAGGGGAAGAAGTTCCCCTCAGGAAACACAGACTCTGATAGAGGCCAGCCAAGTGAACATCAAGCAGCACATCCACACACACACATTCATATGAATAAGGCTAAAGTGATCAGAGCGTGGAGATTGACCCCGATCCCCCCCCTCCCCCGGAGGGATAGTGGAGGGACCCTGAAGGGGGGAATCCCACACAACGTATGTCAGGGATAATAAGGGACAGGGCATCCCAAACCGGGATCACCAACCCGGAAAACCGCCTACCCCATAATGAGGTCTCACGGGGGAGCATGGCTCCCTATCACACCTAAAAGAGGTGAGCAGTTGTTCAAGTTTTGAGAACTTTGCCACTCATTCTAAGATCACTGCAAGAACACTTACCCTACATATATATTGATTCTTCTCTCCAGGCGAGAAAGTCTGTGACCTTACTATCATGCTGTTTCTTACAAAAGGTCGCTGTCTTGAACTGAGGCTACTTCTGTCTTTTGGTCGCACTGAAGAATTATCATGAACTGCTTCTTCTGTATTTGTCTCTTTGTCAATCTTTAAGAAAAAATAAAAAATGTTAATTAAATGTGCATCTGAGGAAAAAAGCATTACAGGTTAAAAGCTCCATAGCCATTTATGGCTATATCCCGTTGTCCCAAGTTTTTATGGTATCTTTTGGTACTAACTGGTACTATTAAAGATGGCTTTTGATTATGAATATCGTTTCGGAAAGAATAGGAAATGTTATGGCAATTATTTAGAATAATGCTGAGGCCATACCAACCACCCTAATTTTTAAGTAGATGTTGACATTTCTTGAACAGATACATACTAGTGTTGGCAGCTCAGTAGCAGGGTGTGGAATATAGGTGGGATCCCAACTGTTGCTTTCCTCATACGTTTCCATCTGTAATTCTGGGTCAGCAGACAACTGCAGTGATGTATGCTGGTGATACTCATCCATATGCTCTGTGGGGCCAGATTCATCAAAAGTATCAAATCCCTCTTCTCCTCGTAGTTCCAACCTAAGATTAAGTAAATACCCCAAAAATCTAAATGATTGTAGACAGAATAAATTAATAATTATTACATTGAAGCTATTAATTTCATATTAAAGCAGAACTAAACTCTTCCCAGCCAGCCTGGGAACTTTAATATCTTCTTAGTTCAATGTGAGTCTTGAATGTCTGCAGGTCGTAGAGAGGCCTTGTGGTGCAAGGTTAAAGTCACTTTTCAACCATAAACAAACAAAAAAAAAAATTCTATGCTCGTCTTAAGCCCCACATTGGTGAATAGCTGCTTGACCAGGGTTGCAGGGCTTACCTCATTGACAGATCCACATCCAGAGACACCCAATTACTGTGCGCCTCTTGCTCGTCCTGCGGTCTCTCTGAGCCACGGCGACTCCCCCTCCATTGCAATGAGGGGGCATGGCAGCGCTGGGATCAGCTGGGCGGCGCTGGATGTGGATCTCACAAAGAGGTAAGCCCTGCAGCCCCTGACTGGCAGCTATGGGCACGTGGGACTTAAAGCGGACCTTCACTCTGAATAAGAGTCTATCTTATATTTTTCCCACACCCTGTACATACAGGTTGTCCACATTAAAAATCATCCTACCTGCATCTACTGCATGTTATGAGCCTTTAAACATCCAAGATGGCGGCTTATGGAAGCTGCCATCTTATCAGGCAGCCTGCAAACAGGAAGTGCCTCCTGACTGTGCTGCTCTGCATTCTGGGACTGCTGACCTTTACCTGACCCCAGCTCTGCTCTGTCTGAGCAAAGCACAGCTATAACCCACCCCCCTGTATCTTATCCCACTCTCCTCTCCTCAGTAAGTGTGATGCTTCTGAGTCAAGATGGCGGCGCCCGTATCCTAAATTCCTGAACAGAGTTGCAGCCCAGTGAGGGAAAGAATAATAATTTAGTGACTAAAAACTTAAAATATATTAATTTTAGATGCTGGGGAACCGTTTTTTAAGAGTTTAGGCTTTTCGTTAAATCACGCTGAAGGTCCGGTTTAAGGAAGCACTATCGCAAAAAATGGCCCAATGATAAAAATCCATATAAATCTGTTGCATGGTGGGAGCAGAAGTCACTTATACACCCAGCCTCAAGAAATTTCCAAAAACTTTTTTTTTTTATTTTAATGGAAGAAAAAAAGGACATCAGGGGTGACAGACTCTGTCACCCCTGATAGACTAAACCCATGAACTCTGGATTTTATTCCTACCAAAACAAAAGAAAACCACAAGCTTGGCCAGAGTTCTGTTCAGTTTGGGTGTATAAGTGACCCCTCGTTATTAGCCAAGGTGTTTATATGGGTTTTTGATATTACACAATTTCCCGATAGTGCTCCTTTAAGGTGAGCATAGCGTTTTTGTTTTGGGCTGGAAATGGTCTTTAAACTTGGGCCTTTTTATAAAGAATTTTAATCTATTATTATTATTATCTTATTTTCTTTATTGCATGGCACGGCCTGCTTCGGTATTCATAACAGTTGGGTTATTCCGCCACAAGGTGGTGCAGTGGTACTGCAGAAAGCTGTGGCATCTCCCGGCCCCCTAATAAAAACGGGATCAACCATAGAGTTCCCAGTGTTTCCTCTGCAGTGGAACTGCAAAGTTAGAAGATGGCTCTCTCTCTTGAGCAGGTGAGTGAGGCAACTAAGCCTGCGGCCCTGCAAGTCTATTTCCACCCGTTTCTGGACCCTCACTGTCTCCCAGCCTTGGCTGACAGATCGGGTGAAGGTAGAAGAGCACTAGGGTCAAGTGCTCCTGGAGCGATGCTCCAAGCCGCAGACCCTGTTACACAAAGGGTAGCCGGCCATAGGCATTATGGTGAGCCTACTAGGAATGCAGAGTTCCTGTCCTGGCTTCTGAGGGGGTAAGTGTTTTGGGGACTGTGTCCCCTTCTTTTCCTTCAGGAGACCTGCCCCCCCCCCTTCTGGCCTGGTTACTCGCCGCTGCCTTCTCGTCTCTCTCCCCCCCCCCCTCTCTGACTTTGTTGGGGGGGGGGGGGGCAGAGGCGAGTGGTATTACTTGTGGTGTTTTGGCCGTTTACAGTGTGTTTTTTGGCCGCTGTGCCGTTTTGTACTGCAATCCGCGGCTGTGGGCACTATAACCTGTGGCGTTTTTGATTTGTCATGGCGCCGTCGTCCCCCCACAGCCCGTCCCTTGAGGTACCTCTGCTGGTGCCATTTTGGATTAGCTGCGCGTCTGGATTCTCCCTTCTGGGCTGCAGCGCTGTTTCCTCTGGTGTGCCGCTTCATCCTGCGGTCTGTGCCTTGGTGACCCGGCGGTGTCCTTGGTTCGTGAGTCCCCCTTGGTTTTTTATTGGTCTAGTGGGGCATGTGCTGCGGGATACTCATGTGTCGTTTTTATTAATGTCTTTCAGGCGGGATACCAGTGGATTGTGGTTTTTCCCGGCTCTACTCCTTCCTCCCCCTCATCCCCTCACCCATTTTTGCTTAGCTGGGGGCATCCCGTGGGAGGGCATCCCGGGTGGCTTTTGTATTAGCCTTTACCCAGCGCTACCCTATTGCACCTGTGTTAATCACCATATGGAGGCTTCTGGGGATAGCATGCTCGGGGGTCCTTCGGGGCAATCCCGGCTGTGTTCCATGTGTGGGGTATCCCCTATCAGCAATGATGTCATGGTGTGTGTGCCGTGGGCTCAAAGTGTCCTTGCGCTCCAGCTTGGCTTGCCTGCATCGCTTCCCAGCTCTGCGCCCCCTTCGGCATCACCTACCCCCCCCCCTCTGCTGCAATTAGCTCCCAGTGAGGGGGATGCTAGCAGGGGGTCACAGTCTGCTATTCCTAGGAAGGCCTCTGGCAAGAAGCGGCACCTGACTTCCACTCCCTCACGCTATACAGAGGAGTATGAGGAATTTGATGTCACTACTGGACGTTATTTCCCTAGAGGAAGGGGAACTGCTTCAGGACTCGGACTCCTCTAGGGACCAGCAGGAGGGTTGTGATCATGAATCTGGGGAGGATTCATGGTATCCTGAGGACACTGATAATTTGCTGTCTCACATTTTTGAAATTTTACACATTGCTGCCCCTGTGGAGGCTAAAAGGAAAGGGGGTGAGCTGTTTTGTCCTAGTAAACAGCGTCTGGAGTTCCCTGAGCAGGGACATTTCACCACTATGGTGCTTAAAGAATGGGAACGTCCTAACAGGCTGCCTGCTGTGCCCAAGGGTTTGGATAAGAGGTATCCCTTTCCTGCTGATCTTGTTAAGAGGTGGTCATTTCCCCCTGAAGTGGACGCTCCCGTGCTAGGCTTGTCAAATACTTCGGTCATGCCTTCACCTGACACTACCACTCTGAGGAACAGTGAGGCCCGGCGCATGGATCAGTTGGCCTGCCATGCCTTTACCTGTGCGAGGGCTGGATTGTGCCCGGCCTGTGCGGCTGCTATTACAGCTATTGCCCTTAAGAAACTGCTCAAGCGTCTCCTTGATGGTGCTACGGATCGTAGCAGGGGGGAGGAGTAAAGGACTCTCTTGGTTTGCTCTGATTTTGTGGCCTTTATCCTTACTGCTATCGATGATGCTGTGCGGCTGAGCGGTAGGGCCTCTGCGCTCTTGGTGGCTATGCACCGCTCTGTTTGGTTATGTCAGTGGGCAGCTGACGCTGCTGCTAAGTAAGCTCTCACTGGACTCCCCTTTGCGGGGCTGCGGCTATTTGGGGAGCGTCTTGATGTTCTAGCCAAGGATGGCAGGCTACCTCAGCGTAGGAGGCAGTCTCGGCCCTTTCGGGGGTCCTCCGTTCCCCTCCCTTTCGTGCTCCCAGAGGAGGCCGTGGCTCCCTCCTCTAGTGGCCGCAGAGACTCTTGGGGCTGTGGCAGATCCCGTGGTCGTCCCGGGCTGTCCTGGAGTAACAAGCCCAAACCCTCTCCCAAGCCCCCTCAGGCATGATAGAGTTTGCAGCCTGGCCGCCCCCAAGATCCATCAGATCCCGGATGTCTTTAAACCCCCTCTCTGCTCAAGGGTTGCTTCTGGCGGTTCAATGCCTGTTAGAGTCAGGAGTCATTTGCCAGGTGCCCCATCAAGAGCGGGGTCAGGGGTACTATTCCAATCTTTTCACGGTCCCCAAAAAGGACGGATCTCTGAGGCCTATTCTGGACCTGAAGGGCCTCAACAAATTTGTCAGATTTAAGCATTTTAGTATGGAGACGCTACACTCTGCTGTCAGTACCCTTCGCCTGGGCGACTTCATGACATCAAGGATGCGTATCTTCATGTGCCTATCTTCCCAGGTCATCAGAGACTTCTAAGGTTCGAGCCGCAGGATCAACATTACCAGTTTGTGGCTCTACCCTTCGGTATCACCTCGGCGCCTCGGGTGTTCACCAAGGTACTGGCGGAGGTGATGGCTCTGCTAAGGAACCAGGGCACACGCATCATTCCTTACCTGGGACGACATCCTGATTGTGGCCAAATCCTTTCCTCAGGCCGAGCAGGACACTCAAATGGTGACATCCACTCTAGGGTCCTTTGGCTGGGTGATGAACTATCCCAAGTCTTCTCTGTCCCCGTCCTTGGTGAGGTCCTTTCTTAGCATGACCCTGGATACCTCTCAGGTCAAGGTGTTCCTTCCTCAGCAGAAGGTGGGGGGTCTTCAGATGCAGGCTCTGGCTCTGCTGTCATGTCCTCATCCCTCCATCCATCAGGGGATGCAGTTGGTGGGCCTGATGGTGTCCTGCTTCGAGGCAGTCCCCTTTGCTCAGTTTCACATGAGACCTCTTCAGTTGCACCTCTTGTCAGTTTGGGATCTGGACCCTGTGTCCCTGGATCAGGAATTTGCTCTGTCATCTCTGGCCAGACAGTCCCTCTCGCGGTGGCTGGACTCAAGGAACCTTCTGGGGGGGGGCAGGACCTTCCTGCCCTCGTGCTGGGAGACTGTCACCACAGATGCCAGTCTGACCGGTCGGGGAGGCTACTGGAAATGCCTGAAGTTCCAGGGTCGGTGGGGCCCACAAGAGGCCCATGCTTCCATCAACGTCCTGGAACTGAGGGCGATCAAGTTGGTTCCTGCTCGCCTAACCACTCACCTTCAGGGTCGGGCTGTTCAGATTCACTCAGACAACCAGACGGTGGTGGCCTACATCAACCATCAGGGAGGGACTCGGAGCAAGCGAGCCTTCAAGGAAGTGTCTCTGATACTGTCTTGGGCGGAACAGAATGTCCCCTGCATCTCAGCGGTATACATTCCGGGGGTGGAGAACCAGGTGGCGGACTCCCTGAGCAGGGGGACGTCTCGTCTGGGGGAATGGTCCCTCAACTACCAGGTGTTTCTCTCCCTGTGTCACCGCTGGGGCCAGCCGGATGTGGACCTGTTTGCGTCCCGTCACAATCTTCCCAGGTTTGTCTTCCTGTCACAGGATCCTCTGGCCTTCGGATGCACTGGCAATGCCTTGGACGGAGTTTCGACTTCCCTATGTGTTCCCTCTACTGGGCAGGGTCATGCGCAAAATTGCCCAGGAGGGGGTGTCAGCCATCCTGGTGGCCTCCTGTTGGCCAAGAAGGGTGTGGTTCGCAGATGTCGTGCAGTTGGCAGTAGACCAGTACGTCTTGCCCAGGGATCCAGATCTTCTCACTCAGGGGCAGCTATGCCATCTCAATTTACAAACGCTGGCTTTAACGGCTTGGCTGCTGAAACCTACATCTTGACAGAGAAGGGATTGCCTGCCTCTGTTGTGGATACCATGATTCGGGCTAGGAAGAAGTCCTCGTCCTTCATCTATTACAGGGTCTGGCATGCTTACATTGCCTGGTGCGAGTCCAAGTCTCTTCCCTGTCAGGTTTTTTCCATTCCCAGGATTCTGGAATTTTTGCAACATGGTTTGGATTCTGGCCTTCAACTAAGTACCCTCAAGGGCCATGTTTCAGCTCTGGCAATTTTTTTCCAAAGATCCTTTGCCAACCACCGGTTGGTTAAAACTTTTTTCCAGGGTGTTACCCATGTGCGTCCACCTCGTAAGCCTATGCTACCAGTCTGGGACTTGAATCTGGTGTTGTCTGCTCTGCAGGGTCCTCCCTTTGAGCCTATCCGTGGGGCTGCTTTGCCCATTCGGACTCTTAAGGTATCCTTTTTGGTGGCTATCACTTCTGTAAAGCGAGTTTCTGAGCTGGCGGCGCTTTCCATCAAACCTCCTTATTTTGAGAGGCATCAGGATAAGGTGGTGTTTCGGCTTAAGCCGGATTTCTTGCCTAAGGTGGTGTCTGCCTTTCATCTCAATCAGGACATTGTCTTGCCTTCATTGTGTCCTAATCCTGCTAATTCCAAGGAGCGGACACTGCATTCTTTGGATGTAGTCAGGGCTCTGAAGTTATATTTGGTCGCTACTGAGCCTTTCAGGAAATCTGTGGCAAGTGGATCCGTCAGGCGGTGGTTCAAGCCTATTCTGCTAAGGGGAAGGAACCTCCCTTTAGAATTACTGCTCATTCCACTCGTGCTATTGGTGCTTCTTGGGCTTTTCAGCACCAAGCTTCTGTTGAACAAGTTTGCAAGGCCACTACTTGGTCTTCTGTTCATACTTTTTCCAAGTTTTACAAGGCTGATGTTAAGGCCTCAGCGGATGCTGCTTTTGCAGGTGCAAGGTGCTTTAGGCGGTAGTGAATTGAACTGCCTGCTGTTACTCATTGGGGATCCCACCCTACTTTTGGACACTGCTTTTGGATGTCCCAACTGTTATGAATACCGAAGCAGGCCATGCCATGCAATAAAGAAAAATACCATTTTGTGATTACTCACCTGTAAAATGGGTATTATAAGTATGTCTCACACCCTGCTTCGGAAATAGTCATTACACTTGGGTTATGTCCAGTAGAGGGCGAACTTCTGCAGAGATGAATAGAAAAAAGGAAGCCCCTCCCGGCCCATAAATACCCGGGACATCCCACACATCTCCCAGTATAAGAAAGCAGGAACCAGGAAGAGCAAATAAATCTATGAGAAAAACAATATCACCAAACAGAGGATCCAAAATACAACTCAGGGTGGGGCGAAGCAGGGTGTGAGACATACTTATAATACCCATTTTACAGGTGAGTAATCACAAAATGGTATTATTCTAAGTATGTCTCACAACCTGCATCGGAAATAGTCATTACACTTGGGACATCCAATAGCAGTGTCCAAAAAGGGTGGGGATCCCAACAGGCAAAAGTGCACAAATGAAACCCCTGCTGCCTGTAGAACTTTGCGGCCAAAAACAGCAGCCGCTAAGGCCCACACATCAACCTTATAAAAACTTGGAAAAGGCCTGAACAGCAGACCAAGTAGCAGCCGTACAAACTTGTACAACAGAAGCCTGGTGCTAAAAAGCCCAGGAAGCCCCAACAGTACGAGTAGAAAGAGCAGTAATCTGAAAGGGGAACCCTCCCCTTGGCAATATAGGCCCCAACAATGACCAGACATATCCATCTACTAATGGTAGACTTCACACAACAAACAATCATCCAAAAAGAGTGCAGGGCCCTCTCCTTGTCATTGCTAGGCTTAGGACACAAGGAAGAAAGAACCACATCCTGAATGAGATGGAAAGCAGAGACCACTTTAGGTAGGAAATCCGGTTTAAAGCGGAAGACCACCTTGTCCTGGTGTCTCTCAAAGTAAGAGGCCTGAATATACAGAGCCGCCAACCCAGAAACACATCGAACAGAGGTAATAGCCACCAAAAGGGCAATCTTTGGTATAAGCAAAGAAAATGCAAAATTCAAAACCCAGACAGGCACAAGGCTTTCGAGGGGCCGCACATGAGTGACCCCCTGGAAAAAACTTTAACCAAAGGACGAAGAACAAAGGACCTTAGAAGAAAACCACCAGGGCAGACCTGCCCTGTCAAGGTACTAAGCTGGAGCCCCAGGCCCAGACCGTGTTGAAGAAAGTCCAAAATCCTAGGGATCGAAAACACCCTGCAAGGCAAGGCCCTAGCCTCACACCAATCAATATAAGACCTCCACATCCTGTAGAAGATGTTAGAGGAAGATCACTTCCCAGCCCTAACAAGCGTCTGAATCACAGCATCAGACAAACCCTCTTCTATTAAGATGGAGGAGATTTCAGCAGCCACACCGTCAAAGCCAGCGTTTGTAAATTGTGGTATGAACCAAACCTGTCTTGGCCACCCTGGGGCCACCAGAATTGCTGGCCCACCCTCTAGAGCCAGCTTGCGCACCACCTTGCCCACCAAGGGGAGAAAAACTGGTACAGAAAACCCCAGATCCCTCCAGGCAAGAGACATGGCGTGCACTGCCAGAGCCAGAGGATCCTGAGACAGAGACACAAACGGAAGTTTGTGATTGCGACTTGAGGCAAAGAGATCCACCTCCGGAGTCCCCCACTTGTGACAGAGGGACCGGAATACCTTGTGGTTGAGATATCTTTCCCCTCGGCGAGAGGATCCCCTGCTCGGGGAGTCCGCCTCCGTGTTTTCCACTCCCGGAGGGAATACTGCTGAGATGCATGGAACATTGCTCTCCGCCCATGCGAGAATCAGAAAAACTTCCCTGAGGGCACTCCTGCTGCGAGTCCCTCCTTGGCGATTGATGCAAGCGACTGCAGTTCAATTGTCTGATCTAACTGAACCGGTAAGCCCTGTAAGTGATGCGTCAAGCATGACAGAACCAACCGAACAGCTCTGAGCTCCAAGACATTGATGGGGGTGTGAACCTCCTGAGGACCCCACCGCCCCTGGAACTGAAAATACGTCCAGAGACCTCCCCAGCCCGACAGGCTGGCATCTGTGGTAACCGTCTCCAAACAAGGGGCCAGAGAGGATCTGCCCCTCATCAGATCGCTTGGTTCCACTGAAGGGACTGCCGAACCCTGGGAGACATCAGAAAGGACTGATCCAAGGACCGGGGACATCAGTCCCAGATCAGCAATAGATGGAGTTGGAAAGACCTCATGTGGAACTGAGCAAAGGGGACTGCCTCGAAGGAAGCCACCAGCAATCCTACCAGTTTCATCCGTAGCCGGATAGAGGAGCGAGGATTGGCCAGGAGAACACGTATCAGATCTTGAACCCTCTGCACCTTTGGGTGAGGTAGGAACACTCTGGCCTGACTGGTATCCAGATTCATGCCCAGGAATGAGATCTCCCTTGATGGGGAGAGAGAAAACTTGGGGTGGTTGATCACCCATCCGAACCTTACCAGCGTCGTCACCACCCTGGAGTCCAGCTCCGCCTGACATAGTGAAGAAGCTGTAATAAGCAGGTCGTCCAGATACGGCACAATGCGAATGCCCTGGGCTCTGAGAAGGGCCATTATGCCCGCCAGCACCTTGGTGAACACCCTTGGTACCAAAGTCAACCCAAAAGGGAGGGCCACAACTGAAAACACTGATCCCCCACCACAACCTGATAACTCTCTGGTGTGCTGGGTAGAATGGTACATGAAGGTAAACATCCTTGAAATCCATAGATGTCACGAAATCCCCCTGACGAAGGGAATTGATGACTGAACGCAGAGTCTCCCTGCGTAACTTCTTGGTTCAGATGAACCTGTGGAGAAGCTACAAATCCAGAATGGGTCCGATGGCTCCATACTTTTTGGGAACCGTGAAGAGGATGGAATAATAGCCCTGGCCTCTCCCTGAGAAAAGCACTGGGCATATGACCACCATGTCCAGAAGATTTTGCACTGCCAACAGGAGCCCCGGCGCAGCCCGGGGGACCAAGGGGACCCGAGAACCGAAGAATCTGGGAGGAGGCCGGCACTCGAACTCCAGCTTGTACCCAGAAGAGACCACTTCCAAGATTCATTTGTCTATGGCCTCCGGGGCCCAGACCAGGAAGAAGTGCCGCAGCCATCCCCCCACCAGCAAGGGTGAGAGCGTCCCCTCATTGCTGAGCTGTCTTGGCAGCAGGCTTGGGCCTGGAACCCCAGTTAAGGCCTGGCCGAGCGTGTCCTCTGCCTCTGTTCCAGGAATCACCTCTGAAATTAGAGTAGGCAAAACCTCTGCCTGCTCTGGCACCGCGAAAAGAAGGATTGAAGGAGCCTGACAACCCGAAAGGGGCGACGCTGCTTCTTACGCTGAGGTAACTTTCCACCTTTCGCCACTGAATCCAATTTATCTCCGAACAGCCTCATACCCAGGAAGGGTAGCGCTGTCAGCGATATCTTAGCCGCAATGTCAGCCGCCCACTGGCGTAGCCAGACCTATCGGCGAATAGCCACCAGCAATGCCGAGGTTCTACTACACATAATAATCACGTCATTCATAGCAGATAAAACGAAGGTTACAAATCATTTACACCGCTTAAGGGCTGTGAATTCATCACTGGCCGGGTTAAGCTGGGAACCACTCAACAGGCCCCTAACCCCAGACCTGGTAGCCACAGTCACGAGCGCCGAGGCACAAACAGGCCGCAAGACTGAACCCACACTGGCAAAGGCATGGCATGCCATCTGATCAAGGTGTTTGTCCTCACCATCTTTAAGAGTGGCGGCGTCTGGAGAATGTACAACGGAGGTGTTGGACAATCCCAGAACGGATGCATCGACCTCGGGAGGGGACGACCAGCGCTTCACCGCGTCCACCGGGAAGGGATACTTCCTATCCCATCCCTGAGGAACACCGGGGAGCCGGCTAGGCCTCTCCCATTCCTAAAGAATCATGCAATCAAAATGATTCTGATTTGGGAACTCCAAGCGGGGCTTAGAAGTCCCCCAAAAATTCCCCGGAGAAATATCCAGTACCTCAAATAGATGGGCCAGGATCTTGGGGGTGTCCACGGCATCCCCCAGCGCCTGCCCAGTATCGGTATCAAAAAAACGGCTGATCCTCAGCATCAGATTCCTCAAACAATTCCCCCTCCTCGAGTGGGGAATAATCAGACCAGTCAAGGGAATAATAGTCATCAAAATCCAGTACCGGCGCTGCCGGCGACAGATGCCTTCTCTTAGCTGGGGCCTTTCTGGCCGCCACAAGGGTTGCCCCACAAACCACACACTGCCGGGGTTGCCCCGAAGGGAGCCCGAGCCCGGTATCCTGGGAAGCCTCCATATGGTGATTTTTTATGGTAGTCGCAATGACCAGTGGGAATTACGCCAGTAAGCTACCCGGGATGCCCCTTAACGTCCGTTAGTGGGAGGATTTGTAAACCCAAGGGACCCCAGGACACATAACAGAATGGGGGCCCCCGTAAGTAAGGTACACCAAGACAAGCACTCATACATGCAGAAAGTAAAAAGAATGTGGCAAAACATATAAAATAAATATATATATATATTTATTTTATATGTATATATATATATATATATAACATAGTATATAACATTGAAAATAACATAGTATTGTATATAATAATAATATGGCATACTTATTTCTTCATGTAGTAATAAACAGAATGTATGCGCAAGTAGTACACTAATGACAAAAATTGTGGTTTATCTAAATAAGACCCAGAAACCGCAAGATGGGACAATACAATTCCACAGTGTTCTAGGCCACAGCACTGGATAAGGCGCCTCAAGCAACAGTGAACAACAAGCAAAGCCCCGCAGGGCACTCACCGCACAGCGAAAGGCGATCCCCAGCCTGATGGCAGAAGGAAGGAGAAGAAGAAGAAGGGCGGGCCGGCGCGGATCGCGCGCCGTGCCTGGCCCCGCCCCTCCCCATCCTCACCCAGCAAGCAATTCCAGTAACCGGGCGCCGCCGAAGGCGCCAGAGAGAGTGGGGCGGGTCGCCACCCGCTCGCCAAGCGCCCGGCCCCTCTCCTCACAGCAAGGAGAGGTAGAAGCTCCCCTTAGCCTCCTCACCCAGCGACGCCATGACAGGGCGGCCGGCTCTAAAAACGGCCGCCGCATGTATAAACTAATGTTAAAATCACACACACACACTCATACACCAATTGATTGAGGGATTACTTCCCGATGCTCCACATCAACTGGACAAGGGAGAAATCACAGGCCCTCCCTCCCATAGTGAATAAGGGGAATAAAGGAAAGGGAGGGACATGTAGAACATGGGGAAACGGACAGGGCATCCCAAACCAGGGTCACCAACCTGGTAGCCGCCTACCCCTTGTAATGGGGCCTCACAGAGGAGCATGGCGCCTATCAGTACACCTGTTAAGGTGAATCCTACCGTCACCCGGACCTACAGCCAAGGCTGGGAGGCATTAGGGGACTTAATCATAACTAGGTCCAGGCAGAAATAGGGATAAAAATGGCCGGGTGTGAACCTGGCTTACCTGCAAGGAGGAGACTTCATCTTCCAACTTGCTCACCGTCTGCAGAGACGATTACTGGGAGATGTGTGGGAGGTCCCGGGAATTTATGGGCCGGGAGGGGCTTCCTTTTTTTCTATTCATCTCTGCAGAAGTTCGCCCTCTACTGGACATAACCCAAGTGTAATGACTATTTCCGAAGCAGGGTGTGAGATATACTTAGAATAAAGCTATTCTGTGAGTACTCACCTGTAGAATTGTTTTTGTTCTTGCATGGTACGGCCTGCTTGGACCCACCCTTGTTATCGTTATTCTTGGTTGCCTCTTTATGGTGATTTTCTCCCGGCTTCTTGTCTCACTGCTTGTCTACGCTGGAAACTCTATGGTTGATCCTGTTTTTTATAGGGGGCCGGGAGATGCCACAGCTTTCTGCAGTACCACTGTGCCACCTTGTGGCGGAATAACCCAACTGCTATGAATACCGAAGCAGGCCATGCAAGAACAAAAACAATTCTACAGGTGAGTACTCACAGAATTGCTTTTTTCTAATTTAATGGGAGTATGTACAATAAGGGGGACAAGCTTATGTATGTTCAATATATAATTTTCCTCCCATGGACAAGATAGTGTCTTTGGATTATTGTACCAGTATTGATGGGTGATTGTTGGTGTAGTTTTTAATGTGTGTTTATGTTTTTTAATGTAGTGGACCTATAACAATAAAGTGCTAAAAAAATGTTATGGTATTCTCTACTGTGACCTTTTTTAAAGCTCTTTTGTGCCTATTTTTCTTTGGTTTTAAACCCGGGCCTGTGAATATCATATGATATGATCATATTTTGGTCCTCTTCAAAATTCTGCATAAGTTTGGGTTTTATACCAGTCGTGTGATACAGGCCTAAACTGAAAACTTACCATTCCTCTCCTGAACCTGCCTGTTCCTGATCATCCTCATCTGCTTCTACCTCGGCCAATTCCCGCTTCACAGCTTCCAGCTCCGCAGATGTCCTCACAAGCAATGCAGACACAGCATCCTGCAAAAACATTAGAGATTAAACATCAGCAACTGATCATGGAACATATATCAATGTCATAGACTGCATATGACTAATCTTTAACCCTTTAAGTGCCAGCCTACCTGGAGTTTTTGTCACACTCTGTTGCCAGACCATTTTGCGCTCCCCATGTTCAAATGTGATTTTTGAAGGGATTTCCAGGGATTTCCCAGGAAAATGATATATTGTTTTTTTCAGCAGAGTCTAAGCTTTAACATGAAATGTCTTGTTTGTCATTTTTTAGGTGTATTCTCAATACTTTTTGGCGAAATATGTGCAAAAAAATAAAAAAAATACATTTACAATTTGTAGTGTTTTTTTGTAATAAAAAATGTAAGTTTGTCAATAAAATCTGATTGCGTGTGAAACCCCAATTTCTCCCGGTTACAGCAGTACCACATATGTATAGGTAGACACCCTTTCCTGCCCAGGAGACTCCCCCAAACTGAAACAGAGCTTTAGGGGATTTTCAGAAAAAATACAACTGTGATATGCGCTATGCGCACCTTGCAGTTTTTCCAGAAAAACAACCCTTTATATTTGAAATACCCCCCACAAACTATATATTCTCTGGAAGTACACACCTCAGGCTTTCTATTTGTACCAGGCTTGTTGATGTGGCCACAGTTTTCTAGAAGTAATCCCTCAATGTATTCTTTGGTTGCAAAGATTTTCCCTAAAAGAAGGATAAAAAAGCAGAATCAAAGCCACATTTTCCTAAAAAAACTATATACAAACAAGAAAAAACAAGTATAATCTGAAAAAGCAACATCCGCCGAACAGAACGACACCCAACATGCATAGGTTCTGTCAAGGGAAGAGTTGCCAAACACCCCAAAGTAAAGCATGAGCATAACGGTAATTTTTCTTGAAAATTTCAGCTCTGCAGACAAAGTGCGCACCTTGCGGTTTTTCAACCAAAACAACCCTTTACATTTGGAATATCCCCCATAAAACCATATATTCCCTGAAAGTACACATGTTAAGCTTTCTAAGCGTACCCAGCTTGTTGTAGTGGGCCCATCTTTCTGGAATTAATCCCTCAAAGAACTCTTTGGTTGCACAGGGTTTCCCTAAAAAATGTATAAAAAAGCTGAATAAAAAACACCTTTACCTAAAATATAAATATGCAAACAAGAAAAAACAAGCTAAGTCTAAAAGCGCAAGGTCCCCCGAACAGAACAATACCCAACATGCAGAGGTACTATTAACCCTTTTAATTGCCAGCCTACTTGAGATTTTGTCACCCTCTGTTGACAGGTCATTTTTCCCCATTTTGCGCCATGTTTTGCGACATTTTTGCTGGAATTTTCAGGAAAATTATATATATATTTTTTGCAGCAGAGTTTAGGCTTTAACATGAAATGTCTTGTTTGTAAATTTTATTATTAATTTTATTTATTAAGTAAAAAATAAATAAATAAATAAACATTTTTTTTAGAAAATTGCCTCCTTTATTTTAAATAAAAAATGTATTTGATTAGGGAAAACCATATTGCATGTGAAAGCCCCATTTCTACCGATTAGAACGGTACCACATATTTATCGGTAGCCCCCTGTTCCTGCCCAGGAGACCCCCCTAACAAGTAATTTTTAACATTTACAAATAAAATACAAATACCATCCACACTACAAAGGGTTAAATCGAGAAAAAAAATGACATAGGGTCCCCCCTCCCAGGGGAGCCCATTTTTGGGGGGGATTTTTAAGGGTTAAAAACCCTTAAAAATCAAAAAAAAATGACATGGGCCCCCCCTTACCCAAAGTAACCAGCCCGGGACCAGCTATGCAGGGCTTGGAGGAACAGGGCGCAGGGGCCAGCTTTTGTGGCCCCTGGCCCTGCAGGCTACAAGTCCGCATAGCCCGTGGGCCCGGGCTCTTCTGCCCCCCCCCTGGGCTTTGGGGAGGCAGGTAATGGGGGTGCCAGGGGTTAATGGCAAGTCACCGGCTAGCGCAGGTGACTTGCCATCCCCCCAGCCTTGAGAACTGGTATAGGGGTCTCATGGACCCCTTACCAGTTCACAAGGGGTTAAATGTAAAAAAAACACACAAAGAGAAAAAATATTTTATTTTATTATTATTTTTTTTTTAATACTTACCTCCCATCCATAGTGGAGCACTCTGTCCCTCGGCGATCACTGGCTTCTGCTCACTTGCTAGAAGCCTTTTATAGCTGCTGGATGACAGAACACAAAAGGGTTAATTAAAAAAAAAAAAAAAAAATGACAGAGTCCCCCCTCCCGGGGGGGGGGACCCCATTTTTGGGGGGAATTTTAAGGGTTAAAAACCCTTAAAAATCCCCCAAAAAAATGACGTAGGGTCCCCCCCTACCCAGCATTACCGACCCGGGCTAGTGGCCCGGGCCCTTCTGCCCCCCCCGGCTGTTGGGGAGGCAGGTAATGGGGGGCTGGGGGTTAATGGCAAGCCACCCACTAGCTGCAGGTGACTTGCCATATCCAGAGCCTTGTGAACTGGTATAAGGGGTCTCATGGACCCCTTACCAGTTCACAAAGGGTTATCTGAAAAAAAAAAAAAACACCACACAAAGTATTTTATTAAAAAAAAAAAAATTTGTTTTACTGTACTTACCTCCGATTGTAAGCTCCTTTGTCCCGCGCCGCTCTGATGAAAGATGCCGGTGATCGGCATCCAGAGAAGGGGGAGGCAGGAGATCAGAGGATCTCCTGCCAGCTCCTTCCCCGTTGCCGATCACCGGCATCTGACAGCTGAAAGAGCTGACGCCGGTGATCGGGGCTGGGATGACGTCATAGCCCCGCCCCCGCTTGGCGCGAGACGGAACGGGATGACGTCATAGCCCCGCCCCCGCTTAGCGGCAAGATGGCGGCCGCCATCGAGGAGGAGAGAGGAGAGAGCCTCCCGGGCTCTCTCCTGAAGATCGGTAAGTCCTGGGGGAATATCGGAGGCCCCCCAGGTGAAGAGGAGGGACAGCGGGAGCCAGCGCACACGCAGGTAAGTGAATGTCATTTTTATTTTTTTATTTTTTTTACAGTTCGCAGCTGCTGCTGCAGAAGCGGGGGGGGGCGGCCTATTCCGGGGGCTCTCCTGGAGCCATCCGACCCCCCACGGGGGATCGGATGGCACCAAATTAAAGAGGAGACCCGGCCGGATCCAACGAGGGGTCAGGTGAGTATTTCTTTTTTTTTTTTTTGCCCACTAGCAGGGGTAAATGCCAGGCACGTAAATTTTACGTGGCTGGCACTTAAGTGACAGAGAGGCAACCACGTAATTTTACGTGGCTGGCATTTAAAGGGTTAAGTGAAGCTCTATTCAACTCCTGTCTAAAAGCCTGGGAAACAAAGCAGCTGATTGTAAGACACCAGGCTTTTCATTTACATTGCTGCTACAAAGGGAGATGCAAGGAGTCTGCTGTGCCCCTCTGGGAGGTAAATATGTTACAAACACAAAGTGACTGCATAACATTTAATATTGCAAAGTTTTGGTGAGGCTTTCAAGTAAAGTTACAAGGAGGATTCACATATCACAAATACAAAGCCACAGTAGGCAGCATGCCATATAATTTATTACAGGTCATAAAGCAGATACCCATCATGTCAAACAGTTTGACAAGGGGCAGCGGTGCCTACATAGTAGCTCTTTCTATGAAAACATGCCTTCCCATATTTTCACATAATGAAAATCACACAACCAGGTGTGCACTGCACCACAACAGGTGCTATCACAACAACAGTAAATGTATGTGACTAAACAAAAAGTCATGTCACATATCACGCTCCTCAAAATGCTAACCCAGACCGTGAATAAAAATAAGCTTAGCTTCCTTACCTTCACATTGAGCCTGCACCAGGAAAAATACCATTTTGTGATTACTCACCTGTAAAATGGGTATTATAAGTATGTCACACACCCCGCTTCCACTATTCATGACATATGGGTTATGGTCCAGTAGAGGGCGAACTTCTGCAGAGATGAAAGCAAAAAATAAGCCCCTCCCGGTCCATAAATACATGGGACCTCCCACACATTCCCCAGTATATGACAGCAGTAAGGGGACCAGTAAGAGACAATAAAACATTCTTAACAATAAAAGGTTCACCATATAAAGGATCCAGAATACCAAAGGGCGGGATGAAGCGGGGTGTGTGACATACTTATAATACCCATTTTACAGGTGAGTAATCACAAAATGGTATTATTCCAAGTATGTCACACACCCCACTTCCACTATTCATGACATATGGGACATCCAATAGCAGTGTCCATCATGGGTGGGGATCCAAATACAGCAAAAAATGCACCAAATTAAACCACTGCAGCTTGCAGAACCTTGCGGCCAAAAACAGCATCGGCTGAGGCCCGCACATCAACCTTATAAAACTTGGGAAAAGTATGAACGGAAGACCAAGTAGCAGCCTTACAAACTTGTTCAACAGAAGCCTGGTGCTGAAAGGCCCAGGAAGGACCAACAGCACGAGTTGAATGAGCAGTGATCTTAAAAGGAGGAACCCTCCCCTTAGCGGAATAGGCCCCAACAACGGCATGACGTATCCATTTACTAATGGTAAACTTGGCTGGTGCCAAACCTTTCCTGTGCCCGGAGGGCACCACGAACAAGGCGTCCGACTTACGAAAAGGAGAAGTAGCAACCAAATAGTACTTCACATAACGCACCACATCCAAAGAGTGCAAAACCCTCTCCTTGTCATTGCTAGGCTTAGGACACAAGGAAGGGAGAACTACATCCTGATTTAAATGGAAAGCAGAAACCACCTTAGGAAGGAAATCTGGTTTAAAGCGAAAAACACCTTGTCCTGGTGTCTCTCAAAGTAAGGGGCCTGAATAGACAGAGCCGCCAACTCAGAGACACGCCGAACAGAGGTAATAGCCACCAAAAAGGCAACCTTTTGAGTGAGCACAGAAAGTGCCACATCCTGCACTGGCTTAAAAGGAGGCCCCTGGAGGGCCGAAAGAACCAAATTTAGGTCCCAAAGGCTTTCTAGGGGGCCGAACATGAGTGACCCCTTGGAAAAAAGTCTTGACCAGATGATGCAAAGTAAAGGACCTTTGAAAAAAAAAGACAGCCAGGTCAGAAACCTGACCCTTCAAAGTACTGAGCTGGAACCCCAGATCCAGGCCGTGTTGTAGAAACTCCAAAATCCTAGGAATCGAAAACACCCTGCAAGGTAAGGCCCTAGCCTCACACCAGTCAATATAGGACTGCCAAGTCCAATAGTAAATGTTAGAGGAAGACCTCTTCCTAGCTCTAATCAAGGTCTGAATAACCGCCTCAGACAAACCTTCCTCCCTCAGGATGAAGGTTTCAGCAGCCACACCGTCAAAGCAAGCGTTTGTAAATTGGGGTAACGTAGTTGACCCTGAGAGATCAGATCCGGAAACGGGCAGCCTGTACTGTTCTACCCTGTACTGATCTACCGTGTTACTACGTCTGCGAACCAAACCTGTCTTGGCCACCAGAATTGCTGGTGCCCCCTCTAGAGCCAGCTTGCGCACTACCTTGCCAACCATGGAGAAAGGGGGAAACAGGTACAGAAACCCGAAATCCTTCCAGGCAAGGGACAAGGCATCCACTGCCAGGGCCAGAGGATCCTGAGACAGAGATACAAAGGATGGAAGCTTGTGATTGTCCTGAGAGGCAAAGAGATCCACCTCCGGAGTCCCCCACTTGTGACACAGGGCCCAAAATACCCTGTGGTTGAGAGACCATTCCCCTCGGCGAGAAAACCCCCTGCTCAGGGAGTCCGCCTCCGTGTTCTCCACTCCCGGAATGTACACTGCCGAGATGCAAGGAACATTGCTCTCCGCCCATGTTAGTATCAGAGAGACTTCCCTGAGGGCACTCCTGCTGCGAGTCCCTCCCTGGTGATTGATGTAAGCTACCGCAATTCGATTGTCTGATCGAACCTGAACTGGTAAGCCCTGGAGGTGAAGTGTCAGAACCAAACGGATAGCTCTGAGCTCCAAGACATTGACGGGCATGTGAGCCTCCTTAGGACCCCACAACCCCTTGAACTGATGATCCTTCCAGAAACCTCCACAGCCCGACAGGCTGGCATCTGTGGTAACCGCCTCCCAACAAGGGGCCAGAAAAGATCTGCCCCTCAGATTGCTTGGTTCCAGCCACCACTGAAGGGACTGCCGAACCCTGGGAGACATTGAGGATTGGTCAGGAGAATACGAATCAGATCCTGAACCCTCTGCACCTTTGGCTGAGGTAGGAACACTCTGGCCTGACTGGTATCCAGAATCATGCCCAGAAAAGAGATCTCCCGTGATGGGGAGAGAGAAGATTTGGGGTGGTTGATCACCCATCCGAACCTTTCCAGCGTCGTCACCACCATCCTGGTGTCCAGCCCCGCCTGGCATAGGGAAGAAGCTGTAATGAGCAGGTCGTCCAGATACGGCACAATGCGAATGCCCTGGGCTCTGAGCAGGGCCATTATGCCCGCCAGAACCTTGGTAAACACCCTCGGTGCAGAGGTCAGCCCGAACGGGAGAGCCACAGACAGAAAATGCTGACCACAAACCTGAGAAATCTCTGGTGCGCTGGGAAGGTCGGTATCTGGAGATAAGCATCCTTATCCTTATCCGTCTATGGACGTCATGAAGTTCCCTTGACCAAGGGAACTGATGGCTGAGCGCAGAGACTCCATGCGGAACTTCTTGGTTCTGATAAACCTTTTGAGAAGCTTAAAATACAGAATGGGTCTTACTGAACCATCCTTTTTGGGAACCATGAAGAGGTTGGAATAGTAGCCCCGGCCTCTCTCTGAGAAAGGCACTGGGCATATGACCTCCATGTCCAGGAGATTTCTCAGCCAACAGGAGCCCCTGCGCAGCCCGGGTATCCGAGGGCACCCGAGACCTTAGAAATCTGGAGGAGGCTGGTATTCTAACTCCAGTTTGTACCCGGATGATACCACTTCCAAAATCCACTTGTCTGTGACCTCCTGGGCCCAGACCTGGAAGAAGAGCCGCAGCCGTCCCCCCACCCGTAGGGGTGAGGGCGCCTCCTCATTGCTGAGCTGGCTTGGCTGCGGGCTTGGGACCCCAGGTAGAGGCTGGACAGGCACGTCCTCTGCCTCTGTTCCAGGAATCACCTCTGAAGCTAGAGTAGGCAAGACCTCTGCCCACTCTGGCACCGCGAAACGAAGGATTGAAGGAGCTTGCCCCCCGAAAGGAGCGACGCTGCTTCTTACGCTGAGGTAGCTTTCCACCTTTCGCCCCAGAATCCAATTTGTCTCCAAACAGCCACGTACCCAGGAAGGGCAGAGCTGTAAGTTATTTCTTGGCCGCAATGTCAGCCGCCCACTGGCGTAGCCAGACCGATCGGCCACCAGCAGAGCCGAAGTTCTACTACACATGGTAATAGTGTCGTCCATAGCCGACAAAACAAAATTCATGAACATTTCACACCTCTTAATGGCTGTGAATTCAACGCTGGCCAGGTTGAGCTGGGACCCATTTAACCAGTGCTGTGGAGTCTGAGTCGAGGAGTCGGAGTAAATTTTGGGTACCTGGAGTCGGAGTCGGCAAACAATGCACCGACTCCTACTAAATTTTGATTGGAATTTAAAAAAGCAAGTTTAAATGTCCCAATTCACAAAAAGTTATAATTAAGGACTCCTCTATTGTAAGAATAAAGACCAATGCATGCAGTGTCTCACTCAACCGCAAAACGAACACGTTAAGTGACCGTGAAGAAGCATGGATGACACCAGAAGAATTCAAACACCACATTATTGAAATGGTGGTAAAGAATAGTGTACCGATATCCTTCTTTTCACAGACAGCCTTTTTGGGCCTAAATGGAGAAATGGCAAAAAAACTTGGTGTTTCTCTGGAAAGAGAAAGTATAAGGAAACTTATAATTGAGGAGGCCAAATATAAAAAAGAACTACAGAAAGTTCTGAAAGGACGTTTTGTCTTCCTTAAAATGGATGCATGCACACGTCACAGAGTCAATTATTTTGCTATTAATGTTAGATTTGTGGATGAAAAATACCATTTTGTGAGTACTCACCTGAAAAATGGATATTGTTGGTGTGCCACACACCCCGCTTCACTTCTTAAATATTCATCCATTAATGGGTTAATCCACCGCCAGGTGACGTAGTGCAGAGAGGAAGTCTTGTAACGAGCCCCCTTCCGGCCTATATATACCTGGTACCTCCCTTCAATCACCAGTATATTTAAAAAGCAGAAAGACAAGGTACCAGTATTCCACCGGTAATCTCAAAAATCAATTTTGATATATAAATAAAAAAGGGCTTCACCGTATAAATGCTTCGGTAATACCGAAAAGGGTGGGGGTGAAGCGGGGTGTGTGGCACACCAACAATATCCATTTTTCAGGTGAGTACTCACAAAATGGTATTATTCTTGGTGTGCCACACACCCCGCTTCACTTCTTAAATATTCATCCATTATTGGGACATCCAAAAGCAGTGTCCACAAGGGAAGGGCATCTCAAGGCCAGGTGAAGCATAACTTAAATGACTGCAGTCTGCAGAACTTTGCGGCCAAAAACAGCATCCGCTGAGGCCCGCACATCAACTTTGTAAAACTTAGAAAAAGTGTGAACAGAAGACCCAAGTGGCGGCCTTACAAACCTGTTCAACAGAAGCTTGGTGCTGAAATGCCCAAGACGCCCCAACAGCGCGAGTGGAATGAGCAGTGATACGAAAAGGGGGAACTCTTCCCTTAGCAGAATAGGCCGCAGTAACGGCCTGACGTATCCACTTGCTAATGGCAGATTTGGCTGGTGCCAAACCCTTCTTAGGCCCATGGGGCACAACAAAAAAGGAATCCGTCCTACGAAAAGGAGACGTGATAATCAAGTAGTACTTAACACAGCGTACTACATCCAAACAATGCAAAACCCTCTCTTTGTCATTCTTAGGATTAGGACACAAGGAGGGAAGAACAATATCTTGATTCAAATGAAAAGCAGAAACAACCTTAGGAAGAAAGTCTGGCTTGAACCGAAAGACCACTTTATCCTGATGCCTCTCAAAGTAAGGCGCCTGGATAGTTAAGGCCGCCAACTCTGAGACACGCCGGACAGAAGTGATAGCTACCAAGAAGACAATCTTCTGAGTCAGGGTAGACAAAGCAATATCTTGCAAAGGCTCAAAAGGAGGAGCATGAAGAGCCGAAAGAACCAAATTCAAAATCCCAAACCGGGAGTAATGGTTTCCTGGGAGGCCGCACATGCGTAACCCCCTGGAAAAAAGTTTTAACTGAAGGTTTAAGCGCAACACGCTTCTGAAAAAAGATAGATAAGGCAGAGACCTGCCCTTTCAACGTACTAAGCTGGAGACCAGAGTCCAGCCCACCCTGAATAAGCGTAAATCATATGTTTCCCTCACACTGTACATACAGATTACCCACATTAAAAATCATCCTACCTGCATCTACTGCCTTTTATGGAATCACAGGCTGCCTGCAATCAGAAAGTGTCTTCTGACTGTGGGAATGCTGTCCTTTTCCCGACCCCAGCTCTGCTCTGTCTGTGCAAAGCACAGCTATAACCCGCCACCCTGCACTTCTGCCACCCTCTCTTCTCCTCTGTATATGATGCTTCTGAGGCCTAGTGGGGGAAAGAATAATAAGCAAGTGACTAAAATCCTAAAATATATTTTAGATGCCGGGAAATCGTTTTTTAAAGGTTTGGGCTTTTCATTAAATGATGCTGAAGGACCGGCTTAAGTTTTGACAGCCCATGCCTAAACCACTTCTATGTTTCCTCATATGACTGCCAATCACATGACTGCTGATGGCCAATCTGGTTCACCTTAATGCTGTCAGTGGTCACATGATGAGCAGTCATACGAGGCAATGTGGAAATAAGCTTATAAAGGGCAGGTTTCTCTCCTATTGAATCTTGTATTCAGAATATACATAGCAGAACCTTATGTGGGAATATTGTTTTCTTTATTTCCTTGTTAGTGTGTGTAGATATTACTTAATATGTTCTTGTTGATCCCTATTCCTAAATGCTTCTCGCTGGTAAAAAATTACTAGTATATACATGGCGACAATAAATTCAGGCTCTGTCTTTAAAAATTACTTTGTACAGTGCTACAGAAGTTGATCGTGCTTTATAAATAAATCATAATAGTAAGTATAAACTCCTCAATAACTACAAATGCCTTACCATATTCTCTGCAGCAGCCTGTGGCTTGTTAGCCTCTAAGGCTGACTTTTCAGGGAGCTCCTTTTGACGACGGGTGGGTCGGCGGGGCATCAAGTTGTGCCATCTAGTATATCCTTCATTCATGAAAGAAACATCAGCTAAACTGATCTGGATTCCAGCCTGCAATGAATGAACAACAATGCCATTTTTTTTAACACTGAATTTCACGTAGCTGACATTTTCCCCTGTTTAAAAGGCAAAGAAGAAAAAACGGGGGTCTCCTCTTAGCCTGGCAATTTGAGCCCCCCCCCCCCCGGGTTTTCAGGAGGACATCCACTCCTTAGGTATAAAAGGACGCTTCCGGCACCAGAGAGATGTCAGAAGCCGGCTGGTGATCGGTGGAGGGTGGGTGCAAGGACAGGGGACTTTTGTTCACTGCATCTGCACCTGGCTTTCACTGATCACTGACCTCACAGCGTGGGACACTGATCAGTGGTGGATCAGAGGTAAATTAAGAAAAAAAAAATATTTTAATAAATGCCTTTTATGCTCTCTCTGATATGCGGGATGGAGGCCGCTCCCTGGTCTACCAGACCACATAGCTGGTGTCCACGCTGGTTAATGGTGCCCACGCTGGTTATACTGGGAAGGGGGACCCCCCATGCTGTTCTTTTAAAAAAATGTTAAGGGTTTAACTTTATTTAGATCCTAAAACGTATGGTCCTCATGTTGAAATAGAGTGTTAAAGGGGTTTAAAGTAAAAAATTACTTTAGGTAAGTTTAAATCATCCCCAGAGCATACAGACTTTGTCTGAAAGCTGTCTTTCTATCCCTTTCTCCCCCTATAACCAATCAGGTTTGCTTCACATGAAGGTGCTGTACATGGGACGCCCCAGAGTAGGGGTTTACACAGACCTTTAGGTTCACTTACAAGCTGACTAAATGTCCATTAAATTTTGTTAAATTAGTTAAATAATAAACCGCTGCATGCTTATCAAAGACCTACTTACCTTATCTGGCTGTCCGCTCCCAAACACGGCGCTCCCGCCTCGCCATCTGGCTGCACTCAGGAGGTTATGTATCCCACAATCTTCCCGGATGCAGCCTCGAGGTTGCGCCGGCTGCAAAGATTAATTCATGATCAAGGCAGCGGCATGAACGGGAGCAGGTGACGTCAGTTACCCGAGTATCCACAGCTACTAATTGGGCAATGCAGAGCACTGGTTCTGCAATGCTCAAATTCGGAAATGAAAGTCCTACCACTGGAAACATACATCACCTGTATGTCTTAATTATCAAAGGCTAATACATTTATACATTTTATAGGATGAAATGGTGAAAATTGGGTAAACCATGACTTTTGACAAAACATAGAAACATCCAGGTTATAGTTATTATTGTTATTCTTTTTGGGTCTATGAATATATAAGTAGAATAGAATTATATAATCCTAATGACTTATTTCATTATACTCTGTAAATGGATAATTAGGAAATTCAGTATGCTTTTACTGCGCTGCCAATGGTTATTTTCATGCACCGGCAGCTTGACAGTGTCTGAAAGCTGTAAAGATGCGTAAATTGAACGCTACTTCACCAGTAATACATCTCAAGGGTTCTCGGCAAAAGAATGAAAGCACAGAGATAAGTGAAGATGTATGTCATATACCAGACACTCTTCTCGATGGCTCCTTCCAGCTGAACACATGTCCACTCTGAGAGTCTTCTGCTGCAGAGCACTCTGTGAAATGGAGACCCTGAAGAGCTCGTTGAACACCACCGTCTCTGCTGCTGAAAACACTTTTGTCCGAAAGAGGCAGCTTATGTCATTTGAAGATGGAAGAATGGCAACCCGGATATACCTGTATTTAAACAAAGTAGTATTTAGATATACTGTAGGTCTCACAAGAAACTTGGTCCATCACTCACTTTCTGTACTTAGATATTAGAAAAACATTGTTCTCATAACAGATGTTCATTTAAAAAGTAATCAATGATACTAAGGAATAACACAAATAGTAGCTACTAAGTTACATCGCTCCTCCCAACCACCACCAGAAAGACGTCCCTATATGAACCTTGGATGGGGAGTTAAAAACAAATGTAAAAGTGTCCCCTTTGAAAATGCTCTCCCCCTCTACAGTGCCAGGTAGCCACCCTCTAATGGCAATGCATATTATTTTGGCCAAAGGAATAAGCTGGTCCAAGGCTGGGACAAATTGTAATTGGGTGAAACCTTGGTCAAGGGTTCCCTCTGCTCTGATTTCATGCCACTCACAGCCATACATTGGCTGTAGAATGGGATGAAGCACTATTATGATTTGGCCTGCAGTAAGGGGGTGGGGATTGTTCATTCCATAATTTAATGTGATACAAACATCCTAAAGTTAAAGGAATTTCATTTGGCTTACCTAGCCACTAATATATATTTCTAGCAGGGGAATTGGCCATCTGAATGTTAATGCTTCCTGGCAATGCCAGCTTTTTCATTGACTAGAGAGGCCCCGGATGACATAAAATGACATTCCTCAAGCATGGATCTCAAATACAAATCCTGCCAGAACATTTTTAGCTGCCTGCTTCCAGAAGTGCACCTCTGATGCAGCACCAGTGCAGGTTTGATTAGGATTAGACTGGTCTACGGGCCTTCTCTCTGGTCATGCATAATCACTACTGGCCTCACTATTGGCCCGACAAATCTATGACACAAGAGGATAAGCTGGCAATGCCTACTGGCTGCAGGTAGGGGAGGGCGTGCGATTAAAGGGATCCTGCATTAGAGAAACAAACTGTTGGAAGATGATGGCTTGGCAATTTCTGTTCCAACGGTTAGTTTAGCAGCCTTAAAGCGGCGCAACACCAGTTTCCGCGCTAACGGGTGCGGGTGTTGGTCTGTCGGCATAAGGACAGTCTAAGGGGGCATCCGGGATGCTCGAGCCCCCCACTCGCAGCACCCGCAATACTTACATTTAACTGTGAGCCTCGTTGGGAACACAGTCATGTGATTAGTCGCTTACGCTTACGTGGGCACTGGGTCAATAGTGGGCGCTGAAAAGCCCCTGTCCACTTCAGCTCCAGCGGCCAATTGTGCTTCTGCATTTCCATCAAGGCTCACTGTTAAAAATAAGTACTGCGGACATTCTAGGGGGCGCTGGGAGCGGGGGACTCCTTATCCCCCTCCCTCAGACTGTTCTTATGTCGGCGGACCAACATCCGCACCTCTTTAGCGGGGGGAAATGGGGTCTCTTACCTGGAACAAGCATACCTCAACTGCTTTGCACACCTGCTACTGAAAATGATATTAGCAATGTCAGTTTCTATAGATGGAAGCAGTTGTCAGTGTTTGAAAACACAAACACTGCAAAATGCTACTGAGCTGGCAATGCTTCTCTGCCCCCTTTAAATTTTCCCTATAAAGAGGAATGAAACATTTTGGTGCTCAACACAGTGCTTATAAAGCTTTTAATCCCCAAGAAAAAAAGTGCGTGTGTGTTGCTGAAATCACAAAAGCCTATATGGAGATGAATAAAGATAAATCAGAGATCAACCAGAACAGCAGTCTCCACTGTATACGTTTTCTACCCTTTTAATGTGTAAATCCAGAGCTACACAAAGCACTTATTACTTCAGAGAAATTCTTCCTTTAACTTGACACATGAAGGAAACACTCTTCCTCTTTATCTGAAGGTTGTTGAAGTGAATAAAGGAATCCTACCCCTGTGTCTCTAGTCACACTGAACAATGACATATCTAAAAAGACAATGAGGATTCCTAGAATTATACTATTTGTAAAAGGCCATTACATGGTACTAATAATGTAATGTTTATGTATGTAGTGCAAAGCGGTTCAGATGTAAATGTAGGCGTATAGCTATTAGCAATAAAATCAAATCCCCCAGCGATAAATCAGATGTGGGGAGTTCGATTAAAAAGCACTAATGGCTCGACCCCACGGCAGCTCTCCCTGAATTTGCCACGGCCCCAGAAAACTTGGCTGACTCCTAGTCACCAAGTCACTACACAGCAGCGTCACCAATGAAATGTAGTTATCTGAATTATCTCTGGTATCAAAAAATGGAAAGTGGTACTTGGTGAAAAAAGGTTGAGTAGCCGTGCTCTAGATCAATGAGCCCATAAAGACAATTCTGTAAGATTCAGTAGTAGTCCTGGGGGGGTTCTAGAAAGTCTATTGCTTGGCTTAAACTCCATCTGAAATCTTGGGATTTGAATATGCTTGCAGCAGCGTGCAAACAGAATAAAATTGTAATGAGCTAGGATTCTGCAGGAACCCTGCCAAAAGCTGGTGTCTGGCTACACATGTCACAAAGGGGTTGTAGATTTCTGAGGCAACAGTAGTAACATTTTGTGTCGAATTTGGGGAAACTACTAGCTATGATAGTTGTGTTTAGCTGAGCCTGAGACATCCAAGAAGCCTGGTAGCAATTTACACTGGACTATTAATAAGGGTCTCCTGGTTCAACTGGCATAGTTCCAAATGCAACAGATATTACATATAATATACCAATGCTGGAATGAAAAACGACATTGGGGATATATAAATCTAACATGGCATCTATGGCTTCATTATTCAGGCTCTCCATTGTCCCTATGCTAAAGATTACTTAGTGGTGATGTTTAACATGCTCAACGCATGGCTCTCGCTCTAAAACAACTGGTGTCTAAGGACCAATAAAAGTACAGTACTTGATATGACTGACTAAACGAAAATGATGGGGCATCTGTAGGCCAGGTGTTACATCGAAGTATACGACTATGGGCCCAGAAAGATCCTAGTGTATACATTGTCAGCACCTTGTGTATCATTTCCATGTTTTTTAATCTATAACACTACAAGCATTGAGAAGAGTAGCAAAGTGAATCTATAACAGTTAAGGTTAAAGAGGAGCAACCACCAGCCTAAAGGCCAAAAGACTCCATGTGGGGTATTCTGATTTGGGATGCCCTGATGTGTCAAATCCCCAGGATCACCCAAAAAGCTAATCTTTCCACCGATCCTGTAGCACATGCACACGTTTCCCTCTATCTGTGCATACACGTGCCAACCTTTTGTAAACTGATTGTCTGGCCACACAGTATTCCCATTGTGTGGCGCTACACATGACAATGTTCTAATTTCTTTTACTTTTTAAACACAAAGCTATTGCCAGAGTAATGATACATTTTGTAAATGGCTGCTACAGTTAAGTGAGCTAGTGGAAGGTGCTGGCACTGGCACGCTCCCCATTCAGATTTACTTGCCCACTTATTGTAAAAAGCTGAATGTAACACTCCTTAAATGCCCGGTGGCATAGGCATTGGCCATGGGATTGCAGGAAAAGTGATTTTACTCGGTCCCAGGGGATACACACAGAAGAGCATTCTGAATCAGGATGCCTCAGGCCGGGATAGGTTTTGCTTCGGCACTCTTCTTAAAGAGTAACAGAAGTTGTACTTTAAAAAGGACCACATTTGACACTACCTCGACCAGTGAGCTGCAGACCTCCACTCATTTTTAACAGGAGGTCCAGGTTACCTTCTAGAAAACCTCTTCCTGCTGCTTTGCCTGTCTGTTTACTCCTGCATAGTCTATTTTCAGCAGAGGTAAGGAAAATATGCTCAGATTTTACACTTAGCCAACAAACTTTGGAGAGATAAATCACTACCAATGCTTGTAACAATGTTTTTACTTACACCCTTGAATCATACTGGACCCGAGAAGGATGGATTCTTGATTCACCAATTATTATCACAAAGCTGGAGTGTGCTGCATCGTATCTAGAGACATTATAACGAGAACATTTGTGTTACCATTGACATCTTACAAGTCGCTTTTTCAATGGTTTCAAGCTCATCGAATGCATCGTCATAGAAGTACTATATGCCACTAAAATACCGGCTCGAAAAAGTAAACAAATCTTTATTGTTATTGCAGGGTTTAGATCATATCCCTTACATACACTTGTGTTTAAGAAGTGAACCAAGGCACTTCTTTCTTATCGAACTTTTAAATTCCCCCAGGCAAACTGCGGGCTCACAATTGGCTGACAGCGGTCACGTGAGCCGACTAGGACCAGCGGATGGGAAAGAGGATGTGACTCTGGCCTACATGACTGCCGGTGGCTAATCGCAGGGCCTCATTACGCCCAGGGGACTGAGGTTCAGTTAAGGATTGAGGGCGCTGTGGGGGTGCTCCAGGGTGTCAACTAGACACCAGTCTCAGCATTGATTTTGTGGCTTGCATCAGGGGGGAGGCGCTAGAAGAAATCCCCTTTCCTTTCTATGACCAGAGCAAAGGTCAGGCCCACCTGCCATTTTTGAGATTGCAGTTTGGCTGATCTAAAGAATGCCGAATGACGTGACCCAGCTCCAATGGCTGCATCTCCAGCTTCCCTGTAGACTGCAACGTGCTCTTGCCCCCAGACTCTCTGAATGACTTGGTGCATGAGGAGCCGGGGCAGGCTTTTGGTCCGGATTTGGAGTCTTTGAGACTCCAGGAGAGTGTTGTGTTGCTTTAATTAAAGAAGTCTGAGCTTTTTGTAACCCTCCAGCCATCCCACCCCCGGTGAGTTGTTTATTATGTTACTACCCAAATAGCACAGGGGAAGGGAGGAGTGGGTGAAGTGCTTAGACTTTCTCTAAGTAAAATATAGTATGAGGTCCTAATTCAAAAGAAAATTAAAGGTTCTTACCTTAGAATCAGCTGAACTTCAGCTGCCCCAAGAACTGGATATTCTTCATTAAATGTCACATCCTCACAAGGTCTAATTGATAAAAAAAAGAGCACGTGAAAATGGATGCAAGACAAAATACAGCAATTTGTTTAATGGCTTTACTAATTATATACAGTAATTGCAAATATTTGTCATATGTAAATAGGTCGGTTATAGAAACTCAAATATCCGATTATTGAAAGTCATTAAGCAGCCCCCCCCCCCAAAAAAAAAAAAATACAACCCTGAAGTACTCACCTGTAGAGTTGGTATTATATGCAAACAGCACGTCCTGATCCAGACATAGTCCTTACATGTGGGTATACCTCCGCCTTCAGCGCCGTGCACTGCAGAACATGAAGAAAACAAGCTCCTCCCGGCCCTACATATACCGGAGGACCTCCCACAAATCCCCAGCATTGAAAAGCAGTGAGAAAGAGAGGCCAGGAGAAATAACCACTCAAAACTGGCAAAAAAATATCAAGTATAACAATCACCAAACAGGGGATCCAGAACAAAGTGAAACCAGGGTGGGGTGGAGCAGGACGTGCTGTCTGCATATAATACCAACTCTACAGGTGAGTACTTCACAGAGTTGTATTATTCTAAGCAGACAGCACGTCCTGCTCCAGACATAGTCCTTACATGTGGGACATCCAATAGCAGTGTCCGTAAAGAAGGGTGGGATCCCCAACAGAAGGCAACAGCAAGCCGTTTAAACAACTACGGCCTGCAAAACCTTGCGGCCAAACACAGCGTCAGCTGAGGCCTTAACATCAACCTTGTAAAACTTTGTAAAGGTGTGAACCGAAGACCAAGTAGCGGCCCTGCAAACTTGCTCCACAGAGGCCTGGTGCTGAAAAGCCCAAGAAGCCCCAACAGCTCTAGTAGAATGAGCCGTAAGACGAAAGGGGGGAGTCTTCCCCTTAGTAGTATAGGCTTGAACCACAGCCTGACGAATCCATTTACTGATGGTAGTCTTGGCGGGAGCCAAACCTTTCCTAGGCCCGTGAGGCACAACGAAGAGAGCATCCGTCTTCCTAAAGGCCTGAGTGGTAACCAGGTAAGACTTGACACACCTAACCACATCCAGGGAATGCAAAACCCTCTCCTTAGGGTTACTAGGATTAGGGCACAAGGAAGGAAGTACAATATCTTGATTCAAATGAAATGCAGACACAACCTTAGGCAGAAAGTCTGGCTTGAAGAGAAACACCACCTTATCCCGGTGTCTCTCAAAGTAGGGAGGCTGAATAGACAAAGCAGCCAACTCAAGACACACGTCTAACCGAGGTAATGGCTACCAGAAAGACCACCTTGAGCGTGAGAACAGCAAGAGCCGCTTCATGAATAGGTTCAAAAGGAGGACCCTGCAGGGCCGACAAAACCAAATTCAGATCCCAAACAGGAACCATAGGTTTCCGAGGGGGGCGCACATGAGTGACCCCCTGAAAGAAAATCTTGATAAGAGAGTGCTGGGCAAACGTCTTCTGAAAGAAGATAGACAGGGCCGAAACCTGGCCCTTCAAAGTACTAAGCTTCAGACCTAAGTCTAGACCATGTTGTAAAAACTCCAGCACCCTGGAGACTAAGAATTCCCGGCAGGGAAGAGACCTGGATTCACACCAGTCAATGTAGGCACGCCTTACCCTATAATATATGGCAGACCATATGGCTTGGACCATGGTAGCCACTACAGAAGCGGACAAACCCTTTTCCTTTAAAATGGTGGTCTCAATAGCCAAGTCGTCAAAGCCAGAGTTAGTAAATTGGGATGGCGTAGAGACCCCTGAGTTAGGAGGTCTGGAATCCTTGGTAGATCATACTGATCTACTGCCATTTGAACCACGTCTGCGAACCACACTCTTCTTGGCCACCTTGGGGCACCAGAATCGTGGGTACCCCTTCCAGAGCGATCTTGTGTAGCACTCTGCCCAGAAGGGGAATTGGTGGAAATGCATACAGGAGCCGAAACTCCCTCCAAGACATTGACAGAGCATCTGAGGCCAGAGCCAGAGGATCCTGAGACAGGGATACAAAGCTCGGGAGCTTGTGATTGTGACGGGACGCAAACAGATCCACGTCTGGGACACCCCAACGGTGACACAGGGACTGAAATACCAAGTTGGAGAGGGACCACTCCCCCTGACGGGACGACCCCCTGCTCAGGGCATCTGCTAGCAGATTTTCCGCCCCCGGAATGTAAACAGCCGATATGCATTGAACATTGGTCTCTGTCCATGTTAGAATCAGAGACACCTCCTGGACAGCACCCTTGCTCCGGGTTCCTCCCTGATGATTGATGTAGGCCACCGCCGTCCTGTTGTCTGAGCGTACCTGAATCGCCAGACCCTTCAGGTGCTGGGTCAATTGTTCCAGCACTAACCTGACCGTAGATGGGCCTCCTGAGGGTCCCACCTCCCCTGGAAACGCAGGGACTTCCAGAAACCCCCCAGCCCGAGAGACTGGCATCCGTTGTGACCGTCTCCCAGGAGGGAGCCAGGAAGGATCTGCCCCTTGTCAAGTTCCCGTGGTCCAGCCACCACGCCAGGGATTGTCTGGATTGGCTGGACCACGGGAACTTGACAAGGGGCAGATCCTTCCTGGCTCCCTCCTGGGAGACGGTCACAACGGATTCCAGTCTCTCGGGCTGGGGGGGATTCTGGAAGTCCCTGCGTTTCCAGGGGAGGTGGGGCCCTCAGGAGGCCCATCTACGGTCAGGTTAGTGCTGGAACAATTGACCCAGCACCTGAAGGGTCTGGCGATTCAGGTACGCTCAGACAACAGGACAGCGGTGGCTCTGCCTGCTGCAAAGACTGAGATGAGAAGAGTATATCGTCCAGATAGGGCAACACCCGTATGCCTTTTAGTCTCAACATAGACATTACTCCTGCCAGCACCTTGGTGAATACCCTGGGGGCCGATGTAAGACCGAATGGCAGAGCCACAAACTGGTAATGCTGATCCAGCAGCGCAAATCTGAGAAACTTTTGATGCCCTGGGAACACCGGAACGTGCAGGTAAGCGTCCTTGATGTCCACAGATGTCATGAAGTCCCCTGGGCGCAACGAGGCAATGGCCGAGCGCAGAGTTTCCATACGAAAATGTCTGTTTCTCACAAATCTGTTTAAGATTTTTAAATCCAGAATGGGTCTGACTGACCCGTCCTTTTTGGGCACCGTGAACAGGTTGGAATAAAACCCCACGCCCCTGTCTTTTGAGGGGACCTTGCAAATGACCCCGAGGTCTAGAAGGTCCTGCACCGCTAGCCTCAAGACTTGAGCTGAGGCAGGATCCTGTGGGATTCGGGACCCGACGAACCTGGGAGGGGGCAGTACAGCAAACTATCTTGTAACCGGAGGACACTACCTCCTGAATCCACCGGTCTGGGACGTGGCGTCTCCAGACATGTTGAAAATGCTGTAGATGTCCCCCCACCCAGACGGGCGAGGGCGCCCCTTCATGCCTGGGGGGTCTTGGGAGGGGCTTTGGCCCCCAGGAAGAGCTGGGGCGGTGTCCTCTGTTCTTGTTCCAGGAATCTGTGCGAGCTCCGGCGAAGGACACCCCTCGTCCCTGTTTAGCCCCACGAAAGGGGGTCGAGTGGGAGCTTGGGCCACGAAAGCGCCGAATCTGACGCTTGCGCTGGGGTAGCTTGCCCCCTTTAGCAAAGATATCTAACCTTTCTCCAAACAGGCGCAGCCCTTTGAAAGGAAGCCCCGTAAGAGCCTTCTTGGCGACATTGTCAGCGGCCCACTGGCATAACCAGACCGCACGGCGTATGGCTACCACCAGAGCAGAGGATCTAGCACTCAGCTTAATAGCATCGTCCGATGCAGACAGGATATAATTGATAAAAGTCTCACAGGTAACCAAAGCATTGGCGGCATCAGATGGCAAGTCATCCGCCCCTTCAAGAGCAGTCTTAACCACAGTCCTGAGCGCCACCGCCGTGATGGCTAAGGCGCAAACCGGGCGGAGCGACGCTCCCCCAAAAGCAAATGCATGACAAGCCAGTTGGTCGACCCGCCGATCCTCCAGATCCCGCAGTGTAGTAGTGTCAGGGGAGTGCATAATAGAGGTATTGGACAGACCAAGGATCGGGGCATCGACTTCGGGCGGCGAAGTCCAACACTTGATCAGGTCGGCAGGGAATGGATACTTCTTATGCACAACTTTAGGGACTCCCTGGAGTTTGCTGGGATGTTCCCACTCCTTTAGGATGAGATTATTAAAATGAGTTTGTTCAGGAAACTCCAATCGCACCCTAGCGGTATGAAACAGGTCACCTCTTTGCCGAGGAGCCGCAGGCGGGGGAGAGAGGGATAACACATCAAAGATCTGGGCCAGCAATCTGTCAACGTCATCCTGGGACCAAAGATCAGAACCAGATTCATCCTGACTCCTGGACTCGTCGTCATAGGACCCCGAGTCAGAAAACAGTTCCCCTTCCTCTGAGGGGGAATGTGCATAAGACAGATGTAAGTCGTCAGATTCTACAGGAAGAATAGTAGCTTCAGGATTCAAATGGCGCTTCTTGGCAGTAGCCTTGCGCGTCAAGGAGCCAGCGATTAAATTTTCCACGCTAGCCAGTCTAGTGGCAAAATCAGCATGAGAGTCCCCACTAGTGTTGGGGGTTAGGCTCAGGCTTGGGGGAGTAGGAGAAGCAAGGCGAGGTGCGGGCCCAGCCTCGGAAGAGGTGGGGAGGCCAGATAGCGCCTGCTGGGCACAAGGGACGCAGACCCGTGCATTGTCACCACTGCTAGGTAAGACCCCACAAGCTGCACACAGACGGGCTTGTCCCGAAGGAACCCCGTTCACAATATCCTGAGATGCCTCCATATGGTGATTATTATATTTAATATGCCAGTAGGGATTGACTCTGTAAAGCAACCCTGGATGCCCCAAACACCCGCTGGGAAGTGGGAGTGATTTGATTAAAATAGTCTGGACCGGATGCTAAGCCGGGCCGGGAGAAGCCACCGAAATTCGCGGTCTGAAAGACACAAGGGGAACAGAGATGTCAGAGCCAAGCACGAAGAAGCCAAAGCTAGGAAAGGAATCGCCCATGAGGGCACTTACAGAACAGCGAGGGGAGGACCGTCTTCACCACGCGCATGTGAGAAGGAAATGGCGCCAAGCGAACCTCGAAGGGCGGGCCAAGACGCGGAACGCGCCAACCGAACCACGCCCCCCCTCCGGAGAGCTTGAAGCTCGAAGGCGCGCAGCCAATCAGAAGCGACAGATATTGTCAGGGAAAAATCACCTCAGAGAATTCTGACAGGGTGAATACCGTGATAGAACACCAAGAGTCAATCGAATAGAGCCGAAGTACGCGCCAAGAAATGCAATGAAAAGCGCTGCGGAAGCTAAAGGTTGAAAGTGAAGCGCGGCTCTGACTCCGGTACCCCTTAAGACAATGGGTGACTAGTGTGATTAGGGCAAGGGTTAGCCATCATACACACGACCCCCCCCCCCCCCTCTTTTTTCCCCCACTAACGGGGAAATTAGGGAGGAAGGTGATCCAAACTACTGGGTTCACCGCTACACCGGGCGAGGGGCACTAGTGCGGGAGGGGCATCCAATTGAAGGCTCACCATACGCCTTAACCGCCTACCCTATGGAGGGGGATTGCGGTGGAGTCTAGCTCCATAAGCACCTTAGGTGCTGCCTACCTTCACCCGACCAACGCAGCCCAGGCTGGGAGGCATATATTCACAATGAGGACGGGTGGAAATAGTCCTGCAGGGCCTCGGGCTGTCAAGCCCCGCTCGCCTGCGAGAGCGTGATACTTCATGTCTTCGCAGTTTCAGCACTGCAGAGAAATCTGGGGATTTGTGGGAGGTCCTCCGGTATATGTAGGGCCGGTAGGAGCTTGTTTTCTTCATGTTCTGCAGGCGGAGGTATACCCACATGTAAGGACTATTTCTGGAGCAGGACGTGCTGTCTGCTTAGAATAACACTCATTTTTAACCTTAGACATTTACTGGATTGCCCAAACCGAGTCCTGTGCTATGACGTGCCCTCTTCCATTGCCATAAATGGAAGGGTGTGTGCTGTAGGTCCTGTGATGGCGCTGGGTGGTCCATCAGGTCTTTTGACTGGACGCCAGCAGCTTAAAAAATACAGTTTTGTGAGTACTCACCTTTAAAACGGGTATTATGAGTGTGCCATACACTCCACTTCCTTCTTCATGACATCTGGTTATTCTCCAGTAGAGGGCGAACTTCTGCAGAGATGAATATGCAAAAAAGAAAGCCCCCTCCCGGTCCATATATACCTGGGACTTCCAACCAATTCCCCAGTGTACAAAAGCAGTAAAGGGACCAGGAAGAACCAAATATAACGGTAACAAACAAAACCAATGGCTCACCATATAAAAGCTCCAGAATACCTGAAACAAACTAGGGTGGGGTGAAGTGGAGTGTATGGCACACTCATAATACCCATTTTAAAGGTGAGTACTCACAAAACGGTATTATTCTAAGTGTGCCATACACTCCACTTCCTTCTTCATGACATCTGGGACATCCAATAGCAGTGTCCGTCATGGGTGGGAACCAGAAACAGTAAGGAATGTACCAACTCAAACCACTGCAGCTTGCAGAACCTTGCGGCCAAAAACAGCATCCGCTGAAGCCCACACATCAACCTTGTAAAACTTGGAAAAGGTATGAACGGAAGACCAAGTAGCAGCCTTACAAACCTGCTCATCAGAAGCCTGGTGCTGAAAAGCCCAGGATGCACCAACAGCACGAGTGCGCAGTAAACCTAAAAGGGGGAGTCCTCCCCTTAGCAGAATAGGCCCCAACAATGGCCTGACGAATCCATTTGCTAATCGTAGATTTAGCAGGAGCCAAACCTTTCCTGGGCCCGCAGGGCACCACGAAAAAAGCAGAAGGAAGAAGTAATCACCAAATAGTACTTCACACAGCGAACATCATCCAAATGCAGAACCCTATCCTTGTCATTGCTAGGCTTAGGACACAGGGAAGGGAGACACCACCTTAGGAAGGAAATCCGGCTTAAAAAGAAAAACCACCTTATCCTGGTGTCTCTCAAAATAAGGGGCCTGAATCGGCAGGGCCGCCAACTCACTGACACGCCGGACAGAGGTAATAGCCACCAAGAAAGCAACTTTCTGAATGAGAACCGAAAGAGCAATATCCTGTAACGCCTCAAAAGGAGGACCCTGCAGAGCCGAAAGAACCAAATTCAAATCCCAAACAGGGACTACAGCCTTCCGAGGGGGCCGCACATGCGCGACCCCTTGGAAAAAAGTCTTAACCAGCAGGTGTAAAGCAAAAGACCTCTGGAAGAAAACCGACAGAGCAGAAACCTGTCCTTTCAAAGTACTAAGCTGGAACCCAAGATCCAGATTATGCTGAAGAAACTCCAAAATCCTGGGTATAGAAAAAACCCTGCAAGGCAAAGTTCTAGCCTCACACACCTCCAAGTCCTATAGTAAATGCCAGAAGAGGACTGCTTCCTAGCCCTAATCAGGGTATGAACAACAGCCTCAGACAAACCTTCCTCTTTCAAGATGAAGGTTTCAGCAGCCAAGCCGTCAAAGCCAGCGTTTGTAAATTGGGGTAAAACAGATGACCCTGAGATAGCAGGTCCGGCAGCAAGGGAAGCCAGTACTGGTCCACGGCCATCCTTACAATGTCTGCGTACCAAACGCTTCTTGGCCACCTTGGAGCCACCAGAATCGCTGGTGCCCCTTCTAGAACCAGTTTGCGAACTACCTTGCCCAGCATGGAGACAGGTGGAAACAGGTACAGAAAGCCCAGGTCCTTCCAAGCCAGTGACAAGGCATCCACTGCCAAAGCCAGGGGATCCTGAGAAAGAGACACAAAGGCCGGAAGTTTGTGATTGTGCCTCGAGGCAAAGAGATCCACCTCCGGAGTCCCCCACCTGCGGCAAAGATCCAGCAAAAACCTTGGGGTTGAGAGACCACTCTCCGTGGCGAGAGGATCCCCTGCTCAGGGAATCCGCCTCCGTGTTCTCCACTCCCGGAATGTAGACTGACGAAAGGCAAGGAACATTGCTCTCCGCCCAGTGCAGGATCAGAGAGACTTCCCTGAGGACACTCCTGCTGCGAGTCCCTCCTTGGTGATTTATGTAAGCTACTGCCGTTCGGTTGTCCGAACGAACCTGAACCGGAAGACCCCGTAAATGTGGGGTCAGCCGAGCCAGAACCAGTCGAATGGCTCTGAGGTCCAAGACATTGATGGGGGTGTGAGCCTCCTGGGGACCCCACACCCCGCTGAACTGATGACTCGTCCAATAACCTCCCCAGCCCGACAGGCTGGCATCCGTGGTAACAGTCTCCCAACAAGGGACCAGAAAGGATCTGCCCATCACCAGATTGCTCGAGTCCAGCCACCACCGAAGGGACTGCCGAACCCTGGGAGACATCTTGAAAGGTTGATCCAATGACTGTGGGCTCCTGTCCCAATACGTCAATAGGAGAAGTTGAAGAGATCTCATATGAAACTGTGCAAACGGCACCGCCTCGAAGGAGGACACCATCAGACCCACCAGTTTCATCCCCTGTCGGATAGAGGGGCAAGGACTGGCCAGAAGAAGACGGATCAGGCCCTGAATCCCCTGCACTTTGGCCTGGGGCAGAAACGCTCTGGCCCGACTGGTATCCAGATTCATGCCCAGAAAGTAAATCACTCGAGACGGGGAGAGAGAAGACTTGGTGCGGTTGATCACCCACCCGAACCTCTCCAGGGTCGACACCACCTGGTGGGTGTCCAGTTCCGCCTGCTGAAAGGAAGAAGCTGAAATCAACAGATCGTCCAGATAAGGCACAATGCGAATGCGCTGAGATCTGAGCAGAGCCATTACGCCCTCCAAAACCTTGGTGAAGACCCTCGGTGCCGAGGTCAGACCGAAGGGAAGAGCTACAAATTGATCATGTTGATCCTCCACCGCAAACCGGAGAAATCGCTGATGTGCCTGAAAAATTGGAACATGCAGATACGCATCCTTGATGTCTATGGACGTCATAAAATCCCCTTGGCGAGAGGCTCTGGCCCCTCTAAAGGAAGGAGTGAACGAGCCCGCCCCCCGAAAGGGACGGCGCTGCTTCCTCCGCTGAGGTAACTTACCTCCTTTAGCAACAGCATCCAATTTATCTCCAAACAGCCGCGCACCCAAGAAGGGGAGAGCTGTGAGCGACTTCTTGGCTCCAACGTCCGCTGTCCACTGACGGGAGCCAGACCAGTCTGCGCATGGCCACCAGTAAGGCTGACGTCCTACTACACACGACAAAGGAGTTCCATCGCAGCCATGACAAAATCCATGAACAATTCACACTTCTTAAGTATAGGGAACTCAGCGCCATTTGGATCAAACTGAGCGTTATTCAGCCAGTCCCTGATAAGGGACCTGGTAGCAAGCGACACCAGGGCAGATGCACTAACCGGCAGCAGGGCCGAGCCCACGTTGGCAAATGCGTGGCACACCATCTGATCAAGGCGCTTATCCTCGCCATCCTTAAGGGAGGTGGCGTCAGGGGTGTTCAGCACAGAAGAGTTGGTCAAACCTAACACAGGCGCGTCGACCTCGGGAGGCAAAGACCAGCGCTTGACCGCCTCCACCGGAAAAGGATACTTCTTATCCTATCCCATCCCTGAGGCACACCAGGAAGCCGGCAGGGCCTTTCCCATTCTCTAAGTATCAGCGCATCAAAATGCCCCTGGGTAGGCAATTTCCAGACGGGGCTTGTGAGCCCCAAAAAATTCCCCCTTCTTAAGAGGGGGCGCCTCAGGTGGATCAATATCCAACACCTCCAATAAATATGACAAAACAGTGGCCGTATCAATGGCATCTCCCGGTGCCTGCCCGACATTGGAATTCCCAGGCTGACCATAGTCAGCCTCTGAATCCTGATACAATTCCCCCTCCTCTAATGGGGAATAATCGGACAATTCAGCGGACTCGTCGTCAATATCCCACAAAGGCTGGGCCGACGACAAGTGTCTCTTTTTAGCCTGGGCCTTCTTGCCCACCATGCTAGCAATCATTTTCTCTATGCTGGCCAACCGAGCCCAAACATGAGAAAGCGACTCCCCACTGGTACCAATGTCACTTGGGGTACGGATCAGGTGGGGAGGGGAAGGCGATGAAGCGGGAGGAGCCGACCCAGAAGGCTGGGTACCAGACTGCCGCGTTATGGCCTTTTGTGCGCATGGTATACAAATCAGCACATTTTCCCCCGTAAGGGACACCCCACACCCGGCCCGGATTGTCCCAGAGGGATCCCGAGCCCGTTATCCTGCAGAGCCTCCATATGGTGAATTTTTGTGGTCAGACGCAAGACCGTAGGGAATTACGCATAAGCAACCCAGGATGCCCCTTAAAAGTCCTGGTGGGAGGATTTTTGGGTGGACAAATTTTATATCTAGGGACCCCAGGACCAGGAGGGACCCCCTAATATGAACATATACAGGGCCTGTAACACACAAATAAGCCACATAAGAGCAGAGTATATATATATATATATATATATATATATATATATATATATATATATATATATATCTCACACAGCCAAAGACTAAGACCAGTGGGGGCCCCCGCTACATAAGGGCCCCCACGCACACACACCAGCTGAAGAAAATGGCCATCAGGCCCTTACCACCCCGAGTGCAATCTGCCTGTCAGGAAAGATGGCCCCCACGCTGCCTCGTGCCTAGGAAGGGTGAGCAGGGGGAGGGCGGGCCAGCGCAGAACGCGCGTTTCCCGAGGCCACGCCCCCCTCCCAGGAACGCGGACCCCTAGCAACGAGCCTGTAATCGCGCCAAATAAGGGGGCGGGGCTACCGTGGCGAGAGCCCAGCCCTGCCCCCTTCCCAAACGCAGCCTGAGGGGGAGAAGCTCCCCCAGGCTGAAGTAAAGCATTGAGGCCAGAACTGTATGCACGCACACACACACACACACACAAGTAAAAACACTGACAAGGTATGGGTAAAATGAAATATAGGCCAAAACGAAATATTAGCCCCCCCCCGGAGGGGAATAAGGGACCCGGAAGGGGGGAATCCAGCCAGGAGCCATAAGTCTAACGGGACGGGGCATCCCACACCCGCGGCTAGCGGGTGACTTGCCATTAACCCCTGGCCCCCAAAATTACCTGCCTCCCCAAAGCCCGGGGGGAGGGGGCAGAAGAGCCGTGGCCCTAGGCTATGACGGCTTGCAGCCGGCAGGGCCAGGGGCCAGTAAAGCTGGCCCCTGCGCCCTGTTCTACAAGCCCCCATAGCTGGTCACAGGCTGGTTACGCTGGGTAGGGGGGACCTCACGCCATTTTTTTTATTTTTAAGGGTTTTAACCCTGGGAGGGGGGACCCTATGTCATTTTCTTTTAATTAACCCTATGTTACCTGTAACCCAGTAGGTATAAAAGGCTTCCAGCAGCAGCAGGAGAGCAGAAGCCTAAGGCCTAAGTGATCAGCATGGGGCACAGGGATGGATGGGAGGTAAGTAAAAAAAAATTAAAAAAAAATATTTTTTTTTAATAAAGTTATTTCTAAAGTGTGTGTCTGTTTTTTTTTTACTTTTAACCCTTTGTGAACTGGTAAGGGATTTATGAGACCCCTATACCAGTTCACAAGGCTCTGGGTCTGGCAAGTCACCTGTGGCTAGTGGGTGACTTGCCATTAACCCCGAGACCCCTCATTACCTGCCTTCCAAAAAAACCCTTATGGAGCCCACTGGGCGCTTACGGTAATGGCATCCTGCACGAGGCGGAGGGACTTGGCAGCAAGGATGAAGAAGGGCGGGCCGGCGCGGACCGCGCCCGACCCCGCCCCTCTCCTCTGACACAAGGCGGCTCCCGGCCAGTGACCGGGCACTGCTGCGGCACCAGCAGAACGGGGGAAGGGAGGGGGCGGGCCGCAGGATCTTAGTATGGGGTCTCACGGTGGAGCCTAGCTCCCAAAGCACCTTAAACCGGACCTTCAGCGTGATTTAATGAAAAGCCCAAACTCTTAAAAAAACTATTCCCCAGCATCTAAAATTAATATATTTTACGTTTTTAGTCACTAACTTATTATTCTTTTCCCCACTGGGCTGCAACTCTGTTCAGGAATTTAGGATACGGGCGCCGCCATCTTGACTCAGAAGCATCACACTTACTGAGAAGAGGAGAGCAGGATAAAGTACAGGGGGGCGGGTTATAGCTGTGCTTTGCTCAGACAGAGCAGAGCTGGGGTCGGGAAAAGGTCAGCAGTCCCAGAATGCAGAGCAGCACAGTCAGGAGAAACTTCCTGTTTGCAGGCTGCCTGATAAGATGGCGGCTTCCATAAGCCACCATCTTGGATGTTTAAAGGCTCATAACATGCAGTAGATGCAGGTAGGATGATTTTTAATGTGGACAATCTGTATGTACAGGGTGTGGGAAACATATAAGATATGCTCTTATTCAGAGTGAAGGTCCGCTTTAAGGTGCCGTCTACCTTTGCCAGGACCCGTAGCCTAGGCTGGGAGGCTCTTTACTAAAATGGGGTTTAACAGTAGGTCCAGGCAGAAATAGACCGAAAGAGGGGGGGCGGGAGTTACCCCGGCTACCTGCAAGGAGGAGACATCCATCTTCTGACTTGCTCGCCGTCTGCAGAGATGAAAGACTGGGGAATGAGTGGGAGGTCCCAGGTATTTATGGACCGGGAGGGGCTCCCTTTTTTTCATGACATCTCTGCAAGATCGCCCTCTACAGGTCGGTATAACCCAAGTGTAATGACTATTCTGAAGCGGGGTGTGTGACATACTTGGAATATAAATGCTTTTGTTAAAATAAAGGAGACAATTTAAAAAATATATATATTTTTTATTTTTTTTAACTTATTTATTTAAAAATATATTAAAAAAAAAACAAGATATTTCATGTTAAAGCCTAAACTCTGCCACAAAAAGAATATATGCCATTTTCTTGGAAATTTCTGCAAAAATCATAGTTAAACATCATGCAAAATGGTGAAAAATATCCTGTCAGCAGAGGGTGACAAAATCTCAAGTAGGCTGGCAGTTAAAAGGTTACAGATACCTATGCATGTTGGGTATTGTTCTGCTCGGGGGACCTTGCGCTTTCAGATTTAGCTTGTTTTTTCTTATTTGCATATTGATATTTTAGGAAAAGGTGTTTTTTATTCTGCTTTTTTATAAATTTTTTTGGTGATATCCTGTGCAACCTAAGAATTCTTTGAGATATTACTTCCAGAAAGATGAGCCCACTACAACAAGCTGGGTACGCTTAGAAAGCTTAACATGTGTACTTTCAGGGAATATATGGTTTATGGGGGATATTCCAAATGTAAAGGGTTGGTTTGGTAGAAAAAGCACAAGGTGCGCACTTTGTCTGCAGAGCTGAAATTTTGAAGTAAAATTACCGTTAAGCGCATGCTTTACTTTGGTGTGTTTGGCAACTCTTTCCTTGACAGAACCTATGCATGTTGGGTATAGTTCTGTTTGGGGGATGTTGCTTTTTCAGATTTTTCTTGTTTACATATAGTTTGTTTTTTTTTTAGGAAAATGTGGTTTTGATTCTGTTTTTTTATTCATTTTTAGGGAAACCCTGTGCAACCAAAGAATACATTGAGGGATTATTTCCAGAAAACTGCACCCATGTCAACAAGCCTGGTAGGCCTAGAAAGCCTGATGTGTGTACTTCTAGGAAATATATAGTTTGTGGGGGGTATTTCAAATGTAAAGGGTTGTTTTTCTTGAAAAACTGCAAGGTGCGCATATTGCATAGCATAGTTGTATTTTATCTGAAAATCTCCTAAAGCGTTGTTTCAGTTTGGGGGAGTCTCCTGGGCAGGAAAGGGTGTCTACCTATACATATGTGGTACCGCTGTAACCGGGAGAAATTGGGGTTTCACAGGCAATCAGATTTTATTGACAAACTTACATTTTTTATTACAAAATAAAGTAAAATATAGTTTTTTTTTTTTTTGCACAATTTTCACCCAATAATATTGAGAATACACTTATAAAATGACAAACAAGACATTTCATGTTAAACCCCAGGCTCTGCTGAAAAAAACAATATATCACTTTCCTGGGAAATCCCTGGAAATCCCTTCAAAAATCACAGTTGAACATTCGGAGCGCAAAATAGTGCAAATAATCTGGCAACAAAGGGTGACAAAATCTCAAGGTAGGCTGGCGGTTAAAGGGTTAAAACAATTAATTAAGCAAAAATTACCCACTACAGTGCGGCGTGCTGGGCACCAAAGCCATTTCTCTGCCACAGCCAATGAGAATGCATCAAGAATGTCTCTCGTTAGCCAACAGTGGAATATAGGTGGAGTCAAGGGCATGATCAAAAAGTAGCAGTCATATTTGCAGCATCCCAGCTATCTGCACTCACAATGAAGCTCTGTTTAGGCTGGTCTGCCATAGCAGGATAAGGTGCAAGGATTTCTTTTAACTCAATAATCTGCACAACTGTGAATGATTTTAATAAGAGGTCAATACTTACGGTTTTACAAATGCCTCATATACACCACTATCACCAGCCACCGATTCATCCGATACGGCTGCAGAAACACAAGCTGCCTTCTTTTCATGCACGTCACTTGGCGATTTTCTTGAAAAAGCTACTTCTGGAAAAGAAAAAAAAAATCATAGGACATTATTAAGGCTAAGCTATAACCAAATTATTTTATAGATTTTGCTGAAGGCTACTGTTTTGCATTTTGGTGGCTTTTGATCCTATTGGGAATATCTAGCTTACAATTTGATTACTGCAGACATAATTTAAAAAAAGCTACCTAAAAAAAAGAAATAAATAATAATAATATATATGTTTTTCTCCTATGAATTTTGGCTCATCAATCCATACTTCTCATTGAGCTGACAGAGAAGGTCTCCCAAAGCTCATCAAAAAATAAACTTCTGTTTTCAGATAAGGGTTAAAAAAGCTGGCTGGGGGTAAGGCAAGAATAGTTTGCTTGCTCTCATTTTACTTTAGGCTTGTTGGAAGCCAAACCCTTACTGTGTGGAGTACAAGAAGCCCAGCAGCATGCACGAGCTGCCATTTTGTTTCTAACATTTACTACAGCAGGAGTTGGAAATAGGTAAATTAATTTTTCCATGCAGCAATCTAAATTCCCCTGGGGAGGGATGCATATGAGCATTGTTTGTTGTGTTGTCTGGTTTAAGTCATTTTGACCGTTGGTCCGCTTTAAGTGTCATTTCCCAGTCGAGAATCGAACTTGCAACACTCTGGTCACAGGAGGTCTCTTGACTACCCAAAGGCTACTGGGTACCTTTACCCCCAGTATATTCCGGACAGGGCAAAAAAAAAAGCCCTGAAAAAAAGATAGATATAACGCTCTCTTCCACTTTGTGACGGGGTAGTTATGTAATTATAGCCCAGCACCAGAATGTGCATGAGGCCACATGTGTATACCTGTCCCACAAACTCTATTGTTTTCCTGCTTTACAGCAGATGGATACTTCTATTGTATTCACTTATTTTCTAACCTTTTTATTACACTTTGCAAACAATTTCATTTTGACTTATTTTTTTTACTATTAATCCCTAACAAACATAATGCAGTAAACTGTCTGTTTTGTGGTCTGTGACACCACTGGGGAAATTCATGGGACATGACTGAAGTGCTCTTAAGTACGGCACCTAACAACTCCCCACCCCCCCGGGCATCATAATTAAGGCAGCCCACCACTCCAGGCTTGGGCGCAATCACTGCACAGATGAGTTAAATGCGGTGGAAACATTTCTCAAAAATTTCCCCAAAAATTGCAAGTTTCGAATACAATTTTCCAAAGACCAAAACAGGAATTACGGCTACATGTTCACAATAGGGAGATAGACATATTAAAAAAATAAAAGAATAAATGTATTTTCACATTATAACTATGACCAGAAGATGCATCTAGGGTTTAGAGGAGAACAATAAGGAAAAAAAAATATTCTGAACCAAATTTTGTGCTAAAATACACCCCACCCCAATCACCCCATAGAAGGCAGTGTGCAGATCCTCCTCCCCAACCTTATGACATGCAGTGTGCAGAATCTCCCCCAATCACCCCATAGAAGGCAGTGAGCAACCCCCCCCCCCCCTCCCTCCAATTACCCCATATACGTCAGGGTGCAGAATTTCCCGCAATCACCCCATAGAGGGCAGTGAGTAGAACCCCCCCCCCAATCACCCCATAACAGGTTGTGTGCAGAATGCCCCCCCCCCCCCCCCCAATCCCTCTATAACAAGCATTTTGCAGAATCCATTACTGGTTTATAGCACAGTAGTAGACTATTCTCGCATGATGCCTTTAGCATCAAAAGGGTTAGCTTGTGGGGTCCCAAAAACGTGAAGCCCACCATGCTTTTAAAACATGGAACCAAGCCATACTGCTTAGTACAACTACATGTTTTGTACTTTAGATGTGGTTTGGGAGTCCCAAGGGCTTTAAAATTCTGTTTCATACCAATGAAAGGGAATGTGATTTGAAAGAAAAAAAAACTCTGCTGCTTACATCTCAATTTGTGAAAAAAACTTTAATTATTCTTGTAACTGTATTCCAACATGTGCTTCACCTCGTAACTCTTTATCTGTAACCCATATTCAGTGGAGAGTCCCCTGCAGAGTACCAAAAGTGTTAATTTAAGGGCACATTGTAGAGTTCCTATGAGGTTCTTTCATCCACCACTAAGAAAGTGTGTGGAAATGTATTGTGATCCCCCAAGAGTACAGTTCTTACATCTTGTTCTGATGTTGAAAGTTCACTTGATTTGATTGCTAAATTTCTTTAACATGTTATCAGAAGAATACGGATTTTCCTGCCTTTTAACAATAAAGCTGCTTTATACATAACCTCATGTGATCAGGTAAAGGCAGCGATTTTATCTATGGAGTACCCCAAGGAATATCCATAGTCATCCTGAAACTCTGGCAATGACAGGCGTGGGCTGTGGAACGAAGTCGTATCATGTCAGCAGGTATCCATTTAGAGTCCCCATTTATGCTGGGGAAAGGCTCAAGAAACATTAAACAAGAGACCTATGTAAAGGAAGGGTACAGTTTTAGAATGTTAAAATCACTAATATTAGAAATGAGCTGCTTCTGGCAGGCAGACATTTATTGAAAGCATTTGTCAATGGCTCCCATTGCGTTCGGAGAATGTAGATGAGAATCAAACTTAACCTGAACTCAAGCCTGACGCGGTTACCAGAGACCCTGATCTCACATGGTAAAGTTGTCACAGCAGCCTTCTTTATCTTCAGTGACCTTGTGTAAGGACGTAAGGTACATAGGTATGGTGTAGCTGTTTATGGTAAATCATTTGGAGGAAACTTGCCTCAAACCTGTATTTATCCCAGGCGTGCTTAAATTCACTTACTGTTGCATTCAATAATCCCTAAAATGGTCAAAAATATCTACTGAACTTCTTTTTGCTAGTTTGAGGTTATAACCTTGTGTTCTTGAGCATTTCTAATATTGAAAAATACTGGACCTCATTTTCACCCTTGATGGTTTAATAGTCGATACCCTTGAAGCCTGTACATAATGTATTCCTACAGTACATTTTATTGGTCAGTTTCTGCTCCATTTTTGCTGCTGCCGATGAACTCACTTTTTTTTTTAACCAACACTGTTATGGTCTTGAAGGAACATTTTAAAAAGGGTCTAATCAACAGCAGAAAAAAGCATTTTGATTTAGACCAGTTTAGAATACAAAGTACACCCTTTAAAATCAGGTCTGGCCTGGAATCCCAACCCAACATCTGGCCCTTCCCTCCGAACACCACCAGTAGCAATTAATTAGAAAGCAGTTCAGCCCCCGGAGGGGAGAATGCTAATGTGCATCAGGCCAAGGAGCAGCATGTCCTGCCTGATCATGGAATGTCCGTCTGTCAGCAGCGACCTTACAGCCTCTTGAAGAGCTGTGCACCTTTGCACCAGAAGAAGGATTCAAGCCCATTGAGTATCCAATGTCATATCTAGATAGGTTGCCACCATGGAGAGAGCCACCTGGGACTTGGGGTAGTTGATCACCCACCCAAAAAGTTCCAGCGTGGACAGGACCATCCAAACATCCAGCAGTGCCATTGGATGAGGATTGGATGAGCAAGCCATCCAGGTATGGGTTGATGTGCACACCCTAAGCTCACAGTATTTTTGTGCTTCCCCAAGCCAAAATCTTCCAGTGAAGGCGGCCGGAGAAGAACCGCGATCTCAGCGGTACTCGGCGCTTCGCCCGGCCGAAAATCTTCCACTGAAGTAGGGCGGAGGAGAACCGCGATGTTAGCAGTACTTGCCGCTTAGTCCCGGCCGAAAATGTTGCAGTGTGAGCGGCTGGAGGAGAACCGCGATCTTAGCGGTACTTGCCGCTTAGCCCGGCCGAAAATGTTGCAGTGCGAGTGGCCGGAGGAGAACCGCGATGTTAGCGTTACTTACCGCTTAATCCCGTCCGAAAATGTTGCAGTGCGAGCGGCCGGAGAACCGCAATGTTAGCGGTACTTGCTGCTTAGTTCCGGCCGAAAATGTTGCAGTGTGAGCGGCCGGAGAACCGCGATGTTAGCAGTACTTGCGTCTTAGTCCCAGCCGAAAATGTTGCAGTGCGAGCCGTTTCACCCGGCTGAAAATCTTCCAGCGCGAGCGGGGTAAGAAAGAGCCGCACACCGATGCTCGCTGCTATGCTAAGCCGAAAATGTTTCCATAGCGGCGGGCGCAAATTTCGAATTTTTCAACCAGTAAAAACACATGGGAAGAGCAATAAAGAGGAAATTAATTCCCCTGGTTCCCCTCAATCAGGCTCACCAGACAAAAGCCTAATAGCTGCTTTTCCCTGTGGTGGAATTCTCAGCCAGGTAGTGTCACTCAAAAAGTGGTGACACTCCACAGCGCCCCAAGACCCTGGTGCTTACCTTACCATCCTGATCTGAGGCAAAGTGGGTCCATTCAGATCCAAGGAGTATAAGGGCCAAGGAACAGTCAGGTTTCCATTACCCCCGCTTCCAAGGCATAATCTTCCTTTAAAACAAAAAAGTAAATGGGAGAGGAGTTCAGATAAGTCCTTGCAGTGACCACTGCAAGAAAGGAAACTGAAGTGCTTCAAGTCAGCCAGGTGGATATAGGCCCGGGAGGTGGAGACACACCTTTGTTCTTGCAGACCACACCCTTCAGGAGAGGTTAACCCAATCATCTCTGAATTAAATCTGATGGCCTGAAGTAAAATGGAAGAGAAATGGCTGCTCTATGTGCTAAGCAATACAGCTGGAGCACTGGTCCCCACATCCTCCTGCCTGTCAACTAATGGTCAGACTTGCCTGCACTACTGGAAAAGCAACCTCCCTGCAGCTGAGATCGACCCACCGACCAGGGATGCAGCAGCTTCCGGACCCCTACCCTTCAGCAACAAGAACATTGTCAGATTCCTTAAGGAATCAGTAAAAGTCATAAGGCTTTGCCCCCAGAGGGAGCCCTACCTGACCAGGGAAAACTGTGGATTGGCGCGGGTCACACTGGATCTAATACTCAGCCCAGGAGGGACCTGCCGGTCTCTAAGAAAGGCGGCTGGGGGCAGCGCTGCTTCCAATACTCTGGCAAAAGCAGGGTATGTATTTTTTTCTGTGTGAGAAAGGTCCTTAGATAAAATGAAAGCAGACTGTGCTGAGGGGGAAGATCAAAGCCTACTGGCCTCACTTTTTGCAAATGTAAATGGATCTGCCACTTCCTACAAGCCCTGCATAGCTGGTCCTTCGGTTACTTCGGGTAAGGGGGACCCCATGTCATTCTATTTTTTTTTTAAGGGATTTTAACCCTTAAAAATCTCCCCAAAAATGTTTTTTCTTGATTTAACCCTTTGTAGTGTGGATGGTAGTTTATTTGTAAATGTTATAAAGTACTTGTTTCAGTTTGGGGGGGGGGTCTCCTGGGCAGGAACGGGGGCTAATGATAAATATGTGGTACCGTTCTAATCGGTAGAAATGGGGCTTTCACATGCAATATGGTTTTCTTTAAAAAAAAAAAAATTTTTATTTAAAATAAAGGAGACAATTTTCTAAAAATATTTTTATTTATTTTTTTTTTTTACTTAATATTGTAAACAACAGAATTAAATTTACAAACAAGACATTTCATGTTCAAGCATAAACTCTGCTGCAAAAAAATATATATATATAATTTTCCTGAAAATTCAAGCACAAATGGTGCAAAATACAATTCTGTGAAATACTCACCTGTAGAATTGGTATTATAAGTATACAGTACGTCCTGCTCCAGATAGATTACTTACACATGGGTTATCCTCCGCCAGATGGCGCTTCACTGCAGAGACATGTAAAAACAGGCTCCTCCTGGCCCCTCCAATACCCGAGGACCTCCCACAAATCCCCAGCATTGAAAAGCAGTGAACAAGAAGCCGGGAGAATTTAACCACCCAAAAATACCATTTTGTGAGTACTCACCTGTAAAATGGATATTGTCAGTGTGTCACACACCCCGCTTCCCCTTTAATTCTTACTCCACCAGCAGGTGGCGACGTTGCAGAGAGAAGTCTTGAAAACGAGCCCCCTTCCGGCCTATATATACCTGGGACCTCCCACTTAACACCCAGTGAATTCAAAAGCAGAAAGACAAGGTACCAGGAAATCCAATGGTAACCTCAAAATAAACAAAGAAAAGCTTCACCATATAAAGGATCCAGGATACCGAAAAGGGCGGGTGAAGCGGTGTGTGTGACACACTGACAATATCCATTTTACAGGTGAGTACTCACAAAATGGTATTATTCTCAGTGTGTCACACACCCCGCTTCCCCTTTAATTCTTACGATCGGGACATCCAAAAGCAGTGTCCACAAGGGATGGGTATCCGAAGGCAAAGTGAAGCATAACTTAAATGACTGCAGTCTGCAGAACTTTGCGGCCAAAAACAGCATCCGCTGAGGCCCGCACATCAACCTTGTAAAACTTAGAAAAAGTATGAACAGAAGACCAAGTAGCAGCCTTACAAACTTGTTCAGAAGCTTGGTGCTGAAAAGCCCAAGACGCTCCAACGGCACGAGTAGAATGAGCAGTGATACGAAAAGGGGGAACTTTCCCCTTAGCAGAATAGGCCCCAATAACGGCCTGACGTATCCATTTGCTAATGGAAGATTTGGCCGGCGCCAAACCCTTCCTAGGCCCACAGGGCACAACAAAAAAGGCATCAGTCTTACGAAAAGGAGAAGTAATAATCAAATAGTACTTAACAACAGCGTACTACATCCAAACAATGCAAAACCCTCTCCTTGTCATTCTTAGGCTTAGGACACAAGGAGGGAAGAACAATATCCTGAGTCAAATGAAAAGCAGAAACAACCTTAGGAAGAAAGTCCGGTTTGAACCGAAAGACCACCTTGTCCTGATGCCTCTCAAAGTAGGGCGCCTGAATCGACAAGGCCGCCAACTCCAAGACACGCCGAACCGAAGTGATAGCTACCAAAAAGGCAGTTTTCTGAGTCAAGGTAGACAAAGCAATATCTTGCAAAGGCACAAAGGGAGGAGCCTGAAGAGCAGAGAGAACCAAGTTCAAGTCCCAAACAGGGAGTAATGGTTTCCTGGGAGGCCGCACATGCGTAACCCCCTGGAAAAAGGTTTTAACTAAAGGATGAAGCGCAAAACGCTTCTGAAAAAAGATAGACAAGGCAGAAACCTGCCCTTTCAAAGTACTCAGCTGAAGACCAGAGTCTAGCCCTGATTGCAAAAACTCCAGCACCCTGGAGACCGAAAAGACCCTACAAGGCAAAGATCTAACCTCACACCAAGCGATATAGGCTTTCCAAGTCCTATAGTAGATGATAGAAGAAGACCTCTTCCGGGCACCGATCAGAGTCTTAACCGAGTCAGAAAGACCCTCCTCCTTCAAGATGGAGGTTTCAGCAGCCAAGCCGTCAAACCCAGCGTTGGTAAATTGGGGTAACACAGCTGACCCTGAGTGAGCAGATCGGGCCGAAGAGGCAGAACGAGCTGATCCACTGCCAGCCGGACGATGTCTGCGAACCATACTCGCCTTGGCCACCTTGGAGCCACGAGAATGGCGGACACCCTTTCCAGAGCCAGCTTCCGTACCACCCTGTCTAGCATGGGTATTGGAGGAAACAGGTATAGAAACCCCAGATCCCCCCAGCTCAGGGACATTGCGTCCACCGCTAGAGCCAGAGGATCCTGGGAGAGCGACACGAAGTTCGGGAGCCTGCAACTGCCTGCAAACCGTGGCGCTCCAGAGAGACAAGGAACATGGGCCTCCGCCCAGGTCAGGATCAGGGACACCTCTCTGAGGGCCCCCAGACTGCGAGTCCCTACCTGATTGATGTAAGCAACCGCTGTTCGCTTGTCCGAGCGAACCTGAACCGGAAGGCCCAGAACATGTTGAGTCAAAAGAACAAGAACCAGAAGGATGGCTCTCAGTTCCAGAATATTGATGGGCAGGTGGACCTCTCGAGGTCCCCACTGGCCCCGGAACTGAAGATCCCTCCAGAATCCCCCCCATCCCGAAAGAATGGCGTCCGTGGTGACAATTTCCCAAAGAGGAGTCAGGAAAGACCTGTCCCTCAGGAGATTGGCCGAGACCAACCACCATTGAAGGGACTGCCGGACTCAGGAGGACAACTGGAAGGGGCGATCCAACGACCGCGGTCGCCGGTCCCAGGACGCCAACAGATGAAGCTGAAGCGCCCTCGTGTGAAATAGAGCGAAAGGAACTGCCACGAACGAGGCAACCATCAACCCTACCAGCCTCATCCCCAGATGGATGGAAGGCCGAGGATTGGAAAGGAGGACCCGAGCCAACTCCTGAATCAGACAAATTTTGGACTTAGGGAGAAACACCCTCTGTTGACCGGAATCCAACCGCATTCCCAGAAAGGACACCACCCTGGCCGGAGCGAGGGATGACTTGGGAAGGTTGAACACTCAACCGAAGCTTTCCAGCGTGGAGACCACCGTCCTGGTGTCTGTCTCCGATTGATTGAGGGAAGGAGCCATGATGAACCTGTTGAGGAACTTCAGATCCAGGACGGGGCGAACCGACCCGTCCTTGGGGACTGTGAAAAGATTAGAGTAAAAACCGAGGCCCACCTCTAAGCGCGGCACCGGCTGGATGACCGCCATTACCAGAAGATTCCTTACCGACGCCAGGAGCCCCTGTGCGGCAAAAGGATCGGTGAGCACCCGAGACCAGAAAAACCGTGAAGGAGGGCAAGACTCGAACTCCAGCTTGAAACCGGACGACACCACCTCCCGGAACCATCTGTCCGGAACCTCCTGGTCCCAAACCAGGGAGAAGTGTCGCAATCGTCCCCCCACCCGCACGGGTGAGGGCAGCCCCTCATTGCTGAGCGGGCTTACCAGTAGGCTTGGACTTGGCGCCCCAGGACTGACCGGGACGGCCACGGCCCCTCCCCTGGGTCCAACCTACACCCCCGGTAGCGGGAAAGGAAGCCCCTCTGCCCGCTCTGGCTCCCCGAAAAGAGGGACTAAAGGAACTCGCACCCCGAAAGGAGCGACGAGGCCTCTTGCGTTGAGGCAATTTACGACCCTTGGTAACTGCATCCAATTTTTCGCCAAACAGGCGCAAACCTAAAAAAGGTAGCGCTGTAAGCACCCTCTTAGAGTTAAAGTCCGCCGTCCACTGGCGCAGCCACACTGACCGACGAATAGCCACCAGCAGTGCCGCTGTCCTGCTACTCATCGCAAGAGCATCGTCCTGGGCGGTCAAGAAAAAGGAAATAAACGACTCGCACTGCTTGAGAGAACTAAACACATCACAAGTGGGATCAAGACCTGCGTACAGATCCCTAATAATGGACCTAACTGCCAACAGAAGAAGCGCCGAAGCACAAACCGGCCGCAGTGTCGATCCGGCACTGATAACACCATGGCGAGCCAATTGATCAATCCGACGATCCTCACCATCTTTAATGGTAGTGGTGTCAGAGGAGTGCAACACAGCTGTGCTAGACAGCCCTAACACAGGGGTATCGACATCAGGGGGAACTGACCAAAGCTTCACCAAATCCTCCGGAAAGGGATAACGTTTATCCCAACTAGGTGGAATTCCAGCCAGGCGCGTGGGATGTTCCCATTCCTTAAGGACAACCCTCACAAAGTGTTGTTGCCTGGGAAACACCAAACGCGGCTGGGGTACATCAAACAACTCACCCTTTGGCGGGGGGACCACCGCGGGCGGATCCAAAGCCAAAATTTCAAACATTTGAGCCAAAATGGAAGGAGTGTCAAGGGACACCCCCACAGCCTGATCACCAGCAGTGTCAACCAATAGCTGGTCTGCAGGCTCATCCGACTCCTCAAGGAGTTCCCCCTCCTCATCAGGGGGACAATCGGACCAATCCAAAACTTCAAGTACCTCATCCTCCGAAGCAGGCGCTGCCGGAGAAAGGTGCTTCCGCTTTGCCGTAGCCTTCTGAGCTACCGTGGCGGAAATTATCTTCTCGAGGTTGGCCAATCGCGATGACGGAAGTTGCGAGGAGCCAGAAGCCGGAGCGACGGACTGGCGCGCAATATTCTGCTTTGCACATGGAACGCATAATATGACATCATCGCCTGGGAGCGGAGCCCCACAACCCCCACACAGCCTGGATAGCCCCAAAGAGCCATTTCCGGTAACGTTGGAAGCCTCCATATGGTGAAATTATGGTATTCGCAACAACCCTGGGTTTTACGCATTAAGCAACCCAAGATGCCCCTTTATAATTAAAGTCCCGGAAGTGGGAGGATTTTTTAAGCCTAGGAAAATCCCAATTTAGAGACTAAGACTAGCCAGGTATAACAGACCGGGAGAGCCACAGCAGTGAGGGGATCCCAGGATCTGTGGGGGAAAAGAGACCACAGTCAGTCCCCCAGGGAAATTAACCAGTATGCACCACACTCACACATAAAACAATCATGGTAAACCACACATGAACACTATATACATCATGAATACAATTATACATGACACATGCTGCTTAGGGCCAATGGAAGCCAGAGAGGTAACAATATATATATATATATATATATATATATATATATATATATATATATAAATATATCCCTCAAAAAAGATAAGTGCCCCCAGGAATAATGCTAAAAAATGCCAGGCCTTTAAACACAAATAACAGACAGCACAAAAGACGGCCCCACGTGCGCGAAGTGGGGACCGTTACCTGTTACCGCTGCAGCCGCACTCCTGGACGCGCACCTTTCCCCCCAGCCAGCTCCAGCACACCTGTCTCAGTAATGAGACAGAGGAAGTGAGTGTAAGTGTAAAAAGCACCCCATGCAAACAAGCCCCCCCCGCCCCCCCAAAGCGAAGGGAGAAGGGACCGAGCGGGAGAAGGTGGCCAAGTGGAACCTCGGGACAGGGTCATTCCAAATCCGGATCACCATGCCGGATAGCCGCATTGCCCCACGCGTGGGGTCGAGCGGAGGAGATAAGCTCCTAGGCACCTAAAGTGTCATCTACCTTTGCCCAGCCAGCAGCCTAGTCTGGGAGGCTTCCGTTATCTAACTAGGCATAAAAAACACAATAGACTGGGCAGAAATAGACCAAAAGGGGGTGCCGGGGATTAACCCCGGCTGCCTGCAAGCAGGAGACTTCTTTCTTCTGTCTTGTCGCCTCATGCAGAGAGAAAACACTGGGTGTTAAGTGGGAGGTCCCAGGTATATATAGGCCGGAAGGGGGCTCGTTTTCAAGACTTCTCTCTGAAACGTCGCCACCTGCTGGTGGAGTAAGAATTAAAGGGGAAGCGGGGTGTGTTACACACTGAGAATAACTGGTAACTATAATAATGATAACAAACACCATACAGGGGATCCAGAATAATGCAACAAACCAGGGTGGGGTGGTGCAGGATGTACTGTATACTTATAATACCAATTCTACAGGTATTTCACAGAATTGTATTATTCTTAGTATACAGTACGTCCTGCTCCAGATAGATTACTTACACTTGGGACATCCAATAGCAGTGTCCATAAAGTAGGGTGGGATCCCCCAACAAAGGTAACAGCAGACATTTTAAACCACTGCCGCCTGCAAAACCTTGCGGCTAAAAACAGCATCAGCTGAGGCCCTAACATCAACCTTGTAAAACTTTGAAATGGTATGAACAGAAGACCAAGTAGCAGCCTTGCAAACTTGTTCAACAGAAGCCTGGTGCTGGAAGGCCCAAGAGGCACCAATAGCACGAGTAGAATGAGCAGTAAGACGGAAGGGAGGACTCTTCCCCTTAGCAGAATAGGCCTGAATCACAGCCTGACTAATCCATTTGCTAATAGTAGACTTGGCAGGAGCCAAACCCTTCCTAGGACCAGAAGGGACCACAAAAAGAGCATCAGTCTTCCTGAAAGCCGCAGTGACTACCAGGTAATACTTCAGACACCAGACCACATCCAATGAATGCAAAACCCTTTCCTTAGCGTTACTAGGATTAGGACACAATGAAGGAAGAACATCATCCTGGTTCAAATGGAAAGCAGACACCACCTTAGGCAGGAAATCCGGCTTAAAGCGGAACACCACCTTATCCTGGTGTCTCTCAAAGAATGGGGGCTGGATAGACAGAGCCGCCAGCTCAGACACACGCCTGACCGAAGTAATAGCCACCAGAAAGACAACCTTGAGGGTAAGTACAGCCAGAGCAGCATCCTGAATAGGCTCAAAGGGAGCACCCTGCAAGGCAGACAAAACCAAGTTCAAGTCCCAAACAGGGACAATAGGTTTACGTGGGGGACGCACATGAGTGACCCCCTGAAAGAAGGTCTTAACCAAGGGATGCTGAGCAAAAGACTTCTGAAAGAAGACAGACAGGGCAGAAACTTGACCCTTCAGAGTACCGAGTTTTAGACCCAACTCCAAACAATGCTGTAAAAACTCCAGAACCCTAGGGACTAAGAACTCCCTACAGGGGAGAGACCTAGACTCACACCAATCAATGTAGGTACGCCATACCCTATAATAGATGGAGACTTCTTCCTAGCCTGCACCATGGTATCCACCACCGAGGCAGACAAGCCTTTCTCCATCAAGATGGAGGTTTCAGCAGCCAGGCCGTCAAAGCCAGAGTTTGTAAATTGGGATGGCGTAAGGAGCCCTGAGTGAGCAGATTGGCGCCCCCGGCAGGACGTACTGGTCTACTGCCATTTGTACCACGTCTGCGAACCACACTCTTCTTGGCCACCTGGGGGCCACCAGATCACTGTCACCCCTTCCAGAGCAATCTTGCGCAGGACCCTGCCCAACAGGGGGAACGGAGGAAAGACATACAGGAGCCGAAATTCCTTCCATGACATTGACAGAGCATCCGTGGCCAAGGCCAGAGGATCCTGAGACAGGGAGACAAAGGCTGGGAGCTTGTGATTGTAACGGGATGCGTCACAGATCACACAGATCCACATCCGGTAGACCCCAACGGTGACACCTGGACTGGAATACCCTGTTGCAGAGGGACCACTCCCCCTGACGGGAAGTCCCCCTGCTCAGAGAGTCTGCCAGTAGATTCTCTGCCCCCGGGATATACACAGCCGAAATGCATTGAACATTGGCCTCCGCCCATGTCAGAATCCGCGACACTTCCTGGAGGGCACCTCTGCTCCGGGTCCCTCCCTGATGGTTGATGTAGGCAACATCCTGAGGGCCCCACCTCCCCTTGAACCGCAGGGACTTCCAGAATCCCCCCCAACCTGACAGACTGGCATCCGTGGTGACCGTCTCCCAGGAGGGGGCCAGAAAGGACCTGCCCTTTAGTAAGTTCTTGTGGTCCAGCCACCACGAGAGGGACCCTCTGACCAAGGGGGGAAGCACACAAACCCCATCCAAGGACATGGGGTCCTTGTCCCATACTGACAGAAGGTGAAGCTGCAGAGGCCTCAAATGGAACTGAGCAAAAGGCACCGCCTCGAAGCTCGCCACCATTAGGCCCACCAGCTGCATTCCCTGCTGGAGGGAGGGCTGGGGGCACGAGAGCAGGAACCTCGCCTGCGCAGACAGAGCTTCCACCTTCTGTTGAGGAAGGAATATCCGTGACTGAACCATATCCAGAATCATCCCCAGGAATGGGGTCACCGACGAAGGGGACACAGAGGACTTGGGGTGATTGAACACCCAGCCGAAGGACTCCAAGGTGGACACCACCAGCTGAGTGTCCAACTCTGCCTGCTGTAGGGACCGCGATGTGATGAGAATGTCGTCCAGGTAGGGCAGCACGCGTATGCCCCCTGACCTTATCAGAGACATCACCCCCGCCAGCACCTTGGTGAACACTCTGGGGACTGAAGTGAGGCAGAATGGTAAGGCCACAAATTGGTAATGCTGATCTTTCAACGCGAATCTGAGAAACCTTTGATGTCCCGGGAAAACAGGGATGTGAAGGTAAGCATCTTTGATGTCCACAGACGTCATAAAATCCCCTGGGCGCAGAGAGTCGATGGCCGAACGCAGAGTTTCCATGCGAAAGCGCCTGTTCTCGACAAACTTGTTGAGGATCTTTAAATCCAGAATGGGCCTGACTGAACCATCTTTTTTGGGCATCGTGAAAAGGTTGGAATAGAACCCCTTGCCCAATTCTCTTAAAGGGATCCTGCAAATGACCCCCAGATCTAGCAGTCCTTGCACGGCCTGCCTCAAGACCTGAGCTGATACAGGGTCCTGATGAATCTTGTGGGGGGCCGCACAGCAAACTCTATCTTGTAACCAGAGGACACTACCTCCTGAATCCACCGGTCTGAGACTTGGCGCCTCCAGACGTGCGCGAAGTGCTGTAGCCGTCCCCCCACCCTGATGGGCGAGGGCGCCCCATCATGCCTGAGGGGTCTTGGGAGGGGCTTTGGGTTTGGACCCCCAGGAGGAGCCAGGACGTCGTCCTCTGCTCCTATGCCAGGAATCTGCGCGAGCCCCGCGAAGGACACCCCTTTCCCCTGCTTAGCGCCTTGGTAGGGGACTGAAAGGGGGCCCTGGCTCCTAAAGGGCCGGGACTGCCGCCTGCGCTGGGGTAACTTACTTCCTTTAGCGAAGAGGTCTAGGCGGTCCCCAAACAGGCGTAGCCCCTTAAATGGAAGCCCAGTAAGGGCTTTCTTAGCAGCATTGTCAGCAGCCCACTGGCGCAGCCATACCGCGCAGCGTATAGCTACCGACAAGGCGGAAGATCTGGCACACATCCTATTAGCATCATCCGATGCAGACAGGATAAAGTTCACAAACACATCACAGTTAGACAGTGCATTAATCGTATCAGGTGGCAATTCGTCTGGACCATCAAGTGCATTCCTGACCATGGCCCTGAGCGCCACCGAAGTAATGGCCAAGGCGCAGACCGGGCGCAACGCCGCCCCCCCAAATGCAAAGGCATGGCATGCCAATTGGTCAATGCACCAGTCCTCAGAGTCCCGCAGCATAGTATTGTCGGGAGAGTGCATAATAGAGGTGTTAGACAGCCCCAGAATAGGAGCATCGACCTCGGGGGGGCGATGACCAGCACTTGACCATATCAGCAGGAAAAGGATACTTCCTGTCCAAAATCTTAGGAATCCCGGGAAGTCTACTGGGATGTTCCCACTCCTTAAACACAAGGTTATTGAAATGGGTTTGCTCAGGAAATTCCAATCGAGCCTTAGCAGTATGAAATAGCTCACCCCTTTGCCTGGGAGCAGCAGCAGGGGGAGAGATGGACAAAACCTCAAAAATCTGAACCAGCAGTTTGTCAGTATCATCCAGGGTCCAGTGATCAGAGCCAGAATCGTCATGACCCCTTGACTTCTCGTCAGATGACCCTGAGTCAGAGAACAGCTCCCCCTCGTCCGAGGGGGTATAGCCATATAGAGGCAACAACTCATCAGCCTCTTCAGGGGTTAAGTGCCGCTTTTTTGCGGTGGCCTTACGCGCTAAGGTATTAGCAAGCAATTTTTCAACACTGGCCAGTCTAGCAGCCACATCAGGATGAGAATCCCCGCTTGTATTGGGGGTTAGACTCAGGCTTGGGGGAGTAGGTGAAGTGAGGCGAGGTGCAGGCCCAGCCACCGGGGGGGCGGGAAGTACCATTAGCGCCTGCTGTGCACAAGGAACACAGACCTGTGCATTGTTACCGCTGATAGGCGAGACCCCACAAGCTACACACAGCCGGGCTTGTCCCGAAGGAACCCCGGTCACAATATCCTGGGATGCCTCCATATGGTGATTAATAGGCACAAGTAGGCCAGTAGGGATTGACGCTGAAGCTACCCTGGATGCCCCAATGAACCGCAGGGAAGTGGGAGTAATTATACTAGGCCCAACTGGCAATTACACCGGGCCGGGAGAAGCCACTGGATTCAACCGTCTGAAAGACATAATGAGAATGAGGGGTGTCAGAACCATTTCACAGTAAGCAAGGAGCATAAAAAAATCGCCCCTGAGAGGGCACTTACAGACCAACGAAAGGAGAGGGACCGTTACCGCGCACGCGCGACTACACCTCAAACTGGCGCCAAGCGAACCTCGAAGGGCGGGCCAGATGCGGAGCGCACCAAGCCAGGTCCCCGCCCCTCCGAAGAGCGCGAAGCTCTAGGACAGCGGTCAATGTTGTCATGAGGAGCGAAGTGTATGACACACTTAGAATAGATGACTTGCCAAGGATGACACCGCAGCGTCTGAGGCGACGCCGCCGCCCGGCGCAGCACATCCATGAAGGAAAAATGGTGCACACGGCGGCGGCAGTTACACGAGTAAAAAAGGCAAATCAGCGTCTGACACCTAAGTCCAGGACATTACTAAGGCAGTAAGCGTGTAATCACAACTGGGACCAAACACACCCCCCCCCCCCCCTTTCTTTCCCCCCGAGCTACGGGGGGAACGAGGGAGGATGGCGACCCTTTGTACAGGGCCCACCGCTACACGGGGCATGGGCAATAATGCGGGAGGGGCATCCCCTAGAGGGTCACCATCAGCCTAAACCGCCTACCCTTTGGTGGGGAACTGCGGTGGAGCATGGCTCCATAAGCACGCATGGTGCTGCCTACCTTCACCCGACCAGCGCAGCCCAGGCTGGGAGGCACAATACGAGGAGGACGGGTGGGAGTAGTCCCAACAAGGCCGCAGGCTTTGATAGCCCCACTCACCTGCGAGAGAGTGATACTTCATGTCTTCGCAGTCGGCACTGCAGAGAAATTTGGGGATTTGTGGGAGGTCCCCGGGTATTTGAGGGGCCGGGAGGAGCCAGTTTTTACATGTCTCTGCAGTGCAGCGCCATCTGCCGGAGGATAACCCAAGTGTAAGTAATCTATCTGGGAGCAGGACGTACTGTATACTAAGAATAATGGCCTGCCAACAGAGGGTGACAAAATCTCAAGTAAGCTGGCAATTAAAAGGGTTAAAAGTAGCTATGCATGTTGGGTATTGTTCTGTTCGGGGGGCTTTGCGCTTTCAGACTTAAGTTTGTTTTTTCTTGTTTGCATATTTATATTTTAGGAAAAGGTGTTTTTATTTCAGCTTTTTTTTATACATTTTTTTTTAGGGAAACCCTGCGCAACCAAAGAATTCTTTGAGGGATTAATTCCAGAAAGACGAACCCACTACAACAAGCTGGGTACGCTTAGAAAGCTAAACATGTGTACTTTCAGGGAATTCAGGGAATATGGTTTATGGGGGATATTCCAAATGTAAAGGGTTGTTTTGGTTGTAAAATCGCAAGGTGCGCACTGTCTGCAGAGCAGAAATTTTCAAGTAAAATTGCTGTTACGCACATGCTTTACTTTGGGGTGTTTGGCAACTCTTCCCTTGACAGTAGCTATGCATGTTGGGTATTGTTCTGTTCGGGGGACTTTGCTTTTTCAGATTAAACTTGTTTTTTCTTGTTTGTATATTTTTTTTTTTAGAAAATGTGGCTTTGATTCTGCTTTTTTATCCTTTCTTTAGGGAAACTCTTTGCAACCAAAGATTACATTGAGGGATTACTTCCAGAAAACTGTGGCCAAATCAACAAAGATAGAAAGCTTGAGGTGTGTACTTCCAGAGAATATATAGTTTGTTGGGGGTATTTCAAATGTAAAGGGTTGTTTTTCTGGAACAACTGCAAGGTGCGCATATCGCAGTTGTATTTTATCTGAAAATCCCCTAAAGCCCTGTTTCAGTTTGGGGGAGTCTCCTGGGCAGGAAAGGGCATCTACCTATACATATGTGGTACTGCTGTAACCGGGTGAAATTGGGATTTCACACGCAATAATATTTTTTTGACAAACTTACATTTTTTATTACAAAAAAACACTAAAAATTGTAAAAAATAGATTTTTTAATATATTTTTTCACATATTTCACAAAAAAATATAAAATGACAAACATGACAGACATTTCATGTTAAAGCCCAGACTATGCTGAAAAAAACAATATATAATTTTCCTGGGAAATCCCTGGAAAACCCTTCAAAAATCACATTTGAACATGGGGAGCGCAAAATAGTGCAAAATGGTCTGGCAACAAAGGGTGACAAAAACTCCAGGTAGTCTGGTACTTAAAGGGTTAAAGGCTCATAACATGCAGTAGATGCAGGTAAGATGATTTTTAATGTGGGCAATCTGTATGTACAGGGTGTGGGAAACACATAAGATATGCTCTTACTCAGGGTGAAGGTCCGCTTTAAGGACTGCGTGAACAGACCCATTTCTGTGTCTGGGGGAAAGGGTGCCTCCTCTACCTTTTGACTTACTCACTGGCAGAAAAAATGCATAATTTGGTTCCATTTAAAGTGCTGCTATACATAAAATGAAGTGGATAGACCGGCAACCCACTGCACAAAGGAGTAGAAATGATTAGACTGCGATGCACTCTAAGCACAAATTTCAAGCAACAACTGAACAGAATGTAACAAAGCAGAACAAAAAAATGTCAACCTTCAGAGAGATCAGAACTATTCAGACAAAAAAAAAATCAAGACAAGTACGCTTTGATTTAACAGTAAGTCTAAAGATGTGCTTTAGAGTGCTACGGGCAAAGGCAACTGTTGCCACAGGCAAAGGCAACACCATTGCGTTGTGCTACGTTTGGCATAGCCCTAAACCATTTTCCCTTTTTAAATTGAAGAAGAAATGGCCGAGATGTCAAGCTTTATGTTTCACCTTATGATTTTTCTTCTGAAGAAAGTGGGCGTGGCACTTGGAGCGGTGATGCTGCATAATAATCAGTATAATGGACAGGGCCTGTATGAGCTCGACATACAGCTTAGACACCCTGGCTGTGCTTCCTCTCTCTGTTGCTAGGCGACATTGAACTACTAGACCAGCACCCCAGACACGCTTGTACACACTCCTGTGCACACATACGCACGCTCTTAAAAGCCCTCTAGAAACCCACATGCGTACTGTACTCCCAGATGACATGTGCCATCTCCCAAACACATGCATGCACCTCAAGATGCGCATGCACGCACTCCCAAGTACACATGCGCACACTCCCAGAAACGCATGCACCTCCGGATGCACATGGCCCTCCCAGGCACAGATGCGAGCAACCCCAGATGCGCACTTTCAAACACATGCACACACTCTTAAACACACATGCGCACATCCCTGGATGCGCAGAGTAGGTAGGCAAGTTGTAGGTAAGTTGGTAGGCAGGTGGGTGTGAGCAACAGATCAGTATGTGGGCAATTAGGCAGGTAGGTGGGTGGGTAGGTAGCTGGGTCAGTGGGCAGGTAGGTGGGAAAGTAGCATGGGGGCGGTAAGGTGTGCTGGCCGATAGGGTGGGCGACCGATTGAGTCTGGGCGATCGGGTGGGTGACCTGGATGATTTTGGGTGGGCGATCCTGGCCGATCGGGTGGGTGCTTGGTCGATCGGGCAGTTGTGAGGTGGACGATCCTGCTTGATCAGTGGCTGGTTAGTTTGGCTGACTTGTGGGAAGCGCACTGGGCAGGCAGCCGATGGGCCGATTGAGTAGGTGTGCGAGAGGTGGCTAGGGCAGGTGGGTGGCAGAGTGACTGATCGGTCAGGCGTGTCGATCGAGTAAGTGGGCGAACAGACAGATGAGTGGCGGATCTGGGGGCCGGAAGGAGGGGCGGGCGGCAGATCAGGCCTGCAGCCCCAGCGGCAGCCAGCAGGGAAACATGCCCCCTTCCTGATAGGAGCAGTCTGCAAACTAGCTGTCAGTGAAGCTGGGAAGGGGAAAAGTTCTGCACTCACCACTGCTGTACACAAGAGAAGGATCCAAGAGAACCTTTCCCTGCACCATGTTCAAGGAAGAGCCGGACAAACCTTCTGTTATTGCCGCTGGGCCACATAGCTAAATGCTGGGGGAAAGAGTATGTGAGAGGCGGCTTTTTCCCCCGGCATTCAGCAGTACAGGCAGAAGCGAGAGAGCAAGGTTCGCTTGGCTCTCTCTCAACAAAACGGTACGGAACGGTCCAGCGGGGAGCAGAGGAAGTTTCTCCCTGCTTCTAGCCTCAGGCTGCAGGTTCTTTTTGGGGCAGACAGGAGCAGCGGTGGTGTGTGCAGTGCCCCCTCCACTCTCCAGCTTCACCGACAGCTTGGAAGCAAGAGCGTTCCCAGCATGAAGGGGCATGGTTCCATTATCTGATAAACTTTTATTGGTGGCCCGCATCGCTGGAGGTGGCCAGAGAGGCAAATGAGAAAGACTATTTCCTCATTCACAGCGCCGACCTAAGAGGAGGGACAGTGCAGGAGTGACCTTTGGTAAGCTACTGTTTATTTTTTTAGTATTTGCCTTTACAACCCCTTTAAAGTGGACCAAAACCCAGGATTTTGATCTTGGGCTTTGGCCCCTGCTGTTTGAAACCCCCCAGGTCGCCATTCACAAATGCTAGAGGGATAGCGGGGATGCAGCCACGGCTCGCGCATGCGCCATTGGACCAGAAAAGAGGTATGTTTTTGGGCGACCTGGGGGGTTTCACACAGCGGGCCATCCCGATTATGTATGCCGGGGGGGGGGGGGGGGGGGAATCGATCAGCCCAGGAGTCTTAATGATTCCAGAGCCGTGGGCTTTTATAATAATTAGGGCTCATGCCTGTATTTAACTTTAGGTCTACTTTAAACAGAATGCTGAAGTCCAGACAGCAGACATCTGTATTTCTGAGATACAATCATGCTTAGCTTTAAAAAACCTGAACCTGGCCTTACTGGATATCTCACAACATATACAAGAAAGCTAATGAGTCACCTGCATGTTAAAAGTATGACAGTAACCTAGAAAACTAGGTATTTGCCTCTAACTCTCGTTCCCTTTCACAAACTATAAATACATAGTTGGCTGACCACTAGATGGCAGAGTACTACAACAGATTTTTTTTTTCTTTGTGATACACACAAATTACCCCAAATAAGCAGAAGTATTAGATCCCCACTGTTTTAATGCCATGGGGGGCCTGTTAAATGAGAAAACAAGCTGAATGTTTTTGTCTCAAAGTAATTCAAGCTTTAAAAAAGGCTGCTTAGCAGGCGAGAAACACTAACGGCCAACAGTGGCCAAGTTCACGTTTGTTTGTATTCGCATACCATCACATATCGTGGGCTATTTCTACTTTAATTAGGTCATTAGATGGTCACATTTAAATGACAGACCTGGTTGAGCTTGAAAATCACAAGCATACAGCCTAAGAAGTTCAAACCGCACAGCACTTCTGCCTGCTGAAAGAAGGCTGCTGCAGCGCCACAGAGGAATGCTTCAGAAAACACACAAGAGGTGGCCAAGACTTTCCAGTGGTTCAAGGGACTGAAACTCAAGTAATGACCTTTTCACGAAGAACACAATTCTTCAAAGCGGTGGTTAGAGTAAATATACAAAGTCTATATTTTACTGCACGTGTCCCACACGCAGAGATCCAAGATATGAGAAGATACGAAAACCATGCGCCCACTACAATATTCTTCCTTATACACATATAATCTGACAAGCCACCATTGAACCCATGATGGTGCCTCGACAACAAATTTATCCCTAGTTTTCCATAAAATATTAATACTTTTCAAGTATTTGCTGTAGAAATCGTTTCAGTTTTCATTTTAAAGTGGACCAACACCCAGGATTTTGACTATCCTGGGTTTTGGTCCACTTTGGGGGGGCACCCTGATTGGGGGTGCCCCGCTGTGTGAAACCCCCCAGAAAGCCCCAAAAACTCACCTCACCATGCTCCCACGTGACCGCGCTGTCCAATCCCCGCCGACGGACAAGCGGGTGACAGCGACGGACAAGACAGCGCGTCCGCCGCCGCCTCCCGCACGTCACTCTTACAGGGCGCGCGCCCGCCATTCACAAACGGCCGGCGCGCGCAGCAGCCGCCGATAAGTTAAGGGTTTTTTGGGGGGTTTCACCCCGCGGGACATCCCGATCTCGGATGTCCCGCGGAGAGGGAGGTGATCACCCCTGGTTGTTGGTCCACTTTAAGAAGAAGCCCAGTCAAAAAACAACCCCTGAGGTAAGGTGAAAGGTAAGGTAAGTGATTTTTAGACTAGAATCCCACAGTGGACCAAAACCCACAGCGATTCCCCCCCCCCCCCCCCCCCCCCCCCCCCCGAGGCATCCAAAATTGGGATGGCCCGCTGTGTGAAACCCCCAGGTCGCCCATACACTTACACCAACGGCACATGTGCGAGCCACGGCCATATCCCCACTATCCCTCTAGCAGGGCATGTGCCTGTGCCAGGCATTTGTGAATGGCCGGCGTGGTCACGCTTCCTGTTAGAGGATAGCGGGGAAGGCGGCCATCAGCGCGCTCAGAACCACTGTCTTTAGACGAAGGCTTAGGCGACGTGATGTCAGCAGCTCTGAGCATGCCGATTGGACCGGGAAGAGGTGAGTTGGCTTCGGCAATCTGGGGGGTTTCACGCAGCGGGGGTTTTGGTCAAAATCCTGGGTTTTGGTCCACTTTAACCCCAGCTCTAGTTTTCACTGGCAATTACACCATAGGAGAAATTTGCAGTGTTACAATGTTACAACACTGCAAAAAAGGAACATTTCTCAAAACGCCCATGGATCCTGAGATAAAGCAGATCTATAGCCACAAACACAATCATTTAGAAGTCCTCCCAGCAGAAGTGCGTTTCACATATCAGCAGAAGTTCACGAGAGGTGGAAACTGGTACACTGACAGACAGGAAAATAGAATTGACTTAAAAGCAGACCAAAAGTCATCAGTGAGGTAAAAACAAATAAGCCAATTTCATGGGCTCCTACTTCATCAGACTACCCCCCTCTCTGGGACGAGCCATGACATTCTAACAACAGAATGGTCAAATACTGGATGCTGGGTCATGAGGCATCCTGTCACTGGCAATTTGCTGGGTAGGTGGCACATCGGTCTTTTAGACTATATGGCTGGCCGTGGTCATGACTGGTCCACTTTAAAGGACCAACCACAAGCATAAATTCTATGAGACTCTGCAGGATGTGAAGGACATGGCAGCTGGTCTCCTTTATTCTAAGCAATGGGGTGCACAGAGAAAAGAACCCCTTCAAAACCTTCTTCAGGTTCACGTGTGGGCCCGCTGATGCAGGGATGCCTGCTGCTTCCCCTCTATTCAGCATTCTGTATGGCATAGAAATTGCATTCGAGTAGTGCCTCCCAATGGAGTAGGATCACATACAGGGTTAAAGTGGACCAAAACCCAGAATTTTCACGGTTTCGATTTGTCTCCTGCTGTGTTAAACCCACCAGGTCGCCAAGTCCCCTTACCTTTCCTCGGGCCCATGCTGCAGCTAGAGCAGCCAGCTCAAACCCTAGCCCAATTGTGAGCGGCGTCGGCATCACTTGGCTCCCTTTGAAGTGCATGGCTCTGCCTAGCCATTCAGTTGAGGAGGGAAACAAGTGATGCAGATACCCCTCTCACAGGCTCCGTGGGCTTGTGGGAAAAGTGAGTTTACTGGGTGCCCTGGGGTGTTTCACACAGTGGGAATCCCAATTCGCAGGCCCACACCCTGTCTTGGATTTCTATGCAAGCGAAGGTCCTAGCTTACAGGAACACTAAGTAAACCTGTGTGCAGTCGTGCCCGTGGCAACTGAATGGCTGTGCAGGGCTGCTCACAGCTGAGTGATGTTGTGCTGCTTCCAAGTGTGGCTAGGATTCCAGCTGGCTGCTCTAGCCACAGCATGGCCTCAAGGAGAGGCGAGTGAGATTGGTGACCCAGGGGGTTTCACACAGCGGGGCACACCAAACCAAGGAACAGACAGACCAAAACCCAGGATAGTAAAAATCCAGAGTTTTGGTCCGCTTTAAATCCTTGCATGCACTCAAAGATTCCAGGGTGGGCTGCTAGCTGGCCCAAGGGGTATCCTACACCAGATGCTCCCGTGTGAAACCCAAGCCCTCACCCCCCCCCCTCCAGGGGCAATGTAATCTTCACCACATAAAGCACGACTGGACAAGCGCATGCGGCGTGAGTGAAGGTGGCCGATCTGGGCGGTTTCACACGGGGATATCCAACATCGGGATGCCCCCGGGGCAGGGACCAATCATCAGGATAGTCAAAATCTTGGTGATTGGCCCACTTTAAATGCTGCGAAACCAATAAAATGATTAAAACCCTGCCCCCCACTATTTAAGGAGGGAAAAAAAGCTGGAGCTGGTCTTGTAAGTAAAACACTGAATCAATGCAAACACACATGAAACCTCAGAATCTCCATTTCCAATTAAAAACTAGGCAGCTCACCTGTAATATCTTCATGTAACGGCATATTTGCTAGGTGTCGCATACTCTTCTCCTCAGGTAAAGCTGGGGATGGCTCAGTAACAGAGTCCAACAAAAGTGGATTTTCACAGATCCTCATTTCAGATAAAATTCCTGAAAGCTCACAACTTTCATAATCTGTCCCAACAGAGTCCTGAGTAGACAGGGAGAAAGCGCCTTCCAGTACTGGGGGAGAGCCAGGTGGGGACAGGGATGACAGGGAAGACAGGGAAGAAAGGGAGGTCACAGACTTGGGAGGTTTGGATTCTTGGGAGTCTTCCTGTGCAGTGGCCAGGTTGGTATAATCGGAGCTGCCATGGCAGTGGACAACCTCGTTTTCATGAATTGTAGTAATTGGCCCAGAAGGAATGTAACCAGTCTTCTCCTGCAACATGAAGTCCAGTTTATACTGATAGTCCAGGTCAGCTGCAGAGTCACCTTGATTGTAATAGAGGTCATTTGAGCTCAAAGAATTCAAAGAACCTCGGCTAGAGGTGTTTAAAGATCCTCGGCTTGATGCTAAGGAGCCCAGGCTGCTGCCCGATGAAACAGACAATGTGCTGGCAGACAGGCTAGAAAAACAACACAAAAGAACAAGAGTAAAAAACACATTCCAGTACAGTAACCATAGTACAATTATTTCTGTAAGAAATCATGCACTTACCCATTCCCCACATATGCTGAAAGACATATCAGTAGCCCCTGCTTTTAACCTGTCCAGCAGTTAGTCAATGAGAAGACTGGTTAATGGGGACCAACATTCAGAAATGACTTAAACCAGACCAACACAACAAACAGTGCTCATATGCATGTCTCCCCAGGGCTATTTAGATTGCTGCACATAAAAATTCCTTTACCCTTTTTCTAACTCAAAAAAACTAAATAGCGGTTCATGGATGTGCATGCTGTCTGCAAACTGGAAGTGCTGCTGGGCTTCCTGTTACTGGGCATTGTCAGTTATTTCAATTGATTCCAGGCAGCAGCATGGCTGAAATGCTGGGAGAGAAAGCTCCAAAATGGCAGCTTCCTTTCTTTTCCAACTGTGCCAGACTGTTGGTCCGGTTCAATGGCTGAGCTTTCAGGTCCAGTTTTTAGTGTTATTACACCACCACATTTATCAGGTTATGGAAGAGTACCACCACCTGCTGGAACAGGTATTTGAGGGGTGAAGGGTTGGAGTGGGGTAAATTCTTTAGAGCACTGGTTTCCCCTAATGACGAATTACTAGACTGCTAAATCACAGGTGCAGCACTGATCAGCTTTTCTAGCCACACATTAGTGTATCCATATATTAGTGTGCGTCTGTAAAAGCTGAATGGAATCCCTGTGCAGAGCCGTTCACAGCCATTCAGTTGTGGTAGCCATGGTCCCATTAGTGCCCGATGGCATCTTTTAGCACCAGCATGTGACTGTTGTAAAGGGACAGCCTGCTCCAAGAGACACTTATAGCTTCCTGTCCCAAGCGGCAAAACATCTTGGTCGACTTAAAGCGGACCTTCACCCTGAATAAGAGTCTATCTTTTATGTTTCCCACACCCTGTACATACAGATTTCTCACATTAAAAATCATCCTACCTGCACGTACTGCATGTTATGAGCCTTTAAACATCCAAGATGGCGGCTCATGGAGCATCAGGCAGCCTGCAAACAGGAAGTGTCTTCTCTATGATCTAGTCTATCTGTGCCAAACACAGCTATAACCTGCCCCCTGCCCCTGAGTCAAGATGGCGGCGCCAGTATCAGAGTCCTGAACAGAGTTGCAGCCCAGTGCAGAAAGAATAATAAGTGACTAAAAACTTAAAATATATTAATTGTAGATGCTGGGGAATAGTTTTTTAAGGGTTTGGGCTTTTCATTAAAACATGCTGAAGGTCCGGTTTAACCTCCACCTTGCTGTCCGAGATGGAGGTACAGCAAAGATGCACATTCTGACCACAACCTCAAGCAAGCACACCTTCCAGGGCTTGGGGGTCCTACAGAGGCCCATCTAGCCCAATTCTCAAATAATTTGCCAGACATGCAAAACCTTTGCAATGGAAAAAGCTGTCTGATCACCACAGCAGCCCATCAACTATGTGTCATGGTTATGTGGTGGTCTGCAATAGCGGTCTTCATGTTTTTATTCCTGTCGGAGGGGGGGTGTGACCCATTAAGTTTAGATTGCTGTAATCAGCATTCAAGGCTGTTTTTGTCAAATGAATTAGGCCTACAGATAGGAAGCAATCAGGACTATAGATGGGAGGGATAAGCTACATTTGAAACTATATTATGTTTTAGCATGCAAAAGAAAACAACAATTATGACACAATTATGCAAGTTTATATATTTGAAATATAAATCAAAAAATAAATAATAATAAAATAAAAATAAATAAAATTCAAAGACAAGCTGAGGATTCAACCACAGACATGCAAAATCTTGTTAAAGGAAAAAGCACTTGAGAAGAATACGCTCATGGCTGATAGCTTTAGGTCACAGACATACCTTTTAAGCTCTGAATGGAGATATGTGGCAAGTTTTGTTGTTTCTTCCAACTTCTTCACCAGTTCTCTCTTTTTTTCTCGAACTTTTAACCTGTGTGTATAGACACATGGAAATTGTGTGAATAAACACACTGACATCATCTATAGTAACAGCAAATCCTAAAGGGAAAGTCTAGGCTGTCCTAAAAAGAAAGATGCTTACCTCTCCTCTGTCACTGCACCGGCAATGTCCAGCTGTGCAACTCAATGCAGGAACCTCAGTAATTTCCTAAGCAATGACAAAGACAGTGGTCCACTCCCGCTCTGTCACATCAGGGGAGTGGCAGGAACTGCTTTGGCATGGTCGCCCTGTACGAAGCTCCCGTGTATGTATAATGGTTTATGTGCTATTTTATGTTCCCTGCAGTAAGGCCATTTATTCTTAATCATAGAATCTGCACAAGGGAAGAGTATGACCCACCTCTCAGCAAGTGCTTGGCTAGGAGTGCTTCTGACAGACAAGAGGTCTTCTTCCAGCCGCCTCCTTTCGGCCTCCAGCTGTTCTATCTCATCATGAGTGCGTTTCCGTGTAGTCACAAACTGCAGCTCCTTTAGGAGTTCCTCCTTCTCACTAATTAAAAGGAGTTTCTCTTTCTCCACATCCAGAGCCCCTGGCCAGGCTTCATTGTCCAGCTTTGCCAGTTCGATCTTCAAATTAGCCATACTAAAAACACATAAAAGGTACAACTAATGACTAAAGAAAAACATTTGCGCCTACTACAGGCACTGCTCGGTAATTGTTAGGCAACCCTATATTAAAACTGTCGGCATCTCAGGTAGAAATGTTTTACCCAGAGTTTAAATTGGAAAGACAGACTGCTGGGAGAAAACTGCCATGTGTGAGATCTCCAAAACATTAAGCCAAGAAAAATCAATGAGAATTGCATTTAAAATCACAGAAAGATGCCCCTTTATAAACGGTTAGCAATGCAGAAAAGACACAAATAAAAAGACAACAATTACTGAAAGTATTACATGGAGGGGAGAGAGCATGCCGACTGTATGATGAGAGCATTTATGACATCTGTTCTCCCACTCAGGTTTTGCACCTATTTATCTTAAAGAGGAACTGCTCTCTGGCAGAGTATCTCGATTTGGGATGCCTCGCTGTGTGTATCATCAAGGATCGCCCAAACACTCACCTCTTCCTGGTCGCCACGAGGGCTGCTCAGCCAAACGACGGCGCTCGTTTCAATCAGATTTCCCTTTGAAGTCTAAAGGAAGCAAGCTCCGCTGGTCGCCCCACCCATGCCAGGGATGCAAGATGGGTATGTCAGGGCGGGTTGTCAATCGGGTGGATCTGGAGGGGTTTCACAGAGTGGAGGAGGTAGAGCAACCCCACTAAGAGTCTTGGGAAGTGGAAGTATCTGTGTCCAACAATGAGAGCCCTTTTCCACATAATCAAATTTGTCTTAACGACTTATTTCCATTACAATTCGAACATATTAGCTTTGTAACTGACAGGTATTTTATATGCAGCAGGCCACCCCTCCATCCCGCTTGGGCTATGACTGATTTAGTACACTATACTAAATATATATTATATATATTCTAATCTTTTTGATCCTTCGCTGCTCCTCTGAAGTCAGTGGGAATGGGGGGGGGTTAATTGGGTGGATGACCTCAAGGTCCAAGCTTCAGCTCCGTGCAGAGCACCTGCCCCTTCCTAACCCATATCAGAGGAGGATTGCCGCGATCAGGTGATAGATAGATGGATAGATAGATACCAACACAGGCTTAAAACGGTCCTTTACCCTGAATAAGAGTCTACCTTATGTTTCCCACACCCTGTACATACAGATTGCGCACATTAAAAATCATCCTACCTGCATCTACTGCATGTTATGAGCCTTTAAACATCCAAGATGGCGGCTCATGGAACAACAGGCAGCCTGCAAACAGGAAGTGCCTTCTGACTGTGCTGCTCTGCATTCTGGGATTGCTGACCTTCTCCTGACCTCAGCTCTGCTCTGTCTGAGCAAAGCACAGCTATAACCCGCCCCCCTGTACTTTATCCCACTCTCCTCAGTAAGTGTGATGCTTCTGAGTGAAGATGGCGGCGCCCATATACTAAAGTCCTGAACAGAGTTGCAGCCCAGTGGGGAAAAGCGACTAAAAACTTAAAACATATTAATTTTAGATGCTGGGGAATCGTTATTTTTAAGGGTTTGGGCTTTTCAATTATGGTGAAGGTCCGGTTTAACTCAGCTGTAAGAAGGGTGGACTGCTGCATTTAAAAAGCCTCGACTTGCTGTAAACACTAAATGCCTCGGCAGCCCCTCTATTGTCCATTGCACTGAATGAAGTGGGAGTGCAGAGGGGCACAGTACTGTCCTGGAGAAGGTGGAGATGAAGACCAGGGCTGCACGTTTTAAAATACAGTATAGCTTTTTCATTTTCTTGCATGGACAGTCCCTTTATCATATGTATTTCTTTATTGTGCTTTCATTTTGAAGTAGTATTTGTAGACCGTAAATATCAGTAACTGGAAAAGCAAGTGTTCTAAAACTATTGACCAGTAGTATAGTATTTGGATCAATTCATAGCAGCAAAAATGGTAACTTTTGTTGTCACATAACTAATAAATAGCTATGATCTATATATTAAATATATATCCTACTACCTGCCTCTGAGAATATTACCTCCAACCTAGCATTAGATTAATGGCTCAGGCCCAAAGGCTCTGTTGACACCTTAACACTGGCGCTGCATTGGGCAAGGCAGTAACAATGAAAAGATAAAATGATTTTAAATATTTAAAAGTTCACATAAATGTGCTGCACTGCCCAAAGCATCAGGGAAGGCTTTGCACGCTTTATTTCAACACGCAAGAACAGACCAATATAAATATGTTGACGCAAGCAAAATGTATGTAAAACACAGTGACGTGCTTGTGCTGCCATACACTTAACCTCTGCAAAAAAAAAATGCAACATAAATGCATCAAAAACTCAGCACATAATTTAATATAGTGCACCACTAGCATACTCACAAAGCCACAATCTCCAAGTCTGTATGTAAACATTTTTTTTTATGGACTAGTACCCCAATTTGCAAAAGCACATTGTCCACTATTATCTCAATTCAGGTGCCAACTGAGCAGCTCCTAAGGAATCTTTCAAGACAGATGGCCAAGTCAGAAAAAAGGCATGACACTCCCCCCCCCCCCCCCCCCCCCAAATATAACAATAGAGGTAATAACTTGCATCGATATTAGCAATATTTCTCAGCACTTGAGCGTCCTTCATAAAATGATCAAATACAACATGATAATTCCATTGTTCCATAGAGATAGATGCTATTCTAGAAGTTCTACAACTCGCCAGTGGATGTCACCCAACCACCATGTATCACACTATATACTCTAGGAAGGAACGCTACATATCTTTAAACCATACCTTCTCTTCGCCTCCTCATACTGCAGGCTCAGTCTGACCTTTTCTGCAAGAGTTGATCTGCTCCTCATTCCGATCTGTTGGAAAAAACAAGAAATAGCATGAAGAGTCAAACAGGTAAAGCAATAATTGTACTTGTCCCTGTACGTTTTAAAGCTATTCAACATTAAATAAGGAGTATAATAATGTTGTGTTTGCTAAAATGGCGACAAATCTAAGAGTGCCTCTATTAATGCATAAAGAATATCCTAAAGAGTGGATTTGCAAGATATTAGGAGCTATAGTCAAAGCAACTCATACATGCTACAATGGCCACAGAGGAGGCATAAATGCCCTTGCATTCTGTTTGCAATCACCACTCAACCAGTGGTAATGCTTTATACCAAATATGAGCAACATAACAGACTACAACTACATCTCCCAGACCTTTATGTGTTACAACACCTACATATTACACGAGTGCCAGCATTAATGTCAGTGGGATGCATAGGGGGTTACAACGGACAGTCTTCTAGATTCAGCATTGTTGGATTATTTTGGTACAAATAATTGGCAAGCGGATTTTACAGATCTAAGAGTCATGTACGCAAGTCTACGGCACAATTGCGATGTAGTTCGTCTCAGGTGTTTGCTAGTCAGCTTGGTCCTGCTCCAGCACTTTATCTCACCATCCCTGGTCCTGTCAGGTTTGAGATTGTGGTTTTGGTTTATCTCTGTTCACTTTTTGGACACTTTTGGAAATTTCAGTATTGTACAATATAGTCAGATTTCTATGCACTTTTTGATATGCCTATTTGCAAATTTCTCTGCACATTTTCCTGTCAAAATGTCCACGGCTAGACTTCAGAAGCACAAACCGGCCGCAAGGCCGATCCAACACTGGAAAAACCATGACAAGCCATCTGGTCAATGCGTTTATCCTCACCATCCTTGAGGGTAGTGCACTCCGGAGAATGGAGGACTGAGGAGCTGGACAACCCCAAAAACAGGAGCATCCACCTCGGGGGGAGACGACCAGTGCTTCACTGCATCCGCCGGAAAGGGATAATTCTTGTCCCAACCCGGTGGGACACCCGGAAGCCGCGTCAGTCTCATCCATTCCTTGCGAATGATCCCATCAAAATGCTTTTGACAAGGAAATTCCAAGCGGGGCTTCGTCTCTTCGAAGAACTCCCCCTTCAGCGGAGGAGCCGCCTCGGGGGGAGAAATAGCCAGGACCTCGAACACCTGAGCCAGGACCCTGGAAGTATCCGAGGAATCCCCCTGGCCCTGCTCAGCATCAGCGCCCACAAACTGCTGATCGTCGGAGTCCTCAGACCCCTCATACAGCTCCCCTTCCTCACGCGGGGAGCAATCAGACCAATCCAGGGAGTCAAGGTCCTCCCTATCAAAGGCCTGCGCAGCCGAATACAAATGTTTTCTCTTTGCCGTGGCCTTTTTGGCGACTGCACTAGAAAACAATTTTTCAAGATTGGCCAATCTGGCACACACCTCAGATTGCGACTCCCCGCTAATGACCACATCACACGCACGTGTCAGGCGAGGGGGAGATGGGGAGGAGACCGGCTGAGCAGAACCAGACGCCTGAGATCCGGTCTGCCACGTAATAGTCCGCTGCGCACAGGGTACACATAAAAATACATCATCCCCCAAAAGGGATACCCCACACCCCAAACACAGCCTGGATAGCCCCGAGGGGGGCACAAGCCCAGTATCCGGGGAAGCCTCCATATGGTGATTTTTAGTACTATATATGGCATATACAATAAATGTGTACAATGCGCTTTATATTGTTTGGGAATTACGCAATTATGCCACCCGGGAAGTCCCGAGTGGGAGGATTTTAGGCCAGCTAAATTTTAACCAGGGACCTGGACCGGGAGAACCGCCCTTTAATATGCTCAATGGTCCACCTGGAACAAGAACACAAGCACACATTCAGCACCATGCAAATGTAGGAAGCCAGTAACAATTGATAGCGACGGCCATCAAGCCCCTCACCCGACCACCGGAACCGCAAGAAACGCGCGCAGTGTGCAGTAGGAGGAGGGAGGGCGGGCCGGTGCGGTACGCGCGTCGCGCCCGGCCCCTCCCCCGTCTCTCACGGCCAGAAGCCGGGACGTGAAAGCCGCACTCTCAGCACGGGGGCGGGCCGTAAATGCGCGCGAGCGCCCGCCCCCCCCCCTCGGAGGAGAAGAAGCCCTCATGGGCTCGCCGCCACCATTGCGGCCAGCACTATTAGCGTGCCGGAGGCCGGCGCCGCGGTACCTCCGGCACCATGCAATTAACGTAAAAGCACACACAAGTAAACGAACACACACACACACGAATAAAGGAATCCATAAGGGACCCGGACCCCCCCCCATTCTAAGGGTACCTGGGAGAGGGGGAATCCATGCCAGGGAAGGGCCAAGGGACGGGGCATCCCAAACCGGGATCACCAACCCAGATAGCCGCCTACCCCTTGTTATGGGGTCTCACAGCTCCTAAGCACCAGGGGTGCCAACTACCTTTGCCCGGACCAGCAGCCTCGGCTGGGAGGCAGGGAATATAAGACAAGGGGATCCGGGCAGAAATAGAAGAATAAAAGTGGCCGGGAGTCATCCCGGCTACCTGCAAGGAGGAGACATCATCTTCTGACTTGCTTGCCTCTGCAGAGATGGAAAACTGGGTAATGAGTGGGAGGTCCCAGGTATTTATGGGCCGGGAGGGTCTGACCTTTTTTGTTATCTCTGCAAGATCGCCATCTACAGGTCAGTATACCCAAGTGTAATGAATGTCTTGAAGCGGGGTGTGTGAAATACTTAGAATATTATGATTTTATTCCTTAGTTAAATTGAGCACAATTTAAATAATTTTTTAAAAATAATTTTCACAGCTAAAAATAATGCTGAATTGCTCGAAGGAAAAAAAAGTTCTCACAGAAAAATGTGATAAAAAATTACGGTAATCTTTATTTTTTCAAAGTGCAATTCAGCATCTTTTTAAGCTATGCAATGTAAAAAACATGTAGCTAAACATGGTGCTGAATTGCAGAGGAAAAAAAAGATTAATTTTTTTTCCCTCACCAAAATCACCAATCACAAAAACCGAAAAAGGATTTTGCTATAGCTAGTAAGAACAAAACATATAAAATTAATAGTTTTATATCATGCCACACACAGTACGTAGTGTACTTAATATGGTGTCCATGTCAATTATTTTATGTGGGGCGCACCACAAGGGAGCTCCGGGTGCGAATAAGAGAGCACCTATATAATATAAAGAGGGGGCTAGAAACCCATAGTTTGTCCGCCCATTTTAAACTGGCTCATGCAAGCGATCCCAAATATATGTCATTTATTGGGATCGATCATGTTGAAAGGCATTGGCGAGGATCAAATCTAATCCGCGAGATTTCCAAACGTGAGAGTAAATGGATCTTTGAACTCAATACCCTTACTCCATTTGGATTGAACATTGATTTTGATTTAAATTGTTTTATTGATAATGCCTAGCCATCTTTTATTGTTTTCTTAAAATTAGTGCTAATTTATTAATTTACTTATTCTATGCCATGGTACATTTAATCTGTTACCATATATATCTTTATTATGCTATTGTGTATTTGACTTTGTTAGGTCATTATATTGTAGGTTTTCTAATCCTCATATAGTGTATTTTATTGAAATTGTGATTTATTCTATGTGTATGGGGCAGTTCATTCTACCCTGTTCCAGTGCAAGACCTTTTTATTGCCCGCTCAGAGAACCCTTTTAAGAAAATATTTATTTTCCTTATATAGGTTATAGTCTAGTTATGTATTTTTTGCCATGTTTTAGTATCCTGTTTCTATTGATTTTTTTCTATAATGGCTGATATGTTTATATCCTATTTCCATTAGGCCATTATTTATTCATAATTATTATTTGTTCCATATAGTGCACGCAAGTCAGAACCAGTGCTCGTCACCAGGTTAGTGATAAAAAGTCTTCTCTTCTAAGACAATGGGATGTGCTCTTCAGGCACCAGGGGCAAGCAATGCCACTAGGCACACTGGACAAATATTTTTCAGCCAAACTGCCACTTTTTCTGGGAAAGCAGCTTTTCTTTTTATGGATGAAGCACAGTTAACAATGCTGCTATGTGACCGAGTGCCTGTCTAGACACTTTTACATAAGATCGCTGTACTATTTTGAAGTCATTTTCTTTTTCACACTTCAAGACCTTTTACGAAACAATAGAGCAAGGTTCCCCTACCTATAGCGGAACAAAACTCACAAGTGGGTTCCAGGGACGTTGGCTTTCCCCCGGGCGCATCTAAATCGCAGTGTGAAACCCCCCAGGGCACCTCTACACACTCACCTTTCCTCGGTCCCAAGGAACATGAACGGCAGCTTTCATTATTGTCAATAGGAACCGCACACTGCCGCATCCCCTGCATCATGCATGCGCTTCCATCCCAGCCATTCAGTGTGCGCACAACCGGGAATACAGGGGATGCGGCAGAGCGCGTTGCCCATTACAGTCAATGAGAGACGTTTGCCAGAAGATGTAAACAACGGCTTTCATAGGCTGAGGGCCAGGGAGAGACAAGTTTGACTGGGCAAACTAGGGGGGGGGGGGGGGGTTTACACAACAGGGCATCCCTCTCCTGGGACAAAAGGGGATATATGTCCCAGGAGAGTAGGTCCGAGCTGTCCTGTCAATTTCCCAAGATGCTCCTCTAATAGGATACCCCGGGTCACATAGGGGTCGATTCAGAGCCTGGTGGGAAAATGCACTTTTTTTTTTTGGTGAGCAGTGGTGACCAATAGCAAGCATACTGCATAGAAGCAGTCAGCATTTAATGAATCGATACTGCAGTTCTTGAATAGAATCTGAGACCAGGTAGGAGGCAACCGATGACTAAGATGAGAGTTATGCTGAACAAGGTAGTGAATTGGTGGTAAACAATAACCAGAGGAATGATCTATGTTTGCTCATACAATTACTACTCAATTAATGAGGTACATTCCAGATATATAACATGCAAACATACAGTGAATATTTCAACCTGTGATATTTATTTTACCTTTCCATCTATTTTCAGTGCATAAGCGGTGTTGAAAAGCCCCATTTTCTTTGCAAGGAGCGAAACATGTCCACCTAAAATGAACCCCGATACAGGACTAAAGGAGCAAATAAATCTATGTACAGATGAACTACCGGTATATGTAAATTCTATGTGATTTAAAAAAAAAATATCATGAAATGGTTATATTTTTCTGATAATTGGGAGTGGCAAGTATTTGAGCATGACCAGCCAAGGTGTCCTCTTTCCCTTTTTCCTCTAAAGCTCAACCCACTACCTAACTTTGAAAAAAAGTTTTTTTCAAAATTAGGTTTGATTGGTAAACAATAATATGTTAAATACCCCGATATTCACGCTCAAGCTGGTCACAGAGGAAACCCCTCAGTGATTGTATTAAGCCAGTATTCCAGTGATGCCAGAATGGGAATGGCAGTCCCCTTTGAGTCAAACAGCACTGGCCCGGCTGGGCATCAGTGACAGAGTAGTCTCTTGCAGTATTTGAACTGAGTTTAGGGTGCCGCCCAGGGCCGGCTACAGGTTATGTGGGCCCTCGGGCGGCATGGTCACAGTGGAGAGTCAGGGGTCAGGGGTCTATTAATTCCATGGCCAAAACTAAGAAGAGCTGCTTGCCCTACAACCCCCTCCACCCCGTGTAGCTCAGCCTCGTTACTAGGTTAGTGACGACCTGGCTCGCTAGGGGCCCGATGCAATGTTAGTGGCAGAAATACCATTTTGTGAGTAATCACCTGAAAAATGGATATTGTTTGTGTGCCACACACCCCGCTTCACCTTTAATTCTTCACGATTAGGTTACTCACCGCCAGGTGATCTTCTTGCAGAGAGGAAGTCTTGTAACGAGCCCCCTTCCGGCCTATATATACCTGGTACCTCCCATTTATCACCAGTGTATTAAAAAGCAGAAAGACAAGGTACCAGTAACTTAACGGTAACCTCAAAATAAATCAATATAAATAAAAGCTTCACCATATAAAGGATTCGGAATACCGAAAAGGGTGGGAGTGAAGCGGGGTGTGTGGCACACCAACAATATCCATTTTTCAGGTGAGTGCTCACAAAATGGTATTCTTGGTGTGCCACACACCCCGCTTCCCCTTTAATTCTTCACGATTGGGACATCCAAAAGCAGTGTCCACAAGGGATGGGCATCTCAAGGCCAGGTGAAGCATAACTTAAATGACTGCAGTCTGCAGAACTTTGCGGCCAAACACAGCATCCGCTGAGGCCCGCACATCAACCTTGTAAAAGTATGAACAGAAGACCAAGTAGCAGCCTTACAAACTTGTTCAACAGAAGCTTGGTGCTGAAAAGCCCAAGACGCTCCAACGGCGCGAGTAGAATGAGCAGTGATACGAAAAGGGGGAACTTTCCCCTTAGCAGAATAGGCCGCAGTAACGGCCTGACGTATCCATTTGCTAATGGCAGATTTGGCTGGTGCCAAACCCTTCTTAGGCCCACAGGGCACAACAAAAAAGGCATTCGTCTTACGAAAAGGAGATGTGATAATCAAGTAGTACTTAACACAGCGTACTACATCCAAACAATGCAAAACCCTCTCTTTGTCATTCTTAGGATTAGGACACAAGGAGGGAAGAACAATATCCTGATTCAAATGAAAAGCAGAAACAACCTTAGGAAGAAAGTCTGGCTTGAACCGAAAGACCACTTTATCCCGATGCCTCTCAAAGTAGGGCGCCTGGATAGACAAGGCCGCCCACTCTGAGACACGCCGGACCGAATTGATAGCTACCAAGAAGACAATCTTCTGAGTCACGGTAGACAAAGCAATATCTTGCAGAGGCTCAAAAGGAGGAGCCTGCAGAGCAGAAAGAGCCAAATTCAAATCCCAAACCGGGAGTAATGGTTTCCTGGGAGGCTGCACATGCGTAACCCCCTGGAAAAAAGTTTTAACTGAAGGATGAAGCGCAAAACGCTAGATAGATAAGGCAGAAACTTGCCCTTTCAAAGTACTTAGCTGAAGACCAGAGTCCAGCCCAGATTGTAAAAACTCCAGAATCCTGGAGACCGAGAAGACCCTACAAGGAAAAGATCTAATCTCGCACCAAGCGATATAGGCTTTCCAAGTCCTATAGTAGATGATCGAAGAAGACCTCTTCCGGGCACTGATCAGAGTCTTGACAACTGAGTCAGAAAGACCCTCCTCCTTCAAGATGGAGGTTTAAGCAGCCAGACGTCAAACCCAGCGCTGGTAAATTGGGGTAACACAACTGACCCTGAGTGAGCAGATCAGGCCGAAGAGGCAGAACGAACTGGTCCACTGCCAGCCGAACGATGTCTGCGAACCACACTCGCCTTGGCCACCATGGGGCCACGAGAACGGCGGACACCCTTTCCAGAGCCAACTTCCGAACCACCCTGCCCAGCATGGGTATCGGAGGAAACAGGTATAGAAATCCCAGATCCCCCCAGCTCAGGGACATGGCGTCCACTGCCAGAGCCAGAGGATCCCGGGAGAGCGACATGAAGTTCGGGAGCCTGTGATTGTGACGAGAGGCAAACAGGTCCACCTCCGGTGTCCCCCATCGGAGACACAGTGAGCGAAAAACCTGAGGATAGAGAGCCCATTCTCCCAGACGGGGAGAGCCCCTGCTCAACAGGTCCGCTTCCTGGTTCTCCACTCCTGGAATGTGTACTGCCGAGAGACAAGGAATATGGGTCTCTGCCCAGGTCAGGATCAGGGACACCTCTCTGAGAGCACTCAGACTGCAAGTCCCTCCCTGATGATTGATGTAAGCAACCGCTGTTCGATTGTCTGAACGCACCTGGACCGGAAGGCCCAGAACGTGATGAGTCAGGAGAGCAAGCACCCGACGGACGGCTCTCAGTTCCAGAACATTGATGGGTAAGTGGGCCTCTTGAGGTCCCCATTGCCCCTGGAACTGAAGCTCCTTCCAGAATCCGCCCCATCCCGAAAGACTGGCGTCCGTGGTGACCATTTCCCAAAGAGGGGTCAGGAAGGACCTGCCCCTCACAAGATTGGCCGAGACCAACCACCACTGGAGGGACTGCCGGACCCGGGAGGACAACTGGAAGGGCTGATCCAGCGACCAAGGCTGCCGGTCCCAGGACGCCAACAGATAAAGCTGAAGCGTCCTCGTGTGAAATTGAGCAAAAGGAACTGCCTCGAAAGAGGCGACCATCAACCCTACCAGCCTCATCCCCAGACGGATGGACAGCCGAGGATTGGAAAGTAGGACCCGAGCCAACTCCTGAATCAGATGAATTTTGGACTGGGGGAGAAACACTCTGTGTTGAAGAGAGTCCAACTGCATCCCCAGAAAGGACACCACCCTGGCCGGAGTGAGGGAGGACTTGGGGAAGTTGATCACCCAACCAAAGCTTCCCAGCGTGGAGACCACCATGCTGGCGTCTGTCTCCGATTGATTGAGTAATTTCAGGTCCAGGACGGGACGAACTGACCCGTCCTTTTTGGGGACTACGAAAAGATTGGAGTAGAAACCGAGGCCCATCTCTAAGCGCGGTACCGGCCGGATGACCGCCATCTCTAACAGATTCTTTACCGACGCCAGGAGCCCCTGTGCGGCCAAAGGAACGATGGGCACCCGAGACCGAAAGAACCGTGAAGGAGGGCGAGACTCGAACTCCAGCTTGTAACCGGACGACACTACCTCCCGGATTCATCTGTCCGGAATCTCCTGGACCCAAACCCGGGAGAAGTGTCGCAATCGTCCCCCCACCCGCACGGGTGAGGGCAGCCCCTCATTGCTGAGCGGGCTTACCGGCAGGCTTGGGCTTGGAGTCCCAGGACTGTGCGGGGCGGCCACGGCCATTCCCCCGAGTCCAACCTGCACCTCTGGTAGCGGGAAAGGAAGCCCCCCTACCCGCTCTGAATCCCCGAAAGGAAGGCCTACCAGAACTTGCCCCCCGAAAGGGACGACGAGGCCTCTTACGTTGCGGCATTTTACCACCCTTCGCAACTGAATCAATTTTATCACCAAACAGCCGCAATCCCAGAAAGGCAAGAGCTGTGAGCACCTTCTTAGAAGCTGCGTCCGCAGACCACTGGCGTAGCCATACAGCCCGACGAATAGCCACCAGCATTGCCGCTGTCTTGCTACTCATAGCCAGCACATCGTCCTGAGCGGACAGAACATAGGAAACAAAAGACTCACACTGCCTGAGAGCAATAAGCTCCTTGCAAGTGGGATCAAGATCCACACACAGACCCTGAATTACAGATCTAACCGCCAATAGAAGAAGCGCCGAAGCACACACCGGGCACATCGTTGACCCGGCATAACTGAAACCATGGCGAGCGTACTGGTCAATCCTACGATCCTCACCATCCTTAAGGGCAGTAGTCTCAGCAGACTGCACCAGAGCCGTGCTGGAGAGCCCTAATACAGGGGTATCGACGTCAGGAGGAACCGACCAAAGCTTCACCAATTCTGGCGGAAAAGGATAACGTTTCTCCCAACTGGAAGGAATTCCAGTTAACCGCGTGGGATGTTCCCATTCTTTGAGCACAACTCTCTCAAAGTGGTGTTGTCTGGGAAAAACCAAAGGCGGCTGAGGCACATTAAACAACTGACCCTTAGGCAGGTTGATGGCCTCAGGTGGATCTAAATTCAAAATTTCAAACATCTGAGCCAGAATGGAGGGGGTGTCACGAGAACCCCCCGCAGACAAATCGCCAATAGCATCAACCTCAAGCTGATCTGCCGGCTCATCTGACTCCACCAGAAATTCTCCCTCCTCGTCCAGGGAGCAATCAGACCAATCCACAGGCTCACCTACTTCATCCTGTGAAGCCGGAGGTACAGGAGTCAGGTGCTTCCGTTTCGCAGTGGCTTTTAACCCTGCTTTAACGGAAATTATCTTCTCGAGGTGGCCAAACGTGCCGCCACCTCGGATTGCGAATCCCCACTCTTGTCACACGGGGTCCAGAACAGGGAGGGAGGGGTAGGGGATGATGGAAGTTGCGAAGAGCCAGCAGCCGGAGCAACGGACTGACGCGCAATACTCTGCTTTGCACAAGGAATGCATACAAAAACATCATCACCTGGGAGCGGAGTCCCACAGCCTCCACACACCCTAGATGGCCCAGAAGAACCATTACCGGTATTATCGGAAGCCTCCATATGGTGATTTATGGTATTCGCAAAATTCTGGGTTTAAGGCATAAGCCACCCGGGATGCCCCTTTATGTTAATGTCCCGGGGGGGAGGATTTAATTAATAATAAAGATCCCCTTAAGATAGTAATATAAATATATATATATATATATTTTTTTTTTATTTTTTTTTTAAATATATATACAAATATATATATATATATATATATATATATATATATATATATATATATATGTCCCAATTTGGAGGAAAAGAGACTAGCCAGGCAAAATAGAACCGGGAGGCCACTTTATTGAGGGAATCCCAGGATCTGTGGGGAAGACAAACCAACAGTAAGACCCCTAGAATGGCAACATGCAATATAAAACACAATACACCGCCCAAAAAGTGCTTTTTTAAAGAGGCAAGGAAAAACCTGGCCTCTGATTTACCTCTTTAATATCTTTTTTTTTTTTTAAATAAAAAAGTATTACTCCATACAAACAGAGACCATGAAAAAAATAGACGGCCTCACGCAAGGTGAGGCCGCTTACCTTGGCCGCAACGATCAGCACAATGGCAGCGGTGGAGCCGAAGCTGCAGAGCCGGTCCAAGGAAGAGGCGGCGGAGCAGGCAGCAGTAGCAGCAGAGATATGCGGCCCCAAGCCCCGCACGCAGCCTCCTAATGAACCAGGAGGAAGTGCGGCTAGGGCTGGTAACGATGTGCCGCCGGACCACGCCCCCACCCCTGACGTCATGCGGACCCTGCCCCCCCCGCCAAATATGAAAAAGTAATCAGAGGGCAAAACAAGCCCTCAGAAACAAGGAGAAAGGGGGGGGGGGGGAAACGGAGACACTAGGCAGCCTGAGCTGCCCCAAAAAATCCTCATGGCCCGCACAAAGAGACAAGGGGAAGGGGGGGGGAGGGGGAGCTGAAAAGGTCACAACAGTAAACCAGAAAACAACAGCTCGCCCCAGTCCCCCTAAAGCTGACCCAAAGTTCTGGCCCTACAGGCCAGCATGCAGCAAACATACAGTGAAAACAGACACAACATGCACAGCCCTCTACCCCCCCCCCATAGTGAAGGGAGAAGGGACCGCAACGGGAGAGTAAGGGGCTAAGGGGACCCTCAGGACAGGGGCATCCCACCTCCGGATCACCATGCCGGATATCCGCATTGCCCCCAAAAGAGGGGGTCGAGCGGAGGAGATAAGCTCCTAGGCACCTATAGTGCCGTCTACCAATTGCCCAGTGAGCAGCCTAGGCTGGGAGGCTTCCATTCCACCACAAAGGTAACAAACAATCAAAACCGGGCAGAAATAGACCAAAAGGGGGTGCCGGGGTAAAACCCCGGCTACCTACAAACAGGAGACTTCAATCTTCTGTCTTGTCGTCATGCAGAGAGAAAAACACTGGTGATAAATGGGAGGTACCAGGTATATATAGGCCGGAAGGGGGCTCGTTACAAGACTTCCTCTCTGCAAGAGCGTCACCTGGCGGTGAGTAACCCAATCGTGAAGAATTAAAGGTGAAGCGGGGTGTGTGGCACACCAAGAATAAATACAATTCTGTGAAATACTCACCTGTAGAATTTATATTTGTATACAGTACGTCCTGCTCCAGATATAGTACTTACACTTGGGTTATCCTCCGCCAGATGGCGCTGCACTGCAGAGACATGCAAAACAGGCTCCTCCCGGCCCCTCAAATACCTGGGGACCTCCCACAAATCCCCAGCATTGAAAAGCAGTGAATAAGAAGCCGGGAGAATAAACCACCGAAACTGGTAACTATAACAATGGTAACAATCACCATACAGGGGATCCAGAATAATGCAAAAACCAGGGTGGGGTGGAGCAGGACGTACTGTATACAAATAATATCAATTCTACAGGTGAGTATTTCACAGAATTGTATTATTCTTAGTATACAGTACGTCCTGCTCCAGATATAGTACTTACTTGGGACATCCAATAGCAGTGTCCATAAAGTAGGGCGGGATCCCCAACAAAAAAGACAACAGCCGACAGTTTAAAACCACTGGCACCTGCATAACCAAGTGGCCAAGACAGCATGAGCTGAGGCCCTAACATCAACCTTGTAAAACTTTGAAAGGGTATGAACAGAAGGCCAAGAAGCGGCCTAGCAAACCAGTTCAACAGAAGCCTGGTGCTGAAAAGCCCAAGAGGCACCAAAAGCACGAGTAAAATAAGAAGTAAAGCGAAAAGGAAGATTCTTCCCCTTGGAGGAATAGGCCTGAGTAACAGCCTGACGAATCTAATCGCTAACAGTAGACTTGGCAGAAGCCAAAAACCCTTTCCTAGGACCAGAAGGGACCATCCCATCCAAGTAATGACCAGGGCCAAAGCCGCCTAACTCCCGAAAGCAGACGAGATCGGGCACATTCAGGATGGAGTGGCCGTAGGCCCAAAGGAACATCAGTTCTCCTAAAGGACACAGTGACTACCAAGGAAAAAACTTCCAACACCTGTTCAAGGAATGCAGTACCCTTTCCTCAGCGTTGCTAGGAATAAGGCAGGAAGGAAGAACAATATCTTGAAACAATGAACATAAGACACCACCTTAGGCAGAAAGTCCGGTGGAACACCACCCATCCTGGTCAAAGAATGGGGGCTAGATAGACAGAGCCGCCCACCAGACATACGACTGACCGAAGTAACAGCCACCAGAAGGGCAACCTTGAGAGTAAGAACAGCCGGACAGCATCCTGAATGGGACCAAGGGAAAAAACCCCGCAAGGCAGACAATCAAATACAAATCCCAACGGGGACCATAGGATTACATGGGGGACGCACATGAATACCCCCAGAAGGAAGTCTTAACCAAGGAAAACTGAACAAAAGACTTCTAAAGTAAGGCGGCCAGGGCAGAACCTGACCCTGCAGAGTACCAAGTTGGAGAACTCTAGAACCCTGGGAACCGAGAACGCCCAACAGGGAAGAGACCTAGACTCACACCAATCAATATGGGTATGCCATACCCTATAACAGATGGAAGAAGAAGAAGCAGCTTGCTCCTAGTCTTCCCATAGTCTCAATCACCGAGAAAGATAAGCCTGTCTCCACCAAGATGGATGTTTCAGCAGTCAGGCCGTCTAGGCCAGAGTCTGCAGATTGGGGTGACATAAAGGGGCCCTGAGTGAGTAGAGCTGGCACTCCTGGCAGAACGTACAGAACTACTGCCCTCGGTACCACGTCTGCAAACCACACTCTACTAGGGCCCCCGGGGGCCATCAGAATCACTGGTCCCCCTTCCAGAGCAATCTTGTGCAGAACCCTGCATAGCAGGGGGAATGGAGAAAGACATACAGAACAGAACGTCCAGCCATGGACTAAGGCATCCGGACCACGGCCAGAGGATCCTGGGACAGGGAAACAAGGGCCGAGAGCTTGTGATACTGACGGGACACAAACAGATCCACAACTGGTTGGACCCCATAGTGACACAGGGATTAGCACATCCTGTCGCAGAGGGACCCCCATCGGAGCGAATATCACCGATATGCAGGGAACATTGTCGCCACCCAGATTAGGATCATAGACACTTCCTGGAGGGACCTCCTGCTCCAGGCCCCTCCCAAATGATTAATGTAGGCCACTGTCGTCAGACAGACCGAGCGCCCCCGAACAGGCAGGCGAGGAGGAGTCAAGCGAGATAGAACCAACCGAAAATGCTCACTGTTTCAAACATCGATAGGTGTATGGACCTTCTAAGGGCCCCACCTCCCCCAGAACCGCAGGGAGTTTCAGAAGAAACCCCCCCCCCCCTTCAACCTGATAGATTGGCATCCATGGTGACCGTTTCCAGGAAGGGGCCAGAAGGAAATGCCCCCAGACAGGTTCCTTGAGTTCATCCACTCCAAGAGGGACCTCCTTACCAGGTGGGAAGGCACGCAGACCCTGCTCCAGGGATGCTGGATCCCTATCCTGTATTAAAAATAGAAGTCGCAGAAGGGCCCAAGGGGAACTGAGCATAAGGGACCTCTTCTGAGCAAGCCACCAACGGGCCCACCAGCTGAATCCCTGCCTGGTGAATGAGGGACTGAGCCCATGCAACCAGATTGTCCACCTTATAGAAACATAGAAGGTTGACGGCAGAAGGAGACCATACGGTCCATCTAGTCTGCCCTTATGTGTATACTGTATGTACTCTTTATCTTAGGATAGCTGTGTGCTTATCCCAGGCATGTTTAAATTCAGTGACTGTTGATTTTTCAACTACCTCTGCTGGAAGTTTGTTCCAAGCATCTACTACTCTTTCTGTAAAATAATATTTTCTAACATTGCTCCTGATCTTCCCCCCCGACTAGCTTCAGGTTGTGCCCCCTTGTTCTATCATTAAGCTTGTTCTTAAAAACACTTCCCTCCTGAACCTTATTCAATCCTTTCACATATTTAAAGGTCTCAATCATGTCCCCCCTCTCCCTTCTTTCCTCCAGACTGTAAAGATTAAGTTCTTTAAACCGGACCTTCAGCGTGATTTAATGAAAATCCCAAACTCTTAAAAAACGGTTCCCCAGCATCTAAAATTACGTTTTTAGTCACTTACTTATTCTTTCCCCCACTGGGCTGCAACTCTGTTCAGGAATTTAGGATACAGGCGCCGCCATCTTGACTCAGAAGCATCACACTTACTGAGGAGAGGAGAGTGGGATAAGGTACAGGGGGGCAGGTTATAGCTGTGCTTTGCTCAGACAGAGCAGAGCTGGGGTCAGGTAATGGTCAGCAGTCCCAGAATGCAGAGCAGCACAGTCAGGAGGCACTTCCTGTTTGCAGGCTGCCTGATAAGATGGCGGGTTCCATAAGCCGCCATCTTGGATGTTTAAAGGCTCATAACATGCAGCAGATGCAGGTAGGATGATTTTTAATGTGGACAATCTGTATGTACAGGGTGTGGGAAACATATAAGATAGACTCTTATTCAGAGTGAAGGTCCGCTTTAAGTCTCTCCTGATAAGTTTTAAGTCTAAGTCCTTCCACCATTTTCGTTGCCCGCCTTTGGACACGTTCTATTTGAATAATGTATTTTTACAGGTAAGGTCTCCAGAACTGCACACAGTATTCTAGCTGTGGCCTTACCAGGGCTCTATACAGCGGCATCACAACCTCCTTCTTCCTACTGGTGATGCCTCGAGCTATGCAGCCGAGCATCCTGCTTGCTTTTCCCACTGCCTGGCTACACTGTCCACACATGTTGCAGACACCTCCAGGGAATGGTTAAGTAAATCAGTCAGAGGGGCTGCAATCACAAACCTAAGTTCCCTTAGAACTCTGGGGTGGATTCCATCTGGACCCATCGCCTTACTTACCTTTAGATGTGCCAGCTCGGCTAAGACATCAGCCTCCAGAAACTCCGGAGCTGTGCCCTCCCAGCTGGATGCTGTGCTATGGCAATGCCTGCTACTATCTGAAAATACCGAACAAAAGTAGCTATTCAGATGGTCAGCCACAGCCTTATCTCCGTCAATATATTTATTTTCCCTATTTCTAATTTTTGAGACTGCATTGTTTTTCTTCTTTCTGTCACCAATATATCGGTGACAGAAAGATAGATTTCATAGATTTGGCCATTTCTTCCTCCTTTTGCCCTTTAGCAGTCCTTATAATCAGTTTTGCTTCCCTCTGTTTAATTTTATACGCCTCTCTGTCAGCCTCTCTATTGCTGAGAAAGGATGATTCACATTTGAACCGTATCCAGATTCATTCCTAGGAATGGAGTTACCAATTAAGGGGACAATGAGGACTTGGGGTGACTGATCACCCATCCAAATGACTCCCAATGGACACCACCAGCCGAGTATCCAACTTAGTCTGACATAGAGACTGGGAAGTGAAAAAGGACGTCCAGGTAGGTCATCGCGCGAACGCCCCTTGGTCTCATCAGAGACATCACCCCCATCAGCACCTGGGTGGGCACTCTGGGAGCTGAAGAGAGGCCAGATAACAAGGCCACAAATTAGCAGTGTTGGACTTCCAACACGAACCTGAAGAGCCTCGGTGTCCTGAAGGCACAGGGATGTGAACATAAGCATCTTAGAGCTCCGCAGTCGGCAAGAAGCCCCCTGGGCGCAAGGCGCTGATGGCCCATCTCAGAGTTTCCATGCAGAAACTGCCTGTAATTGGAGAATTGCCGAGAACCTGTGAATCCAGAATGGGCCAGACTGACCCATCCTTTAGGGGGACTGTGGAAAGGTTGGTGTAGCGGCCCCTGCCTCTTGAGGGCAATCTGCAAGTGACCCCTCAGACCCCGCAGGCCTTGCATGGCCTGCGCCGGTACCTGAACAGAGGCAGGGACCAGGAGTACCCGGGACCTGATAATCTTGGGGGAGGCCGCGCAGCAAACTATCTTGTATCCGGAGGACACTACCTCCTGAATCCACCAGTATGAGGCGTGATGCCTTCTGACAAGAGCAAAGTGCCTCAGCCATCCCCTCACCCAGACGGGCGAGGGCGCCCCATCATGCTTGAGGGGACTTGGTGGACGATTTAGGCTTAGCCCCGCCGGAGGGGCCAGGGCGTTGTCTGCTGCTCCCGGGGCAGGAGTCTGCGCGAGTCCCCGTGAAGGACACCCCTGGTTCTTGTTTAACACTATGGTAGGGGGGAGGAAGGGTACCCCTGCCCCGAGGGGGCCAAGACTGCCGCCTGCATTGCGGTGACTTACCCTTCTTACCAAACAGGTCTAGACGGGCCCCGAACAGGCGTAGCCCTCTAAAGGGAAGCCTGGTAAGAGTCTTTTTAGCAGCATCATCAGCACCCCACTGTCGCAGCCAGACCAAGCGGCGTATAGCCACCACAAGGGCAGAAGTTCTTGCACACATTCTAATGGTGTCATCCAACGCTAATAGGATAAATTTTACAAACACATCACAACTGGAGAGTGCATTAAACACATCCCAGGGGAGATCATCGGGGGGACGAGCAAGCATCTTGCTAATTAGGGTTCTAGTGGCCACGGCAGTAATAGCCGCGGCACAGACCGGGCGCAGCGCCGTCCCTGCACATGTAAAGGCGTGGGATCAATGCGCCGGTCCTCAGCATCCCGAAGGGTAGTATAAGCAGGGGCTGCAATAAAGGGGGGGTTAGTGCAATCATACACAGACACCACAGGCACACCCCCCCCTTCCCCCCCCCCCGACTACGGGGGGAACGAGGGAGGATGGCGGCCCTTCGTACAGGGCCCACCGCTACACGGGGCGAGGGGTAATAAAGCGGGCGGGGCATCCCATAGAGGCTCACCATCAGCCTACACCGCCTACCCTTTGGTGGGGGACTGCGGGGTAGCAGCGCTCCATAAGCACGCATGGTGCTGCCTACCTTCACCCGACCAGCGCAGCCCAGGCTGGGAGGCACATCACAAGGAGGATGGGTGGGAATAGTCCAACAGGGCCGCAGGCTTTAATAGCCCTGCTCACCTGCAAGAGAGTGATACTTCATGTCTGCGCAGTAAGCACTGCAGAGAAATCTGGGGATTTGTGGGAGGTCCCCGGGTATTTGAGGGGCTGGGAGGAGCCTGTTTTGCATGTCTCTGCAGTGCAGCGCCATCTGGCGGAGGATAACCCAAGTAAGTACTATATCTGGAGCAGGATGTACTGTATACTAAGAATAAAGTGGGGGGCCCTCGGTAGCTGACTGGGCTTTCGGGGTGCTGACGCCGGCCCTGGTGCCACCGATTGTAGTTTCAGACCCAGGGCAAACCCTATAGCAAATCCAGGGCTGTGGCTGCAGTGACTGGCACATAACAGGGGGTCATTCAAGGCTTTATTAACAAACTTGTTTGTTTTAACCTATTCTCAGGGAATTCAGTGTTATTTGCGATTGTATCGTTTGTATTTGGTCTATTTAGGCTTTTTAATTTATTTACAATAAAGTTTGCGTCTATGCGTACTATAGAAAACTGCTCAACAAATCCATTTACCTCTAAGGAGGTTTATGGTCTTGCCCACCTTAAAGTGGATCTATACAGGCATGGAGAATTATTGTATTGTTTCGTACTTGAGACAATTAGAAAACAGTACTTCAGGGTTTCTTAACCTTTCTTTCTATGGTATAGAGCAATTCCTGTAGTAATAGATGTATGGCTGGTGCAGTTCACTCTCATTACCTAGATTCATCTGCAAGTGAAGCCAGATGTGCCCTACAGAGCAACAGTTCTAATCCACCAATTCGATTCTTAGTTCAGCATATAAATTATTAATAACCTGCAGATAAGTGTAGGCCAAAGAAAGAAGTATACACTATACTGTAAAGTGTGCTGCAAGAATTGGACAACACCAGGGCCGGCTCTAGGTTTGTGGGGGCCCTTGAGCAAGAGAGTCTTAATGGGCCCCAAAGTAGTGAGTCACATGATGTCACCTTTCAGCTCCGCTGCCACAAATGGGTCATCTCCTGCCGCTGATTGCCCTCCAGTCCTTGCCAGCCATCACCTGGTTCTTGCCACCTTCTGCGCTTCCATTAATTGCCCTCCATCCCATGCCACCTTCTCCATTGTTGCTGATCATCCCCTATGGCTGAGGCCAGACATGAGCAGGTCTGCACACAACACCAGACATTCGGTGGTTGGGTCCACTGTTAAATAATACCATGACCAAATGTGAGTCTGAGTGGGCCCCTGAAGATGCCAGGGGCACTGTCAATTGCCCAGGTTTGCCCTGTGCTGGCGCTGGCCCTGGACAACACCATAACAGCCAGACTGGTCTTAAAGTACATGCCATATATAAGTGGCTTCTGCAGTAAGACCATCTTTGGAAGTGGTGAACGGACCCTTTCAGTGCATAGGCTAAGAAGATGCCTAGGGAACTGCAGAGCAACCTGTCCCTGCCCCAGGACGGACCCCTAGGTGTTAACAGCTTAGTAGAATGGTTCTACCTTTCTGGGACTTTAGGTGGATAATATAAAGCCTCTGGGGGGTGGCAGAGCACATGGATTAGCAGGTTTCTGTTCACTACCCATGACAAGACTCAGCATAGCAAAACAAACTGGCCTTTGGTGGGGCCAGGATTGGCAATGACCTTAGCAGAAGGGAAGCCTGCGCAGTACTGCTCCCCTTCCAGAACACACAGTGGCTCTGGCTTCATGTGCTTTTGCGGCCAGCAAGCTACCATTCTGAGCTGTTCCCTATCACAATATATAAATGGGCAGCACATAGATTATGCATTCCTAGAGAGCCTAATGTAAAAAAGCAAATTAAAATGTGCCAGCAGTCACAGCAAAACTGTATTTACACTGAATAATCTATATTAATAGCAGTTTCTCTTGACACTCTCTAGCCGTAAAGGTTGGAGCTAATTAACTTCTCCCTAACCAGCTATTAGCAGGATATGTCCAGAATCTTCAGTCTGCAGCACAGCAAAAAGGTTTCCTACTAAATTAGAAATGTAAAAACGGCGTTACATTATTTGTTCTTGATTTTAACATAGTTGCGTTATCCTAAACATGTTTAAACTATTTACTATTAAATAGCTTACTAACTAATCGGAAAGTCTGTTCCAAAGATTCATTAATTTTCCATTGAAAATACTTAAAATGTTTTGAATTTCTTTCATGCTAGTTTGAAGATATTGTAACATGTTCTTGTTTCCAGCCCAAAACTTGAAGCGGACTAACAGTCAAAAATGTCTTAAGCCAGACCAACACAACAAACCGTGCTCATATGCATCCCTCCCAGGACAATTTAGATTGCTGCACATAAAAATTTACCTTTTTCTAACTGCTGTAGTAAATTTTAGAAACAAAATGGTGTCTCGTGCATTTGCAGGCTGCCTGCAAACAGGAAGTGCTGCTGAGCTTCCTGTTACTGTGCAATGTCAGTTAGGTCAGTGGAATCCAGGCAGTAGCATGGCTGAGATGCTGGGAGAGGAAGCTCCAAAACAGCCGCTACCTTTCTTTTCCAACTGTGCCAGGCTGTTGGCCTGGTTTAAAGAGCAGCCTTGGACTCCATTCACACCCAGGGTGGGTGGAGGGGGGGGGGGGGGGGGAGAGACTGGCTGATCTCAAGAGTTCCGGATGAAGTAGGCTGTAAACGTTTTGCTCCAAGATTAGGGATGTAGAAGTATTCAGTTGCTTGGGAGTTTGTATTTTTGTTGGCCATCCCTCTACTGAAGAATTCTAGAGCTTAAAGGTCCCACATCCATTTTCTACATAATGGGTGTGGGGTCACATTGTGACAGTTTTGGGGAGGTATCTAGATTGCTGTAGTCCCCCACCCACAAATTCTTACCTGCACCTCAATCCTCAGCCCAGCGAATTGGATGCGAGGTCACATGGATGGCCAGTTGCGCGGCCACATTTCAGAGGATCGAGTCTGCCACAATGCGACTCCACACCCATGTGTGGGACTGCTTTAATTTTTTCACTGCTACCTTTACCTTCTTACATGCATTCTGAGGTTAAACCAGTCCCCAACCCAAATGGCTGAAAAGCTGCTTCAAAAGACAAAGGATTATGTTAAGTGGTAGGCGACCATCTTTGTTATCTTTAAAGAGCAGCCTTGGACTCCATTCACTCCCAGGGTGGGTGGAGGGGGGGAGAGACTGGCTGATCTCAAGAGTTCCGGATGAAGTAGGCTGTAAACGTTTTGCTCCAAGATTAGGGATGTAGAAGTATTCAGTTGCTTGGGAGTTTGTATTTTTGTTGGCCATCCCTCTACTGAAGAATTCTAGAGCTTAAAGGTCCCACATCCATTTTCTACATAATGGGTGTGGGGTCACATTGTGACAGTTTTGGGGAGGTATCTAGATTGCTGTAGTCCCCCACCCACAAATTCTTACCTGCACCTCAATCCTCAGCCCAGCGAATTGGATGCGAGGTCACATGGATGGCCAGTTGCGCGGCCACATTTCAGAGGATCGAGTCTGCCACAATGCGACTCCACACCCATGTGTGGGACTGCTTTAATTTTTTCACTGCTACCTTTACCTTCTTACATGCATTCTGAGGTTAAACCAGTCCCCAACCCAAATGGCTGAAAAGCTGCTTCAAAAGACAAAGGATTATGTTAAGTGGTAGGCGACCATCTTTGTTATCTTTAAAGAGCAGCCTTGGACTCCATTCACACCCAGGGTGGGTGGAGAGGGGGGGGGGGGGGGGGGAAGAGACTGGCTGATCTCAAGAGTTCCGGATGAAGTAGGCTGTAAACGTTTTGCTCCAAGATTAGGGATGTAGAAGTATTCAGTTGCTTGGGAGTTTGTATTTTTGTTGGCCATCCCTCTACTGAAGAATTCTAGAGCTTAAAGGTCCCACATCCATTTTCTACATAATGGGTGTGGGGTCACATTGTGACAGTTTTGGGGAGGTATCTAGATTGCTGTAGTCCCCCACCCACAAATTCTTACCTGCACCTCAATCCTCAGCCCAGCGAATTGGATGCGAGGTCACATGGATGGCCAGTTGCGCGGCCACATTTCATCAGAGGATCGAGTCTGCCACAATGCGACTCCACACCCATGTGTGGGACTGCTTTAATTTTTTCACTGCTACCTTTACCTTCTTACATGCATTCTGAGGTTAAACCAGTCCCCAACCCAAATGGCTGAAAAGCTGCTTCAAAAGACAAAGGATTATGTTAAGTGGTAGGCGACCACAGTTTGTTATCTTTGGGATATACATTTATGAAAAACAAAAAAACAGAACAATTGGTGTCTTAAAGCACAGGCTCTAGGTGCTATTTTACCAATTGACACAAATAAATGAATGCAAGGAGTGTATGCAGCGTGATCTAGATGTTTATAAAGACTCGCTGCTTGGTTCTCTTGGGTTTAAAGCATGATTCTATGAGTTGATAAGTTGTTCAGGTTACCTGGTGCTATGTGGCCACTGGATTAGGTGTGGTATCAGAAGCAAACCCGTGTTGATAGACCCCTTGGCTGACAAATGAATACAGTTATCTTCATAATATCCTGCAGATGGCATTGGAGCCATCAGCATATACTATATATACTATATACTATACTATGCATGTTCCAGTTGTGACTTACAAAGCCTCTGAGCAATACTACTCCCAGTTAGCAGACATCTATCACATATGGGTGTTCTAAAGCTATGTACAGATACTGCATACATATATAAAATGTTAGCAGTTCTTAGGCAATAATCGATACAGCACTACACATAACCAGATATATAAGGGAACCCACCTGTAGACTATAGCTACAGTCTATAAATGTTAGAGTATTACCCAACTGTGTTTTAGCTCATGTGGTGCGGCATCCTATAGAGATTTTAATAAATGTATGAAGCAGAACTTTCATTTTTTATAGCGAATAACTGAAAAATAAGGTAACACAACAAATAGGACCCCTGCTGTTCAAAGCTTACACTAAGCACAGCTGTTCTCCCAACAAAAATATGATTAAAGCAAAAAATGGACCTCCAGAGCACAAAATTTCTCTATAACCGGCTAAATCTCCGACAATGACAGGAACAAGAAAGACGGGGGTTTATAGCAGCTCCCGCTCATCTTACATTCACCTAGCTAGCTAGGATCTGATGGTATCAGCACTTAAAATGCTGAAGAGGAGAAGTGCTCTTCGAAAAATTGAAAACACATCAAAATGTATCTTAGATGAATATTTTTCCAGGATCAGAAATTAGATTTGTAAGAAAAACACCTGGAAATGCAACAAGACCTAAAACCTGCTCACCCACCCAATTTCATATATTAGCACACAGGGATGTGGGGCGGCCTGCCACCTGAATAGCATATAAACTCTTTCACAAAATGAAAGCCTTCTCAAGCCAAGTGTCAGAGGCCCCAAATGGAATGACTACAGGGCGGCCAGGCAGAGCAAGACCAGTAAATAAATCTGGTGATTAAATAACACATTCTGCCATTAGATTAGATGAATGCTTGACCTGAATTTACTGGAAATTTTAAAGATGCAAAAAAAAGCTTTTTGCAGCTCAGAGGTTAATCAAAAATCAAGAGATTTCCCATAGAAGGTGGGAAAATAATAGAAATAGAGACACGCCAGATTTTTAACCCTCCCTCGGCGCTAAGCCAAGAAGGGGGTGGGGTATGTAACAAACCCCCCCCCAAAAAAATCCTTACCTTGCCTGGGATTCTGTGCGTTCACCACCACATAAGAGGAGCACAGAGTGGCATCCTTTCCAGTTAATAGGTGAGTACTCACCTTTAAAACGGGTATTATGAGTGTGCCATACACTCCACTTCAATCTTCATGACATCTGGGTAATCTCCAGTAGAGGGCGAACTTCTGCAGAGATCAATATGCAAAAAAAGAAAGCCCCTCCCGGTCCATATATACCTGGGACCTCCCACCAATTCCCCAGTGTATAAAAGCAGTAAAGGGACCAGGAAGAACCCATTATAACCTTAACAATCAAAACCAATTGTTCACCATATAAAAGCCCCAGAAGACCTGAAAAGGGGTGGGGTGAAGTGGAGTGTATGGCACACTCATAATACCCGTTTTAAAGGGGAGTACTCACAAAACGGTATTATTCTAAGTGTGCCATACACTCCACTTCGATCTTCATGAGATCTGGGACATCCAATAGCAATGTCCGTCATGGGTGGGAACCAGAAACAGTAAAGAATGCACCAACTCAAACCACTGCAGCCTGCAGAGCCTTGCGGCCAAAAACAGCATCCGCTGAAGCCCACACATCAACCTTGTAAAACTTGGAAAAAGTATGGAACGGAAGTAACGGAAGACCAAGTAGCAGCCTTACAAACCTGTTCAACAAAAGCCCAGGATGCACCAACAGCACGAGTAGAGTGCGCAGCGACCCTAAAAGCAGGAGACCTCCCCTTAGCATAATAGGCCCCAACGATGGCCTGACGAATCCATTTGCTAATCGTAGACTTAGCATTCGCCAACCCTTTCCTGGGCCTGCAGGGCACCACGAAAAAAGCGTCCGTCTTGCGGAAGGAAGAAGTAGTCACCAAATAGTACTTCACACAATGAACAACATCTAAATTGTGCAGAACCCTCTCCTTGTCATTGTTAGGACACAAGGAAGGGAGAACAATATCCTGATTGAGGTGGAAAGCAGACACCACCTTAGGAAGGAAATCCGGCTTAAAACGAAAAACCACCTTATCCTGGTGTCTCTCAAAGTAAAAGGCCTGAATCGACAGGGCCGCCAACTCAGAGACCCGCCGAACCGAAGTAATAGCCACCAAGAAAGCAACCTTCTGAGTGAGAACCGAAAGAGCAATATCCTGTAGTGACTCAAAAGGAGGACCCTGCAGAGCCGAAAGAACCAAATTAAAATCCCAAACAGGAACTACAGCCTTCCGAGGGGGCCACACATGCGCGGCCCCTTGGAAAAAGGTCTTAACCAGCGGATGTAAAGCAAAAGACCTCTGGAAGAAAACCGACAGAGCAGAAACCTGTCCTTTCAAAGTACTAAGCTGGGACGCAAGATCCAGATTATGCTGAAGAAACTCCAAAATCCTGGGTATCGAAAAAAGCCCTGCAAGGCAAGGCCCTAGCCTCACACCAATCAATATAGGACCTCCAAGTCCTATAGTAAATGCCAGAAGAGGACCGCTTCCTAGCCCTAATCAGGGTCTGAACAACAGCCTCAGACAAACCTTCCTCTTTCAAGATGAAGGTTTCAGCAGGCAAGCCGCCAAAGCCAGCGTTTGTAAATTGGGGTAAAGCAGATGACCCTGAGATAGCAGGTCCGGCAACAAGGGAAGCCGGTTCTACGGCCATCCTTACGAGGTCTGCATACCAAACCCTTCTTGGCCACCTTGGAGCCACCAGAATCGCTGGTGCCCCTTCTAGAGCCAGTTTGCAAACTACCTTGCCCAGCATGGAGATGGGTGGAAACAGGTACAGAAAACCCAACTCCTTCCAAACCAGTGACGAGGCATCCACTGCCAGAGACAGAGGATCCTGAGAAAGACTCAAAGGCCAGAAGTTTGTGATTGTGCTTCGAGGCAAAGAGATCCACCTCCGGAGTCCCCCACTTGCAGCAAAGATCCAGAGAAGCCTCAGGGTTGAGAGACCACTCTCCGTGGCGAGAGGACCCCCTGCTCAGGGAATCCGCCTCCGTGTTCTCCCCTCCCGAAATGTAGACTGCCGAAAGGCAAGGAACATTGCTCTCCACCCAGTGCAGGATCAGAGAGACTTCCCTGAGGGCACTCCTGCTGAGAGTCCCTCCTTGGTGATTTATGTAAGCTACTGCAGTTCGGTTGTCCGAACGGATCTGAACCGGAAGACCCCGTAAATGTGGGGTCATCCGAGCCAGAACCAGTCGAATGGCTCTGAGCTCCAAGACATTGATGGGGGTGTGAGCCTCCTGGGGACCCCACACTGATGACTCGTCCAATAACCTCCCTAGCCTGACAGGCTGGCATCCGTGGTAACCATCTCCCAACAAGGGACCAGAAAGCATCTGCCCTTCACCAGATTGCTCGAGTCCAGCCACCACCGAAAGGACTGCCGAACCCTGGGAGACATCCTGAAAGGTTGATCCAATGATTGAGGGCACCTGTCCCAATAAGTCAATAGGTGAAGTTGAAGAGATCTCATGTGAAACTGTGCAAACGGCACCGCCTCGAAGGAGGATACCATCAAACCCACCAGTTTCATCCCCTGTCGGATAGAGGGACAAGGACTGGCCAGAAGAAGGCGGATCAGGCCCTGAATCCCCTGCACCTTGGTCTGGGACAGAAACACTCTGGCCCGAATGGTATCCAGATTCATGCCCAGAAATGAAATCACACGAGACAGGGAGAGAGAAGACTTGGTGCGGTTGATCACCCACCCGAACCTTTCCAGGGTCGACACCACCTGGCGGGTGTCCAGCTCCGCCTGATGGAGGGAAGAAGCTGATATCAACAGATCGTCCAGATAAGGCACAATGCGAATGCCCTGAGATCTGAGCAGAGCCATTATGCCCCCCAAGACCTTGGTGAAGACCCTCGGCGCCGAGGTCAGACCGAAGGGAAGAGCTACAAACTAATAATGTTGATCCTCCACCGCAAACCTGAGGAATCTCTGATGTGCCTGAAAAATCGGAACATGCAGATACGCATCCTTGATGTCTATGGATGTCATAAAATCCCCTTGGCGAAGGGAACTGATAGCCGAGCGCAGAGTCTCCATGCGGAACTTTTTGGCTCTGATAAACCTGTTGAGAACCTTGAGATCTAGAATGGGTCTCACCGAACCCTCCTTTTTTGGAACTGTGAAAAGGTTGGAGTAGTAACCCCTGTCTCTCTCCGACAGAGGCACCTGGCATATAACCCCCATGTCCAGAAGGTTTCTTACTGGTAACAGGAGCCCCTGTGCAGCCTGAGGGTCCGAGGGCACCCGAGACCTTAAGAATCTTGGGGGCGGACAGTACTCGAACTCCAGTTTGTACCTGGAGGAGACCACTTCCAAGATCCAATTGTCTGTGACCTCCCGGGCCCAGACCTGGAAGAAGAGTCGCAGCTGTCCCCCCACCCTTGCGGGTGAGGGCGCACCTTCATTGCTGAGCCGGTTTAATGGCCGGCTTGGGCTTGGAACCCCAGGCAGGCACGGTACGAGCCCAACCTCTGCCTCTGTTCCAGGACGAGCCCCTGACACCCGAGAAGGCCAGACTCCTAACCGCTCTGGCCCCTCGAAAGGAAGGAGCGAACGAGCCCGCCCCCCGAAAGGGGCGGCGCTGTTTCCTCCGCTGAGGCAACTTACCTCCTTTAGCAACAGCATCCAATTTATCTCCAAACAGCCGCGAACCCAAGAAGAAGAAGAAGCTGTGAGCGACAAAGCGTCAGCCATGACAAAATCCATGAACAATTCGCATTTCTTAAGGATAGCGAACTCAGCGCCAGCTGGATCAAACTGAGCGTTATTCAGCCAGTCCCTGATAAGAGACCTGGTAGCAAGCGACACCAGGGCAGATGCACTAACAGGCCGCAGGGCCGAGCCCACGTTGGCAAATGCGTGGCACGCCATCTGATCAAGGAGCTTATCCTCGCCATCCTTAAGGGAAGTGGCGTCAGGGGTGTTCAGCACAGAAGAGTTGGTCAAACCTAAAACAGGCGCGTCTACCTCGGGAGAAGACCAGCGCTTAACCGCCTCCACCGGAAAAGGATACTTCTTATCCCATCCCTGAGGCACACCAGGAAGCCGACTGGGCCTCTCCCATTCTCTAAGAACCAGCGCATCAAAATGACCCTGGGTAGGGAGTTCCAGACGGGGCTTGCAGGCCCCAAAAAATCCCCCTTCTTGAGAGGGGGCGCCTCAGGCGGTTCAATATCCAACACCTCCAATAAATGTGACAAAACAGTGGCCGTATCTACGGCATCCCCCAGCGCCTGCCCGACATTGGCATTCCCAGACTGAACATAGTCAGCCTCTGTTTCCTGATACAATTCCCCCTCCTCTAACGGGGAATAATCCGACAAATCAGCGGAATCGTCGTCAACATCCCACACCGGCTGGGCGCCGACGACAAATGTAACTTTTTAGCCTGGGCCTTCTTGCCCACAGTGCTAGCAATAAATTTCTCGATGCTGGCCAACCTAGCCCAAACATCAGAAAGCGACTTCCCACTGGTACCAATGTCACTTGGGGTACGGATCAGGTGGGGAGGGGAAGGCGATGAAGCGGGAGGAGCCGACACAGAAGGCTGGGTACCAGACTGCCGCGTTATGGCCTTTTGTGCGCATGGTATACAGATCAGCACATTCTCCCCCGTAAGGGATACCCCACACCCCACACATGGCCCGGATTGTCCCAGAGGGATCCCGAGCCCAGTATCCTTCGGAGCCTCCACATGGTGAATTTTTGTGGTCAGTCGCAAGACCGCATAAGCAACCCGGGATGCCCCTTAAAAGTCCCGGTGGGAGGATTTTAGGTGGACAATTTTACACTAGGGACCCCAGGACCAGGAGGGACCCCTTAATATGCACATATACAGGGCAATCTGTAACACACAAAACAGGCAACATAAGTGCAGTGCAGAGTAAATATGGCAATAACCTTACAGTGTATAAGACCACAGCATTTGATCTTGCAGTCACTATATATATATATATATATATATATATATATATATATATATATATATATATATATATATATATAATTTATTAACTGTATCCCAGCCAGACATGCGAAAAACACACACACATGCTCGCGACCAGTGGGGGCCTCCGCTAAAGAGGAGCCCCCACACACAAGCTAAGGAAGTGGCCCACCGGCCCTTACCACACAGATCCTGATAGAAGATGGCCCCCATGAAGCCTCATGCAGGGAGAGGGAGAGCAGGGGGAGGGCGGGCCAGCGCAGAACGCGCGCTTGCCGAGGCCACACCCCCCTCCCAGCAACGCGGATCCCTAGAAACGAGCACAGAAATCACGCCAAAGAAGGGGGCGGGCTACCACCCCCTTCCCGAACGCAGCCTGAGGGGGAGAAGCTCCCCCAGGCTGCCACAGCCCTGACATGCCAGTAAAAAAGCACACCCTGTATGTCACACTCACACACACACACACACAGTGTAAAACACACCAACACACACAGGGACATAAGCTGGGAAAAACGAAACAACGGCTAGGCCAGGCAACCCCCCCCCCCCCCCGGAGGGGAATAAGGGACCCGGAAGGGGGGGAACCCTGCCAGAAGCCGGCCAGAGGCATAGAGGGACAGGGCATCCCACACCAGGATCACCAAGAAACCTGGATAACCGCCTACCCCATAGTGAGGTCTCACGGTGGAGCAGTGCTCCTTCTGCACCCATAGTGCTCCTACCTTCACCAGGACCCGCAGCCTAAGCTGGGAGGCTCAATATAGGGGCAATTTAGAAAGGGTCCTGGCAGTAATAGGGACAATAGACGGCCGGGCGCGAGCCCGGCTTACCTGTAAGTAAAGAAGTCTTCATCTTCTGTATTGTCGCCTTCCCTGCAGAGAAGGAACTGGGAATTGGTGGAAGGTCCCAGGTATATATGGACCGGGAGGGGCTTTCTTTTTTGGCATATTCATCTCTGCAGAAGTTCGCCCTCTACTGGAGATTACCCAGATGTCATGAAGATTGAAGTGGAGTGTATGGCACACTTAGAATAAGGTACTGGCTGTAAATTCTGGTTGCATAGAAGAAGAGAGAGAGGCCAACTCCTGGCTGACAGAAGGGAAGCATAAGGGGGCTATGGGACAGGCTGCTCAGCATCAGGTGGTTGTCACATGGGCGGAGCTCAGCTATAAACAGGGAATTCTATAAAACAAATTGTCCAGGTTGGATCTGCCATTAACACATCACATTTATGGGGCTGCCTAGCTGTGCAACAGATCAAGTGCCCCCCAGAGTAGTATTAGCAGCAGACGTTTTGGCCCTCATTACTGCTGACAAAAGCTTCAACCTCGAGAAAGCATGGAATCATTCCTGTTCCTGCCCACAATACTGGAACCTGAAGTGGTATTTCAGACAGTTCTCAGGTTTCTTTTTTTTTACTATTACGCTGTAGGGCATCGCAAAATCAGAATGTCCCAGAGGCAAACGTGAAGTTTCTTTAGAATGTAGGATTAATAAAAACACTGAGGCAGGCTTCACACCTTGGTGCAGTGCTGCGATTATCGCAAGGAGATGCCTGTGCACCTTTGGGTTGTGGACATCTTTGATGCTATTGCCATTTCCTATTGAGCAATATGCATGCAGCGTGTTTACAGGGCAATCCCAACCATCACGCAATGGCCAAACGTGGGTATAAATGGGCCCCATAGGTAGCTATGGGCAGCATTCTGATGGCGTTTGCAGGGAGATCAAGATCGCCCTACTACCGCGGCCAAGCGCTCAGGTGTGAAGCTAGCCTGAATCACGGTCGGCTGACCTGATTCTTCTGATGCATTTCTGCCTGCTAATTGTGTTTAGAACAAAAATCCTTTATATATTGAGTTACATTTTTTGATCGCAGTCTTGAAACATACATTTTCTCCCAAGCATGATATAAAATGACTCCTATGAAAAAAAAAAAACACCACACACATTACAGATAGCATGTTTTAGTCGTCAGCAGGGATGACTTACATCTCCAGAAATGTCAGTCTGCGATCCAGCGTCCAGAGTTTGTCTGGACAAAGACAAATGGGAATCTGTGAGGCTGGACGTCAAGTCTGACTCTGATCTTCCTCTGCCTTGCTCTAGATGAAACCTTTCTTTGAGTTTTGCCAGACTCTGAGAAAACAAAGAAGATCAAATGTAAACTAAAACTCCCACAAACCAACATAATGCAACATAGCATTTTCATTTCATGAGAACATTTCCAACAGGCCTCTATTTTTATCCTATAAGGAGGGGGGGGGGTGTTTCGGTACTTTACAACGATGTAAAGTTATGCATGGAAACTTCTGGAAAGCATGTCTGCACTAAGGCCGATGCTCAAAATGTGGTTACATTTGTTCTGAAAACATGTTCTCGAGGAGACCTAAAGTTATTGTAAGCAGTATTGTGTTGCCCACTGATTTTACTTTATTCTGCATACCTTAAATGTACTCAGCTAGCCTGAAAGCTAATACCTTATTTCTTCACTGAAATTATTGCAGACAGAATTTACTGTCTTTACCTTCATCCTTTAAAATTACAATTCTGTGATTACTCACCTGTAGAATTGATATTATGAGCATACAGTCCTGCTCCAGATAAGATTCTTTACGTCGTGGTATTACTCCGCCAGATGGTGCTGGACTGCAGAGACAGTGAAATTGGCTCCTCCTGGCCCCTCAAATACCCGGGACCTCCCACAAATTCCCAGTATTGAAAAGCAGTTAAACAAGAAGCCGGGAGAATGATAACATAACCAACCATTAACTAAACAACAATGATAATCACCATACAGGGGATCCAAGAATAAAGAAAATCAAGGGTGGGGTGTATACATACTGTATACTCATAATATAAATTCTACAAGTAAGTAATCACAGAATTGTATTATTCTTAGTATACAGTACGTCCTCCTCCAGATAAGATTCTTTACGTCTGGGACATCCAATAGCAGTGTCCGTAAAGTAGGGTGGGATCCCCAAAAGGCAACAACGGGCAGATCAGATCACTGCCGCCTGCAAAACCTTGCGGCCAAAAACAGCATCAGCTGAGGCCCGAACATCAGCATTGTAAAACTTGGAAAAGGTATGAACAGAAGACCAAGTAACGGCCTTGCAAACTTGTTCAACAGAAGCCTGGTGCTGAAAGGCCCAATAGGCACCAATAGCACAAGTGGAATGAGCAGTAAGACGGAAGGGAGGATTCTTCCCCTTAGCAGTGTAGGCCTGAATCACAGCCTGACGGATCCATTTCCCGATAGTAGATTTAGCAGGAGCCAAACCCTTCCTAGGGCCAGAAGGGACCACAAAAAGAGCATCAGTTTTCCTAAAAGGTGCAGTAGCCACCAGATAGAACTTCAGATTCCTGACCACATCCAAGGAATGCAAAACCCTCCCCTTAGTGTTACTAGGATTAGGGCACAAGGAAGGTAGAACAATGTCCTGATTAAGATGAAAGATAGACACAACCATAGGCAGAAAATCTGACTTAAAGTGAAACACCACCTTGTCCTGGTGTATCTCAAAGTAGGGGGCTGGATGGAAAGCGCCGCCAACTCAGAAACCCGCCTAACAGAAGTGATAGCCACCAAAAAGACAACCTTAAGAGTAAGAATGGCCAAGGAAGCCTCCTGCACAGGTTCAAAGGGAGCACCCTGCACGGCAGAAAGGACCAAGTTCAAGTCCCCAGACAGACAACATAGGCTTACGTGGAGGACACACATGAGTAACCCCCTGGAAAAAGGTCTTAACCGGAGAATGCTGAGCAAAAGATCTTTGGAAGAAAACAGCCAGGGCAGAAACATGACGCTTCAGAGTACTGAGTTGAAGCCCCAGATCCAAACCATGTTGAATGAACTCCAGAATCCTGGGGATAGAGAACACACGACAGGGAAGAGACCTAGACTCACACCAGTCAATGTAGGCATGCCAAACCCTAAAGTAAATGGAAGAAGAAGACTTCTTCCTAGCCCTAATCATGGTGTGAACAACAGAGGCAGACAGCCCCTTTTCCATCAAGATGGAGGTTTCAGCAGCCAGGCCGTCAAAGCCAGCGTTTGTAAATTGGGATGGTGTAAATGTCCCTGAGTGAGTAGGTCTGGAACCCTGGGCAGAGCGCACTGATCTACTGCCAGCTGCACTATGTCTGTGAACCACACTCTTCTTGGCCAACAGGGAGCCACCAGGATTGCTGGCACCCCCTCCTGAGCTATCTTGCGCAGAACCCTGCCCAACAGGGGGAATGGGGGAAAGATATACAGAAGCTGAAAGTCCTGCCATGACATTGCTAGAGCATATGTGGCCAAGGCCAGAGGATCCTGGGGCAGGGAGACAAAGGCAGGGAGCTTGTGATTGTGACGGGACGCAAACAGATCCACATCTGGCTGACCCCAACGGTGACACAGGGAGTGAAACTCCCTGTCGCTGAGGGACCATTCTGACAAGCGAGAGGTCCCCCTGCTCAGAGAGTCTGACTGCAGATTCTCCACCTCCAGAATGTACACAGATGAGATGCAGGGAACACTGTCCTCCTGCCAGGACAGGATCAGAGACACTTCCTTGAGGGCCCCCTTGCTCCAGGTCCCTCCCTGATGATTGATGTAGGCAACCGCCGTCTGGTTGCCTGAGCGTACTTGAACAGGCCGGCCCCGAAGGTGTTGGGTCAAGTGAGCCAGAACCAACCTGATCGCCCTCAGTTCCAGAATGTTGATAGGGGTGTGGGCCTCCCGAGGGCCCCACCGCCCTTGGAACTGTAGGGACTTCCAGAAGCCCCCCCAACCTGTCAGACTGGCATCCGTGGTGACCATCTCCCAGCAGGGGGCCAGAAAGGATCTGCCCGCCAACAGGTTCCTGGAGTCCAGCCACCACGAGAGGGACCGCCTGGCTAGGGGGGACAGAACAAGAACCTGGTCAGGGACGCAGGATCCTTGTCCCATACTGACAAGAGGTGGAGTTTCAGAGGCCTCATGTGAAACTGGGCATAAGGAACCGCCTCGAAGCACGACATCATCAGGCCCACCAGCTGCATTCCCTGCCTGATGGAGGGATGAGGGCAAGATAGAAGGAACTGAACCTGCGCTAGCAGACTGTCCACCTTCTGCTGAGGAAGAAAAATCCTTGCCTGAACTGTATCCAGATTCATTCCCAGAAATGGCGTCACCAAGGAGGGAGACAGGGAAGATTTGGGATGGTTGATCACCCAGCCGAACGACTCCAGTGTGGACACTACTCGCTGAGTATCCAGCTCTGCCTGTTGGAGGGACTGAGAAGTGATGAGAATGTCGTCCAAATAGGGCAGATGCCCTGAGACCTGAGCAGAGCCATCACTCCTGCCAGCACCTTGGTGAACACTCTGGGAGCTGAAGTGAGACCGAAGGGTAATGTCACAAATTGGTAGTGCTGATCCTCCAGAGCAAACCTGAGGAATCTTTGATGACCTGGAAAGATGGGAATATGAAGGTAAGCATCCTTGATGTCCACAGAGGTCATGAAGTCCCCTGGACGCAGGGAACTGATAGAGCGCAGAGTTTCCATGCGAAAGCGCCTGCATCTGACAAACTTGTTGAGGATCTTCAAGTCCAGGATGGGCCTGACTGACCCATCTCGTTTGGGCACGGTGAAAGGATTGGAATAAAAACCCTTGCCTCTTTCTCGTAAAGGGACCCGAAAGATGACCTCCAGCTCCAGAAGGTTTTGCACCGCCAGAATCAGAGCCTGAGCTGACATGGGGTCCCGAGACATCCGGGATCCGATGAATCTTTGGGTAGGCCAGGCAGCAAACTATCTTGTAAACGGAGGACACTACCTCCTGAATCCACCGGTCTGAGACATGACGCCTCCAGACGTGAGCAAAAAGCTGAAGCCGTCCCCCCACCCGGATGGGTGAGAGGGCTTGGGGGTAGGCTTAGGTTTGGAGCCCCAGAATGGGCCAGGGTGTCCACGTCCTCTGCCCCTACCCCAGAAATCTCCTTGGGCCCCAGTAAAGGAGACCCTTCTCCCCGAAAGGGCCGAGACTGCCTTCTGCGCTGGGGTAACCTGCCTCCCTTAGCAAACAGGTCCAGGCGTTCCCCAAATAGGCGTAGTCCTTTGAAGGGAAAACCAGTGAGAGCCTTCTTGGCAGCGTTGTCAGCTGCCAACTGGCGCAGCCAAACTGAGCGGCGTATAGCCACCACCAAGGCAGAGGCTCTGCCACACATCCGAATGGTATCATCAAGGCAGAGAGGACATAAGCAACAAATATCTCACAACGCGAGAGTGCATTATACTCTTCACTAGAAACATCAGGAGCTCCATCTAGGACACTTTTAAGCAGAGTCCTAATAGCCACAGCTGTAATGGCAGAGGCACAAACCGGGCGCAGTGCCGTCCCCACACAGGCAAAGGCATGGGAAGCCAGCTGATCAATACGCCGGTCCTCACTATCCTTCAGGGTAGTAGAGTCAGGAGAATGCATGACAGAGGTGTTTGCCCCAATTCTGGGTTTGTCTTTCACCTCGGGAGGGGATGACCAACGTTTAACCACATCAGCAGGAAAAGGATATCTCTTATCCCAACTCTTAGGGACTCCGGGGAGCCTGCTAGGATGCTCCCATTCTTTGAGCACGAGATTATTAAAATGAGATTGTTCAGGGAACTCTAAACGTGGCTTAGCAATATGAAACAATTCCCCCTGCTGCTGAGGAGCCGCGGCTGGGGGAGAGATAGAAAGCACTTCAAAGATCTGAGCCAAAAGCCTATCAGTATCATCTGGGGCCCAGGGATCAGAGCCAGAATAGGCATAACCCTTGGGCCGTTCATCAGATGATTCTGAGTCAGAGAACTCAATTCCCCTTCTTCCAGGGGGGTATAACCAGACAGATCAAAGAACTCTTCAGCCTCCATAGGGAAAAGAGTGACATCAGGCGCCAAATGCCACCTCTTAGCAGAGGCCTTAGGCAACATAGTATTAGCAAGCAACTTTTCAACAATAGCCAGTCTAGTAGACACATCAGGCTGAGACTCCCCACTGGTATGCACCTCACTGGGAGTCAGATGTAAGCTTGGGGGAGTAGGCGAAGCCATACGTGGCGCAGGCCCATCTGCTGGTAAACCAGGCTGCAGCGCAAGCACCTGCTGGGCACAAGGTACACAAACCCGCACATTGTCAACACTTGCAGGGGAGACCCCACACACCACACACAGCCGGGCTTGTCCCAAAGGAACCCCGAGCACATTATCCTGAGACGCCTCCATATGGTGATTATAGCGGCACAATAGGCCGATAGGGATTCACGCTATAAAAGCAACCCGGGATGCCCCAAAAGCCCGCTAGGGAAGTGGGAGGAATTAGCACACTAGGCCTCAATAAGTTTAATAAACTAATAGAGGGGGTAGGGCCGGGAGAAACCAATTGAGTTTGTCCCGCCTGTAAGACATAAGCGAAAAAACCCCGTAAGCGACATGAATACATAACATTAAAAATATATACAAACAGCCCGCGAGGGCATTCACGGACCGCGGTATGTAGGCGCCAGCCACGCAGCAAGAGGAAGCAAAATGGCTCAGAGTATACCTCGAGGGGCGGGCCGCGGAGACAGTGATGCGGAACGCGGCATCCGCAGGGCCCGTCCCCCCCGAAGAGCGTGAAGCCGCACACGTGACAAACCAACCAATGATGGCGCAGCAGCGCCTGAGGTAATGTCGCCGCCGATCGCGGAACGCCATACAAGCGCGCGCGGTGGCATATTCAAAAAGCAACCAGTGCAACCAAAGCTGTGTGGTGACAGGATTAAAGGCAAACCAAGCACACCATACAAAAGTGAATGTACAGAAACACACACTCACACCCCCCTCGCCCCCCCCGAGAACTACAAGGGAGAGCGAGGGAGGGCAGCGGCCACTCAACGTAGGGCCCACCAATAGAGGGGGCAAGGGGCGATAGAGAGGGGCAAGGGGCAATAGTGCGGGAGGGGCATCCCATAAAGGCTCACCAAGTGCCTATACCGCCTACCCTTTGGTGGGGGATTGCGGTGGAGCAGCGCTCCTAAGCACCTGACAGCGGTGCTGTCTACCTTCACCAGAACCAGCGCAGCCAAGGCTGGGAGGCAAATTAACAATGGAACGGGTGGGAATAGTCCTACAGGGCCACAGGCTAATAGTCCCACTCACCTGCGAGAAGAGAGAGCCATCTTCTTGTCTTTCGCAGTCCAGACTGCAGAGAAGATCTGGGAATATGTGGGAGGCCCCGGGTATTTGAGGGGCCGGGAGGAGCCAATTTCTCTGTCTCTGCAGTCCAGCGCCATCTGGCGGAGTAATACCACGACGTAAATAATCTTATCTGGAGCAGGACGTACTGTATACTAAGAATAGTTGAACTGTAGAAAATGGCCGGGCTCCCTCTTAAATATGAAGTAGAGGGGCAGGCTGGGTCAGGCTGGGCAGGTACACTTTTTTTATATATTGATAATAATGGATTCTTCTCAAACCCGCCCCCCCACGCCACTTATCCACTTGATCCTTCATGGACATCAACTTGGGCATAAGCTAAAATGTTCCGGAAGCCTGCACTTTTGTTACAATACTGAAAAAGGGTTTTTGCTCATTTACAACTGGGCCTGTAATGCAAGTATGGTACACCCTATCTTACCACACAGAGCACTGACTACTTTTCACCCTTAAAGTGGACCAACACCTGTAAGGGTGCAGGTGTTGGTCCCCGTCGCAATAAGACGAGATGGGGGCATCCATCACTGTTAATCCCTGCAAGGATCAAGGCTAAGGAAAGAATACTGGGCATTCGGGGGGTTGTGTCTGGGGAGCTCCAGCATTCTGGATGCCTCCCCAGTCTGTCATATTGCGAAATACAGTAATAATATCACAAAGTAGTAAATCATCTGGTTAATTTGAACAATGCAACTATTTAAAGCAGTGTTGGTCTCCAGAATGCTGGAGTCCCCTCCCGCACGCCTGTAAATCCGGCACCCACGTGAGCAGCACATTCAAGAGGCCAAAACAATGGCGCCGCTCACTAGTCACAAGGTGCTGGGTGGCCAATCGCTGCTCTGGATTACCAGTGGAGGACCGAGGGAAAGGTTTACGGGCATTTGAGGGGGGTTATGTGCAGGGGGGCTCCAGCGTTCTGGATGCCCCCAACCCCAGGCCAACATCCTGCCGTGGAGATCACAGTTGGTCTACTTTATTACATATACCGTATTGTATACACACACTTCAGTGAGGTGGGAGTCCACACAGCAAAAAATATAAATTATGTATGTTACAAAAATAAGTAGGCCACAGGCCTTATAGTACTTGTTAAAGCAAGAATGAATAATGTGTTACTGTTAAAATAATATACCAGGTCCACCCTGTTGGCGCACCCATGAACATTTCTGAGAACACCCTGAGAAACAATGATCTAGACCAGGGGTTCCCAACAGGTGGTGCTACTACCATTGGTGGTACTAGAGATCCATTTAGGTGGCACTTGAAAAGACTGCTGCAGACTGACCTGTGCCCTAACCTGATCTGAGGTGGCACTTGATATAAAATAGAAAGTGGCACTTTCTCCCAAAGGTTGGGAGCCCCTGATCTAAGTTACTCAGTGATTATGCAATAATAATTTATATTACTTGTTGTATACTAGATGGTGATACCACAGATTCTTCAGAAATACTCTATGTTACTCAGTGATATGCTAGGTAATATTTGTATTTAATAACACTCTAAATTACTCAGTTATACCTAACCAGTGGTACTGATGGTACTCAAGATCCTATAATGTGGTACTCTGCAAGGTTGCAGAATGATCTATATCCCAATCTTATCTGCAAAGATTACCCAACCCCGATTTGCTCTATAAGTATTAAACTGCTCCAAAAGGTAATTAGAACTATTTATATGCTTTTTTTGAGCATATCATTCAACTGTTATGGTTATCCTGAGTTTTTCAACACAGTTTTAGGTGCTGACAACCCATCTGTACCACCTAGGTGGTACTTGACAGATTTAGGGAATGTAAAGTGGTACTTGAGGAAAAAGTGTTGGGAACCCCTGAGCTAGACAACATAAATCAATTTTACTACTACTATTTTACAAAATTATAAAATGGTGAAAAACAAACCTGCATAAGGTCCTGCTTCTCCTTTTCTCCAGTGCTGATTGCCTTCTTTATGGTCTTTAGCTCAGACAAGATATCCTTTGCTTCTCTGAGTTCATAACCACTCTGGCCTCCTGACATTTTTTGGTCAATACTGGATTGAGCAAAAACAGAAAACAATTGTCATTACAAACAAAGTTTTAAAATTATTAAAACTACTAGATTTTGTTTAAATAACATTTTTATTAGGCATTTCATAGAGAGATTATTTTGTACTCCTTGCATATACATTTTTCGGGCACAGGAAACCCTAATACTAACCTAGTCTACCCCCTCACACCATCAATGATCCTTGCATTAGATACTGACATACATTAGATCGGGGGCAGTTAATAGCTACACACAAGCTCATAGGAGGATAATAATAGGAGACTTGCTTCACTGAAGGGCGCAGCCCACTATCATAAAGGGCTTAATGCCCAGTTTTGGCTTCCTAAGGATCTTTAAATGTAGAAGGCATCCCAAATTGGGATACCCCAAGGGAGTGTTTTAAAAGGGACATCAAGCTTTAACATTTTGCAAGATGCTGACACACAGTTCCCAATAAATTAACAGCTCATCCTAGTCCAAAGAAAGATTATTAAACCCTGGGGGCAAGACCAAGTGCATGAATGAAAGCTCAACATCCTGCCCTACACCCACCTAAGTAAAAATATCATGCCTTATAATAAATGTATTCATCAAGGAGTTCCAAATTGCGTGAAACCTATTCCTGGGTAACACATTTCAACCACTAACTGGATGTAAAAGTGGGATGGTGTTTAATTTGGAGTTTGTGGAACTTGAATTTCATTACAACAGCGAATGTTTCTGTAATAATACAGAGCAGAACAAATCACATAAATGAGTCCCTTTATGCCTAGGTTGTACAATGAAGCCAACAAAGAAGCAGGCAAAATGTGTAGGGTAACCTGCTTTACAGTTAAGCTAATTATGTATATCCAAACTGTTCAGTTATTTCCCCAATGATGAGGCCGGGTTTCCATTACTCTACAATGACCTCAACACCAGTGGACTCCTCCCGGCCCCTCAAATACCCAGGGACCTCCCACAAATCCCCAGCATTGAAAGGCAGTTAATGAGAAGCTGGGAGAATTAAACAATCCAAACTATCAACTATAACAATGATAACAATCACCATACAGGGGATCCAAGATAATGCAACCAAAGGTGGGTTGGAGCAAGACGTACTGTATACTCATAATACCAATTCTACAGGTGAGTAATCACAGAATTGTATTATTCTTAGTATACAGTACGTCCTGCTCCAAATCTAATACTTACATGTGGGACATCCAATAGCAGTGTCCATAAAGTAGGGTGGGATCCCCAAGAAAAATCAGCAGCAGACAGTTTAAACCACTGCCGCCTGCCGAACCTTGCGGCAAAAGCAGCATCAGCTGAGGCCCTAACATCAACCTTGTAAAACTTTAAAAAGGTATGAACAGAAGACCAAGTAGCGGCCTTGCAAACTTGTTCAACAGAAGCCTGGTGCTGAAAAGCCCAAGAGGCACCTATAGCACAAGTGAAATGAGCAGTAAAGCGGAAGGGAGGATTCTTCCCCTTAGCAGAGTAGGCCTGAATCACAGCCTGACGAATCCACTTGCTGATAGTAGACTTGGCAGGAGCCAAACCCTTCCTAGGACCAGAAGGGACCACAAAAAGAGCATCAGTTTTCCTGAAAGGTGCAGTAGCCACCAGATAGGACTTCAGACACCTAACCACATCCAAAGAGTGCAAAACTCTCTCCTTAACATTGCTAGGATTAGTGTACAAAGAAGGAAGAACAATATCCTGATTCAAATGAAAGGCAGACACTACCTTAGGCAGAAAGTCAGGTTTGAAACGAAACACCACCTTGTCCTGGTGTCTCTCATAGTAGGGGGGCTGAATGGAAAGCGCCGCCAACTCAGACACACGCCTGACGTGATAGACACCAGAAATACAACTTTGAGCGTAAGAATGGCCAAGGCAGCACCCTGCACAGGTTCAAAGCGAGCACCCTGCAAGGCTGACAGAACCAAGTTCAGATCCCAAACAGGCACCATAGGCTTACGTGGGGGGCACACATGAGTGAACCCCTCTAAAAAAGTCCTGATCAGAGAGTGCTGAGCAAAGGACTCCTGAAAGAAAATAGCCAGGGGAGAAACCTGACCCTTCAGGGAAGAGCCTTAGACTCACACCAGTCAATGTAGGCACGCCAAACCCTGTAATAAATGGAAGAGGAAGACTTCTTCCTAGCTTTAATCAAAGTATCCACAACCGAGGAAGACAGCCCCAGAAGACAGAGTTTGTAAATTGGGATGGCGTAGTGAGCCCTGAGTGAGCAGATCTGGCACCAAGGGCAGAGCGTACTGATCTACTGCCAGCTGTACCACGTCTGCGAACCTCACTCTTCTTGGCCACCTGGGGGCCACCAGAATTGCTGGCACCCTTTCCAGAGCAATCTTGCGCAGAACCCTGCCCAGCAGGGGGATTGGAGGAAAGACATAAAGGAACTGAAAGTCCTGCCATGACATTGCTAGCGCATCCGAGGTCAAGGCCAGAGGATCCTGGGACAGAGAGACAAAAGCTGGGAGCTTGCGATTGTGGCGGGACGCAAACAGATCCACATCTGGTTGGCTTCAACGGTGACACAGAGATTGAAACACCCTGCTGCATAGGGACCATTCTCCCTGGCGAGAGGTCCCCCTGCTCAGAGAGTCCGCCAGGCGATTTTCCACCCCCGGGATGTACACAGCTGATATGCAGGGGACATTGGCCTCCGCCCAAGTCAGGATCAGAGACACTTCCTGGAGGGCCCCCTTGCTCCGGGTCCCTCCCTGATGATTGATGTAGGCAACTGCCGTCTGGTTGTCCAGGCTAGTTCTGGCTCACTTGACTACTCACCTTCGGGGCCTGCCTCAGGTGAGTAGTCAAGTGAGCCAGAACTAGCCTGATCGGCCGCAGTTCCAAGACATTGATAGGGTCTCCTGAGGGCCCCACCTCCCCTGGAACCACAGGGACTTCCAGAAACCCCCCCAACCTGACAGACTGGCGTCCGTGGTGACTGTCTCCCAGGAAGGGGCAAGAAAGGATCTGCCCCCCAACAGGTTCCTTGAGTCCATCCACCACGAGAGGGACCTCCTGACAAGGGAGGAGAGCACACAGACCCTGTCCAGGGACGCTGGGACCTTGTCCCATACTGACAATAGGTGAAGTTGCAGGGGCCTCAAGTGGAACTGAGCATAAGGGACCGCTTCGAAGCATGCCACCATCAGGCCCACCAGCTGCATCCCCTGCCTGATGGAGGGATGGGGACAAGCTAGGAGGGACTGAGCCTGTGCAATCAGACTGTCCACCTTCTGTTGAGGAAGGAAGATCCTTGCCTGAACTGTATCCAGATTCATTCCTAGGAATGGAGTTACCAATGAAGGGGACAGTGAGGACTTGGGGTGGTTGATCACCACCAGCTGAGTATCCAACTCTGCCTGATGTAGAGACTGGGTGATGAGAATGTCATCCAGATAGGGAAGCACGCGGACGCCCTTACATCGGAGCAGAGACATCACGGCAGCCAGCACCTTGGTGAACACCCTGGGAGCTGAAGTGAGGCCGAAGGGCAAGGCCACAAACTGGTAGTGTTGATCCATCAGAGCGAACCTGAGGAAACAGATGACCTGGGAAAACAGGAATATGAAGATAAGCATCTTTGATGTCCACAGAAGTCATGAAATCCCCTTGGTGCAGGGAACTGATGGCAGAGCGCAGAGTTTCCATGCGAAAGTGCCTGCCGCTGACAAACTTGTTGAGGATCTGACACAGGGCCCTGAGGAATCCGGGATCTGAAGAATCTTGGAGGGGGATCGGCAGCAAACTCCAACTTGTAACCGGAGGACACTACCTCCTGAATCCACCGGTCTGAGACATGAAGCCTCCAGACGCGAAGTGCTGCAGCCGTCCCCCACCCGGATGGGTGAGGGCCCCCCACCATGCCTGAGGGGGCTTGGGAGAGGATTTTTCTTTGGGACCCCAGGAGGAGCCAGGACATCCACGTCCTCTGCCTCTACCCCAGAAATCTCCCCGGGCCCAAGGAAAGGAAACCCCCCTTCCCTGTCTTGCACCACGGTAAGGGGAGGAGAAGGAACCATGCCCCCATGCGCTGGGGTAACCTGCCTCCCTTAGCAAAAAGGTCCAGGCGGTCCCCAAACAGGCGCAGTCCTTTAAAGGGAAACCCAGTGAGGGCCTTCTTGGCAGCGTTGTCAGCAGCCCACTGGCGCAGCCAAACCGAGCGGCGTATAGTCACCACAAGGGCAGAAGTTCTGGCACACATTCTGATGGTGTCATCCAATGCTGAGAGGACAAAATTTACAAAAACATCACAACTGGAGAGTGCATTTAACACCTCACAAGGCAAATCATCAGGGGCACTATCAAGCATATTTCTGATAAGGGTTCTAGTGGCCACAGCAGTAATGGCAGAGGCACAGACCGGGAGCAGCGCTGTCCCTGCACATGCAAAGGCGTGGGATGCCAGCTGGTCAATGCGCCGGTCCTCAGCATCACCGCAGGGTAGTAGAGTCAGGGGAATGCATGACAGAGGTGTTCGATAGCCCTAGGATCGGGGCATCCACCTCGGGGGGGGGGGGGGGGGGGGGGGGGATGACCAACATTCAACCACTTCAGCCGGAAAGGGATACTTCTTATCCCAACTTTTTGGAACCCCGGGAAGTTTACTGGGACACTCCCATTCCTTGAGCACCAGGGTTTGGAAATGTGCCTGCTCGGGAAATTTCAAACGTGATTTTGCCGTATGGAAAAGCTCCCCTCTTTGCCTGGGAGCCTCAACAGGGAGAGAGATGGACAGAACCTCAAAAATCTGGGTCAATAATCTGTCAGTGTCATCCGGGGCCCAGGGGTAAGAGCCAGAATCGTCATGACCCCTTGCTCTCTCATCAGATGAGTCTGAATCAGAAAAGAGCTCCCCTTCATCAAATGGGGTACAGCCACAAAAGACTCCAAATCTCCTCAGTTCCCATAGGGAAAAGTGACATTAGGCGTCAAGTGCCGCTTCTTAGCAGGGGCCTTACGCGCTAAGGATTAGCAATCAACTGCTCAACAGTAGCCAGTCTAGAAGACACATCAGGCTGAGAATCCCCACTAGTATGCAACTCAGCAGGAGTGAGGTTTAAAGCGGACCTTCACTCTGAATTAGAGTCTATCTTATGTTTCCCCCACCCTGTACATACAGATTGTCCACATTAAAAATCATCCTACCTGCATCTACTGCATGTTATGAGCCTTTAAACATCCAAGATGGCGGATTATGAAGCCGCCATCTTATCAGGCAGCCTGCTAACAGGAAGTGCCTCCTGACTGTGCTGCTCTGCATTCTGGGACTGCTGACCTTTACCTGACCCCAGCTCTGCTCTGTCTGAGCAAAGCACAGCTATAACCCGCCCCCTGTACTTTATCCCACTCTCCTCTCCTCAGTAAGTGTGATGCTTCTGAGTCAAGATGGTGGCGCCCGTATCCTAAATTCCTGAACAGAGTTGCAGCCCAGTGGGGGAAAGAATAATAAGTTGGTAACGAAAAACATAAAATATATTAATTTTAGATGCTGGGGAACCGTTTTTTTAAGAGTTTGGGCTTTTCATTAAATCACGCTGTAGGTCCGGGGAGCAGGTGAAGTGAAATGAGGTGCAGCCACTGGTAGGCCAGATTGCAATGCAAGCACCTGCTCAGCACAGGGTACACAGACCCGCACCTTGTCAGCGTCAGCATGAGGCTGCCCACACGCTACACACAGCCGGTCTTGTCCCGAAGGGACCCCGGTCACATTATCCTGGGATGCCTCCATATGGTGATTATAGCGGCGCTATACGCCAATAGGGAATAACGCTATATAGCAACCTCGGATGCCCCAATAACCCGCTAGGGAAGTAGTTTTACAAAGCCTACAAGTTATATACTAATACAGGGCCGGGAGAAGCCAAAAAGGGTTTGGCCCGCCTGAAAGACATAAGCAGACAAGACCTGTAAGCACACAGTAACAAAAGTGAAAGATATAAAGCAGCCCGCGAGGGCACTTACGGACCGCGGTAGGTAGGGGTCCGTCGCGCATGGGCCAAAAGCAGGATAAAGATGGCGTCGGTATACCTCGAGGGTCGATATCAGCGATGACGCGGAGCGCGCCATAGACGGGCCCCGCCCACCCCGAAGAGCGCAAAGCCAGAACGTGCAAGAAGCCAATGATGGCGCACCAGCGCCTGAGGTAATGCCGCCGCCAACTGCGGAACCAAGTCAGCGCGCGGCGGCAATTTTAAAAAGAAAGTAAAGACAAGCTAGCGCGCGGCTAAACAGAATGGAAAAAAGGTGTAAAACACAAAATGCATAGCACACATTTACACACCTCTTTTCCCCCGAAGGCGACAAGGAGGATGAGAGAGGACAGCGGCCACTTAAACAGGGCCCACCGATGGGCAGGGGAAAGGGGGCACTAGTGCAGGAGGGGAAACCTGGCTCTGAATCGACCCCCAATGTGTTAAATATTATGCTACATTTCCAGAGTAATTTTTAAAATGGTTTTACCTCATGTTGCGATATGCAGAGATGCCAGGAAAAAAGAGAGCCCCTCCCGGTCCATAAATACCTGGGACCTCCCACTCATTACCCAGTCTTCATCTCTGCAGACGGCGAGCAAGTCAGAAGATGTGGTCTCCTCCTTGCACAGGGGGGATTTCAGGTAGCCGGAATGACTCCCGGCCCTTTAGTTATCTATTTCCGCCTGGATCTTTTTTTCTGTTACCCATGCCTCCCAGCCTAGGCGGACGGTCCGGGTGAGGCTAGAAAAGCACCCTTGGTGCTTAGGAGCAAATGCTCTCCCGTGAGACCCTATACAAGAGGGTAGGCGGTGATCCGGGACGGTGACCCCGGTTTGGGATGCCCCGTCCCTTGGCCTTACACTTTGGGTGGTCCCCCCCCTTTGGTTAATGCCCCTCTCTCTAGCGGGGTAGGGGAGGGTAGGAGCAGGGCCCATTATTCGTTGTTAGGTCCAAATTTGGTAATCATTAATTCTTAATTTATTAATTTTTTAATGTATTAATTTATTGAATTATTCTCCCAATAGTTATTAGCTTAATTATTTCTTCATTCAGCGTGTATTTCACTGTCAAAAGGCGCTGTGGCCGCCATTCTTATGCAGGAGTTCTCTGAGGTAAAAGGGGCGGGCCCGGGCTTTAGGCGCGAGTCGCGGCCCCCACCCGTCTGTTTGCCGCTGTTGCGGCCTGGGATCCTGAGCGGGGAGCGGGGCCGGGCGTCAGGGTCAAAGCCACGGCCCGCTCCCCTCCTTATGGTCTTTTCTGAGACCGGCGCCGCGGCCGCACATTGCTGCGGTGCCGGCCTTTTCCACTGTAATGGCGGAGGGGAGCTTCTCCCCTCATGCCTTCATACTTGGGGGCCGGGCCGGGCTTTCCAGCACTGTGGCCCGCCCCTGTGTCACAGGCACCGCTGAGGAGCTTTGCTCCGTGCCTGTTCCCTCATAAGGGGGCGGAGCTTGGCACTTCGCGCTCTGCGCGCCGGCCACGCCCCCCTTATCTGCTCAGAGCTGCTCTTTACCTCACCGCGAGAAGACGCTTTCTTCAAGGACCACAGTGAGTGGCCCTGTGGGCCCCCCTTCTTTCCCATCACCTATATTTCTATATTGTTATGTCATATATATATATATATATATATATATATATATTTTTTTTTTTTCTTAATAGCCCTTTCTATTATGTCTTTCAGATATAACCTACAGTGGTGTTAGGGGGTTTCTCCCAGTCTAGGGTCCCTGGGTTCTTGATTGGCTTATTACAAATCCTCCCACTGGGGACATTGAAGGGGCATCCCGGGTTGCTTATATGCGTAATTCCCTCTGTCATTGCGACCAACTATAAGTTCACCTTATGGAGGCACCCCCCGGATACTGGGCTCGGGCTCCCCTCGGGGCAATCCCGGAAGTGTATGGGGTGTGGGGCAATGATGTATATCTCTGTATACCATGCACGCAGCAGACTATTACGCGGCAGTCCGGACCTCAGGCGTCTGGTTCAGCGCCGCCGGTCTCTCCTCCCCCCCCCCCAGTCTGATCCGTGCCCAGTCTGACGTGGTCATGGGCAATGTGTGCCCGATTGGCCAATCTTGAAAAATTATTCTCCAGCACGGTCACCAGAAAGGCTCCGGCTAAGAGAAAGCACTTTTCACCGTCTTCACCGGCGGTCAACTTGGATGATGTTGATAATCTGGACTGGTCTGATTACTCCCAACTTGAGGAAGGGGAGGTATATGAAGAATCAGATAATTCAGACGATCAGCGGTTTGTGGGCGCTGATACCGAGCGGGGCTTGGGGAGGTCTTCGGATACTCCTAATGTTCTGGCTCAGATGTTTGAGGTTTTGGCTATTTCTCCTCCTGAGGTGGTTCCACAGCAAAAGGGGGAATTTTTCGAAGAATCCAGGCCGCGCTTGGAATTTCCTAACCAAAAGCATTTTGATGGAATTATTGCTAAGGAATGGGAGAGGCCTGCCCGGCTCCCAGGTGTCCCTCAGGGTTGGGACAAAAAATATCCCTTTCCCTTGGATACCGTTAAGCGTTGGGCGTCCCCTCCTGAGGTGGATGCACCGATTCTGGGTTTATCCAACACTACTGTTTTAAATTCTCCTGATTGCTCCACGCTTAAAGATGGTGAGGATAAACGCATTGACCAAATGGCTTGTCATGGTTTTGCCAGTGTTGGGTCAGCCATGAGGCCGGTTTGTGCTTCAGCGCTGCTGGTGGTGGCTACCAGGTCGGTGGTCAGGGACCTGTTGACTTCTTCCGGGTTAGATCCGGATAGTGACGAGTCCCTTGGCCTTAAACGGTGTGAATTGTTTTTGTCATTTATACTAGCCGCCTTGGATGACACACTGATGATGTGTGGCAGAACGTCGGCTCTATTGGTGACTATTCGGCGTTTGGTTTGGTTGCGCCAGTGGGCGGCTGATTTTGTGTCTAAAAAGTCGCTGACCGCTCTTCCCTTTGTGGGATTACGGCTCTTTGGTGAGAAGTTGGATTCAGTTGCCAAGGGTGGTAAGTTACCTCAACGCAAAAAATAGCGTAGTCCCTTTCGGGGGGCGGGTTCCTTTACTCCTTCCTTTCGTGGGGCTAGAGCTGGCAGAGGATTTGTTTTCCCCGCAGCCAGAGGAGATTCCTGGAACAGGGGCAGAGGACGTGCCCGCCCAGGATACAGCTGGGGCTCTAAGCCCAAACCCGCGGCCAAGCCAGCTCAGCAATGAGGGGGCGCCCTCACCCATGTGGGTGGGGGGACAGCTGCAACACTTCTCCCAGGTCTGGGACCGGGAGGTCTCAGACAGATGGATCCGGGAAGTGGTGACTTCCGGCTACAAGCTGGAGTTCGAGCTCCAGCCCCCTCCCAGATTCCCCAGGTCTCGGGTGCCTTCGGACCTTCTGGCCGCGCAGGAGCTCCAGGCGGCAGTAAAGAGTCTGTTGGACATGGCAGTTATTCGCCCAGTGCCCCTTCAGAAAGGGGTCGGGGCTTTTACTCCAGTCTGTTCACGGTGCCCAAGAAGGACGGCTCGGTTCGACCCATTCTGGATCTAAAGATCCTCAACAAGTTCGTCCGTCCGCAGAAATTTCGCATGGAAACGCTGCATTCAGCTATCCATTCTCTTTGTCAGGGGGACTTTCTGAGGTCCGTAGACATCAAGGACGCCTATCTGCATGTTCTGATTTTTCCAGCGCACCAGAGATTTCTCAGGTTCGCGGTGGAGGATCGGCATTTTCAGTTTGTGGCACTTCCTTTCGGTCTTATCTCGGCTCCAAGGGTTTTCACCAAGGTGCTGGCCGGGGTGATGGCTCTCCTCAGAGCCCAGGGTATTCGCATTGTCCCTTATCTGGACGACCTTCTCATTATGGCATCTTCCTTCAGCCAAGCGGTATTGGACACCAGAACTGTGGTGTCCACTCTGGAGAGATTCGGGTGGGTGATCAACTACCCCAAGTCCTCCCTTTCTCCGTCCAGGTTAGTGTCTTTTCTGGGAATGTCCCTAGATACTTCCCAGGCCAGGGTGTTTCTTCCTCAGTCCAAGGTTCTCTTGATTCAGGAGTTGGTTCGACTCCTCCTGTCCATCCCTCGTCCGGCCATCAGACTGGGGATGAGGCTGGTGGGATTGATGGTGGTTCCTTTTGCTCAGTTCCACACAAGGACACTCCAGCTCCATCTGTTGGCGGCCTGAGACGAATTGCCACTGTCGTTGGATCAGTCCTTCCTGATGACCCCCTGGGTTCGGCGCTCCCTTCAGTGGTGGCTGGATCCAATCAATCTGTTGAGGGGCAGATCATTTCTGGCTCCTTGTTAGGAGGGTCACCACGGATGCCAGCCTATCAGGATGGGGGGGGGGTTTTGGAAGGATCGTCAGTTTCAGGGACTGTGGGGGCCTCAGGAGGCTCACGAGTCCATCAATGTTCTGGAATTAAGAGCCATCAGGATGGTTCTGTTTCGCTTGACTCATCAGTTGCAAGGATTGACGGTTCAAGTCCGGTCGGACAATCGGACGGCGGTCGCCTACATCAATCACCAGGGAGGGACTCGCAGCAGGAGTACCCTCAAGGAAGTGTCTTTGATTCTGGCCTGGGCGGAGAGCCATGTCCCGTGCATTTCAGCAGTTTACATTCCGGGAGCGGAGAACACGGAGGCGGACTCTCTGAGCAGGCTCTCAGCTCGCCGGGGGGGAATGGTCTCTCAGCCCCAAAGTGTTTCGCTTGATTTGTCTCAGGTGGGGGTCCCCGGTGGTGGACCTCTTTGCCTCTCGTCACAATCCCAAACTTCCGACATTTGTGTCTCTCTCAAGGGATCCACTGGCTCTGGCAGTGGATGCCATGTCTCTGAACTGGAGGGATCTGGGGTTTCTGTATCTGTTCCCAACCGTTTCCCTTGGTGGCCAGAGTGGTGCGCAAGCTGGCCCTGGAGGGCGCGTCAGCAATTCTGGTGGCTCCAAGGTGGCCAAGACAGGTTTGGTTCGCAGATGTGGTAAGGTTAGCAGAGGATTAGTTCGCTCTGCCCCTGCTGCCGGATCTGCTCACCCAGGGTCAACTACGTTATCCCAATTTACCAATGCTGGCTTTGACGGCGTGGCTGCTGAAACCTCCATCTTGAAGGAGGAAGGTCTTTCCGATGCTGTGATTCGAACTCTCATTAGTGCTAGGAAGCGGTCTTCCTCTAATATCTACTATAGGACTTGGAGGTCTTATATTGATTGGTGTGAGATCAGGGCGTTGCCTTGTAGGGAATTTACCATCTCCAGAATTCTGGAGTTTCTTCAACATGGTCTGGACCTTGGGCTCCAGCTTAGTACTCTGAAGGGGCAGGTTTCTGCCCTGGCGGTGTTCTTTCAAAAGTCCCTTGCTCTACATCCTTTGGTTAAGACCTTTTTCCAGGGAGTCACGCACGTGCGGCCTCCTAGAAAACCTTTGCTCCCTGTTTGGGATTTGAATTTGGTTCTTTCTGCTCTTCAGGCTTCTCCTTTTGAGCCCTTGAATGATATTGCCTTGTCTTCACTCACACAGAAGGTGGCCTTTTTGGTCGCCATCACTTCGGTTAGGCGTGTCTCTGAGTTGGCGGCTTTGTCCATTCAAGCCCCGTACTTTGAGGGGCATCAGGACAGGGTGGTTTTTCGTTTCAAGTCTGATTTCTTTCCTAAGGTTGTTTCTGCCTTTTACCTAAACCAAGACATTGTTCTGCCCTCTCTGTGTCCTAATCCCAGCAATGACAAGGAGAGGGCCCTGCATTCTTTGGATGTGGTTCGTGTTGTGAAGTACTATCTCAGTTTATTTGATACTTTGAGTACAGGGACTATCCAGATTATTAAAAAAAAAACATCTGTCTCTTTGCAGCAACATCCTCAGGCTCTGGCTTCTGAAAACATACCACTTCATGAGATCAGGTCTTGCCCCATGCACATGCAAGTGGATTCTTGAGGAACACTGCCCTTCCTCCATTATAGTGAGCCATAAATTGCAATAGATTGGGCATACCAGACATAGTCTTGCTGCATTCATCATGTACAGGCCCTAATATAGGTGTTCAGTTGCCACACATTGGCATTTGGTAAGCTTACATGCAGGACTGGCTCCAAGTTTTTGCGTGCCCTTGGGTGATAGAGTTTTAGAAAGCACAGCCTAACGCAGTTGTGGCTTTGAAATTTGGTAATGCTGAGGGGCCTCAGCTTCTGCCACTGCTGAGCAGCCTCTGCAGCTGCCCTGCCAAGCTGTCTACCACAAAAGAGCAGCAAAACATAACAATTTTGGGCAGAGCGCATGACGGCTGAGGGGACACGAGCTTGCAGAGGCCAAGGTCATCAGCAATTTTCCCTGTCAGCACCTGGCTCCTATTGAATCTAGAAACATAAAAACATAGAAGGTTGACGGCAGAAGGAGACCGTACGGTCCATCTAGTCTGCCCTTATGTGTATACTGTATGTACTCTTTATCTTAGGATAGATGTGTGCTTATCCCAGGCATGTTTAAATTCAGTGACTGTTGATTTTTCAACTACCTCTGCTGGAAGTTTGTTCCAAGCATCTACTACTCTTTCTGTAAAATAATATTTTCTAACATTGCTCCTGATCTTCCTCCCGACTAGCTTCAAGTTGTGCCCCCTTGTTCTGTTCTATCATTAAGCTTCTTCTTAAAAACACTTCCCTCCTGAACCTTATTCAATCCTTTCACATATTATATCTGTAAATATATCTATATTATATATTATATTATATCTGTAAATACTGCTGCCCTATGGAGGTGTTCAGCCAGAAGGCAACCCACATATGCAGAGATCCGATTACCCTACAGGGGCATAGGTTGCTCTGGAAACCACAGCTCCCAGCAGGCCACACTATGTACAGATCATAGATATGTGAGGGGAATTGGCAGCTGTAAGACTACAACTCCCAGCAAGCTACATCACCTACACACCATTCAGATCTGAGGGTCCTGCACTGCTTTGGGACTTTAGCTGTGTCCCTGTAGGCTCCCTTCTGATCACTAAGAGGGCTCATACAGGAGCAGTGGGCAAGCAGTGTTCTGGCGCCAGCGCTGCTTACAGTGAAGATTTAATCTGTGGCAGGTAAAAAAAAAAATGCATGAATTAGGATGCGTCCACGTCTGTAGCTTTTTAAACTCCTAACAGTAAGACGTGTATAAGGCAGCTCTGCATTTACTTTAACAACTGCCCATTGTTTCCCTGTGGTATGTTGTTGACAGTTTCTCAAACATGCTTTGGATTCCTATCAAAATTGCTTGCAAGCAAGCCGGCTGAAAACAATGCTGTGCTGTTATATTAATATAATAAGAGTGCTTGGCTAATTTTTAACCTGGTGCAGAGGCATGATGTATGCTTAGAAGTAGGAAGAAACCATACACATCCGCAGACCTTTTTATTTCAAGTCTAATCTCTGCTAAAATATATATTCATTTTAAACGTTTTTTCGCTCATATTTTTTTTCCAATGACCTGCTCCTAAAAGCAATTATTTGCTTCAGCACAAAAAGCAGGGCGCACAGGATGTTAGACACAGAGGTGCAGATTTAGCTAGTTTCAAATGTGTCTTTTTTATTATTTAAGCTCATTATAAATAACTCAAATATGGGCCATAGAAATTGTCCAAAATACATCACTGCCCCCTTCAAAACAATCATTAAAAAAGCGTACAAATCCAAGTGTAAGACGTGTGGGGTTCGTGCATGGTTGCACCACACTTATGAAAATAATTTGATCATTGCAGTAAAACTTTTGTATTTTTTTTTTTTAAAACGCGAATGGACTTATTGTGAGATTAAAATCATATGGGCTAAATTCAGTAAACAATAAATAGATTAAGAATAGGGCAAGATTTAAAATGAGGTGCGATTCGAAGGAAAAAAATGAAAGTTTGTAAATGTTGAAAAAAGGGCAAACACCATCTAAAACATTCACTCTGGGGAAGTATACAGTGACCGCGTGTTAAAAAGCGAATTAAATAAGTTGTCACATTTTCGTTTTAGGTGTAAATCATGCTCTAACTTCCTCCCATTACTGAATCGCTCCTTATTCTCACTCATACCTTATTTTGAAGTAAAGCATGGAACATGGAAGTGGATGAAAAACCCGGGATGGTTAAAATCCTGGGTTTTGGTCCACTTTAAAGGGACTATTAACTTTCCTTTCAGTTTCATGCCTTTAGGACAATGCAAAAAATACCCATTTTGTGAGTACTCACCTGTAAAATGGGTATTACGAGTATGTCACACACCCCGCTTCCAACATTCATGACACTTGGGATACCGGCCTGTAGAGGGCGATCTTGCAGAGATGAAATGAGAAAAAGGAGCCCCTCCTGGTCCATAAATACCCGGGACCTCCCACTATTCCTCAGTCTTTTAAAAAAGCAGTGAAGAACCAGGAAGAGCAAATTATATAGTGAAAAATAATAAGAAACACCATATAAAGGATCCCAGAACAAAAAAGGGCGGGGGAAGCAGGGTGTGCGACATACTCGTAATACCCATTTTACAGGTGAGTACTCACAAAATGGTATTATTCCTAGTATGTCACACACCCCGCTTCCAACATTCATGACACTTGGGACATCCAATAGCAGTGTCTATAATGGGCGGGGATCCCACAAGGAGAATAAGGCATAACTTAAATTACTGCAGCTTGCAGAACCTTGCGACCAAAAGCAGCAACCGCTGAGGCCCGCACATCAACCTTGTAAAACTTAGAAAAAGTGTGAACCGAAAACCAAGTAGCAGCCTTGCAAACTTGTTCAACAGAAGCCTGGTGCTGAAAAGCCCAGGATGCACCAACAGCACGAGTAGAATGAGCAGTAACACGAAAAGGGGGAACCTTCCCCTTAGCAGAATAGGCCCCAACAATGGCCTGACAAATCCATTTACTAATGGAAGATTTGGCGGGTGCTAGGCCCAGAAGGCACAACACAACGAACAACATCCAAAGAATGTAAAACCCTTTCCTTGTTATTACTAGGATTAGGGCACAATGAAGGAAGAACTATATCCTGATTTAAGTGGAAGGCAGACACCACTTTAGGAAGAAAATCTGGTTTAAAACGGAAAACCACCTTATCCTGATGCCTCTCATAGTAAGGAGCCTGTATTGACAGGGCCGCCAATTCAGAAACCCGATGGACAGAGGTAATAGCAACCAAAAAGGCAACTTTCTAAGTGATAATATGAAGAGGAACCTCCTGTAAAGGTTCAAAAGGAGCCGCCTGCATAGCAGAGAGCACCAGACTAAGATCCCAAACTGGAAGTAGGAGCTTTCTAGGAGGCAGAACATGCGTGACCCCCTGATAAAAAAATCTTAACCAAAGGGTGAAAAGCAAATGACCTTTGAAAGAAAATAGCCAAAGCAGAAACCTGCCCTTTCAAAGTACTAATCTGGAAGCCCAAATCCAGACCCCGGGGATAGAAAATACCCTGCAAGGCAGGGCCCTAGACTCACACCAGTCAATATAGGACCTCCAAGTCCTGTAATAAACCACAGAGAAAGACTTCTTTCTAGCTCTAACAAGAGTCAGAATGTCAGCATCAGAAAGGCCTTCCTCCTTTAAGATGGAGATTTCAGCAGCCACGCCGTCAAACCAGCGTTGGTAAATTGGGGTAACAAAGTTGACCCAGAGTTTAAGAGATCTGAAAGAAGAGGCAAAGGCAACAGATCCTCTGCCAGCCTTGTGACCTCTGCGAACCACAGGCGTCTTGGCCACTTTGGAGCCACCAGAATTGCTGGTGCCCCTTCCAGAGCCAACTTGCGTACCACCTTGCTTATCATGGAGAATGGGGGAAAAGGATACAGGACCCCCAGATCCTTTCCAGGCAAGAGACATGGCATCCACTGCCACTGCCAGAGGATCCTGGGATAGAGACACAAAGGCTGGAAGCTTGTGGCAAGACGCGAACAGGTCCAACCGCGGTGTCCCCCACTTGTGACAAAGGAACTGAAAGACCTCGGGGTTGAGAGACCATTCTCCCTGGCGAGCGCATGCTCTGCTCAGGGAGTCTGCCTCCACCTTCTCTATCCCCAGAATGTAAACTGCCGCTATGCAGGGAACATTGATCTCTGCCCACTGAAGGATCAGAGACGCTTCCCGGAGGGCATCCAAAGTGCGAGTCCCTCCCTGGTGATCGATGTATGCAACTGCTGTTCGGTTGTCTGACCGAATCTGAACCGGCAAACCCTGCAAGAGATGAGTCAGTCGGAGCAGCACAAGACGAATGGCCCAAAGTTCCAATAAATTGATTGGGGAATGAGCCTCCAGAGGGCCCCACAACCCCTGAAACCGGCGTCTCCTCCAGATGCCCCCTCCAGCCCGTAAGGCTGGCATCTGTGGTGACCAACTCCCAACAAGGGGTCAGAATTGATTTGCCGTCCCTGAGATTGCTCGAAATCAGCCACCACTGGAGGGACTGCAGGACGAGGGGAGACAACAGACAAGTCCGATTCAAAGACAACAGGCGCTTGTCCCACTTCGCCAGGAGAAAGAACCGAAGCGTCCTCATGCGGAACTGAGCAAAAGGAACCGCTTCGAGCGTGGCCACCATCAACCCCACTAATCTCATCCCCAAGCGGATAGGCTGATGAGGATTGGACAGGAACAGATGAATTAAATCCTGAATAATCTTGGACTGAGGAAGAAATACCCTGGCCTAAAGGGTATCCAGAATCAAGCCCAGAAAGGGAATCTCCCTTACGGGACAAAGAGGATTTGGCGTGGTTTATCACCCAACCAAACCTCTCTAGTGTAGTCACCACTGTTCTGGTGTCCAGTTCCATCTGATTGAAAGATGACGCTGTGATGAGCAAGTCGTCCAGCAATGGCACGATGCGAATGCCCTGGACCCTGAGAATAGCCATTACTCCTGCTAGGACCATGGTAAACACTCTTGGGGATGGAGTGAGACCGAATGGAAGAGCCGCAAACTGAAAATGGTGGTCTTCTACTGTGAATCTGAGAAACCTTTGGTGAGCGGCAAAAATAGGAATGTGCAGATAAGCATCCTTGATGTCTATGGACGTCATAAAGTCCCCCTGGCGGAGAGCGTCGATCGTTGAACGCAACGACTCCATGCGGAACCTTCGGAAACGCATAAACTGATTGAGTCGTCTCAAATCTAGAATAGGCCGAACAGAGCCGTCCTTTTTTGGGAACCGTAAATAGGTTGGAGTAAAACCCCAGACCTCTTTCCGCTGGAGGAACCTGGCAGATAACATCCATGTTTAAAAAGTTCGCCACAGCTGCCCGGAGCCCCTGTGCGATCACCGGATCTGCGGGCATCCGAGACCTGAAAAATCTGGGAGGAGGCCGAACCTCGAATTCCAGCTTGTAACCGGAGGACACAACTTCCAGAATCCATCTGTCTGATACCTCTTGACCCAAGCCTGGAAAAAAGAATCGCAGCCATCCCCCCACCCGTACGGGTGAGGGCGCCTCCTCATTGCTAGGCAGGCTTGGAAGTGGACTTGGGCTTAGATCCCCAACTCTGACCTGGACGGCCACATCCTCTTCCTCTGTTCCATGCAGTCCCCCTTGGGGCTGAAAAGGGCCGATCCTCTGCCCGTTCTGGAACCACGAAAGGAAGGGTTAAAAGGAAGCCGATCCCTGTAAGGAACGACGTTGCTTCTTACGCTGAGGCAATTTGCCTCCTTTAATGACAGAATCCAACTTCTCACCAAAGAGGCGTAATCCCCCAAAGGGAAGCGCTGTAAGAGACTTCTTTGCCACCGTGTCAGCCGCCCACTGGCGTAGCCAAATAGACCGCCGAATCGCAACAAGCAAGGCAGAAGTTCTGCTACACAAGACCATGGAGTCATCTAAAGCAGAAAGTACAAAAGACACAAATAAATCACATCGCTTGAGAGCGGAAAACTCATCAGAGGCTGGATCAAGCCCTGAGGTATTCAATAGGTCTCTAATAACAGATCTAATAGCGACTGCCATAAGTGCCGAGGCACCCACAGGCCACAAGGCCGAGCCAACGCTAGCAAACGCATGGCAAGCCCTTTGTTCAATACGTTTGTCCTCCCCATCCTTTAAGGGAAGTAGATTCCGGAGAATGCAAAACAGAGGAATTGGACAAACTGAGCACAGGTGAATCCACCACAGGGGGGATGACCAACGCTTACAGTGTCTGCAGGAAAGGGATATATATATATATTTTTTTTTTTTTTTTTTTTTATATCCCAGCTCAAAGGAATGCCAGGAAGCCGTGCAGGCTTTTCCCATTCCTTAAGAATGATATCTTCAAAATGTTTCTGATTAGGAAATTCAAAACGAGGCTTGGAGGCTCCAAAGAACTCCCCTTTCTGAGGAGGGACTGCTTCTGGAAAATTGATAGCCAAGACCTCATATAATTGAGCAAGAGCTTTAGGGGTGTCAAAATTCTCCCCTTACCTTGTTCAGCGTCAATACCCACAATTGTTGAACATCTGAAACATCCGATTCTTCAAAGAATTCTCCTCCTTCAAACGGAGAACAATCAAAAATGCTCGCTACAATCAAGCTCATTTGCCTCAACGGCCAGAGCTAAATGTTTTTTAGCTGAGGCTCTCTTGGCCACAGAGCTAGACATTTATTTTTTCAATGTGAGCCAATCAGGCACATACATCAGAAAGCGACTCTCTACCCATGACAATATCACTGGGGGTATGAACAAGACAAGGCGGTGTGGGGGAAGAGGCAGGAGCCACCTACCCTGAGGCTTGGGCCCCTTACTGCTGCATTATAACCAATTGAACACAAGATACACAAAAATGTATGCCCCACATCGCAAACACTGCCGAGTCTGTCCCGCATGTACTGAAAAGCCAGTATCCTGAGATGCCTCCATATGGTGTTTATTAAAATACTTAATAAGTAATAATACTTTTTTTTTATAGTCGCCAAGTATATGGGATTTTTACAGCCGAAGCTACCCGGGATGCCCCTTAATAGTCCCTAGGTGGGAGGATTTTAAACAAGGACCAGGAGAAACCCCTATTAAGAGAGTTTCCCCCTGGAAGATAGAGAAAACACAATGAGCCTTATGCATATGCAAGAAAGAAATTACAGTAAATATAAAAGATTTCCCTTTAGTATAACTAAAGGGTACTCACAGTGACCACAACGGCCCAGCGACAGCCCTGCGACCAATCGATATAAGAAAAGCCCAGCAGCGGCACCAACGCAGCAGCCAGGACCAGTGGAGGCCAGCACCAGAACAGGAACCAGCAAACCACATGTCAAACAGGAAGAGGAAGCAGAAATGCGACGCCGACTCGAAGCTCCGCCCACCACCTAGCACTGGTCAGAGAGCAGAGGGCGGGTCAGCCAAAGACAATAGCATGACATCATAGAACGGAAAAAAGAGGGAAATTTAAACCCAAAACAGGTATGTCACTTTCTTATCCTTTTTTTTTTTTTTTTTAAAGAAACAAATGCATAGGCCAAAAGATACTCCCTAAATAAAGATCCCCCCCCCCCCCTTTCACCCCAGCAGGGTCCAGGAGGGCCAAAAGGGGGGAAAACAATAAGCACCCAATAGGCACAAGGAGATTTAAAGGGACGGGGCAACCCATGCCGGGGTACACCAACCCAGATTCCACCTACCCCTTATTTGAGGTCTCACGGAGGGAGCAAGCTCCCATATACACCCAAGGGTGTATCTACCTTTGCCTGAGCCCATCAGCCAAGGCTGGGAGGCATAACATACATATTACAATACAAAAATGTGGCTTCAGGCAGAAATAGAAAAAGGCCAGGCGTAACCCGGCTACCTGCAGGAAGGAGAGACATCTTCTGAATGCTTCGCCGACTGCAGAGACGAAAAGACAGGAGAATAGTGGGAGGTCCCGGGTATTTATGGACCAGGAGGGGCTCCTTTTTCTCATGTCATCTCTGCAAGATCGCCCTCTACAGGCCGGTATCCCAAGTGTCATGAATGTTGAAAGCGGTGTGTGTGACATACTAGGAATATATAAAAAAAGAGTATGTGCAATTGTTTCAAAGAATTTTGATAACAGGTGAACATCTAAAGTTTCCCACCACTTTCATTGTGCGCGAGTCGTGCCCCTCACTTCCTACAAACTTACCGCTGCAGTGTCTGGAACCCTTGTTCCTTGTACAGTAGTTCCTGCTTCATTTGCGACAGCTCTCGCTTCAGCTTTTTCACCTGCAGCAAAGACAAAAGCAGTCTAGTGAATCCTCTAAAGTCACTAACCCCAAAACCCATAGCCCACAAAAAGAAGGGTCTGTCAAGAAATCTATATGGTAAGATTGAGGTTAAAGCGGACCCATATTGTGTTAAAATTTCCCCCTACCCTATTAAAGTCTCACTCTAGCAGGTTTGGGGCTGCTGCCACTGAACATTTGGCGTGTGGCGAGCAAAAGTATTTACTGCGAAGATTTAGGCCCAAATCTAGCAGAGGGGGGTGGCATGGGGGATTTTTAGTTTTACATTATAGGTTTGCTTTAAAATGGATCAATCACTCTCCTATGGCTGGCCTGGAGTCTAAGAGTACAGGGCGGGCCACTAGCTTACCCCGGATGCCACGCTGTGTGAAACCCCTAGGGGTGCCAGTAATGTTGCCTGTTTTCTGGCAGCTCCCGCAAAGCTGTCATCGCTGGAGGACGCATCCCTGGCTTCCCTATAGCTGTGCCCGCTCTCTGTGCCCAGACATTCAAATAGGCCAGGTGCATACACACCAGAGGGGAACCTAAGCTGGCATGAAGTTCAAATCAGCAGCTTTATGCAGCGATCTGGGCGCATTTCACGCAGGGGGGCATCTTACATTGTGATACCCCCAGGGCAGGGACCAATCGCCAGGCTACTCAAAATCCTGGCGATTGGTCCCCTTTAGGAGACAGGCCAAGCAATGGCAATAAAAAAAAAAAACAGCAAGACGCTCGCCTGAAGCCTATCGCATGTGTCCCTCCTCCATTTCCTGCAGCATGCTGTAGATATTATAAGAGGTCCCCATTGTTCCATGACCACACTCCAAGTGTGGTTGCATGGCCACCCATGTGCAAGGCTGGTAAGCCACAGTGGTCACGTTTGCTGGGAGCACTGAGGGACAGGGACAGCTATGCAACTACATTTGGAGCATGGTCATGGAAAAATGTAAAGGAAAGGAAGTGAAACTTAGGAGAACTGATACAGAATCTACAGCGTGTGCAGGAAATGGAGGAAAGACACATGGGACAGGCTTTAGTTGAGCTATTGCGTTGCCTGGGCTGTCCCCTTAATTTAATTTTAATTTTTTAGCTGTTTGACGCCCATAAGCCCAGTAAAAGCAGAATTTACTACTAGAAATTATTTACATATTTGTGTTACAGCCACAACCCTAAATGTATTGTATTGAAATTTAATGGGATATGGAACACTACAAAGTATTAAGTAGTAATAGTAAATTATAAACTGAATAATGATCCATGCATATATATTCAGCCCCCTGAATCCCACATGGATGATCAACTTAAAAGTAATGTCTAATAAACCCAAAAAAATTTACCTTTTCTCCACTGCAGCAGCTTCCCACCAGGCTGTGTCTGACCAACGCTGTGAGTCTACCATGGCTCCACACCGTCACAGTGCCTGACACACCCCTATATTGCAGTAACCAGAAAGGGCATGCACAGGCCCTGTAAGTCAGGTGAGGGGCAGGATAAGTGCGCAAGAACCCCCAGGGGAGCCAAACACCAGAACACACAGAAATTGGATTTTACAATCCCTTTAAGCCTTCCACACGTACAAACCCCTTTTCAAAAGTGAGTCAGTAGAAATAAAAGGAAGCTTACCCTGACTTTTGTGGTGGAGATCTCTGCCTTAAGGATGTCGGGGTCATACTTTGTGCTTGAGGAGGAGCCTGAAAACACTAAAAAAACAACCTTGATTAAAACACGTAGTTTACATTTTAAGAAAGAGTCAAATTGGGGAATAATTTTACCCCAAACACATCAATATAACGCCATAGACACAAACCAATCCAAATTATACCCCAATTTTATCCAAGCTTAACACTACAAAAAATGTCACACCTCATTTAAGGACACGGCTCCAATGGCAATGGTCCCCCACAAGACCTCAAGCCCGATCTGTTGTATTTTCCAAGCCTGTGTAGATGGACATTCCACAGAATCTAAATCATAGCACTGCTGCTTTTTTTTTTTTACCATTTTTCAGTCATTCAATGAGGGTTATGGGAATTAAGCATCTAGAAACACATGGCTGGGATGCAAGCTGCTTGTTCTGAGCATCCATGGGGAAAACATCCAAACCTTCTGACATTCCTCCATGAGATTCCAACACCTAGGACATTCGGTAGCCAATCGCATTGCTCTATATTTGAATGATCATATTGACTGCATTTGAGACAGCTAATGGACAGCTCTTCAGTCTCTTGGCACCAAGACTGTAGACCCACTATATTATAATGTACTTTTAGACAATGGTACGGTTTCTCCCAAAAATAGTGGCACACTTGCCTATTGACAAGAGGTTTTCTCCTACTAGCCACAGCCATACCTCACTTCTACTATGCAGCGCATAGATGCAGGGCTGGATTAAAGGAGGGGCCCAAGGAGCGGCAACCCCAGGGCCCTGAGGGTAAGCGCCCATGAGGGACAAAAAGGATGCTGTCCGGAGCTACTGTGTGGGGTGGGCTGGAGCACCTTAAGGTGCGAGATGCGCTGGACAGTTTGGCTCAGCAAAGTCTGCGGCACCAGTGTGTGAGGGAGGCTGGGGGCATAAGCGATGAGCAGCTCCGCTTACTAAATCAGCTGTGGGTTTGTGCGGGTGGATGGGGGTGGGGGCCAGAGCCCAGCTGAGTTTAATTGTGATGCCACCTGCGCAAGCAGTGGATGTATGGTTGTGGGTGGCACAGGCTTACTGTAAAAGAGCAGCATCTCCGTTGATTCACCTGGTGCCCAGTTCGGCTCTCAGCGGTCCCTGCTTTCTATCCCCGCCCCACCCCTTTGTGACGTGCGTTGCAGGACTCACTGAGTGGGATCAACCCGAGAGCCGAACTGGGCACCAGCAGAGTCAACTGAGATGCTGCTCTTTTACAGTAAGCCAGCACCAGCCACAACCCTGCATCAAACACTAAATGCTTCCGCAGATGGCAGTGTTATTGAGCTCAGCTGATCTCCCGATCAGATGACCATAGCTTTTTTAATGAGCTTAGCTGCATGGTGCCTCTGGCAAAACAGCTCCCCACCCCCGTAGCATTTTAAAATGTATTTCTTGGCCCCCTTGGAACTTTTTTTGAGCCCCACCTGCAATGGAAGCAGGGCATAGATGGGGTACACTGGGGAGCAGAGATGAGGTTGCAGTGGAAGCAGGGTATAAATAGGGTGCAGAAGGAACCACAGATTGGCTTTTGGTTGAGTGGGAGTGCAGCATGGAAAAATACAATTCTGTGATTACTCACCTGTAGAATTGTTATTATGAGTATACAGTACGTCCTGCTCCAGATAAGAATCATTACACTTAAGTATTACTCCGCCAGATGGCGCTGGACTGCAGAAACCGCGAAATTGGCTCCTCCCGGCCCCTCAAATACCTGGGACCTCCCACAAATCCCCAGCATTGAAAAGCAGTTCACGAGAAGCCGGGAGAAAGAAAACAGAACCAACTAGTAACTATAACAATGATAACAATCACCATACAGGGGAACCTAGGATAATGCAAGCAGGACGTACTGTATACCCATAACAATTCTACAGGTGAGTAATCACAGAATTGTATTATTCTTAGTATACAGTACGTCCTGCTCCAGATAAGAATCATTACACTTGGGACATCCAATAGCAGTGTCCATAAAGTAGGGTGGGATCCCCAAAGGTAACAACAGACAGGTCAGACCACTGCCGCCTGTAGAACCTTGCGGCCAAATGCAGCATCATCTGAGGCCCTAACATCAACCTTGTAAAACTTTAAAAAGGTATGAACAGAAGACCAAGTAGCGGCCTTGCAAACTTGTTCAACAGAAGCCTGGTGCTGAAAAACCCAAGAGGCACCAATAGCACGAGTAGAATGAGCAGTAAGGCGAAAGGGAGGATTCTTCCCCTTAGCAGAGTAGGCCTGAATCACAGCCTGACGGATCCATTTGCTGATAGTAGATTTAGCAGGAGCCAGACCCTTCCTAGGACCAGAAGGGACCACAAAAAGAGCATCAGTTTTTCTGAAAGGTGCAGTAGCCACCAGATAGTACTTCAGACACCTAACCACATCCAAGGAATGCAAGACCCTCTCCTTAGCGTTACTCGGATTAGGGCACAAGGAAGGAAGCACAATGTCCTGATTCAGATGAAAGGCAGACACGACCTTAGGCAGAAAATCTGGCTTGAAGCGGAACACCACCTTGTCCTGGTGTCTCTCAAAGTAGGGGGGCTGGATGGAAACACACCTAACAGAGGTGATAGCCACCAAAAAGACAACCTTGAGAGTAAGAATGGCCAGGGCAGCCTCCTGCACAGGTTCAAAGGGAGCACCCTGCAAGGTAGACAAGACCAAGTTCAAATCCCAAACAGGCAACATAGGCTTACGTGGGGGACGCACATGAGTCACCCCCTGGAAAAAAGTCCTGATCAGAGAAGGCTGGGCAAAGGACCTCTGGAAGAAAACATCCAGGGCAGAAACATGAACTTTCAGTGTTCCAGCTCCAACCCATGCTGCAGGAACTCCAGGATCCTGGGAACAGAGAACACACGACAGGGAAGAGACCTAGACTCACACCAGTCAATGTAGGCACGCCAAACCCTATAGTAAATGGAAGAAGAAGATTTCTTTCTAGCCTTTATCATGGCAGACAGCCCCTTCTCCATCTAGATGTAGGTTTCAGCAGCCAGGCCGTCAAAGCCAGAGTTTGTAAATTGGGATGGCGTAAGTGACCCTGAGTGAGCAGGTTTGGCACCCTGGGCAGAGCGTACAGATCTACTGCACCACGTCTGCGAACCACACTCTTCTTGGCCACCTGGGGGCCACCAGTATTTCTGGCACCCCCTCCTGAGCTATCTTGCGCAGAACCCTGCCCAACAGGGGGAATGGGGGGAAAAACATACAGGAGCTGAAAGTCCTGCCATGACATTGCTAGGGCATCCGTGGCCAAGGCCAGAGGATCCTGGGACAGAGAGACTAAGGCAGGGAGTTTGTGATTGTGAAGGGAAGCAAACAGATCCACATCTGGTTAGCCCCAACGGTGACACAGACATTGAAACACCCTGTCACAGAGGGGCCATTCTCCCAGGAAGGGGTCCCCCTGCTCAGAGAGTCTGGCTGCAGATTCTCCACCCCCGGAATGTACACAGCTGATATGCAGGGAACATTGTCCTCCGCCCAGGCCAGGATCAGAGACACTTCCTTGAGGGCCCACTTGCTCCGGGTCCCTTCCTGATGATTGATGTAGGCAACCGCCGTCTGGCTGTCCGAGCATACCTAAACAGGCCGGCCCCGAAGGTGTTGGGTCAAGTGAGCCAGAACCAACCTGATCGCCCTCAGTTCCAGAATGTTGATAGGTGTGTGGGCCTCCCGAGGGCCCCACCGCCCTTGGAACTGTAGGGACTTCCAGAAGCCCCCCCAACCTGTCAGACTGGCATCCGTGGTGACCATCTCCCAGCAGGGGGCCAGAAAGGATCTGCCCGCCAACAGGTTCCTGGAGTCCAGCCACCACGAGAGGGACCGCCTGACTAGGGGGAACAGAACAAGGACCTGGTCCAGGGACGCAGGATCCTTGTCCCATACTGACAAGAGGTGGAGTTGCAGAGGCCTCATGTGAAACTGGGCATAAGGGACCGCCTTGAAGCACGACACCATCAGGCCCACTAGCTGCATTCCCTGCCTGATGGAGGGATGAGGGCAAGATAGTAGGAACTGAACCTGCGCTAGCAGACTGTCCACCTTCTGCTGAGGAAGAAAAATCCTTGCCTGAACCTTATCCAGATTCATTCCCAGGAAGGGTGTCACCAAGGAGGGAGACAGGGAAGATTTGGGATGGTTGATCACCCAGCCGAACGACTCCAGTGTGGACACTACTCGCTGAGTATCCAGCTCTGCCTGTTGGAGGGACTGAGAAGTGATGAGAATGTCGTCCAAATAGGGCAGCACGCAAATGCCCTGGGACCTGAGCAGAGACATCACTCCTGCCAGCACCTTGGTGAACACTGTGGGAGCTGAAGTGAGACCGAAGGGCAATGCCACAAATTGGTAGTGCTGATCCTCCAGAGCGAACCCGAGGAACCTTTGATGGCCTGGAAAAACAGGAATATGAAGGTAAGCATCCTTGATGTCCACAGAGGTCATGAAGTCCCCTGGGCGCAGGCAACTGATGGCAGAGCACAAAGTTTCCATGCGAAAGCACCTGCACCTGACAAATTTGTTGAGGATCTTTAAGTCCAGGATGGGCCTGGCTGACCCATCTCTTTTGGGCACGGTGAAAAGTTTGGAATAGAAACCCTTGCCCCTTTCTCGTAAGCGGACCTGACAGATGACCCTCAGCTCCAGAAGGCTTTGCACCGCCAGAACTAGAGCCTGAGCTGACATAAGGTCCTGAGAGATCCGTGATCTGATGAATCTTGGGGGCGGCCAGGCAGCAAAATATCTTGTAACCGGAGGACACTACCTCCTGAATCCACTGGTCTGAGGCATGAAGCCTCCAGACGTGAGCAAAATGTTGAAGCCGTCCCCCCACCCGGATGGGTGAGGGTGCCCCTTCATGCCTGAGGGGGCTTGGGAGAAGACTTGGGCTTGGAGCCCCAGAATGAGCCAGGGCGTCCACGTCCTCTGCCCCTACCCCAGAAATCTCCTTGGGCCCAGTAAGGGAGACCCCCTCCCCTGTCTGGCTCCACGGTAGGGGGAAGAAAAGGAGCCCTGACCCCGAAAGGGCAGAGACTGCCGCCTGCGCTGGGGTAACCTGCCTCCCTTAGCAAACAGGTCCAGGCGGTCCCCAAACAGGCGTAGTCCTTTGAAGGGAAACCCAGTGAGAGCTTTCTTGGCAGCGTTGTCAGCAGCCCACTGGCACAGCCAAACCGAGCGGCGTATAGCATCCACAAGGGCAGAGGCTCTGCCACACATCCTAATGGTATCATCCAAGGCAGAGAGGACATAAGCAACAAAAACCTCACACCGAGATAGAGCATTAAACTCCTCATGAGACACATCATCAGGAGCACCATCTAGGACACTTCTAAGCAGGGTCCTAATAGCCACAGCCGTAATGGCAGACGCACAGACCGAGCGCAGCGCCGTCCCCACACAGGCAAAGGCATGGGACGCCAGCTGATCAATACGCCGGTCCTCACCATCCTGCAGCGTAGTAGAGTCAGGGGAATGCATGACAGAGGTGTTAGATAACCCTAGGACCGGGGCATCCACCTCTGGAGGGGATGACCAACGCTTCACCACATCAGCAGGAAAGGGATACCTCTTATCCCAACTCTTATGGACCTCGGGAAGCCTGCTGGGATGCTCCCATTCCTTGAGCACGAGATTATTAAAATGGGCTTGCTCAGGAAACTATAAATGTGGCTTAGCAGTATGAAACAATTCCCCCTGCTGCCTGGGGGCGCAACCGGGGGAGAGATAGACAGTACCTCAAAAATCTGAGCCAACAGCCTGTCAGTATCATCTGGGGCCCAGCGGTCAGATCCAGAATCAGCATGACCCCCTGGGACTCTCATCAGATGACTCAGAGTCGGAGAATAATTCCCCTTCTTCCAAAGGGGTATAACCAGACAGTTCCAAGAACTCATCAGCCTCCATAGGGAAAAGAGTGACATCAGGCGTCCAGCAAGCAACTTCTCAACACTAGCCAGACTGGAAGACACATCAGGCTGAGAATCCCCACTGGTATGCACTCAATGGGAGTCAAATTCAAGCTTGGGGGAGTAGGTGACGCCATACGTGGCGCAGGCCCAGCTACTGCTAAACCAGGCTGCAGCGCAAGCACCTGCTGGGCACAAGGTATACAGACCCGCACATTGTCAGCACTAGTAGGGGACACCCCACAAGCTACACACAGCCGGGCTTGTCCCGAAGGAACCCCGAGCACATTATCCTGAGACGCCTTCATATGGTAATTACCGCGGCACAATAGGGATTCACGCTATAAAAGCAACCCGGGATGCCCCAATAGCCCGCTAGGGAAGTGGGAGCAATTTACACACTAGGCCTCACAAGTTTAATAACTGAATAGAGGGAGTAGGGCCGTGAGAAACCAATAGAGTTCGACTCCTCTGAAAGACATAAGCAAAGAGAACCCCATAAGTGACATGTATAATGACATAGGGTAAATAAAGCCGCCCGCGAGGGCACTCACGGACCGCGGTAGGTAAATGCCAGCCACGCAGCAGCCGAGTCCAGAGAAAAATGGCACCGGGTATACCTCCAGGGGCTGGCCGCGGAGACAGTGACGCGGAACGTGCCATCCGCGGGCCCCGCCCCCCGAAGAGCGCGAAGTAGCACACGTGACAAGCAGCCAATAACAGCACACCAGCGCCTGAGGTAATGCCGCGCACGCTTCCACTGTGTTCCGCGGTTGGCGGCGGCATATTCAAAAAAACGCAACCAGTGCATCCAAGTCAGCGCGGAGACTGACACCAACCAGAAGCACATAATACAGTGAAGCACCAAGGCATATACGCACCCCCCCCCTCCCCCCAGAGCTACAAGGGAGAGCGAGGGAGGGCAGCGGCCACTTAAAATAGGGCCCACCGATAGACAGGGGCAAGGGGCAATAGGGCGGGAGGGGCATCCCACAGAGGCTCACCATATGCCTATACCACCTACCCTTTGGTGGGGGATTGCAGTGGAGCAGCGCTTCTAAGCACCTGACAGCGGTGCTGCCTACCATCACCCGGACCAGCACAGCCAAGGCTAGGAGGCACATTAAAAATGGAATGGGTGGGAATAGTCCTACAGAGCCGCAGGCTAATAGCCCCGCTCACCTGCGAGAAGAGAGAGCCATCTTCTTCTCCTTCGCAGTCCAGACTGCAGAGAAATTCTGGAGATTTGTGGGAGGTCCCGGGTATTTGAGGGGCCGGGAGGAGCCAATTTCACGGTCTCTGCAGTCCAGCTCCATCTGGTGGAGTAATACTCAAGTGTAATGATTCTTATCTGGAGCAGGACGTACTGTATACTAAAAATAGAGCATAGATGGGGTGCACTGGGGAGCAGATATGATGGTGCAGTAGAAGCAGACCATAGATGGGGTGCAGAGATGGGGGTGCAGTAGAAGCAGACGATAGATAGGGTGCAGGCGGGAGCAGAGATGGGGGGATGCAGTGGAAGCAGGGTATAAATAGGGTGCAGAGAGGACCACAGATTGACTTCTGGTTGAGTGCAAAGATGGCACAGAAGAGCAGCAAAGACAGTGAAGACCGGAAGACCCAGCAGAGAGGACAGCAGCAGCTAGGATTCAGTAAAGATAGAGACCATCAGTGAAAGTAGAGGTAAGTCCCACTCTGCAAGATGGAAAGCGATAATTAGATCTGTATGGTGGGGACAGGAAAAAGCTGCACACAACAGAGCTGCAAGTGTATGTACTGTTTTCTGTCCATATTGGATTCCACCTCTGCTTGAAAAGGGCACGAGGGGGTAGGTTGGTTTAGTTTACTGCCCCTGGAGACCAGGACCCCTTCTGGCACAGAAGTGCACTGATATCGTTTAATCGCCTTGATCTCCTGCGCTTCTGACCTTATAACCGACCCAAACCAAATCTGCCAACTTTTGCAGGAAGGGCCCTGGTCAATAGGACAGTTTTGGGTAAGGTAGACCAGGTTGACAGCAGATCAGCCTTGCACATGTACCATGTTTGTACCCACCTGTATTCCACATGTGGCCTAATATATTGTGCTATATATTGTTTATTATTATATTTATTATTAAATTATATTGATATTATTGTTTTGTATATTCAGATTCTATGGCTTAAAAAATGTGGGACCAATACTGTATGGGGGGTCTCCACCACACTTAATCTGGCCCAGCATAGATGTGAACTAACACTATAGGAAATAATGAATTCAGCAATGTCTATACATATTGTTTGTACTGTTCATCACAGGTAAGGAAGGCATGATGTGTACAACCCTGCAAAAATACTTACAGCTAGTACGTGAGCTGGACTTTTCTTTATAGGCATCATTGAGCCTGACATATTCATCCAGGGCTAGCGCCAATCTTTGCTCCTTTACATGGTAAAGCTCTTTCTGAGTGCTTAGGGCATCCTGTGCTACCATAAGGTAGTCTTTCAACATCCTCTCCTGTTCATTCCTCCATAATTTACGAGGATCTTCTATTTGTGTGCTTTCTGAAAGGAAAGCATTTATTTAAAGTATAAGAATATTAAACATATGAATACAATAAAAAACAATGCCTATATTCCATAAAATGATCAGTGGTAAAATGCACACACACAAATTTAAATTAATGAAAATCTCAAACTAGACTAACTGATGAGAGAATTCTAAATAATGAGTGTCATACTAGACTCATTTTACTAGGTTGTCACTACTCTGGCTACTTGATAAAAGCAGTCCAACACCTATTTTATACATAATGGGATTGGGGCCGAATTGTGACAGTTTTGGGGGGGGGGGGGAATAAGCCACCAGAAGAACATGCTAAATAACCTTGAAGTAGTGTTTCAGCAAGTGCTGCCTGTATACCAGGACCTTCTTAGTCAATCTGGGTGCCAGGAATTCCATGCTGATATAGCACGGCATCCTGGGCTTCAGAGGGGTCTGGGGAGGTGTAGACCAGACCAAACTTTTTCAGGGCAATAAGGAAAATCTGTGTACACACCGGTAAATTTCCTATCTCATAATTTTCCATACCAGGGCACCACCAGTAGCAACACATGGGTCAATCTCAGCCGTGGGCAGGGACTATATAGGGCACTGTGGCAGGATATATTCAGTTAATTAAATAGCAGTTCAGCCACAAGCCTGGAAGGGGAGAACGCCAACCTGTGCGTAATGGCCGCATCTAGAAAACAGTGCAACAAAACTGAAAAAAAATGTGTGGAAAGCATCAACCGCCACCGAAACAAAACAGAAATGGAAGACGACGAGAAAGGAAATTTACCAATGGGTACACAAATTTCCCTTTCCTCATCTCTTCCATTCCGGGGTACCATCAGTAGCAACGCATTGGATGCCCCAAAGCAGTACCCTCAATAAGAGTGGGAGCATGCTAGAACAGCCAAAAGCCGACTGTGTCAACCTAACCAAGAACAATGTACAGACAGTTTAAACCACTGCCGCCTGCAAAACCTTGTGGCCAAAAACAGCATCAGCTGAGGCCCTAACATCAACCTTGTAAAACTTTGAAAAGGTATGAACAGAAGACCAAGTAGCGGTATTGCAAACTTGTTCAACAGAAGCCTGGTGCTGAAAAGCACAAGAGGCACCAATAGCACGCGTAGAATGAGCAGTAAGGCGGAAGGGAGGATTCTTCCCCTTAGCAGAGTAGGCCTGAATCACAGCCTGACGGATCCATTTGCTGATAGTAGACTTGGCAGGAGCCAAACCCTTCCTAGGACCAGAAGGGATCACAAAAAGAGCATCAGTTTTTCTGAAAGGTGCAGTAGCCATCAGATAGTACTTCAGACACCTAATCACATCCAAAGAATGCAAAACCCTCTCCTTAGCATTACTAGGATTAGGGCACAATGAAGGAAGAACAATGTCCTGATTCAAATGAAAGGCAGACACTACCTTAGGCAGAAAATCTGGCTTGAAGCGAAACACCACCTTGTCCTGGTGTCTCTCATAGTAGGCGGGCTGACTGGAAAGCGCCGCCAACTCAGACACACACCTAACAGAGGTGATAGCCACCAGAAAGACAACTTTGAGAGTAAGAATGGCCAAGGTAGCATCCTGCACAGGTTCAAAGGGAGCACCCTGCAAGGCTGACAAAACCAAGTTCAAATCCCAAACAGGTACCATAGGCTTACGTGGGGGACGCACATGAGTCACCCCCTGGAAAAAAGTCCTGATCAGAGGATGCTGAGCAAAGGACTTCTGGAACAAAACAGCCAGGGCAGAAACCTGACCTTTCAGAGTACGAAGTTGGAGCCCCATCTCCAACCCATGCTGTAGGAACTCCAGAATCCTGGGAATAGAGAACACACGACAGGGAAGAGACTTAGACTCACACCAGTCAATGTAGGCACGCCAAACCCTGTAATAAATGGAAGAAGACGACTTCTTCCTAGCCTTTATCATGGTATCAAAAACCAAGGTAGACAGCCCCTTCTCCAGCAAGATGGAGGTTTCAGCAGCCAGGCCGTCAAAGCCAGAGTTTGGGTTGGCGTAGGGAGCCCTGAGTGAGCAGATCTGGCACTGTGAGCAGAGCGTACTGATCTACTGCCAGCTGCACCACGTCTGCGAACCACACTCTTCTTGGCCACCTGGGGGCCACCAGAATTGCTGGCACCCCCTCCAGAGCAATCTTGCGCAGAACCCTGCCCAGCAGGGGGAATGGAGGGAAGACATACAGAAACTGAAAGTCCTGCCATGACATTGCTAGAGCATCCGTGGTCAAGGCCAGAGGATCCTGGGACAGGGAGAAAAAGGCCGGTAGCTTGTGATTGTGACGGGACGCAAACAGATCCACATCTGGTTGGCCCCAACGGTGACACAGAGATTGGAACACCCTGCTGCATAGGGACCATTCTCCCTGGCGAGAGGTCCCCCTGCTCAGTGAGTCTGCCATGAGATTTTCCACCCCCGGGATGTACACAGCTGATATGCAGGGAACATTGGTCTCGGCCCAGGTCAGGATCAGAGACACTTCCTGGAGGGCCCTCTTACTCCGGGTCCCTCCCTGATGATTGATGTAGGCAACTGCCGTCTGGTTGTCCGAGCACACCTGAACAGGCAGGCCCCGAAGGTGAGGAGTCAACTGAGCTAGAACTAACCTGATCGCCCGCAGCTCCAAGACGTTGATAGGTGTGTGGGCCTCCTGAGGGCCCCACCTCCCCTGGAACCGCAGGGACTTCATAAAACCCCCCCAACCTGACAGACTGGCATCCGTGGTGACCGTCTCCCAGGAAGGGGTCAGAAAGGATCTGCCCCCCAACAGGTTCCTTGAGTTCATCCACAACGAGAGGGACCTCCTGACCAGGGGGGAAAGCACACAGACCCTGTCCAGGGACACTGGATCCTTGTCCCACACTGACATGAGGTGGAGTTGCAGAGGCCTCAAGTGGAACTGAGCATAAGGGATCGCCTCGAAGCACGCCACCATTAGGCCCACCAGCTGCATTCCCTGCCTGATGGAGGGATGATGACAAGATGGCAGGAACTGGACCTGTGCAATCACACCTTCTGTTGAGGAAGGAAAATCCTTGCCTGAACTGTATTCAGATTCATTCCCAGGAATGGAGTCACCAAGGAGGGGGACAGCGAAGACTTGGGGTGGTTGATCACCCATTCAAATGACTCCAGGGTGGACACCACCAGCTGAGTATCTAATTCTGCCTGATGTAGAGATTGTGAGGTGATGAGAATGTCGTCCAGATAAGGCGGCACGCGGACGCCCTGAAACCTGAGCAGAGACATCATGCCAGCCAGCACCTTGGTGAACACCATGGGAGCTGAGGTGAGACCAAAGGGCAATGCCACAAACTGGTAGTGTTGATCCTCCAGAGCGAACCTGAGGAACCTTTGATGATCTGGAAATACAGGAATATGAAGGTAAGCATCTTTGATGTCCACAGAAGTCATGAATTCCCCAGGGAACTGATGGCAGAGCACAGAGTTTCCATGCGAAAGCGCCTGCTCCTGACAAATTTGTTGAGGATCTTCAAGTCCAGGATGGGCCCGAGTGACCCATCTTTTTTGGGCACCGTGAAGAGGTTGGAATAAAAGCCCTTGCCTTTTTCTCTTAAAGGGACCTTGCAGATGACCCCCAGCTCCAGGAGGCCTTGCACTGCCTGCACTAGCTCCTGAGCTGACACAGGGTCCTGAGGAATCCGGGATCTGATGAATCTTGGGGGCGGCCAGGCAGCAAACTCCAACTTGTAACCGGAGGACACTACCTCCTGAATCCACCGGTCTGAGACATGAAGCCTCCAGACGTGAGCGAAGTGCTGCAGCCGTCCCCCCACCCGGATGGGTGAGGGCGCCCCATCATCCCTGAGGGGGCTTGGGAGAGGACTTAATCTTGGGGCCCCAGGAGGAGCCAGGACATCCACGTCCTCTGCCCCTACCCCAGAAGTCTCCCCGGGCCCCATAAAAGGAAACCCCCCTCCCTTGTCTAGCACCACGGTAGGGGGGAGGAGAAGGAGCCCTGACCCCGAAAGGGCCGAGATTGCCGCCTGTGCTGTGGTAACCTGCCTCCCTTAGCAAAAAGGTCCAGGCGGTCCCCAAACAGGCGTAGTCCTTTGAAGGGAAAACCAGTGAGGGCCTTCTTGGCAGCGTTGTCAGCAGCCCACTGGCGTAGCCAAACCGAGCGGCGTATAGCCACCACAAGGGCAGAGGTTCTGCCACACATTCTAATGGTGTCATCCAAGGCAGAGAGGACAAAATTTACAAAAACATCACAACTGGAGAGTGCATTAAACACCTCACAAGGCAAATCATCAGGGGCACTATCAAGTATACTTCTTAGCAGGGTCCTAATGGCCACAGTAGTAATGGCCGAGGCACAGACCGGGCGCAGCGCCGCCCCCACACATGCAAAGGCATGGGACGCCAGCTGGTCAATGCGCCGGTCCTCAGCGCCGATCCCGCAGGGTAGTAGAGTCAGGGGAGTGCATGACAGAGGTGTTAGATAACCCTAGAATCCATTTCGGGAGGAGATGACCAACACTTTACCACATCAGCAGGAAAGGGATACTTCCTATCCCAACTCTTAGGTACACGGGAAGTCTACTGGGACGCTCCCATTCCTTGAGCACAAGGTAATTGAAATGTGCTTGCTTAGGAAATTCCAAGCGTGACTTAGCGGTATAGAACAACCCCCCAAAAGGGGAGCGCAGTAAGAATCTTAGAAGCCGTGTCGGAGCCTGAGGCCACAGGGGAAACTGGACTATCCAACTGACACCCAGAACCTGCCAGCTGTCTAAGGCGGCTCAGGACAGTAGTGCACCCAAGCACACAGGGGTCCCTCGGCCGAGGTCAGGTGCACTAGGCACATGGGACACGCGCACTATTAAAATACGCAACCCCGGTGCCCCCTGATGCCTCAGACATGGTATAATGGCTGCTCTGACTAAGCAATACAGTTGGTTCCCCACACCCTCCTGCCTACAGTAGTTGTAGCAGTAGTAATCAAACACACACGACACCTTTGCTGCTGCAAAGTCCTGATCCTCGGGGCTTAGATCCAGTCGGATGAACCCCGGCGCGCTTACCTGGACCCATGCACTTGTGACAGCAAGAAAAGAACTGAGGAGATCCTGCCCCAGGCTGCCCTATACAGGCTGGGAGGAGCAATTTTTCTATCTTGCAGTCCCTGCCTACGGCTGAGATTAAAGTGGACCAACACCCAGGGGGGATCGGCCCGGAAATCTATAAGATTCCCGGACCGATCAGATCCCTCCCCGCGGGGCATCCGAAATCGGGATGTCCCACGGGGAGGAACCCCCCAGGAGGCCCACAAACCTTACCTCAGCCCCGTTCCATCGGCGCATGCGCGAGCCGCGGCCGCGTCTCACGCTTCCCTCTAGCAGAGCGCGCACCCGCGCCGGCCGTTTGTGAATGGCCGGCGCAGGCGCGCTCCCTGTTAGAGGGAAGCGCGAGACGCGGCCTCCAGCGCTCAGAGCCAGCTGAGCTGGTATGCGCGTCCAAGCGGCCTTGGACGCGCATACCACAGCGGCTCTGAGCGCTGTGATTGGCTGGCGCGGTCACGTGGGAGCGTGGTGAGGTGAGTATTTCTGGGCTTTCCGGGGGGTTACAGACAGCGGGGCACCCCCGATCGGGGTGCCCCACCGAAGTGGACCAAAACCCAGGATAGTCAAAATCCTGGGTGTTGGTCCACTTTAACCTACATGTTGCTACTAGTGGTGCCCCGGAATGGAAGAGGTAAGAAATGGCCGACTGCATTCAGTTTGTGTGTGATAAATATTGGCCAAAGGCTTTAGTAAAAAAGAAAAAAAAAAACAACAGGTTGTTTTAGGGCACGGGGCTGGACATAGAAGGCGACAACATGAACTTTTTTTCTGGGTATAGCAACATTTCATATGTTCAGTGAATTTTCTGATTGGTCACTGCAGTCATGAAGCAAGATTATCACTATGGAATTACAGTCTTCACATCTTTAAACCTTACATTTTATTGTAATATTTCTTTTTGCTTATGGAGTAATATGCTACTTAAATCAATAGCCATTGTAAAATGTTCGTATAATATATGGCCAATTATGGCTGAAATTCAAGCAACACACAATAGCTAGCTTCCTACTCCGTGTGAATATTGAAAGCCATTTCTAAATACATTATTTATATCTGCCAAGGCCATCCATGTGCCAGCTTTGCAAACTAAATGTAAATGATGCTGCTGGGAGTGTAAAATACAGAGCGGGGTCAGTAGTGTAAAATACAGATGACAATGGGATTGTGTTACTCACACCATACACAGTAGCCCAGTGAGTGAACATAGATAGTGTGACCTGTCTGGATGAATTTGTTTTTTTTCCTGCAGAAGAAAGCCCGGTGGTGAGCGGTAGGCAGATTATACTTTAACCAGCACACAGCCACGTATATATCTCCCAACTTTTCAAGATGGTAAAGAGGGAGAATGCAATAGGTGTGCTGAATGTTTTTGCAGCTAAACCATTCCCCCTGGCCACACCAAATTCTAGCAAAACTCCTTCAAGAAAAATACTGCTACCTCCAGCTGCCTTCACTTATTACTACAGATTATCTGGCAGGGGGTTTCCCCCAACCCAAAGGGGTGGTAGTTCTGCTTTAACATTTTATACATTTGGGGTGAGGTAACATTTATAATAATATACAAACTCTGAATAGGTTCAATAAATTAATCATTTATTAATGAAGATCTGCATGTTACACCCCAAAGAGAGACAAATAAGAACAATGAGGGACAGGGGGACATGGCATTAATAGGTGAACACCTCCCTCCAAATGTAGAACAGTGGGGAGGTATGCACACATCCTGCAATATATATCTACACAACAACCACAAAACGTTTTGTGCCTATAGTATTTGCGCTAGCAGTAATTTACAAGTTGGTGACAGGCCACCTATATTATCAGCAGCTCTTTTGTGCATGGGTGCATTGCTTTATTTTGGCATAAGAATTACTGGAAGTAGACCATCTGGATTATTAAAAGGGCTATTGGTTATAGACTGGAGTCATGCCAGTATGGAGGACCCATGGGGGTTTCACAATGTGGGGCATCCCAAATCAGAATACCCCTAGAAAAGGTTTTCACCCATGTATCAACCCTGACCCCTTAGCATGGTGCTATTCTCTAAGACAGGGGTACCCAACCTATAGCTCGGGAGCCGGAGCCACATGTGGCTTGCCGACCCTTACTGTGTGGCTCGCAGACTGTATGCTGGATCAAAATATTGTGGAATTCTAGCACACTGTTAAGGCTGGGGAGATACATGGCGCTCTGGGTTAGGCATTGCTGTACCATACAGGGGTTAATGCAGATTTAACAGGTGGAGCAATATGCCATTGCCACCTATTTTCCAGCACCCAGTGCCATACTGCTTCTTTCCCTACTGCTTAATAATAATAATAATAAAAATAACAATAGTAATAATACTGCTGCACCTACCTCCCTGGTAAGTGAAGAGAATGGAGGCTGGAAATTAGAGTGCGGTAAGCCAGCATGCCTTTTCTGTCTATATCTGCCATTTAATCACCTTGTGGCTGGGGGTTCCACTTCTGTGGACTGGGCATTTTATAGGCAGAGAAGATCTGTTTATTATTTTTTGGTGTACTCCTTCAGCAAGTACTGCATCTCCATATACTGCTAGAGTTTGTATGGAAATGGGCTTGCGATATAATTAATTTAAGCTGCCCAATTTTTACAGTTCCCCACCAGAGCCTTTCCTTTCTTCTAGATTACATTATCTGATATGAGTTTAAGAGCACCTTAAAGTGGACGTCCAGTCTAATAGTAATCTAGTGCCAACTGCCCAGCGTTGGTGGGTGCAACCATCTTGATGGGATTATGTCGGTTAAACCGGACCTTCAGCATCATTTAATAAAAAGCTCAAACCCTTAAACTATTCCCCAGCATCTAAAATTAATGTATTTTACATTTTTAGACACTTTTTATTCTTCCCCCTACTGGGCTGTTTAGGACTCTAGGTACGGGCTCTGCCATCTTGCCTCAGAAGGATCACAGACTGAGGAGAGAAGGAGGGGAAGGGGCAGGGGCAGGGTTATAGCGGTGCTTTGCACAGACAGAGCAGAGCTGGGGTCAGGAAAAGGACAGCAATCCCAGAATGCAGAGCAGCAGAGTCAGAAGACCCAAGACCACCATCGGACACCATCTTGGATGTTCAAAGGCTCAGAAAATGCAGTAGATGCAGGTAGGATGATTTTTAATGTGAGCAATCTGTATGTGCAAGATGGGGGAAACATAAGATGTAATTCAGGGTAAAGGTCTGCTTTAATTCCAGACAGCTGCAGTGCTGGGAAAGAAAAAATCCTCAGGGGTGCTGCAAGATGGCCGCAATCAGAATTACATCAATGAGGCGATGTTAGGGCTTTGAGTGGATGCAGGAAAAAATGTAAGTGCTGACAATGATTCAGTATCATGCATGCAGATGGGGTTGACGAGTTTTGAGAAGTTTTTGCCTCCAACTGTGAAAGACTTTTGGTCTGGTTTAAGCTCCATCAAACTCTGATTTTGTGAATAATGGAGGCCATATTAATTTACTTCTGAATACTTTCCAATGTGAATAGAAACGAGCTGGCCTTCGAGTGGAATTTTCTCTCATTCCTGGGTACAGTGTTATGCAGTAAAATAAACAGGCGGCCAAAATGTGCAGGCCTCACTAGCAAAACAAACTTGAATTACAGGTTTCTAGGAATCCACGGCTACCAAAAGCATTTTCTACAGCAGAAAAGTCAATATTTTCACGTTTCCGTAGCTTGTCACTTAGGAATTTCCACTTTACTGTTTATTTAAAACTTGCTCCACTTTACCTATCCTCTTGTGACAGGATCGCCAAGTTACCTGCAAATAGCTACAATTAACGAGTGCCAAATAGTACTCTACACACAAGCCCGGGTGACAGCACGTCAGGCGTTGCTACCGAGATCACCACAACATTGCTTTTATTCTGCTCAGTTATACAACTGAATCTATATGTAGCTTGCAAGCTCTCCCCTCCACTGCATGGGTATCATGGGATTCTAAGAAAGATATACTAGCTCAAGAACTAATATTTTTACATGGCCACAGAATGTTCATATGCAGCTGAAATTAGACCGAGAGTCGGGAGGACCTGTGCTGGTCTTCTAGTTCTTACTAGCTACTTTTGCACCCACCTAAAGCGCCAAGGCCCCTTTCACACCTAAACAGTTGTGCTTATTGTTGCAGCTGCTGTTTGTTTGGTTACCTACACACCTGTTCTAGTTCCCAACCTGAACTGCAACTGGAACAGAAACCGCAAACCCAACTGCTTAGATGTGGATCTAGCCTAAAGTGCATTAGGTTCCTATTTACCGAAATATAGCAAAAATGATAAAAGAAACTGTACAGGCTAAATGTAAAGGCAGGCCCGGAAATGCAGCCACGGCGCGGGATACCAGGAAAGGCGAGTGAATGAGGGCATCTGCAGGGGGTTCACCAAGTTGGCATGACCATGAGTATTTTCAGGGCCGGATTATGAGGGGGGCACAAGGGGCACGAACCCCGGGGGCCTCCACCAAACTTTGGGTTATGTTTTTGCAAACCTGCAGCCAAAGCCACCACAGGGCAGGACAGAGTCTAGAGCAGCAACGCTACAGTGATGGGTGCGTGCAGAGCCGTCACTGCACATAAGCCACCAAGCACAGCCACTGGCAGCTGAATGCAGGGAACTGTTTTCTGCTGGATCAGCTGGGCGACTACACTACCCCCCGCCCAGAATGGCAAAGCAGGAGTTCTCGAGCAGCACGCACCCGCACAAGGGACTCGATCCGACGTTCCAATGAGTAGGCGGGTGCCAGACAACCACCAATCAGTTAATTGGCCGCCCGGACTATTATTTTAAAGTAGAAAAAAATAAAGTATCTGGGGCCTCCACCAGATTTCGCGCCCAGGGGCCTCCACCACACTTAATCTGGCCCTGAGTACTTTACCTTACTGGCCGGCCCTGGTGTCTTTAAGACTCTATAGGCGGTTGGTCTTCAGCATACAATCATAAAAAAAAAATCATCTGCAACAGGATTTATTATATGGCTGGCAGTAAATTTTGTGATAAACTAAAAGAAAAGTGAAAAGCAGTGCCCGTGTCTGCAGAGCAGCTCTTATTACAATGGTGCACCCTATAGAGTCTGATCCAAGAAGGGTGGAAAAAGGTCCACCTCTCTGTTATAAAAAGGTGGTCATGCTTAAAGTCATTCAACAGGCAAATAAAAGGACACTTACCTCTTGTCCTGCGCAGCTGAGTGGCACTAGTAATTCTAACTCTAATCTAATTGCTGGATCCAACCCTGCACCACATCCCGTGTCACACCATAGCCTGAACGCCATTTGCCGAAAAAATACCATTTTGTGAATACTCACCTGTAAAATGGGTATTATAAGTATGTCACACACCCCGCATCAAGACATTCATTACACTTGGGTATACTGACCTGTAGATGGCGATCTTACAGAGATGATAACAAAAAAAGGTCAGACCCTCCCGGCCCATAAATACCTGGGACCTCCCACTCATTCCCCAGTATTAAAGATAGCAGTAAGATCAAGGGACCAGGAAAGCCAATAAAAACTAACAAAGGTTCACCATATAAAGAATCCAGAATACAAAAGGGCAGGGTGAAGCGGGTGCGTGACATACTTATAATACCCATTTTACAGGTGAGTATTCACAAAATGGTATTATTCTAAGTATGTCACACACCCACTTCAAGACATTCATTACACTTGGGACATCCAATAGCAGTGTCCATAAAGGGCGGGGATCCAAAAAAAAAAAAAAAAAAAAAAAAACAAGGCACAAACTTAAAACCACTGCAGCTTGCAGAACTTTGCGGCCAAAAACAGCATCCGCTGAGGCCCTAACATCAACCTTGTAAAACTTGGAAAAAGTGTGAACCGAAGACCAAGTAGCAGCCTTACAAACCTGCTCAACAGAAGCCTGGTGCTGGAAGGCCCAGGACGCCCCAACAGCACGAGTAGAATGAGCAGTAACACGAAAAGGGGGAATCTTCCCCTTAGCAGAATAGACCCCAACAATGGCCTGGCGAATCCAGTTACTAATGGAAGACTTGGCGGGAGCCAAACCTTTCCTAGGCCCAGAGGGTACCACAAAAACAGCGTCTGTCCTACGAAAAAGAGAAGTAGCCACAAAATAGTACTTCACACAGGGAACCACATCCAAAGAATGCAAAACCCTCTCCTTGTCATTGCTGGGCTTAGGACACAAGGAGGGAAGAACAATATCCTGATTCAAATGAAAAGCAGAGACCACCTTAGGAAGGAAATCTGGTTTGAAGCGGAAAACAACCTTGTCCTGATGCCTCTCAAAGTAAGGAGCCTTAATAGACAAGGCTCCAACTCCGAAACACGTCGAACGGAACTGATGGCAACCAGAAAAACAACCTTCTGAGTAAGCTTAGAAATTGCAATATCCTGCAAAGGTTCAAAAGGAGGACCCTGAAAGGCAGACAAAACCAAATTCAAATCCCAAACTGGGAGCAAAGGCTTCCTAGTAGGCCGCACATGCGTAACCCCCTGGAAAAAGGTCTTAACCAGAGGATGAATAGCAAAAGACTTTTGAAAGAAAACCACCAGGGCAGAAACCTGCCCCTTCAGCGTACTAAGCTGCAAACCTTGGTCGAGACCATGTTGCAGAAATTCCAAAACCCTAGGGATAGAAAACGCCCTGCAAGGCAAGGCCCTTACCTCACACCAATCAATATAAGACCTCCAAGTCCTATAATAGATGGCAGAGGAAGACTGCTTCCTAGCCCTAACCAGAGTCTGAATGACAGCATCAGAAAGACCTTCCTCCCTCAAGATTGAGGTTTCAGCAACCACGCCGTCAAGGCCAGCGTTGGTAAATTGGGGTAGAGTAGTGGACCCTGAGTGAGCAGATCTGGCAGAAGGGGCAGGTCTAACTGATCCTCTGCCAACCTTACCACGTCTGCGAACCAAACATGTCTTGGCCACCTTGAAGCCACCAGGATTGCTGACGCGCCCTCTAGGGCCAGCTTGCGCACCACTCTACCCACCATGGGAAACGGAGGGAACAGGTACAGAAACCCCAGATCCCTCCAGTTCAGAGACATGGTATCTGCTGCCAGAGCCAGCGGATCCCGTGAGAGAGACACAAATGCCGGAAGCTTGTGATTGTGACGAGAGGAAAAGAGGTCCACCTCCGGAGTCCCCCACCGGTGGCAAAGCGACCGAAAGACCTTGGGACTGAGCGACCATTCCCCCCGGCGAGACGACCCCCTGCTCAGGGAGTCCGCCTCCGTGTTCTCCACTCCCGGAATGTACACCGCCGAGATGCATGGGACATTGCGCTCTGCCCAATCCAGGATCAAAGACACTTCCCTGAGGGCACGCCTGCTGCGAGTCCCTCCCTGGTGATTGATGTAGGCGACCGCCGTCCGATTGTCCGACTGAACTTGAACCGGTAGGCCCTGCAACTGATGAGTCAAGTGAGCCAGAACCAACCTGATGGCCCTCAACTCCAGAACATTGATGGGATCGTGAGCCTCCAGAGGCCCCCACAGACCCTGAAACTGAAGATCCTTCCAAAATCCCCCCCAACCTGACAGGCTGGCGTCCGTGGTGACCGTCTCCCAACGAGGGGTCAGAAAGGATCTGCCCCTCATCAGATTGCTTGGTTTCAGCCACCACCGAAGGGAATGCCGCACCCGGGGGGACATCAGAAAAGACTGATCCAATGACAGCGGGGACCCGTCCCAAGCCGCCAAAAGATGGAGCTGGAGCGTCCTTGTGTGAAACTGTGCAAAGGGAACCGCCTCGAACGACGCCACCATCAATCCCACCAGTCACATCCCTAGCCGGATGGATAGGAGACGCTGAGTCAATTCCTGAATCAGAAGAACCTTGGCTCGGGGGAGAAACACCCTGGCCTGAGAAGTATCCAGCGACATTCCCAGGAACTCCACCACCCTGAAGGGAGTGATGCAGGACTTGGGATAGCTGATCACCCAACCGAAACTCTCCAGATTGGACACCACAGTCCTGGTATCCATCTGCGCTTGACTTAGGGAAGACGCCATGACGAGCAGATCGTCCAGATAGGGCACGATGTGGATACCCCTGGCTCTGAGGATGGCCATCACTCCTGTCAACACCTTGGAGCCGAGGTAAGGCTAAACGGAAGAGCCACAAACTGAAAATGCCGATTGTCCACGACAAACCTGAGGAATCTCTGGTGTGCCAGAAATATTGGAATATGCAGGTAAGCATCCTTGATGTCTATGGACGTCATGAAGTCCCCCTGACGAAGTGAATGGATGGCTGAGCGCAGAGTTTCCAGACGGAACTTCCGGGGACGGACAAACCTGTTGAGCAACTTCAGATCCAGAATAAGACGAACGGAACCGTCCTTCTTGGGCACCGTGAACAAATTGGAATAGAAGCCCAGGCCCCGGTCTGAAAGGGGCACCGGACAAATGACAACCATGTCCGCGAGGCTTGCTACTGCCGCCCGAAGCTCCTGGGCAGCCAGAGGATCTGAAGGCACCCGGGACCTGAAGAATCTGGGAGGGGGCCGGAACTCGAACTCCAGCTTGTAACCGGAAGACACCACTTCCTGAATCCACCTGTCCGAGACCTCCTGGACCCAGACCTGGGAGAAGAGTTGCAACCGTTCCCCCCACCCGCAAGGGTGAGGGCGTCCCCTCATTGCTGAGCCGACTTGGCAGCGGCTCTAGGCTTGGAGCCCCAACTGTGTCCTGGACGGGCCTGACCCCTGCCCCTAGGCCAGGAATCACCTCTGGACGAAGGGAAGGCCGAACCCCTGCCAACTCTAGCCCCACGAAAGGACTGAGAGAAGGAAGCCGCCCCCGAAAAGGGCGACGCTGCTTCTTACGCTGAGGTAACCTACCTCCCTTTGCCACCGAATCCAATTTTTCTCCAAAGAGCCGCAATCCCACAAAGGGAAGGGTCGTGAGCGAATTTTTGGACACAAAATCAGCCGCCCACTGACATAACCAAACCGACCGGCGGATAGCAGGGCCGTAGCTCTGCTACACATTACCAATGTGTCATCCAGGGCGGACAGCACGAAGGACAAAAATAACACAGCGCTTAAGGTCGGTAAACTCCTCACTAGCCGGGTCAAGCCCGGAAGAGGTCAATAATCCTCTAACAACTGACCTGGCAGCTACCAATACAAGCGCAGAAGCACAAACCGGCCGCAAGGCCGATCAAACACTGGCAAAACCATGACAAGCCATCTGGTCAATGCGTTTATCCTCACCATCCTTGAGGGTAGTGCACAGCATCAGGGGGAGACGACCAGTGCTTCACTGCGTCCGCCAGAAAGGGATATTTCTTGTCCCAACCCGGTGGGACACCCGGAAGCCGCGTCGGCCTCTCCCATTCCTTGCGAATGATACCATCAAAATGCTTTTGATAAGGAAATTCCAAGCAGGGCTTCGTCTCTTCAAAGAGCTCCCCCTTCAGCGGAGGAGCCGCCTCAAACACCTGAGCCAGGACCCTGGATGTATCCCAGTAATCACCCTGGCCCTGCTCGGTATCCGCGCCCACAAACTGCTGGTCATTAGACCCCTCATACAGCGCGGGAAGCAATCAGACCAATCCAGGGAGTCAAAGTCCTCCCTATCAAAGGCCTGCGCAGCCGAATACAAATGTTTCCTCTTTGCCGTGGCCTTTTGGCGACGGCACTAGAAAATACAATTCTGTGAAGTACTCACCTGTAGAATTGATATTATTTGTATACAGTACGTCCTGCTCTAGATATAATACTTACACTTGGGTTATCCTCCACCAGATGGCGCTGCAATGCAGAGACATGGAAAAACAGGCTCCTCCCGGCCCTTCAAATACCCAGGGACCTCCCACAAATCCCCAGCATTGAAAAGCGGTGAACAAGAAGCCGGGAGAATTTAAAACCACCCAGAACAACTGGTAACTATAACAATGATGACAATCATCATACAGGGGATCCAGAATAATACAACCAGGGTAGGGTGGATCACGTACTGTATACTTATAATACCAATTCTACAGGTGAGTATTTCACAGAATTGTATTATCCTTAGTATACAGTACGTCCTGCTCCAGATAGATTACTTAGACTTGGGACATCCAATAGCAGTGTCCATAATGCAGGGTGGGATCCCCAACAAAAAAAGGTAACAGCAGACAGATTAAACCACTGCCGCCTGCAAAACCTTGCGGCCAAAAACAGCATCAGCTGAGGCCTTAACGTCAACCTTGTAAAACTTTGAAAAGGTATGAACAGAAGACCAAGTAGCGGCCTTGCAAACTTGTTCAACAGAAGCCTGGTGCTGGAAGGCCCAAGAGGCACCAAAAGCACGAGTAGAATGAGCAGTAAGGCGAAAGGGAGGATTCTTCCCCTTAGCAGAGTAGGCCTGAATCACAGCCTGACGGATCCATTTGCTGATAGTAGACTTGGCAGGAGCCAAACCCTTCCTAGGACCAGAAGGGACCACAAAAAGAGCATCAGTTTTCCTGAAGGACGCAGTGACTACTAGGTAATACTTCAGACACCTGACCACATCCAATGAATGCAAAACCCTTTCCTTAGCATTGCTAGGATAAGGGCACAAGGAAGGAAGAACAATATCATGGTATAAAATGAAAAGCAGACACCACCTTAGGAAATCCGGCTTAAAGCGGAACACCACCTTACCCTGGTGTCTCTCAAAGTATGGGGGCTGGATAGACAGAGCCGCCAGCTCAGACACACGCCTGACCGAAGTAATAGCCACCAGAAAAACAACTTTGAGGGTAAGTACAGCCAGAGCAGCATCCTGAATAGATTCAAAGGGAGCACCCTGCAAGGCAGACAAGACCAAGTTCAAATCCCAAACAGGGACCATAGGTTTTCGTGGGGGACGCACATGAGTAACCCCCTGAAAGCAAGTCTCGACCAAAGAATGCTGAGCAAAAGACTTCTGAAAGAAGACAGACAGGGCAGAAACCTGACCCTTCAAAGTACTGAGTTGGAGACCCGACTCCAACCCTTGCTGTAAAAACTCCAGAACCCTGGGAACTGAGAACACCCGACAGGGAAGAGACCTAGACTCACACCAGTCAATGTAAGCACGCCAAACCCTATAATAGATGGAAGAGGAAGTTTTCTTCCTAGCCTTCACCATGGTCTCAACCACTGAGGCAGACAAGCCTTTCTCCATCAAGATGGAGGTTTCAGCAGCCAGGCCGTCAAAGCCAGAGTTTGTAAATTGGGATGGCGTAAGGGGCCCTGAGTGAGCAGATCTGGCACTCCTGGCAGGGCGTACTGATCTACTGCCATCTGCACCACGTCTGCGAACCACACTCTTCTTGGCCACCTGGGGGCCACCAGAATCACTGGCACCCCTTCCAGAGCAATCTTGCGCAGGACCCTGCCCAGCAGGGGGAATGGAGGAAAGACATACAGGAGCCGAAATTCCTGCCATGACATGGACAAAGCATCTGTGGCCAAGGCCAGAGGATCCTGAGACAGGGAGACAAAAGCCTGGAGCTTGTGATTGTGACGGGATGCAAACAGATCCACATCCGGTAGACCCCAATGGTGACACAGGGACTGGAATACCCTGTTGCAGAGGGACCACCCTCCCTGACGAGAGGTCCCCCTGCTCAGAGAGTCTGCCAGTAGATTCTCTGCCCCCGGGATGTACACAGCCGAAATGCATTGAACATTGGCCTCTGCCCATGTCAGAATCCGCGACACCTCCTGGAGGTCCCTCCTGCTCCGGGTCCCTCCCTGATGGTTGATGTAGGCAACCGCCGTCCTGTTGTCTGAGCGCACCTGCACAGACAGACCCCTCAGGTGATTGGTCAACTGCTCCAGTACCAACCTGATTGCCCGCAGTTCCAGAATGTTGATGGGCAAGTGGGCCTTCTGAGGGCCCCACCTCCCCTGGAACCGCAGGGACTTCCAGAATCCCCTCCATCCTGACATCCGTGGTGACCGTCTCCCAGGAGGGGGCCAGAAAGGACCTGCCCCCCAGCAAGTTCCTGTGGTCCAGCCACCACGAAAGGGACCGTCTGACCAAGGGGGGAAGCACACAGATCCCGTCCAAGGACGTTGGATCCTTGTCCCATACTGACAGAAGGTGAAGTTGTAGAGGCCTCAAATGGAACTGAGCAAAGGGCACCACCTCGAAGCACGCCACCATCAGGCCCACCAACTGCATTCCCTGCCTGAGGGAGGGCTGGGGACACGATAGCAGGAACCTCACCTGCGCAGTTAGAGCTTCCACCTTCTGTTGAGGAAGGAATATCCTTGAGGACTTGGGGTGATTGATCACTCCAAGGTGGACACCACCAGCTGAGTGTCCAACTCTGCCTGCTGCAGAGACCGAGAGGTGATGAGTATGTCGTCCAGGTAGGGCAGCACGCGTATGCCCCTTGACCTTACCAGAGACATCACCCCCGCCAGCACCTTGGTGAACACTCTGGGAGCTGAGGTGAGGCCAAATGGCAAGGCCACAAATTGTTAATGTTGATCTTCCAAAGCAAATCAGAGAAACCTTTGGTGTCCTGGAAACACAGGGATGTGAAGGTAAGCATCTTTGATGTCCACCGACGTCATGAGATCCCCTGGGCGCAGGGAGCCAATGGCCGAGCGCAGAGTTTCCATGCGAAAGCGCCTGTTCTTGGCAAACTTGTTGAGGATCTTCAAATCCAGAATGGGCCTGACTGACCCATCTTTTTTGGGAAAAGGTTGGAATAGAACCCCTTGCCCCTTTCTCTTAAGGGGACCCTGCAAATGACCCCCAGATCCAGAAGGCCTTGCACGGCCTGCATCAAGACCTGAGCTGAGACAGGGTCCTGGGGGATCCGGGACCTGATGCACAGCAAACTATCTTATAACCAGAGGACACTACCTCCTGAATCCACCTGTCTGAGACGGGATGCCTCCAGACGTCCGCAAAGTGCTGTAGCCGCCCCCCCCACCCTGACGAGTGAGGGAGCCCCATCATGCCTGAGGGGGCTTAGGAGAGGGTTTTGGCTTAGACCCCCAGGAGGAGCCAGGACGTCGTCCTCTGCTCCTGTGCCAGGAATCTGCACGAGCCCCCGCGAAGGACACCCCTTTTCCCTGCTTAGCACCGCAGTAGGGGAGTGAAAGGGGGCTCTGGCCCCGAAAGGACTGAGACTGCCGCCTGCGCTGGGGTAACTTACCTCCTTTAGCAAAAAGGTCTAGGCAGTCCCCAAACAGGCGTAGCCCCTTAAATGGAAGCCCAGTAAGGGCCCTCTTAGCAGCATTGTCAGCAGCCCACTGGCGCAGCCAAACTGCACGGCGTATAGCTACCGCCAAGGCAGAGGTTCTGCCACACATCCTAATGGCATCATCCAAGGCAGATAGGATAAAGTTTACAAACACATCACAGTTAGACAGTGCATTAAACGTATCAGGTGGCAATTCATCAGAATGATAGAGGTGTTAGACAGCCCTAGAATAGGAGCATCGACCTCGGGGGGCGATGACCAGCACTTGACCATATCAGCAGGAAAGGGATACTTCCTGTCCCAACTCTTAGGTATACCGGGAAGTCTACTGCAACGTTCCCACTCCTTAAGCACAAGGTTATTGAAATGGGTTTGCTCTGGAAATTCCAAACGAACCTTAGCAGTATGAAAAAGCTCACCCCTTTGCCTGGGAGCCGCAACAGGGGGAGAGATGGACAAAACCTCAAATATTTGGACCAGCAGTCTGTCAGTATCATCCGGGGTCCAGGGGTCAGAGCCAGAATCGTCATGACCCCCGAGTCTCTCGTCAGATGACCCTGAGTCATAGAACAGCTCCCCTTCGTCCGATGGGGTGTAGCCATACAGATGCAACAACTCATCAGATTCCATAGGAGACGGAGTGGTATCAGGAGTTAAGTGACGCTTTTTAGCGGTGGCCTTACGCGCTAAGGTATTAGCAATCAATTTTTCAACACTGGCCAGTCTAGCAGACACATCAGGTTGAGAATCCCCGCTTGTATGTAATTCAATGGGGGTGAGACTCAAGCTTGGGGGAGTAGGTGAAGTGAGAAGAGGTGCAGGCCCAGCCACCGGAGGGGCGGGTTGCAACGTTAGCGCCTGCTGTGCCCAAGGAACACAGACCCGTCCGCTGTCACTGCTGATAGGCAAGACGCCACAAGCTACACACAGCCGGGCTTGTCCTGAAGGAACCCCGGTCCCATTATCCTGGGATGCCTCCATATGGTGATAGGTCATTAGGCACAATATGCCAGTAGGGATTGACGCTATAAAGCAACCCTGGATGCCCCAATGACCCGCTAGGGAAGTGGGAGTAATTATACTAGGCCCAACTACAATTACACCGGGCCGGGAGAAGCCACTGGATTCACCCGTCTGAAAGACACAATGAGAAGAAGGGGCGTCAGAGCGATACACAGTAAATAATGAGCATTAAAGTCACCCGCGAGGGCACTTACAGACCGCGGGAGGGGGGACCGTTACACACGCGCGCGACCCCCGCCCCCCTGAAGAGCGCGAAGTCCATCCGACAAGCAGCCAATGAGGATGCAGGAGAGTCTGAGACAACGCCGCCGCGGAACATCCAAATGAAGGAAAAGGTGCGCACGGCGGCGTTTGCAATAGTAAAAGACAAGTCAGCGCGGCGGTTGACACCACATATACTAGTCCCAACACACATGCCGACAGACGGTATGCACGAATCACGATGCACGCTCACCCGCACACACCCCCCCTTCTTTCCCCCCTGAAGGCTACGGGGAGAATGAGGGGAGGTGGCGGCCCTTTGTGCAGGGCCCACCGCTACCGGGGACAATAATGCGGGAGGGGCATCCCATAAAGGCTCACCATCAGCCTATACCGCCTACCCTTTGGTGGGGGACTGCTGTGGAGCGTCGCTCCATAAGCACACATGGTGCCGCCTCTCTGTGGATACCACCATCCTGGTGTCCAACTCTGCTTGGCTGAAAGAAGATGCCATAATGAGAAGATCGCCCAAATAAGGCACGATGCGGATACCCTGGGCTCTGAGTAGAGCCATCACCCCGCCAGCACCTTGGTGAAAACCCGAGGAGCCGAGGTAAGAGTGCCACAAACTGAAAATGCCGATCCTCCACCACGAACCTGAGAAACCTCTGCTGTGCTGGAAAAATCGGAACGTGCAGGTAAGCGTCCTTGATGTCTATTGACGTCAGAAAGTCCCCCTGACGAAGAGAGTGAATAGCAGAACGCAGCGTTTCCATGCGGAATTTCCGCGGCCGGATGAACCTGTTGAGAAACTTCAGATCCAAGATGGGTCGGACCGAGCCGTCCTTCTTGGGCACCGTGAACAGACTGGAATAAAAGCCCCGGCCCTGGTCTGAGGGGGGCACTGGGCAAATGACAGCCATATCCAGAAGACTCTTTACTGCCACCAGGAGCCCCTGCGCGGCCAGAGGTTCCGAAGGCACCCGAGACCTGAAAAATCTGGGAGGGGGCCGGAGCTCGAACTCCAGCTTGTAACCGGAAGTCACCACTTCCCGGATCCATCTGTCCGAGACCTCCTGATCCCAGACCTGGGAGAAGTGTTGCAGCCGTCCCCCCACCCGCATGGGTGAGGGCGCCCCCTCATTGCTGAGCTGGCTTAACAGCGGGTTTGGGCTTAGAGCCCCAACTGTATCCTGGACGGGCACGTCCTCTGCCCCTATTCCCGGAATCTCCTCTGGAGGAGGGGAAGGCAAATCCCCTGCCAGCTCTGGCCCCCCGAAAGGAAGGGGTAAAGGAAAACGCCCCCCGAAAGGGACGGCGTTGTTTCTTGCGTTGAGGTAACTTACCACCTTTGGTGAAGGAATCCAATTTCTCTCCAAAGAGCCATAATCCTACAAAAGGTAGAGCCGTCAGCTACTTTTTGGACATAAAATCGGCCGCCCACTGGCGCAACCAAACCGACCGCCTAATAGTCACTAGCAGAGCCGACGTCCTGCCACACATCATCAGAGTGTCATCCAAGGCGGCTAGTACAAACGACAAAAACAATTCACACCTTTTAAGGCCAAGGAACTCGTCACTACCCGGATGAAGACCGGAAGAAGTCAACAGGTCCCTGACCACAGACCTGGTAGCCACCACCATCAGCGCCGAAGCACAAACAGGCCGCATGGCTGACCCAACACTGGCAAAACCATGACAAGCCATCTGGTCAATGCGTTTATCCTCACCGTCTTTGAGAGTGGAACAATCGGGGTTATTTAAAACAGCAGTGTTGGACAACCCCAGAATCGGTGCATCCACCTCGGGGGGATGCCCAACGCTTTACCGTATCCGAAGGGAAGGGATATTTTTTATCCCACCTCTGAGGAATACCAGGGAGCCGAGCAGGTCTGTCCCATTCCTTAGCAATAATTTTGTCAAAGTGTTTTTGATTAGGAAATTCCAAGCGCGGCCTGGATTCCTCGAAAAACTCCCCCTTTTGCTGTGGAACCTCCTCAGGAGGAGAAATAGCCAAAACCTCAAACATCTGAGCCAGAGCGTTAGGAGTATCCGAGGATCTCCCCAAGTCCCCAAGCTCAGCATCAGCGCCAACAAACTGCTGATCGTCTGGATTATCCGATTCCTCATTAACCTCCCCTTCCTCTAGCGGGGAGTAGTCAGACCAATCCTGGTTATTAACATCACCAAGGTCATCCACCGGCGAAGCCGGCGACAAGTGCTTTCTCTTAGCCGGAGCCTTACGGGCGACCGTGCTGGAGAGTAATTTTTCAAGGTTGGCCAATCTGGCGCACGTCTCAGATTGCAGCTCCCCACCCATGACAACGTCACACGGGGTGCGTATCAAGCTGGGAGGAGGAGAGGAAGCGACCAGCGGTGCTGACCCAGACGCCTGGGGTCCGGACTGCCGCGTAATAGTTTGCTGTGCACAAGGTATACACAGAAGTACATCATCCCCAGTAATGGATACCCCACACAACATACACTTTCGGGATTGCCCCGAGGGGAGCCCGAGCCCAGTATCCGGGGATGCCTCCATACGGTGAACTTATGTGTAGTCGCTATGACCAAGGGAATTACGCATATAAGCAACCCGGGATGCCCCTTTAATGTCCCAAGTGGGACCCAGGACCGGGGGACCCTAGGACCGGGAGAAACCCCCTAAACCTAACATAGGTCTACCTGGAAGACACAACAGAACATAATATAAGCACAACGGAAACAGAAATGCAAAAAAGCTAGAAAATATAGATGGGGCCCACAGGGCCACTCACTGTGACTTCCTTTGCCGAGAAGATGGCGTCCGCACCTCAAGAAGAGCCAGCAGCAGCACGGAGGCAGAGAGGAGAAGGGGGGCGTGGCCAGCGCGGAGAGCGCGGTGTCCATGGCTCCGCCTCCCTTCCAGGTCAGAAACCAGGCTCCGCGGTGGCGCCTGCCGTACGGGGGCGGGCCTCGGCGTCCCGCCGAAAGCCCTGCCCCGCCCCCTGTACCAAACGCGTGAGGGGAGATCTCCCCTCACAAGCGCAAGGCCTGAACAGAGACCGGCGCCGCAGCGATAGCGGCGGCGGTAACGAAAGCAGCCAGACAGGGGGGCGGGCCGCGGCAACGCTCCAACGCCCATCCCAGCCCCCTGTGCTCATCATGTGAGGAGAACTCTCTCCTCACCAGCGCACTGTCGCCATGACAGGGAACCGGCGCAGCGGCAATGGCGGCGGCCGCGGCGCCGGTAAAGAGAACAGAAACGGCAGGAAGGCGGGCCGCGGCGACGTGCCAGCGCCCGGCCCCGCCCCCTACTAGCAAAAGCTGAGGAGAGGGTTCTCCTCAGCCATGCGGTTCTCCTCAGCCATGCCACCATGAGAGGCCGGCACCGCGGCGGCTGCAGACCTCTAACAGTAAAAAACAAAACACCTACACTAACAAGTACACCTACACTAACAGAGACACCTGAATAAAGGCCCCCAACACCCCCCCCCCCCCCCGAGGAGAAGGGCATCCGGAGAGGGGAACACCACCTGGGGTGAAATGGCCGAGGGACAGGGCATCCCAAACCGGGGTCACCAGCCCGGATAACCGCCTACCCTCTGGTACAGGGTCTCACGGTGGAGCTTAGCTCCTGAGCACCTAATGTGCCATTCTACCCTCGCCCAAACCTCAGCCAAGGCTCGGAGGCATGTGTGTAAATAAAAGGGTATATGGGCGGAAATAGAAATAAAAAGCGGGCCGGGAATAATCCCGGCTACCTCAAGTCCCCCTGTGCAAGGAGGAGGCATCATCTTCTGACTTGCTCGCCGTCTGCAGAGATGAAAGACTGGGTAATGAGTGGGAGGTCCCAGGTATTTATGGACCGGGAGGGGCTCTCTTTTCCCTATCATCTCTGCAGATTGCCCTCTTCAGGTTGGTATTACCCACATGTTATGGATATCTTGAAGCGGGGTGTGTGACATATGTACTTAGAATACTGGGGAATGAGTGGGAGGTCCCAGGTATTTATGGGCCGGGAGGGTCTGACCTTTTTTTGTTATCATCTCTGCAAGATCGCCATCTACAGGTCAGTATACCCAAGTGTAATGAATGTCTTGAAGCGGGGTGTGTGACATACTTAGAATATAGGGGTTTAGACCTCTATACTAGTTGGGTAAAATTGTCCCTATTAAGATGGATTTGCTTTGAAAGATATTGCATTTGTTTAGATTTCTTTCAATCTCAATAGACTGGAGATTTGGAAAGATTGCAAAAAAGGCTATCAAGTTTTGTTCTCTTTTTCTTCCCCCCCCCCCTTTTTGTTTTTTTCTATTCTTATTGAAGATTGGCATTTTTTTTGGGGGGGGGGGCAAATCATTTATAATTAGACATGCGGCTTACCATTTTGTTTGTTATTTTTGAGCTTTAGGACAATTTTTGCATTACAACTAAATCTAAAGAAAGTGTTTAGTAGTAAGATACAATGTTTTGTACATTGTTCAAGCTGGAAAGTACTGTGTATACTATGCAAACAAAATAACACCTGTCTTTAAGAATGAATTGTTAGATTTAAGAAAACGTTTTCAAGAAATATATTGAGATATAAATGGATAGATGGGATTCAGGAAATAGTGGCAGGGTTTGATTTGGTTGGACAGAGCAAGAACAGAGTGAATAAAACTACTTTCCTAGGTAAACAGTCAAAGGTTCAGAGAAAGAAAGTGTTTTGATAAGGCTCGGGGAGTTGCACAGAGCATAGATCTACAACACATCATATGTCAGGTTATCTGCAATACGCAGAGAGCACTAAATCATCCTGTGATAAAGATGTCACATACCTCGCAGGAGAGCACATTCCACACATCTGAGAGGGATGGAAATTCCACAGCCCAGGCAGATTTTACTGGGTTTGTTCCACAACAACTTATAGACACACTGGGAAAGTAATGGGCTGGTGGGAAAAATAAAAGTTGCTGCGGTACTTTTGCTAGAACATGGCAGGTTTAAAGCAAGGCCCGCACGGTAGCTGGCTAACACCACAGCTATCACGCCTATCACTATGCAACATGTCTTAAAAAAAAGGCATATAATCTTGAAACTGTCCGATTTTGGATGCCCCTTTAAAATGCTGTAAGCATTGCTTCTCACGTGAGCGTTCTACAATGCGGTGGCCACAACCCACATGTACACTTCAGGACAGAGAGACTGGCAAATCAGCAGATCCAGCAAGTTACTTAGTGAATTCCTACTTGCTTCCATTACAGGAGTGCCGCTAGAGGAATTAAAAACCTGTTTTGTGTTTTAATTTGAAATACTCCAATAATGCCTAAACTGGGCAATGATCTACAAAAAGATGAAGGTAAGCGGCTCGCCTCAACAACTGTTAAAACGACCGAAATTACCTTAGAGGATTTAGAATCTCGCATTTCTCGCCCTATAAGATGCACTTATTTTTTCCCAAAAGTGGTGGGAAAAGGTCAGTGCGTCTTATCAGGCAAATGTAAAAAAACATACATGCCCAGCTCCCATGCCTCAGCAGCCTTCTGCAGCTGACAAAAATACCGTTTTGTGAGTACTCACCTTTAAAACGAGTGTGCCATACACTCCACTTCGGTCTTCATGACATCTGGGTAATCTCCAGTAGAGGGCGAACTTCTGCAGAGATGAATATGCAAAAAAAGAAAGCCCCTCCCGGTCCATATATACCTGGGACCTCCCACCAATTCTACAGTGTACAAAAGCAGTAAAGAGACCAGGAAGAACCAATTATAACCTTAACAATCAAAAACAATGGTTCACCATATAAAAGCCCCAGAATACCTGAAAAAGGGGTTGGGCGAAGTGGAGTGTATGGCACACTCATAATACCCGTTTTAAAGGTGAGTACTCACAAAACGGTATTATTCTAAGTGTGCCATACACTCCACTTCGGTCTTCATGACATCTGGGACATCCAATAGCAGTGTCCGTCATGGGTGGAAACCAGAAACAGTAAAGAATGTACCAACTCAAACCACTGCAGCTTGCAGAACCTTGTGCCCCAAAAACAGCATCCGCTGAACATCAACCTTGTAAAACTTGGAAAAAGTATGAAAGGAAGACCAAGTAGCAGCCTTACAAACTTGTTCAACAGAAGCCTGGTGCTGAAAAGCCCAGGACGCTCCAACAGCACGAGTAGAATGCGCAGTGACCCTAAACGGGGGAGTTCTCCCCTTAGCAGAATAGGCCCCAACAATGGCCTGACGAATCCATTTGCTAATGGTAGACTTGGCGGGCGCCAAACCTTTCCTGGGCCCACAGGGCACCACGAAAAATACCATTTTGTGAATACTCACCTGTAAAATGGGTATTTAAAGTATGTCACACACCCCGCTTCAGATAGTCATTAAACTTGGGTTATACCGACCTGTAGAGGGCGATCTTGCAGAGATGTCATGAAAAAAAGGGAGCCCCTCCCGTTCCATAAATACCTGGGACCTCCCACTCATTCCCCAGTATTAAGACAGCAGTAAAGGGACCAGAAAGAGCCAAAATAACCAGTAACAGTAAAAAAGGTTCACCATAGAAAGGATCCAGAATACCAAAGGGCGGGGTGAAGCGGGGTGTGTGACATACTTATAATACCCATTTTACAGGTGAGTATTCACAAAATGGTATTATTCTAAGTATGTCACACACCCCGCTTCAGATAGTCATTACACTTGGGACATAAAGGGCGGGGATCCAAAACAAGGTAATAATGCACAAACTTAAACCACTGCAGCTTGCAGAACTTTGCGGTCAAAAACAGCATCGGCTGAGGCCCTAACATCAAACTTGTAAAACTTGGAAAAAGTGTGAACGGAAGACCAAGTAGCAGCCTTACAAACTTGCTCAACAGAGGCCTGATGCTGGAACAGCACGAGTAGAATGAGCAGCAACACGAAAAGGGGGAATCTTCCCCTTGGCAGAATAGGCCCCAAAAATGGCCTGGCGAATCCATTTACTAATGGAAGACTTGGAGGGAGCCAGACCTTTCCTAGGCCCGGAGGGCACCACGAAAAGGGCGTCAGTCCTACGAAAAGAAGAAGTAGACACCAAATAGTACTTCACACAGCGAACCACATCCAGAGAATGCAAAACCCTCTCCTTGTCATTGCGGGGCTTAGGACACAAGGAAGGTAGAACAATGTCCTGATTAAGATGAAAAGCAGAGAACAAAGCCGCCAACTCTGATACACGCCGAACGGAAGCGATGGCAACCAAAAGCGCAACCTTCTGAGTAAGCGTAGAAAGAGCAATATTCTTTGGCCCCACAAAAGGAAGGGGTAAAGGAAACCGCCCCCCGAAAGGGACGACGTTGCTTCCTTCACTGAGGTAACCTACCTCCTTTTGTGACCGAATCCAATTTTTCTCCAAAGAGCCGCAAGCCCAGAAAGGGAAGAGCCGTAAGCGACTTTTTGGACACAAAATCAGCCGCCCACTGGCGCAACCAAACCGACCGCCGAACAGCCACCAGCAAGGCCGAAGTTCTACTACACATCACCATGGTGTCATCCAGGGCGGCTAGCACAAATGACAAAAACAATTCGCACCGCTTAAGGGCGGTGAACTCATCACTAGCCGGGTCAAGCCTGGAAGTAGACAACAAGTCCCTAACAACCGACCTGGAAGCCACTATTAAAAGCGCCGAAGCACAAAACAGGCCGCAAAGCCGACCCGACACTGGCAAAACCGTGACAAGCCATCTGGTCAATGCGTTTGTCCTCACCATCCTTGAGAGTAGAACAGTCAGGAGAATGCAAACAGGTGCTAGACAACCCCAAAACAGGGGTGTCCACCTCGGGAGGGGACGACCAGCGCTTCACCGCATCCACCGGAAAGGGATATTTCTTATCCCAACCCGGAGGAACACCTGGAAGCCGAGTAGGCCTCTCCCATTCCTTAAGAATAATGCCAGCTTTTGATTAGGGAATTGCACACGCGGCTTAGCCTCCTCAAAGAACTCCCCCTTCTGCGGAAGAGCCACTTCATGAGGAGAAATTGCCAGAACCTCAAACATATGGGCCAGGACCTTAGGGGTATCCAAAGAATGCCCCTGACCCTGCTCGGCATCGGTGCCAACAAACTGCTGATCGTCAGAACCATCCGACTCCTCAAATAGCTCCCCTTCCTCTAGAGGGGGGTAATCAGACCAGTCCAGTGAATCAAACTCCTCTAAATCAGAAGCCTGCATGGCTGGGGACAAGTGCTTTCTCTTAGCCGGGGCCTTTCTGGCAACAGCACTAGAAACTAATTTTTCAAGATTGGCCAATCTGGCACACACCTCAGATTGCAACTCCACACTCATGACAACATCACACGGGGTACGGATCAGGCGGGGAGGGGTAGGTGAAGGGACCAGCGGCGCAGAACCAGACGCATGGGATCCGGACTGCCGCGTAATAGTCTGCTGTGCACATGGTATGCAAAGGAATACATCATCCCCGGTAAGGGATACCCCACACCCCAAACACTGCCGGGGTTGCCCCGAGGGGAGCCCGAGCCCGGTATCCTGGGAAGCCTCCATATGGGGATTTTATCGGTAGTTGCAATACCCAAGGGAATTACGCAATATAAGTGACCCGGGATGCCCCTTCTGTGTCCCGAGTGGGAGGATTTATAGGGAGTTCTTAAACTAAAACTTCAATAAACTAAACCAGGGACCCTAGGACCGGGAGGACCCTTTAAGAGCCAACAAGGGTCCGCCTGGAATAGAAAAAGGGGAACTGTCACACACATCACACAATGCTGTGCACATAACAGAATGGTCAAGGCACACATACATATAAATAGAAAAATATATATCAATCTCGCGCTGACAAGCAGCATCACAGGCAATGAAGGAATGGAGCCCACACCAAAGGGGAAGAAGCTCCCCCGAAGGCTGTCAGTAACGGCCGGCGGCGCCGCAAACCGCCGGCCCGGCCAGGGAACACATCAATCTCGCGCACAACACACACACAACAAGTTGCACACAAGCATGCACTCTAATGGAAAAACTAAACTAAATAGGGAATAAGCGCCCCCCCCCCCCTGGCAGTAGGGAACAATGGGTGACCGGGGAAGTGGGAATTAACAATCACCAACCCGGAATACCACCTACCCCTTAGTATGGGGTCTCACGGTGGAGCATAGCTCCTAAAGCACCTTAAGGTGCCGTCTACCTTTGCCCGGACCCGCAGCCTAGGCTGGGAGGCTCTTTATTAAAAAGGGGATAACAGTAGGTCCAGGCAGAAATAGACCAAAAGAGGGGGGCCGGGAGTTACCCCGGCTACCTGCAAGGAGGAGACATCCATCTTCTGACTTGCTCGCCGTCTGCAGAGATGAAAGACTGGGGAATGAGTGGGAGGTCCTAGGTATTTGTGGACCGGGAGGGGCTCCCTTTTTTTCATGACATCTCTGCAAGATCGCCCTCTACAGGTCGGTATAACCCAAGTGTAATGACTATTCTGAAGTGGGGTGTGTGACATACTTAAAGGATATATTATATTCTAAGTGTGCCATGCATGACCCAAGTAGTTTTGACCAAGCAGATGAATGCAAAGCAAAACAGATTTCAATCTCTGAACCCTGGAACAGACCAGCCTCCAACCTTGAAGGGGTTAAAGACCCCTTTGTGAATTTCAAATCTTAAGTGCACCTTTTAGGTAAAGCGTAATAAAGCCCCCCCCCCCCCCCCCAAAATCCAAACTGTCACAAAGGGTCATTACACCCAAAGCCTAATTAGCAGAAGCACAGTTATGATGGCACTGCAGCATATGTGCACACTTGCCAAGAAGGTAGATTAGTTCGACCAGCTGTTTATGGTCCTTTGTTGCAAACACTAATAAGAAACTAATTGGATCTATTTCAAATATAAAATACACTTCTGTCATTACATTGTATGCTTTGCATATTCAATTGCTAGTGTGGCAGTGCAGTGACAGAGGGGAATTTGTTGTATAATTGTTGGAACATTTACATCTATCCAGCCCCTCTGTACAGTTTGCAAAATGGACTGATTAACTGTAGCCATGAATTAAAGTGGTTAATATTCTGAAATGCCCGACACATGGAGCAGATAATCGGAAGGGATGATACAAGTCAAGCTGCTTCTCAGAGCGTCAGCATCTGTCATACTGATACCCAAGGTTAATATCCAAATCCCTACCCAGATATAGGTGGAAAAGATATACTCTGCTTTATATACTCTATAGAGGAAATTGGTTGGAAAGTCATCACCATACTTTCATCTCATTAAAGAGGAACAACACACCCCATTTTCACTTTTTCGGCTGTATGTATTACCACAAATCACCCTGTTCCACTCACCTTCTACTCACTCGCATGGCGCAGGCTTGAGCTGAAAGCTAGCATGTCGATTGGCTGAGCAGCCCACTCACACAGCGATCCCAATTTGGGATACCCCAAGGACTGAAACTTGGAAGGCCCTGGAGTCTTTTAGACTCCTGGGCCTCCGATGTTCCTCTTTAAGAATAACAACGTCTTCTTACTGCACTACATAAAATATGATAGTTACCAAAATAGGAAAGTAAAAACATTGAATATTTTAGTAGTATACAAATCACCCCACATTGTGGGGTGGAATAATTCCCTATTCAGTTCTGGTCCCCATAGGCAGGAACGAGAGTGGGGGTGCGAGTGAGAGAATGCATGGGACAAACCAATTTTCCCTCATTGGTAGCAAGTGGAGGAAGGAGGCAGCAGCCCCCGCCCTCCCCCCGATGATTAACCCAAAGGCTGGGATCATCCTTAAAAGGTCGGGCAGAAGTTGCAGGGCTGCCATCAGGGGCAGCAACTTGGCCCACTTTACAGCCAGGTCTCCTGTATGGGGCCTGGCACCACTGTATGGATGGCAGCCCTGTCCGTAGGCACTTAATCTAGCATTCTAATCACACTATAGCCAAGGCATCCACACTAGCACCAGTTTAGACTTTACACATAGGAGGACCCTAGCTTCAGACTTAAGTGCTTTGGACCAGGTGTTCCCAACCTTTTTGTCATCAAGTACCACTTTCCATTCTCAAATTATCTGTCCACCTGGGTGGTATGTGAGGGTCACCTAAAGGTACAACCACTTAAAGGGCACAATATGCACATGAATAGTTTCATCAGCATTTGAAGCACTTTTGTACTTATTGAGCAAATCAGGATTGAGTAAATTATAGAGGGCAGCAGATGAGTTTAGGGAGTAGGTCAGTCTCCCACCTCTGAGTACCACCCGCAAAAGGCCTTTAGTACCACCAGTGGTACTGAAACCCCTGCTTTAGAGTATAGTTTTCCAACTAGTGTTACTCTACTTTCTACCTCGTGCCACTGGCTTCCACCAGCAGATAAGTATAATTCTTCAATAAGAGGTGCAGCCGATGCTCTGCAGATACCACCAGCTAGTCTGGCATCTCAAGGTGCTTAACACTGGTACTGCTCCAACAGGATGCACACGTTTGCCAAGTCATTAGGCTGCCTGCATGCAGTAAATATTGGCATGTTGTTACTCAAATCAGAACAGTTTGCACTTTGGGCCAGATGGAACACGTTGGATTGGTCATCTTAAGCTGACCGCCTGCTTTGAGTGGTACCAAAGAATTGGGAGTGGTACATCATGTTGGAAAACCCTGCTACAGAGGCCTGCATGGTTTAGCAGCTCAGTTTTGGCAATCAAGCGTCTGGCTTGGCCCTGTGGCACAGACGCTAAACCCCATAACCTCCCCTCCTCGCCACATCCAACTTGTGGACCTCATCATTTTCACACTAAATATCTGGCCAAAAAAATGGCCAACCAGCGCATCCTATTAGAGGGCCACATGTAGCATGACAGTTAGGTCAGTGGTATAGCTTTTGTGGCCCGATAGCTCTTGAGGGATGAGCTATATCTTGTGTAGGACAGGACACTATACAAAGATCTCTGGTGTTCATTTGCCCTGCCACACCGGAGAGGTGTGAAAGTTGGCAGCGCAGGGTCAGCAACGATCCCAGTACCGGACAGGTGACAGTGTAGCCTAAATGTTACATACAGGGGTAGCTCAACTACTTTTGGAAGGTTAACATTCGTAGTGCCGTAATTGCCTGAAAGCAAAACCAATTTTTAACTACGTAGGAATAAGATAGTACACAACACTTCTCTCATGCCTCTCATTTATTTTAAGGATCTCAGGTAAAGCACCTGAGAAACCTCGACAGTAAATATATAGTGATTGTATAGGGATTATTAATTCCTTTGCTTGTGTGTGCAGTCTACCATGACCCCCTAATTGAACCAGAGCTCACATTTTCCTGGAAAACAAAATGCTGTATTAAAATGCCTATGCTGCAAACCTATCCGTGCAATTTGTTACTTGATGTAAGTTTCCAGGTGAGGCGTAAAAATGATTATTATATATATTAGGTCACCATTAAAGCACTGTAAAAATGTATTTACTTAACCCCAGGGCACACCCTTGTTTTTTTCTCATCATTGTAATTTATAGTCCTCATCCTCTGTTCCTGCTGGATTTGTGCAGCTGCTTATGTGCCCACAGCGTTCCCCTTAAATCAGTAATCAAATTGGTGATAATGAATGCTGCCATACTGAGCCAGAGTGATAAGCACAAAGTTCAGCCACGTTTAGAACCTCTTCAAATCAATGTGGATACTCCTAGTGGGACATAGCAGGGAAGATGCGAACCTCAAGATGCATTAAATCACATTTTACAAGAAGAAAAAAATACCATTTTGTGGTTACTCACCTGTAAAATGGATATTATAAGTATGCCTCACACCCTGCTTCGTTAATGATTAATCACTTCTGGGTTATAGCCACTAGATGGCACTTTTCTAGCAGAGATGGCAAAAAAAGAAGCCCCTCCCGGTCCACAAATACCTGAGACCCCCCACACATTCCCCAGTATATGAAAGCAGTAAGGGGACCAGGAAGAGCCAATAATAAAAAACAACATGAACAAGGAAAACATTTCACCATAAAGAGGATCCAAGATACAACTCAGGGCGGGTCGAAGCAGGGTGTGAGGCATACTTATAATATCCATTTTACAGGTGAGTAATCACAAAATGGTATTATTCCAAGTATGCCTCACACCCTGCTTCGTTAATGATTAATCACTTCTGGGACATCCAGTAGCAGTGTCCAAAAATGGGTGGGGATCCCAACAGGCAATAATGCCCAAATTAAATCACTGCAGCTTACAGAACTTTACGGCCAAAAAACAGCATCCACTGAGGCCCGCACATCAACCTCATAAAACTTGGCAAAAGTATGAACAGAAGACCAAGTACAGCACGAGTAGAATGAGCAGTGATCTGAAAAAGGGGAATCCCTCCCCTTGGCAGCATAGGCCCTAAAACCGGCCTAACGAATCCAATTACTAAAGATAGACTTGACGGACACCAAAAAAAAAACCTTCCTGGGCCCGGAGGGCACCACAACAAAAGGCGTCCGCCTTCCCAGAATGGTGAAGTAGCCACCAGATAGAACCTTACACATCTAACAACATCCAGAGAGTGCAAGGCCCTCTCCTTGTCGTTGCTAGGCTTAGGACACAAGGAAGGAAGCACAATGCCCTAACTGAGTTGAAAGGCAGAGACAACCATTGGCAGAAAGTCCGGTCTAAAGCGGAAAACCACCTTGTCTTGATGTCTCTCAAAGCGGGGTCCTGAATGAACAGAGCCGCCAACTCAGAAACACGTCGAACAGAGGTGATAGCCACCAAAACGGCAAATTTTTAGGGTGAAAATGGATAGAGCAGAAACCTGCCCAGGTTCAAAAGGAGGACCCTGAAGGTCAGACAACACCAAATTTAAATCCCAAACAGGTAACCAGGGTTTGCGAGGAAGGCACACAAGAGTGACCCCCTGGAAAAAAATCTTAACCAAAGGATGAAGAGCAAAAGACCTCTGAAGAAAACCGCAAGAGCGGAAACATGCCCCTTCCGAGTGCTAAGTTGAAAAACCCATGTCCAGTCCATGCTGAAGGAACTCCAGAGTTCGAGGGATGGAAAAAACACCCGACAAGGAAAGACTCTATCCTCGCACCAATCAAAGTAGGTCCGCCAGGTCCTGTAGTAGATATCAGGAAGATTACTTCCTAGCCCTGACAAGCGTTCGGACAACAGTTTTAGACCAACCCATTTCTAGTAGAATGGAGGCTGCAGCGGCCACACTGTCAAGCCAGCATTTGTAAATTGGAGTAACAAGCTGACCTAGCGTGATCAGATCCGAAACCAGAGGCAGTCTGTACTGATCGACTGCCAACCACACGACGTCTGCGAACCACACCTGTCTTGGCTACCTCGAGGCCATCAGAATTACTGGCACACCCTCGTGAACCAGCTTGCGTACCACCTTGCTCACCATGGGAAAGGGAGGAAACAGATACAGGAAACAGAGTTCTCGCCAGAACAGAGACATGGCATCCACCGCAAGAGCCAGAGGGTCCTGGGACAGAAACAAATGCAGGGAGCCTGTGATTGTGCCGAGAGGCAAACAGATCCACCTCCAGCATCCCCCACCTGCGACAGGGGAATAGAATTACCTCGTTGCTGAGGGACCATTCCCCCCGGCGAGAGAACCCCCTGCTTAGGGAGTCCGTTGCCAGGTTCTCCACCCCTGGAATGTACACTGCCGAGATGCCTGACACATTGCTCTCGGCCCATGCAAGAATTAGAGACACCTCCCGGAGGGCACTCTTGCTGCGAACCCCTCCTTGGCGATTGATGTAAGCAACTGCGGTCCGATAATCAGAGCGAACCAGAACCGGTACCTGGAGATGATGTGCCACGTGCGACAGCACCAACCAAACCGCCCTCCGCTACAGAAAGTTGATGAAAGTGTAAGCCTCCTGAGGACCCCACAGCCCCTGGACCTGAAGGTCTCTCCAGAACGCAGGTCCGATCCAGGGACAGAGGACATTTGTCCCAGGACGATAATAGAGGGAGTTGAAGAGGTCTCATGTGAAACTGGGCAAAGGGCACTGCCTCAAGCAAGCCACCTTCAATCCCACCAGCCTCATCCCTTGTCTGAAGGACGGACGAGGGTTGGACATAAGAAAACAAATTAGTGCATGAAGAACATCCGCCTTCGGCTGGTGAAAGAAAACCCTGAGCTGAATGGTATCCAGAGTCATGCCCAGGAATGAGAGCCACCCTTGACAGAGAGCGAGGACTTGGGGCAAATGAATACCCACCCGAACCTCTCCAGCGTCGTCACCACCTTCCAGATGTCCAGTTCCGCCTGGAGGAAAGAAGATGACGTAATGAGAAGGTCGTCCAGATAAGGCAAAATGCGAATGCCCTGGACTTAAGACGGGCCAGCACGCCTGCCAACACCTTGGCGAACACCCTGGGTGCCGAGGCCAACCCGAAGAGAAGAGCCACAAACTGGTAGTGCTGATCGCCTACCGCAAACCTGAGGAACCATTGGTGTCCCGGGAAAAACCGGCACATGAAGGTAAGCATCCCTAATGCCCATCAAGGTCAAAAAGTCCCCGGGGCATAGGAAATTGACAGCAGAGCGCATGGAATCCATGCGAAATTTTCTGGTTCAAAAGAACCGGTTGAGAATCTTTAAGTCCAAAAAGGATCTTACGGAACCATCCTTCCTGGGCACAGTAAAGAGGTTGGAAAAGTAACAGACCTCTCTCTATGGGGGGAACTGGACAAACGACCCCCATATGCCAAAGGCTTTGCACCGCCAGAAAACAGTCCCTGAGCCGCCCGTGGGTCCTAGGAACCCGTGACCTGAGGAATCTGGGTAGAGGCCGGTAAACTCCAGCTTGTACCCGGAAGAGACCACCTCCAGGATCCAATTGTCTGTGACCTCTTGAGTCCAGACCAAAGCGAAGAGCGGCAGCCGTCCCCCCACCTGCAAGGGTGAGAGCGCCCCCTCATTGCTGAGCGGGCTCGGCAGCGGATTTGGGGTTAGCACCCCAGGAAAACCCAGGTCGGGCAAGTCCTCTGCCCCTACCCCAGGTACCACTTCTGAATGCAATGAAGGATGTTCCCCTGCCCGTCCAAGAGCCACGAAAGGAGAGGTTGAAAGAGCCTGAACCACGAAGGGGCCGGTCCTGCTACTTGCGTAGAGGTAACTTGCCTCCCTTGATAACAGAATCTAGTAGATCACCAAACAGTTGCAGACCCGCGAAGGAATGCCCTGTGAGCGCCTTCTTGGCAGCGTTATCGGACGCCTACTGGCGCAACCAGACCAATCGGCGTATAGCAACCTGCAATGCCGAGGCCCTGCTACACATACGGATGGTATCATCCAAGGCTGATAAGACAAAGGCAATGAACATATCACAATGAGTCAAAGGTCTAAACTCCTCGCTGCAAGGATTAGATTGGGAACCATCCAGAAGGCCCCTAGAAAGCTCTAGTAGCCGCAGCCGTAAGAGCTGAAGCACACACCAGGCGCAAGGCCGCACCCACCAGCAAAGGCATGCGAAGCTAGTCGGACGAGACGTCGGTCCTCACTATCCCTCAAGGTAGTGAAATCCGGGGTATGCACGACCAACGTATTGGACAATCCCAGGACGGGAGCGTCGACCTCTGGGGATGTAGACCAACGCTAAACCACATCAACAGGGAAGGGATACTTCCTATCCCACCCTTAATGAAAACCAGGGAGCCAGCTGGGCCATTCCCATTCCTTAAAAATCAGATAGTTAAAGTGCTTCTGATCCGGAAACTCCAAACGAGGCTCGGTGGTACCAAAAATTTTTTTCCCAATGCGCAGGGGACTCCACAGGAGGGGAAATGGCAAGCACTACAAAATCATGGGTAAGGAGCCTGGGAGTATCAACGGTATCCCCACGCTCCGTACCGGCATCGGAGTCAGGAAACAATTCCCCCTCCTCAAACGGGGAATAAGCCGACCAATCAAAAGGATTATAATCATTATAGTCAAGGGCCGGCGCAGCGGGCGCCAAGTGCCGTCTCATAGCTGGGGCCATCCTGGCCGCAGAGCTAGCAATCATTCTCTCAATGTTGGCCAGTCTGGCTCAGACATCGGATTGCGACTCCCCACTATTGACAACGTCACTTGGGGTCAAGACCAGGCGTGGGGGTGTAGGTGATGAGGTCAGCGGGGCCGACCTGGCCGCACGGGGCCCGGATTGCCGCACAATCGCCTGCTGTGCACATGTAACACAAATTTGCACAATGTTGCCCACAAGGAATGCCCCACATATCACACACTGCCGGGGTTGCCCCGAAGGGATCCCGAGCGCGGTATCCTGGGAAGCCTCCATATGGTGATTTTTTTTTAGGTAGTCGCATTGACCAATGGGAATTACGCTATAAGCTACCCGGGATGCCCCATAGAGTCCGTTGGTGGGAGGTTTTTTAGAATTAAAAGGGAACCACAATTTGACAAGGGACCTTAATAGCCACAGTTGTCCCACCAGAAAGACACCACGGGGGGACCCCTTTAACACAACATGCATACGTCGTCTCCATAATGCATACAACAAATACATAAGGCAAAAGAGACATTCTATATCTATATATAGATATATATATAAGCATACACAGACATGTATATAGATACAGTCAGGGCCAGAAATATTTGGACAGTGACACAATTTTCGCAAGTTGGGCTCTGCATGCCACCGCATTGGATTTGAAATGAAACCTCTACAACAGAATTCAAGTGCAGATTGTAACGTTTAATTTGAAGGGTTGAACAAAAATACCTGATAGAAAATGTAGGAATTGTACACATTTCTTTACAAACACTCCACATTTTAGGAGCTCAAAAGTAATTGGACAAATAAACATAACCCAAACAAAATATTTATTTTCTCAATATTTTGTTGCAAATCCTTTGGAGGCAATCACTGCCTTAAGCCTGGAACCCATGGACATCACCAAACGCTGGGTTTCCTCCTTCTTAACGCTTTGCCAGGCCTTTCCAGCCGCAGCCTTCAGGTCTTGCTTGTTTGTGGGTCTTTCCGTCTTAAGTCTGGATTTGAGCAAGTGAAATGCATGCTCAATTGGGTTAAGATCTGGTGATTGACTTGGCCATTGCAGAATGTTCCACTTTTTTGCACTCGTGAACTCCTGGGTAGCTTTGGCTGTATGCTTGGGGTCATTGTCCATCTGTACTATGAAGCGCCGTCCGATCAACTTTGCAGCATTTGGCTGAATCTGGGCTGAAAGTATATCCCGGTACACTTCAGAATTCATCCGGCTACTCTTGTCTGCTGTTATGTCATCAATAAACACAAGTGACCCAGTGCCATTGAAAGCCATGCATGCCCATGCCATCACGTTGCCTCCACCATGTTTTACAGAGGATGTGGTGTGCCTTGGATCATGTGCCGTTCCCTTTCTTCTCCAAACTTTTTTCTTCCCATCATTCTGGTACAGGTTGATCTTTGTCTCATCTGTCCATAGAATACTTTTCCAGAACTGAGCTGGCTTGTTGAGGTGTTTTTGGGCAAATTTAACTCTGGCCTGTCTATTTTTGGAATTGATGAATGGTTTGCATCTAGATGTGAACCCTTTGTATTTACTTTCATGGAGTCTTCTCTTTACTGTTGACTTAGAGACAGATACACCTACTTCCCTGAGAGTGTTCTGGACTTCAGTTAATGTTGTGAACGGGTTCTTCTTCACCAAAGAAAGTATGCGGCGATCATCCACCACTGTTGTCTTCCGTGGACGCCCAGCCCTTTTTGAGTTCCCAAGCTCACCAGTCAATTCCTTTTTTCTCAGAATGTACCCGACTGTTGATTTTGCTAATCCAAGCATGTCTGCTATCTCTCTGATGGATTTTTTCTTTTTTTTCAGCCTCAGGATGTTCTGCTTCACCTCAATTGAGAGTTCCTTTGACCGCATGTTGTCTGGTCACAGCAACAGCATCCAAATGCAAAACCACACACCTGGAATCAACCCCAGACCTTTTAACTACTTCATTGATTACAGGTTAACGAAGAAGACGCCTTCAGAGTTAATTGCAGCCCTTAGAGTCCATTGTCCAATTACTTTTGGTCCCTTGAAAAAGAGGAGGCTATGCATTACAGAGCTATGATTCCTAAACCCTTTCTCCGATTTGGATGTGGAAACTCTCATATTGCAGCTGGGAGTGTGCACTTTCAGCCCATATTATATATATAATTGTATTTCTGAACATGTTTTTGTAAACAGCTAAAATAACAAAACTTGTGTCACTGTCCAAATATTTCTGGCCCTGACTGTATATGAATAGGTAAGTATACCAGGCAATATCTAAAGGCCCCCGGGGGCGCCAGCATACACTGAAAATTATATATATCATCTTAACACTAAAATGACCCCGAGGGACACTCACAAAACCGGTGAAAGATGGCGGCGCAGACCCGAGGGAAGGAAGGAGGAGGGAGGCGGGCCAAAGCGGATCGCGCCCCGCCCCCCCACTACGCGGGAAACCTACGCCGCCGCGCTCCCAGCCAATAGGGCTGAGAGCCGGCCGACGCGCCACAGGGAAGGGTGGGCCGTCACAGGCGCGAAGAACGCCAGGCCCCGCCCCTACCCTGACTGAGGAGAAGCGAGCCGCGCTCCCCGGCAAAGGCTGCGGAGCCGGGCACTGACAGGAAAACCGGCCCGCCGCCGCCGGAGAGCGAGCGTGCGGGCCGCGCCTAACAAAAGCCGGCCACTCACTGTGAAACCGGCCCGCCGCCGCTGCCGGAGAGCGAGCGTGCGGGCCGCGCCTAGTACAAAAAAAACACACACACACACACAACATGCACGCTGGCAATAGCCAGCGCATAAACAATAAAAGTGACCGTACTGCACCAAGCACACAGACCACACACTAGATAGAACAAAAATGGAGGGACAGACCCACCCCCCTTACTAACCGGGAACGGGGAGTAAATGGGGGGATACTGATAGCTACAATTGGATATGTAGCGAGGGCTTCAGAACGGACAGGGCATCCCATGTCAGGAGCACCATAACCTGACGACCGCCTACCCTTTGATGAGGGCCTTGCGGTGGAGCATGGCTACTAGCCAAAAACACCTCTAAAGGTGTCACCTACCCTCACCCAGACCCTGCAGCCATAGCTTGGAGGCGTAGGGGCATTAACAAAAAGAGTCCAGGTGGAAATAGAAAAAATAATTGGGGCCGGGTGTGCACCCGGCCTACCTGAAAGGAGAGGGAGCCATCATCTTGACTGTCGTCGCCTTCTAGCAGAGACTATACTGGGGAATGTGTGGGGGGTCTCAGGTATTTGTGGACCGGGAGGGGCTTCTTTTTTTGCCATCTCTGCTAGAAAAGCGCCATCTAGTGGCTATAACCCAGAAGTGATTAATCATTAACGAAGCAGGGTAGTGAGGCATACTTGGAATAATACAATTCTATGAAATACTCACCTGTAAAAATTATACGTATACAGTACGTCCTGCTCCAGATATAATACTTACACTTGGGTTATCCTCCGCCAGATGTGCACTGCAGACATGCAAAAACAGGCTCCTCCCGGGCCTTCATATACCGAGGGACCTCCCACAAATCCCCAGCATTGAAAAGCAGTGAACAAGCAGTGAACAAGAATTTGGGAGAATTTAACCACCAAAAAACAACTGGTAATGATGACAATGATAACAATCACCATACAAGGGATCCAGAATAATGCAAAAACCAAGGTGGGGTGGAGCAGGACGTACTGTATACTTATAATACCAATTCTACAGGTGAGTATTTCACAGAATTGTATTATTCTAAGTATACAATACGTCCTGCTCCAGATATAATACTTACACTTGGGACATCCAATAGCAGTGTCCATAAAAGTAGGGTGGGATCCCCAACAAAAAAGGGCACAGCAGACAGTAAAAGCACGGTCACCTGCAACCTTGCTATCAAGTGCGACATGAGCAAGGCTCTAAGTATAAACAACTTAAAATCCCTTGAAAAGGTACTAACAAAAAACAAGTAGCGGTCTAGCAAACTTGCTCAACAAAACCTGGCGCTGAAGGCCAAAAATACCAAGGCACCAGTAGAGTCAGAATAAGGCGATAAGAAACTCTTCCCCCTAAAGGAATAGGCCTGAGTAACAGCCTGACAAAATTAAATGCTAACAGTAGTCCAGGAAAAAGCCTAGGACCAGAAGGGACAACCATCCAAGTAAAGGCTAGAGCAATGGCCGCATAGCCCCTGGAAGCAGAAGAGATTAGGCACATACAGAGGTAGGTGCCCACAAAACCCCAAGGGGCATCAATCCAGGAAACAAATTTCAGCACCTGTTGAGGGAAAATAGATCCCCTTGCCTCAGCGTTACTAGGAATAATAGCACAGAAGACAGACAATGTCTAAAATACCTGAGCCTAAGACACCACCATAGGCAGAAGGTCCGGCGTAAGACAGAACACCACCTTATCCTGGAGCATATCAATGGAACGAGGGCTAGCTAAACGGAGTCGCCCGCTCTGACACACGCCTGACTGAAGTAACAGTCCCAGAAGGACAACTTGAATAGAAAAAGGCAGCCAGACAGCATCCTGAATCAGTCCAAAATGAACACCCCGCAAGGCAAACAGAATAAAAATTCAAATCCCAACAGGGACCACAGAATTAAGTGGGGAACGCAGTGAGCAATCCCCAAAAGAATGCATAGCCAAGGAAAGTAAGCAAAAGACTTCTACAGGAAGGCGGACAGGGCAGAACCTGACCCTTCAGAGTACTGAGTTGGAGAGCCAACTCCAAACCATACTGTAATAACTCTAGAGCCCTGGAACCAGAGAACGCCCAACAGGGAAGAGACCTAGACTCACACCAATCCATTTGGGTATGCCATACCTCATGAGAGATGAAAGAAGAAGAAGAAGCTTGCTCTTAGGCTTCCAATAGTTACGAAACACAGAGAAGAGGAGCATGTCTTCATAAAGACGGAAGAATCAGCAGTGCTAGGCCAGAGACTGTAGATTGGGGTGACGTAAAGGAGGCCCTGAGCGAACAGGGCGGCATCCCTAGCAGAACGTACAGATCTACCACCCTCGGTATCACGTCTGCGAATCCACACTTCACTAGGCCACCCAGGGGCCCCCAGTAGCAATGGTCCCCCTATCAGAGAAATTCTGCTCAGAACCCCGCCTAGCAGAGGGAACGGATATAAGACATACAGACCAGAATGTCCTGTCATAACGTTACTAAAGCATCATAACCACGGGCAGAGGATCCAGGGGCAGGGAAACGAGTGGCGAGAGCTTGAACTAGTGACGGGGCACCAAACAGATCCACACTGGTTGAACCTCATAGCGACAAGGATTAGCACATCCTGTCGCAGAGGGACCTCCACCAGAGCGAATATCACTGATGTGCAGGAAACATTATCCTCCACCTAGATCAGGAACATATACCTTCCTGAGGGACCATCCTGCTCCAGGTCCCACATAGATGATTAAGGTAGGCCACCGTCGTCAGACAGACCGAGCGCCGCCAAACAGGCAGGCCGTGAAGAGGAGAAGTCAAGCGAGATAGTGCCAACCTGAAAACACACGGTTTCAATATTGATAGGTGCATGGACCTCCTAAAGGCCCCACCTCCCCCGGAATCGCATGGGGTTACGGCAGAGAACCTCCCTATCAACCTGATAGGTCGGCATCCATGGTGACCGTCTCTAGGAAGGGCAGGAAGTGGAACTGCCCCCAGACAGGTTCCTAGTGTACATCCACTCCAAGAGGGACTCATAACCAGGGGAGAAAGGCACACTGAAGCAACTTTATCCTGTATCCGGAGGAACCTACCTCCTGTAACCACCAGCATGAGGCAAGATGCCTCCTGATAGGAGCAAGGTGCTGCAGTCATCCCCTCACCCAGGCGGGCGAGGGCGCCCCATCATGCTTGAGGGGATTCGGTGGAAGATTTAGGCTTAGCCCCGCCGGAGAGCCCAGAGCGTTGTCTGCTGCTCGTGGGGCAGGAGTCTGCACGAAGACTCCGGAAGGACACCCCTGGTTCTTGTTTAACACTATGGTATGGAAGGGGAGGGGTGTCCCTGTCCCGAGGGGGCCTAGACGGCCGCCGGCGTTGGGGTGATTTGCCCTTTTTTCCAAATAGGTCCAGACGGGCCCCAAACAGGCGTTGCCCTCTAAAGGGAAGCCCGGTCAGAGTCCTTTTAGCAGCATCGTCAGCACCTCACTGTCGCAGCCAGACCAAGCGACGTATAGCCACCACAAGGGCAGAAGTCCTCGCACACATTCTAAGGGTGTCATCCATAGCGAAAAGGATAAATCTTACCAATACATCACAACTGGAGAGTGCATTAAACACCTCCCAGGGAAGATCATCAGTGTGATGCTCAAGCATCTTTCTGATGAGGGTTCTGGCAGCCACTGCAGTGATGGCCGCGGCACAGACCGGGCGCAGCGCCGTTCCTGCGCAAGCAAAGGCGTGGGAAGCCAGCTTATCCATGCGCCGGTCATCGGCATCCCGAAGGGTCCTATAAGCAGGAGCTGCAATAAAGGAGGGGGTTAGGAACCCCAATGATCAGTGCGTCTACCACAGGGGGCGATGACCAACAATTAACCATCTCGGGGGAAAGGGGTATTTCCAATCCCAGTCCCCTGGGGCTCCTGGGAGTTTACCGGGGCGTTCCCATTCCTCGAGTACAAGAGCATGGAAGTGAGCCTGCTCTAGAAATTCCAAGCACGGTGTCGCTGTATGGAAACGCTCCCCTCTCGGCTTGGGAGCCGCGTTAGGGAGAGAGAGATAGACAGGGCCTTAAATATCCTGATCAACAGACCAATGGTGTCAAACTGGTTCCAGTCTTTATGGCCAGAATCGTCATGACTCCTCGGCTCCTCATCAGATGAGCCTGAGTCAGAGAACAGCCCTCCTTCATCAGAAGGGGTACAGGCACGCGGAGTAGTGAACTCCTCCGATCCCATAGCAAAGGCAGAAGCACGGGGCGTCGAGGACCGCTTCTTACCAGGGCCCAAGCGCTTTGTCAACCCCGTAGTAATCTGGTCAGCCGTAGGCAGTCTGGAAGACGCAGCCGGCAGCAACTCCCCACTCATATGCGACTCAGCAGAAGTGAGATTTAAGCCTGGGGAAATAGGAGTATTGAAGCGAAGTGCAGCCACTGGCAATCCTGGTTGCAGGACCAGTACTCGCTCAGCACACTGTGCGCAGACCTGTGTCCTGTCAGCATCAGCGTGGGGATAGCCACACGTTATACACAGCCGGTTTTATCCCAGAGGGACCCCGGTCACATAATTCTGAGATGCCTCCATATGGTGATTATCAATGCAATATATGTCAGTAGGGATTTATGCAATAGGCAACCCTGGATGTCCCAAAGACCTGCTAGGAATGTGGGAGAATTTTTTGTAAGCCCGCTACAATTTATGTTAGGCCGGGAGAAGCCACCTGAGTCTTTAACGTCTGAAAGACAGAAGGGGAATAAGAGGTGTCAGGGCCATGCGCAGCTAGAAAAAATAATAATGATGAAATCACCTGCGAGGGCACTTACAGACCAGGGGAGGAGAAGGACCGCCAACACGCATGCGCGCGAAGATCAAAAAAATGGCGCCAACCGAACCTCGAAGGGCGGGCCTAATCTGGGCATGACGCGGAGCGCGCCACGCCAGGTCCCCGCCTCCCCCAAAGAGCGCGAAGCTCTGAAGCAGCCGTCAAAGCTTGACAATCCAAGCATAGGATATGCTAGTAAAAGCATCTGCTAATGGATACTCGTAGTCTGACGCCGCCGCCATCAGTACAGTATATTTTAATAAAAAAATGAGAAGGCAAAGACGGCGGCGGCGGCCAAAATAGAAAGAGCAAGCAGCGCAGCTCTGACACCCAGGTGCCAGTCAAGGCGAAACTACGGCCATAAGTGTGACAGTACAGTACACTGAGACCGCCAACACACACACACACCCATTCTTTTCCCCCCGAATACAGGGGGAAACGAGGGAGGATGGCGACCCTATACACAGGGCCCACCGCTACACGGGGCATGGGGCAATAATGCGGGAGGGACATCCACTAGAGGCTCACCATCAGCCTAAACCGCCTCCCCTTTGGTGGGGGAATGCGGTGGAGCATGGCTCCGTTAAGCACGCATGGTGCTGCCTACCTTCACCCGACCAGCGCAGCCCAGGCTGGGAGGCACATCACAAGGAGGACGGGTGGGAATAGTCCAACAGGGCCACAGGCTGTAATAGCCTCGCTCACCTGCGAGAGAGTGATACTTCATGTCTTCGCAGTCGGTACTGCAGAGAAATCTGGGGATTTGTGGGAGGTCCCCGGATATATGAAGGGCTGGGAGGAGCCTGTTTTTTTGCATGTCTGCAGTGCACAGCGCCATCTGGTGGAGGATAACCCAAGTGTAAGTATTATATCTGGAGCAGGACGTACTGTATACTTAGAATAAAAATGATGAAGGATAGAAGGCATCCAGGGGCTAGGTATACAGTTTTTTTTTTTTAATTCCCATGTATTTTCCTTTGCTACTGTTGTACAAGAGTATGTGAAGCATAGCGGTCAATTCCAAACTCTAACTCGTATGGAGACTACACAAAGCACAGACATGGCCGAGGTACGACTAAATGGCCAGGAATTAGTTAAGCTGCTATGCAACCAATATTTCCCTATTTATATCTAATTTCTAGGCACCTTTCCTGACCAATTTGATTTTTTTTTAATCGAAATCATGATTGTGGTCACTATTGCAATTACAAAAACTCATGCCAAGAGCAATGACATCATTCTTCTAGGTCTTTGGGGGGGGGGGGGGGGTCGATACTTGCATAATTTTTATTTTCATCTATCTGAATTCAACCCAAATCAAGACAATCTAATGGGCCCTTGTAGAACTGTGTAGTGCCCATCTCTGAAGGGAAATATTAGTGAAAACTGGTCCATGGTGTAGATGGACCTGCTGGGTTGGTGGCATTCTGTAGTTCAGGGAAAAGCTTTGAGATTAGGAAAATGTCTGAAAAGACACACACACTGTGCAAGTCTTTTGAGTTCTTTGCCTTCTGTATCAATATCGGTTGTACATCTGTATAAAACACCTGGAAGATGAAGCCTTGAGTGCTTGTGGCTGAAAAGGAAGAGAATGGGCGACACAAATCACATTGTGGATCTCTTGTCAGGTACCAGGACATTTACTTTTTTAAAATGGTTTGTCCGATTTCAAGCATAAATTGATCCAGGTTTGTGGGCAAACTCGTCAGCTAGCGAACACCCAGTGCAATCTGAACATTTAGGGGCAGGGGTAATTTTAAAGTTTTGCAGAAAAATCTGATGCTATAACATATAATTTGTTATACTTATACTTTTGCAGTCATATGGTTTGATAAGCAAGTTACTGCCATAATGCTATGCCAACAGTTTAAGGCTCTGTTCACACCTCTGCGCTTTCTATGCGTTGCTGTGCACTATACGTACACTATACATTATTCTAGATTGCATTGGGCATGATGGTGGTGGAGGGGGTTGATACATTTTCAAAAATGTATATTTGGTGGATGTATGGCTCTTAAGCTAATCAAATATCTACACATCTTCTAAGAGTATGTGTTAGGTACCCCCCCCCCAGGATAGCCAAAATCCCTAAAAGTCCATCTCTCCCATCTCTGTGCCAAGGCCTGTGAGGCCTATTACAAATTTGGTTGTTGCCCATTGCCTCTGGGAATCCTAAAATTATAAAAGCACAATGAAAACATCATAGGAGATCTGATAACGATTGAACTAGCCCCTATATCAGCTCCATTAATGGCCGCATAGGCAATTAAGTGCCATATGAGCCATGAAATACTTTTCTTAGACAAAGTTACAAAAAAATAGGACCAACTTACGATTGATGTGATTGATAAAGTAGACTCCAATCTGCGGGTCATAGGAAGTTTCCCATCCCCATGGCAGCTCATTTCCAACACAGTCAGCAAACGATAGCGGTTTAGTTAACCTGCAACAGAACCAGAGATTTCTTCATCAGTGACATCTCAGGCAATGTGTTAATGAAACAAAAAAAGCACACTGGATGAGTAAAGCTGAAAACTGAGGCATAACTGTGTAAGCTCTGGCAGTCATTGTTTGAATCAATACAGCAATAAATCTAAGTACGTGAAAAAGCGATTCCTTCACAACCTGTCACAGCCACTTTTCCTTCCATTATATTTAAGGCTCTTTAGGCCTTGTTTGCCTTTATACTAATTTTATAGCCGATGGCCTTTTTTTACTTTTTATTAGTCTAAAGGGTTTCATATCTTAACTATATACCCCAAACTAACACATAAAAGTATAAAGAAAATTAATACATTATACATAAATGATTTACAGAACATGTACATAAAATCAAGCAGATGTAATTTTCTCAATAAATCTTCATGAAGGATTGCAAGTGTCAGATGGGGAAAACATGCTTGTTGTTTTCGCAATTCTTCTTGCAGGGGAGTGCTTGGAATACTGAAGCCCGGTGATGGAATGCCTGTCAGAGCCGTCTACAATCACAGAAGTAATGGGTTCACAAGGCATGCTAAATGTTAATAACTTACTGAGGAATTGTTTTCTGCACAGACATAAGTAAATTACCCTAGAAACTTGCCCAACTGCACAGGAAAGCACGACTGGAGCAGTGCAAGTATATGGGGGTGGCGATAAGGTGGTGAGCTCTTAAAGTGATTTCAGGCGACGGCAATTGTTAGACCATTGGGTAGGGCTATGTTTGGCACGGTCCTAAACGGTTTTCTGTTTTTAAAATGAAAAGTAAATGGACAAGATAATGTTTACAATTTGACCTCACTTTTTCTTCTGAAGCATGTGGCCCTTGGGCTGTGATGCTGCGTTGAAATCAGCATAATAGGTGGGGTGGCACTGGGAGCCAGAGGAAGATGCTGGGTGGAGAGGAGGGAGGGAAGGGTTAGCTGGGCTTGATTGGCAGTTCTGAGTGCCATTCAAGCCATCAATATAGAGGAAGGTGTGGTTTGGACTAGCTCCTCGAGCTAGTATTGGTGGTCCACATCAACAGGGTGGTGCTGAAGTGGCAGATGAGGAAGTATAATCCCTCATTCAGGGAAACACAGCACTGGAGGAACGCCTGGCCAAGTTAAGCTGCTGTTTATTTTTTTTTACCTTTTTTCATGAAATATCCCTTTATTGATGTGTAGGAAACCACACAGCTGTTACAGGAGCAATTTGGTTCCTTAACTGCCAGAGCTTAAAAGGGCAACTCCAACCATGTGGAGCTTTGCATAGATTGGTAATTGGTTTGGGATACCACAGTGGCTTTTGCCACTGTAAGCCTATGGATATTCAATATGGAAGTAATGACTCCTATTTTGGCCAGATGTCACCCATTGAATTGCTGTTAAATTAAGTTTAGGTCTTCTGTGACCAAACTAGAAGCGGAATTTGAGCTGTCCAAAAAGGCTACCTGTAAAAAAAAAAATAAATTAAAAAAAAAAAATAAATTAAAAAAAAAAAAAAAAAAAAAAAAAGGCATTTAAGCCCATGTTCAGCCAAACAAAAACTTTCTCCTTGGGAACAGAGTTCAATGAGCCAATTCAAAGCATCTCAAAATCTCGAATTATATGTAAATACCTTATGTATTATAGGCAATGCCATTTTCTTTACCTCAATTTCTGGGTTTTTGCTCATTTGGGAAAGGCATGTCATGGTGCAGCTTTAGACGTCATAAGCATGCTGTGGACAGAGACAGCGGTGTGACCCCTGTGGCTTGTCATGCTCTCCCAAACTGAGCACCAAGGAACAGAGAATATGTTAGATCAATTTTTTACCTGGTCCTTGAGAAATAAAAAGCAACATTTTGGAGCACTGCTTCTACCCTGCGCTGCATGAAATGAAGAAGAGGCATATTGGAAGGGCATCAGGTAAGATGCTTGCGGTCTTACTATTGCAGTTGGTCGTATAGCCCCTTTAAAAAAGGACCATGATAATGACCAACACATGCAAATGCAGCAGGACACTCAGACTCTCATCACCAGATGTGGCCATCAATCCCGGCCAAGTCCCAGCAGGCACCCAATCCTGAAGCACTGCACTCACAGAACAACTAGACTGACCTAGCAGTATTATACATGCAGGAATCTAAGGTCACCACAGATGCCCATCTAAGCCCTGGAATCTTAAACCTGGACCTTAAAGTATGCCTAAACCAAACTTTAACCTTGGATGTTACCTTTCGGGTCATGTAAGTACCCATTATCAGAGAGGAGACTGTATATATCTGCCCCTTATGCTTTACCAAGGTAAGTATCTAACAATCCCACTTACCTTCTCCACGTTTTTTTTCAATGCAACTTTCTTTACATTAAAATCTCCTTATTACCAAGATTCTTGACTCCAGGCAAACCTTTATTTCCCCAATTCTGGGACAATAATCCCATCCTACTTAAATTAAAGTGGACCAAAACCCACATTTTTAACTAGCATCCTCTGAATTGTTCCCCCCATGAAGAGGACCTTTTGCCAATTTTCACCACTCCTGCCTCACTCTAATCCTAGATAATAGTGTGTGTTCTGTAAAGCTCCGCCTCCTCCATTCACTGCCACTGTTGTGTATGGCAATGATGTCAAACCAAGGTCTGCAGTCCATTGAGGGCATTAAAGCAAGCTGTTATCCTTGCAATATGTATACGTTTCTGCAGTTGGCTTTTGAACAATGGCATTACTGCTAGTGCTATGGCTCGGCTTAGAAGCAAATGCTTACTTTCAGACAGGAAATTACCCTTATGCATACATAAACTTACTTGGTTAACTAAAAAAAATTATTGCGTTAACTCACAACTACAGGTCCATCTGCCCTCTCTTTGTAAGGTAGATTTACAAGGACTACACACAACTGCAGGAAACACCTTTTCTCGAGCAATGAAATGGCTGGAATGTCTGGCACGCTGTCAAGTAACAAAGGTCATATGCAGCTTTTTAATCAGCTGACCTCTGAAATCATTATAAAAAGGGAAGAATTACAACATGCCCTCCTGATACTCAGAGTAACCAGGTACTCAGGTAATGCCTTGGTAGTACTTATAACCAGGGCTGTGGAGTCTGTGTCAGAGCTAGTTTTGGCTGGAGTCAGAGTCCGAGTTGGAAAAAAGGTACAGACACCAGCACAGGAAAAAAATACAATTCTGTGAGTACTCACCTGTAGAATTGATTTTGTAGTATACAGCACGTCCTGTTTCACAAATATTCTTTACGCTTGGGATATCTGCCACAAGGTGGCGCAGTGGACTGGAGAAGAGACTTGTGGCATCTCCCGTCCCTATAAAAGGACAGGAACCTCCCACAAATTCCCAGTGTTACAAAGTAGTTAGACAAGAAGCCGGGAGAACAAAAATGAAGGAACCCCAACCAAACATTTGAACAAATCACCATACAGAGGTAACCAAGAAAAATTATAACAAGGGAGGGGTGAAACGTGCCGTGTACTACAAATCAATTCTACAGGTGAGTACTCACAGAATTGAATTTTTCCAATTATACAGCACGTCTTGTTTCACAAATATTCGTTACGCTTGGGACGTCCAAAAGCAGTGTCCGTAAATTAGGGTGGGACCCCCAAGAACAACAGCGGGCAGATTAAACAACTGGCGCCTGAAGAACTTTGCGGCCAAAAGCAGCATCAGCTGAGGCCCTAACATCAACCTTGTAAAACTTAGAAAAAGTATGAACAGAAGGCCAAGTTGCGGCCTTACAAACTTGTTCAACAGAAGCCTGGTGCTGAAAAGCCCAAGAGGCCCCAATAGCACGAGTGGAATGAGCAGTAAGGCAGAAGGGAGGTTCCTTCCCCTTAGCAGAATAGGCTTGCACCACCGCCTGACGAATCCAAAAACCGAAACACAACCTTGTCCTGGTGTCGCTCAAAATAAGGAGGTTTAATGGAGAGCGCCGCCAACTCAGAAACACGCCTGACAGTAGTAATAGCCACCAAAAAGGCTACCTTGAGAGTCAAAATGGGCAAAGCAGCCTCACTGAGAGGCTCAAAAGGACGACTGTCAGGCCCGTGGGACACCCGCCTTCAGAGTAAGCCACAACCCCCAATCTCTGCTGCTAGCCTCACCTTTAGACAAGCCCCCGTTTGCCGGGACGCTTTATACGCCTCGCCGGACACGGTTGCCCCCAGGACTTAATAGCACAAAGGATGTGAGCTTACAGGGGTTGAAGGCAGATGAACCAGAGGCCAGACTGGGCAATGTCGGGTAAGTACTGGAAACAGTTCGGGTGCTCAGGAGAATTCAAGCGAAGTCAGACATCAAGCCAGGGGTCACAACGGGAGGTCAGAGAGCTGCGCAGTACAAAGGGATGAGACGAAGACGTGGTCGAGATTCAAGCAGATGGTCAATAATGATAGAAACAGGCAATCACAGGAACAACAACAAGCCAGCTAAACGCTATCACAGGCACTGACACATAGAAGAGGTAATCCCTTTATAGGACTGAACCCGGCTGGATTGGACAGGGAGGCAGTGATTGTGATTGGTGCACTTTGGATCTGTGTGCCTATTGGTGCACTTAGAGAGCTCTGGGCTGATTGCCCCAGCTGAACTCCAAAGGCATACTGCCCAGAACTGCACCTCCTAGGTTTAGCTCTTTTAAACAGCCTCCAGTGGCCACTCTCTGTATAGCACCACCGGAGGACATAAGCTGACTGTACTCGCGCGTAAGCACGAGTAGAATGACAGTGGACGAGGGCGCACTCGGCGACACACGCGCCGCTGGAGCTGGCATCTGAGGCAGAAGCGACTGCTGGGCAGGAGAAACCCTGGCCAGTTGCCTAGGGACACCACGGGCACAGGCTGAAGGCAAGTCATTCATATCAGTACCCTCCCCTTCACGAGGGGCCTCAGGACCCTCACCAGACTTAACAGGATTATCACCCTGAATAGTTCCGGCGGACTTCAATAAAGATACATGAGGTACCCTCATGGATGGAGAGGCAGACGGACAAATAAGCTCTGAGACTTGGGTTGCTCCAACAGTGATACTAGAGCAATGTTCTGCACAGTGTGTGCTCCATCCTGTCAATTCCCCAGTTTCCCAATTAAAGGTAGGGTTGTGCACCTTTAACCAGGGGAACCCTAGAACAACCGGGGCTTCAGGGCAGTCTAAGAAAAAAAACTCAAGGTTCTCAGAATGGGAAGGTCCCACAACTAGGTTAATTAAAGGGGTTTTGGAGGTGACAGTTCCACTACGAACAGGAGTATTATTTACTGCCAAAATCTGAAGGGGCTTCCCAAGGGGGATTAAGGGAATGCCTAAGGCGGCTACTATGGATTTTTCCAAGAAGTTGCCAACTGCTCCGCTATCGACAAAAGCGGAGACGGATTTCCTGGACAACTCCCAACCCACAGTAGCAGGTAACAACATTTTACTTCTATGAAGGGAAGTTACCTGACCGTCCTGACAAACTTTCTCTATCTTGTCAGGACGTTTCAATCCCGCCAAAGGTCTTTTATTGGGGCATGTCCTAACCAGGTGACCTGAAACCCCGCAGTACATGCATAGGCCTAAGGTGCGACGTCTACTCTTTTCAGCCGGGAAAAGGTGAGTAGCACCAAGTTGCATAGGCTCTTCTGGGGGCGAAGATGAGACAACACCCACAGAGGATGACTCCTGGTGGGAAGATTACCAGGAGTGAGTGTGATTCTTCTCTATATGTCGCTCCCGTAGCAGTCTGTCAATTTTAATGGCCATAAGCATGAGTTCATCCAGGCTTTTAGGGTAAGGAAAAATACCATTTTGTGAATACTCACCTGTAAAATGGGTATTGTAAGTATGTCACACACCCCACTTCAAACATTAATAATTACAATAGGGTTAACGCACCGCTAGGTGGCAGCATTGCAGAGAATCTCCAAAAACTTCAACAGGCCCCTCCCGGTCTATACATACCTGGTACCTCCCAAGAACCTCCCAGTATTAGAACAGCAGTAAGACAAGGTACCAGAACCAAACAATGTAACCCTCAACGTAAAGAATTAAACTTCACCAAATAAAGAGCCAGGATACCGAAAAGGGCGGGTGAAGTGGGGTGTGTGACATACTTACAATACCCATTTTACAGGTGAGTATTCACAAAATGGTATTATTCTAAGTATGTCACACACCCCACTTCAAACATTAATAATTACAATAGGGACATCCAACAGCAGTGTCCAGAAAAGGGTGGGCATCCGAATCAGGCAATAACGCAGAAAAAACTCAAACCACTGCAGCCTGCAAAACCTTGCGGCCAAAAACAGCATCCGCTGAGGCCCGCACATCAACCTTATAGAACTTAGAAAAAGTATGAACAGAAGACCAAGTTGCAGCCTTACACACTTGTTCAACCGAAGCCTGGTGCTGAAAAGCCCAGGACGCACCAACCGCACGAGTAGAGTGAGCAGTAACGCAGAAAGGAGGATCCTTCCCTTTAGCCGAATAAGCACCAACAATGGCCTGACGAATCCATTTACTAATGGAAGATTTGGCCAGAGCCAAACCCTTCCTAGGTCCACATGGCACAACGAAAAAGGCATCCGTCTTACGAAAAGAAGACGTAGCACGTAGATAGTACCTGACACAACGTACCACATCCAAGCAGTGCAAAGCACTCTCCTTGACATTCTTAGGCTTAGGACACAAGGAAGGAAGAACAATATCCTGGTTAAGATGAAAAGCAGAGACCACTTTAGGTAGAAAGTCTGACTTGTATCGAAAAACCACTTTGTCCTGATGATCCTCAAAATAAGGAGCCTGAATAGACAAAGCTGCCAACTCTGAAACACGCCGAACCGAAGTGATGGCCACCAGAAAGGCAACCTTCTGAGTAAGAATGGACAAAGCAACATCCCGCAAAGGCTCAAAAGGAGGAGCCTTAAGAGCAGAAAGAACCAAATTCAAATCCCACACAGGGAGCAAAGGCTTCCTAGGAGGCCGCACATGCGAAACCCCCTGGAAAAAGGTCTTGACCAAGGGATGACTAGCAAAAGACTTCTGGAAAAAAATAGACAAAGCAGAAACCTGCCCCTTCAAGGTACTCAGCTGAAGACCGGAGTCCAGCCCCGACTGAAGAAACTCCAAAATCCTAGACACAGAAAAGACCCGGCAAGGCAAAGACCTAGCCTCACACCAATCAATATAAGATCTCCAATACCTGTAATAGATGGAAGAAGAAGATCTCTTCCTGGCACTAATAAGAGTCCGAATGACCGCATCCGAAAGACCCTCCTCCTTTAAGATGGAGGTTTCAGCAGCCAAGCCGTCAAAGCCAGCGTTTGTAAACTGGGGTAACAAAGTTGACCCTGAGTGATAAGATCTGGCCGAAGCGGCAGATCGAACTGATCTACGGCCAGACGAACGATGTCCGCGAACCACACCCGCCTTGGCCACCTTGGAGCCACGAGAATGGCGGGCACTCCCTCCAGAATCAACTTTCGCAGAACCCTGCCTAGCATGGGAATCGGAGGAAGCAGATAAAGAAACCCCAGGTCCCTCCAGCTCAGGGTCATGGCATCCACCGCCAGAGCCAGAGGGTCCCGGGACAGGGACACAAAGGACGGAAGCTTGTGATTGTGACGAGAGGCAAACAGATCCACCTCCGGCGTCCCCCACCGGAGACAAAGTGACCGAAACACCTGGGGATGGAGAGACCACTCCCCCCGACGGGACGCACACCGGCTCAGAAAATCCGCCTCTGTGTTTTCCACTCCCGGAATGTAAACTGCCGAGATGCAAGGGACATGAGTCTCCGCCCAGACCAAAATCAGAGACACCTCCCTGTGGGCACCCAGACTGCGAGTCCCTCCTTGGTGATTGATGTAAGCAACCGCCGTCTGATTGTCTGAATGAACCTGAACCGGCAGACCTTGTAAATGATGCGTCAAGCGAGACAGAACCAACCTGATGGCTCGCAATTCCAGAACATTGATGGGCAAGTGGGCCTCCTGAGGGTCCCACTGCCCCTGAAACCGAAGATCCTTCCAAAAACCTCCCCAGCCTGACAAACTGGCATCCGTGGTGACAGTTTCCCAAAGCGGGGTCAGAAACGACCTGCCCTTCAGAAGGTTGTCCGAGACCAACCACCACAGAAGGGACTGCCGAACCCGAGGGGACAACCGGAAGGACCGATCCAACGACCCCGGACACCGGTTCCAAGACGCCAAAAGATGAAGTTGAAGAGTCCTCGTATGAAACTGAGCAAAGGGAACTGCCTCGAACGAGGCCACCATCAACCCCACCAGTCTCATCCCCAGACGAATGGACGGATGAGGATGGGAGAGAAGCAGCTGGACCAATTCCTGAATCATCAGAACCTTGGCCTGAGGGAGAAACACTCTGTGCTGGCAGGAGTCCAACGACATCCCCAGAAAGGTCACCACCCTGGCCGGAACCAGTGAGGACTTGGGGTAATTGATCACCCAGCCGAACCTCTCCAACCGCGCTGGTGTCCCCCTCTGCTTGACTGAAGGAAGGTGCCATGATGAGAAGATCGTCCAGGTAAGGCACAATGCGAATCCCCTGAGCTCTGAGCAGGGCCATCACCCCCGCCAACACCTTGGTGAACACTCTCGGAGCAGAGGTGAGGCCGAATGGAAGAGCCACAAACTGAAAGTGCCGATCCTCCACCACGAAACGAAGGAACCGCTGATGAGCTGGAAAGATCGGAACGTGCAGGCACGCATCCTTGATGTCTATGGACATCATAAAGTCCCCCTGCCGAAGCGAACCGATCGCAGACCGCAGGGTTTCCATGCGGAACTTCCGAGGACGAATAAACCTGTTGAGAAACTTCAAATCCAGAATAGGACGGAAGGACCCGTCCTTTTTGGGGACCGTGAAGAGATTGGAGTAAAACCCGCGCCCTACCTCTGAAGAAGGAACCGGGCAAACGACAGCTAAGTCTAGAAGATTCCTTACCGCCGCCAGGAGCCCCTGCGCGGCCAAAGGATCCAAAGACACCCAAGACCTGAAGAACCTTGGAGGAGGACGGGACTCGAACTCCAACTTGTAACCGGCCGAAACCACCTCCCGGATCCATCTGTCCGAGACCTCCTGGTCCCACACCCGGGAGAAAAGTTGCAACCGTCCCCCCACCCGAACGGGTGAGGGCGCCCCCTCATTGCTGGGTGGGCTTGGCAACCGGCTTGGGCTTGGCACCCCAGACGCGAGCGGGGCGGCCACGGCCTCTACCCCTATTCCAACTGGCGCCCCTGGGGGCCGAGGAGCCCGCACCCCTACCGGCTCCAGCTCCCCGAAAGGACGGATTGAAGGAGACCGTCCCCCGAAAGGAACGGCGAAATTTCTTGCGTTGAGGTAACTTACCTCCCTTGGCAACAGAATCCAGCCTCTCACCAAAAAGCCTCAAACCCAAAAAGGGCAGAGCCGTGAGCGATCTTTTAGAATTAAAATCAGCCGTCCACTGTCTCAACCACACACAGCGCCGGATAGCCACCAGCAAGGCAGTAGCCCTGCCACACATCAACATGGCATCCTCTTGAGCGGCCAGGATAAAAGACAAAAAAGAATCGCAGTGCTTAAGCGCAAGGGACTCATCACTGGTGGGCTCGAGATCCACACCCAAGTCCCTGACAACAGACCTGACAGCAAAAGTCAAAAGAGCCGAAGCACAGACAGGCCTTAACACCGAACCCGCACATACAAAACCATGACGGGCAAGCTGATCAACCCGGCGATCCTCGCCGTCCCTGAGCGAAGTCGTGTCAGGGGAATGCACGACTGCCGTGTTGGACAGTCCCAAGACCGGAGTATCTACCTCAGGGGGAACAGACCAACGCTTCATCAAGTCCGCCGGGAAGGGATACTTCCTATCCCAGCTAGACGGCACACCAACAAGACGTGTAGGTTGCTCCCATTGCTTGAAAACAATTTCTTCAAAATGCTGTTGGCTGGGAAACTCCAAACGCTGCTTGGACACCCCAAAAAGCTGACCCTTAGGCCTAGGAGCAACCACCGGAGGCTCCAAATCCAAAACCTCAAACATCTGGCTCAGAATGGTAGAGGAATCGAGAGGGAGGCCGTCAGCCTGATCCCCCTCAGAACCCAGCAACTGCTGAACATCAGAATCTTCTTCCTCAATGAGCTCACCATCTTCAAGGGGACGATCCGACCAATCCAGATCTCCCACAACTTCCTCATCTGAATCCGGCGGAGGCGGAGACAGATGCTTCCGCTTAGCTGGAGCCTTCTGAGCGGCCATAGCAGAAAACCGCTTCTCAAGGCTGGTCAAACGGGCACATACCTCAGACTGCGAATCCCCGCCCAGGACAACGTCACACGGGGTCCGGAATAAGCGAGGGGGAGAGGGAGATGGCGCGGCTGACGAGGTGCTAGGCACCGGAGTACTGGACTGCCGTGCAATGTTCTGCTGTGCACAAGGAATACACAAAATGACATCATCTCCCTGGAGCGGAGTCCCACAACCCCCGCACACTTTGGATTGTCCCGAAGAACCATTCCCGGTATCTGTGGCAGCCTCCATGTGGTGAAATTTATGGTATTCGCAGAACCCAGGGATTTATGCGGTACGCGACCCGGGATGCCCCTTAATAACCTAACAATTGTCTAAAGATTGTCAAAAGATCCTGACCCAGGGGAATAGCATAAAAACCCATATATATATATATATATATATATGTGTAATGAAAACATCCCCCACAAGCCAGGTATATAAGACCGGGAGAGCCCTGCCAGACGGGATCCCAGGATCTGAAAGACACAAAAGGAGAGGGACAAGAGTCAATCCAGGCACAATAATACCTAAAAAAGCATACAGCATAACATACAACCCCCCTCCCCCCCCCCCCTCATTAACCATAGACACAGGAAATGGTTAAAATACACAACCAGCACTTTAAAAGATGTGCAGGAGCAAGGAGGCGGGAGAAGGAGGGGACGTAATACGGGGGGCCAGGCCACCAACTTTATGTGAACATCCCCCGCAAGATATAAGAAAACGCCTACCTGAGGGAGAGCACAGCGCAGATAGGCACCGCAGAAGATGGCGGCCCGCACACTGCTCCGAGGAGTGAGGGAGGGGAAGACGAGCCCCGAGCGCGGGAGCCGAGAAGGCCCCGCCCCACCGGAACAGCCAATCAGCGCGCGGCCCCGCCCCCTTGCAGCGTCAGCGCCAGCAGGCAGAGACCACGCTCAGCCTCCAAGACGGGACCGGCGGAGCAACCTGCCGGTCCCAAGTGCGCACACAAAACAGACCCACACACTCATCTCCTCAGCTCCCCCCTGTGCAGACCGGACACGCCAGGCTGCAAGCGTCGAACACGGCGCTCAGCCACAGGCGGGACCGCGCCGCGAGGCCCCGGCTCCTGAGGGGAGAGACGCCATTCACACAAACAGCAGTGACAAAAGAGACACACAAGGCAGATCCTCAGTAAAAAATCGCCACAGTAAACAGCGCATAAGCCCTCACAATACAGCAGCGCAGCAGCCACACTCACACAAACATGTCACCGGTCCCAAAGCGCGCCCCACACCCCGGAATGTGGAATAACTAAAGTCCCAGGGCTAGGCACATCCTGACCGCTAACCTACTATTAAATGGGGGCATCCCACATCCGGATCACCACTCCGGGAATCCCGCTATGCCCCGCAATGAAGGGTCGAGCGGAGGAGCTAATCTCCTAGGCACCAATGGTGCCGGCTACCTTTTGCCCGGCCTACAGCCGAAGCTGGGAGGCTGCCAGTAAACAGATATACTACCAAACAAGAGCCGGGCAGAAATAGACCACGGGGGGGGGGGGCCGGGGGGATACCCCGGCTACCTGCAAGCAGGAGACTTCTTTCTTCTGTCTTGTCGCCACCTTGCAGAGAACAACACTGGGAGGTTCTTGGGAGGTACCAGGTATGTATAGACCGGGAGGGGCCTGTTGAAGTTTTTGGAGATTCTCTGCAATGCTGCCACCTAGCGGTGCGTTAACCCTATTGTAATTATTAATGTTTGAAGTGGGGTGTGTGACATACTTAGAATATTTGTTAGAACATCCTTAACACCCTCTGAAAGACCAATTTTATACTGACTACAGAGGGCAGGATCATTCCAACGGGATTCAATCGCCCAGCGGCGGAATTTGGCACTATATTCCTCTGCTGAGCGTTTCCCCTGTTTCAGGCTTCGAAGCCTGGCATCAGCGGTCGAAGTCCTGTCAGAGTCCGAATATAGGATCTCCATAGCGGAGAAAAAGGCTGAGACAGATTGTAAGGCCTCATCTGTGGGCGCAAAGCCAAACGCCCAGGACTGTGGATCACCCTAGAGCAGAGAGATAACCAGGCCCACCCTCTGCATTTCTGTGCCCGAAGAGTAGGGCCGTAGTCTGAAATAAAGTTCACAGGAGTTCTTGAAGTTGGAGAATCTTGTACGATCCCCATCAAATTTCTCAGGAAGGGGAACCTTCGGCTCAACAGGAGGTGAGGATACAGGTGGTGCAGGCAGCTGGCGATTTCCTTGATCAGCCACACATTGGGCCAGCTGGTTAATGGCGGTAGCCATGGCCTGCACTTGCTGTACAAGTTCTTCCATATCAATTTTTCTGGCCTGTGATAATGTCAGGCCCGTGGGACACCCGCCTTCAGAGTAAGCCCACAACCCCCAATCTCCGCTGCTAGCTTCACCTTTAGACAAGCCCCCGTTTGCCGGGACGCTTTATACACCTCGCCGGACACGGTTGCCCCCAGCACTTAATAGCACAAAGGATGTGAGCTTACAGGGGTTGAAGGCAGATGAACCAAAGGCCAGACTGGGCAATGTCGGGTAAGTACTGGAAACAGTTCGGGTGCTCAGGAGAATTCAAGCAAAGTCAGACATCAAGCCAGGGGTCACAATGGGAGGTCAGAGAGCTGCGCAGTACAAAGGGATGAGACGAAGACGTGGTCGAGATTCAAGCAGATGGTCAATAATGATAGAAACAGGCAATCACAGGAACAATAACAAGCCAGCTAAACGCTATCACAGGCACTGACACACTGAAGAGGTAATCCCTTTATAGGACTGAACCCGGCTGGATTGGACAGGGAGGCAGTGACTGTGATTGGTGCACTTCGGATCTGTGGTTTGATTGGTGCACTTAGAGAGCTCTGGGCTGATTGCCCCAGCTGAACTCCAAAGACATACTGCCCAGAACTGCACCTCCTAGGTTTAGCTCTTTAAAACAGCCTCCAGTGGCCACTCTCTGTATAGCACCACCGGAGGACATAAGCTGACGGTACTCGCGCGTAAGCACAAGTAGAATGACAGTGGACGAGGGAGGAGGGTGCGCTCGGCGACACACGCGCTGTTGGAGCTGGCATCTGAGGCAGAAGCGGCTGCTGGGCAGGAGAAACCCTGGCCAGTTGCCTAGGGACACCACGGGCACGGGCTGAAGGCAAGTCATTCATGACAACGACCCTGCAGAGCAGATAACACTAGGTTCAAATCCCAAACTGGTAACATAGGTTTACGTGGCGGACGCACATGAGAACCCCCCTGGAAAAAAAGTCTTAACCAAACGGTGACTGGCAAAAGATCTTTAGAAAAAAAATGCCAGAGCTGAAACATGACCTTTGAGGGTACTAAGTTGAAGGCCCAAATCCAAACCATGTTGCAAGAATTCCAGAATCCTGTGAACAGAAAACACCCGACAGGGGATTTGGACTCACACCAGGCAATGTAAGCATGCCAGACCCTGTAGTAGATAAAGGACGAGGACTTCTTCCTAGCACTAATCATGGTAACAACAGAGGCAGGCAACCCCTTTTCCATCAAGATGGAGGTTTCAGCAGGCAAGCCGTCAAAGCCAGCGTTTGTAAATTGGGATGGCACAGCTGCCCCTGAGTGAGCAGATCTGGATCCTTGGGCAGGACGTACTAATATACTGCCAATTGCACGATGTCTGCGAACCACACCCTTATTGGCCAACAGGGGGCCACCAGAATGGTTGGCACACCTTCCTGGGCTACCTTGCGCAGCACCCTGCCCAACAGAGGAAATGGAGGGAACACAGAGGAGCCGAAACCCCCTTCAAGGCATTGCCAGCGCATCGGTGGCAAAGGCCAGAGGATCCTGAGACAGAGAGACAAAGAATGGAAGTTTGTGATTGTGACGTGAAGCAAACAGGTCCACATCCGGCAGATCCCAGCGGTGGCACAGAGAGTGAAACGCCCTTAAGCTGAGGGACCACTCCCCCCTCCTGAGGGCCCCACTGACCCTGGAACTTCAGAGACTTCCAAAAGCCCCCCCAACCTGTCAGACTGGCATCTGTGGTGCTCCCAGCAAGGAGGCAGAACGGTCCTGCCCACTAGGAGATTCCTTGAGTCCAGCCACCACGAGAGGGACTGACTGACCGGAGGGGACAGAACAAATGTCTAATCCAGGGACACAGGGTCCCGATCCCAAACTGACAAGAGGTGCAACTGAAGAGGTCTCATGTGAAACGGAGCATAGGGAACCGCCTCGAAGCATGACACCATCAGGCCCACCAGCTGCATCCCCTGCCGAATGGAGGGATGAGGGCAAGAAATCAGAGACCGTGCCTGCATCTGCAGGCCCTCCACCTTCTGCTGAGGCAGAAAAACCTTGACCTGAGATGTATCCAGAGTCATGCCCAGAAAGGACATCACCAAGGACGGAGACAGAGAAGACTTGGGGTAGTTGATCACCCAACCGAAGGACTCGAACGTGGAGACCACCATCTGGGTATTCAGCTCGGCTTGATGGAAGGACTGGGATGCACTCAGAATGTTGTCCAGATAAGGAAGGATGCGAATGCCCTGAGATCTCAGAGCCATCGCCCCGGTGAAGACCCGAGGGGCTGAGGTAAGACCGAAAGGTAAGGCCACAAATTAGTAGTGCTGATCCTCCATAGCGTACCTGAGAAATCTCCGATGACCTGGAAAGATAGGAACATGACTTCTGTGGACATCAAAGATGCTTACCTTCATGAAGTCGCCAGGGCGCAAGGTACTGACCGCCGAGCGCAGGGCCTCCATGCGAAAATGCTTGAACAGGACAAACTTGTTGAGGCGCTTCAAATCCAGTATGGGCCTCAGGGACCCATCCTTTTTGGGAACAGTGAACAGATTGGAATAGAAATCTGCCCCATTCCTGGAAGGGCACCAGGCAAATGACCCCCAAATCCAAAAGGCTTTGGACTGCAAGCCGCAAGCCATGAACTGACAAGGGATTTTGAACCATCCGGGATCTGATGAATCTTGGGGGCGGCCAGGCTGCAAACTATCTTGCACCCGGAGGACACCACCTCCTGAATCCACCGGTCTGAGACACGCAGTCTCCAAACATGAGCAAAGAGCCGCAACCGTCCCCTCACCTGGATGGATGAGGGCGCCTCCTCATGCCTGAGGGGGCTTGGTGGAAGATTTGGACTTGGGACCCCATGAGAGACCGGGCGACCACGGCCTCTACCCCGGCCCCAAGGGTCTCTACGTGCCCCCGCAAATGGTGCACCCAGACCGGACCTGGGAGCATGGAAGGAGGGGAGGGAAGAACCAGCCCCCCGAAAGGGCCACAGCTGCCTCCTGCGTTGAGGCAGCCTACCATCCCTGGCAAACAGATCCAGACGCTCCCCAAAGAGCCGTAGCCCAGTAAAGGGGAAGCCAGTGAGAGCCTTCTTAGCAGCATTATCAGCCGCCCACTGACGCAGCCAGAGTGGCGTATAGCCACCTAAAGGGCAGAAGTCTTACCACACATCCTGACCGCATCATCCATAGCAGAAAGAATAAATGCCACAAATTCATAGCAAAGCAGGAGGTATATATACTCCTCCCCCCTACTGGCATCTGAGGCATTATCCAGAAGGCACTTGAGTAACCCTTTAAGAGCCGTGATGGCAGAAGCGCACACATGGCGCAGCGCAGTCCCTGCACAAGCAAATGCGTGACAGGCCAGCTGATCAACACGCCAGTCCTCGCCATCCTTCAGAGTAGAAGTGTCAGGGGAATGCGTGACCGAGGTATTGGACAACCCAAGCACGGGAGCATCCACCTCGGGGGGACACGACCAGCACTTAACCACATCAGCAGGCAATGGATACCTCCTGTCCCAACTCTTAGGCACCGCGGGCAATCTGCTAGGACGTTCCCACTCTTTGAGCACCAAATTATTGAAGTGGATCTGCTCAGGGAATTCCAAGCGTTCTTTAACAGTGTGAAAAAGCTCACCCTGCAGCCTTTTAGCCGGGACAGGAGGTGTAATACACAGTACTTCAAAAATGTGAGACAACAGCCTGTCCGAATCCTCAGGAAACCATGGGTCTTCTCCAAAAGGAGACCCAGTACCACCATAAACCTCCTGCTGCTCCTCAGAGGACTCAGAATCAGAGAAAAGTTCCCCCTCTTCTAGGAGGTACAGGCCAGGGAAAAAGGGAAACAGCGGGAGTTAAATGCCGCTTCTTGCCAGAAGCCTTACAGGGGACCGGCCCAGCCATATGCCTTTCCAGGCTGGCCACCCGCAAGGTCAAGTCATAGTTTGATTTCCCACTAGCATGTCCCTCACTAGGGATCAAATGCAGGCACAGGGGGTAGGTGATGTAGAAGGGGGCGCAGAGCTGGGCAGCGTAGCAGGCAACCCAGACTGCAGCGCAAGTACCTTCTGGGCACAGGGCACACATACCCTGACACCGTCACTCACAGGGGATACCCCACACGCGACACACAGCTGGGCTTGTCCCGAAGGAACCCCAAGCACATTATCCCTGGAAGCCTCCATATGGTGATTAGAGCGGACACACTGGCCAGTATAGGGTTAAGGCTAACAAGAGCCACCTGGGATGCCCCAAAACCCACTAGGGAAGGTGGGAGATGCAAAAGGGAAGAGGGCCGGGAGAAACCACAGTCACGTTAATCCCGCCTAAAAGACATAAGAAAACCACACATAACATCCCCATAATGTGGTGAGAAAAACACATCACAACCCCGAAGGGGACTCACGGACCAAGAAGCCGATCGCACAACTAGGCAGGCCAGCAGCGCGCAGCAGTACTGCAGGTCAGGAGAAGACAAAACTTCAAACAAAATGGCGCCCGCAAGGACCTTGAGGGCGTCATCCGCGAGACCCGCCCCCCCGAAGAGTGCGAATCGCGCTCCACGTGACCCCCCAGCGCCAATGACATTGCAGCAACACGAGGCGAATGTCGCCGCCAGCCGTGGAGCGCCGTACAAAACGCTTCGGCGGCGATCGCGGACAATACAAGTAAAAAACAGATAAAATACAATGTGCAACCACAACGCCTACCCCCCCCCCCCCCCCCCCAGAGCTCCCCAGGGAGAGAGCGAGGCGGGGAAGAGCAACGGTAGGCGCACCCAAGGCATGCTTAGCTAGGAAGGAGGGGGGGGGCAGGGAAAGGCCCACAATAAGGCAGGAAGGGGCATCCCACAAGGCTCACCATATGCCTGAGCTGCCTACCCTTGTAGGTACAGGGATTGCGGTTGGAGCAGCGCTCCTCCAGCACCTGACCCTGGCGCTGTCCTACCTTCACCCGAACCAGGCAGCCAAGGCTGGGATGCAGTGGGTCCAAAACAGGTGGGAATAGTCCTGCAGGGCCGCGGGCTGGTAAGCCCCGCTCGCCTGCGTAATATAGAGAGCCATCTTCTATCTCCGCAGTCCAGACTGCAGAAGGAAACTGGGAATTTGTGGGAGGTTCCTGTCCTTTTATAGGGCCGGGAGACGCCACAAGTCTCTTCTGCAGTCCACTGCGCCACCTTGTGGCGGATATCCCAAGCGTAAAGAATATTTGTGAAACAGGACGTGCTGTATACTTGGAAAAAATCTCTTTCTAATATTGTATAATGAATGTAACTTCATTTTGTATAACGAATGTAAATTTAGAACCATTAATGTTGTTTCAATCTAAGGCCCTTGTCCGTGATAAGCAGCACCGAGTGTTCTAGTGGTAGATAAGGTTAGTCTAGTTAAGGAGTTCTCCAATCTCCCCTGTCCCTTATACTTCATGCTGCTCCAAGGCAAGGGTGCACCTGTAATGATGTCAGGTGAGGCAGGTCGCCTTAGGTAGCACTGCAGAGGGGGGTGGCCATTGCTGGATCTGTTTTTTATATTATTATTTATACAATCTCATTAATGGTTCAGTGGTAATAAGGAACGTGCTGCCACCATCATTGGTGGCTCAGTGGCCTCGGCCTGGCCCCCACTCCACGGATTGCTCTATTGAGGAGTGGAGTTAAACATCTTGGGCCACATTTCTATAAAAGTTTGCCTCAAACAGCTATTGTCCAGGCAGAAACAAACAAAAAAAAGTCTATACCCACCTGCAGCTCTTCTGTGCAGGTTCGGTGTTCCCCCGCTGCTCCTCCATGCAGTGCCGGCATCTCCATACTTACCTCACATGGAGGCGTCCTTGGAGTCTTGAGTACGACCCAAGCCTATTGTCACAAGTAGCTTACCTGCACCGCATTCAAGCGGTGTCTCCGCCGCCTCCCCACTCGTTCGTCGGCCGTGCCGGGTGGCTGCTCGCACTTCTGCGAGTGCGCCTCCCACCGCCGGCGCACCCGGCATCCGTACACATGGTTGCACGAGCACGTTCTGTTTATGCCCTCCGGCGGCGCTGCTCTCAGCACGGCCGCCGGAGGAAAGGTTTAAAGGGCCAATGAGCCCAGGTGGGGTGGGGGGAAACGCCCCCTGCAGTGACAGGGCCTATGAACCCAAAGGAGTGGTTGGGCTATACGCCCTGTTCTGGTCCAATCTTGTTCTGAATTGTAGTAAGCACCAATCACACACCCAGTTCCCCAATCTCCAATCATATCTGGTTCCTATAAAGGTTCACCCCGTCAGTTACTCAGTGCCTGTGATAGCGCCTTGTACCTTGTTTGTCTGCTGAATTACTCTGTCTGATCTCCGTTGCCGACCCCTGCCTGAACCGACCATTCTCTGTCTGATCTCCATTGCCGACCCCTGCCTGAACCAACCATTCTCTGTCTGATCTCCATTGCCGACGCCTGCCTGAACCGACCATTCTCTGTCTGATCTCCATTGCCGACCCCTGCCTGAACTGACCATTCTCTCTGATCTCCATTGCCGACCCCTGCCTGAACTGACCATTCTCTCTGATCTCCATTGCCGACCCCTGCCTGAACCGACCATTCTGTCTGATCTCCGTTGCCGACCCCTGCTTCGTACCCTGACCTCGAGCTGCCTCATCCTACAGTACCGTCGCGATCTCTGCTTACCAGGTGTCGTCCTCTGGCCTGTCTTTGGACTTCCTAGTGATACCTGCTCCAACATTTGGACTCGCTCTAAATTCCGCTCTTCGTTATTGGTTCTTCAGACCTCCAACCAGTAAGCTCCCATCCTTTGAGCCATTGAAGTCCTCGGGGCAACCAATCCCGGGCAGGCGTATACTGCATCCCGACAAGCGGGGGCTCCTACAGATGAAGCTGGCTGCGGAGATTGGGGGTTGAGGGCTCACCTGGAGGGCTGGAGTTACCCGAGCGTGACACCTATTCCATTTATTGCAATAGAGGGGTCATCCCAAAGCGGGTTTCACATATGTGGCCTCGGCACACCCCCTCTATTGCAATAAATGGAGTAGGAGCGTTAGGGGACATAAAGCCATATTGCTGGATGCCACCATGTCTGCCCAGCGATACTGGATGGAATCGTTCATTCTCTCTTATTGGTAGGTATGAAGATGCCAGTGCTGCACAGAAGAGCTGTGGGGGGGGGGGGGGGGTGAGTAGACTTTATTATCTGGGCAGGTACTTTAAAGGGACATTCAAGGCAAAGGGATAAATGAGCCAGTTTTCTGCTCTCTCCATGCTGAATGTGAGTGGCTGCATTTTTTATTTAGCCTGCTTTATATTTCTTTATGAGACCTAGTGAATTCTCTACCTTCTTCTGCACCTCCTCGGCAGCAGAGAATGACTCATCCATGAATTCTTTAGTGTAAATCAGCAGAAAGGAGCATGTTCAGCAGGGTTTACCAGGGAAAGTGTTGCGAATTGAAAGATACCACCCCTGACAGCCAGCATGGGGCAAGTAGAAAGCAACCAATTTAAAGTGGACCAACACCCAGGATTTTCACTATCCTTGGTTTTGGTCCACTGCGGTGGGGCACCCCAGTCGGGGGTGCCCGCTGTGTGAAACCCCCAGAAAGCCCCAAAAACCGCTGCAGCCAATCCCCGTCGCCGGACCAGCGAGCGCGCCCGCCACCGCCTCCCGCGTATCACACTTACAGGGAGCACGCCGGCCATTCACAAACAGCCGGCACGGGTGCACGGCCTGCTAGAGGGATGTGCGAGCGGCGGCGGCTCGCGCATGCGCCGCTGGATCGAGGAGCAGGTAGGGATTTCGGGGCTTTCTGGGGGGTTTCACACAGCGGGGCACCCCCGATCGCAGGCCCAATCAGCATCGGGTGTTGGTCCACTTTAACCCTTTGCTTGGAATGTCCCATTAAGGCACATATGCTCATCTGTAGTCCCTGACCTGCTGTGGCACCATAACAAGATTGTTAGTTTTTTCTAGATGTAATTGCATGTTCAGCATTGGTAGACATTTAGATGGATTGAGTAGTAAAGTAGGGGGGGATCCCCAAGAAAAAAGACAGCAGCAGGCAGTTTAAACCACTGCCGCCTGCAGAACCTTTCGGCCAAAAACAGCATCAGCTGAGGCCCGAACATCAACCTTGTAAAACTTTGAAAAGGTATAAACAGAAGACCAAGTAGCGGCCTTGCAAACTTATTCAACAGAAGCCTGGTGCTGAAAAGCCCAAGAGGGACCAATAGCACGAGTGGAATGAGCCGTAAGGCGGAAGGGAGGATTCTTCCCCTTAGCAGAGTAGGCCTGAATCACAGCCTGACGAATCCACTTGCTGATAGTAGACTTGGCAGGAGCCAAACCCTTCCTAGGACCAGAAGGGACCACAAAAAGAGCATCAGTTTTCCTGAAAGGTGCAGTAGCCACCAGATAGTACTTCAGACACCTAACTACATCCAAAGAGTGCAAAACTCTCTCCTTAGCATTGCTAGGATTAGGGCACAAAGAAGGAAGAACAATATCCTGATTCAAATGAAAGGCAGACACTACCTTAGGCAGAAAGTCAGGTTTGAAATGAAACACCACCTTGTCCTGGTGTCTCTCATAGTAGGGGAGCTGAATGGACAGCGCCGCCAACTCAGACACACGCCTGACAGAAGTAATAGCCACCAAAAATACAACCTTGAGCGTAAGAATGGCCAAGGCGGCATCCTGCACAGGTCCTGCATCTGCCTGATGTAGAGACTGGGAAGTGATAAGGATGTCGTCCAGATAGGAAAGCACGCGGACGCCCTGACATCCGAGTAGAGACATCACTCCTGCCAGCACCTTGGTGAACACCCTGGGAGCTGAAGTGAGGCCGAAGGGCAAGGCCACAAATTGGTAGTGTTGATCCATCAGAGCGAACCTGAGGAACCTTTGATGGCCTGGGAACACAGGAATATGAAGGTAAGCATCTTTGATGTCCACAGAAGTCATGAAATCCCCTTGGAGCAGAGTCTCCATGCGAGAGCGCCTGCCCCTGACAAACTTGTTGAGAATCTTTAAGTCCAGGATGGGCCTGACAGAACCATCCTTTTTGGGTACTGTGAATATGCCCTTGCCTTTTTCTTTTAAAAGGGACCTGGCAGATGATCCCCAGCTCCAGGAGACCTTGCACTGCTTGCACTAGCTCCTGAGCTGACACAGGGTCCTGAGGAATCCGGGATCTGATGAATCTTGGAGGGGGATCGGCAGCAAACTCCAACTTGTAACCGGAGGACACTACCTCCTGAATCCACCGGTCTGAGACATGAAGCCTCCAGACGTGAGCGAAGTGCTGCAGCCGTCCCCCCACCCGGATGGGTGAGGGCGCCCCATCATGCCTGAGGGAGCTTGGGAGAGGATTTAGCTTTGGGACCCCAGGAGGAGCCAGGACGTCCACGTCCTCTGCCTCTACCCCAGAAATCTCCCCGGGCCCCAGGGAAAGAAACCCCCCTACCCTGTCTTGCACCACGGTAAGGGGAGGAGAAGGAACCCTGACCCCGAAAGGGCCGAGATTGCCGCCTGCGCTGGGGTAACCTGCCTCCCTTAGCAAAAAGGTCCAGGCGGTCTCCAAACAGACGCAGTCCTTTAAAGGGAAACCCAGTGAGGGCCTTCTTTGCAGCGTTGTCAGCAGCCCACTAGCGCAGCCAAACCGAGCGGCGTATAGCCACCACGAGGGCAGAGGCACAGACCGGGTGCAGCGCCGTCCCCGCACATGCAAAGGCGTGGGATGCCAGCTGATCAATACGTCGGTCTTCGGCATCCCGCAGGGTAGTAGAATCAGGGGAATGCATGACAGAGGTGTTAGATAGCCCTAGGATCGAGGCATCCACCTTGGGGGGGGGGGGGGAGATGACCAACATTTAACCACCTCCGCAGGAAAGGGATACTTCCTATCCCAACTCTTTGGAACCCCGGGAAGTTTACTGGGGCGCTCCCATTCCTTGAGCACAAGGTTATGGAAATGTGCCTGCTCGGGAAATTCCAAACGTGATTTTGCTGTATGGAACAGCTCCCCTCTTTGCCTGGGAGCCTCAACAGAGAGAGAGATAGACAGAACCTCGAAAATCTGGGTCAATAATCCGTCAGTGTCATCCAGGGCCCAGGGGTCAGAGCCAGAATCGTCATGACCCCTTGGTCTCTCATCAGATGAGCCTGAATCAGAAAAGAGCTCCCCCTCATCAGACGGGTATAGCCACACAGATTCCAAAACTCCTCAGTTCCCATAGGGAAAACAGTAACATTAGGCGTCAAGTGCCGCTTCTTAGCAGTGGCCTCAAGCGCGAAGGACTTCGCAATAATCTGTTCAACAGTAGCCAGTCTAGAAGACACATCAGGATGAGAATCCCCACTAGTATGCAACTCAGTAGGAGTGAGGTTTAAGCTTGGGGAAGTAGGTGAAGTGAAACGAGGTGCAGCCACTGGAAGGCCAGATTGCAATGCAAGCACCTGCTCAGCACAGGGTACACAGACCTGCGCCTTGTCAGTGTCAGCATGAGGCTGCCCACACGCTACACACAGCCGGTCTTGTCCCGAAGGGACCCCGGTCACATTATCCTGGGATGCCTCCATATGGTGATTATAGTGGCGCTATAAGCCGATAGGGAATAACGCTATGTAGCAACCCTGGATGCCCCAATAACCCGCTAGGGAAGTGGGAGTATAATTTTTACAAGGCCTACAAGCAATATACTAAAAACAGGGCCGGGAGAAGCCAAGAAGGGTTCGTCCCGCCTGAAAGACATAAGCAGACAAGACCTTAAGTACATCGTAACCAAAGTGAAGGAAATAAAGCCGCCCGCAAGGGCACTTACGGACCGCGGTAGGTAGGAGTCCGTCGCACATAGGCCAACCAAGCAGGAAAGATGGCGTCGGTATACCTCGCGGGGCGGGCCAGTAACAGCGATGACGCGGAATGCGCCAAAGACGGGCCCCACCACCCCCCGAAGAGCGTGAAGCCAGAACGGCCTACAGCCAATGATGGCGCACAAGCGCCTGAGGTAATGCCGTCGCCAAGTGCGCGGCAGCGGCAAATTTAAACAGCAGTAAAGACAAGTCAGCGCGGCGGCTGACACAAGAATAAAGGCATGTGAAAAGAGAAATCACAGACTGCATAACATACATATCTATACGCACACCCCCCCCCTTTTCCCCCGAAGACTACAACGAGGATGAGGGAGGACAGCGGCCACTTAAATAGGGTCCACCGATAGGCAGGGGCAATAGTGCGGGAGGGGCATCCCATAGAGGCTCACCATAAGCCTGAACCGCCTACCCTTTGGTGGGGGATTGCGGTGGAGCAACGCTCCTAAGCACCAACAGCGGTGCTGCCTACCTTCACCCGACCAGCGCAGCCAAGGCTGGGAGGCATATTAAAAGTGGAACGGGTGGGAATAGTCCTACAGGGCCGCAGGTTAATAACCCCGCTCACCTGCGAGTAGAGAGCCAATTTCTCGTTCTTCGCAGCCAGACTGCAGAAAAATTCTGGGGATTTGTAGGAGGTCCCCGGGTATTTGAGGGGCCGGGAGGAGCCTATTTTCGATGTCTCTGACGGTCATGTGTATTGGCAGCATATAGGGATTGTTATATATAAATGTGATAATGGTGTGCTGGAAAGACATACGAATAAAGATGAAAACATCTATGGAGTTTGTGGAGTCAGTGGGTATCCCGATTGGTAAAGAAATTGATTGGTGAAGTTATTTAAAAAAAATGAAATTCTGAACCTATTCATTGTGGCCTGCGCTCCTCAAAAGGTTGAGCACCTCTACTTTGAGTTATTTGTTCAGAATTTGTATTCCAATAAATATGCTTTATGTTCTATATAGAAGTACTGTAGCCCTATTGTCTATATAATGAAGAGAAAAAGCATGATGTGATGATTTTACTACAGGAAATTTCTTACCAATCACTGGATATATATATATGAAGGAGTCGGGCCCTGATAAAATTGAGGAATCAGACTTTGGCTTACCGACGCCACAGCCCTGCTTACAACCCGTTACATACCCCAGGTTAGCCATCAATGTGATCAGAAAGTGAGAAGTTCAAGGGTAGTAATTGCAGCATGTTATACCATGTTCGCTATCAATGTAATCAGAACATGAGAAGTTCAAGTACAAACTTGATAGATTCAAGATACACATTAGGTCACTTCAGATGGGACTACCCATCACCTAAACAGGGAAGGATGGATCATTGAAATAGATAAACATATTATACCTATAAATAAGCTACTGAATAATAATGGAACAAAAGGAAAGTTATGAAACTATATTTTAAGAGCAATTATTCAGCTATACTTTTACTCTAAGTGTAGGCACCTACAGTTGTCTTTACGTATATGTCCCTTCATCCATCACAGCCAATTTTTGACACAGAAAACAATCCTAAGCTTCTAGTTTGGGATTTCAGTTGGGACTGCCCAAATATGACACAGGGGCTTGGAAGCAACTTTAGGAACCTTGTGGTGCCTGAAGTGGGCAACGACTGGCAGATCAAGCTCTAATTAGGATCTCTTGTTCCAACCAGTATATTGCTCTGTACAGTTTATCAGGATAGATAGTGCTATATAATGTGGTTTTGCCACCAGATACATTCATGCACCCGGGATCGGGGTGCCCCCCAGTCAGGGAGCCGATCGGTCCGGGAATCTTATAGATTCCCGGGCCGATCATGGGAGGGTGTTGGTCCACTTTAAAGGAGCACTATCGTGAAATTGTGTATTATTAAAAATCCATATAAACGTTGGCTAATGAGAGGAGGGGTCACTTATACACCCAAACTGAATAAAACTTCAGCCATGCTTGTGGTTTATTCCCTCATGGTAGGAAAAAAATCCAGGGGTGGGTCACCCCAGATGTCCTTTTTCTCTTATTAAAAATAAATAAAAACAAGCCTGGCTGGATATTTCTTGATGCCGGGTGTATAAGTGACCCCTCCTACTGTCATCCAGCATATTTATATGGATTTTTATCGTTTAGCCAGTGCTCCTTTAATGTTTAAATCAGAACAACATGAAGAAATGGAGAAAAAAAAAATGGATTGTTTCATTAACAGAAAGCGGAGCCTATAGTAAGTCTTGGGCCTCATTAGTTATATTTACTTTCTGATGCTGGATCTGGAAGCGACAAGATGCTGCTTTGGACCCATAGAGGACATTAAAAATTAAACAGCTAGGTAATTCTTTGAAGCCCCGCCAACATCCAGCAAACTTGGGCATTTCTACGTGCATGGGTGAATGGGTAGAAATACAATGACCTTGTTGATGGGAAAAACTAAGACCACCTTGGAATGGCAAATTAAAGGCCAGCTTCGGACATATTACCCAGATTAACCAGAGAATTTTGTCAGGACTTCAGGGATCAAATCTAAAGGATACCTACACTGAGCTTTACAAAACAAAATATTTTATCATTAATACAGGAGTATAACAGCTTAAACCTAAAGTAATATGGTCTAGTTTGTCAGTCTTGTAAAGGTGACAGATGACTAAGGACCATTTATATAGTGTGGATTGGTGAATTGTAGAACAATTAAGTCCAAGGTAATGCTCAGCACAAATATTCCAACCAGGCAATACAGTTCCACGTTATGGTACCAACACATTTATTCTAACCCTTGGCATTAGCACCTTCATACAGGCTGGTTCTTAAAAAAAGTACCAAGATACCAACACAGAAGCTTACTAATAATATAAATGAATACCTTTAAAGTTATAATAACCAAGTCAGCGGGATGGGGACTGGAAGGTGAATGAGGAAGTGATTTTTCTAACTAAGGAGACAGGCAGAAGAGAGGGCACAATGCTCAAGCCACTCAATGAAATGTAAGCTACTGATATTTTTTAACTTTTGACTTGCCAATCACTTTAATATGTATTTGATGCATCATACATCAAGTGACCAATAGGAAAACTGCCACAGCAAAACAAACCGGTGGTGGGTGTCTTTACAGACTTCACCAGTGCTCCCAGATGTGCAAACATATAGCCCTTTAAGCGTTACATGTGAATAGATACAGTCAAATAAAAATGCTGTTATGGGGTGGAACGGAGACCAAAATGTGCTAGAGCAGAGGTCATATTAACACACATCATCTGTGTTGAATATGCAGAGACATGCATCTTTAACTGTCTTATGATTATGGCTATGAATGAGTATCATTTAGAGAGTGTGCAACAGTGGAGTGCACCAGGCATGCTGCAGCCATGGTTGTTTCTAGGGAAGGACGAGCAGGGGGATCACTCTGGGCGCCAAAGCCATTGGGGGCACCTTTATACCAGCCATCCTGTTTTCTGCAGATGGGTCAAGGCCACTACTAATGGTGCAGGCAATAAAAAGACAGGCCCCTCATCCCCCCCATATTTGACTCAATCATGGGAGGGGGTACTGGCTACTGCTAAGGAAGAGCCACAGCATGGCACATACGTGTATGGGACAGCAGAAGCACCATCCTGTTTTCTGCAGATGGGTCAAGGCTACTGCTAGTGGTGAAGGCAATAAAGACAGGTCCCTCATCCCCCATATTTAGCTCAATCATGGTAGGGAGTACTGGCTACTGTTAAGAGGAATAGCATGGCACATACATGTATGGGACAGCAGAAGCACTATAGGATGGGTGAGGAGGGGGCATTCTTTCCTTCCTGATTCCCAATGCTATTTTGTATAGAAACTACCCTAGCTGCAGCCATAAAGTAGCTTGCAGGGCTCTTTTTGCTCTCTGTGAAGCTCTGCTGTGCCCCTCCGACCATGACTGCACTCCTCAGAGTTTACTGTAGGCCTTTGCCTTGGTTTGAATGAGCGCTTGCCAGCAGCAGCCTCCTCCCAGCGCTGACTTCTCATTGACTGGAGCCCCCCCCCCCCCCCCCCCACACACACACACACACACACACACACACACACACACAAATCTGCTAGGATCCCGGGGTATGGCAGGCATCTGTACTTTAGGACCCTGTAGCGTTGGGAGAACCTGCAATCTGGGACTCCCACCACATACACTACAATCTTGTTGTACAATACAGTGCCTGCCTATTAAAAAGGCAAAAGGAAAATCAAGACAGTTTCTCCAAAAAGCATGTTAACATTATATATAGATGCAAAAACTTTTTTTTTATGTATTTACCCCAGGACAAAATCTCATAAAAAAAAAAAAAAAAAAACACCGACCAGGCATCAACTTTTGACTTTCGAACAAAAAACGTAGAGTCACAAGCCACTATGTGAAGAGACCCATGTTAGGCTCAATATAGGGGGGGCTAAAGAGACCAAAAAACCCTCTACTTAGGTAAAGGAAAAGAGGTGCTTCCCTAAAACGGAGAGTATTTGCACAGTACCAAACACAAGGAAAAATAGCATTACCCATCAATCCTTGCAGCAGACGGAGCTATGCAAATCATCTCTTTATGTCTCTGAGCAGTCTGAGGCCCTAAGAAATGCTATGGGTTCAATGCCAAGGATTAGGTTTAAATTTACAGAGCCAAACACAAACTAGTTGGAGGTGTTTTGCTGTTGAATTTTAAAGCTAAACCTTGGCATTGCCCCGTCAGTGTTTCTAAGAGCCTCGGATTGCTCAGAGACATGTAGAGATGATTTGCATAGCTCCGCCTGCTGCAAGGATTGATGGGCAATGCTATTTTTTTTTGTGTCGGATACTGCACGAATACTTTCCGTTTTAATAAGCACCTCTTTCCCAAACAACAAATGTGAAGTTCACCCACGAGAGATCATATCACAGGCGATCCCTCCAACATATACCACAATAAGTACTCCAATACATACATCTAAATCAGAGACTAAACACCACATTTACATCCAATTTTAATAGCAGGATAACTGTTGCACTTTAAAATACTCTATGGGCTTTATGCAAGTTCACAAACACTTGTGATTATGGGCTCTCACTTTCCAGCCTATTGTAGTTGCTCTTCGATTGACGGAGCAGGGAATGGAGACGAGCGCTTCAAAGGTTTGCCCTAAGCGTGGCTGCTAAAACATTCATGAGCAATTCTAGACACAAACAGTGGGGGTGATCCTTAATATTTTATGCTCCGTGTATTAATTGCAAAACTGCCTGCTTTGTACTCCAGCAGAGGATGTCAAAAATGTATTACTACAGCAACAGGGACCCATGGATGGGAGTAATGAAAGCGGGATGGATTTTACTTTTGATCATTAAAACAATATATTTCTATTTTTAAATAATATTTACTGTAGAATACTCAAATGTATTTGTAATTTTGAATATTTATATTTTAAAAATTGTATTTATAATTATTCTTAGGATTTCACTTTGAACATATTTATTCTCATTTTCAGTGATTACCGTAATTCTGGATGATGCTATAACCTTTTCCTTAACTTGTTTTTCTTATCTCAAGTATCACTAAAACAGTACATTTCTGCATGGAGTTGAAGGCATCATTGCTTTTGCATAAAGGGTTTGGCAAATAATACACATCTTCCTGGGATTGCTGAGAAAATAAAAGTGCAAAATATAGCTGCTGGCAATATACATATATTTTTACATACTAGTGATCCAAGGTTCTCACACTGTTGCAATAGGGGAGTTTCCTGTAGTTCTAAAGTCTTCCCGGGGTGTCGGCATGTCCCCAGCCATATTTGTACACATTTCTCTACCTGCTACAGGTTGACCCTGTCCTCGAGGCCCACCAAGTTTTGTCACAAGCAGCTACATAGCAATGCTAAAACACACTCTGGGTATTTGTGTGGAGATCCCTCAGACGATACCCATCTGCGGTACATAAGTGCAGGTTCAGAAATACTTGTCAATGCCAGATGTTTCACACAGCAAGTTGTCCCAATTCTAGGGCAACCAGACTGGGCTGCCTCTCTATGTGAAACCTCTGGGGGCGCCAATAAACCAACCCTTCTCCACGGCTCCCACAGCACAGTCTTTGGCTGCCACCGCATTCCCAGCTTTCAAGTAGCTGTGGTGTACTCCCTTGCCCAGCCACTCAGATAAGTTCCAAGTCTACGGGGATCTCGGTCTATAAAAATCTTCATTTTTAGCCCCGTGTGTATCCTCTGGGATCGCTGGGTACACTTGCCTTGCCGAAGATCCCACACTGCATCTCTGCTATAACTCAAGCCTTATGGCACTCAACTTTAGCTTGATTTTTAGTAAAAAATTACATTTCTACTACAATGCCATTTTTGTGACTGAAAGCCCCATTTGTGCACCATGACTTTGAGGTCAGTCATGCGGTGGCCTGCTTTAAAGAAATGGGGCTCAACTGGTACATCCATTTTTTTATTTTATAGTAAACCTCTGCAAATTGAGTCACTTTCTTAGTGCCTGCCCAATTTAGATTTCTGTGGGGCAATTTCACACATGTGACCAGGTATAATGTGATTACTTCTACTATTTGTGGATTTGCAGGAAAAATGCGCCACATAGCAAATGGCTGTTTGGTGGTATTGAGCTGTTTGCAGGTCTCATACCACTTCTGCATGCGGGGCCAGGTACCATTTTGTGCTGGGTCTCTCACAATTAGCTGTATGAGGCTGGGGGTTGTCTATATGCCAACAGAAGATTAGTGATTGTTTCACAGAATCTCTTGTTCTTGTGCAAAAGGTGTTGGTGCTCCTTTACAAACCTCTACAGAATCTCCCAACATAGGTTGTATGTGACCATTGGTGCCTGGAAAACTCTGGATCACGTGGCCAATTGTGGAGCTGTATTTCGTAGAAGGATTGCGTTGGAGTTCTGTAAAACCATGGTTTACAAAAGGGGGAATTTCCAGGATCTGGATGCTCCCCACCCATTTTATAAAGTATAACCTGCATTCCATGTTTCGATGCTTAGTTGAATTCACACAAAGTCTGTTCATAGGTTGGTCGTGGTGTTGTACAGACCAGTCTTGCCGATTACCTCGGACAAACCCCCTTACTGAGCATTGACCAGCAAATATTTAGTTATACTTATACTAAAAGCCTCTACATGTGAAGGTTTGAAGTTGGCCACAACCCTCAGTCGTCTGTGAAACATACTATGAAGTCAGATGTGGCAAAGCAGCCACTGAGCTTTCAAGAAATGAAAGGTTCTCTCTGAAGTGTTACGTAGGCAATGTATAGATAGAAATGCCAATGACACATCCTAAATCACAACTGATTCACAACAGCCCGGTTTTACATAATGGGGTTTCCTTGAGGCAGCACCATGATTAGTAATTGCAACACATTCAAATGATTAATAAGAGCCATCAGTGCTACTTTATTTAATTTAGTGTGAGCAATGATGCTGCATGTCAGTTAGGGTATAATTATAGCCAGCAATATATAAGGACAACTTTTGCATAATCCAGTAGTGCGGCCATCTTCTGACCATTGGGAGTGAAGATTTTACTGACCTACACCTCATGTGGCCTTATCGCTCTGGAATCCCGAAGCTTCTTTATCTCTGCCATTCCTCACATACCATTCATTATGTCAGAGGCCGCCTTACCCAGCACAGCAAACACAACCTGCCAAACAACTGCCACGCTGGCAGACTTCATCAACCATGCCTCAACTGAAGGTCTGTTTTCTGAAAAACAACTTACAATAAACCAGTGGAGCATGCACAATGTCATTGCTGCTCTAGAAACATATGGACCAAGCTTCATCTTAAACCGGACCAAGAACCCTTAGAACAAACCCTCATATGCATCCCTCCCCAGGGCAATTCAGACTGATGCACATATATATTATTTCACCTTTAACTCCTGCTGTGGTTTATTTTAAAATAAAAATAGTGTTTCCTGGAGCGGCAGACTACCTGCAAACAGGAAGTGCTGCTGGGTTTCCTGTTACTGCACATTGTCAGTTATGTTAATTGAACCCAGGCAGCAGCACGGCTGGGAAGGAAGCTCCAACATGGCTGCTACCAGGAGAAAATCTGTGAGGTGGCGTTTCAGCTTTGAGTGGATGCAGGAGCAAATGTAAGTGCTGACAGTGATTCAGTATTTTGCATGCAGATGAGGCAAGGTAGCTTTGAAGATATGAACTGTGCAGCACTCAGGTATATCTAACACATAACATTTATTGAATCCATTAAAAGTCCACAGGTTCCAATAAAAAAAATTCAATTTTGTGAATACTCACCTGTAAAATGGGTATTATAAGTATGTCACACACCCCGCTTCAAGACATTCATTACACTTGGGTATACTGACCTGTAGATGGCGATCTTGCAGAGATGATATCAAAAAATACAATTCTGTGAAATACTCACCTGTAGAATTGGTATTATACGTATACAGTACGTCCTGCTCCAGATATAATACTTACACTTGGGTTATCCTCCGCCAGATGGCGCTGTGCACTGCAGACATGCAAAAAAACAGGCTCCTCCCGGCCCTTCATATACTCGGGGATCTCCCACAAATCTCCAGCATTGAAAAGCAGTGAACCAGAAGCCGGGAGAATTTAACCACCAAAAACAACTGGTAATGATAACAATGACAACAATCACCATACAGGGGATCCAGAATAATGCAAAAACCAGGGTGGGGTGGAGCAGGACGTACTGTATACGTATAATACCAATACAGTACGTCCTGCTCCAGATATAATACTTACACTTGGGACATCCAATAGCAGTGTCCATAAAGCAGGGTGGGATCCCCAACAAAAAAGGCACAGCAGACAGTAAAAGAGCTGTCACCTGCAAACCTTGCTACCAAGAGCGACATGAGCAAAGGCTCCAAGCGTCCACATAATAAAATCCTTTGAAAAGGTACGAACAAAAAACAAGTAGCGGTGTAGCAAACTTGTTCAACAAAACCTGGTGCTGAAGGCCAAAAATAACAAGGCACCAGTAGAATCAGAAATAAAGTGAGAAGAAACTCTTCACCTTAAAGGAATAGGCCCGAGTAACAGCCTGACAAGATTAAACGCTTAACAGTAGTCCAGGAAAAAGCCAAACTTTCCCTAGGACCAGAAGGGACAACCATCCAAGTAAAGGCTAGACCAAGGGCCGCTTAGCCCCGGGAAGCAGACGAGATCAGGCACATACAGAGGTAGGTGGCCACAAACCCCAAGGGGCATCAGTCCCCCCCTAAGGGACAAGAGACAATCCAGGAAAAAATTCCAGCACCTGTTGAGGGAAGGTAGATCGCCTTGCCTCAGCGTTACTAGGTCTACTATGTCTAAAATACCTGAGCCTAAGACACCACCATAGGCAGAAGGTTCGGAGTAAAGCAGAACACCACTTTATCCTGGTGCTTAGCAAGGACGAGGGCTAGCTAAACAGAGTCGCCCGCTCTGATACACGCCTGACTGAAGTAACAGTCCCAGAAGGACAACTTGAATGGTAAAAGACAGCCAGACAGCATCCTGAATTGGTCCAAAAGGAACACCCCGCAAGGCAAACAGAATAAAATTTCAAATCCCAACAGGGACCATAGAATTAAGTGGGGAACGCAGTAAGCAACCCCCAAAAGAATGCTTAGCCAAGGAAGTAAGCAAAAGACTTCTACAGGAAGGCGGACAGGGCAGAACCTGACCCTTCAAAGTACTGAGTTGGAGAGCCAACTCCAAGCCATACTGTAATAACTCTAGAGCCCTGGAACCAGAAAACGCCCAACAGGGAAGAGACCTAGACTCACACCAATCCATTTGGGTATGCCATACCTCATGAGAGATGAAAGAAGAAGAAGAAGCTTGCTCTTAGGCTTCCAATAGTTACGAACACAGAGAAGAGGAGCATGTCTCCATAAAGACGGAAGAATCAGCAGTCAGGCCAGCTAGGCCAGAGACTGTAGATTGGGGTGACGTAAAGGAGGCCCTGAGCGAACTAGGCGGCACCCCTAGCAGAACGTACAGATCTACCACCCTCAGTATCACGTCTGCGAATCCACACTCCACTAGGCCACCAGTATCAATGGTCCCCCTACCAGAGCAATTCTGCTCAGAACCCAGCCTAACAGGGGGAACGGAGATAAGACATACAGACCAGAATGTCCTGTCATAACGTTACTAAAGCATCATGACCACGGCCAGAGGATCCAGGGGCAGGGAAACGAGGGGCGAGAGCTTGAAATAGTGACGGGGCACCAAACAGATCCACACTGGTTGAACCTCATAGTGACACAAGGATTAGCACATCCTGTCGTAGAGGGACCTCCACCGGAGCGAATATCACTGATAAGCAGGAAACATTATCCTCCACCCAGATCAAGAACATATACCTTCCTGAGGGACCATCCTGCTCCAGGTCCCACACAGATGATTAAGGTAGGCCACAGACCGAGCGCCGCCAAACAGGCAGGCCGTGAAGAGGAGAAGTCAAGCGAGATAGTGCCAACCTGAAAACGCACTGTTTCAATATTGATAGGTGCATGGACCTCCTAAAGGTCCCACCTCCCCCGGAACCGCATGGGGTTACAGAAGAAAACCTCCCCATCAACCTGATAGGTTGGCATCCATGGTGACCGTCTCTAGGAAGGGCAAGAAGGAAACTGCCCCCAGATTGGTTCCTAGAGTACATCCACTCCAAGATGGATTCCTAACCAGGGGGGAAAGGCACACATGACCCTGCTCCAGGGATGCTGGGTCCCTGCCCAGTATTAACAATAGAAGTTGCAGAAGGGCCCCAGGTAGAAGAGCATAAGAGACTTCTTCTAAGCAAGTCACCAAACGGGCCCATCAGCTGCATTCCTGCCTGGTGAAGGGACGGGAACAGCAAAGGAGGGGCTGAACCAGATTGTCCACTTTATTGCTGAGGAAGGAAGATTCTCGCCTGAACCGAATCTAGATTCATCCCTAGGAATGGAGATACCAATCAAGGGGACAAGGAGGACTTGAGGTGAATGAACACCCATCCAAATGACTCCCAATGGACACCACCAACCGAGTAGCTGACTTGACCTGACGTAGAGATTGGGAAGCGAAAAAAGGACGACCGGGTAGGTCTCACGCAGACGCCCCTTGGTCTCGTCAGAGACCTAGCCTCCATCAGTACCTTGGTGAGCACTCTGGAGGCAGAAGAGAGGCCAGATAACAAGGCCACAGATTAGCAGTGTTGGACTTCCAACACAAGCCTGAAGAGCCTCGGTGTCTAGAAGACACAGGGATGTGAGTATAAGCATCCTTGATCTCCCCAGACGGCAAGGGCCCACTGGGCGCAAGGCGCTGATGGCCCAACTCAAATTTTCCATGCAGAAACTGTCTGTAATAGTAGAATTGACGAAAACCTGTGAATCCAGAAAGGCAGACTGACTCATCCCTTTGGGGAAATGTGAAGAGGTTGATGTAGTGGCACCTGCCTCTGCCTGTTAAGGGCAAACTGCAAGTGACCCCCAGACCCCGCAGGCCGTGAATGGCCTGCACCAGCACCCGAACAGAGGCAGGGACAAGGAGTACCCTGACAATCTTGGGGGAGGCCGCGCAGCAAACTTTATCCTGTATCCAGAGGAAACTACCTCCTGTATCCACCAGAATGAGGCAAGATGCCTCCTGATAGGAGCAAGGTGCTGCAGTCATCCCCTCACCCAGGCGGGCGAGGGCGCCCCATCATGCTTGAGGGGATTTGGTGGAAGATTTAGGGTTAGCCCCGCTGGAGAGCTCAGAGCGTTGTCTGCTGCTCGTGGAGCAGGAGTCTGCACGAAGACTCCGGAAGGACACCCCTGGTTCTTGTTTAACACTATGGTATGGAAGGGGAGGGGTGTCCCTGTCCCGAGGGGGCCTAGACGGTCGCCTGCGTTGGGGTGATTTGCCCTTTTTTCCAAAAAGGTCAAGACGGGCTCCAAACAGGCGTTGCCCTCTAAAGGGAAGCCCGGTCAGAGTCCTTTTAGCAGCATCGTCAGCACCCCACTGCCGCAGCCAGACCAAGCGACGTATAGCCACAAGGGCAGAAGTCCTCGCACACATTCTAATGGTGTCATCCATAGCTAAAAGGATAAATCTTACCAATACATCACAACTGGAGGTGCAACACCTCCCAGGGAAGATCATCAGGGTGATGCTCAAGCATCTTTCTGATGAGGGTTCTGGCGGCCACTGCAGTGATGGCCGTGGCACAGACCGGGCGCAGCGCCGTTCCTGCACAAGCAAAGGCGTGGGAAGCCAGTTTATCCATGCGCCGGTCATCGGCATCCCAAAGGGTCCTATAAGCAGGAGCTGCAATAAAGGGGGGGTTAGGAACCCCAATGATCGGTGCGTCTACCACAGGGGCCGATGACCCACAATTAACCATCTCAGGGGGAAAAGGGTATTTCCAATCCCAGTCCCCTGGGGCCCCTGGAAGTTAACTGGGGTGTTCCCATTCCTCGAGTACAAGAGCATGGAAGTGAGCCTGCTCTAGAAATTCCAAGCCCGGGGTCGCTGTATGGAAACGCTCCCCTCTCGGCTTGGGAGCCGTGTTAGGGAGAGAGATAGACAGGGCCTTAAAGATCCTATTCAACAAACCAATGGTGTCAAACTGGATCCAGTCTTTATGGCCAGAATCGTCATGACTCCTTGGCTCCTCATCAGATGAGCCTGAGTCAGAGAACAGCCCTCCTTCATCAGAAGGGGTACAGGCACGCGGAGTAGTGAACTCCTCCGATCCCATAGCAAAGGCAGAAACAGGGGGCGTCGAGGACCGCTTCTTACCAGGGGCCAAGCGCTTTGTCAACCCCGTAATAATCTGGTCAGCCGTAGGCAGTCTGGAAGACGCAGCCGGCTGCAACTCCCCACACGTATGCGACTCAGCAGAAGTGAGATTGAAGCCTGGGGAAATAGGAGTATTGAAGCGAGGTGCAGCCACTGGCAATCCTGATTGCTCGGCACACGGTGCGCAGACCTGTGCCCTGTCAGCATCAGCGTGGGGATAGCCACACGTTATACACAGCCGGTCTTGTCCCAGAGGGACCCCGGTCACATAATTCTGAGATGCCTCCATATGGTGATTATCAATGCAATATATGTCAGTAGGGATTTATGCAATAGGCAACCCTGGATGTCCCAAAGACCCGCTAGGAATGTGGGAGAATTTTTTGTAAGCCCGCTACAATTTATGTTAGGCCGGGAGAAGCCACCGGAGTCTTTAACGTCTGAAAGACATAAGGGGAATAAGAGGCGTCAGGGCCATGCGCAGCTAAAAAAAATACTAATGATGAAATCGCCCGCGAGGGCACTTACAGCCCAGGGGAGTAGAAGGACCGCCAACACGCATGCGCGCGAAGATCAACAAAATGGCACCAACCGAACCTCGAAGGGCGGGCCAAAGCTGGGCGTGACGCGGAACGCGCCACGCCAGGTCCCCGCCTCCCCCAAAGAGCGCGAAGCTCTGAGGCAGCCGTCAAAGCTTGACAAGCCAAGCATAGGATATGCTAGTAAAAGCATCTGCTAATGGATACTCGTAGTCTGACGACGACGCCACCCAGCACAGTAAATTTTAATTAAAGCGGACCTTCACTCTGAATAAGAGTCTATCTTATATGTTTCCCCCACACTGTACATACAGATTGCTCACATTAAAAGTCATCCTACCTGCATGTACTGCATGTTATGAGCCTTTAAACATCCAAGATGGCGGCTTATGGAAGCCGCCATTTTATCAGGCAGCCTGCAAACAGGAAGTGCCTGCAAACAGGAAGTGACTGTGCTGCTCTGCATTCTGGGACTGCTGACCTTTCCCTGACCCCAGCTCTGCTCTGTCTGAGCAAAGCACAGCTATAACCTGCCCCCCTGTACCTTATCCCACTCTCCTCTCCTCAGTAAGTGTGATGCTTCTGAGTCAAGATGGCGGCGCCCGTATCCTAAATTCCTGAACAGAGTTGCAGCCCAGTGGGGGAAAGAATAATAAGTTAGTGACTAAAAATGTAAAATATAAGCGTGACAATACAGTACACTGAGACCGCCAAACACACACACACCCCCCCCCCCCATTCTTTTCCCCCCGAATACGGGGGGAAACGAGGGAGGATGGCGACCCTATACACAGGGCCCACCGCTACACGGGGCAATAAGTAGCAGCCTTACAAACCTGCTCAACAGAAGCCTGGTGCTGGAAGGCCAAGGACACCCCAACAGCACGAGTAGAATGAGCAGTAACACGAAAAGGGGGAACCTTCCCCTTGGCAGAATAGGCCCAAACAATGGCCTGGCGAATCCATTTACTAATGGAAGACTTGGCAGTAGCCACCAAGTAGTACTTCACACAGCGAACCACATCCAAAGAATGCAAAACCCTCTCCTTGTCATTGCTGGGCTTAGGACACAAGGAGGGAAGAACAATATCCTGATTAAGATGAAAAGCAGAGACCACCTTAGGAAGGAAATCTGTCTTGAAGCGGAAAACAACCTTGTCCTGATGCCTCTCAAAGTAAGGGGCCTTAATGGACAAGGCTGCCAACTCTGATACACGCCGAACAGAAGTGATGGAAACCAGAAAAGCAACCTTCTGAGTAAGCGTAGAAAGTGCAATATCCTGCAAAGGTTAAAACGGAGGACCCTGCAAGGCAGACAAAACCAAATTCAAATCCTACACTGGGAGCAAAGACTTCCTAGGAGGCCACACATGCGTAACCCCCTGGAAAAAGGTCTTAACCAGAGGATGAAGAGCAAAAGACTTTTGAAAGAAAACCGCCAGGGTAGAAACCTGCCCTTTCAGCGTACTAAGCTGCAAACCTTGGTCCAGACCATGTTGCAGAAATTCCAAGACCCTAGGGACAGAAAACGCCCTGCAAGGCAAGGCCCTTACCTCACACCAATCAATATAAGACCTCCAAGTCCTATAATAGATGGCAGAGGAAGACTGCTTCCTAGCCCTAACCAGAGTCTGAATGACAGCATCAGAAAGACCTTCCTCCCTCAAGATTGAGGTTTCAGAAACCACGCCGTCAAAGCCAGCGTTGGTAAATTGGGGTAGAGTAGTGGACCCTGAGTGAGCAGATCTGGCAGAAGGGGCAGGTCTAACTGATCCTCTGCCAACCTTACCACATCTGCGAACCAAACCTGTCTTGGCCACCTTGGAGCCACCAGGATTGCCGACGCGCCCTCTAGGGCCAGCTTGCGCACCACTCTGCCCACCATGGGAAACCGAAGGAACAGGTACAGAAATCCCAGATCCCTCCAGTTCAGAGACATGGCATCCGCTGCCAGAGCCAGCGGATTCCGTGAGAGAGACACAAATGCCGGAAGCTTGTGATTGTGACGAGAGGCAAAGAGGTCCACCTCCAGAGTCCCCCACCGGTGGCAAAGCGACCGAACCACCTTGGGGCTGAGCGACCATTCCCCCTGGCGAGACGACCCCCTGCTCAGGGAGTCCGCCTCCGTGTTCTCCACTCCCGGAATGTACACCGCCGAGATGCATGGGACATTGCTCTCTGCCCAATCCAGGATCAAAGACACTTCCCTGAGGGCACGCCTGCTGCGAGTCCCTCCCTGGTGATTGATGTAGGCGACTGCCGTCCGATTGTCCGACCGAACTTGAACCGGTAGGCCCTGCAACTGATGAGTCAAGTGAGCCAGAACCAACCTGATGGCCCTCAACTCCAGAACATTGATGGGATCGTGAGCCTCCAGAGGCCCCCACAGGCCCTGAAACTGAAGATCCTTCCAAAATCCCCCCCAACCTGACAGGCTGGCATCCGTGGTGATCGTCTCCCAACGAGGAGTCAGAAAGGATCTGCCCCTCGTCAGATTGCTTGGTTTCAGCCACCACCGAAGGGAATGCCGCACCCGGGGGGACATCAGAAAAGACTGATCCAATGACAGCGGGGACCCGTCCCAGGCCGCCAAGAGATGGAGCTGGAGCGTCCTTGTGTGAAACTGTGCAAAGGGAACCGCCTCGAACGACGCCACCATCAATCCCACCAGTCACATCCCTAGCCGGATGGACAGGCGGGGGATGGATAGGAGACGCTGAGTCAATTCCTGAATCAGAAGAACCTTGGCTCGGGGGAGAAACACCCTGGCCTGAAGAGTATCCAGCGACATTCCCAGAAACTCCACCACCCTGGAGGGAGTGCGGCAGGACTTGGGATAGTTGATCACCCAACCGAAACTCTCCACCACAGTTCTGGTATCCAGCTGCGCCTGACTTAGGGAAGACGCCATGATGAGAAGATCGTCCAGATAGGGCACGATGCGGATACCCCTGGCTCTGAGGATGGCCATCACTCCTGCCAACACCTTGGTAAAAACCCTTGGAGCCGAGGTAAGGCCAAACGGAAGAGCCACAAACTGAAAATACAGATTGTCCACGACAAACCTGAGGAATCTCTGGTGTGCCAGAAATATTGGAATATGCAGGTAAGCATCCTTTATGTCTATGGACGTCATGAAGTCCCCCTGACGAAGTGAATGGATGGCTGAACGCAGAGTTTAAACACGGAACTTCCGGGGACGGACAAACCTGTTGAGCAACTTCAGATCCAGAATAGGACGAACGGAACCGTCCTTCTTGGGCACCGTGAACAAATTGGAATAGAATCCCAGGCCCTGGTCTGAGAGGGGCCCCGGACAGATGACAGCCATGTCCGCGAGACTTGCTACTGCCGCCCGAAGCCCCTGGGCGGCCAGAGGATCTGACGGCACCCGGGACCTGAAGAATCTGGGAGGGGGCCGGAACTCGAACTCCAGCTTGTAACCGGAAGACACCACTTCCTGAATCCACCTGTCCGAGACCTCCTGGACCCAGACCTGGGAGAAGAGTTGCAACCGTCCCCCCACCCGCAGGGTGAGGGTGCCCCCTCATTGCTGAGCCGACTTGGCAGCGGCTCTAGGCTTGGAGCCCCAACTGTGTCCTGGACGGGCCCGACCCCTGCCCCTAGGCCAGGAATCACCTGTGGACGAAGGGAAAGCCGAACCCCTGCCAACTGTAGCCCCACGAAAGGACTGAGAGAAGGAAGCCGCCCCCCGAAAAGGGCGACGCTGCTTCTTACGCTGAGGTAACCTACCTCCCTTTGCCACCGAATCCAATTTTTCTCCAAAGAGCCGTAATCCCACAAAGGGAAGGGCCGTGAGCGACTTTTTGGACACAAAATCAGCCGCCCACTGACATAACCAAACCGACCGGCGGATAGCCACAAGCAGGGCCGTAGCTCTGCTACACATCACCAATGGGCGGACAGCACAAAGGACAAAAATAACTCACAGCGCTTAAGGTCGGCAAATTCCTCACTAGCTGGGTCAAGCCTGGAAGAGGTCAATAATCCTCTAACAACTGACCTGGCAGCTACCAATACAAGCGCAGAAGCACAAACCGGCCGCAAGGCCGATCCAACTCTGGCAAAAACCATGACAAGCCATATGGTCAATGCGTTTATCCTCACCATCCTTAAGGGTTGTGCACTCCGGAGAATGGAGGACTGAGGAGCTGGACAACCCCAAAACAGGAGCATCCACCTCCGGAAAGGGATATTTCTTGTCCCAACCCGGTGGGACACCCGGAAGCCGCGTCGGCCTCTCCCATTCCTTGCGAATGATACCATCAAAATGCTTTTGATAAAGAAATTTCAAGCGGGGCTTCGTCTCTTCAAAGAGCTCCCCCTTCAGCGGAGGAGCCACCTCGGGGGGAGAAATAGCCAGGAGCCTCAAACATATGAGCCAGGACCCTAGAGGAATCCCCCTGGCCCTGCTCGGTATCAGCGCCCACAAACTGCTGATCGTCGGAGTCATCAGACTCCTCATACAGCTCCCCTTCCTCACGCGGGGAACAATCAGGCCAATCCAGGGAGTCAAAATCCTCCCTATCAAGGGCCTGCGCAGCCTTATACAAAATGTTTCCTCTTTGCCGTGGCCTTTTTTGCGACGGCACTGGAAAACAATTTTTCAAGATTGGCCAATCTGGCACACACCTCAGATTGCGACTCCCCGCTAATGCCCACATCACAAGCCCGTGTCAGGCGAGGGGGAGACGGGGAGGAGACTGGCGGAGCAGAACCAGACGCCCGAGATCCGGTCTGCCGAGTAATGGACCGCTGCACACAGGGTATACATAGAAATACATCATCCCCCAAAAGGGATACCCCACACCCCAAACACAGCCTGGATTGCCCCGAGGGGGGCACAAGCCCAGTATCCGGGGAAGCCTCTATATGGTGATTTTTTATAAATATATATATATATATATATATATATATATATATATATATATATATAAAAATATGTGTACAATGGGAATTACGCAATAATGGAACCCGGGATGCCCCTTTAAGTCCCGAGTGGGAGGATTTTAAGCCAGCTAACAATTAACCAGGGACCCTGGACCGGGAGAACCCCCCTTTAATATGATCAATGGTCCACATGGAACACAAGAACACAAGCACACACTCAGACCACGCAAAATGTACAAAATGTACAAAAAGTTAAATAACAGATGACAGTGATGGCCATCAGGCCCCTCACCCGACCTTCGGTACCGCAGGACAGGCACCGAGACGACGCGCAGTGTGCGTCGCGCCCGGCCCCGCCCCTCCCCCGTCTCTCCCAGCCAGAATCCAGGACATGAAAGACGCGCTCGCAGCACGGGGGCGGGCCGTAGGCACGTGCGAGCGCCCGGCACCCGCCCCCCCCCGCCCAGATGAGAAGAAGACCTCATGGGCTAACCGCCGCCATTGCAGACAGCTCCCTTAGCGTGCCGGAGGCCGGTGCCGCGGGACCTCCGGCTCCATCTAAAAGTTAAAGTAAAATCACACACACACAGTAAAACATACACACACACACACACACATAATTGATAGGAATCCATAAGGGACCCGCCCCCCCCCCCCCCCCTCTAATGGTACCCGGGAGAGGGGGAATCAATGCCAGGGTAGGGCCAAGGGACAGGGCATCCCAAACCGGGATCACTAACCCGGATAGCCACCTACCCCTTGTTATGGGGTCTCACGGCTCCTAAGCACCAGGGGTGCAAGCTACCTTTGCCCGGACCAGCAGCCTAGGCTGGGAGGCAGGGAATAATATACAAAGGAGATCCGGGCAGGAATAGAAGAAAGAAGGCCGGGAGTCATCCCAGCTACCTGCAAGGAGGAGACATCTTCTGACTTGCTCGCCACTGCAGATGAAAGGGTAATGAGTAGGAGGTCCCAGGTATTTATGGGCCGGGAGGGGCTTACCTTTTTTGGATATCATCTCTGCAAGATCGCCATCTACAGGTCAGTATACCCAAGTGTAATGAATGTCTTGAAGCGGGGTGTGTGACATACTTAGAATAATCCATAAGTTACATGTTTTGACTTGACTGACGGGTTTTGGGCCGCTAAGATTTTGCACCCTTAGTCATATATGTTGTAAAGTCAAATATACAATGCCTTTATTATAGAAAATCTTACCTGTCCTCCAATGGCGTCTCCCCTGGCCACATGTGCGTCGCTTTGGTGTGACGTGGGGCATCCAGGGTGCCGCCCCCTGGACCAATGGCATGCGCCGTAGGACCCAGCCGGAGTTCGCCCACCATCCCCCATCTCTCTCACAGGCAATAGCATTGTGAGGGGGCGGGGAAATGCAGACTTGCTGTTCTCTCATTCCCTCCCTGCTACCACCCCTCATGCCGTCAGTGTCAGTGCTCGCTGTACAGACAGGAGTAATATAAGCATTGTATATTTGACTTTACACTATATATGGCTAAGGGCGCAACATCTTAGTGGCCCGAAACGCGTCGGACAAGTTTAGATTATTTTATGGAACCTGTGAACTTTTAATGGATTCAATAAATGTTATGTTTTAGATATACCCGAGTGCTGGACAGTTCATACCTATTGACTGTGGCTTTGCAAGCCTGTCCTAGACTCGGTTATCTGAGCCTGAAAGAAGCATTGAGCTGAACTTTCTTGTTTTGGACTTTTAGAGAGTTTCTTTTTTAACTGTGCCAGGCCGTTGGTCCAGTTTAACGACTTTGCAATCTTATTCTCAACTGCTGTAGCGCTAACATCAAAATTTGGCTACAAACTTACCAGCCCACAAGTTACTTATCCCCACCCCCAAAGTGCTTCTGATCAGTGAGTCTATCTGATTCTATAGCATTGCAGGAACAGATCATGGCAGGGGTGAATATGAGATACTGCTGAAACTTTAGTATTGTAGGGGCAGATATTGTGACAGTGTTAGGTGTGCCCCCACATTGTCAGGGCAGAACATGAGTGGGGGTGATACAATGAGGCCAGGTATTAGGAGATGAAAGCAGGATGAGTGGAGGATAGTGCTAGAAGAAGCAGTGTAAAGGCTGCATGCTGGAGGATACACTTAAGCCCAAGTGGCCCTAAAGCAGTGCGACCCACCGGGAATTCTCTCCCTTGGCACCCTGCCCTTGGGAGTGAGAATGACAAATCCTCTGGGAATATTTTCTAATTGGTATTATTCATAGGGCTGTTGTAAAGGGATCTCTAAGGCAAAATTGAGCTAGTGTTGCTAAATTCAAATGCTTGGTGACTATTTCTATTGTATATAGCTATTTCATTTATGGTTTTATTGGTTCATAAATTTGAATTTCAGCTAATTAAAAAAAATGCTCCGTTGTATCCCCTGTAGTGGATTGCTCTTATTCCAGGGGTTAGGAAACTCACCCAACGTTAGATCTAGTCCAGCACAATTGACCATCGTACCTGCGTTTGTGATAGACAGGCCTGGCATGTCCCCTCCATTTCAGTACATAGAGCAGACACTTTGATCGTTTCAGTTTTCTTTTTTGCCAGGTCATTCCTTTTATTGCATTGTTTAAACAAATTAAAAATAAAGTGTATAAAAAAAATACAATTCTGTGACTACTCACCTGTAGAATTGGTATTATAAGTATACAGTACGTCCTGTTCCAGAATATTCCTTACACATGGGTTATACATCCACAAGATGGCGCTGGACTGCACAAAAAGAATTGTGGCCACTCGCGGCCGCTTAAATAGCAGGAACCGCTCACTAATTCCCAGTATTGACAAGCAGTTAACAAGAAGCCGGGAGAATCAAAAATGAATAAAAATCCAAATGAACAATCACCATACAGAGGTAACCAAGAACAATGATAAAGGGCGGGGGGGTGGAACAGGATGTGTTGTATACTTATAATACCAATTCTACAGGTGAGTACTCACAGAATTGTATTATTCCAAGTATACAGCATGTCCTGTTCCAGAATATTCCTTACACATGGGACATCCAATAGCAGTGTCCGTAAGGTAGGGTGGGATCCCCAAAAGTAACAGCGGACAGTTTAAACCACTGTCGCCTGCAGAACTTTGCGGCCAAAAGCAGCATCCGCTGAGGCCCTAACATCAACCTTGTAAAACTTTGAAAAGGTATGAACAGAAGACCAAGTAGCAGCCTTGCAAACTTGTTCAACAGAAGCTTGGTGCTGAAAAGCCCAAGAAGCACCAATAGCACGAGTAGAATGAGCAGTAAGGCAGAAGGGAGGCTCCTTCCCCTTAGCAGAATAGGCTTGTATCACCGCCTGACGAATCCACTTACTGATGGTGGATTTAGCCGGAGGCAAACACTTCCTAGGTCCAGAAGGAAGAACAAAAAGAGCATCAGTCTTCCTGAAGGATTCAGTAGCTACCAGATAAAATTTCTAACCACGTCCAGAGAATGTAGTACCTTCTCCTTAGGGTTACTACGATTAGGACACAAGGAAGGCAAGACACCTTAGGCAGAAAATCTGGTTTAAAACGAAACACCACCTTGTCCTGGTGTCTCTTAAAGTAAGGAGGTTTGATGGAAAGCGCCACCAACTCAGAAACACGCCTAACAGAAATGATAGCCACCAAAAATGCTACCTTAAGAGTCAAAATGGACAAAGGATCCACACGCAGAGGCTCAAAAGGAGAACCCTGCATAGCAGACAAGACCAAATTCAAATCCCAGACTGGAGACATAGGCTTACGTGGGGGGCGCACGTGAGTAACCCCCTGGAAGAAAGTCTTAACCAAACGATGATTAGCAAAAGATCTTTGGAAGAAAATGGCCAAAGCTGAAACATGTCCCTTGAGGGTACTGAGTTGAAGACCCAAGTCCAAACCATGTTGCAGGAACTCCAGGATCTTGGGAACAGAAAACACCCGACAGTGAAAAGATTTAGACTCACACCAGGAAATGTAAGCATGCCATACCCTATAGTAGATAAAGGACGAGGACTTCTTCCTTGCCCTAAACATGGTATTAACTACAGAAGCAGACAGCCCCTTGTCCATCAAGATGGAGGTTTCAGCAGCCAGGCCGTTAAAGCCAGCATTTGTAAATTGGGGTGGCATAGCTGCCCCTGAGTGAGCAGGTCTGCATCCTTGGGCAGGGCGTATTGATCAACTGCCAGCTGCACAACGTCTGCGAACCACACTCTTCTTGGCCAGCAGGGGGCCACCAGAATGGTTGGTACCCCTTCCTGGGCTATCTTTCGCAGAACCCTGCCCAGCAGAGGAAACAGGGGGAACACAGAGGAGCCAAAAGCTCTTCCCAGACATTGCTAGGGCATCCATGGCTAAAGCCAGAGGGTCCTGGGACAGAGAGACAGACTGGAAGCTTGTGATTGTGACGGGACGCAAAAAGATCCACATCTGGCTGACCCCAACGGTGGCACAGAGAGTGAAACACCCTGCTGCTGAGGGACCATTCTCCCAGACGAGACGTCCCCCTGCTCAGAGAATCCCCCTCCAGATTCTCCACCCCCGGAATGTACACCGCCGAGATGCAGGGTACATTCTCCTCCGCCCATGACAGAATCAGGGACACTTCCTTGAGGGCCCTCCTGCTCCGGTTCCCTCCCTGATGATTGATGTAGGACACAGTCGTCTGGTTGTCCGAGCGGACCTGAACAGCCCAACCCCGATGGCGTGGAGTCAAATGGGCAAGAACCAACCTTATCGCCCTCAGTTCCAGAATGTTGATGGGGTATGGGCCTCCTGAGGGCCCCGCTGACCTGGAACTTCAGAGACTTCCAAAAGCCCCCCCAACCCGTCAGACTGGCATCCGTGGTGACCGTCTCCCAGCAAGGGGGCAGAAAGGTTCTGCCCACTAACAGGTTCCTTGAGTCCAGCCACCATGAGAGGGACCGTCTGGCCAGGGGGGACAGAGCAAACACCTGATCCAGGGACACCGGGTCCCGATCCCATACTGATAAGAGGTGAAGCTCAAGAGGTTTCATGTGAAACTGAGCATAGGGTACCGCCTCGAAACAAGACACCATCAGTTCCACCAGCTGCATCCCCTGCCGGATGGATGGATGGACAGAAGGAACTGGGCCTGAACTTGAAGACTCTCCACCTTCTGTTGAGGGAGAAAAATCTTAACCTGAGATGTATCCAGTGTCATGCCCAGAAAGGACCTCACCCGAGACGGTGACAGGGAAGACTTGGGATAGTTGATAACCCAGCCGAAAGACTAGTGTGGACACCACCAACTGGGTATCCAGCTCGGCCCGATGGAAGGACTGAGATGTGATGAGAATGTCGTCCAGATAAGGAAGGATGCGAATGACCTGAGATCTCAGCAAGGCCATCACACCCGCCAGTACCTTGGTGAATACCCTGGGAGCCGAGGTGATACTGAAAGGCAAGGCCACAAATTGGTAGTGCTGATCCTCCAGAGCAAACCTGAGGAATTTCTGATGACCTGGAAAGATTGGTACATGAAGTAAGCATCCTTGATGTCTACAAAAGTCATGAAGTCGCCTGGGCGCAGTGAATTGACCGCTGAGCGCTGGGTTTCCATGCGAAAATGCTTGAACCTGACAAACTTGTTGAGACACTTTAAATCCAAGATGGGCCTGAGGGACCCTTCCTTTTTGGGGACCGTGAAGGGATTGGAATAGAAGCCTCTGCCCCTTTCCCTGAAAGGCACTGGGCAGATGACCCCCAACTCCAGAAGGTTTTGGACAGCAAGGCACAGACCCTGAGCTGACAGAGGATTTTGAGCCATCCGGGATCTGATGAATCTTGGGGGCGGCCAGGCTGCAAACTATCTTGTAACCGGAGGAAACCACCTCCTGGATCCACCTGTCTGCTACACGTCGCCTGCAGACATGAGCAAAGAGCCGAAGCCGCCCCCCCACCCTGATGGGTGAGGGCGCCTCCTCATACCTGAGGGGGCTTGGGGGAGGATTTGGTTTTGGGGCCCCAGGAGAGGCCGGGCGGCCACGTCCCCTGCCCCTACCCCAATAGTCTCCGCATGCTCCAGTAAAAGAGACCCCCTCATCCGGCCCTTGGAGACCGAAAGGAGGGGAGAGAGCCTCCTGCGTTGGAGTAACCTACCTCCCCTTGCAAACAGGTCCAAAAAGGCGCAACCCCTTAAAGGGGAACCCAGCGAAAGCCTTCTTAGCAGCATTATCAGCTACCCACTGACGCAGCCAGACAGAGCGGCGTATAGCCAGCAAAAGGGCAGATGTCCTTCCACACATTCTAATGACATCATCCATGGCAGAGAGGATATAAGCAACAAAATCATAGCAAAGCCCCATCTAAGCGACACTTAAGCAGCCTTTTAGTAGCAATAGCCGTAATGGCAGAGGCACAAACCGGACGTAGCGCAGTCCCCACACAGGCAAAAGCATGACAGGACAACTGGTCCATGCGCCGGTCCTCACCAGCCCGCAAGGTAGTAGCGTCAGGAGAATGCATGACAGAGGTATTTGACAACCATATAAACGGGCGCGTCCACCTCGGGAGGACAAGACCAACGCTTAACCACATCAGCAGGGAAGGGATACCTCTTCTCCCAACTCCTTGGAACCCCAGGTAACTTACTAGGCCGTTCCCATTCCTTGAGCACCAGATTAAAATGAGACTGCTCAGGGAACTCCAAGCATGGTTTAACTGTATGAAAAAGCTCACCCTGCTGCTGTGGAGCCACTGCAGGAGGGGAAATACAAAGCACTTCAAAAATGTGAGACAACAACCTGTCAGTGTCATCTGAGGACCATGGGTCTTCTCCAAAGGGGAGCCGGTGCCACCATAAATCTTAGGCTGTTCCTCAGATGATTTTAAATCAAAGAATAATTCCCCCTCCTCAAGGGGACAATAACCAGAAATGTCAAAAAATTCCTCAGCCTCAACAGGGAAGAGGGAAACAGCGGGGGATGAATTCCGCTTCTTGACAGAAGCCTTACGCGGGGCTGACCCAGCAATATGTTGTTCAATGCTGGTCACCCGTGCAGCCAAATCAGATTGGGACTCCCCGCTAGTATGCCCCTCACTGGGGGTCAGATGCAAGCGTGGGGGGGGGCAGGCGAAGCCAGAGGGGGCGCAGCCCCAGGGCCAGTAACAGACGATGCCGGCTGCAGCTCAATCGCATGCTGGGCGCAGGGTACACACACCCCAACATCACTTATAGGGGATACCCCACACGCCACACATAGCTGGGCTTGTCCCGAAGGAACCCCAAGCACTTTATCCCCAGAAGCCTCCATATGGTGATTTGCGTGACACAACAGGCCAGTATAATAGCTACCCGGGATGCCCCAAAAGCCCGCTAGGGAAGTGGGAGATTGCCAAGGGGAGAGGGCCGGGAGAAGCACTGTCTGAAATTCACCCCGCCTGAAAAACAACCCCATAAGTATATACACTAGAAAAAATACACAGAAAAAAAAAAAAAAGACACCCCGCAAGGGTACTCACGGACCGCACAAGCAGCCAGCAGCACCAGAGAGGGGAAAATGGCGCCTGCATAGACCTCGAGGGGCGGGCCGTGAAAATGTGATGCAAAAGGCATCATTCACAGAGACCGCCACCCAGCCCCCCCCCCCCCCGAAGAGCACGAATCATGCCCCACGTGACGCGGCCAGCCAATCACGGCACCGCAGCATTCTGAGGAAATGTCGCCGCCGTCTGCGGAGCGCTGTACAAGCGCACCAGTGAAAGTAAAGACAAAAAATACACTCAAAGTGATCACCCCCCCGGGGGAGAGCGAGGCAAGGGAGAAAAGCAGCGGCCCAAGATAGGAGAAGGAAGGGGGGGATGGGGGCACCTAAAGGGATATGGGTTAAGGCAAACCCAGAGTGCGGGGGGGCATCCCACAAGGCTCACCATAAGCCTAACCGCCTACCCTGTCAGAGCAGGGACTGCGGTAGGAGTAGCGCTCCTCAGCACCTGACCCTGGTGCTAAACCTACCTTCACCTGAACCGGTCAGCCGAGACTGGGAGGCAGTGGGTTCGGAACAGGTGGGAACAGTCCTGCAGGGCCACAGGCTAATAAGTCCCGCTCACCTGCGCAGAGTAGAGAGCCATCTTCTATCTTCGCAGTCCAGATACGAACTGGGAATTAGTGGGAGGTTCCTGGCTATTTAAGGGGCCAGGAGTGGCCACAAGTCTTTCTGCAGTCCAGCGCCATCTTGTAGATGTATAACCCATGTGTAAGGTATATTCTGGAACAGGATGTGCTGTATACTTGGAATAATGTAAATGTACTATTTGTAGTGGTTAACTTTTCATCTGGCTTGAATCAGCTATGCAGCATCAAAGCCTACATGCATTCCCCATAATCCTTTGCCGCCCTTATCTGTGGAGTCATATCAGTACACAGGAATCCTGCCCTCTTTCTTCCATCTTTCTTGGTATCCTTCTATTGCACTCTCTGGGTTCTTAGTCAGCACACCGGTCCTTCACACTGCTAGACATTAGGCAGAGAATCCGAGTGGCAAAGAACAGGCATGTTTATGGATTTTCTCCAGGTCTAATCAATGAAACCTTACTGTTAGAAACAGAACACATCACTGATAATAAATACAAAATAACTATTTGCCGAGTGCGCAGTGTGCACAAGGGATGTTTTTCTAGAAAGCCAGTATGTGAAATTCACAGTACAGTTCAGCAGTAATTTTGATGGCATTGGTAATCTGGGGAAGCTATGGAGTACTCCTCATTGAGTAAAGAAATGGCCATGGGGTAGAAACCGCTTCTAGATCTAAAAGTTCTGCATGATGGCAGTAAGACCACCCCCCCATGGAAGGAAGGGGGACAAGATCACCAGTCTGAGATGATCCTTCCGGCCTGTGCCATGACAACCCTAGTGTCCACTGGGGGCTTCGCTAATCCCCTCTGCAGTTTCTACAATATGGTGTAGTCCGATCTGGTCTCTCTCATGCCTGCAAACCAGCAGGAGGAAGAAACAGTACTGAGCTGATGATTGCAATGTGGCCAGTATCTTTCTCAGATGCCTAAAAAGGAGGCAGTCCCTTCTGTGACTTTAGAAGATGCTCTTTTCCAATTTGAGGTGTCCAGATATATTGAAACACATATGTGGTGTCCTTCACTCTCTGTATTGCTGCCCCACTTATGGACATTTGTGGGGTCTCTTTGTAGCATGTTGGAAGTCTAGGATCAGCTTCAGGTTTTTATCAAGCCCTGAAAACACTATTCTGATTTTAACCAAATCACAGTCAGTCGGGGTCATGCCTTAAGTGAAGCAAGTTCAACTCTTGAGTGTTCATTTGGGTGTGAATTGCCGCCTGCATCTCAGTGAGCTTTTACATTTTAATATCAAAAAAAATATTTGTTCTAAATATTCCTAAAAAAAATCACCTACACATCTGATGGGGCATTTCTACAGATGAGCTGCACTATTTTTCCAATGAGGTAAGAATAATTGTTTAAATGTTTGGAAACAACGCCATATGGGTCTTGAAATACAAAAATCTTTAGCACAGCCCACAAATGGGCGGTTTTAAAAATATATCCTTACCTCATTGGAAATAGATGTACCTCCACTGTAAAATACCCCATCACATGTGCAGGTAATTGTTTAAAGGAAATTTAGAACAAATTTTTACTGCACTTTGCATGTTAAAATTAAAAAGCTCACAGGGATGAAGGTGACAATTCCACCACAATGTGCCAGAGATGAACTTGCTTCACTAAATCTTTAGCGTGACCCCCACTGGTGTAGTCTTTGCAGCCACAAGCACGTCAGTGTGCATATATACCAATATCAAATAGTGCTCATCCATATTGGCCATTTACAAACAATGCACAACAGTATAGTTTCTATACTATAGCCAAGTGAAAACTCAGAAAGACCATCGCGTACAAGAAAAACAGAACTGCAAAGTGATGTGTGACTCCTCGACTGGGTCCCAAGAAACCCTCGGTGGTTACCATTACCTTAGAGGGCAAACGGTTTTCAAACCACTATAATTAAGAAATTAATGTGTACAGTGTAACAACAACTCCACCTGCATTATACACACAATTTACTGAGAAAAGATAGCTCCCTAATTAGCATCTTTCAATGAATTAGAATATTTAATCCACGTGGATGCTGGTTCAATTGCTACAAACTTCTCAAAATGAAGGTCAGAGAGAAAATGATCATGAATGCTAAATACCCAGTAGCAAGGGTGAAATAAGATGAATATGTTTTACATTACAAAAACACAGTACTTTCACTACATAATTAAAGGCATCAAGTGATAGATTGATATAAAACGACCACCCACATGCCGTCTCCCTCACCATCTCAGAAATCTATAAAAATAAGAAAGCCAACATAGAATTCAATTTGAAGTCATCAACAGCAACATGAAAATTGGCCGCAAACCACCTGATAGGATCTCACCACTGGTTGGAAAACACTGGTATATGTCATTTTTAATAACAAGTGACCCCCCAGAAAGCCCCAAAAACTCACCTCTCCCCGCTCCCACGTCGGCGGAAAAGCGGGAGGCAGCGACGGACAAGAGAGCGCGCCCGCCGCCTCCCGCGCGTCACTCTTACAGAGCGCACGGCCGGCGCGGGTGCGCGTCCTGCTAGAGGGACGCGCGGGAGGCGGCGGCGGGCGCCGCTGGATCGAGGAGCAGGTAGGGATTTAGGGGTTTCCCGATCGGGGTGCCCCGCAGTCGGGGAGCTGATCGGTCCGGGAATCTTATAGATTCCCGGGCCGATCATGGGAGGGTGTTGGTCCACTTTAAAGTGGGTCAAAACCCTCGGCGCCCTGGAATCTAAAAGATCGCAAGCCGCTGAGACAAGGGGTGGGGTTAAAAAAAAAAAAATCACCTTAGCCGCTTCTGAATCCAGCACTCAGAAGGCAGCTGCAGGGAGGATGCACAGAGCAGCATTTATCAAGTAAAATAGACCGGTTTCTGCACAGAGTGGAGGGTGCTGCCTCACCAAGATAGTCACACCGTAAACAGAAGGGGGGGGGGGCAGGACAGGGGGTTATATGCAGCTAGACCTTCGCTTGAATAAGCGCTCTCCCTTTTGCTGGACATCCTTGTGTATGCCTGAATAAATCCTGCGCCATTTCAGATTGTGTATTTCCGCAATAAGTTTCATTTACTGAGGTCGACTAGGTTTAGTCAGCAAAATGGAGCAAGTTCAATAGGACTTATCCGAAAAATGCTGGAGAGGCAAAGACGAAACCTGGAACAGCTAGCATGGGGCAACTAGGTCATGCCACCAGTGAGCCCTGCATTAGAGAGATGCCTTCTCCTAGAGGCACGGCTACTGAAGTGGACAGGAAACAGCACCTCCGTCTTTATGACAGGGGACCAGAAAACCACTTGGTTCACCGTCAGAGAGCTCCATAAGCAAACGGACAGCATCTTCTAAATTTGGAACTAATGGGCAAAGAGTGCCAGGGAATGTTTAGATCCACTTAAAAATAGAACGCAATTAAATTGCACATGGACTGGCGAGCGCCATTATCAGCAGCAGTAAACTGCTGCATAAAGCACTGAAAGCACTGGAGTTAGTAAAACAGTTGGAGGTAAAAATCATTTTATGCAGGCTTAGAACAGTACATAAACCGCATAGAGATCAATGAACATCTTGCTTTAATCATTGTTTTTTTAATAAGCAGTAAAAGTAAACTCGCACAAGGTATTAATTTATGATGCTGTAAAATGGCCAGGGTGCTCGGAAGTAAACGGCACGCTCATACATCTTTTAACTGCGCTGTAGTATCTTCTACTGCACACCATTTTACCATTTATCTTCAAGCACGCTTTGAGTTTGGGTTTTTTTTATAGTATTTCGTTGCCAAGTAGAGAGGGGGAACATCTGTGTCGGGAAAGTAAGTCAGGAGATTGAAATATTTAAGAGAAATCCAACACACCCAGTTGCTTTGACTTCTGACATGCAGATACATCATGACCTGGATGTAGGAGACCAGCCACTTTAAAGATACCGAAATCTTCATTAAGAAAAAAAAAAATTCCTCTGGATCTAGGTTCTCTTTCTAATAAATACCGGTATATCTAAAATCCTCGTCCCCTTGAAGTACACCTTCCCCCATAGCCACCTCTCCCCTACAGACTGACCAGGCTTATCTGAAAGAATTTAGCAGGGCTCATCTCTGTGCCAACATCCAATAATCCGAGAGGGAGCAAGAGGAGCATGCCAAAACCAGCAAAGCTAGATCAGAATGGTCAGCGTGTAAGTGGAAGCTCCACAAGTGTCTGCATTACAAGATGAGCAGGATTTTAAGCGGGTTGTCCAGGCAAAAAAATTTACAATGCTGTGATTACTCACCTGTAGAATTGGTATTATGAGTATACAGTACATCCTGCATCTGGGTATAACTCTGCCAGATGGCGCTGGACTGCAGAGACAGCGAAATTGGCTCCTCCCGGCCCGTCAAATACCCGGGACCTCCCACAAATCCCCAGAATTGAAAAGCAGTTAACAAGAAGCAGGGAGAATGATAACATAACCAACCATTAACAAAACCAACAATGATAACATCACATACAGGAGGATCCAAGAATAATGAAACCAAGGGTGGGGTGGAGCAGGACGTACTGTATACTCATAAAACCAATTCTACAGGTGAGTAATCACAGAATTGTATTATTCTTAGTATACAGTATGTCCTGCTCCAGATAAGATTCTTTACGTCCGGGACATCCAATAGCAGTGTCCGTAAAGTAGGGTGGGATCCCCAAATGTAACAGCAGACAGTTTAAACCACTGCCGCCTGCAGAACTTTGCGGCCAAAAGCAGCATCAGCTGAGGCCCTAACATCAACCTTGTAAAACTTGGAAAAAGTATGAACAGAAGACCAAGTAGCTGCCTTGCAAACTTGTTCAACAGAAGCCTGGTGCTGAAAAGCCCAAGAGGCACCAATAGCGCGAGTGGAATGAGCAGTAAGGCGGAAGGGAGGATTCTTCCCCTTAGCAGTGTAGGCCTGAATCACAGCCTGACGGATCCATTTGCTGATAGTAGACTTGGTAGGAGCCAAACCCTTCCTAGGACCAGAAGGGATCACAAAAAGAGCATCAGTTTTCCTGAAAGGTGCAGTAACCACCAGATAGTACTTCAGATTCCTGACCACATCCAAGAAATGCAAAACCCTCTCCTTAGGGTTACTAGGATTAGGGCACAAGGAAGGTAGAACAATGTCCTGATTAAGATGAAAAGCAGACACAACCTTAGGCAGAAAATCTGGCTTGAAGCGAAACACCACCTTGTCCTGGTGTCTCTCAAAGTAGGGGGGCTGGATGGAAAGCGCCGCCAACTCAGAAACACGCCTAACAGAAGTGATAGCCACCAAAAAGACAACCTTGAGAGTAAGAATGGCCAAGGCAGCCTCATGCAGAGGTTCAAAGCGAGCACCCTGCAAGGCAGAAAGGACCAAGTTCAAGTCCCAGACAGGCAACATAGGCTTATGTGGAGGACGCACATGAGTAACCCCCTGGAAAAAGGACTTGACCAGAGATTGCTGAGCAAAAGATCTTTGGAAGAAAACAGCCAGGGCAGAAACATGACCCTTCAGAGTACTGAGTTGAAGCCCCAGATCCAAACCATGTTGAAGAACTCCAGAATCCTGGGAATAGAGAACACAAGACAGGGAAGAGACCTAGACTCACACCAGTCAATGTAGGCACGCCAAACCCTATAGTAAATGGAAGAAGATGACTTCTTCCTAGCCCTAATCATGGTGTTCACAACAGGGGCAGACAGCCCCTTTATCATCAAGATGGAGGTTTCAGCAGCCAGGCCGTCAAAGCCAGCGTTTGTAAATTGGGATGGCGTAAATGTCCCTGAGTGAGTAGGTCTGGAACCCTGGGCAGAGCGTACTGATCTACTGCCAGCTGCACTATGTCTGCGAACCACACTCTTCTTGGCCACCGGGGAGCCACCAGGATTGCTGGCACTAGTGCCTGAGCAATCTTGCGCAGAGCCCTGCCCAACAGGGGGAATGGGGGAAAGACATTCAGAAGCTGAAAGCCCCGCCATGACATTGCTAGAGCATCTGTGGCCAAGGCCAGATGATCCTGGGACAAAGAGACAAAGACTGGAAGCTTGTGATTGTGACGGGACGCAAACAGATCCACATCTGGCCGACCCCAAGGGTGACAGAGTGAAACACCCTGTCGCTGAGGGACCATTCTCCCAGGCGAGAGGTCCCCCTGCTCAGAGAGTCTGCCTGCAGATTCTCCATCCCTGGAATGTACACAGCCGAGATGCAGGGAACATTGTCCTCCGCCCAGGACAGGATCAGGGACGCTTCCTTGAGGGCCCCCTTGCTCCGGGTCCCTTCCTGATGATTGATGTAGGCAACCGCCGTCTGGTTGGCCGAGCATACCTGAACAGACCGGCCCCGAAGGTGTTGGGTCAAGTGAGCCAGAACCAACCTGATTGCCCTCAGTTCCAGAATGTTGATAGGGGCGTGGGCCTCCCGAGGGCCCCACCGTCCTTGGAACTGTAGGGACTTCCAGAAGCCCTCCCAACCGGTCAGACTCGCATCCGTGGTGACCGTCTCCCAGCAGGGGGCCAGAAAGGATCTGCCCGCCAACAGGTTCCTGGAGTCCAGCCACCACGAGAGGGACCGCCTGGCTAGGGGGGACAGAACAAGGACCTGGTCCAGGGATGCAGGATCCTTGTCCCATACTGACAAGAGGTGGAGTTTCAGAGGCCTCATGTGAAACTGGGCATAAGGAACCGCCTCGAAGCACGACACCATCAGGCCCACCAGCTGCATTCCCTGCCTGATGGAGGTATAAGGGCACGATAGAAGGAACTGAACCTGCGCTAACAGACTGTCCACCTTCTGCTGAGGAGGAAAAATCCTTACCTGAACTGTATCCAGATTCATTCCCAGAAAAGGAGTCACCAAGGAGGGAGACAGGGAAGATTTGGGATGGTTGAACACCCAGCCAAATGACTCCAGTGTGGACACTACTCGCTGAGTATCCAGCTCTGCCTGATGGAGGGACTGGGAAGTGATGAGAATGTCGTCCAAATAGGGCAGCACGCGAATGCCCTGAGACCTGAGCAGAGCCATCACTCCTGCCAACACCTTGGTGAACACTCTGGGAGCTGAAGTGAGACCGAAGGGCAATGCCACAAATTGGTAGTGCTGACCCTCCAGAGTAAACCTGAGGAATCTTTGATGACCTGGGAAGATGGGAATATGAAGGTAAGCATCCTTGATGTCCACAGAGGTCATGAAGTCCCCTGGACGCAGGGAACTGATAGCAGAGCGCAGAGTTTCCATGCGAAAGCGCCTGCATCTGACAAATTAGTTGAGGATCTTTAAGTGCAGGATGGGCCTGACTGACCCATCTCTTTTGGGCACAGTGAAAAGGTTGGAATAGAACCCCTTGCCCCTTTCTAGTAAGGGGACCTGACAGATAACCCCCAGCTCCAGAAGGCTTTGCACCGCCAGAATCAGAGCCTGAGCTGACATGGGGTCCTGAGACATCCGGGATCTGAGGAATCTTGGGGGGTGGCCAGGCAGCAAACTATCTTGTAACCGGAGGACACTACCTCCTGAATCCACCGGTCTGAGACATGATGCCTCCAGACGTGAGCAAAAAGCTGAAGCCGTCCCCCCACCCGGATGGGTGAGGGCGACCCTTCATGCCTGAGGGGGCTTGGGGGAAGGTTTAGGTTTGGAGCCCCAGGATGGGCCAGGGCATCCACGTCCTCTGCCCCTACCCCAGAAATCTCCTCGGGCCCCAGTAAAGGAGACCCCTCTACCCGTTCTGGATCCACGGTAGGGGGAAGGAAAGGAGCCCGGCCCCGAAAGGGCCGAGACTGCCTTCTGCGCTGGGGTAACCTGCCTCCCTTAGCAAACAGGTCCAGGTGGTCCCCAAAGAGGCGTAGTCCTTTGAAGGGAAAACCAGTGAGAGCCTTCTTGGCAGCGTTGTCAGTTGCCCACTGGCGCAGCCAAACCGAGCGGCGTATAGCCACCACCAAGGCAGAGGCTCTGCCACACATCCTAATGTTATCATCCAAAGCCGAGAGGACATAATCAACAAATACCTCACAACGCGAGAGTGCATTATAATCTTCACTAGATACATCATCAGGAGCTCCATCTAGGACACTTTTAAGCAGAGTCCTAATAGCCACAGCTGTAATGGCAGAGGCACAAACTGGGCGCAGTGCCATCCCCACACAGGCAAAGGCATGGGAAGCCAGCTGATCAATACGCCGGTCCTCACTATCCTTCAGGGTAGTAGAGTCAGGGGAATGAATGACAGAGGTGTTAGATAAACCCAGAATTGGGGCATCCACTTCGGGAGGGGATGACCAACGTATAACCACCTCAGCAGGAAAGGGATCTCTCTTATCCCAACTCTTAGGGACTCCGGGGAGCCTGCTAGGACGCTCCCAATCTATGAGCAGAGATTATTAAAATGAGATTGTTCAGGGAACTCTAATCATGGCTTAGCAATATGAAACCATTCCCCCTGCTGCTTAGGAGCCGCGGCCGGGGGAGAGATAGAAAGCACTTCAAAGATCTGAGCCAAAAGCCTATCAGTATCATCTGGGGCCTAGGGATCAGAGCCAGAATCATCATAACCCTTGGGCCGTTCATCAGATGATTCTGAGTCAGAGAACAATTCCCCTTCTTCCAGGGGGGTATAACCAGACAGATCAAAGAACTCTTCAGCCTCCATAGGGAAAAGGGTGACATCATGCGCCAAATGCCGCCTCTTAGCAGAGGCCTTACGCGCCATAGTATTAGCAAGCAACTTTTCAACACTGGCCAGTCTAGTAGACAAATCAGGCTGAGACCCCCGACTGGTATGCAGCTCATTGGGAGTCAAATGTAAGCTCGGGGGAGTAGGCGAAGCCATACGTGGCGCAGGCCCAGCTGCTGGTAAACCAGGCTGCAGCGCAAGCACCTGCTGGGCACAAGGTACACAAACCCGCACATTGTCAACACTTGTAGGGGACACCCCACACGCCACACACAGAAGGGCTTGTCCCGAAGGAACCCCGAGCACATTATCCTGAGATGCCTCCATATGGTGATTATAGAGGCACAATAGGCCGATAGGGATTCACGCTATAAAAGCAACCCCAATAGCCCGCTAGGGAAGTGGGAGGAATTAGCACACTAAGCCGCAATAAGTTTAATAAACTAATAGAGGGGGTAGGGCCGGGAGAAACCAATTGAGTTTGACCCATCTGTAAGACATAAGGGACATGCATACATAACATTAAAAATATATACAAACAGCCCACGAGGGCACTCACGGACCGCGGTAGGTAGGCGCCAGCCACGCAGCACGAAGAAGCAAAAATGGCGCCGAGTATACCTCGAGGGGCGGGCCGCGGAGACCGTGATGTGGAACGCGCCATCCGCAGGGCCCGCCCCCCCCCCGAAGCCGCACACGTAACAAAATCAACCAATGATGGCGCAGCAGTGCCAGAGGTAATGTCGCCGCCGACCACGGAACGTCGTACAAGCGCACACGGTGGCGGCAGCATATTCAAACAAGCAACCAGTGCAACCAAACCTGTGCGGTGACAGGACTAAAGGCCAACCAAGCACACCAACCAAAAAGAGAATGTACCAAACACACACTCTACAAGGGAGAGCAAGGGAGGGCAGCGGCCACCTAACATAGGGCCCACCAATAGATAGGGGCGAGGGGCAATAGTGCGGGAGGGGCATCCCATAAGGCTCACCATGTGCCTATACCGCCTACCCTTTGGTGGGGCATTGCGGTGGAGCAGCGCTCCTAAGCACCTGACAGCGGTGCTGCCTACCATCACCCGCACCAGCGCAGCCAAGGCTGGGAGGCAAATTAACAATGGAACGGGTGGGAATAGTCCTACGGGGCCGCAGGCTAATAGCTCTGCACACCTGCGAGAAGAGAAAGACATCTTCTTGTCCTTCGCAGTCCAGACTGCAATTTCGCTGTCTGCAGTCCAGCGCCATCTGGCAGAGTTATACCCAGACGTAAAGAATCTTATCTGGAGCAGGACGTAATGTATACTAAGAATATACATCTATCCATGCTCTTTTGCCACCTCTGTATGGCTCCACTTTAAGCCAGTGGATACTGGCTAAGCAAAGGTTTTAAGAAGTCAATATTTACTTTCATAACCAGCAGGATTGATCCATGCTAGCCACCACCAATGGAATCGAATCCATTCTCTGTCAGCTCTGTGTGAACAGAGATCCCCCCAAACGTGACTGCTTTCACAGGCGTCTGGCAAGGAATCTGGTAGCAAGCGGCACACCATGTGATAGACCACCATTAAGATGCTTATCGCTATGGATGCTCCAAAGTGCACAGCAGCAAGCCAGAAGGTGCACCACCAGCATCAGAGCAGACAGTACAAAACAATGCAAAAGATTCAGACATCCTGCCAAAAAGTAGTTGAATATTGACTTTTTTATTTGATTATTGCTTTTTCCTTTGAAGACAGCTCTTGAGTGGAAAAGGCCACAAAGTGTATGTCAGAAAGTCCAACAAATTACATGAAGATTAGCAGGACACTAATGTTTCAGTCATTTAAAGTGGAAGTCAAGTCTCCTGGAATGTTACAGTACAGCCAATAGGACAAATGTTTTTGAATGTTTGGATCATAAATGCTTTATAGCAATGAGCATGAGCTTTGCAGCAACTACTGGGGCATAGGACTAAGGAGGACCAAGTCTACAGAAATGGCATGTATACCTTTGCACAGCTGGCTTCTAGAGAGGAAACCAAGTAATTTTAGGTTACATAAATAAAATAAAATTGAAATAATACAATTCCGTGAAATACTCACCTGTAGAATTGGTATTATAAGTATACAGTACGTCCTGCTCCAGACAGATTACTTACACTTGGGTTATCCTCCGCCAGATGGCGCTGCACTGCAGAGACATGCAAAACAGGCTCCTCCCGGCCCCTCAAATACCCGGGGTCCTCACACAAATCCCCAGCATTGAAAAGCAGTGAAAAAGAAACCGGGAGAATTTAACCACCCAAAAACTGGTAACCATAACAATGATGACAATCGCCATACAGGGGATCCAGAATGATGCAACAACAGGGTGGGGTGGAGCAGGACGTACTGTATAATTATAATACCAATTCTACAGGTGCGTATTTCACAGAATTGTATTATTCTTAGTATACAGTACGTCCTGCTCCAGATAGATTACTTACACTTGGGACATCCAATAGCAGTGTCCATAAATCAGGGTGGGATCCCCAACAAAAAAGGTAACAGCAGACAGTTTAAACCACTGCCGCCTGCAAAACCTTGCGGCCAAAAACAGCAACAGCTGAGGCCTGAATATCAACCATGTAAAACTTTGAAAAGGTATGAACAGAAGACCAAGTAGCGGCCTTGCAAACGTGTTCAACAAAGGCCTGGCACTGGAAGGCCCAAGAGGCACCAATAGCACAAATAGAAAGAGCAATAAGGCGAAGGGAGGATCCTTGCCCTTAGCAGAGTAGGCCTGAATCACAGCCTAACTAATCCACTTGCTGATAGACTTGGCAGGAGCCAAACCCTTCCTAGGACCAGAAGGGTCCTAAAGAAATGTTGGAGGACTCCATCGCCCAAACAGAGACCTGAACCCTCAGATTAAAGATCTGATGCTCTACCAACTGAGCTATCCGGGCTCTTCAGTGTTCCTGAAAGGTGCAGAAGCCACCAGATCGTACTTCAGAAACCTAACCACAACCAAAGAGTGCAAAACTCTCTCCTTAACATAGCTAGGGTTAGGGCACAAAGAAGGAAGAACTACTGTATATCCTGACTCAAATGAAAGGCAGACACTACCTTTATGCAGAAAATTAGGTTTGAACGAGACAACACCTTGTCCTAGTGCCTCGCAAAGTAGGGGAGCTGAATGGCCAAGGCCAAGGCAGCATCCTGCACGGGTTCAAAGGGAGCACCCTGCAGAGCAGGCAAGACCAATTTCAAATCCCAAAAACAGGGACCATAGGTTGGCGTGGGGAACGCACCTGAGCAATCCCCTAAAAGCAGTCTTAAACAAAGAATGCTGAACAGAAGACTTCTGAAAGAAGACAGAGAATGCTGAACAGAAGACTTCTGAAAGAAGACAGACAGACAGGGTAGAAACCTGATCCTTCAAGGTACTGAGTTAGAGACCGACTCCAACCCATGCAGTAAAGCTCCAGAACCCTGGAAACTGAGAACATCCGACAGGGAAGAGTCCAAGACTCAACCAGTCAACGTAGGTATGCCATACCTTATAACAGATGGAAGAAGAAGACATCTACCTAGCCTTGACCATGGACTCAACCATCGAGGTAGACAAATCTTTCTCCATCAAGATGGAGGATTCAGCAGTCAAACCGTCAAGGCCAGAGTTTGTAATTGAGATGGCGTAAGGGGTCCTAAGTGAGCAGATCTGGCACTCCAGGCAGAAAGCACTAATCTACTGCCATCTGCACCACGCCTGCTAACCACACTCTTCTTGGCCACCTGAGGCCACCAGAACCACTGGCACCCCTTCCAGAGCAACTAGCGTAGAACCCTGCCTAGCAGGGGGAATGTAGAAAAGACACACAGGACATTACTAAGGCATCCATGGGCACGGTCAGAGGATCCTGAGACAGGGAGACAAAGGCCGGGAGCTTGTGATTGTGACGGAACGCAAGCAGATCCAAATCAGGTTGGTCCCAACGGTGATACAGAGATTGGAAAACCCTGTCACCTTCTGCTGAGGAAGGAATATCCTTGCCTGAACTGTGTCCAGATTCATCCCTAGGAATGAAGTTACCAAGGAAGGTAACAGTGAGGACTTGGGGTGGCTGACCACCCATCCAGACGACTCCAGAATGGACACCACCAGCTGAGCATCCAACTTTGCCAGATGTAGAGACTGGGAAGTGATGAGGACATCCATGTAGTGCAGCACGCGGACGCCCCTTGGCCTGATCAGAGACATCACCCCCACCAGCACCTTGGCAAGTACTCTGGGAGCTGAAGAGAGGCCAGATGGCAAGGCCACAAATTGGCAGTGTTGATCTTCCCACGTGGATCTGAGGAATCTTGGTGTCCTGAAAACACAAGGATGTGAAGGAAGGCATCTTTGATATCCACAAACGGCATGAAGCCCCCGGGCCGCAGGGAGCAGATGGCCGAGCGCAGAGTTCCCATGAGGAAAGCGCCTGTACTTGACAATTTGCTGAAGATCTGTAAATCCAGAATGGACCAGACTGACCCATCTGTTTTGGGAGCTGTGAAAGGGTTGGTGTAGGGTCCCATGCCTCTGTATGTTAAGGGAAATCTGCAAATGACCCCCAGACCCAGCGGGCCCAGCACGGCCTGCGCCAGCACCTGAGCAGAAACAGGGACCCGGAGCACCCGTAATCATAGGGGGGGGGGCGCACAGCAAACACCATCTTGTAGCCGGAGGACACTACCTCCTAAATCCACCGGTCTGAGGCGTGGTGCCTCAAGACTTAAGCAAGGTGCCGAAGCCGTCCCCTCACCCAGGCGGGTGAGGGCGCCCCATCATGCATTAGGGGACTTGGGAGAGGATTTGAGCATAGCCCCCCCAGAGGAGCAAGGGTGTTGTCTTCCGCTCCTGGGACAGGGAGTTGCGCGAGCCCCCACGAAGGACACCCCTGGTTCCTGTTTAACACCATGGTGGGGGGGTGGAATGGGGGCCCTGGCCCCGAAGGGCCCGAGTCAACCGTCTACGCTGGGGTAACTTACCTCTCCTACCAAACAGGTCTAGGCGGGCCCCAAACAGATGCAGCCCTTTAAAGGGGAGCCCGGTAAGGGCCTTCTTCACAGCATTGTCAGCACCCCACTGTCGCAGCCAGAGCAAGCGACGTATAGCCACCACAAGGGCATAAGTTCTTGCACACATTCTAATGGTGTCATCCAATGCTAATAGGATAAATTTTACAAACACATCACAATTGGAGAGTGCATTAAACACATCCCAAGGGAGATCATCAGGGGCACGATCGAGCATTTTTCTGATGAGGGTTCTAGTGGCCACAGCAGTAATGGCAGAGGCACAGACCGGGCGCAGCGCTGTCCCCGCACATGCAAAGTCGTGGGAGGCCAGCAGGTCAATGCGCCGGTCCTCAGAATCCCCAAGGGTAGTGTAGTCGGGGGGGGGGGGGGTGCAAGAAAGGGGTGTTAGATGGTCCTATGATCGGGACATCCACCTCAGGGGGGAACGACCAACATTTAACCACGTCAGGGGGAAAAGGATACTTCCTATCCCAATCTCCTGGAACCCCTGGAAGTTTACTGGGGCACTCCCATTCCTTGAGCACAAGGGTATGGAAATGTGCCTGCTCTAGAAATTCCAAGCGTGATGATGCTGTATGGAAACGCTCCCCTCTTTGCCCGGGAGCCTCACCAGGGGGAGAGATGGACAGAACCTCAAAGATCTGGATCAATAATCTGTCAGTGTCATCCTGGACCCAGGGATCAGGGTCTCTCATCAGATGAGCCTGAGTCAGAATAGAGCTCTCCATCAGAAGGGGTATAGCCACACATATTCATAAACTCCTCAGTTCCCATAGGGAAAACAGTAACATTAGGCGCCAGGTGCCGCTTCTTACCAGGGCACTTACGCGCTAAAGACCTCGCAATAATCTGTTCAGCCGTAGGCAGTCTAGGAGACAATTCAGGCTGAGAATCCCCACTTGTGTGCAACTCAACAGGAGAGAGATGTACGCTGGGGGGAGTAATGAAACGAGGTGCAGTCACTGGCAGGCCAGATTGCAAAGCCAGCGCTTGCTCAGCACAGGGTACGCAGACCTATGCCTTCTAAGCATCAGCATGAGGTTGTCCACACGCTACACACAGCCGGTCTTGTCCCAAGGGGACCCCGGTCACATTATCCTTAGATGCCTCCATATGGTGATTATTAGGCACAATACGCGAGTAGGGATTGACGCTATAAAAGCAACCCTGGATGCCCAATGACCTGCTAGGGAGTGGGAGTAAATTTCCAAGGCCCGCTATCAATTACACTGGGCCGGGAGAAGCCAATGGATTCACCCTCTGAAAGACACAATGAGAAGACACTACAGTGAATTATAAAGCCGCCCGCGAGGGCACTTACGGAACACGGTAAGTAAGAACGTCACACACGCGCGACCAGACAATATGGCGCCGAGAACCTCGAAGGGCGGGCCAGCGCGAGTCGTGACACGAGGCGCGCCATGCCAGGCCCCGCCTCCCCGAAGAGCGCAAAGTACAACAGACAAGCAGCCAATGAGGACGCAGAAGCGTCTGAGGCAACGCCTCATGAAGGAAAAGGCGCGTGCGGCGGCGGCCTTAACAGTGTAAAAAGACAAGCCAGCGCGGCGGTTGACACCACATATACCAGTCCAAGCAGACATTACAAAGAGAGCCATAAGCATGTAAACACAGTACACGGACATCCACACACTCCCCCCTTCTCTTCCTCCCGAGGGCTACTGGGAGAATGAGGGAGGATGGTGGCCCTTTGTATCGGGGCATGGGACAATAATGCGGGAGGGGCATCCCATAAGGCTCACCATCAGCCTATACCGCCTACCCTTTGGTGGGGGACTGTGGTGGAGCAACGCTCCTTAAGCACACATGGTGCTGCCTACCTTTACCCGACCAGCGCAGCCCAGGCTGGGAGGCACATCACATCAAGGACGGGTGGGAATAGTCCAACAGGGACGCAGGCTTTAATAGCCCCGCTCACCTGCGACAGAGTGATAATTTCATGTCTTCGCAGTCAGCACTGCAGAGAAATCTGGGGATTTGTGTGACGTCCCCGGGTATTTGAGGGGCCGGGAGGAGCCTGTTTTGCATGTCTCTGCAGTGCAGCGCCATCTGGCGGAGGATAACCCAAGTGTAAGTAATCTATCTGGAGCAGGACGTACTGTATACTAAGAATATATAATTTGGTTACACAATTGTAGGAAGTAGCAGTATCAAGTAAACAACGATCCTCCTAAATCCCAAAACCATCCATTATGAAGTAAGTAGGCAATGGTTACATTTTCAGGCTGCTGTAATGCAGGGTTGTCTGTGAAACAACTTTCTATAAAAGTTGGTTCTGGTGACCGTGGGGATAAAATGTAAGAAATGGACTGTACCAAGCAGGGTTCCCACGCTGCTAGGTTACCTGTTCTGTGTGCCCCCTTATCCATGTGGTCTCTGCTGACTCATCATATCACCAATAAAGTCTATTGGCCGATTCCAGGAGCAAGGATACTTGAAAGGCACAAAAAAAGTAGAGAAACCAAGTTTATGCCGTCTATCTTAAAAGGGTACAGAAGTCAAAGGCAATTGTTAGACCATTGTGTTGGGCTACATTTGACACTGTATTAAACCGTTTTGATGGATTAGGAAATGGGCAAGATATCAAGGTTTACAGTTTCACCTTATAATTTCTCTTTTGAAAAATGTGGCCATGGCTTTCGGCTCTGTGATGCATGATAATCAGCATAATGGGAGGGGTCTGTAAGGTACAGGTCTCATCACCCTGGCTGTTCTCCCTCTCTCCCAGCGTCCACAGTCTGATGATAAATAGTGAAGGGAAGTGGTGCAGGCTCTATTGTCTTGTTCCATGGCTGCTATTGTGATACCTAGTCACAAACACAGAGGCAGCCATGGGCCATGGATATTAATATACTATATAGGGTCAGTGCGTGCAAAGGTGGGGGGGTGAAATTGGAGCTGGCGGTTATAGCTCAGCTGCATAATACTAGTGTGATCATTTTTTTCTGAGTTGACAAATAAGGGTGGCGCCAGCCTAGCCCTACGTTTGGTGGTTTATGGCAAAGGAATTCAGCAATTGTGTCATTACTCTCTTGTTTTTACTTTCAGGAGCAGCTGGATTCTGACAGGAAGGGAGAGCGAAGCTATGATGAGGTGAGCTGCTAAATGATTTGCACTTTGCCTACAAAGTTCCTTTAACCCCTGTCCCCCAACTCTGTTACAGCTCAAATGATAAATTCAGTGACAAGCTGGTTACAGACCACAGGACCATAGGTGCCAGTCCCGAGTCCTGGTTTCTTCAGTGTAAGGAAAAAGGTAAGAATATAGGACTTAATGCACAGGGGGCAAGAATTGTGATTGTCCCTTCTCATGGAGGCCTGACCAGGCCTCTGTTCTGTTGTTCTGGCCTGTAGAAGTTAAATAGACTCTCCAGCCAAAAAAAAATATGGACTGAAGAATTGTGGGGTGGGGGGGGCCTTAAATATTGTTGATGAAAGTCTGATAGCAGCAGCACTTCTCTTTCCACATCCCCTTAGAAGTTTGCAGTCTGACATGACCGTAGGCACCACGTAGGCCTGGTATACCTAGAAAGAGAATATAGGAGGTATTTCAAATGTAAAATGGTTTGTTTCCTGAAAAACGGCAGCCGTTTCATTTTTTTAGGGGGGGGGGGGGGGTCGCCAGGGCAGAAAAGGGTGTCTACTAATACATATATGGTACTGTTGTAAATGGGAAAAAAATGGGATTTTACATGCAATAAAGGTTTTATTGAAAAACTCCAAATTGTTTTGCACATATTTCACCCCAAAATATTTAGAATACACTTAAAAATGACATTTCCTGTTAAAGTGGACCAACACCCAGGATTTTGACTATCCTGGGTTTTGGTCCACTTCGGTGGGGCACCCCGATCGGGGGTGCGCCGCAGTGTGAAACCCCCCAGAAAGCCCCAAAAACTCACCTCGCCCCGCTCTCACGTGACCGCTGTAGCCAATCCCCGCCGGACAAGCAGAGCGCGTCAGTCGCCGCCTCCCACGCATCCCTCTTACAGGGAGCGCACCCGCGCTGGCCATTCACAAACTGCCGGCGCGGGAGCGCGCCCTGCTAGAGGGACACGCGGGAGGCGGCGGCCGCGCATGCGCCGCTGGAACATGGAAAAATACAGTTTTGTGAGTACTCACCTTTAAAACGGGTATTATGCGTGTGCCATACACTCCACTTCGGTCTTCATGACATCTGGGTAATCTCCAGTAGAGGGCAAACTTCTGCAGAGATGAATATGCAAAAAAAGAAAGCCCCTCCCGGTCCATATATACCTGGGACCTCCCACCAATTCCCCAGTGTATAAAAGCAGTAAAGGGAACAGGAACAACCAATTATAACCTTAACAATCAAAATCAATGGTTCACCATATAAAAGCCCCAGAATACCTGAAAAAAGGGGTGGGGCGAAGTGGAGTGTATGGCGCACTCATAATACCCGTTTTAAAGGTGAGTACTCACAAAACCGGTATTATTCTAAGTGTGCCATACACTCCACTTCGGTTTTCATGACATCTGGGACATCCAATAGCAGTGTCCGTCATGGGTGGGAACCAGAAACAGTAAAGAATGTACCAACTCAAACCACTGCAGCTTGCAGAACCTTGCGGCCAAAAACAGCATCCACTGAAGCCCGCACATCAACCTTGTAAAACTTGGAAAAAGTATGAACGGAAGACCAAGTAGCAGCCTTACAAACTTGTTCAACAGAAGCCTGGTGCTGAAAAGCCCAGGACGCTCCAACAGCACGAGTAGAATGCGCAGTGACCTTAAAAAGGGGGAGTTCTACCCTTAGTAGAATAGGCCCCAACAATGGCCTGACGAATCCATTTGCTAATGGTAGACTTGGCGGGCGCCAAACCTTTCCTGGGCCCACAGGGCACCACGAAAAAAGCATCCGTCTTGCGGAAGGAAGAAGTAGACACCAAATAGTACTTCACACAGCGAACATCCAAATTGTGCAGAACCCTCTCCTTGTCATTGTTAGGATTAGGACACAAGGGAGGGAGAACAATGTCCTGATTGAGGTGGAAAGCAGACACCACCTTAGGAAGGAAATCCGGCTTAAAACGAAAAACCACCTTATCCTGGTGTCTCTCAAAGTAAGGGGCCTGAATCGACAGGGCCGCCAACTCAAAGACACGCAGAACAGAGGTAATAGCCACCAAGAAAGCAACCTTCTGAGTGGGAACCGAAAGAGCAATATCCTGCAGAGCCGAAAGAACCAAATTCAAATCCCAAATAGGAACTACAGCCTTCCGAGGGGGCCGCACATGCGCCACCCCTTGGAAAAAGGTCTTAACCAGCGGGTGTAAAGCAAAAGACCTCTGGAAGAAAACCGACAGAGCAGAAACCTGTCCTTTCAAAGTACTAAGCTGGAACCCAAGATCCAGATTATGCTATTGGAAAAAAAACCCTGCAAGGCAAGGCCCTAGCCTCACACCAATCAATATAGGACCCCCAAGTCCTATAGTAAATGCCAGAAGAGGACCGCTTCCTAGCCCTAATCAGGGTCTAAACAACAGCCTCAGACAAACCTTCCTCTTTCAAGATGAAGGTTTCAGCAGCCAAGCAGTCAAAGCCAGCGTTTGTAAATTGGGGTAAAGTAGATGACCCTGAGATAGCAGGTCCGGCAGCAAGGGAAGCCGGTACTGGTCTACGGCCATCCTTACGACGTCTGCGTACCAAACCCTTCTTGGCCACCTTGGAGCCACCAGAATCGCTGGTGCCCCTTCTAGAACCAGTTTGCAAACTACCTTGCCCAGCATGGAGACAGGTGGAAACAGGTACAGAAAACCCAGGTCCTTCCAAGCCAGTGACAAGGCATCCACTTGCCAGAGACAGAGGATCCTGAGAAAGACACAGAAGTTTGTGATTGTGCCTCGAGGCAAAGAGATCCACCTCCGGAGTCCCCCACTTGCAGCAAAGATCCAGAGAAACCTCAGGGTTGAGAGACCACTCTCCGTGGCGAGTGGATCCCCTGCTCAGGGAATCCGACTCCGTGTTCTCCACTCCCGGAATGTAGACTGCCAAAAGGCAAGGAACATTGCTCTCCGCCCAGTGCAGGATCAGAGAGACTTCTCTGAGGGCACTCCTGCTGCGAGACCCTCCTTGGTGATTTATGTAAGCCACTGCCGTTCGGTTGTCCGAACGAACCTGAACCGGAAGACCCCGTAAATGTGGGGTCAGCCGAGCCAGAACCAGTCGAATGGCTCTGAGCTCCAATACATTGATGGGGGTGTGAGCCTCCTGGGGACCCCACACCCCTCTGAACTGATGACTCACCAGTCTCATCTCCTGTCGGATAGAGGGACAAGGACTGGCCAGAAGAAGACGGATCAGGCCCTGAATCCCCTGCACCTTGGTCTGGGGCAGAAACACTCTGGCCCGAATGGTATCCAGATTCATGCCCAGAAATGAAATCACACGAGACGGGGAGAGAGAAGACTTGGTGCGGTTGATCACACCCACCCGAACCTCTCCAGGGTCGACACCACCTGGTGGGTGTCCAGCTCCGCCTGATGGAGGGAAGAAGCTGAAATAAACAGATCGTCCAGATAAGGCACAAAGCGAATGCCCTGAGATCTGAGCAGAGCCATTATGCCCGCCAAAACCTTGGTGAAGACCCTCGGTGCCGAGGTCAGACCGAAGGGAAGAGCTACAAACTGATAATGTTGATCCTCCACCGCAAACCGGAGGAATCTGATGTGCCTGAAAAATCGGAACATGCAGATACGCATCCTTGACGTCTATGGATGTCATAAAATCCCCTTGGCGAAGGGAATTGATAGCCGAGCGCAGAGTCTCCATGCGAAACTTTTTGGCTCTGAGAAATCTGTTGAGAACCTTGAAATCTAGAATGGGTCTCACCGAACCCTCCTTTTTGGGAACCGTGAGAAGGTTGGAGTAGAAACCCCTGCCTCTCTCCGACAGAGGCACCGGGCATATAAACCCCATGTCCAGAAGGTTTTTTACTGCTAACAGGAGCCCCTGTGCAGCCTGAGGGTCCAAGGGCACCCGAGAACTTAAGAATCTTGGGGGCGGCCAGAACTCGAACTCCAGTTTGTACCCGGAGGAGACCACTTCCAAGATCCAATTGTCTGTGACCTCCCGGGCCCAGACCTGGAAGAAGAGCCGCAGCCGTCCTCCCACCCTTGCGGGTGAGGGCGCCCCTTCATTGCTGAGCCGGTTTAACGGCAGGCTTGGGTTTGGAACCCCAGGCAGCCGCGGGATGTGCCCGACCTCTGCCTCTGTTCCAGGACGAGCCCCTGACACCTGAGAAGGCCAAAGCCCTAGTCGCTCTGGAAGGAGTGAACGAGCCCGCCACCCGAAAGGGGCGGCGCTGTTTCCTCCGCTGAGGTAACTTACCTCCTTTGGCAACAGCATCCAACTTATCTCCAAACAGCCACAAACCCAAGAAGGGAAGAGCTGTGAGCGACTTCTTGGCTCCAACGTCCGCTGTCCACTGGCGGAGACCAGACCAATCTGCGCATAGCCACCAGTAAGGCTGACGTCCTACTACACACGACAATAGAATCTTCCATCGCAGCCATGACAAAATCCATGAACAATTCGCACTTCTTAAGGATAGCGAACTCAGCACCAGCTGGATCAAACTGAGCGTTATTCAGCCAGTCCCTGATAAGAGACCTGGTAGCAAGCGACACCAGGGCAGATGCACTAACAGGCCGCAGGGCCGAGCCCACGTTGGCAAATGCGTGGCACAGCATCTGATCAAGGCACTTATCCTCGCCATCCTTAAGGGAAGTGGCGTCAGGGGTGTTCAGCACAGAAGAGTTGATCAAACCCAAAACAGGCGCGTCGACCTCGGGAGAAGAAGACCAGCGCTTAACCGCTTCCACCGGAAAAGGATATTTCTTATCCCATCCCTGAGGCACACCAGGAAGCCGACTGGGCCTCTCCCATTCTCTAAGGATCAGCGCATCAAAATGACCCTGGGTAGGGAATTCCAGACGGGGCTTGCAGGCCCCAAAAAATTCCCCCTTAAGAGGGGGCGCCGCAGGCGGTTCAAAACCCAACACCTCCAATAAATGTGACAAAACAGTGGCCGTATCTACGGCATCCCCCAGCGCCAGCCCGACATTGATTCCTGATACAATTCCCCCTCCTCTAACAGGGAATAAACTGACAAATCAGCGGACTCCTCGTCAATATCCCACAATGGCTGGGCCAACGACAAATGTCTCTTTTTAACCTGGGCCTTCTTGCCCGCCGTGCTAGCAATAATTTTCTCGATGCTGGCCAACCTAGCCCAAACATGAGAAAGCGACTCCCCACTGGTACCAATGTCACTTGGGGTACGGATAAGGTGAGCAGGGGAAGGCAATGAAGCGGGAGGAGCCGACCCAGAAGGCTGGGTACCAGACTGCCACGTTATGTCTTTTTGTGCGCATGGTATACAGATCAGCACATTCTCCCCCGTAAGGGATACCCCACACATGGCCCGGATTGTCCCAAAGGGATCCCGAGCCCAGTATCCTGCGGAGCCTCCATATGGTGAATTTTTGTGGTCAGTCGCAAGACCGCAGGGAATGACGCATAAGCAACCCGGGATGCCCTTAAAAGTCCGGGTGGGAGGATTTTAAGTGGACAATTTTACACTAGGAACCCCAGGACCAGGAGGGACCCCTTAATATGCACATATACAGGGCAACCTGTAGCACACAAAACAAGCAACATAAGTGCAGAGCTGTGTAAGAATGGCCATAACCTTACATGTAAAAAAAACACAGCAGTTGATCTGCAGCCACACAATATGTAAATATACAGATATATATATATCACATCCCAGCCAGACAGTGCAATTAAGGCACACACACGTTTCAGACCAGTGGGGGCCCCCGCTAAATAGGGGCCCACACACACACACAAGCTAAGGAGGTGGCCATCGGGCCCTTACCACACCGATTGCTATGCGGCCTGCTAAAGAAGATGGCCCCCACGCAGCCTTGTGCCTGAGGAGGGAGAGCAGGGGGAGGGCGGGCCAGCGCAGAATGCGCGTTTGCCGAGGCCACGCCCTCCTCCCAGCAACGGGGACCCCTGGAAAACGAGCACAGCAATCGCGCCAAAGGGGGCGGGGCTACCGCGGCCGGGCCAAGAACCCCCTTCCCGAACGTAGCCTGAGGGGGAGAAGCTCCCCCAGGCTGTAATTAGTCCCTGGTATGCCAGGAAAGGCAGTAAACACTCACACCCACTGTAAAAACACTCAGCACACAGGGACACAAGCTGGGGAAAACGAAATATCGGCCAGGCAGGCCAGGTAACCCCCCCCTCCCGCCCTGGAGGGGAATAAGGGACCCGGAAGGAGGGAATCCTGCCAGGAGCCGGCCATAAGCCTAACGGGACAGGGCATCCCACACCAGGATCACCGCCTACCCCATAGTGAGGTCTCACGGTGGAGCAGTGCTCCTCCTGCACCCTTAGGGTGCTCCTACCTTCACCAGGACCAGCAGCCTAAGCTGGGAGGCTCAATATAGGGCAATTTAGAAGGGTCCTGGCAGTAATAGGGATAATAGAAGGCCGGGCGCGAGCCCGGCTTACCTGTAAGTAAAGAAGTCTTCATCTTCTGTCTTGTCGCCTTCCCTGCAGAGAAGGAATTGGTGGGGGGTCCCAGGTATATATGGACCGGGAGGGGCATTTTTTTTGCATATTCATCTCTGCAGAAGTTCGCCCTCTACTGGAGATTACCCAGATGTCATGAAGACCGAAGTGGAGTGTATGGCACACTTAGAATAGGTAGGATTGTGGGCTTCCTGGGGGGTTTCGGATGCCCCGCTGGGAGGGATCTGATCGGCCCGGGGATCCCCCCTGGGTGTTGGTCCGCTTTAAAGTCATTATTATGAGTTGGCTACAAAAATGTTGGGGTTGTTGAGGTGAAAAGCAGAAGGAGATTTTACTAGACAATGCTGTGCTTGTTCAGATTTATCAGGGGTACATCTATTTTTTGGCCTACATATTCTCAATTCTTGCTTCTGGATAAGCCAGAATGACCCAGTAGGACGTAATTTTATTTTGTGCTACCAACCAGACTAGCTATAGATCATAGATCTCCTGTTAAATTACCCCCCCCCCCCCCCCCCATCTACAGTTCACAGATTCAAAAGCATAACTGATCTGCATAGAAAGACTGCCACAATGAATACGTTGACACCTACATAAAATGTGTATGAAGAAACCACTGCAAATTGAGATCACATACAAGCGTGGCTTTTAGCTACAGGATGCCTTTGATTGAATCCTGAAGTCTGATTTATTTATAGATGTAACAACAAGATACATTCCATAAGTATCCACTATATCAATATCAACACTACCAAACATCCATGCTGATTGTACCACTTCAACCCCCATGAAATAATGGCAAACCACATACAGACATGTGTTACATTCTAGCTCCAGTAGATGTTCAACTATTCAGCAGGGATTTGTTTATTAGTCATTATTGAGGATTTATTGTCGACAGAATAGCATCCTCAGGGACAGATGTTTTGCCTTTTGTGCTGTAAAGAGCGATTTTTTCAACTAACACATTCTTAAAGACAAGCACGTGTTTTAAGAGGGAAAAAAACAGCTGACAGTGAAAAGCAATTAAATGGTCCATGGAAGGTTAGCAACGCTCTAAACTTGCCTCGGTCTTCTCCTGCGAGATTTGTTTTGCACCGGGTCGAGAGGCGTAGGTCACGTTGTAGGCTCTATTTCCATGTCCATGTGTAAAACAGCTTTGTACATTATGAACAAGGTGACAGGTTTGTGTTTCCAACTGTAAGCCTTCAAGTAATCAGATTTAGAAAATACTTTTCTTTCAAAGCAGGAAAATGTGACTTCAAGTATTTGGTTCTTCATTATGCTCCAGTGAGCAGCTGCAATAAGGATCTTCATGAAACATGGTGCGGTATGGAGAGGCCAGAACACTGAAGACCTGATGCCATCTCTGGTGGGGATTTACCCCCTTCTCAGTTGACAATCTCCCACTAATGAGTAGCAAGGCTACATGAAGACATTTATCCCAATGTATCAAAAGTTCAAAGGGCTAGGAGTAGTAATGCTCTAATATGCCATTATTCCAAGAAGGTCTATGTTAAATGAAACCTCTCCAATTATATACACATGTATTGTATAAGTTAAAGATTATTTCCCTGTAAAAGGTTTTATTTACATTTATTTAGAGTGAAGCAAAAGTTACAAGTTTTAAAGAAAGTTCCTAATAATCTTTACGAAGACTCAGTGCATACATTGTGCAAAACATCAGAAGCAGAAACAAACCTGGGAATTTAACTTTCCCTGTTTTTGTTCTATTCCACCAATTCGGGATGTTCCGCCATTTGAAACCCCCCAGGACACCAGTATTCACTGAGGCTGGTTTCACACCAGCAAGGTTGCAGGGTGCTCATGCTTTCAGGAGATCTCCCCGCAATCACCGTGTTCACCAACTTGAGGGCATTAGCATTTGCATTCTCCACTCAATGGAGTGAAATCGCAAGCGCTGTGGCCTCAAGACGCTGCAGGCAAGGTTTTTGCAGAGCATTCTGCAAACACTCAAAGCACGTGTGAAAGCATCCATAGATTACTATGGCCAGCTTTTCACAGGCAAATGCACTCAACCAAAAGAGCAAGCGTTTCACATCCACGCTGGTGTGAAACCAGCCTGACCTTTCTTGGATCCAATGATGCATGGCACACAGCCTGCAGATGCAGGGGATGCGGCCGCTCTCACTCCCCATTGAAAACAATGAGAGCCGTTTGCTGAATGATGTGATCAACTGTATCCTACAAGCAGACCAGATGATAGTGTGAGGTGGTAACAGCTATAAGATGGTCACAATCATAGACAGGAACACATGACAAAGAAAAATTGCTCTACCTTTGGACAAATTGTTTAGGCCCAGCAACACACCCACTCATCGCAATGGAGAGGGTGATGCTGAGAGGGTGTTCATTATTTTTGACTGGATATCCCCTATAATGTTTATAGGTCTGTAAAGTTTACCCTACCTCATAGTCATAAAATTCATGCATGAAATCTTATTGAAGTCTCCTCTGATGCAGTGAAGCATAAAATATTATGTTAAAGCTTCCTCACGAAGTTCCTGTTACCTCCTGTTATCACTGGACAATCTGAACAATTCATAGACGGGGTCTTCTTCCTACCCTTGGGGCAAGGCTCTAATAATGCGTATGGTCTTGGCTATCACAATATCTCCCATAGACTAGAAAGAAAGTTCTTTTGATCCTTTTGCTTTTTTATGTCACTTCTGAACACGAACAATGCATATAAATTTAAGTCCCAAAACAAAGTGGGCAATAACCAAAATGGACCAATCACCCGGATCGTCATTATCCTGGTGATTGGTCCTTGTCCCTGGGGTATACCAATTTTGGATACCCCTCTTTGTGGAACCCCCCAGATCACCCACTCAACTCGCCTCTCATCCAATGAGCACTTTATGCCATACTAAAAACACAACATAAACCATTGTTTTGGACAGGGTGGCGACAGCTGCATCCCTGTGTGCTCCCTCCTGGCGTATCCAAATGGCTGGTCGTGGTAGCTACAGGTATGCGGCAAGAGTATGGCAGAATAGGGTTTGTGGGCAACCTGGCGTGGCTCATGCAGTGGCACCCAGTTGACCAGCCCTGCTCGCTGGTCAATTATGGTCTCAAATAATAATAAACTCAAGTTTAAGTTTACCTTCATAAATTAATCTCTCTGTCCAGACACACACCAACTTCCTCCCACCTTTGGAAAGTGTAAAGGGCGTGTCATCACGCAGCTTTTGAGTCATAAGCAAGCTCAGCATGCAGAATGCCCCCAATCACCGCATAATAGTCACCGTGCAGAATCCCTCCCCAAATCATTCCATGTTAGACAGTGTGCAGAATATCCCCCCCAATCACCCTATAGCACGCAGTGTGCCGAATATCCTCCCAATTACACCATAACCGGCAGTGCGCAGAATAACCCCCAATAACACTAACATGTAGGGTGTAGAATAACCCCCGATGACACCATAACAGGCAGTGTGCAGAATACCCCCCTCCAAATCACCCCATGACACTCAGTGTGCAGAATATTCCCCCAATCACCCCATAACAGGCAGTGTGCAGAACTCCCAGCACCATGTAACAGGCAGTGTTCAGAATAGCTCCCCAATCACCGGTACCCTGCCCTTTCCCTGCCCCCTTCCATTCCTACATTTTCTTGCATCCCAGTGGCTGGTGGTTGCCCGTTCAGTGGTAGGGGAGCACTGGTTATGCAAGTTTTTGTGTGTGTGTGCGCGTGCGTGTGCTCACACCATAAGACACACTAACATTCCCCCACACACGCACACTTTTGGTGCGTCTTATTGAGCGAAAAATGCGAACCATGCATATTTGATCCTGCAGCATAAAATGAATTAGGATTAACTGAACACATTTCAGCAACAAACAGCAGCATCAAGAACACATTTACAGATTCTATAGATGTGGGCTATTGCAGCAAAGATGTTCTACAGATCAGTGGATAGCCATTCACAAAACTAAATAAAATGGAAAGCAAAATGTAAGAAAGGGGAACAATATTGGAGGGGTGTATTGTAATCCTTCCAATTTTGCAGCATAGACAGAAACCTGATGACCTGTCACTTCCATTTTCCCATTATAGTAAGGACACAGCTCAATAGCTTTTCCCAATACCGTCTACTCACTTTCACAATATCCCACAAATAATGAAACAAGCAGAGACGAGAGATGGTTTTACACATAGTCACTTCCAGCTAGCGGATCTGTTCCGCCAAATCCAACAAACATTCCAGCCTAGATCTTATTTCCTGCTGACATTTTGGAGACATCATTAGCGCTTTCCGGTTGATAAAAGGAATGTGATAGAATAGGTCTGCTGGCTCAATGTAAAAGTTTACTTTCTAGTCCATAATAAAGCAGCTGTGTCAGGTGGAATACAAGGGTTTAGTGATCAGTCACAGAAAGGTCAGAACCGAAAAATAGATATTTCTAAATAAACTGGAAGCAAATAGCAATCTTCTGAAAGATCTCCACAAAAAGGTGGAAGATGCATCTGCCCTTTTATTGCACACAGGTCTCTCTTTACAGTATGAAAGGAATTATAGAAGCCATTAATGACAGATGTTACACCACTTACCTTTGGGGGGGGGGGGGGGGGTGAGGCAAACAAAGACCCAGATTGGGTCCGGCAATTATTTTTACATTGACTAATGCAGTCCTTTAATATTTGTTGTAAGGTATTAAAGACAATTTTCAGCATAAAAAAATACAATTCTGTGAAATACTCACCTGTAGAATTGGTATTATAAGTATACAGTACGTCCTGCTCCAGATAGATTACTTACACTTGGGTTATCCTCCGCCAGATGGCGCTGCACTGCAGAGACATGCAAAACAGGCTCCTCCCGGCCCCTCAAATACCCGGGGACCTCCCACAAATCCCCAGCATTGAAAAGCAGTGAACAAGAAGCCGGTAGAATTTAACCACCCAAAAACTGGAAACTTACAACAATGATAACAATCACCATACAGGGGATCCAGAATAATGCAAAAACCAGGGTGGGGTGGAGCAGGACGTACTGTATACTTATAATACCAATTCTACAGGTGAGTATTTCACAGAATTGTATTATTCTTAGTATACAGTACGTCCTGCTCCAGATAGATTACTTACACTTGGGACATCCAATAGCAGTGTCCATAAAGTAGGGTGGGATCCCCAATAAAAAAGGTAACAACAGACAGTTTAAACCACTGCCGCCTGCAAAACCTTGCGGCCAAAAACAGCTGAGGCCTTAACACCAACCTTGTAAAACTTTGAAAAGGTATCACAGAAGACCAAGTAGCGGCCTTGCAAACTTGGTCAACAGAAGCCTGGTGCTGGAAGGCCCAATGCCCAAAAATCCGGCGGCCTGAAAGCAGTCTTAACCAAGGAATGCTGACTCCAACCCATGCTGTAAAAACTCCAGAACCCTGGGAACTGAGAACACCCGACAGGGAAGAGACCTAGACTCACACCCGTAAATGTAGGTACGCCATACACTATAATGGATGGAAGAAGAAGTCTTCTTCCTAGCCTTCACCATGGTCTCAACCACCAAGGCAGATAAGCCTTTCTTCATCAAGATGGAGGTTTCAGCAGCCAGGCCGTCAAAGCCAGAGTTTGTAATAGGGATGGCGTAAGGGGCCCTGAGTGAGCAGATCTGGCACTCCAGGCAGAAGGTACTGATCTACTGCCATCTGCACCACGTCTGTGAGCCACACTCTTCTTGGCCACCTGGGGGCCACCAAAATCACTTGCACCCCTTCCAGAGCAATCTTGCGCAGAACCCTGCCTAGCAGGGGGAATGGAGGAAAGACATACAGAAACTGAATGCCCTGCCATGACATTACTAAGGCATCCGTGGAGCTTGTGACGGAACGCAAACAGATCCACATCTGGTTGGCCCCAACGGTGATACAGAGATTGGGACACCCTGTTACAGAGGGACCCCCCCCCCAGAATGGATACCGCTGATATGTAGGGAACATTGGCCTCCACCCAGATCAGGATCAGAGACACTTCCTGGAGGGCCCTCTTGCTCCGGGTCCCTCCCTGATTGATGTAGGCAACTGCCATCAGATTGACCGAGCGCCCCTAAACAGGCATGCCCTGAAGATGAGTAGTCAAGCGAGCCAGAACTAACCTGATCGCTCACAGCTTCAAGACATTGATAGGTGTATGGGCCTCCTAAGGGCCCCACCTCCCCTGGAACCGCAGGAACTTCCAGAAACCCCCCCCCCCCCCAACCTCATAGACTGGCATCCGTGGTGACAGTCTCCCAGGAAGGGGCAAGAAAGGTTCTGCCCCCCAACAGGTTCCTTGAGTCCATCCACTACAAGAGGGACCTCCTTACCGGGGGGGGGGGGGGGGGAGGCACACAGACCCTGTCCAGGGATGCTGGGTCCTTGTCTGATACAGACAATAGGAGAAGTTGCAGAAGCGCCAAGTGGGACTGAGCACAAGGGGCCGCTTCGAAGCACGCCACCATCAGGCCCACCAGCTGCATCCCCTGCCTGGTGGAGGGACGGGGCAGCTAGGAGGGACTGAGCTTGTGCAAGCAGATTGTCCACCTTCTGCTAAGGAAGGAATATCCTTGCCTGAACTGTATCCATATTCATTCCTAGGAATGGAGTTACCAAGGAAGGGGACAGTGAGGACTTGGGGTGGCTGACCACCCATACAGACGACTCCAGAATGGACACCACCAGCTGAGTATCCAACTTTGCCTGATGTAGAGACTGGGAAGTGATGAGGACGTCCAGGTTGTCAACACGCGGACGCCCCTTGGCCTCATCAGAGACATCACTCCCGCCAGCACCTTGGTGAGCACTAATGGCCGAGCGCAGAGTTTCCATGCGGAAAATGCCTGAAGATCTGTAAATCCAGAATGGGCCTGACTGACCCATCTTTTTTGGGAACTGTGAAAAGGTTGGGGTAGAGTCCCTTGCCTCTGTCTGTTAAGGGAAATCTACAAATGACCCCCAGACCCAGCAGGCCTTACACGGCCTGCGCCAACACCTGAGCAGAGGCAGGGACCAGGACTACCCGGGACCTGATAATCTTGGGAGAGGCCGCACAGCAAACTATCTTGTAGCCAGAGGACACTACCTCCTGAATCCACCGGTCTGAGGCGTGATGCCTCCAGACTTGAGCAAGGTGCCGCAGCCGTCCCCTCACCCTGACGGGCGAGGGCGCCCCATCATGCTTGAAGGGACTTGGGAGAGGATTTGGGCTTAGCCCCCCCGGAGGAAACAGGGTGTTGTCTTCTGCTACTGGGGCAGGAATCTGCGCGAGCCCCCGTGAAGGACACCCCTGGTTCCTGTTTAACACCATGGTAGGGGGTAGAAGGGGGGCCCTGGCGCCGAAGGGGCCGAGACAGCCGTCTGCGCTGGGGTGACGTAGCTCTCTTACCAAAACAGGTCTAGGCGGGCCCCAAACAGGCGTAGCCCCTTAAAAGGAAGCCCAGTAAGGGCCTTCTTCGCAGCATTATCAGCACCTCACTGTCGCAGTCAGACCAAGCGACGTATTGCTACCACGAGGGCAGAAGTTATTGCACACATTCTGATGGTGTCATCCAATGCTACTAGGACATAATTTACAAACACATCACAACTGGAGAGTGCATTAAACACCTCACAAGGGAGATCATCAGGGGCACTATCAAGCATATTTCTGATGAGGGTTCTAGTGGCCACAGCAGTAATGGCAGAGGCACAGACCGGGCACAGCGCCGTCCCCGCACATGCAAAGGCGTGGGAGGCCAGCTGGTCAATGCGCCGGTCCTCAGCATCCAGCAGGGTAGTAGAATCAGCGGAATGCATGACAGGGGTGTTAGATAGCCCGATGATCGGGACATCCACCTCGGGGGGGGGGGATGACCAACATTTAACCACCTCAGGGGGAAAAGGATACTTCCTATCCCAATCCCTTGGAACCCCGGGAAGTTTACTGGGGCACTCCCATTCCTTGAGCACAAGGGTATGGAAATGTGCCTGCTCTAGAAATTCCAAACGTGATGTTGCTGTATGGAAACGCTCCCCTCTCTGCCTGGGAGCAGAGAGATAGACAGAACTTCAAAGATCTGGGTCAATAATCTGTCAGTGTCATCCAGGGCCCAGGGGTCAGAGCCAGAATCGTCATGACCCCTTGGTCTCTCATCAGATGAGCCCGAGTCAGAAAAGAGCTCCCCTTCATCAGAAGGGGTATAGCCACACAGATTCATAAACTCCCGAGATCCCACAGGGAAAACAGTAACATAAGGCGTCAAGTGCCGCTTCTTACCAGGGCCCTTACGCGCTAAAGACCTCGCAATAATCTGTTCAGCAGTAGGCAGTCTAGAAGACACATCAGGCTGAGAATCCCCACAAGTATGCAATTCAACAGGAGAGAGATTTATGCTGGGGGGAGTAATGAAACGAGATGCAGCCACTGGCAGGCCAGATTGCAAAGCCAGCGCTTGCTCAGCACAGGGTACACAGACCCATGCCTTGTCGGCGTCAGCATGGGGTTGTCCACACGCCATACACAGCCGGTCTTGTCCCAAGGGGACCCCGGTCACATTATCCTGAGATGCCTCCATATGGTGATTATTAGGCACAGTATGCCAGTAGGGATTGACGCTATAAAGCAACCCTGGATGCCCCAATGACCCGCTAGGGAAGTGGGAGTAATTTTACAAGGCCCGACTATCAATTACACCGGGCCGGGAGAAGCCAATGGATTCACCCGTTTGAAAGACACAATGAGAAGAAGGGTGTCAGAACCGAACACACTACAATGAGTACAAAGCCGCCCGCGAGGGCACTTTCGAACCACGGTAAGCAAGAACGTCACACGCGTGCGCGACCTGACAAAATGGCGCCGAGTACCTCAAAGGGCGGGCCAGAGCGCGCCGTGATGCGGGGCGCGCCAGGCCCCACCCCCCTGAAGAGCGCGAAGTCCAACCGACAAGCAGCCAATGGGGACGCAGAAGCGTCTGAGGTAACGCCGCCGCGGAACATCCAAATGAAGGAAAAGGCGTGCGCGCGGCGGCGGCATTTGCAAGAGTAAAAAGACAAGTCAGCGCGGCAGCTGACACCACATATACTAGTCCAAAAAGACATTACAAAAGGTCCATATGCACGTAATCACGATACACTGGCACCCACACCCCCCCCCTTTCTTTTCCCCCCGAAGGCTACTGGGAGAATGAGGGAGGATGGCGGCCCTTTGTACAGGGCCCACCACTACCGAGGCATGGGACAATAATGCGGGAGGGGCATCCCATAAAGGCTCACCATCAGCATATACTGCCTACCCTTTGCAGGGGGACTGCGGTGGAGCGTCGCTCCATAAGCGCACATGGTGCCGCCTACCTTCACCCGAACAGCGCAGCCCAGGCTGGGAGGCTCATCACACGGACGGGTGGGAATAGTCCAACAGGACCGCAGGCTTTAATAGCCCCGCTCACCTGCGAGAGAGTGATAATTTCATGTCTTCGCAGTAAGCACTGCAGAGAAATCTGGGGATTTGTGGGAGGTCCCCGGGTATTTGAGGGGCCGGAAGGAGCCTGTTTTACATGTCTCTGCAGTGCAGCGCCATCTGGCAGAGGATAACCCAAGTGTAAGTAATCTATCTGGAGCAGGACGTACTGTATATTAAGAATAACCCTATACTCACCATGTGTCCCACTCAAACGGTCACTGATAGTTGGATCCACATCCCGTGCTGCAAGCCCGATCCTAACCTTCCCCCATAGTCACTGTGAGCTGGCAAACCCCCCTCTATTTACTGCAATGAAAAGGGGCACGTGAAGGCCTAACACCTAACCTGGATCCAGACAGGGCTGGCCTAAGGTGCAATGTCGCCCTGTGCAGAAGTTCAGGATGGAGCCCCCCCAAAACATACTGTACATTCACATTTAGGGAACTCGGAAAAGGGACAGAGAGATGGATGGTGCAAGTAAGATGCATAGGGGAAAAAAAAAAAAAGTAAAAAGTAGAAAAGAGACATAGAAAGATGAGGAAATATGGTAACAAGGGAGAGAAGATGGGAAAAAGAGTGTGAGACTTAAAGCAGCTGAAACAAGAGGCAGAATGTGAAAAATGTCAAAGAGATGTAAAGGAAAGGTTTAAAGTGGAAGGAGTGAATATGGAAAAAGAGAGGTGAATAAGAAAAATAAAAATAAAGACAAGGTGAAGAAGAGGAGGTAAAGAGAATAGATGGAAGCAATATAAAGAGATGGTGTGAACGAATGATGAGATAAAGGGGTAAAAGAAGGAGAAGAGGGAATATGAAAAAGAGAAGCTGGAAGATGACAAGAGAAAGATGAAGATGTAAAAGGAGGAGGGCTGAAAAAGAAAAGAAGTGGGGGTAGAAAAGAGAGATGAAGAAATATGGTAACAAGGGAGAGAGGAAACAATTAGAAAAAAAAGTTGAGATGTTGACACAAGAGATGAGAGAGAGAGAAAGAGAGGGAGAAAGAGAGAGAAAGAGAAAGAGGAAAGAAAGAAAGAGGAAAGAAAGAAAGAAAGAGAGAAAGAAAGAGAGAAAGAAAGAAAGAAAGAAAGAAAGAAAGAAAGAAAGAAAGAGAAAGAAAGAAAAAGAAAGAAAGAAAGAAAAAGAAAGAAAGAAAGAGAAAGAAAGAAAGAGAAAGAAAGAAAGAAAGAAAGAAAAAGAAAGAAAGAAAAAGAAAGAAAAAGAAAGAAAGAAAGAAAAAGAAAGAAAGAAAGAGAAAGAAAGAAAGAAAGAGAAAGAAAGAAAGAAAGAAAAAGAAAGAAAGAAAAAGAAAGAAAAAAAAGAGAGCGAGAGAAAGAGAAAAGGGAGGAGATGAAGGGACGTGGAAATGAGATGAGAAAGACGCCCTGTACTGCCGCACAGCTCGCACACCCCAAAGGCCGGCCATGGATCCAGCTATCAGGTAAGATTTGCAGCCCTGGACCACCAGGGACAATCTGTGTGGAAGGGACACATGGGGAGTTTTTTTTTAGGCTGAAAATTCTTTTTAAGTGTAGTTCTTAATTACCGCTAAGCGTCACTAAAATTTCTTAAACCAACTCATTACAAAGTCAAACAGCATCTATGCCGATAACAGGGCAAGCAATAAAGGGTAAGTCTATAAACAATTAGGCTTTTAGAGGCCATAAAGTACATCAGAAATTTCAAAAGCAGAGGATTGCATTTCATCTGTTTTATAGATCAGTCTAAATATACAATGAAAATGCTTTATCTTCAGGTTTATTTGGTCTGCTAAATGCAAGTTAAATAAGCTGAAATAACTTCCCAAAGGAGCAGAACTTTCCCAACGCTGCTCCCTCACGACAGATCTGACTGAAACCCTCCAGGAACCACATTTCCACGGAACGCATTAAAGCATTTCCACTGGAATAAGACGGGGGCATCCAGAATGCTGGGAAATCTCAATATCCCCTATACGCTTACCATAGCCTCGATCCTCGCCAGGAATACAGCGCCGCGATTGGCAGTCGGTGGCGGGGCAGTTGGCGGGGCATTCCGGCAGCTGGAACAACACTACCCATGTGCACACCGGGCGGCCAGTCGCGACAATGAATTCCTGGCGTGGATCGAGGCTAAGGTAAAGATATTGGGTTTTGGGGGGGGGTTAGGTGTCGGGGCTCCAACATTCTGAATGCCCCCGAAAGCCTGTCTTATTGAGGGGGAACCAACACCCGCACAAGTGTTGTGCACTTTTAGACGATAATGGATCATTGTAACAGAAAATGGAAATAGACTGCAAATAGAACTATATGAATACCTTGAATTCAAACTTAAAGTGGACCAACACCCTGATCTTATAGATCCAATCCCCCCCCCCCCCCCCCCCCCCCGAGGGCTTCCAACATCGGGAAACCCCCCAGGACGTCCCATTCACCTTACCGGCATCCCGATCCAATGGCGCATGCGCGGGCCACATCTTGTGCTTTTCCCTAGCAGGGAATGGGGCCGCCAGCGTGCTCGGAGCCGCTGAGGTTAGACGCGACTTTGACGCACATACCTCTGCGGCTCTGAGCGCACTGATTGGTCGAGCACCCGCGCATGCGCCGTAGGAGTGGGTGAGGTGTGTTTTATTAGGAGATCTGGGGGGGTTTCACGCAGCGTGGCACCCCCGATCGGGGTGCCATGGGGAAGCGGACCAATACCCAGGATAGTCAAAATCCTGGGTGTTGGTCCACTTTAAAGAGGACAAAAACCCACCCTGGAGTCTGAGACTCCAGGGCAGGCATACTCACTCCCCCCAGGGCACCCTGATTGGGAGAGCCCCACTGTGTGAAAACCCCCAGGTCACCCGAAAACTCACCTTCGTTCCCTGTCCAACGGTGCATGCACGAGCCGAGCAGCGGGCGCATCCCTGCTATCCCTTTAGCAGGACGCATGGCCAGCATGGGCACGCTCCCTGTTAGGTGGGATCGTAGGACCGGGAAGAGGCGAGTTTGTTTCACACAGCAGGGTACCCCCAATCGGAGTGCCCCAGGGGAAGGGACAAAAACCCAGGATAGTCGTACGTTTGTTTGCTCGCTCAATGAACAGTCAATTTATCTGTTCATGGAAATAGGCCATTATACTCTCCTGGTTACAGAATACTGCAACGCATATGTGGCAACCGGCAAAGCTATCTGCTCTGTAGCCGCATGACCACCTGGGATACCTGAATGTCTGCTGCCAGGCGAGCACACAGAGCGGAGGCTTGCTTTGCTGCAGATCACAACTATACTCATTCCGGAAGAAAGCGAGAATAAAAAGACACATTGCAGGGTATCCTAAATAGAGATGCCCCCTAGGACAGGGGTACTCCGGGGGGGGGGGGGGCTGTGGTGGATAGTTAGAAATCAGCACACTGCTTTAGATTCTCCAGGCAAAACAAAAAAAGGCTGCTTCCCCCGCACCCCAAAAATCCTATTGGGCGGTAAAAACAGGAGCTTTTTTTTGTTGGCCCCACAGAACCTACAGGCAAAGCTGGGATGGGTGGATTGGATGAGCAAAACTGGAAGGACAGAAATGAATGGGGCAGAAATCTGGCACAGAGGTCCGCATTTGGACCCAGGTCCACCAGTTGAGTATTGCTGTCCTAGAGATTAGGAAAATAGGTCTAAAAAGACTTTTAGGCAAAAAGTGATGTCTCGGGAGCTTACAGATGAGTTTTGCAGAATGTCACTGCTGCTGCCTTTTACAGAGAGCATGGCCATTTGTTGCAGTGAATGGAGCAGCACACGCCGGACAATGGTGAGGTTACCACCCAGGCCAGCTGTGATGCTCACAACTGCTACCAAGTCAACCTATTAAGATTGGTCTTTCCAAAAGCCTCCACTCGAAAAAAAAATAATACAATAACTAAAATTGTCATTTCAGCCTTTACCACCTAGCATTCCGGAGACATAACATGACTAATGGCCCATTTCCATGTACAGATATATTGCCCATTCATTGAGCCATTGTATGATTTGTGTTCAGGCGCAGGCAATTTATTGGATAAATATTCATTAGATTCATTCGTAATTGTCCTATTGCAGGCAAAGCCAATTGTTAGCCCATTGTGTCGCGCTACGTTTGGCAGTTTCCTAAACAGTTTTTCGTTTTTAAATTGAAGAAGAAATGGCCGAGATATTAAGGTTTACAGTTTTACCTCATGATTTCTGAAGCATGTGATCAAAGCCCTTAGAGCCGTGATGCTGCATAATATTATTATCCTTAGGGGCACTGTGGCAGGGGGGGGGGTCACTGTACAAGCTGATGGACTGGATACATGTACAGAGGCAAGGACAAAAAAAAACCTATAGGTTTCCTGCACACACTTGATTTTTTACTTTTGGGTGGACAGTGTCTTCAAGGCGGACCAAACGACCTGTGGGTCGCGGGGCTTTTCGCTGTCTCCAGCAAAATTACAGTTTGGGGGGGGGGGGGGGGGACATAACCTCCTACAATGTCAGTAATCCTTATTTTTACATCGTTCCACCATCCAGCACTGTGATTGGCCACCCAGCGCTTATGTAGGCAGGAAATTAGGGAAACACCACTGCCCATGTGGGCACCAAGCGCCCAATCGTGGCGTGGGATTCACGTTGGTGGACCGATGTAAAGGATTACAGACGTCTAGGAGGTTGTCATTTTGTCAGCAGTGACCAAGACTCGTGACCAGCAGAGTGTTTGTCTGCGTTCAGATTAAATTCAAGGTATTTGGAAAGTCCTACTTGCAGTCAATATCTGTTTCCACATGTTGACGATAAAGCGCTGAACAAGAATTTTTATGTCAGCCAAACTATACTATGCCCAGCCACATTTGTGTCGATTGTGGCATTTCCACAAATCAATAATTGTCTTGATGCATTCGCTTAGTGATTATTCATACGCATATCTTTCTGTGGAAATGGGCCCTAGGTGGGTTCAAGCTTTCCAATTACCCTAATTTATGCTGCTGCTATACACCCCCCCCCCCCCCAGCAAGACACCAGCCCCGGCAACAAACACGCACATTTGCACATCTAACAGTCCACTGATGCCTGTGTGGTTATACACTTTTAATAGCGTATAAAGAAAACAATAAAATATAGCGACTACACTTAATTAGCACAAAGTAAAACCATCCAAACACAATGCTGAGCATATGCACACAGACTGCGTCATCAGCAAACAAGGCTGGCAGGTAATAAACAGGACCGTTTCCCCTTAACCAAGTTCAGTAGCAGCCATGGGGGGAAGCACAGTATTATCTTATGGACATATGTACACACCATTTACATGTGATCACTGGATGATAATTGCCACCATCAGCACTGCAATAACCAAGAAAATGTGGCATCTTCACAGCCCTATCAATACTGCTGGAGAAGGGCCCTGAGTGATTACAGTTTGAATAGACTGTTCAGTTTGAACTCTAATGCAACGTTTTAGCAAACATGTACAAAGATTAGAAAACTCAGATTTACAGTACAGCTGTTTTCAGCAGAAACATCAGAAATATTAAAGCGGACTATAGTTCTGCATTACTCGTTTGTATCACCACAGTGAAAATATGAAACAGGGCACCTGAATGCTTTCCGCTTCCGAGCCCCTTCTGTGGCTGCCGCAGTACGGCCAATCAGACTCACGGCCAGCACCGATAGGCTGCACGCGGTCATGTGGAAGTGTCACCACAAGCAACCCATCAGCATGGCCAGTGGGCGAGCCCATCAGCACCGACTACAAGTCTTTATAGGCTGCTCGTGGTCATGTGGAAGTGTCACTACAAGCAACCCATCAGCATGGCCAGTGGGCGAGCCCATCAGCACTGACTACAAGTCTTTATAGGCTGCTCATGGTCATGTGGAAGTGTCACTACAAGCAACCCATCAGCACTGACTACAAGTCTTTATAGGCTGCTCATGGTCATGTGGAAGTGTCACTACAAGCAACCCATCAGCACTGACTACAAGTCTTTATAGGCTGCTCATGGTCATGTGGAAGTGTCACTACAAGCAACCCATCAGCACTGACTACAAGTCTTTATAGGCTGCTCGTGGTCATGTGGAAGTGTCACTACAAGCAACCCATCAGCACGGCCAGTGGGCGAGCCCATCAGCACTGACTACAAGTCTTTATAGGCTGCTCATGGTCATGTGGAAGTGTCACTACAAGCAACCCATCAGCACTGACTACAAGTCTTTATAGGCTGCTCGTGGTCATGTGGAAGTGTCACTACAAGCAACCCATCAGCATGGCCAGTGGGCGAGCCCATTAGCACCAACTACAAGTCTTGATAGGCTGCACGCGGTCACGTGGAAGTGTCACCACAAGCAACCCATCAGCATGGCCAGTGGGCGAGCCCATCAGCACCGACTACAAGTCTTTATAGGCTGCTCGTGGTCATGTGGAAGTGTCACTACAAGTAACCCATCAGCACGGCCAGTGGGCGAGCCCATTAGCACCGACTACAAGTCTTTATAGGCTGCTCGTGGTCATGTGGAAGTGTCACTACAAGTAACCCATCAGCACGGCCAGTGGGCGAGCCCATTAGCACCGACTACAAGTCTTTATAGGCTGCTCGTGGTCATGTGGAAGTGTCACTACAAGTAACCCATCAGCATGGCCAGTGGGCGAGCCCATCAGCACTGACTACAAGTCTTTATAGGCTGCTCGTGGTCATGTGGAAATGTCACTACAAGTAACCCATCAGCACGGCCAGTGGGCGAGCCCATCAGCACTGACTACAAGTCTTCATAGGCTGCACGCGGTCATGTGGAAGTGTCACTACAAGTAACCCATCAGCACGGCCAGTGGGCGAGCCCATCAGCACTGACTACAAGTCTTTATAGCCTGCACGCGGTCATGTGGAAGTGTCACCACAAGCAACCTATCAGCACATTAGGTTTTAAGAAACTGAACTGTGCTGTTGAAAATAGGTCATAAGTGGGCAATGGGCATCACTGCAAATACGCAACATGGAAACTGCTCCACTGATGTGAGGTACAGCTACAAGGAGCAGGCCAACATGCTACAGTGGAGCAACTCAGCACCAAAATGTACCAGGAGGCTAAAAGACGTGTGTCTAACTGTTCAGCAAACATGGGGCTCAGAAGCAGACAAGATGCTCATTGCACCTCTGTGCCTGAAGTTCCTTCATGGCAGAATCAGAATTGATTGACAAAGGGTTGCCTTCTCCGAGAAGTCAAGAGAAATTCAGTATACGACTAAGCGTATCTCTATATGGTCTAAGACATGCTCTTATAGCTTTCCACTAACACCCCTCTTCAGCCTATACAATCAGTGAGCAGAGAGATCAAGAACCTTTTTTTTATAGGCTGTATAAGTCATATACATATCGAGTAGAACATACAAAGCTTTCCAGTGACACTCCTCTTCTACACAGGCTTTATTTTGTAATCTGTAATTACAGCCTACAAAAAAAAAAAGGCACCGTGTTGACTGCTTCTAACTATAGAAGAGGGGTGTCACTGGGAAGCTTTGTATGTTATACCCGATATATGAATGACTTATACAACCTATAAAATAAAGGCTCTGTATCTCTGTGCTCGCCAATTTTTTATGCAGAAGAGGGGTGTTGCTTGTAAGCTCTAAGAAAATGATGTCAGACTATATAGAGATGTATATAGAGACGTACACTGTATAAGTCTCTGTCTATATAGCCAGACTCAAACAAGTATTTAGAGCTTTCCAGCGACACCTTCTTCTGCAGATACAGACTGCTTACAACGTGCCCCATGCTGGTCATCAGAGGCAGCATCTTATTTTCAACAGCACTTTGCAGAAGAGAGCAAGTTAGTGTTTGAATTCACAGTCTGCCATAGAGATACATGCAGAGCGGATGACTCTCCGCACAAGGAGGAGAGTTGCCTTGGCATTTTAGAAAATATAAAGCAGGCAGAGTCTTCACCAGCACTTTGCGTAACCTGAGAAACTAACTTGTTCTCTTCTGCAGACTCAATTTTCAGGGTACTGTGTTTGAATTCACAGTCTGCCATAGAGATACAAGCAGAGCAGATGACTCTCAGCACAAGGAGGAGAGTTGCCTTGGCTTGTTAGAAAATATAAAGCAGGCTGAAAGAAAGATGCCTCCCTGACAGCCAGCATAGGGAGAAGAGAAGGAAGCAGCTAAATGAAAGTGGACCAAAACCCAGCAAGTTTGACCCGGGAATCTATAAGATTCCCGGGTCGAACTATTCCCTCCCCCCTGGGCATCCAAAATTGGGATACCCCGCTGTGTGAATACCCCCCAGATCACCCCGTTCAATTAACTTGCTTCTCCGTCCAACGGCGCATGTGCGAGCAGCATCCCCGCTATCCCTCTAGCAGGGATGGCTGGCGCGGGCAGGCTCCCTGTTAGAGGGGAGCGGGGGATGTGGCTGCCAGGGTGCTCAGAGCCGCTGGCCTTAGACGCTGGCTTACATGGTGTAACGTCAGTGGCTCCGTGTGCGCTGATTGGACGAACGACTGCGCGTGTGCCGTAGGGCAGGAAGAGGCGAGTTGCACTCGGCAATCTGGGGGGTTTCACAAAGCGGGGCAGCCCCAATCAGGGTTCCCCGGTGGAATGGACCAAAACCCAGGACAGTCAAAATCCTGTGTTTTAGTCCACTTTAACCCTTTGCCTGAATGTCCCTTTAAAACCACATTTACCTCTATGTTCATTTGATTCCCGCAAATTGTGTACTCCTTGACTGCAAATACTCCTACTGATGGGAGTAGTATTTCTAATCTTTGGGAAAAAGTCTAGTGTCACCTCTGATGCCAGTACATCTAGCTATTGTCCATGCTGCACATGGTGGTCCTAATAATGTGACTCGACTGTGTATATATTCACATACATACATACATACATACATACCTATTTACATTTTAAAAACAACCCAATGAGTACCTACAATCCAGATTATTATTACACCATAAACAAATGGCAAAGGTGTTGGCCAATTGAACACAGACGGGGCGCTATAGATTTGTCTAGACTTCCGGTTTTATGACTGCAGAAAGAAAGAAAACTATTTTCTATATTGATGTGGGTGTATAAATGAGTAACATACCATTTGTGTACGAGTGTTTCGGGACACACCCACTGATTTGCACATTTTAAGCTGCAGACCTAAGGTTTCTTTTTCATCTTTTCTAAGCAGCACATACCTCGGTAATAAACGCCTCTGAACAGACGACAAAGACGAGCTCTTGTAAGGGCCTGGCCACAGGCATTTGCAACGCTTGACAACTCTCAGAGTGCACAGCGAGGTGAGCAGGGTTACAAAGCACATTCCAGCAGCAGGTATGTCAGCGCATGGCCCCAGCACAACAGCCCATTCCGTGTAACCACAACATAAAGACACCCGTTTGTTTTATCGTGTTGGCTCACATACATGGGAATGCAGAAAACACCGCAATGAAAAAGTTGACATAGATGAAACATACACAAGGCACCAATAGAACCCACTTCCCTGATAACTTTAACTCATCAGCCAGGGCATCCAAGCAGTAAAGAAGGACCAAAACCCATGTCCCATCGGCCCAGAAAACTATAAGAATCCAAGGCCACTGGATTCCCCCCCCCCCCCCAGGGCATCCAGAATCGGGATTCCCCGCGGTATAAAACCCTCCAGGTCACCCAGAAACTCACCTTCTTTCCTGGTCCAAAGGCGCATGTGCTATCTGTGGCCGCATCCCTGCTATCCTTTTAGCAGGGCGCGTGCCCACACCAGGCATTTTTTAATGAATGGCACGCTCCCTGTTACAGGGTAGCAGGGAATGCGGCTGACAGCGCACTCTGATCTGCTCACCTTAGATGAGCTATTAGACAAAGGGGTGGGAGCGGGCTGAGCGTGCTGATTGGATGAGAGGGCTGCGCATGCACCGTAAGACCGGGGAAGGGTGAGTGAGATCGGGTGACCTGGGGGGTTTCACACAGCGTGGCAAGCAAGAATATTATTTTTTCCTTGTTACGCACCCCCTGTCCTGCCTAAGCGCCAGGGTAGTGCGGCAGAGTGGGGTCCTTTTTAACTAAAGTTCCGCTTTAAATGTTGATAATATTTCTGTAGAGAAAGTGTACTATAAAAGACGATCTTTGTAGGTTCAATAGTGTGGGGCTGGAATGGCAATAAAGTGACAGTGATCAATTCAGATGCACTGAGCTCTGTAATAAGCGCAGAGGAAAGGTAGCAGAAAGCCAATGAGGCAAAGCGCAATAGCAATCTACAGACATATACGTGGGCCATGCTGCCAATGAGGATCACTCAGCTTGAGAGCATTACAGCAGAAACAAGACCTGCTAGATGGGACTGTCACATGGATTACACATTCTGTTATCTGTAGACAAAGAAGAGGCATAGTATAATGCAAGCTTAAAAGTAACCCTATAGTATGAAATAAGCTTTAAAGTAACAACTGGCACATAAATCAGACAAGGTTTTGTCTTCCTTGGGTATCATCTGGATTATTTGCTGCAGGCCAAGTGTTAATGTCAGATAATGTCAGCATTTGGTTAGGGCTGATCGAAGTTCCTGCCCCCATTTGTATAGCTCATGTGGGTCTCTGCTGGCCAACAGAGAAGGCACATGGTGCCTGCTCTAGATACCAGTTCTCTATTCAAATAACCAATTTTACATCGCAGGATTCGCCAATCAACCCCAATACCTAGCCCTGGAGTCTAAAAGACCCCAGAGCCAGCTGACTAGGTGCCCCTGGGGCATGCCCCGCGGCTTTATGCCATGCATTAGTATGCACTCCCTAAAGCGCTGATTGGATGAGCGCTCACACATGCGACGTGGCAATGACGAAAAGTTGAGTAGAATCGCAATCCGAGAGTTTCACACAGTGGGACATTCCAAAGAATGAGAGAACAGACCAAAGCTAGAGATAGTAAAAATACTGGGTTTTGGTCCACTTTAAATACCTCACTCGCTGATACCTCCCTATGACCAAGCCCAATGGTCTGGCAGCTGCAGTGAATGGCTGGCAGAAATGTCACTTATGATACCTGAAACGCTGCAGCCACTGAAAGGACAAGACATAGCCTTACGATAGACAAAGATTGCTTTTACAGGACTTTAAACCCTAAATACCATGTTTTCTCCCCCACAGCAGCTCCTAGTTATTCTGGTATAAGGGAGAACCCTGCTGCGTGCACGCGACTCAGAATTCCCTGGGCACCCTACAACGTGGGCCCTACATTTAAGGTGACTGACATAAGGAAAGGTGTGAGTGCGTAACAACTCAAACTCAGACACTGGAAGGTGTCGGGCACCCGACTGCACGGAAGCTTGTGAAGTGGGAGAAAAAGCAAGTATGCTTCTTTTGTTTACAGTGCCTTTTGAAGGCACCATCAAGCCCCCTTGGAATCAGGAAAAGAGGAGGTCCTTTAACAACCAAAACAGGAAGTCTCTGATTCGGATGACTGCAACATCTCTAGCCATCCAGACTGGATGAATCATAGCACCTACAGCTTTAAGGAAAGGCAATCCCCATAAACAGCACCTACACTATTACACTGTACATGGACACATGAGACCAAGTGCTTTAGAGAAGGCTGAAGTAATGCCATTTATCTAATAATGAATAAATCTAATTTATAGCTTTTCCTTTGAAATGTATATGCAGAGACATGAGACTCGACCGGAGTCCGATTAGAACAATTATTTTCTTCACAGTGACCTCAGGACTTGCACTTTTTCTGGCCTAGAATTTACTGTACAGTGTTATACCAGGTATTAGAAGAGTCACGGCTTAGGTATGTTACAGGAGATGGTGATTCAGTCCCCTGACACAAACAAGTCCCAGTTCATTTAGGACTGACATAGCAGCTGCTGTCAGAGACCTTTTATCCTAATAAAATTACGCAATTTTAAGGCCTACACAATCAGCAAGATATCTCCCTGACCGACACCAGTATTCCTGACTAATTCACCACAGTGGGGTCACAGTCAGCCGATCAAAAACTAAAATAAAATAAAAAATGGATAGAGTTGAGCCTTAATAATCTCCATAGAAGGCCGAGGCAGCCATTCATATAACTGAACTCACAGCCTCGGATATGGGCACAGAGAAACATTGACTTTGTATAATGGGGCAGGAGCTCGTCTGCTGGTCCTGTGGGACTTGTCCAGAGCAATCTTAAAGCCAAAATTAAAGCTGCATAAAACCCCTTAGCAGCTGCTGCTGGCTTTCCACCGGGGCATCCTGAGTCAGTAAGCCATGCTAAGTAAAACCACCATAAAGCCACTATTCACTTATCCTATCCTCATTTCTATGGAGCATGTGGCTGGCTCTCGTCCAATGATTGCAGCCTGCCGTGACTATGTAATTCGGCAAAAGTATCTTATTCTTTCCAATAGGGAGCACACGCTGCCACATCCACTCCACTCAGATAGGCTGGGACAGGAGCATGCATGCCACTGGGGATGCATGACATAGTCGCGGCAGACACCTCTCATTGGATGGCAGCCTGTAGGAACAAGAAGTAGTGAGTGAATAGCAACGCTTTGGAGGAGTTCATAAAGCGGGGCATCCCATTTTGGGACAGAACAAAACCTGGGAAAGTCAAATTCCCGGGGTTTTGTTCCCCTTTAAGTGGGCCCTACAGCATCTCCCACCCCCAAGCATCCAGCCAATGACAACAAATCACTCCCCTTGGGTCTAGTTATTTAAGCAAATTTACAGCATGTGGGTGCTCATTTGAGTATATTTAGTATGTATTATATGTTCCATGGGATTTGGATGGCTGGCTCACAGTGATCCAACACCTACTAAATTAAAAAAATAAAAATAATAATCAACCCCTTGGTGGTTGAATAAACACTCAGTCATGTGCATACCGATTGCCGATGCCTCTATGGGAACATGCCTCCTACAAGCCCTGTTTCAGACACCAAACAGTTACCTCCTCATCACTTCCTTAGCAAGACTGATTGACGATTGCCCGTTGGTACACACTCGGTCCAGAGTCCTGCTGGCAGCCAGAAACCTGGCAGAGGACTCGAAACCATTCGATAGCCAGTAGCTAATCATGGGACCAAGTCTCAGAGTGTGGGGAAGGTCCGTCTACACTGCCCAAAATATATGTCTTGCAGGGGGTTATGCCACGCTGGCACAGCACTCAAGCTCAAGCTACACCATTTTTTAATACAAGGGTGTGATATTGCTTTAAGGCTTGCAAGTAGATAATCTTCCATAACTTTTAATATGTGAACATCTACAAACGTATACAGTCCACTGATCCCTAGCCAACATTATCTAGGAAAAATGACAAAAGAGAATGGCTGAACTTAAAGACCTGGTTTTAACAGTCATTGATGCCTATTAAAAGCATATAAAACAGCCTGCTAATTCCTGCTTGTTGCCTCACATGTGGAAACCGCGAGATCCTCCGGCATGCCCAATAGAAGCAGGAAAATACACCAGAAACACAGTATGAGAACATTTTTTTTCCCAAATACAAACCAAAAAGGTCAGACATGGAATCTGCCATCCATACATCCCCACAGGACTTACTACATAATCCTACAAAAAGTGCCTTCTAGATCTACTTTAGTGTAAGTGACCACGACTGTCCCCAAAACTCTGTAGGCAGGGGTGAAACTAGAGTGGGGGAAGGAGAGGTGGCGACGCAACATTGTTGCCCCTTATGGCATCATATACTAAAGGAAGAAAGCACCATTTCAGTGTTTAGTATTTCAGTTGTATCCAATTTATTTACAAATTGGCATCCTTGGAGCTGAACGTCACAATAGAAAAGAAGCAACGCAGAACCCCTCCGCCTATCTGTATGGAACACATAATTTTACCAAAATCTAAAAAGACAACATATGGCCACAACTCATCATCATTCAATTAATAACAGACTCCTGCAGATGAAAACCCTCAGCAACAGTAACGTGAGCAGCGAGGAATCCAGTGACACCGGTGGCCGTTCCCACAGTGACACTACGCATAGCTGACATACTTGCTGGAGGGCTCATCTGAAACCACTAAGGATGGACACAACATATTCCGTTTAATCCCCGGGAAGCCTCAGGGACTAGCAATGTCCATGACAGCAAAAGCTGCCTTATTTATATTTGTTAAGGCACTGTCTGTAATGTACAAGTCTTCTAGAATTCTCTAGTCACAGACACAGCAGTGTATCTGACTACCAGCTACCTGACCCGCAACCAAGACCACGTGTATCCCAGGCTGGCTGCAGACCCATGGCTAACCAAGTACATCTGTATAGAAAGGGATAATATTAAGGGTAGAGAGTCTCCTCTACTGAAAGAATCCATGTTGTACATTAGGAAGCTGTTGTACAGGGGTACTCCACCCTATTGAGTGCATATCTGTACCTAAACACCTCTTCCACTGCCCCAATGAACAATCCCTCTTAGGGGACAGGAACTTTATGTTGTTCCCTATCCCCAGCGCCCCAAAAATGAAATTTCTGTTGTCCCCTTCTATCCCCAGCCCAGTGCTTCATTATTAGCAGTATTATGTCCGAAATGGCAGTCATATGATCATTCATTCAGTTACAATTAAACATAATGGCATTCAGGCTGAAGTGTTCCCTAATGCTGAGCTTTGTGTACTGTAACTGTATAATCACTGGAGAGCATTCGGGGGGTTGGGACTGCTTGGCCAGGAAGAATTATAGCCGACTGCATCTTTTTTATGTTATGAATATTGAGCAAAGGCTTAAAAAAATTTATGTTCTGGGTATAGGATCACTTTAATGCGCAAGGGGGCATTGGCAAACGGTGATTTTGTGAAAAATGGGTGCAGTTCCTTTTTTTTTTTTCTGATGCAACTAGAGCGTCTCCATCCTCCAGCCTGCGATCCAGCAAGTGCTGTGCATAAACTTCACCAACAATGTGCCGACTTACAGGGCATTTAAAAGGAGGAACTTCAGAAGCCCTGGAGTCAAAGTTCGATCCCTTGGGGCATCCCAAATTGGAATGCCCTGTTATGTAAAACCCCCCAGAAGCCCCGTTTCACTCACGTTGTCCCACGGATGCATCCTGGCTCACCTCTAGCCAGAAGCGCAGCCGGCCTTTCTGAATGGGCAACACGGGCACGCAACTGCTAGAAGATGAGCGGGGAAGCGGCTAGCACCGCATTCTGCTCCCTTTGGTGCCGCTCGGCTGCTTAGCCATCAGTGGAGCCAAATGAAAGCGAGTGTGCTGATTGGTTGAACTTAGACAATCACCACGCTCGCTCTCGCCCGAGTCTGCCCCGTGGGAGTGATAGGAAGGCGAGCGAATGGGGAAACCGGGGGGGGGGGGGGGGGGGGGGGGGGGGTAACAACAGCCTGAAAAGCGAAAGACCGGATGCGTTGTTCCTCCTTAATGACCAAATTAAAAAAGCTTACAGAACAACTGCAATCTTTGCAACCAGAATCAGTTCCTTTCCTTTCTTTCCCAAGAACTCGGTCATGAAGAAGTGGACAACTTGTTGATCACAAGTGGATAATCATATGGTCCCCCCACCCCTGCTCCCACCTGACTGTAAACAGGGGTGCCAGGGAGCACACTGTCAAATCTGGAGTGGACAGAGGAAGAACAGAATCAATCCAGGCTGCAAGTCTGTGGGGATCAAGCCAAATTATAAGCTTATTATAGGACAGACAATTATACTGCTTTTATGTTTTATTTTAACCCAGCAAAGACTCTTTCATTACGGAGGCTAAATTTGTATGTACCAAGGTAGCGGTGTGCGCCATATCAATAATATGGGGTGACATCAAACTGTACAAGAAATGGTGTGCCCGCCACACTGCGGCTGCCAGTGCGGGATGGCGGCAAATTATTTTTATTAGTTGGCGAGAAGGTGAAGGGCAACACAACAGTTTGGGGAGTATGGGAATAAAAAAAAACAAGCATGCCGCCTCCTCCTCCTCCCGGGGTGGAAGCTTCTCTATGTTGCCTCACCACATTTTTCTCTCTCTTTTTTTTTTCTCTCCTCAGCATTCCTGAGCCAGCTCCTCCTCCCTCCATTCCCCAAACTAGCTGCTCTGTGCATACTCCGCCATGCAGAAACCAGCTCCCTGCATTTCACTTTTATTTATTGCCTGCGCTCTGTATAGAGCCAATATAGTCCAGCGCTTTCACACCCCTGTCCCGAACATCTGATGGGCCCAGGACAGTTCTTAAAACACTCAGGGCCCGTATCAAAAAAATCGTAAGCTTGCTGTACCACAGGCAAAATAATAAATACTTCAAACTCGATTGCCCAAAGAATGGCAGCCACCAAGACACACACACATTATATATATATATATATTATATATATATATATATATTACCCACTGGTACCACACATTCTTTATTCTGTAACTACAAGCCTCATACTCTATCCACATAGTGATTTGTCAAACTAGTCGCCTCATATATAATCCCTCTCTAGCCAGATAATACCTCTACCAGGCCTAAGGGGTCGTCCATCCATCTTCTTATAATTATACATTTATATAGCACCATCTTCATCTGTAGTGCTGTACAATATAATCATTACAGGCAGGGCAAATGATACAGTGCATAAGCTATTACACACAAGATGCTACAATATTCAAAGTGAAAGCTAAGAAAACTGAATACAATAGCAGAAAAAGCCCTGCCCTTACGAGCTTGTAGTGTAAGGCAGGGGTGCGGAACCTTTTGACAGCCATTTAAAGTAGACCAAAACCCACCACTATCAGCCCCGGAATCTGAATGATTCCCTACCCCCCGGGCATCCAAAATCTTGATGCCCCACTGTGTCAAACCCCCCAGGGTGCACCACACAGTTACCTTGTTTCCCGGTCCAACAGCGCATGAGCGAGACGCTTCCCTGCTATCCCTCTAGCAGGGCACATGCCTGCGCCAGGCATTTATGAATGGCCGGCGCGGGTACGCTCCCTGTTGAGGGTAATGGGGGGGATGCGTCCGTGCTCGGAGCCGCTGGCCTTAGACGACGTGACTTCAATGGCTCCGAGCACGCTGATTGGACGACCGCGCATGCTCTTTGGACCGAGACGAAGTGAGTTTGTTTAGGTGATCTGGGGGGTTTCACGCAGCAGGGTACCCTGGTCGGGTTTTGGTCCACTTTAAAGGTTTTGGAGCCTGGTCACTGGCCACAATGAATAGATTCAGAATGTTTTCATTTGGAATAGAATAATGAGGATTTTCTATAACAATCAGGATACCCACTGTCTCCACAAGCTCCACTTATATGTCCTTCCACCACACACATACATATATGCGTGCAGTCACCCATCCTTACTGTGCTCCTATTTACCTTTCCATGTAAGTTCTATTTACCCCCCCCTTCTCCCACATCAGGTCAGGGGCCACATCAGATGGCTCTGAGGGCCACATGTGGCCCCCATGCTGCAGATTAAGTACGTGTGGTCTAAAGCATATATGCTCATTGTCTGGCCAGGGGCCATAAAGGCTCAGTAAGGATAACGGCAAGAAAAGTAATATAAGAGGGACGCATTGCCTAATAGAGGTAGCAGCGGTGGCTTACGCTCTGTTCACACCTCTCTGTTGCGTTAAAGTGGACCAACACCCAGGATTTTGACTATCCTGGGTTTTGGTCCACTTCGGTGGGGCACCCTGATCGGGGTGCCCCACTGTGTGAAACCCCCCAGAAAGCCCCAAAAACTCACCTGTCCCCGCTCCCACGTAACCGCTGCAGCCAATGTTCGTCGACGGACAAGCGAGCGCGCCCGCCGCCGCCTCCCGCGCGTCACTCTTACAGGGAGCGCGCCCGCGCCGGCCATTCACAAATGGCCGTCGCGGGTGCGCGCCCTGCTAGAGGGATGCGCGGGTGCGTGCCCTGTGTCGCTGGATCGAGGAGCAGGTAGGGATTTCGGGGCTTTCTGGGGGGTTTCACACAGCGGGGGCACCCCCGATCGGGGTGCCCCGCAGGCCCGATGCTGATCGGCCCGGGAATCTTATAGATTCCCGGGTCGATCAGCATTGGGTGTTGGTCCACTTTAAAGTGGACCAACACCCACGGGTGATCGGCCCGGGAATCTATAAGATTCCCGGGCCGATCACCCCCCACCCCGCGGGACATCCGAGATCGGGATGTCCCGCGGGGTGAAACCCCCCCCAAACACCCCAACTCACCTACCTTATCTTCGGCGGCGGGCGGCCGCCGCCGCCTCCCTCGCGCCCCTGTAGGCGTGCGCGCCTCCGCGCCGGCCGTCTGCGAATGGCCGGCGCGGGGGCGAGCGCGTCAAAAGTGACGCGAGGGAGGCGGCGGCGGCCGCCGCCGCTTAGACGTTCCAGTTCTCCCCTTGTACGTCGGCGCTGGGAGCGGGGAGAGGTGAGTTTTTCGGGGGGTTAGGGGGGGTTTCACACAGCGGGGCACCCCGATCGGGGGTGCCCCACCGAAGTGGACCAAGACCCAGGATAGTCAAAATCCTGGGTGTTGGTCCACTTTAAGAGCAGGCATTTTGTAAGTATGCCAGAGGTGCATTGTAGCAAAACAAATGCTGCGCTTTTGATGCGTTTGTTTCATTTGCTTTGCCATAGCATTAACCATTTACTTATAGTGCGAAAAAAATGTTTGTTTTAAAGTGGACCAACACCCAGGATTTTGACTATCCTGGGTTTTGGTCCACTTCGGCGGGGCACCCCGATCGGGGGTGCCCCGCTGTGTGAAACCCCCCAGAAAGCCCCAAAATCTTACCTGTCCCCGCTCCCACGTGACTGGACGCTCCAATCCCCGCCAACGTCCAGGCGGGGATCAGGAACGTCCAAGCGGCTGCCGCCGCCGCCTCCCTCGCGTCACTTTCGGCGCGCGCGCGCCCCCGCCGGCCGTTCGCAGACGGCCGGCGCGGGCGCGAGCGCGAGCACGCCTACAGGGGCGCGAGGGAGGCGGCGGCGGCGAAGATCAGGTAAGGTGTTTGGGGGTTTTTTGGGGGGTTTCACCCCGCGGGACATCCCGATCTCGGATGTCCCGCGGGGTGGGAGGTGATCGGCCCGGGAATCTTATAGATTTCCGGGCCGATCACCTCTCGGTGTTGGTCCACTTTAAATAACGCCAGCACAATGCAGGTGCACTGCGTTATACATGCATTGTCATAGACTTCTATTGACCTGCACAATTCCTAGGTGCTGAAAAAGTTGTCTGCAACTCTTATACATATATAGAAGCTGTAACCCAGCACAGATGTGTGAACTATCCCATCTAGAATTATGTACAATGTATTTTCTGCGATGTACCTACACTGCGGTGGGAAAAGAGCCTTAGAGAAAAGTGGTGACATTACCAGTACAACAAAACCCCTGGGTGAAATCTCTCGCACTATACATACGGAAAAACTGTTCTTGTTGATTATATGTTTAGCATTGGTGGGAGTTCAGGTGGATTAAGTATTGGAAATACAGTTACGGTTTGGGATTGACAGGGGGGATGGGCTAAAAATAGACAAGGCAATTCATATGCGTATGTGGATTGGTCAGATATAAATGTTGTAATAGAGTGGTGTGGTGGAAGAACAGACAAGTGTAAAAACCAGTCTAATGGACTTGTGGATACTGTAGGTATCCCAATTGTTGAAAAAACTCGTTAAGTTAACCTATTCATTGTGGCCCGCACTCTTCAAAAGTTTGAGCACCCCTGGATTAAGGGATAAGGCAATATATGGATTAAAGAGGTTTATATGGGACAGGCAGGCCAGAGAGATGTAGTGTATGGCTGCAGGGGGGCTTACACAAGGCAGGTCACAAGAAGGTTTGCATGAGTGTCCAGAAGGAAGCATATGGATTACCTACAACCTCCACCCCCAATCCATATGCCATCTTCATTTGGCCACCTCATGCAAACCTTGTGTCATCTATTTACTCCCTTCCTCTGACCTACCTCATATAAGACCATTCTTGCTTCATCCATAAATTAAGGGTCCATATACTACCTTCCCCTGACCTGCCTACCTACCTGATACAGCTCCCACCCCCCCCCCCCCCCCCCAGCCATCAACTACCTTCCATTGGCAAGCATAGCATGCCTTTTACATAGCACCTCTCATTCTAGAGGATGTTCTGGATAAATCCATTCCATTTAAATATGTACACTCCCCTGAACCATTATGTAGGGCCAAAATAATCTGAATAAAATTCCAAGAAGCTTGTGGCACCATGGTAAGTATAAAACCCAGGACTGTACCTCTTGAAGAATGGCAGCCACTTTGCTATAGAACAGGGGTGTAGGACCTTTATTAGTCCCGGGCTGCAATGTCTTATTGGTGCACTTCAAGGGGATGCAATAAAAGCGCCATAAACACAAACCGTTACCTGCAGGAAATGAGTAACCTTAAAGCATTAGATATACTTTTATGTATATGTAGATGTGGGCAGGAAAAGTTGAGCAGAGGTGGACATAGTTGAGGGGTCAAAGGTGAGGCGGTAGGAAACTTTGAGGTGGCTGAGAAGAGCTGGGCAGTGACATGAGATGGAAAGTGGTTGGCAGAGGTGGTTAAGAGGATGGCAGAAACCAGATGGGTAGAGGTGAATGGAGGTAAGGCTGGAAGAGGTGAGGTGGAGAATAGGGGGTAGAGGTTAGGTGGGAGGAAGGTGATGTGGTGAGGTAGAAAATGGGTGAGATGATTAAGTGAGGTGGACAGAAGTAGGGGGAAGTGCAGGGGGCAAAGGTCATGCATCCCTGGTCTATAGCCTCCCTAAGGATCTATATATTCTATATCTATTGCTGAGTGAATATGTGAAGGAAATAAAGTCTCTGTAGCTTTATAAGAAGAAGGTGGGGGACCTTTTATATTAAAGTGTTAATAACACGCAGATACAGGTGAGCAGAGGTGGATAGAGGGAGGCATTCAAATAAAAACACTCCCCAGGACTGTTCCAGATCAAACTGTTCCTTGGCTTGCCTATCACATACAAGACGACCCCCATTTTCCAGATACCCCCTGACTGGCTGTCCTGACACTTACAGAGGTGGTATCTGGATCCACTAAGCATTTCCCTGCCCCGTCTGTCTCATATTTACTATGTATCAGATACAAGCCAACTAGCTGCCTGCCTCATGCAAGATAAACCTTTCCATCTGACCAGCCTGCCTCATGTATAAACCCCAAACATCTCCCCCTGGCCGGGCAAGCCTCGCATGCACCATCCAGACTGTTCTGTTAAAGCGCTGCACCCGGAGCAGGACTACAAGGGACCGAGTCTGCGGGCTCGCAGGTAAGTCAGGTATGTCATTTGCCTGCACAGTACTTTAAAGAGCAGCAACCAGCTCCTTAGAGTCTATACAACTATAGGGCTGGAGGTCTCCCTCTTTATGGGACATAAATTGGGATACCCAGCTGTGTGAAACCCACAGGGATCATCCCACAACACATGCCCGCTATAAGTTTAGTTGGGGCGCATACTCAGGCAAGGCATTTTTAAAACGCTGATGCAGCCTTCAGTGACATATCATAATGAAACGCGGCTCAGCGCCCAATGCATGTGCTGTGGAAACCTCCCAACAAAAGGAACAAAAACTTGGATAGTGAAAACCTTGAGTTTTAATCCACTTTACAGTGGGCCAATCACCACTCACACCGGCCGCAGAGTCTAAAAGACTCCAGGTCCAGCAGATCAGGTGCCCCTTGCCGATTCAGCATGCCCCATTGTGGAATCCCCCTTATTTTGTCCCAGGACCTTGCAGCAATCACAGGCCACGGCCGCATCCCTGCAGTTGTGCACGCTCCCGTGCCCAGCCATTTAGACAGGCCGGGTGCACAGTAGTGCGCATTCCCCAGGGGAGCAGGGGACGCGTCTGCCTTGCTCCCTATGACGGTGCACATTCCTAAAACAAATGGAGCGAATGTCAAGCTCTCCACCAATCAGGAATCTGTGCAGTGCATGTACTGTACTGGGTGGGATATGGTAGAACACAAAATGAATAGGAGCGCCAAGCATCCCTGTGCTAAAACTGTTAGTGACCAGATGCACATGGTATCAACCTGGGATGTCCTAAAAAGGAAGGCCACCGGCCCCCAGACTCTTATACTCTTGGTAGATGGTTCTCCTCTTTAGTATATAAAATGCCTAGACTTCCTCTAAGGAATGCAGTATGGATTTGGGATGCCCTCGTTAGTAATTCCCACTGATCAGTGTTTAACGCTCCACATGCCTGCACGCAGCCCATATGTTTGGCACAGTAATGTACATGGCTACTGACCCGTTGAACCCAATAGGCTGCTTGTATCTGAACATATCCAAATTGGGGATGCCCCTGGGCTGCAAAGTTTAGTAGGTGTCCTGTCCTATTTTTTAACTGCACTTCTCTATTAAAGTTTCATTTGTCCCAGCCAGCTGCCACCCCCACCAAGAAAACACAAACAAAAAGGAGACCTTAGCTGCTTTTTGGGTCGGTAGCGTCGGCCTCCCCTGTATCCCTCTGGCCGAGCGCAGCTGAAGCCAGTCACAGGGGCGCGGATACACACATACTAGATAGATACAGGAGATTCCACCGGCTGCTCACATGTTGTGGGATCGTCAGGGAAGTATTTATAACTGGTGACCATCCGGGCATCACACAGCAGGGCATCTTAAATCAGGATGGGGTGTTACAGTCCACTTTAAAGCAGATTTTGACTATCCTGGATTTTGTTTCCTGCCCCAGGGGCATCCCAAACCAGCTGTGTGGACCCCCAATCGCCCATAATAATTCACCTTTCCCCAGTCCTACAGCACATGTGCGGGCTCTCGTCCAATCAGAGCTGTTTGCAGTACAGATGTAACCAGTGCAACCAGCTGCAGGCATGCTCCCATACCCAGCCTCTCTGAATGGCTGGGGAGGGGGGGAGCACGCGACCACCAGTGTTTACATCAGTGCGGGTGCCAGGAAGGAGGAGAGTCTAGCGGCCCCCGAAGTGGGGTTCACTCAGTGAGGCATCCTGATTTGTGATGCCCTGGGTGGAAGGGCAGCATACAGCCTGGGAATCTTGGAACCCACATCTACCTACCCTGTCCTTTTTCCATCTAGAAACACCTCCCCCCATGTGCTATACATTTTAATAACCCCTCCCCTTATCCTTCCCAATATAAAAGCTACCCACCAACCTGGCTTCAGATAACCCCTCCCCCTCTCCTCATGTGATATACACTGGGATAGCTCCTCCCCTTATCTTGCCTGCTATATAAAGCTACCTTCCTGCCTCATATGAAACCCCTCTATCCTGTCAGCAGATAACTCCACCCCTCCCCCATGTGATATACACTGAGATAGCTCCTCCCCTTATCCTGCCTGCTATATAAGCTACCCGCCTGCCCCATATAAAGCCCCCCTCTATCCTTCCACCAGATAACTCCTCCCCCATGTGATATACACTGAGATAGCTCCTCCCCTTATCCTGCCTGCTATATAAGCTACCGCCTGCCCCATATAAAGCCCCCCTCTATCCTTCCACCAGATAACTCCTCCCCCATGTGATATACACTGAGATAGCTCCTCCCCTTATCCTGCCTGCTATATAAGCTACCCGCCTGCCCCATATAAAGCCCCCCTCTATCCTTCCACCAGATAACTCCTCCCCTCATGTGATATACACTGGGATAGCTCCTCCCCTTATCTTGCCTGCTATATAAAGCTACCTTCCTGCCTCATATGAACCCCCTCTATCCTGCCAGCAGATAACTCCTCCCCCTCTCATGTGATATACACTGTGATAGCTCCTCCCCTTATCTTGCCTGCTATATAAAGCTACCTTCCTGCCTCATATGAAACCCCTCTATCCTGTCAGCAGATAGCTCCCCCCCTCTCCTCATGTGACATACACTGGGATAGCTCCTCCCCTTATCTTGCCTGCTATATAAAGCTACCTTCCTGCCTCATATGAAGCCCCTCTATCCTGCAAGCAGATAGCTCCTCCCCCTCTCCTCATGTGATATACACTGGGATAGCTCCTTATCTTGCCTGCCTCATATATACCCCCTCTATCCTTCCACCAGATAACTCCTCCCCTCCCCTCATGTGATATACACTGGGATAGCTCCTCCCCTTATCCTGCCTGATATATAAGCTACCCCCCTGCCCTATATATATATAGCCCCCCTCAGTTGGAGCCCTAGCACACATTACCAGGCCTTTCTCAGCAGCACATATGAATGGCGCAGGCCCGGGCGCTTCCTGTGTATGTTCCCCGGTAACAGCTGCTAGAGGGCGGCAGCACATATATACACACACATATATACACAGAAGCCGGGCAGGACAATGGGGCACATGTGAGCCGTACCTGTCCCGGGGGTCGATCCAGCTGGTTTGCCGGGTGTTGTGGTCGATGTAGAAGACCTTGCCGTCGAAGTCCCGGGCCTCCTCCCAGCCGTCCGGTAGCGGTAGCTGCCCATTCCCCTTCCTAGGCATGGTCAGCCCCGGGCGCCAGCCTCTCCATGAAGTCCAGAAAGGCGCTGGGAGTGAGTGAGGGAGGGGAGCCGGAGGGCCGGCCGGGCGGGCTGCTGGGGGACAGAGAGCCAGGCAGCGCTTCCTCCACACACGCGGGGCTAGTGCGCGCTCCGGGACAGGGCCGCCGGCTGGGCCAGCGTGTCGGGCGCCATGGAGAGAGAGCTGCTGATCCCGGGGAGGCGCTGTGGATCCGGGGACGCCGCTAGCCCCGGCCTGTTAGCAGCCGCCGCCACTGGCTCATTAGCATGACATTAGCATCCGGCTCATCTGCATGCACATTCCGCGCTCCCTCCGGCATTCCTGCGCCTTAACCCTGCGCGCGCCAAGCTGCCCCCACACGGCCTCCCGCCACCCGGGGGCGCCCTAACGCGGCGGACAAGACGGGGGGAAAGCCAAACACACAGGGCAGCCTTCAGCACTGAGCTTATCCGGGACAGGTGCTGGGCCCATTCCCTCTACTTACTGGAAGCAGGATCGTGCACAAACCAGGGCGAAGTGTCAGCCAGGTGCAGACTGACCATTGGGGAAGCCTTTCTTCTATTATTTCTCTTTCATTCTAGTCTTCTGTTTGTTCTGCAATTTATTCTTTTTTTCTTTACTTACAGCTATTATTTTCTTCTATTATTCCTTCTGCTGTTTCTGTCATTCCTTTTCTTTCCATCCATCCGTTGTTTATCTCTTTCAACTGTTCTTTCCACCATTCCTTTTCTTCTTCCCTTCTATTATTTTCGTCAGTTCTATGCCGTTTCTTTCCTTCTAGTAGTTTTTTAAGTTTTTTTACATCTTTTGTTTTTTTCTGTCATTCATTTTATTCCTTCCCTTGTCTTTCTATTCTTTGGCAATAATCAACATAGATAGAACTTTATTACCACGTTGAGTGTCATACCACACCACACCGCAAGGGGCCCACTGAGACTAATGCCCAATAGCCTGCCTGGAGCTGGCCCTAACACCACACACTTACCTGCTCCCTCAGCTCGGTGGGCATAGGACACAGCTCCTCTGCCCTGCACTGGGCTTCTGCCACTTAGCTCCGCACTACAGGGCTGGGCAGGACAATTTATCAGCAAGGAGGCTGGAAAAGCCCTTCACACCCTCCTGTCACAGTGATCTCACCTATAAATAGCCAGTGAGAGGTGGTGGGGCGGAGGATCTATGTCCTACCCTGCTGTATTCAGCTGACAGCTGTGCGGGACAGATGAGGAAACCATCCAGTGATGGATACCGAGAATGGAGGTAAGTATTGGTGAAAAATTATGAATTTTTGAGTACTGGTGTGTGTGTTTTTTTTTTTAATTTCTTTGAACTGATAGGGGGGTTCAACTGATAGAGAAACCTATACAAGTTCAAAGGGCAGAAGGGTCTGGCAAGCCACCTGCCTTGCCGGACTCCCTGCGTCCCATTACCTGCATCCCCTCCAGATAGGGGTGCAGAAGAGCCCAGTGACCTTGAAGGCTGGTAGTGTCAGGCCCGTGGGACACCTGCCTTCAGAGTAAGCCCACAACCCCCAATCTCCGCTGCTAGCTTCACCTTTAGACAAGCCCCCGTTTGCCGAGACGCTTTATACGCCTCGCCGGACATGGTTGCCCCCAGGACTTAATTGCACAAAGGATGTGAGCTTACAGGGGTTGAAGGCAGATGAACCAGAGGCTAGACTGGGCAATGTCAGGTAAGTACTGGAAACGGTTCGGGTGCTTCGGAAACAGGTAATACTGGAAACAATTCAGGTGCTCAAGAGAATTCAAGCAAAGTCAGACGTCAAGCCAGGGGTCACAACGGGAGGTCAGAGAGCTGCGCAGTACAAAGGGATGATACAAAGACGTGGTCGAGATTCAAGCAGATGGTCAATAACAATATAAACAGGCAATCACAGGAACAATAACAAGCCAGCTAAACGCTATCACAAGCACTGACACACTGAAGAGGTAATCCCTTTATAGGACTGAACCCGGCTGGATTGGACAGGGAGGCAGTGACTGTGATTGGTGCACTTCGGATCTGTGTGCTGATTGGTGCACTTCGGATCTGTGGTTTGATTGGTGCACTTAGAGAGCTCTGGGCTGATTGCCCCAGCTGAACTCCAAAGGCATACTGCCCAGAACTGCACCTCCTAGGTTTAGCTCTTTTAAACAGCCTCCAGTGGCCACTCTGTGAATAGCACCACCGGAGGCATAAGCTGACTGTACTTGTGCGCAAGCACGAGTAGAATGACAGTGGACGAGGGAGGAGGGCGCGCTCGGCGACACACGCGCCGCTGGAGCTGACATCTGAGGCAGAAGCGGCTGCTGGGCAGGAGAAACCCTGGGCAGTTGCCTAGGGACACCACAGGCACGGGCTGAAGGCAAGTCATTCATGACAGGTAGGGCTGGGGGTGGCTGCTGCCCCCCCCCCCCCAAATCGGCCAGAACAACTCACCTCTCCCCAGTTATCCGGTGCATGCGTCGGTTTAGCTTGTCTTAGTCTTAAAGCGGACCAAAACCCACTGAACTTGTGAAAAGCATTTTACCAAAGCCCCTGCTGATATTACCTTCTTAGAGTGCAGAACTAGAAATGGATATTTTCAAATTGCCCTTGAACACTGTTTTATTTTTTTGCTGCTCTTCTCTGTGAGATGGCAGGGGATCTGTCATTGCATAGGTGTGGCAATGACATCATTGCCACACACAACAATGACAATGAATGGAGGAGGCGGAGCTTTACAGCTAAAACAGGCGCCATTATCTGGGATTAGAGTGAAGCAGGAACACTAAAAAGTACTCTGGGAGGAGCAATTCAGAGGATGCTAGTTAAAAATGTGGGTCCGCATTTACCCAGCAAGTTTTTTTGGCGCCAGATTTAAAGCTCTATGGACATCCTGATTTAGTTGGAAATGCTATAATAAGACAAATCAAGAATAACACTTCTAAACCTGGAGCACAGTTCAGGGCTTAAAATGGAACAAAACCCATCTGACTCATCCCCTGGAATGTAAAGGATTCCAGGGCAGGCCACTGGCCTTCCCCTCCGGGGTATTCCAATATGGGATGGCCTGCTGTACGACCCCCCCCCCCCCTCCAAGGCGCTCATAACAGTTACTTTTCCCCGCTCCATTGGAGATGCGGCAGCTTGCGCTCCCCATTCTAGTCAATGAGTCATTTGTCGAATCACAGCCAATGCAGATGGCTCTCATGGGACGAGAACCCATGCATTCGTCGTTGGAACGAGGAAGAGGTTATTGAATAGCAGCATTCTGGGGGGTTTCACAAAGTGGGGCCCAGGGGGCTGGAACAAAACCTGGGAAAGTCAAATTCACGCTTTTCCATGGTTCTCATGTGACCTCCAACCACCATTGGGGTTCACATCTGCCAAACACCCCCATTGCACATAGTGAAGTGAGTCGGTTTTGCTTCGAGGGGCATAGTCACAACTAACATGCTGCTTATCATTAGGGCAATCAAGGAATTCTAGGGCTTGTGAGGAATTGTAGGCATAAATTCTCAGGGTGGTAAGGCGGGAACATTTTTAAATTAAGCCACACCCCTAATCGCACATACACACTGCACTCCAGAAATAGGAGGAGTGGATGGGATAAGTTGAAGGGCACAAGGGAGGCATGGATGGAAGGAGCAGGAAGGATGGATGGCTAGAACTAGGAGGCGGGTATGAATTGGCAGAACTGAGGGAGGGAGGAGTAGAAAGGTTGAGCTGGGAGGAGAGGAGAGGGGAAGGGATGGATGGCTAGAACATGATGGATGGCTAGAACTCCAAGGAGCAGAAGGCTGCATGTGCAGAACTGAGGGGAGAGAAATGGATAGATGGATGGAGTGATAGATGGGATAAGCTGGAATGCAAGGGTGATGGGATGAATGGATGGGAGGAGCATGGAAGAGAGGGGTGGATGAATGGCTAAAGCTATTAGAAATTAATAGATGGTCAAAACTGAGGGAGGGTTGGGAGCAGCTGGGATGGAGGTATGGATAGATTTGCAGGACCATTAAAGTGGACCAACACCCACTGCTGATCAGCTCCTTGCCTGCGGGGGCCGCCGCCTCTCGTGCATCCATCTAGCAAGGCGCGTACCCGCGCCGGCCGTTTTTGAATGGCCGGCGCGGGCGCGCGAGAGGCGGCAGGCACTCTCACCTTGTCTGTCGACGGACCTCGCTTGTCCGTCGGCGGTGATTGGTGGAGCGAGTCACGTGGGAGCGGGATCAGGTGAGTTTTTGGGGCTTTCCGATCGGCGGTGCCCCGCGGAAGTGGACTAACACCCAGGATAGGGAAAATCCTGGGTGTTGGTCCACTTTAAATTGGACCTTCAGCATCATTTAATAAAAAGGGACAATCCTGATAAGCCAAGGAAGGGTGCTGCGTACTGTGACCTCCCAGCTTGACCCCTGGCTCGTCCCCGACTCTTTTCTTGTCTTCTCCCTTATTGCTGCTCTATTAAGGACTGACTACCCGTGTATGACCACGGCTTACCCGACATCGCCCAGTCTCGGGTTCATCTGCCTTCACCCCTGTAAGTCCACATCCTTTGTGCTATGAAGTCCTGGAGGCAACCGTATCCGGTGAGGCGTGTAAAGCGTCCCGGCAAACGGGGGCTTGGATATAGGTGAAGCTAGCAGAAGCTGAAGAAAACAATATATAATTTTCCTGCAAAAATGAGAGTTAAACCTATATAGTGCAAAATATTTCAAAACTGCTTGACAACATCTCTAGATAAGGTGGCACTGAAAGGGTTAAATGTTTGGCCTGCTTTTCAAGCATCCTGGGCTGATGATCTATGCCATCATGTAGGCTAGAGAGCTATCGTCTGACCCAGACCATCAAGAAGCTGGCTGATTTCCTGGCTGGTTACCTGGAGGTGGGGCGGGGGTTGGATTCCGTGTACATTTAATCCTGTTTTTGCCAGCACAAAGCAGCAGCTTCCCCAAGTCCAAATATCTTATGAGGCAACTAGACTTTGCTGTCAGTCTGCAATGCTGACTTTAGCACAGGTTGCTATTAAACCTCTCATCCACGCTTCATAATCTTGTTCACTCTTTTACACAGACATTACATTTAAACCTTTTGAAAAATAATAGACAAGGGTTAAAGGCTGTCAGTTTTTGACATGGGTGACACAATTGGGGAGATTAAAGTATAAATAGGAGTTTCTATCTGCTTTGAGGCTCAGTGTCAGTAAATAAGATTATAATCATTCCTGGAGTGGCAGAGCGGTAAGGGAACTTACACAGTATTACAGGAGAGGTAACTTCACTGTCACTGCTCCACTCCACTGGTAAAATAATAATAATAATACTGAAAAATACTATGTAGTTTCCAGAGGCAGTAACAAGCAGATAACTTAAATTCTGAATTGAGAAAGCAGTCAGATGAGGAGCAAAACCTCTTCAGTAAAGATACAGCAAGTCCAGATGCCTTGAGCCCCAGGATTACAATAAAAAGCCCACAAGCTTCATCCCGGTCCTGCGAACTGACCCGGTATGGTTTCCGCACATGCAGTGGTGTAATTGGATAATCCCCTGGCTAGGGGGGTACGCCTAAGAAGGGGGATCCATAGAGTCGAGGGGGAGCCCTTGGATACTCTTGGTAGACTAGGTTACAGTGGGGATTTATTAATGTGTAGTGTGGATGTAATAATTTGAAGAGGCCACTAGATTCCCCCATAGTATAAGGAATAGAAAAAGTTGTTTTTCTACACAGGGGTTAATTGGAGTACAGCACACTCCCCTGAATAGTTAGTTTTCTGAGGGTATAAGAGGGACCCAAGGTGGTGGGGCTAGAAGGTTCTAGTCAGTCTGAGTTGGGATCTGAGAGGAGAAGGATTCCTGATGTCTGGCATGGGAAGTGGGCCCTGGTAAAACAGCCTGATGTAGTGAAGTGGCCATGAGGAGCTCGGTACCCTAGGAGAGTGTGCCAGGCCAGTGAGAGGTCAGGGCAGGTGTGGACCCTGCCATCCATCCATGAGTAGCTGGAGGGTAATGGAGGATTTAAGTGGGATGAGGAGACTCATGGAAAGCAATGATGACCTGTTTGCCAATGCCTGAATAGAGGGAGGGGCATCCCTCAGTTCAAACTGCATTTTTTCTGTGTCTGAGTTCTTTCTCAAGCCAGCTGAAGACAAGAGCGACCGTCCGCTGCTGCACAAGTGGGAGTACATTGTCCCATCCCTGGCTAACCCCGGGCCCAAGTTGAAGAATGTTAACCATTATCTGAAGAGGTTGAATTAATGCAGATGGGGTTAAACCTGCCATCTTTATCCCAGATAATTAGCAGTAACTCCTATAAAAAGGGGAGATGTGAGCCTGCAATTTTACAGACAGCAGATGCCACATGCATACTGGTGCTGTGCTTGTCATTTTCCTTTATTTCCTGATCGAGTTAGACGCCAATAAATGGTAAGGAGGAAAATAATCTTTATATTATCTCTTGCTTTTATTAATTGAACTTTTTAATGAGATTTATTGCTGGGCATTGTTTATATATCTGATCTTCATTAAGGAACAGAAATTGATCCTAGTTGCAGCACTAGTACAAATATCAGGCACATTAAAACTATTAAATCAGTTTATTTATGTTTATAAATATACTTTTTTGACTGCAATTTATAGATTTTGATACTTTAATAATGATTTATGAAACTGAGTATTATAATGTGTAAATAGTAGAAAATCTGATATATTGATTAACAATTAATTATTCTGTATAAAAATCATCATAAATATTGATAAAATATATTAAAAGTAATAATTCATGAAGGGAAGGTAAAGAAATTGTAATTTCTTGCTCTATAATTATCTATTTTGATATTTAAATCTAATCATTTCTTTCTTATTGATAAAGACAAACTTCAATACAGTACATTATATTAACAGCTTTGAACTGTGAGTATTACTCGCATATGGGGCACTCATGGACACATTGGGTAACTTTATTATTCTCAATGTGTCACACACCCCGCTTCCCCTTTAATTCTTACGATCGGGTTACTCCACCAGCAGGTGGCGACGTTGCAGGGAGAAGTCTTGAAAACGAGCCCCTTCCGGCCTATATATACCTGGGACCTCCCACTTAACACCAGTGTTTTCTCTCTGCATGAGGCGACAAGACAGAAGAAAGAAGTCTCCTGCTTGCAGGTAGCCGGGGTCAAACCCGGCATCCCCTTTTGGTCTATTTCTGCACAGTTCTATTGTGTTGTTTATGCCTAGTTAAACAGAAGCCTCCCAGCCTAGGCTGCTGGCTGGGCAAAGGTAGATGGCACTTTAGGTGCCTAGGAGCTTATCTCCTCTGCTCGACCCCACGTGTGGGGCAATGCGGCTATCCGGCATGGTGATCCGGATTTGGGATGCCCCTGTCCCGATGTTCCCCTTGGCCACCTTCTCCCGCTCGGTCCCTTCTCCCTTCGCTTGGGGGGGGGGGGGGGGGGTGCGTGTTGCATGAGGTGCTTTACTTGGTGTTTATGTGTGGGAAGTGCTTTGGCAGAGTCAGCGCTGCGGTGGCGGCGCGTGGCTTGGGCTGCGGGGGCCTTTTTTTGTGTTTCACTTTCAAATTTCCCCCCTTTTCGCATTGGGCGAGCCGCGTCACTGGAGGGGCGGGGCCGCGCTCTCTGCGGCCTCGCTCGGTGATCAGGGGGGCGTGGCCGGGTCGCGCTGTGTGCAGGCCCGCCCTTCACTTCCCCTGTCTCATCAGAGACAGGTGTGCTGGAGCCGATGGTGGAAGAGGTCAAGTGCGGCTTGAGCTGTAAAGGTAAATGGTCCCCACCATCGCGCACGTGGGGCCGTCCTTGTACTTTGTTGTAGCCTGCCATGCCTAGCGTTTTCCTGAGGGCACTTCTGCTTTGTGTATGGTTTTAAATGTCTGTATTTGGGTATGTTTGTGTATATATATATATATATATATATATATATATATATATATATATATATTTTTGGATTGGTCCGATTGTCCCCCTGATGAGGAGGGGAACTCCTTGAGGAGTCAGATGAGCCTGCAGACCAGCTATTGGTTGACTCTGCTGGTGATCAGGCTGTGGGGGTGTCCCTTGACACTCCTTCCATTTTGGCTGAAATGTTTAAAGTTTTGGCCTTGGATCCGCCTGCGGTGGTTCCTCTGCCAAAGAGTGAGTTGTTTGACGTACCCCAGCCGCGTTTGGTGTTTCCCAGGCAACAGCACTTTGAGAGGGTTGTCCTTAAGGAATGGGAACAACCCACGCACCTGGCTGGAACTCCTCCTAATTGGGATAAGCGTTATCCCTTTCCGGAGGACTTGGTGAAGCTTTGGTCAGTGCCCCCCGAAGTCGATACCCCTGTGTTAGGGCTGACTGGCTCGGCTGCGTTGCACTTTTCTGACACCACTACAATTAAGGATGGTGAGGATCGTCGGATTGATCAATTGGCTCGCCATGGTTTTATCAGTGCCGGGTCGACAATACGGCCAGTTTGTGCTTCGGCGCTTCTTCTGCTGGCAGTTAGATCCATTATTAGGGGTCTGCACGCAGATCTTGATCCCGCTTGTGATATGTTTAGTTCTTTCAAGCAGTGTGAGTCGTTTGTTTCCTTTGTCCTGACCGCTCAGGACGATGCTCTTGCGACGAGTAGCAGGACAGTGGCACTGCTGGTGGCTATTCGTCGGTCTATATGGCTACGCCAGTGGACGGCGGACCTCAACTCTAAAAGGGCCCTTACAGCGCTACCTTTCTTAGGTTTACGCCTTTTTGGCGAGAAATTGGATGCAGTTACCAAGGATGGTAAGTTGCCTCAATTCAAGAAGCCTCGTCGCTCCTTTCGGGGTGCGACTTCCTTTAGTCCCTCCTTTCGAGGAGCCAGAGCGGGCAGAGGGGCTTCCCTTCCCGTTACCGGGGGTGTAGGTTGGTCCCGGGGAAGGGGTCGTGGCCATCCCGGTCAGTCCTGGGGCGCCAAGCCCAAACCTACTGGTAAGCCCGCTCAACAATGAGGGGCTGCCCTCACCCGTGCGGGTGGGGGGACGATTGCGACACTACTCCCTGGTTTAAGGCCAGGAGATTCCGGACACATAGATCTGGGAGGAGGTGTCGCCCGGTTACAAACCGGAGCTCGAGTCTCGCCCTCCTTCACGGTTTTTCCTGGAAATGGAATTCGCAGTCCCCAAGAAGGACGGGTCGGCTTGCCCCGTCCTGCATCTGAAGTTTTTCAACCTTCCCAAGTCCTCCCTTGCTCCGGCCAGGGTGGTGTCCTTTCTGGGAATGCGGTCAGATTCCGGTCAACACAGGGTGTTTCTCACTCAGTCCAAAATTTGTCTGATTCAGGAGTTGGCTTGGGTCCTTCTTTCCAATCCTCGGCCGTCTGTTCTGGAGCTTGAGAGCCTTCCGTCTGGTTCTTGCTCTTTTGTCTCATCATGGTCTGGGCCTTCTGGTTCAGCTTCGCTCGGACAAACAGCGGTTGCTTACATCAATCATCAGGGAGGGACTTGCAGTCTGGGTGCCCTCAGAGTGGTGTCCCTGATCCTGACCTGGGCGAAGGCACATGTTCCTTGTCTCTCGGCAGTCTGCAGTCCGCTCCGGTGGGGGACACCGGAGGTGGTCCTGTTTGCTTTTCGTCACAGTTGCAGGCTCCCGATCTTTGTGTCGCTCTCCCAGGATCCTCTGGCTCTGGCGGCGGAAGCCTTATCCCTGAGCTGGGGGGACCCGGGGTTTCTGTACCTGTTTCCTCCGATACCCATGCTAGGCTGGGTGGTACGGAAGCTGGTTCTGGAAAGGGTGTCCGCCATTCTCGTGGCCCCAAGATGGCCAAGACGAGTATGGTGCGCAGACATCGTTTGGCTGACAGTGAATCAGCTCATTCTGCCTCTTCGGCCCGATCTGCTCTCTCAGGGTCGGCTGTATTACCCCAATTTACCAACGCTGGTTTTGACGGCTTGGCTGCTGAGACCTCCATCTTGAAGGAGGAGGGTCTTTCTGACTCGGTTATTAAGACTCTGATCGGTACCCGAAAGAGGTCTTCTTCTATCACCTACTATAGGACTTGGAAAGCCTATATCACTTGGTGTGAGGTTAGGACCTTGCCTTGTAGGGTCTTTTCGGTCTCCAGGATTCTGGAGTTTTTACAATCAGGGCTGGACTCCGGTCTTCAGCTGAGTACTTTGAAAGAGCAGGTTTCTGCCTTATCTACCTTTTTTAGAAGCGTTTTGCGCTTCATCCTTTAGTTAAAACTTTTTTCCAGGGGGTTACGCATGTGCGTCCTCCCAGGAAACCATTACTCCCTGTTCGGGACTAGAATTTGGTTCTTTCTGCTCTTCAGGCTCCTCCTTTTGAGCCTTTGCAAGATATTGCCTTGTCTACCCTGACTCAGAAGATTGTCTTCTTGGTAGCTATCACTTCGGTTCGGCGTGTCTCGGAGTTGGCGGCCTTGTCTATTCAGGCGCCCTACTTTGAGAGGCATCAGGACAAAGTGGTCTTTCGGTTCAAACTGGACTTTCTTCCTAAGGTTGTTTCTGCTTTTCATTTGAATCAGGATATTGTTCTTTGTGTTAAGTACTATTTGATTATTACTTCTCCTTTTCATAAAACTGATGCCTTTTTTGTTGTGCCCTGTGGGCCTAGGAAGGGTTTGGCGCCGGCCAAATCTTCCATTAGCAAATGGATACGTCAGGCCATTATTGCGGCCTATTCTGCTAAGGGGAAGGTTCCCCCTTTTCGTATCACTGCTCATTCTACTCGCGCCGTTGGAGCGTCTTGGGCTTTTCAGCACCAAGTTTCTGTTGAACAAGTTTGTAAGGCTGCTACTTGGTCTTCTGTTCATACTTTTTCTAAGTTTTACAAGGTTGATATGCGGGCCTCAGCTGATGCTGTGTTTGGCCGCAAAGTTCTGCAGACTGCAGTCATTTAAGTTATGCTTCATTTTGCCTTCGGATACCCATCCCTTCTGGACACTGCTTTTGGATGTCCCGATCGTAAGAATTAAAGGGGAAGCGGGGTGTGTGACACACTGAGAATAATACCATTTTGTGAGTACTCACCTGAAAAATGGATATTGTCAGTGTGTCACACATCCCGCTTCACCCGCCCTTTTTGGTATCCGGGATCCTTTATATGGTGAAGCTTTTCTTTATTTTGAGGTTACCTTTGGATTTCCTGGTACCTTGTCTTTCTGCTTTTTAAATCACTGGTGTTAAGTGGGAGGTCCCAGGTATATATAGGCCGGAAGGGGCTCATTTTCAAGACTTCTCCCTGCAAAGTCGCCACCTGCTGGTGGAGTAACCCGATCGTAAGAATTAAAGGGGAAGCGGGGTGTGTGACACACTGACAATATCCATTTTTCAGGTGAGTACTCACAAAATGGTATTTTCTCCCCTCGTTCTTCAGGACCGCCATGGGGAGAGAGGCTCCTCCCTCTAGAAAGGAAACATAAACTGGGACAGTTTAAAAGCCCCACCCCTTCCTCCCAGACTTCAGTGTTTGTGTTTCCTCTCCAGGAAACCATTGGGATAGCATTGTCCAGTTTGTTTTGTTAGTTTTTTCAAACCCTAGGACAACCTGGGGGGGTGCTCGCTGATCCGGGCCTTTATTCAAGCAGGGCAGGGTATCTTTGGCCTCGAGGGGTCCGCTGTAGCACTACATCATCAGGGAGTCTACTGGCCTTTGAAGTTCCTCAGTGGGGCCTGAAACTGCAGGACAGGAAGCGTGGCATCTGGTGGCGGCACTGGAAATCCTGGAGGCACCTTTTTCCTGGGGCTGACCAGCTGGGTCGGGTGCTCATGTGCGACTTCTGGGTCATGGCGCTGCTGGATGATGTCACTTCCGGATGCCTGCGGTCCAGCGCCATTTTGGATAGCTGCTCAGTGAAATAGCAGTACCCAGGACTGCTGGCTTCCGGGCAACAGCACTTTGGCAGGCAAGTGACATCCCTGCTGATCTAGAATGGTTCCCAAAGCAGCTGGGATACACAATCCTTCTGCAGCTGAGAAAAGACGGACCAGGCTAGGTGCAGGTGTTAGCCGTAGCAAACGGCTAACCAGCAGAAGATCCCTTTCAGGATGCCTCATCAGGATAAGCTGGTGACATGTATTTATGCCAATTTTTAATTCAGGAATTGATTGACTTAATATAGTTAGTCTATTTCTTCTTGGGGCTGTGTATTTTTCCCATATTTTTATCATAAATTGGTAAAGAGAGAATTTCTTCTTACCTGGTTCAGTTAAGAGAAAATTTCCTTTCGAAGATGCAGATATTTCAGCCTGGGCCAAGTGCCCAAAACCAGATGCTTCGCTCGCACAGGTCTCTAGATCTTCAGATTTAAGTTTTGAAGATTTGGGTACCCTTAGAGAGCCTATGGATAGCCGTACTGAGGCTATACTTAAAAGGGCTTGGGATGCTGCTGCTTTTTCGCTCAGACCTGCCTTAGCACCAAATTACGTTGCACGTAACCTATGAGTTTGGTTAAATAAACTTAAGGGTTACATTGAAAGATACACAGCTAGACACTCTACCATCCATGTTTAGAGCAGTTTCCTTACTAGAGGATGTCTCGGCTGAGGCAGTTAGAGCTGCAGCAAAGACCACTGGTCTTTTAAACTGTGCTAGAAGATCAATTTGGCTAAAAACCTGGCAAGGGTTTCTGGCCTCTAAAGCAAGGTTGTGCGGCCTCCCCTTTGAAGGTACCCTCATGTTTGGATCTGAGTTAGACATGTTTCTAGCTAGATCCTCGGAAAAGCAAAGCATTTTTCTATCTAGGCCAGGAGACCAAGACAAAGGACATCCTTCAAGAACAGGACAGCTCCTAATTAGTCCAAGCAGGCAGAGCCCAGAAGACAATGGGAAGTCACAGGTGAACCCATGGACCCAGTTTGGTCTGCACTCCTCCTCTGCCTATTGACAAACCTCAGCCCTGAAGCTGACCCCCCCCCCTTCCCCAGTGAGAGGCCATCTGACCTTCTGTTTGACAGCCTGGCACAGCCTGTTCAAATCAGTTTGCTGTTCGGACCATTGCCCAAGGCTATCAGTTAGAGTTCCAGGACAGACCAATAGAAAGGTTTCTGGTAACCAGGCCTTCTTTGGATCAAGAGAAGAGGAAGGCATTTCTTCTGATAATCTCAGATTTGTTCAAAAAGAGAGTTATAGAACCAGTCCCTTTAGAAGTCCAAGGGAGAGTTTCTTGTACCGAAACCGTCAGGGGCCTTCTGCATGATTCTGAATCTCAAAGCTCTCAATCCCTACTTGAAGTACAAAAGATTTTGTATGAAATCAGTCTTATCAGAACGGAACCTACTGATGCCGGGGGATTTTATGGTTATGCATCGTCCTACATGATGCCTATCTACATGTTCCCATCTGGCAGGCCCATCGCAGATTCCTGAGGTTTGCAATTCTCTCAGACACAGGAATCTGTCATTTACAATACAGGTCACTGCCATTTGGAATGTCGGCGGCACCCAGGATATTCACCAAAATCCTAGCCGAAGCAATGTGCCATTTAAGGTCCAGACGGATTACCATCACTTCCTACCTGGATGATCTTCTATTGTCAGCCAGTTCAGAGACCACCCTTCGGGAGAATGACACTTTTAGAACGTTGAAGTGAGTCATAACCCATGAGGCCGGGCCCTGAGATCTAAAAGATTCACCAGATGCCCTATTGCTCTCTTCCCCCTGAGCACCGGTAATCTTACCTTATCCTGGCAGTCCCCGCGGAGTGAACTCAGCCACCGGCCCCATCCCTGGGCTCCTGCGCCCAGCTCTGAATGGCTGGACGTGGGGGTGCTTGCGCCCAAACAGCATGCCGGCGATGCAGCCAACCTGCTTCACTTCATCTCAGCAACATCTTTAGGATCAGCCACTTGGCAATCTCAAAAGTGCCTCTGGGCATGGCTTCGGTGGTAGAAAAACCCAGGTTTCTTTGAAAACCATGCCACTGCTGAGCCAACAGCAGGCAGCGGGGGGGGGGGAGCTGAAGGATGAGCAGTGGGCCCAGAAATGGATTTCCGTCTGCTGTAATAATGGCTAACAATTGAACAGTAGTTTCCAAAAGTGTCATTATTTACCATATGTTTTCTTAGCATAAACTTCTTTCTATCCTGATATAGCTATAGAATGAATGTGAAAATATAAGACAACAGCCATATTAAAAATATGTAAAATAACATGCTGTGTAACATGCTTATTACATCCTAAGGGTATTTGGAGCCTTGCGCCTGTAAAAACAAGTGCACTGAAAAGGGCTGCACTGCTGTACCCTTATAGTTTAGCAAATGTGTGTTTTTCACTGATAACTGCGTGCACCCATGGATGCCCATGTGGCACACCTCATCATAGTGCTTGATAAATCAGACCCAAAGTGTTCATCTTCAGGAACCTAGCTGCTATGGCTGAGCAAAGGCAAAGAAGCTTAGGATCATTATGTGTGGTGCTGGCTGTAGCAGTGATTGGCGTGATTAGTCTTCTATTGCCATCTGTTACTTGGACAGTTGACAGGGTAATGCCTATATCCACCTACATGCACAGGGGATTAATGATTTTAGGCTGTTTTTCATGATTTAAGTTTCTGTATTCCAGTGAAGAAAATCTAGGCTGGCACTGTCCAGCCTAAAAAGGCAAACTCATACTCCCCTTTTCTCGCCTCAGCTGAATGATCTCCCGATGGCCAGGAAGTCTCCACATCTTAAGATTGCAGCCTGAATTACATTCACTGGCAATTTTGCAATGAATGTCTGTCTCTTGCCATCAGTGACAGTGATGCTGGCACACTTACTTAATCTACAGCAATATAGGAGGTGTGCCAAGGCCATTGCCATGCCATTGTCACTTTGAAAGAAATAGGCTTCGATCTACTTTAAAGTGGCACTATACTCAAGTCACTATTTCCTCATTCATGGTGTATGGCACCAAATGGCAGTTAAAGTCCATTTTCTTTCTTTGCAGCCCCCCATCCTGCCAGTGCCCAGGCCTCGCCCACCTGGCATTTTTGAGATTGCTGATCTCTAGAATGCTGGTTTGCTGGCTTCATCCCTGGTTTTTCCTGAGAGCTCTGCCCCTAGCGCCCCATGTGAATGGCTGGGTACGGGAACGCTCCACAGCTACAGGTAAGCTGGGGATGTAACAGCTGGGTAAGAAAGCATTGTAGGTGCCGCTGGTTCATACAGTGGGGCACTGCAGTTTCAGATGCCCCATGGGTAGGCTAGCGGCTAGCCCTGGAGTCCACCGTGGCTTTTAGTTTGCTGACCAATTTTCTTTTATGGCTTGCCAGCAAACCCTCATCCTATGGTCATCCCTGCTGAGGATTCCCGAGGATGCAATGGTCCCTGAGGGGATTCAGGAGTTTAGATTGGTGCTCTGATTTAATCATGTCACTTTACCTGATGCCTATGCCACCACTAATATGCAAATATTAGTCTATTTTAAATTCTAGTCTAGGCCTAACGTCCCCTGCTCACTCATCCTCCGAGGCCGTCTCCAGGCACTGCAACCAAGGACCCCAAACCTTCCCATCTGGGTATACTCTTGCCGTCTATGGGACGGGTTGGGTTTGGGGCACATTTACAAAAATGATATAATTTAAAATTTACTTCAAAATTTAAATGTACCACTTGGAGCAAAAGACACTGTGGATATTTTTTTTAAATGCAAAAGGTTTTTATTGGTGTTTTTTTATACAAAGCGTATGTATGACGACTTGCCTCAATAATACTCGTTTTGCATATATCTGGTATTAATAAACATGTACACAATAGGACAGAATAGTTATTGTTCCAAACAGTATACCCATTTCATTATCAATAATCATTGTTTGACTCATTTATATGTTATCAAGCCATGTGTTTTCTATTAAACCTTGTGGTTGACTCCATTCACTCATTATTCATAGCTAATCGAACCTTCCATCCATCGAGGTAGAAAGAAGCCTAACTAGACTGTGTTTGGAGAAAATGATAGAGAAGAAAGGGAAAAAGGAATATATATATATATATATATATATATATATATATATATATATATTCAGGTCCCACATGGCTTTGTGTTTAGTGACTATTGGGTGCTAATGCACACATGGAATTCTTCCTCTGCAGAGTGTATGTCCAGAGCTTTGAAGAATTGCCTAAAGAACAACAGATGTCCAGTGTTTGGGGCATAAACCGATGCTAATGTAATAGGTCTGTCCTGTAACAGTCCTGTAATTATAACATATCTACTGTCTGGGTCTGTTTTAGTTTTTGTAATTGTCAAGGGGAAATTATTTTTAAGGAGAATAGCTGCACCCTTATTCTTTGTTATTGCCAAGGAATAATAGCATCCCCTCTATCCCCCACGCAAGTAGGTTGTTAGATTAGAGTTAGCAAAGTGTGTCTCCTGTAAAATAGAACATCCATGTGCAAATCTTTGTAAAAGGAGAACTTTTTAGAAGGCTCAATAAATCCCTTAACATAGGGTTGATTCAGAGAGACAAAAAAAGACTTTCATTTTGTGTCGATCTGTTTTTTTTTTTTTTTTTTTATTTTCCCGCTCTCATATGAGTGTACGAGTGATTCTAAGCATGCATTGCAAGCCTTCAGTAAAGTCTTTGTCCGTTCATATGCCAATGTCATTTTCCAGCTTTTTTTTTTTATTTTCCCGCTCTCATATGAGTGTACGAGTGATTCTAAGCATGCATTGCAAGCCTTCAGTAAAGTCTTTGTCCGTTCATATGCCAATGTCATTTTCCAGCTTTCGATTTCCATTTATTTTACTCATGTTACGTCAGCTTTCGTTTTTGCCCTTTTTCCATCGTCTCCTCCCATGAATCCTTTACGTTTCCCGTTAGATTCTGTTTTCCTTTTACAATAAATAGTCGTCCAGACGAAAATCCTTACGACCTTACGCCTGCGCACTACAAACTTAACTAATTAATGTGCTCGCCTACATATTTGGTTCACTCACTTCTGCTACAATGCTTAGCTAAATCACTTTGCGGTCTAATTCTTCTTCCATTTCTCACCCCTAAAACTTACCCAAATCACTTTGCGGTCTAATTCTTCTTCCATTTCTCACCCCTAAAACTTACCCAAATCACTTTGCGGGCTAATTCTTCTTCCATTTCTCGCCCCTTAACCTTACCCAAATCACTTCACGGTCATGTTTTTCTTCCATTTCTCACCCCTAAAACTTACCCAAATCACTTTGCGGTCTAATTCTTCTTCCATTTCTCACCCATAAAACTTACCCAAATCACTTTGTGGTCATGTTCTTCTTCCATTTCTCAACCCTAAAACTTACCCAAATCACTTTGCGGTCTAATTCTTCTTCCATTTCTCAACCTTAAAACGTACCCAAATCACTTTGCGATTTAATTCTTGTTCCATTTTTTCACCCCTAAAACTTACCCAAATCACTTCGCGATCATGTTCTTCTTCCATTTCTCAACCCTAAAACGTACCCAAATCACTTCGCGGTCATGTTCTTCTTCCATTTCTCAACCCTAAAACGTACCCAAATCACTTCGCGATCTAATTCTTCTTCCATTTCTCAACCCTAAAACTTACCCAAATTTTTTCGCGGTCCTGCGAATCTTCATCTCTAAATATTTCTTGGCCCATTAATTTTGTGTTAATGTATTTCGAAAAGGAAATGACACAAACATGTTTAATAACAAATGCCAGTTCTTGTTTGGCTTATTTTTTAAATTTGTTTTTTTTTTTTTTAAATATTTACAACTTTTAAAATGTTTTTTTAAATAACATTTATAAATGTCTAAAAGTTTTTAAAAAAAATTTTAAAATCAGAACTATATAAATAGCAATGGCAGGACCCAGAACATTAGTCTTCATCTGTGGTCCCCAACGAGTCGCGCAGCTCCTGCATGTTGGCCACCAACGCAAGGACCCTTGCACTCATTGCTGCCACTCTGTCACGTGTGGTCCCTGTATAAAAAAGAAACAAACATTATTTGTTGGCGAATACATGTTTATCAGCTGTGGATGGAATGTTTTTTAGGTTGCAAGCTATCTCATGACGCCATATGTAATGATGGAAAGGAATTAATCTAATGAAGAGGGCATATGTCATTATGCTAAGGAATTAATCTAAGGAAGAAGGCATATGTCATTATGCTAAGGAATTAATCCAAGGAAGAGGGCATATATCATTATGCTAAGGAATTAATCCAAGGAAGAGGACATATGTCATTATGCTAAGGAATTAATCTAAGGAAGAGGGCATATGTCATTATGCTAATGCCATTGACTATGGCTTTAGGTATCTTGGTGATCATGTCAATTCCCACATACTCAAAATAATGACATTACAACTTACTTCGTTGGTGGCCGACATCTGCTTCGGGGACCACCCTCGGTTCTGGGACCTGCCACTGCTGGGAAGTTGAGGCTGTAGAGACATGTCAAATAGGGTCACTTCTAATGTCTTAGTCAACAGTAAGCAAATGACGATTTGAATGTGTGTGTGACATCACCCACCTTCTACATGTGCCTCCTGGGCCTGATCTGCTGCAGTCCCTGCTCCAGATCCTTCACCCGCTACCGAATCATCTAGAAAAAGAGATTAAGGGAATCCGCTTTTGTTTAAATAGCATGTATGTGTGTGCGGTTAAATTTAAGAGTCACATACACAGAGGCTAATGGCTCCGTCTCTTGGTACGACTCCCTCCCCATGGCGTGACGCCGGTAGGGGTAGGAACGTCGCCCTGGAGATCCACCACCTTCACTTGGTGCTGCAGATTCATGCAGCACTGGTCGGCCTGTGCGCCTCCGGGTGCGTCGTATTCGGTACTCCATTTCCAACACTAGAAAAGCAAAGCATTTATTATTAAAGGCCTACCTTCTGTATTATGTACATCTAGTATGCAATCGCTATGTACTTACTTGGGAAATGGAGCCCGAAAAATCGCAGCACCCGGGGCATGTGGAGCCATTTCAGGTCCGACCAGTGCTGCATGATCTGCGTATGGGTGAAGGTGGTGTCCGTCTCCTGCTGGATCCTGGAAACGATCTCCAGGGTGACGGTCCTCGTTCTCAAACGAATTGGGCAGGTAGTCGTACCTGCGCTGAAGCATTGTCTAAAAAACACAAAATAAACATAGTTGTTAGATCAAACTGCATACAAATATCTGTCACAATTAGATCAGTTGACCAAATGACATTGGTAGACACATTTATAGCCTCAAACTATCCTTCTAGATGCAAGTGACTTAGTTCGCACATGTGCGCACGGAGTTTAAAAAACTTTTAAAGAAAACTGTTTCTTCCTGCGCTTCCTTAAGGCCTAGGCATGCATTTAGAGGGCAAATCAAAGTCCTTACAATACACTTACGAGCATAATCAGCTCTTCTTGTTGGCGGGTGAAGATCGTGGGCGCCATCTTTCTTCTTGTCCGCAGCAGATAAGTAATGCCCCAGCGGTTTCCGGGTTCTGCATGGCCGGACGAACGGCCATACGCACGCGTACACGAACGTGTAAGCGTCATACCCAGGCATTAGTATTTAAAGGGTCCTGGATACACAGCTCATTCTCTTTGAGAGTTTCAACATGCCAGCTAAAAAAGCAGTCGGTAAGGCCACACCAGGCAAGGAGGCCACCAGCAAAAGGCCACAGCGACCTGAGGAGCCTTCCTCATGTCCGACCACTCTGTCCCAAATACCAACTCCGAAGGTGCGGGAAACGCGCAGTCACAGTGGCCAACCCAAGGCGACATTACCCACCAAGTCCACTAAACCCAAACCAACCAGCAAAGCCAAGGAGGGAGCGGCTACGAAGAAGCCAACAACAAAGCAGACAGGTACGCCCGCAAGAAAGGCCACTAAGAGGGTGAGAAGCCCCAGCCCCCCCCAAAAAAACCCTTCCCCCCTCCTCCCCGGCCTAGCACATCAATTCAGAAAGAACGCTCCACTGGCAAGGATCAGTAAGATCCACAGGCCCAGAAGCCCCAGCCCAGCCAGCTCTGCATTTCCTGAGCCACGTGGGAAACGCACCCATGGCCATGGAACCACTAGTGGCAAGGCCACCAAGAGCCACATGCCCAGAAGCCCCAGCCTATCCAGCTCTGCATCTCGTGAGCCACGTGGGAAACGCACCCATGGCCATGGAACCACCAAGAGCCACAGGCCCAGAAGTCCCAGCCCAGCCAGCTCTGCATCTCGTGAGCCACGTGGGAAACGCACCCATGGCCATGGAACCACCAAGAGCCACAGGTCCAGAAGCCCCAGCCCAGCCAGCTCTGCATCTCCTGAGCCACGTGCAAGTACCTCCCAGGGGCATGGAACCACAAGTGGCAAGGGTACAAAGAGGCACAGGGCCAGAAGCAACACACCCTCTCCTCCTCGGCCACATTTGCCACCGGCACAGGTGGCAACCAACTATCCCTATGCCACATCCACGCCTGGAAGTTCTGTGGCCACCTAGGCAAGGACCCCCAGTCCATTTGAAAGTCCAGTCCATTCGTTCTCAAGCCACGTGTCCCACATTTCAACATAGCCAGCACAGAATGTCCCCCGAATTGCCTACATACAGAGATGAGCCCGAACAGAAAGCAATAGGCCGGACATTGCGGCGAGGACAGTTGAGTGGCAGGTTTGGTGATGCCCAAACTCTGGCATTGGCAAGTGGGCTCACCCTCCATTATGACGAGCTATATTGGGCGAAAATCAAAATCTACAAGCAAAATGAGAAAAACAGAAATCTTGGAGGAGCTCACCAGACAGGTCAATGCAGCGGGGGAGGAGCTTAAAGATGTGGAGCAGATACAGCGTAAAATTTCTGACCTGAAGTATGCAGCACAGAAGAAGGAAAATAAACGGCGCAATTACAGGTACATATTTGAGTTGTGCATTTGTCTGATTGTTGTATTGACCACAATTTCTTACATTTTCAAACCTATATTTTTCAGCTTACAAACTGGCAGAGGCTTCCCCACAAAATTACAGTTTACCCGAGCTGAGGAGATGGTGCTGGTGTTGATACATCCCGTGGCATTAAAGGGCCTCTCTGGCCGACGGGACACGGACATCCCTACTATTCCTGCAGGTTAGTAATGTTAGTGTGTATGTGAAATGTTTTAAATGTGTAAAATGAGGCTCACAGGCATATATGAACACATGCCCCTAGGGAGTGGCTTGTAGGGGAGGTTACAGTTTTAGCTGGGTGTTTAATGTCTGCGGAATGTAATTTTGCATCCCATACATGACCTGGGACAGTATTTATGGTCACTATTAAAGTCTTTATATTAGCAAAGCACTGCCTGTTTTGTGATTCTACTCAATCATATACAACACTTCCTTCTTTGTCTATAGGCCACTTGTGTTTTAGCTGTGCTTTGGTCTCAAATACTTGATCAGGGTCAGGGAAAGGTCTACATAGGAAGAATGCCCACCAGCATACTCTGAAGACAAATGAAATTACCTTTTCAGGACCCCAGATCTGCTTTGTCTGAGCCAAGCACAGCTCTAACCCGCCCCCTCCACTTTTTCCCGCTCTCCTCTACTCAGTAAGTGTCATGCATCTGAGCAAAGATGGCGCAGACCCTATCATAAAGTCAAGAACAGAATTGCAGCCAAGTGTGGGGAAGAATAATAAGTGATTTACTAGAAAGTAGAAATATATTATTTTTAAATGCTGGGAAAACAGTTTTTAAGGGTTTGTGCTTTGCTAAAGATCATGGTTAAGGTCCAGTTTAACATGTCATCAAGGGGTAAAAACAGCCATAGGTTCAGACATGGGTCATAAACTATATTCATAGGCATACATTGAAAAGTGATGGACGTTATTTGCGTCAACTTACCAAGGAGCCATCCACCTGAGAATTCTCCAGACTCCAACCGACGGTATAATGCAGATCGTCGCAAGATGTACGCGTCATGGGATGAGCCTGGAATCCCGGCGAGGACACCACTGCTTGGACATTCAGTGAGTGGCCCATTTTGCGGTTCCTGGGAAAGAAAAATAAAAAAAATTAGCAAGGCAAGGTAAACTACTCAAACACTAACTCCTAACACCCTCCAAAAAACATGTTGGGCAATACAAATAACACTAAGTAAGTACCTAAGTAGTTTTTTGGCCAAAAAAAGTATATGTATGTTGGATCAACTAAAGATTAACTTTAAAATGACTAAGGTCCACATGAAAATGTTTGGCTTTGACCGACATGAAAGACATTGATGAAGCTAAAGACGGTCAAATGTATCACATGGACAATTTACAAGGAGGGATTAATAGATATACAGTGTAAGCTGTTTCACAGGGACAATTTACAAGGAGGGATTAATAGATATACAGTGTAAGCTGTTTCACAGGGACAATTTACAAGGAGGCATTAATAGATATACAGTGTAAGCTGTTTCACAGGGACAATTTATAAGGATTTATAGATAGTTTAAATACAGTTTGTCTAAACTATATAACAAAATGACCGATTGAACTTACCTATAGATGTACTCGTCGGCTGCAGGAGGGACCAATGTAACGTGGGTGCAATCAAAAGCACCCATGACGTTGGGCATGTCAGCAATAGTATAAAATGCCAGCTTAAGCGCGTTCCAGGCTACCATGTCGTCAGGAAAATAAATATATTTCTGACTAATGGTAGCCATGCCTTGGATAGCGTGCGGCTCAGCGTAGGCTTGGAGATCCCCACGGAGAGGGCACCCAGCCTCTGGAACGAGCCGTTCGCCAAAAATTGCAGGCAGCCAAGCATCTTGGTCATACCTGAAATTGCTTGCCCCTTCCTTGTGGTGCAGGCTAACCACGGCCGCAGCTCACTATACAATTTATGGAGAGAAGCGCGGTTAAGTCGGGTCAGCTCGAACAGCTCAACGTCATGGATGCGATTGATATGCATGCGTCGCCGGTGCAATCTGGCCTCGGCTCTGCTGATACATTCAATGCCCATTAGCTGGAGTTGATGATATTCCTCCACAAAGGCACAAAACATGGTGAAAGCAAGGTATCCTAGGTCAAAATGGTCCCGTAAGTGGATCGCAAAGGAAACGGTTTTATAGGGTGGTGGTCCCTCGGCAATCAGCTCTCTGAATGACGCAAGCCCATACCAATAACGTAAGTTATCTGAACAAACGCAAAATATCAGACTTAGATGGGAAAATGATCCGAACTAACGCAAATTATCCGATTTTAGGTTTGTTCATCGAAAGCGCATGAGCGCGAACGAACGTACGAATGGAAAATGGAACGAAAAAACAAAAAAAAAAATGACAAACATACACAAGAACATACACAGACAGCCACGACACAGAGGTTAGGAGAAATCAGGAGGATTGGGGAGGGCAAAGGGAAAAGGGGAAGGGAGATGAGAGAAGAAAAAAAGGGAGGGGTGGAGGAGAAAGAGAGAAGAAGTGAAAAAAGAGAAGAGGAAGAAAGAATAATTAGAAAAGAGAGAACCTTTTTAGAGCACTTATTTGCCCACTCGTATCTAGCACTTACATGTCTATTGTATTCATTCTCTGTTATTGCTAACACACATCCTGCATTCACACCAGAAAAACTTTAAATACACTCACTCAAGAAAGCTTTGGAACTATAGAAACAAAAAAAAGAGAAAAAACTAAAACTGTATTCACAAACCGCTACCTACCTACTTGGTCCTCAGTAGGACCTAAATCTCCTCTGGGTAGCTTTAACAAAAGCACAGTGGTGCGGATGTAGTGCCCATTACTCACGCATGGATTCATTGTTTTCCTAATAGGGTGTGCGGTGCACTGAAGGGGGAGGTATGTCGGTGGTAATAGGGGGATATGAGATAAAGGAGGAAAAAACCCTGGCAATTTCAACCTATAGAACATACAGAACAGGCAAACATATTCAAACCTTATATGTTTAGAGCTCAAGCTATTTAGCATATAGTGGCTTCTCCCAACTAGTTGCCACATCTCATCCCACCCCTTTTAATAAAAATAATTGCATATTTAGATTGTTTCAAACCCATCACATCCTCTTCCTCCCTTTTCATAGCTGTTCAGTTATCCAATCATAAAGTCTCCAACAGGTGGGGGGTAGTTTTGTCTCTTAGTGGGTGGCAGGGTCAAAGAAAAAATTGGAGAAAAAATAGGAGAGTAAGAAGCAAAAATTGCCCCTCAGCAATCTTCATATCTTGCAGCGGAGGTCTCATCCATCAGTTACATGCATTGAGCGAGTATAATATTTCAGTTGCACACTTGATTAAAAGATCTGATCTTCTATGCCCAATCTATGCAGCACTTCTTGGCCCTCTTCTAAAGTAGTGATTGTCAGAAATCCTCCCTCATGGGCTGTCTGTAGTTTGAATGGAAACCCCCAACGATAGCACACATTAGCTCTTTTTGCTGTCTCCTCTTTTCCAAGGTGACAGGCAATGCACCTTCAGACTGTATAGTGCCCTCCTGTCTGGATCTATGAAGAATAGCCCCTTTGTGAAATTATGCATTTTAAGCACAATGTTTTTCATGGGGGGGTTCCCATCTGGGGGTTTTGGTCTCAAGGCTCTATGACTCCGGTCTATGGAAAACCTGGAGTCACTATTTGGTAACCATTTTTGGAATAATCTGGCGACATAAGCTTTCAGCTCAAGGACAGTTTCAGGCTAATGCGTAGGTTGCAGCACCATGATCTATTGTCCAGATCTTCCACATATGAGGCCAGCATTATATTCTCCCCCCCCCCCCCCCCTCGAAGCACTAACCTCCTCAGTTGTTGGTCCGCTGTCGGCTCTATCAAGAATATCTTGGGCCGTTGAAGTATATGTGTGGGGGCAGAGGCCAAGAGTATCCAACAGGGCCAACATCAGGACTTTGTCACCCTGCCCAACCACAATGCCTGTACCACAAGTTTGAACTGGGCCCAGCTGTGCCTAGGCCCCCCTAACTTAGAAGCTATGGCTGGACCCCTAGTTTTAAACTTCATTTTGCTATTCAGCCTAAATACTCATGCAAGACTGGTCAATTCAAACTAGGGGACCAGCCACATATATGCATATATAGTTTTTGTTATATATATACCCTATGGTGTGCCTGGGCCCCCAAAACTTAATGTGATGTATAGGCCCTTAGTTTGAACTTAGTTTTGAACTAAATTTGAAGAAATCTCAGAGTTGAGCACTGCAATGGAAATTGCAGTACAGACACAGAAATAGTTGTTGGTCCTCTTTAAAGTGGACCAATCATCAGGATTTTGACTATCCTAGTGATTGGTTCTTTGCCAACGTTGACGGCCACATCCCTGGTTCCCCTGTGGAGTGCATGCTCCCGCATGCCCGACTTATCTGAATGGCTGGGCACAGAAGCACACACATATTGACAAAAAGGCAAGGGGTTTACAGGCCTGCCTGTTAAGTTCACACAGTGGGGCATCCCGAATCAGGGCAGGCCAAGGTGGGGGGGGGGGTGATTGGTCCTCTTTAAGTAATATCATGGCATGTCTGTGTAGTGGTATTCCCTTTTGTTAGTAATTGTGGTAAAATGTGTTTTTTTTTTGGTAGAATCACACATGAAACAATGAAATACCGTATTTTTCGCCCATAAGACGCACCTAGGATTTGGGGGAAGAAAATAAGAAAAAAAATATTTTAAACCAAAAACGCACCATTACAGACAGTGTGGCATTCCCCTATCCCATTCCCATAGGCCGTGTGGGATGCCCCCATTCCATAGACAGCGTAGCATGCCCCCATCCCATTCCCCGTATACCCAGTGTGGCATCCCCCCTCCCATTCCCCATATACCCATTGGCTGTGTGGCATCCCCCTCTCCCCCCATTCCCATAGGCTGTGTGGCGTCCACCTCTCCCCCCATTCCCATTGGCTGTGTGGCATCCCCCCTCTCCCCATTAGTATAGGCTGTGTGGCATCCCTCTCTCCCCATTCCCATAGGCAGTGTGGCATCCCCCTCCCCCCATTAGCATAGGCTGTGTGGCATCCGCATCTACCCCCATTCCCACCCCCTCCCCCCATTAGTATAGGCAGGCACCATGTATATATATAAAAAAAAAGTTAAACTCACCTGTCCGCTGACACCGCTGCGCCAAGCGGCCGGCTCCGTGAATGGGGTCGGCGCAGGCCACTCCCACCCCATTCACGAGCTGGCTCTGTCCCGGCCCCGCCGCTGCGATCGCTGTCTTTTCAGGCAGCGATGACAGCGGTGGGGCCAGAGACAGAGCCCCTGCCGCTCCTCCATCTGCTGTTCCTGGGCACATGCGAGCACGAAGGTCCAGGCAGCGGGTGGGCGTGGCCTGCATCGGTGTAGGCCACGCCCACCCAATGCCCGGACCTTTGTGCTCGCGTGTGCTCTGAGCCCGGAAGAGGCAGCAGATGGAGGAGCGGCAGGGGCGACATTGATCGCAGCGGTGGGCCCGGAACAGAGCCCCCGCCGCTCCTCTGGCCTCTCGCAGTGTGGCAGACAACGCGGGAGCGCCGGGAACGGGTGAGTTTTTTAATTTTTTTAATTTTATTTTTTACATTCGCCCGATAAGGCGCACAGACATTTTTCCCACACTTTTGGGTAAAAATAAGTGCGTCTTATAGGGCGAAAAATACGGTAACTTTTTTTAGGACATGTTGAGCATTATATGCAAAATAATTTTTTCTTCACATAACATTGACATATGTGTTGAGTTGGGATCTGGTAGCATTTCCACTGTGCTGCAAGCATAATTCTAACTTGCAAAACTATTGTCAAAATTAGGGAAGAAAACCATCTGTTGATTAATTTTTTCTCCCTATAATTACTATCAGATGCTGTGCAATTGTAATACACAACGCCTCAAATTCAATAGTTCTGCAATAAATATAGCATTTGTTGGAAGACACTACTATGCTAAAAGCACTGAATAAATCAGCAACAACACAAATTAGCCAAATATGAGCATCAGTGTTTGTCATATGGTTTGACGGTTAAACAAATTCCTGCATTTGCAAAGCATTAGTTGTCTGCTCTATGTCATCCAAAGGTTTTTGTTTCTATTTTTAGAATGAGTTAGGGTTAGTGCCACTGTTCTTTTTGCTTTGACCCTCCCCCCTCCTTGTAGAGATTTAGCCTCACTTAAACCGGACCTTCACCATAATTAATGGAAAAGCCCAAACCCTTAAAAAACGATTCCCCAGCATCTAAAATTAATATATTTTAAGTTTTTAGTCACTTACTTATTATTCTTTCCCCCACTGGGCTGCAACTCTGTTCAGGACTTAGGATACGGGCGCCGCCATCTTGACTCAGAAGCATCACACTTACTGAGGAGAGGAGAGTGGGATAAAATACAGGGGGTAGGGGTTATAAATGTGCTTTACTCAGAAAGAGCAGAGCTGGGGTCAGGGAAAGGACAGCAATCCCAGAATGCAGAGCAGCACAGTCAGAAGGCACTTCCTGTTTTCAGGCTGCCTGATGTTCCATTAGCCGCCATCTTGGATGTTTAAAAGCTCATAACATGCAGTAAATGTAGGTAGGATGATTTTTAATTGGAGCAATCTGTATGTACAGGGTGTGGGAAACATATAAAATAGACTTTTATTCAGACTGAAGTACCGCTTTAATGGAGTAGATTCAGAGTCTGGTGAGAACTCTTTTTTAGGTTAGAAAACCATTAACTTTCATTGTCTACCGGGTGTAAATTTTCACCTGGCTCTGAATTATCCTCAAGGTAGACAATGAAAGTTAATGCCAGTTATCTTTCCTAAAAAAAGCAATTCTGCTGCTTTTGGCCGCAAGGTGCTTCAGGCGGTAGTGACTTGAACTGCCGGCTGTTACTAATTGGGGATCCCACCCTATTTTTGGACACTGCTTTTGGATGTCCCAACTGTTATGAATACTGAAGCAGGCTGTGCCATGCAATAAAGAAAAAAGCAATTCTGTGAGTACTCACCTGTAGAATTGTTTTTGTTCTTGCATGGCACGGCCTGCTTCGGTATTTATAACAGTTGGGGTTATTCCGCCACAAGATGGTGCAGTGTACTGCAGAAGAGCTGTGGCATCTCCTGGCCCCTTATAAAAATGTGATTAACCATGGAGTTCCCAGCGTAGACAAGCAGTGAGACAAGAAGCCGGGAGAGAATAAAGGTAAAAAATTTAAAAAAGGTTAAAAACCCCAATTAACTTGGAACAATCACCATAAAGAGGCAACCAAGAATAACGATAACAAGGGTGGGTCGAAGCAGGCCGTGCCATGCAAGAACAAAAACAATTCTACAGGTGAGTACTCACAGAATTGCTTTTTTCTTTATTGCATGGCACGGCCTGCTTCAGTATTCATAACAGTTGGGACATCCAAAAGCAGTGTCCAAAAGTAGGGTGGGATCCCCAATTAGTAACAGCCGGCAGTTCAAGTCACTACCTCCTGAAGCACCTTGCGGCCAAAAGAAGCATCCGCTGAGGCCTTAACATCAACCTTGTAAAACTTGGAAAAAGTATGAACAGAAGCCCAAGTAGCGGCCTTGCAAACTTGTTCAACAGAAGCTTGGTGCTGAAAAGCCCAAGAAGCCCCAATAGCACGAGTGGAATGAGCAGTAATTCTAAAGGGAGTTTTCTTCCCCTATAGCGGAATAGGCTTGAACCACCGCCTGACGGATCCACTTGCTGATAGTGGATTTAGCCGGAGGTAAACCCTTCCTAGGTCCAGAAGTGAGAACAAAAAGAGCATCAAATTTTCTGAAAGGCTCAGTAGCGACCAAATAAATCTTCAGAGCCCTGACCACATCCAGAGAATGCAGTGTCCACTCCTTGGAATTAGCAGGATTTGGACACAATGAAGGCAAGACAATGTCCTGATTAAAATGAAAGGCAGACACAACCTTAGGCAAGAAATCTGGCTTAAGCCGAAACACCACCTTATCCTGATGCCTCTCAAAATAAGGAGGTTTGGTGTAAAGCACCGCCAGCTCATAAACTCGCCTTATAGAAGTGCTAGCCACCAAAAAGGCTACCTTAAGAGTCAGAATGGGCAAAGCAGACCCACGGATAGGCTCAAAGGAAGGACCCTGCAGAGCAGACAACACCAGATTCAAGTCCCAGACTGGTAGCATAGGCTTACGAGGTGGACGCACATGAGTAACACCCTGTAAAAAAGTTTTAACCAACCGGTGGTTGGCAAAAGATCTTTGGAAAAAAATTGCCAGAGCTGAAACATGGCCTTTGAGGGTACTTAGTTGAAGGCCAGAATCCAAACCATGTTGCAAAAATTTCAGAATCCTGGGAATGGAAAAAACCCGACAGGAAAGAGACTTGGACTCACATCAGGCAATGTAAGCATGCCAGACCCTGTAATAGATAAAGGACGAGGACTTCTTCCTAGCCCGAATCATGGTATCCACAACAGAGGCAGGCAACCCCTTCTCTGTCAAGATGTAGGTTTCAGCAGCCAAGCCGTTAAAGCCAGCGTTTGTAAGTTGGGATGGCGTAGCTGTCCCTGAGTGAGAAGATCTGGATCCCTGGGCAAGACGTACTGGTCTACTGCCAACTGCACGACGTCTGCGAACCACACCCTTCTTGGCCAACAGGGGGCCACCAGGATGTCTGACACCCCCTCCTGGGCAATCTTGCGCATGACCCTGCCCAGTAGAGGGAACGGAGGGAACACATAGGGAAGCCGAAACTCCATCCAAGGCATTGCCAGTGCATCCGTGGCGAAGGCCAGAGGATCCTGTGACAGGGAGACAAACCTGGGAAGCTTGTGATTGTGACGGGACGCAAACAGGTCCACATCTGGCTGACCCCAGTGGTGACACAGGGAGAGAAATACCTGGTAGTTGAGGGACCATTCCCCCAGACGAGACGTCCCCCTGCTCAGGGAGTCCGCCACCTGGTTCTCCACCCCCGGAATGTAAACCGCTGAGATGCAGGGGACATTCTGTTCCACCCAAGACAGTATCAGAGACACTACCTTGAAAGCTCGCTTGCTCAGAGTCCCTCCCCGATGGTTGATGTAGGCAACAGCCGTCTGGTTGTCTGAGCGGATCTGAACAACCCGACCCTGAAGGTGTGTGGTCAAGTGGGACAGAACCAACCTGATCGCCCTCAGTTCCAGGACATTGATGGGAGCATGGGCCTCCTGGGGGCCCCAACGACCCTGGAACTGTAGGGACTTCCAAAAGCCCCCACAGCTTGTCAGACTCACATCCGTGGTGACCTGCCCACCAGAAGATTCCTTGAGTCCAGCCACCACGAAAGGGACTGCCTGGCCAGAGGAGACAGAGCAAATTCCTGATCCAGGGACACATGGTCCCGATCCCAAACTGACAAGAGGTGCAACTGAAGAGGTCTCATGTGAAACTGAGCAAAGGGGACCGCCTCGAAGCAGGACACCATCAGGCCCACCAACTGCATCCTCAGACTGATGGAAGGATGAGGAAACAAGAGCAGAGCCAGTGCCTGCTTCTGAAGGCCCTCCACCTTCTGCTGAGGAAGGAATACCTTGACCTGAGAGGTATCCAGTGTCATGCCCAGAAAGGACCTCACCAAGGACAGGGACAGTGAAGACTTGGGAAAATTGATCACCCAGGGGAAGGACTCCAGAGTGGAGATCACCACCTGGGTGTCCTGTTCGGCCTGATGAAAGGACTGAGCCTTAATGAGGATGTCGTCCAGGTAGGGAAGGATGCAAATGCCCCGGGTTCGTAGCAGAGCCATCACTCCTGCCAGCACCTTGGTGAACACCCGAGGCGCCACGGTGATACCGAATGGTAAGGCCACAAACTGGTAATGCTGATCCTCCAGCACGAACCTCAGAAATCTCTGATGACCTGGGAGGATAGGCACATGAAGATAAGCATCCTTGATGTCCACGGTGGTCATGAAGTCGCCCGGGCGCAGGGTACCGACAGCAGAACGTAGCATCTTCATGCGAAAATGTTTGAATCTGACAAACTTGTTGAGGCCCTTCAAGTCCAGAATGGGCCTCCGAGAGCCATCCTTTTTGGGGACTGTGAAAAGATTGGAATAGTACCCCCTGACCCTGTTCTTGACGGGGCATCGGACAAATGACCCCTGACTCCAGAAGGCATTGAACCGCCAAAAGTAACCCTTGAGCTGACAGGGGGTTTAAAGACATCCGGGATCTGATGAATCTTGGGGGCGGCCAGGCTGCAAACTCTATCTTGTAACCGGAGGACACCACCTCCTGAATCCACTGGTCTGAAACGTGGAGCCTCCAGACGTGAGCAAAGAGCCGAAGCCGTCCCCCCACCCAGATGGGTGAGGGCGCCTCCTCATGCCTGAGGGGCCTTGGGAGGGGGTTTGGGCTTGGAACCCCAGGAGAGACCGGGACGTCCATGGGATCTGCCACGGCCCCAAGACTCTCTGCGGCTACCTGAGAAGAGGGAGCCAAGACCTCCTCTGGAAGAACGAAGGGAGGGGAGGGAGATGGAGGTCCCCCTGAAAAGGCCGGGGCTGTCTCCTACGCTGAGGCAGCCTGCAATCCTATAATCCTCCCTCCTCCTACCAGCCATAGCGCCATGGCAGAGACGCTTGAGCAGTGTCTTAAGGGCAATAGCAGTAATGGCAGCAGCATAGGCCGGGCGCAGTCCAGCTCCCACACAATTAAAAGCATGGCAGCCCAGCTGATCCATGCGCCAGTCCTCGCTGTCCTTCAGAGCGGTAGTGTCGGGAAGGCATGACCGAAGTATTAGACAGGCCTAGCACGGGAGCGTCCACCTCAGGGGGACAGGACCAACGCTTTACTAGATCAGCAGGAAAGGGATATCTCTTATCCAATCCCTTGGGCACAGCGGGCAGCCTGTTAGGACGTTCCCACTCCCTAAGCACCATAGAAGTGAAATGGTGCTCAGGGAACTCCAGACGCTGTTTACCAGGACGAAAAAGCTCACCCTGCTTTCTCTTAGCCACCTCAGGGGGAGCAATGTGCAAGATTTCAAAAATTTGTGACAGCAGATTGTCAGTGTCCTCAGGGTACCATGATTCCTCCCCGGACGCAGACCCAGGGTCACTAATGCAACCCTCCTGCTGGTCCCCAGAGGAGTCAGAGTCCTGGAACAGTTCCCCTTCTTCTAGGGAATAAAGTCCCCCAGTAGCATCAAATTCCTCATATTCCTCAGTTGAGCGTGAGGGTGTGGAAGTCAGGTGCCGCTTCTAGCCAGAAGCCTTCCTAGGAATAGGCCCGGCAAGCTGCTTCTCAATGTTGGCCACACGAAGTGCCAGATCAGACTGTGACCCCTTGCTAGCATCCCCCTCACTGGGAGCTAATTGCCGAAAGGGGTGCAGAGCTGGGAAGCGATGCAGGCAAACCAAGCTGGAGCGCAAGGACACTTTGAGCGCACGGCACGCACACCATGACATCATTGCTGATAGGGGATACCCCGCACATGGAACACAGCCGGGATTGCCCCGAAGGACCCCCGAGCACGCTATCCCCAGAAGCCTCCATATGATGATTAACACAGGCACAATAGGCCAGCGCTGGGTAAAGGCTAATACACAACTAACACCACTCGCCGCTACCACCCCCCTCTTAACAAAGTCATAGAGGGGGAGGGGGAAGAGAGAGAGACGAGAAGGCAGCGGCGAGTATCCAGGCCAGGAGGGGGGGTGGTACCCCTGAAGAAAAAGGGGACACAGTCCCCAAAACACTCACCCCCTCAGAAGCCAGGACAAGAACTCTGCATCCCTAGGAGGCTCACCATAAAGCCTATGGCCGGCTACCCTTTGTGGAATAGGGTCTGCGGCTTGAAGCAGCACTCCCGGAGTGCTTGACCCTAGTGCTCTTCTACCCTCACCCGATCTGTCAGCCAAGGCTGGGAGGCAGAGAGGGTCCAGAAACGGGTGGAAGTAGACTTGCAGGGCCGCAGGCTTGGTTGCCTCGTTCACCTGCGCATAGAGAGAGAGAGAGACATCTTCTATCTTCGCAGTTTCACTGCAGAGGAAACACTGGGAACTCCATGGTTAATCCCGTTTTTATAGGGGGCCAGGAGATGCCACAGCTCTTCTGCAGTACACTGCGCCACCTTGTGGCAGAATAACCCCAACTGTTATGAATACCGAAGCAGGCCGTGCCATGCAATAAAGAAAAAAGGAGTGAGTTTTCTCACCAGGCTGTGAATCGACTCCATTGTCTTTGATGATCAAACAGAAAGTTCAGAAAAGTCATTAGCACAGGAATTTTGGTTTTATTCATCACCTGATCATTTCTTTCTATGGGAGACACAGAACTTCTTCATTTACTTGTGGGTTATGTCACTGGATATTTAACCCCACTCATAAAGTTTTTTTCAAGGTTCACTGGGCAGATGAACATGGTAAGGATTGTATGGTACTTTGATCATATACCCTTTATATATCAGATTTCCTTTATTCCAACTGCTGCTTGAACTGTTACAATCAGGATATTACCTCTGCCGAAGCTGCAGTAGAGAAAAAGGTCCGCAGCAATTAAGGGCTACTTTTCCCCTAGATAAGGACTTCTTGTTCAATAGTTTTTATTAGGAAATAAGAAGTTATACAGCATTTTTCCATCTATACAAGGAAATTATCACTCTATTTAGCAATACATTTATTTCAGGTCTGTTAACCAATATTACACTCCCATAATATGTGTAATAAGCTAAGATAAATTACTCTTCAATTAACTTATCCAAATAGAAACAAAACAAACAATAAAATAAATTAAAAATTAAAAAAAAAAAGGGGAGGGGAAAGGGAAGGAAAGGAAAGGAAAAGGACTTGTCAAGAATAGGGATAGGAGAAATGCTCCAATCAGAAGAGGAAGGTACTCAAATAGGATTGAGAGAGAGGTCAATATAATCCAGATTTAAATACAACAAAGGAGAGGCCAACCAGGCCACAGGATCATAAGTTCAATAGGCTGGTATCAAAATCTGTAGGCAGGCATTGTTGGATCCAGGGATCCCACACTTCCCGAAATCTCTCCAGAGTACCATCATGTAATGAAGACATTTTCTCCATCGCCATAATATTAGCAACCGAATTCTTGAACTCTCTGAAACTTAACTTAGGGGATCTCCAGGATCTTGCAATGACCAATTTGGCGCCCGTTAGAATATGATAAATAAGATATTTAACATTTTTCGTAGCTGCAGCTACCCAACCATTTAATAATGCAATCCAGGGGTCAGCTTCCAAGGAAATACCCAATGCCTTGCTTATGACATTGAAAACCTTATTCCAGAAAGTCCCACCAAATGTGGGATTGTGTTCCTACCAAATCACAGCCTCTAAAGCATAGTTTACTCGAATTCCCACTGGCGTGACAAAGTCGATCTGGCACCAAGTGCCATCTCAAAAACACTTTAAAGTGGACCAACACCCAGGATTTTGACTATCCTGGGTCTTGGTCCACTTCGGTGGGGCACCCCCGATCGGGGTGCCCCGCTGTGTGAAACCCCCCCCCAAACCCCCCGAAAAACTCACCTCTCCCCGCTCCCAGCGCCGACGGATAAGCGGCTCCTCCGCCGCCGCCTCCCGCGCATCCCTCTTGACGCGCGCCCGCGCCGGCCATTCGCAGACGGCCGGCGCGGGCGCGTGCACGGCTAGTGGGGCGCGAGGGAGGTGGTGGCGGCCAGCTGCAGCCGAAGATAAGGTAAGGAGTTTGGGGTGTTTGGGGGGGTTTCACCCCGCGGGACATCCCGATCTCGGATGTCCCGCGGGGAGGGAGGTGATCGGCCCGGGAATCTTATAGATTCCCGGGCCGATCACCCGTGGGTGTTGGTCCACTTTAACATTGATCTCTATTGAATTCACTGATGCGGCCCTGCCAAAGGAAGCTAACCAACCTTTCAGCCAATCCTCTTCAGAATGTTGAGTACCCAAATCTCTTTCCCATCTCTGCTTAAGCACAGCTCTAGAATCATTATGGGTCTTACAAAGCTGCTCATACACTTCTGTTATAGAACCCCGAGCTCTTGGATATTGCTCACACCTAACCTCAAAAGGTTGAGGTCGATCCACCCTTCCGCTAGTTCTAAGCAGTGACCTAATGAAATGGGAAACCTGTAAATAACTAAACTCCTTCCCAGAAAGACCATATTTTTCTGAAAGCTGCGAAAAGGGGACAGATAAGGACTTCTATTAGCCGTTGAACTCCATCTCCTCAGTTTGGCAACATGGCTTAACAGCAACAAGTATAATTTTGTCAATCTCAGTCAGTAACACCTTTGATGCCAACTCCCGTCAACTTGATGGTGGAGGTGTAATGTAATGTCCCATTTCCATGGAATGATTTGCGAACCAAAAATTGCTAAAGTGAACGCAATTAGACAATAATGTATTTATGAAAATGCGATCAATGTGAATCCGTTTGGTTGAGCATTGTGTCATATTAGCTGACATAAAAGTCCTTGTTCATTGTGTTACCATCGGTATGTGAAAACAGAAATCGACTGCAAAACAGACTATACAAACACCTTGAATTCGAACAACACATCAATCCTAATTATGATCACAATTAGACGACAAATAAATCTGTTCATGCAAATGGGCTATTGGGGTCTGACGTCTAAAGAGTCGCCACAGTCACTATATTTCTTGATGGGTCAGGTTTCTTTGCTTTTATTCCACTTAGTCAAAAACTTTGGCAAAGACTGATATTGATGATTCAGCTGACTCAGGTCCAAAAGATGAGAAGTTGTCTTTTAGCTGCGGGAGAAAACGCTGGATGTAGGACGTTTTAAAACAAAAGAAATTGTCTGAAGTTTATAATGGGGGAACCTACTCATCACTCTATGGGTTTTGTTCACATAACTAAAACTAAGTGAATTAGGGACCATAAAAGGCGTTCAAGAGATGGGATACTTGGTACCCTTTTTCCTTTGGATCCCCAAAAATATTGATCATCCTTTTGTGGCATTGTCCAAAGTTTGCTCCTTCCCCTCAGGAAGTGTTTACATTGTGGACAATCACTCACAGATGCCTAAATTCTTTGCTTAAAAGGCCAGTCCAGCCGGACTGCCCGTTTTTTATTTCTGCTCCCCCCCGCCACCCTCCTCTAGCGCGGAAGCATGGCGGGTTACATAACAAAAAAACACTTACTTTGCCTGCAATCTATCGCCAATCATCGGGCAATCTGAATCCTGGCCGTCACACCTTTTTTTGCATCCGCTGGGAGCATTCACTTCCATTAACCAGAATGGACAGGTGGAAGCAAACACAGTGCAGGGAGCGTGTGCTCCTGGAGACACCCAACAAGAGGAGCAGCCGAGGAAAAGACGCTGGAGGCCAGCCACTTAGATCGCTCCAATGATCGATGCTGGATTGTGGACTAGGTAAGTGTTTGTTATGTAACTCCCCCCGCCCTGCTTCAGCACCCAGTAGAGAAAGCATTAAAGTCCCAAATTAAAATATCCCTGCTCTGTCTGATACACCCTTCATGTGCATTTTTGGGCTCGGCATTAGAGAGGGAGGCACCTGCCCCTAAAGAGGAAACACAAACTGGGACAGTCCTCAGTATTGTGTTTTCCTCTCTAGAAAACCTCTGGGACCTTCTTTAATGGTCCAGTTTATTTTTTTGATTAATTTTTTTTCAACCCCAGGAGGTGTCTGGGGAGTTAGTCGCCAACCCCCTAGCTATACCTCCACAGGGCAAGGTACCTGTGGTCAGGGGGTCTGTGCTGAAGCACCACATCACCTACCCTGGCTCCTGATCTCCAGCTGTAGCTATCAGGCTTGCGGTCTGGTCGGCGTGAACCTCCCTCGCAGTAGTGGTGCTGGCGCTCTGGTTCGTGTCCCCAGGTCTCTCCTCTGGTTCTCCAGGGGTAGATAAGTGCACAGGCGCGGGTGCTCCCCAGGCATTTGCAGATGGGGGACAGAGGGGCGAAACTGTCCAGGCACATGGAAATCCTAGGACTCGGACGCTAGCAGGCTTTGCTGTCTGGTCAGCATGGTCCTCTCGGTGACAGAGTGGGTGGCACTTGGTTTGTGTTCCCAAGTCTCCCCTCGGACTTTTTCGGGGGGTAGACTGGTGTGCAGGCTCTAGCAAAGCATGCGGCCGGGAATCTGAGGACAGGACTGGCCTGGACGTGGTCACATGTCAACGTGCCTCGGGGTCCAGGGATTGCTTCCAGTGCATAGCCTTGGGATTCATACGATCCAGCAGACTGGAACATGTGCAGTTGGCTGGCTTCTATCTGCAACAAAAGAACCCAGGCATGCCACGGTACGGGTCCTGGGGCATCTACAGTGGAGGAGCCAAGCCATGTGGATGCCTCCTCAGGAAAGTTGTTGAGAGGTATACATCCGCTGTTAACTGGGGGTTTGCATGGATTTGGTCTTCCCTACATGTCACCTTAGAGTCTGACCTGTACTTTTATACTTCAAGCCCTTATACCTGGTTGCTATATAAAATGTGAAGGACAAAGAGGACCTCCTAGGGCTATGCCACAGGAGACTGAAAGGGTTCAAATCTCCCTGCATTATTCCACCATTTTGTTTGTCGAAATCCTGAACAAAATAAGTGAAGCTGCCAGTTTAAAAGGATACTGCATTGCTATGTGAATATGGTCTCTTCATTGGAAATTTTCAGGGCCAGAACATCCCAGGGCCCCCTTCTCCCCTCCTCCACTGAAGTAGAGGATTTTGAGGGGGGACCTGTGATTTACTTATTAGCATGCTGTGTCCAAGTTCTTATATTTCTGTGTGTCTGTGATCCTAAGGTGGGCGTGGCTTTCCTGGCGTTCTACTGTGACAGGTGAACTTGTCAATAGCTTTGCTAAATCACACAGTAGTCATAGCCATTACCTTTCCAGGTGAGATTGCTGCAGTAACCCTTTAACTTCTGGTACACACGATTGCAATCCCCCTTATCTGCAGAGTTGAATTGATGCAGAAGGGGTTAAACCTGTCTTTGCCACAGCCAATCAGAGGATTAGCAAGCCAGAGTCAGAGTCTGTTATGCACCTCCAAAACACCACTTTGGTTTGGATTGCTACAGAAAATGATTTTCTTTGTTATCACAGATTATATAACGAATTATATAAAAGCTTAAGATGAGAAGGGGCAACCAAGCTATAGAACAAGTTCGGACCTAGTGAATTATTTGCCCTAAATTCCAAATAATTGTTAACTTGAGGGCATGCGATGTATCATCCCTCTTTAGTTTCCTTAGCTTAGTTTATCAATCCCAATCTCTCATTTCAAGTATACACCCCTAGACAGACCCTGTTAGGACAGATATTTCCATGTATGCCAGGACAATGTCACCCTCGTAGCATACTTAACCTTGCAGGGGGATTACCAGGTCTGGTATTTCTGCAGATCCTGAACTACTCCTGTTTGTTTTGTCCTTGTATAGTCAACTTACAGCCATTAGGGGCTCTACTTTGATAAGACCGGCTTGCTACAGTGGCACATGGTAACATCTCTTTTTTTTCCCCCTGAGACATGCTACCATACATGTTTCAGTCCGTCTACTTTTGTTGAGGATGCATCCACAAGGTGATTAGCAGCCACTATATCAAAGGCCTTGTTTATGCCAGAAGAGCCTTTCTCTTCATATTCTGACAGGCCTTCGTAATGTATAAAAAGGTAGGTGGTTTGCTTTTCTAAATAAAACCCTATGTTTTGAATTAGAGGCTATACACTCTAGATCCTCAGGGATAATCAAATAAGTAGTGGGTGTCGCAGACAAAGCCCAATTTGTAATCCACCCACTCTGACAGCCAGGTCTCATCCCAGCACCAGTTATCCAAAGGAGTACAGCATGGGAACCAACCAATTGATTATAATCTTAGAGATCTTGTATGTTTGCAGGAGCATATACATACATGTGCCTTTTCCGGCCTATGGCCACACCACCCTAAATGCGTCTGATCTCGTTAGCTAAGCAGGGTTGGGCCCGACCGGTACTTGGATGGGAGATATCCTCTGCCCCCTGAATATTTAAGAAGATTCTGACCATGGCGATAGGCTGTCTGATGTCAAGTGGATTTTTGATCATTAGTCCAGTACAGAAGCGATCTTGCAAAAGAATCGATTACTCTCACTCAGGAACTTGGTTCCATCCAGAAAGTGCAGACTTCTGGGCTATACCTAGACCATACACAACAGAAGACTTCACCATCGCCACATGAATCTTGATGGTCCTGGGCAAGGGCATAACTTAAGGTGAACGGGTCTCATTGCGAGCATTGAATGGCCCCCACATGATGGCTCATACATTAGCCTTTTTCTTGTCATTCAGCTAAATTGGAAACATAAAAAACGTTCATTTTTTTGCATATGAATGAGATCATAAATATAAGAAATAAGGCAGAGAAACAATTATAGAGCCCCCTGACCTTATGGGTCCAAGTGTGCAACCTCTGCACCCCCTATTGTTGCATCTCTGGTCCTGGGTCTATGACCTACAACATCCTGGCGATTACTTGACTGTGATTTTACTATTGGCAGTTACAAGTCCAGGACTGTCTGAATTTAATTTCCCAGGGCATCTTGATTTGGGATGCCCTGCTTTGTGAAACACCCCAGATCCCCGGTAAAAGTTACATATTCACCGATCCAATGGCGCATGTTGAGGCACATGTTATGCGCACCCTCATATGCGTTGGCTTGGCAGTCAGGTAGCTTTTACTGGGGATCCAGGGGATTCACATAGCAGAGCATCAACCAAAACCCAGGATTGGCCAATCAAAAGGCAAAAAGAGTCAAATGGGGGTTGATAAGATAAAAGAGTCACAGGGGGTATCATGGGAGATTGGCTGCAGACGGGAGCCCACCACAGACCATAGGGATGCGGAGGCTCTGGCTGCCTGTGGCAGTGGGCACACTGTTCAAAACGGCTCTTTAAAACGGAACAAAACTCTTGCTTCATGGCTCTGCCCCCAATGACCCTTTGCCGAAGCCCTTCGTGTAAACAGAGCCATTTGCTGACCAATTCATATTCACACAACAAGTGGCTCTGACTGGATGAGTGCTCACGTATGCTTTATAGGAGAGCAGGGATCAAAACCCAGGATTATCAAAATCAAAAAGGTTTTGTTAAACTGTCATTACACCCATTTTCTTATTGGTATACTTACTTCCCCTCGCGCTGCCTTGTGCCTCTATCACCACCACCAGCTGATGGGCACCCAAAGCCCAACATGTTGAACTACATGAGCTACTGGCAAAACATCCTGGCTGTCTAGATGGCTGGTGCGACCTCAGGACTCCATTCAACATGAGTTGAATGGAGTCCCCTCCCCTCCACCTATGCCACACCACTCTCCTCCACCTACACTACAGTATAAGGGTATCAAGGAATGCAGTGCAACCTGCACATGTCTGAAGGATTCTCATTCAAATAATATTTGCAAAACCTGGGGATTTCACCAAACAGGGCATCACAAATGTGCTGCTGGCTCCAAGGAGCCAGGCTCTCTGACAGCATTGACCACAACTGGACCAGCTCAGCCCAGCGGACAACATGGTATCAAACCTGCAGGCTGGTCACCCCTGTCCAGTCGCATTTGTAGCATGCATTTTGTGGCAGTGTTTGCGATAGGAATTCAGTTCTATTTTGTTTTTTTTTTGTTTTTTTTTTTACTGTGAAAGCGTGCAGCAGAGCATCCAAGTAGCCAGAGTGCCCTGAGAAAGAGCAGCAGAGCATCCAAGTAGCAGAGTACTGTGAGAGAGTATAGCAGAGTTCTGTAAAAAAGTGCAGCAGAGCAACCAAGTAGCAGAATACTGTGAGAGGGAGCAGAGGAGCATCCAAGTAGGAGAGTGCAGTGAAAAAGTGCAGCATAAGTATCCAAGTAGCATAGTTTTGTGAGAAGGAGCAGCAGAGCATCCACGTAGAGTGCTGTCAACAAGAAGAGGGCAGCTTGAGCTAAAAATCTATTAGCTACCTATCTAGATTAGACCTTGAGTGAATATAAAAAAGTATAAAAAGCCATGGCTAGCACATCCAAGAAAAGGAAAGTAGATGCAGAAACTCGTGATTTTAAAGTTAAATGAACAGAGAAGTTTTATTCTTCTGAATGCAACCCACTCAAAGCCAATGTGTTTGATATGCAATTAAACAGTGGCCCTTGTAAAAAGTAGTAACGTAAAACGATATTATGAGACAAAACAAAACATTTTGAACAGCAATATCCACCAAAGTCTGAGATACAGGCAAAGAAAATTGCATCCCTGGCTGTTTCGTATGAAGCATCAACGATATGGCTTGTTAGCTCACTGTCCCAAATGGAGAAATCAACTGAAGCATCGCTCAGGGTTGCCTGGATTTTGGGAAGACACAAGAAACCATTTTCTAATGAGAGATGATTAAAGAATGTATGGTCGAAGTTTTAGATGCCATGTTCGAAGGCAAACAGAAGGACGAATTTCAAGGAAAAGTTAAATAAATTCCCTTATCGGATTCCACAGCAGCACAGCGAACTGAAATCATTTCAGAAGATCTGCTTTCGCAGCTTCAGGTTAAAATGAAAATGGCAGACTATATTTCTTTAGCTGTGGATAAATCATGTGATGCCAGCTCATGGTATTTGTTAGATTTTATGATATGACAACATAGGTGTTTTGTGAGGATCTGCTCGGTTTGGAAGCACTTTGTGCTCATACAAGAGGTGAAGATATATTTGGAGCCATAACAGAAAGGGTGAAGAAAATGAATATCAAGCTGGATTCTGTTATTTCTCTTGTAACAAATGTAGCTCCTGTTGTGGTGGGTAAAGAGGATTGGTGACACGCTTAAGTCCTGAATCCTGGTTTGATCATTGCATAATACACCGGCTGTCTTGTGTGCCAACCTAGCAAAAAATGATGCAAAAGCTATGGAAACATTATGAAGCTTATTCATTTTCTAAGGGTCTCTTCTGCACTGCAACATTGTCTGCTCAAAGACATGTGTCTACATATACATGTGAATCTGCATTCCCCACTATGTTACCGGTAAGTCTAATGGAGATTTTTCTGCTACTGTGGAACATATTAGTCAGCGAATTGCGCCGCAAGAGACCCAGAGCCAAAACCTAATATCTGTTTTGTCCATTTCTGTCACACCATATGAACCCGAGGTGCCCCTCCCTGAAAATTTCAGAAAAAGCTTTAAAACTTTTAGAATGCTTGCCATGCATTTAACCCCCCTCCCCCAGCACGCATGTATTATTGTTTTATTTTGTATTTTTATTTTTGGAGGAGATTAAGGCCACCATGGCCTGGCGCTTTGAATTGAAGCTCCAGTCCAAGTCTGTCCGTCAACGGTGATCAGACTTTAAGCGCCAGGACCCGTATTCTTTGTACCAGCTCTATGATGCTTTTGTCTCTGGTAAGTCAAGAATACAGGACAACCTTGGTTGATTCTAACTACAGCAAGGATTTGTCCTTAATGGCTCTTCCTGTTTTTTGTCTTCACAGATTAGTGGCCTCCCCTCACCAAACATGGAAGGGAGGTTCTCCCCCAGCACCTGAGCCTAGGACCACAACAGATCAGCGCGAGGGGCCTTCATACCATGGCAAGGTGGAGGACCCAGGGGAGAAAGGGGACAAGGAGGATGGCACCCCAGAGGAGTCGGACGGTGAGGTGGGGAATGTTGTGGTCATCAGCTCCCCCGAGGAGTATAGACAGTGGGGTCAAACTCATGTGGGGAGTCTGGAGGTGGAGGTGATTGACTCCCCACCACTCCATGAGGGTGCTGGTGGGGTATTGGAGGAGTTTGGCCAAACTAATGTTTGTTGATTTGTTCTTTGTTTTCCTTTTACTTCTCACAGATCTTCATGCTTCTGTTGGCCCCCCAAACCCCCTTGTCCCCACCAGCATCCAGCTGGGTCCAGCAGCATGGCCAAAAGCCAGAGCTGAGATGGTAACTTAGACCCAGGGTGCAAACACTTGCTGCCTTACAGATGTTGTTTTGAAAGATTTCCCGCAATTATTTTTTTTTGGTTGGCACAACAGCATTTTTGTTTTGGGTGGTTAAATCATCCTTCTATCTTTCCAAGGAATGTAATGGAATTTGGGTTTTGGGGGCAATGCTCGTTCTAAATTCGAAAAATCAATGCACATATCCTGCACACATTTTACACCTCGCCCTGGGTGGAGCCCCTCACATAGTGTGTGTGTGTGTGGTTTTAACAACCCACATTAGTGTGTCCTTTATTTGGTTATTGTATTGGGCTGAGCTTCAGCTTGTGCTGACCCTACTGATATATATTGTCGGTTGCGCTACACATTGTGTGTTGCCCCTTCTAATAATACAAGCTTGGTGCGTGGTGTTAATCATGACACATGTTTTTTTTTTCCCTTGGCCACACATGTTTTTTTGGGGTTAAATTAAAAGGTGTTTGCCCCCCCCCCCCCCCCCCCCCCCCCGGCCGTGTTTAAATAATGTATAATGTGTTTTACAAACACTGTGTGATGCCCAGCGGGACACCAGCCTTCTGTAAGCAGGCAACCCCCAATCTCCACCGCCGCTTCTGCCTATAGTCAAGCCCCCGTTTGCCGGGACGCTAGGTACACCTCACCGGACACAGTTGCCCCCAGGTCTTAATAGGCGCAAAGGATGGCTGCTTACGGTGAAGGCCGATGAACCACGAGGGTAGCCCAAAGCCGAGGTCGTTCACAGGTAGTCAATCCGGAGGGTGCGTCAGAATACAGGGATGAGACAGGTGCGTAGTCAGGGGTAGCCAAAGGGTCAAGCCGGGAGGTCAGAGATCGCAGGGTATCCAGAGCGGCAGGCAGGTTCGTGGTCAGACAAAGCAGAGGTCGGTACAGGCAGCAGACAGGAATGGTCGATCAAGCCGGGTCCGAATCAGATAACAACTAACAGAATAATACCCTAAACACAAGCGACTATCACGGGCACTGAGTGCTGGGCTGACTCCATATTTATTGGGGAATCGACCAATGGCCACCCTGGGGGGGAGTGTATGTGCTGATTGGTGCAACTTACAACACTGTGAGTGATTGGAGGCACTATCCAGGGGCTGGTCAGTCTTGGCTGCAAGGCTGATCAGCCCCTGATTCCCGTCAGGTGTGGAGCATTCTGTGCTGCCTGCCACTCACAGCACAGCACCTCCTAGTGGCGAAATCTACAGACTGCGGGACGCGCGCCTGCACAGCTAGAGAGGGGCGAGGGAGGCTGCCAGAGTGACGCGCCGCGCTCCCACCAGCAGGAGTGCTGTGTCGCCCTGCGGACGCTCGCCGCCGCCCCCCCCTGGCAGAGGTAAGTTCCTTACATACTGGTTAGGTTTTTAATAAATCTTGTAAACAACATTTGTGGCATTATGGCAGTTTGGTTTTTCTCAGCTCTTCCATTCCGGGGCAGTACCAGTAGCAGCGCGTGGGTTAATCTCAGCCGTAGGCGGGGGCTGTAAGAAAAACTAGCTCCTCCCGGCCTATATAGGGCAGGCTATGGCATGACCTCTTCAATTCTTTTCTTGCAGTTTTGAGCACAGTGCTGACTGGAAGTGGGGTCTCCCAGCCCCTCACCAGCTGCAGCGTTCCTGGGGATCATGTCCGAGGCCTGAGGTCTGTTCTTAAGCTGATAGCGTTGGATCATGCAAAGTGAGGGGAGTGCACATGGGTCCAGGTGATTTCGCCACAGTTCAACCGGCTGGGTCTGAGCCCCGAAGAACACAACTCTGCTGCAACAGGGTAACTGATCTCTGGGTCTTGCATGGAGGCCCTGCTGTGAGCTTCCGACTGAGCCCTGTTCCCTCTACCCTCTGGGTCATCCACCCCCATGGCTCCATGACACCCTGTTAGAGACACGCTTTCCCAGGGCTGCTGGGTGGGGTGTGAGCTAGGGGCTGGGCTCCCTGCTCTCGGAGTGCTTGGTGCTTACTACTGGGCAGCCATGCTGGTAAGAGCTCATACAGATCTCGACTGTGGCCTGCCGGTTGGCTCATTTTAAAAGGGGAGGGCCGGCCTTGCTGCGACACTGGCGGGGGTACGTGGCTTTGGTCACTTACGGTGGAGGACAGGAGGAGGGACGGGGCGACTGCATTTGTGTGGTCCGTGTCTCCGTCCCCTTTCTCCTCACTAGCAGCACAAGGCATCACCATCTTGTGAGGTGTCTTGAGGTCCCTGCTGCATCTCTGGCAGCTCCTGCACTGCTTCCTGTTGTTGAAGGGTGGTGGTCCGGAAGTTGCTGCATCCTTGACCCTGGGTTGATCTCAGCTGCAGTGAGGTGCATTTCGTGTAGTGCAGGCTGGTCTGACCAGTAGTCTACAAGGCAGGAGGGTGTGGGGACCAGCGTTCCAGCTGTATTGCTTAGCTGTTAGAGCAGCCATTTTACCACGTTGGAGGATTTTTCATTTTTAAGTTTTTATTTTGCATTTTAAAGTAAGTAACAACAACAACAGCACTTTAACAGAACAAATACATAAACACACACGGACGCCATACATACACCACTCATTTAGGGCTCAGAGATACGGGAAATGTATCCTTCTGTTTGTTATACACACCGTAGTTTCAAAAGAAAGAAAAAAAAAAGGGGGAGGGGGAGGAAGGTGAGCACATTTCACAAGCGTATTCCTGGCAAAAGGCAGCCTACTACCATCACCCTGGCCCCGAACCCACTCGGCGGAGGAGGGACGCCGGAGATCGAGGTACTCCACCCACTTGTCTGTGCCTCCATCGCAGGTTACTGGCACTTGTAGTACACACCAAATGTGTTACATGCCGATTGCAGCACCTGATGGTGCACTGGCTCTTGTAGTCCATTTCTGGCCAGACCAATGCCTTTGGGAGGGCGGGGGGACCATGCTGCAAGGTGGGAAGGGTTTTACATAGCCTTTTAGCCAAAGCAGTGTATGTCAACTTGTAAAGGGACAATTTTTGATTGATTAGTTTCTTCCATGCCTGCACCGTCAGAACCGCAGGATGCTTCCAATTCAGAAGAACACATTTCCTAGAATAAAGCATCCGCAACCTCATCAGCTCCTTCAGCACCCTATCCTCAGAGATCGGGTCCATTACCCCAAGAAGGCAAAGCGCTATGGATCCCTGGACACAAAACCCCACCACTCTACTCACTACCGCCAGCACTTCTCCCAAAAGTGCCCTATTTCCATGCACGACCAAACCTTATGTATCCATGTGGCACTCTCTGTCCCACACCTCAGGCACCGGTCAGTGTCCGCCAATCCCATTCTGCAGAGGCGCGCTGGCGTTATATATGCTTGATGGAGCCATTTGGTTTGGATAAACCTGTCTCTTGCCTCCACTACGGAGGTATGGATATTCTCCAACGCCTCGCCCCAATCATTCACATCCATACTCGGCTATAGTTCCTGCCACCTGGTCACTGCCTGCTCCCGAGGAGAGTTTAGGTATCCTAATAGGGTCTTATATATTAGAAATGGGTTTTGTTAGGCCATCCAACCTGATTATACTCTCAATTGGGGACTCTTGAATCCGTGGGCCCGCCCCAGGGAACTGGGTCTGGAGGGTGCGCCTCAGCTGAAGGTAGCGAAAGAATGCCCTTGGGGATATCTGGTATATCTTCATCTCCAGAACTGCACGTCTATCATGCCCCTTAACTCCTGTAGCTTGGGGTTTCCCCAGAGGGGGGTATGCGGGGACCATTCCGCCCCTCCTTCCATCTCCCTTCCCAGCATGGCTACCCTCCCCCAGATATTACACACCATCCTCATACACATAGTCTCCCTTTGTCCCTTCTCGATCCGCTTATAAACCAGGGTGGACAACCACTCTCTGTCACCCACTAGGGCCATCTCCAGTGAGATCCCCGGATTTGTTTCCGGCAAGCGCATCCACCAGTGCGCATAGAGGAGCTGCACTCCGTAGAAGTACAAAAGCATTTTGGGGATCGCTAGGCCCCCCTCAGATACTTGAGACTTCATTACCCCCCTATTTAATCTCTGCTGGGACTGTCCCCAGAGAAAGCCAAATATCATCGAATCCAGAGCTTTAAAGTGTGACCTAGGTAGCATCACTGGGGCAGCCTGATACAGATACAAGAATTTGGGCAGAAAGATCATTTTAAAGATATTAATCCGATACAAAAGTCTTAAAGGAGCCACAGCACTCAAACCTATTAGCTTGCTGACCAACCTACAATCTGTCTCTAAACTTGGTTAAAAACGGGGGCGTGGCTGGCTGCCGAGAGAGATGGTTGCACTGTAGATCAGCTCAGCACCCTGGGCAGGCAAAAGGGCGGCTACCTAGTTTAATCCGGTGTCAGGAGACTCAGACAGTGCCTCTAGACCCTGCGGAGGCTGGCACCATCTCGATGGGCAGGAGCGGAGGTGGAGATAGGAGGACGGCGACTACGCACCAACATAGTACGAGGCGCAGCGCGGGTCCAGCAAAGATGGCGGAGGGAGACGGCGCATGTGACCGTGACTTACAAGACCAGCTGCGCCAGTCGGGTGATCGTCAGACAGAGCCCGCGAACGGGACTACAACCAGCCAGCAAGTGCTCCCCGACAGAAGCGGCAACGAAGGAGGCGCGCCAGATCTGGAGTGGGCGGCCATGGCTAAAGGTCAGCAGTCGCGTTTGGCGGGATTCAATGGCGGGGGAGCGGGAGAGGCGAATGGCGGCAGCGACAGTAGCAGAGCTGGCAGCCCGCTCCCTACCACCGCACGTGGCCCATCCAGCGCCCCGGTGTCACCTACAGGGCTCCCTCACCTGGACAACGCAGATTCCATCAGCAGCCCAACAAGTAGCAGCCTGCCGAACAGTGAGTCTTCTCTTTTTTCGGGCCCCCGCAGTCCCTGTGCCCCGCTCCCATCCCTAGAACCGGGGAACCGTGCCCCATCAGTCCCGGACTCGGTTGAGCTCAGAGACGCCAACCTGCTAGCAGTTGAGATAACCCTCCCTCTATTGATAGGCCCGTTTTGAACGGGCAGTGAATTTCCGGCCTTGGTCGTGACGGGCCCCCTTGTATCATCCCGGATAATGATACTGGTGTTTGTGAATATTTTGCAGATCATAAGTTTATATTTTTATAGTTTGTCCTCATTATTGGTTTCAACACCCACCCTACCCCGGTCCTCTTGTGTGTTTTACCCCGATCGCCCCCCCCTCCCTGGGTCCCTGGTCCGCCCTGGACGATAGTGATGCTTGCACTGTATGGTTATGTCTCACAATAGTTTGAAAATAATCTCACATAATGTACAGGGGTTTAATTCTCCCTCCAAACGGAACAAGGCCTTCCAATTTTATAAAGCCAGCAGAGCCGTCATTCTTTGCCTGCAGGAAACCAGATTTACCCGCCATTCACATCCTAAGTACCTAAACAGATATTTTCCCCTGCACTATCATGCTATGTTTAGGGAAAAGAAACGGGGGGTCACGATTGCTTTCAGGAAAAATTTACCCTTCATTTGCCATAAGGAAATAGTGGACCCGACAGGCCGCTATGTCCTGGTGTCTGGTTCCATATATGACGTGGAAATCACGGTAGTTTCGTACTATGCCCCCAACGCACACCAACTCAGATTTCTGTCCCACTTATTCAAGGTAGTTAAGGAGCACTCCAGAGGCGTGGTGTACCTGGCGGGCGACTCAAACCTGGTAATAGATCCCAAGGTGGACAAGTCATCCCCCACAGTGCCGGGCCGTGGAGGGGTGCCAGAGACAGGCCGACCGGGGGCGTTCAGTGCACTTTTGGGTTTCTATGCGCTGTGTGACACATGACGGGAGGCCCACCCCACAGGGCGAGACTTTACATTCTACTCTAATCCACACAAATCTTTCTGTAGAATAGACCACGTCTTCATGCCGCAACATTCACTTACACAACTTCAAGGAGCTGAGATCCTCTCCACGCCTTGGTCTGACCATAGCCCAATGATGGTCTCTGTGGACTTGGCGGTCCCCGGGAGATCTTTTGACTCCTGGCGCCTTAATGAATCGCTCCTGACAACTAAAGATACTTGTGACAAAATCCAGAAGCATCTAGCTGATTATTTTATGCACAATGTGGGATCAGTGGACTCTCCAGTCTCCTTATGGGAAGCCCATAAATTGGTGATGAGAGGGCACATAATACAAATAGCCACAGCAAGAAAGCGGGAAAGGGAGGCTAAAGTGAAGGAATTATCTGATCAATTTAGGAAGGCCGAGGAGGAGTGGAGGGGCAACCCATGTCAGACCACCAAAGACAGAGTTGATTTGGCCCGCTTGGAACTTAACTTGCTCCTGGACTGCCAGGCAGAGAAACAGCTGCGGTGGTCCAAACAGCACTTTTACTCCAGAGGCAACAAGCCGGATTCCATGATGGCCAAACAACTCAGGCTGAGCAAACCCAAAAGCCAACCCATTCAACTGAAGCTACAAGGGCTCACAACTGCCAATCCCTTAAAGATTGTGGATGCCTTTAAAACTTTTTTGGCGGATCTCTACTCTAGCCCGGGGGGGAACAACTCACAAAAAATTGAAGACTTTTTCTCGGGCATTGAGCTACCGGTTGCCCCGCGGGACTGTCTAGATAGTATGGAAGAGCCCATCACATTACAGGAATTGTTAGTTGCAATAAAGACCATTAAACCCAAAAAGGCCCCGGGTCCAGATGGTTTCTCGGGACTCTATTATAAGAAATTTGCCCCGCTATTGGGGCCTCACCTGGTGGCACTATTCAACTCCCTTAGATCGGGCATGCGAGTCATCAATGTCCTGAGTCATCAATGGCTAATATTGTCATGATCCCCAAACCGGAGAAAGATCCCCTGCTGACCTCTAACTATCGGCCCATTTCATTACTCAACCAGGACGTTAAACTCCTGGCTAAAATCCTGGCCTCGAGGCTGAATTCCTTCCTGGGCTCTTTGGTCCATAGAGATCAGTCGGGCTTTGTCCCCTCCAGACAAGCTGGTGATAACGTTAGATGTATAGCCCACTTAATTCACTCCATCCAGGCCAGGAGAATTCCTGCTTTTTTACTATCTTTAGATATCTACAAAGCCTTTGACACAATCTCATGGGAATATATGCATAAAACGTTAGAGAGGTGGGGTTTTGGTAGCAGGTTTCTACAGTGGATCTCGGCATTGTATCACCGACCGTCAGCGAGGGTTAGATACCTTGGCTTCTCTTCAGACAGGTTTGGTATACAGAGAGGTACCCGCCAGGGATGCCCCCTATCCCCCATCCTGTTCATTTTGGCTATGGAGCCCTTGGCGCTTAAAATTAGAGCTAATAAAAATATTAAGGGCATTGATATTGGAGGGGTTCACCATAAAGTTTTGCTTTTTGCGGATGATGCTGTCCTGGTTTTGTCACAACCTATCACTACTTCACCTAATCTTCTTGGGGTGCTGGACGAGTTTGCTGAGATTTCTGGGCTTAAGATAAATAGATCCAAATCGGTTGCCATGAATGTAGGGCTCTCGGCGGGATCAGTGTTGCACCTCAAGTCCACATATGACTTCAAGTGGACCTCAAGTTGCCTCCCCTATTTGGGTGTTCGCTTGGCACCCACATATGGGGGTCTCTACACAGCCAACTATCCACCTCTGATACGAACTCTGAATTCTTTGATGGATTCCTGGGCAGACCTTTCCATATCGTGGTTGGGATGGGTGGCCGCGGTCGAAATGACAATCCTCCCCAAAATCTTGTATTATTTTAGAGTACTACCTGTCAGGATCCCGGCCTATATGCTCCGAATCCTTCAAAGACGGATTTTCCAGTTTGTCTGGGGGACAACTCGACCCCGAGTGGCAAGACGCACAATGTTTGCTCATAAATCCCAGGGGGGTTTGGGGGTGCCTAATATTGCTCATTATTATAAAGCAGCACAAATAGCGCAGTTGTCTCAACTACATGCAGCAAGAGACCTACAGTTGTGGGCCCTGCTGGAGATCCCAAACCTGGGGGAGTCCCTATTGGAGGCTCTGCTATGGAAAGACCCCCGATATAGACCAAAAGATCTGAGCCCCTTGATGGTACACTCCCTTAAGGTTTGGGACTCAGTAAAATATTCCTCAGGATTAATGTCATCTCACGCTCCTCTTCTGAATTTATGGGACAATCCTCTATTCCCACCGGGTCTCCGGGGAGGGGCGTCCTTCTCGCATTGGGTGTCGGTGGGTATCTGTGCGATCCATCATCTCCTGACGGACAAAGGCCTTATGTCATTTGAGGAACTGAGGGATAAATATGGGCTCCCACGGACGGAATGGTTCCACTACACACAGTTGAGCCACTGGCTTAGACCTAGGCTTGCTGGACTAGTCCCGTATAGGAAATGGACCAAATTTGAGTCCTTGTGTGTGAAGGAGCCGGATAGTCCGGGGAGGATCTCCTTGCTATACTCTTCCCTTAATGATTTCCCGAAACCTCTTGATCACAACTATGTTCGAGAATGGGGGGAGGACCTGAGATTGGAGAAGGAGGAGGTGGACTGGTCAGGGGTGTGGAGGGCGACCTGGGGCTGTTCAATGAATTCACTCACAGTGGAGTCGGCCTATAAAGTCTTGTTACGCTGGTATCTGGTCCCTGCTAGAATACATAAAATTTATCCTGCGTACGCAGAGCAATGCTTCAGGGGCTGCTCGGTAAAAGGTGATGTGCTTCATACATGGTGGACCTGTCCTTTTGTATCACGCCTTTGGCAACAGGTCTTCCGCTTGGTAGCTGAGATCATGAGTGTTTCCCCCAAAAGGGACCCATGGGTGGCGCTGTTTCGCCATAAGGCCCCTGAACTTAATAGGCTGCAAAACAAGCTGTTCTCATTTATTATGCTGGCCACTAAACAGACGATTGCAAAGGCCTGGAAACAGCAGTTGGTTTCTATCTCGGAGGTTAAAGCTAGACTAAATGGATTTTTGATAAATGAAAAACTTACCAGCATTTTGAATGACAAACACGAGTACTTTCTAGAGGTTTGGGAGCCTTGGATCCAGTATGCAACCCCTTACATATCGATGCTAGCATTGAATTGATGACTATGTAGAGAAGCTATTAGGAGCGGACCAGGGACTCTTATCCCCTTTCCCCTCCCCTAGTCACCCCCTTTCGTGGTTCTTCTTCCCCTCCCCCTTCTTTGTTGAAACCATACCTCTGATTGATGTTGGAACCATATTGACATGATTCTTGTATTATGTATTGTGTATTGTGATCTCGCTGGTCTGTGCTCGGGATAGTGGGAGGTATCTCCGGAGTCGGAGAAGGGGAGGCCCCCCTTTGTGCCTCCTGCCTCTCGGGTTGGACTAGCCTTCTCTCACATTATGTATCTGGCTTCAGATAATAGTTGGTATACTTTTTGATGCCATTGACACTGTTCTTTTTACTATGAATGTAATGCTGCTGAATTCAATGTGATCTTGTAATATTGTGTTGTCAAGAAAATTCAATAAAAAGATTGAAAGATAAACTTGGTTAAAAACAGAGGGCTCAGTCACACACATCTGCAGAAGTATGCTTAAGCTGCACCACCAGCGCTAAGGTGCCTCCGTGGGGTGCAGTCCTAACTCTAATCTCTGAGAGCCCCATTTGGGACATACAATGCAATAGATAAATTGGGAGCAGGCTTACCTGAGGTTGCCCTAAACCTCAAGTGGAAGCCATGGGGTGGAAGGGTCAAAGACCTTGCAATACAGCCTAGACCCCACACCCCATGTGTTTGCACAAATTCAAAAGAAACAAAGGAGGGGTGGCAGCCGCTCAGACCATTTTATAACTAACCTGGGAGGTGCAAGTTAGCAGGGAAATTAGGATACAAAAGTCTTAAAGGATCAACAGCACTCACACCTATTAGCTTGCTGACCAACCTACAATCTGTCTCTAAACTTGGTTAAAAACAGAGGGCTTGGTCACATAAAATGGTCTGAGCGGCTGTCACTCCTCCTTTGTTTCCTTTGAATTTGTGCAAGCACATGGGGTGTGTGGTCTAGGCTGTATTGCAAGGTCTTTGACCCTTCCACCCCATGGCTTGCACTTGAGGTTTAGGGGAACCTCAGGTAAGCCTGCTCCCAATTTATCTATTGCATTGTATGTCCCAAATGGGGCTCTCAGAGGTTAGGACTGCCCCCCACGGAGGCAGATGTGTGTGACCGAGCCCTCGTGTGTGACTGAGACAGATTGTAGGTTGGTCAGCAAGCTAATAGGTTTGAGTGCTGTGGCTCCTTTAAGACTTTTGTATCCTAATTGCCCTGCTAACGTGCACCTCCCAGGTTAGTTATAAAATGGTCTGAGCGGCTGCCACTCCTCCTTTGTTTCTTTTGAAAGATATTAATCCACCCATAACAGAGAGAGGTAAGCTCGTCCACTGCGCTATTCGCCCCTTCAGCTGCGCCATCCCTGGGTTAATATTTAAGACAGCATAAACACTAGGAACCATACTAACCCATATCCCCAGATATTTAAACTGGTTTACTATCCTTAGCCACGAGCAGGGGAAAATCTTCAGTTCATCCACCCCATCTACCGGCATTAGGCTAGATTTGTCCCAATTAATTTTGAGCCCTGGGAAATCGCCAAACCTCCCTACTGTATCCAACATGGCAGACCTGGGCATTGTAAGGCCCCAGGGCCACATACGGCCCTTTGATTGGCTCTGACCGGGCAGTGACCAGCGTTCCCTGTAAGGTGCGCGGCCGCACGCTGCCGATGCCCCCGCCACTCAGTCCCGCCCACTGTCCGCTCAGTGGTGATAGTGCCGGGTTTGAACAGCACTTTTGCCCCTCTGTAGTGAGTCTAATGTAGCGGGGGTGTGTGTGGAGTAGAGCCTGCTGTCCTATTGGACAGCTCCCTCCTGCAGGTTTGGCTGTGGGCGGAGTTTCTCTTCCCGCTCTTGACCTGTACTGTGTCGCTTGTGTCAGTCGCTGCAGAGCTGACGCCGGAGATCGAGGTACTCCATCCACTTGTGCCTCCGTCGCAGGCTACTGCACTTGTAGTCCACAAGTCCACACCAAATGTGTTACATGCCGTATGCAGCACCTGATGGTGCACTGCTTCCCGTAATCCATTTCTGGCCAGACCAATGCCTTTGGGAGGCCGGGGGGACCATGCTGCAAGGTGGGAAGGGTTTTACATAGCCTTTTATCCAAGGCCGACCACTGGTCTCCTTCCCCCCAGGCATCCCAAATCGGGATGCTCCACTTTTGAAACCCTTTCTACTCAGTAGCAATGTCAAAAAGGCGGACTCCTTAGCCTTGATTCACAGCCTCCTTTTCGTTCACTTTCACATGTGTTTGTGTATTTTTGGTGAGATTTTGCAGCCATTAACTGGATTTTTTGGGTCTTTTTTCATGCGTATGTGCATTTACGTTAACGCGAATACGCATATTCGATGATCATATTTTTCGCTTAAATGGTTCTCTTTCTCGGGAATGTTACATTATTGGAATGGGCTTGCGCATGATTCCAAGCCCTGATTGTTTATTGGAACACGGCCAATAAAACAAGGGTGTTTCCGCTAAATTTACGGGGTGTATTTCCTGGTGAAAGTTTGCTGTCGTCGTGTGAGTTGCAGTGTGATGGAGGCGGACTATGTGGAGAAATATGAGCGCCTGCAGCAACACTGCATTCTATGCATCTGCATGTCAGATTTCAGGTTGCATTGCGCACGTGGATATCACTTGCATGCATGACGTTGAGCTATTCGAGCTTACCCGACTATTCGAGAAACTGTATAGTGAGCTGCGGCCATGGTTGGCCCCCACTACAAGGAAGGGGCATGCAATTGCAGGCATGACCAAATTGGTTGGGTGCCTTCAATTTTTAGTGAACAGCTCGTTCCAGAGGCTGGGTGCCCTCTCCATGGGCATGTCCCAGCCTACGCTGAGCCGCACACTAAACAAGTTTCTGGATGGCATGGCTACCATGTTTCAAAAATACATTTGTTTCCCTGATAACGTGGTAGCCTGGAATGCGGTGATGTTAGGCTTTTATGATATAGCTGATATGCCTAACGTCATGGGTGCGATCGACTGTACGCACGTAGCGCTGGTGCCTCCAACAGTGGAAGAACATCTATATAGGTATGTGGTTTTTCTGCCCATCCTTCTATAAATGTAACCTAATGTAGCCTTGCATTGTATATGTTAATGTGGAGCTAAAATGTAAAGCTACTTTGTTTTTTCACTGTTATATATGTGGTTTTTCTTTCAAAAATTAACTAATAATGACCCCTTATTTTATATATATGTTTGGCTAAATGTTTTTTTATTTTGCAATTACAGGAACAGAAAGATGTTTCATTCCATAAACGTCCAGTGTGTGGTTGGTCCAGACCTTCGCTTCGTTTCTCAGCGTCATGCCTGGATTTCCTTGGTCTACACACGATGCCTATATTCTGCGGAATTCCAGTCTCTATGGGTTTTGAGACTGGCAACTTGTCTGGTGGTTGGCTACTGGGTAAGTGTTTATTAATAGCTCACTTGGGTTTGCAATGTGTAACTACTATAAATGTTGGAGTCCCCTGCCTCAACATATGATGTTCTCCCCCTCTGATTTACTGAGATACAATGTAATTATTATATAGAGAATAATTTTTGTTTTCTTCTCACAGCCAGCACACAGCAGCGAATACAGCAACTGACAGCTGCTGTTCATAGGCTGGTGGGTGACATTGAGGAGCTTGCAGCTTCAATGGGGACCACCGAGGAATAGAATCCTGGGAGCCTGCCACTTTTGTGTAAATAATTTTTACATTTTAATAAAAGAAATTTTAATATTTTTGAATTAACAAAAAAAATACAGACAACCCAAAAATTTGAATAAAAAAATGTTACAACTTAAACATTGTTATGATGTCTATGATTTCCAGAAAACTAATATAAATGTCATGATAGCACAAATTATACACATAAATCAGGAAAAATCATCAAAAAAGGAAAAAATCCATGAAATTCAGGTAAGCATGAAAATATGGGGATAGAGAACAAGAAAACGTGCCATAGGATTTTAGGTAAGCATGATTAGAGAGGGACAGAGGAATACATACAGTGCAAACGGAGTTAAGGTAAGCATGGGAGCAGAAGTGAGTGAGAGAATAGTTGAAACGGGGGACATGAATGAGTCAATAAGCTGCGTGCATGCGTACATGCGTGCAAACATAGCAGCTTGTACAACAAAATTACGTTACTACGTATATGTAGAGAACGATGCAAGCTCAATATCGTGGGACACTGAAAATCTACGTTGGAAGCTACGCTGAAAAATGGTAGTATACGAGGATTACTAAGCAACGTAAACGAAATCCTCGTCCTCTCGCGCATGCAATGAGAGCCATAAAATACGGCTGTAAAAGTACGCAGCTACGAAAAGTAAAACGGAACGCTCCCAATGGCGACTCTGTATCATGCGTACACACGTAGACACAGGAAAATAGTGAAAATTACACATTACGAGACAAAAACAAGATGGGTTTGAGAAGGCTATATATCAGCCCTCTTCTCTGAAAGCAGAACAAAACCTAGAGCAGCCACTGGTCTTCCCCCTGGGTATCCCAGATCAGGATGCCTCACTGTGCGGAACCCTTGTTACTTAGTAGCAACTTGATACATGGTGGACGCCCCCATTTAAGTGGAAATGAACCCAGAGCGGCCACTGGTCATTCACCTGGGCATCCCAGATCAGGGCTTTGTTCCACGCTAATGGAGGGAGTCTTTCATTTTTCATTTTGCTACCGAGTAAAATGGGTTTCACACAGTGGGGCATCCCGATCTGGGATTTCCAGGGGGAAGACCAGTGGCCGCTCTGGGATTTGTTCTGCTTTATGTGAGGGAATCCGCAATTTTTCACGTTGCTACTGAGTAATAAGTGTGAGCAGCGCTGTGTTACTTTAATAATAATGTAAAGGTTATGGGGTGGGGTTATTCCAACCTAATGGTCATGATGTTTTAAAGCAGACCTAAACCCATGTAACCCAGCCCTTTGGAGTGTTAAGGAATCCAGGGCTGGGTTACAGGCATCATGCCTCTGGGGCATCCCAATTTGGGAAATTAGAGAAGAAAGCTACATCACAAAATGGCTGTTTGGATGAGCGTTCTGTTTACCCCATTCTCACACATTGGATTGTTTTTTATGTGTGTTGTGCATATGCTGGTGATAGCAGAAAAGACAATATATGTGGACTGGCAAAGTATGGGCGCACCACAGAAACATAACATATCCACCAGCAAGAACCAACGCAAAGCCAGTCAAACTGGATATGTTATGTGGCCCATGCCACATATGGAACATACATCAAAAATGTGACAATGTGGGACATACATCAAAATGCAAATGCGCAATACAGGTGTGGTTACTGACATACAGGCCATCTCCTCTATACTCTGTGGCAGAACTGGAATTATCGAGGGGAAGCCTACCAATAAATGAGCATAACAGATCACATAACATGACCAAGTAGGGGAGCAATAACCAGCATGTCTAAATTGGCCAGTAGAAAACCTGCCAAAGTAGCACTTACAGACGTTGATCTGGGCTGGAGGTTTCCACACAGCCATAGGTGTTGCGCCCATTAATGCTGCCTACAAACACAGAGACAAACCATTTGGACAACATGGGCAAAGAAAAAGCAAGTATCCTGAATACGCAACGGCCACAAGAAAAGCAACAAACGGCAACATCAACACAATACGACAATCCCAAACAGTGCCAGGCTGGCTGAACAAGAAGCTGGAGGTGTGGAGTGTGGAAGAGTGTGGTTTAAGATCAGAAGGGCAAAGCATCACTATCAACAACTAAAGCATCCAGCAGGCATGGTACCAGGCAACAGGAGCATACAATTTTATTTTAGCCAATGAAGAGGGCACTTACAGACAGGCTCTGGTTGGTTGGAGGAAGAGCTGGCTGTGGGTGTGGAGCATGGAACACTGTGGCCTACAAACAAGAGAAGAGCAAAACAATTCAAACACAAATACATGGCAACATATCAAAGCATGGACCAAGGCAACCAAGGCATCTACACATTGGTTATAATGATTGAAGAGGGCACTTACAGACAGGCTCCGGTTGGCTGGAAGAAGAGCTTGCTGACTAGTTGACTAGTGCTGGCTCCCATGTTGACTTCCAGCTGTTGGCTGTTGTCCGGTTGTAATTCTGGATTGTCTGCACCCCCTGATACAGATCCTGCATCTGCAGCTGGGGCAGACACCAAGGAAACACTTTTAGCACTAACATTAACAAATGACTGAGAAACTTGTGAAACACAAGCAGACCACTTACCTTCAACCAAGGCTGTTGTGTCATCCCACACATCAACACCCTGCACCTGACATAAAGGGATTTTGGGCTTCAACATGACTTCATATTTACGGTACTCAATGAGCAGGTCCCACTCCATATTTATTCTAAGTATACAGCACGTCCTGTTCCAGAATATTCCTTACACATGGGTAATACATCCACAAGATGGCGCTGGACTGCAGAAAACAGCTTGTGGCTCCTCCCGGCCCTATATAAGTCAGGGACCTCCCACAAATTCCCTGTTCTTTTCTGCAGTCTGGGCTGCGAAGATAGAAGATAGCTCTCTATGTGGCGCAGGTGAGCGGGGCTTATATGCCTGCGGCCCTGCAGGTCTATTCCCACCTGTTCCATTCCATATTGCTGCCTCCCAGCCTCGGCTGACAAGGTTCGGGTGAAGGTAGGGCAGTAAGCACCAGTTAGGTGCTGAGGAGCTATGCTTCTACCGCAGTCCCTGCTCTGACAGGGTAGGCGGTTTAGGCTGATGGTGAGCCTTTTGGGATGCCCCACCCGCTCCATGGGTTTTTGCCAGGCTCAACTTGTGCAGTTAACCCTTATTCCCATAGGTGTTCCCCTCCACCCTCACTCCTCCCATTGTCTCCTGGGCGCCGTAGTCTCCCTGGAAATCCTTCTATTCCTGCCTCGCTCTCCCTCTGGGAGATCTCCGGGGGGGGGGGGGGTGGGGTGACTAGTGGTAAAAAACAGTATTTTTATGTTTTATCCTTTGTACTGTGTTCTGTCACCTTGTACGCCGCCGCACGCTTTTACAGCGCTTCGCGGACGGCCGCGTCATTTACCTCAGAGCTGCCGGGCCGCTATTGACCGGCCGGATCATGTGGGCGCATTTCGTGCTCTCCAGGGGTGCGGGCGGGCTCTGTGGATGACGATTTTCACATCACATCTCCACGGGCCGCCCCTCGAGGGCTGCGGACGCCTTTTTGCCTGTCCTTAGCTGCGTGTGCTGCTGTGGGCGCATTTCGTGCTCTCCAGGGGTGCGGGCGGGCTCTGTGGATGACGATTTTCACATCACATCTCCACGGGCCGCCCCTCGAGGGCTGCGGACGCCTTTTTGCCTGTCCTTAGCTGCGTGTGCTGCTGGCTCCCTGCGGTCTGTGAGTAACCCCGGTGGGGTGTTTTTTTTCAGTATATTCCTTTCTGCTGTAATCTTATGGGAATGTTTTGTTATGTCTTTCAGGCGGGTTAAAACTTCGGCACTGTGGTTTCTCCCGGCCATCTCCCCTCACTATCTCCCACTTCCCTAGCGGGTTCTTGGGGCATCCTGGGTAGCTCTTTAGTGTTAACCCTTACTGGCCTGTTGTGCCATTCAAATCACCATATGGAGGCTTCTGGGGATAATAGGCCTGGGGTTCCTTCGGGACAAGCCCGGCTATGTGTTGCGTGTGAGGTATCCCCCATAAGTGATGATGTCAGGGTATGTGTATCCTGTGCCCAGCAGGTACTTGCGCTGCAGTCTGGGCTGTCTGTTACTGGGCCTGGTGGTGCGCCCCCTCAGGCCTCACCTACCCCCCGACGCTTACATCTGACCCCCACTGAGGGGCATATTAGTGGGGAGTCTCAACCTGATTTAGCTACACGGGTGGCCAGCATTGAAAAACATCTTGCTGGGTCTGCCCCGCATAAGGCTTCTGCTTACTCACTCTCAGGCCTCCTTTACTGAGGCCCGCGGAGATCATTGGGGAAGTCCTGGCCTCTCCGCGGGCTTGGGACCCCAGGAGAGCCCAGGAGATCATTGGGGAAGTCCTGGCCTCTCCTGGCCTCTCCTGGGGTCCCAAGCCAAAATCCTCACCCAAGCCCCCTCAGGCATGAAGGGGCGCCCTTACCCATCCGGGTGGGGGGACGGCTTCGGCTCTTTGCTCACGTCTGGAGGTTTAACGTCTCAGACCAGTGGATTCAGTAGGTAGTGTCCTCCGGTTACAAGATAGAGTTTGCAGCCTGGCCGCCCCCAAGATTCATCAAATCCCGGATGGCTCAAAACCCCCTGTCAGCTCAGAGTCTGTGCCTCGCTGTCCAAAACCTTCTGGAGTTGGGGGTCATCTGCCAGGTGCCTTTGAGGGAAAGGGGCAGAGGCTACTATTCCAATCTGTTCACTGTTCCCAAAAAAGACGGGTCCATCAGACCCATCCTGGATTTAAAGCGCCTCAACAAATTTGTCAGATTCAAACACTTTCGCATGGAGACTCTGCGCTCAGCTGTCAATTCACTACACCCGGGCGACTTCATGACCTCTGTAGACATCAAGGACGCTTACCTTCATGTAACAATCTTTCCAGGTCATCAGAGATTCCTCAGGTTCGCTCTGGAGGATCAGCACTACCAATTTGTGGCCTTGCCATTCGGTATCACCTCGGCTCCCAGGGTATTCACCAAGGTGCTGGCGGGCATAATAGCTCTGCTGAGATATCAGGGCATTTGCATCCTTCCTTACTTGGACGACATTCTCATCACGTCTCAGTCCTTCCAGGAGGCCGAGCTGGATACCCAGCTGGTGGTGTCCACACTGGAGTCCTTCGGCTGGGTGATCAACCACCCCAAGTCTTCCCTGTCCCCGTCAATGGTGAGGTCCTTTCTGGGCATGACTCTGGATACCTCTCAGGTCAAGATGTTTCTCCCTCAGCAGAAGGTGGAGAGTCTTCAAGGCCAAGCCAGGCTTCTCATGTCTTGCTCTCATCCCTCCATTCGGCAGGAGATACAGCTGGTGGGCCTAATGGTGTTTTGCTTCGAGGCGGTTCCATATGCTCAGTTTCACATGAGACCTCTTCAACTTCACCTCTTGTCGGTATGGGATCGGGACCCTCGGTCCCTGGATCAGGTGTTTGTTCTGTCCCCTCTGGCCAGACTGTCCCTCTCGTGGTGGCTGGACTTAAGGAACCTGTTGGGGGGCAGATCCTTTCTGGCCCTGTGCTAGGAGACAGTCACCACAGATGCCATTCTGACAGGTTGGGGGGGCTTCTGGAAATCCCTGAAACTCCAGGGTCAGTGGGGCCCTCAAGAGGCCCACACCCCTATCAACATTCTGGAACTGAGGGCGATAAGGTTGGTTCTCGCCCAATTGACTCCACACCTTCGGGGTCGGGCTGTTCAGATCCGCTCGGACAACCAGACGGCGGTTGTCTACATCAATCATCAGGGAGGGACCCGGAGCAAGAGGGCCCTCAAGGAAGTGTCCCTGATACTGTCTTGGGCGGAGGAAAATGTTCCCTGCATCTCAGCTGTGTACATCCCGGGGGTGAAAAATCTGGAGACTGACTCCCTCAGCAGGGGGACTTCTCGTCTGGGAGAATGGTCCCTCAGTAGCAGGGTGTTCCACTCCCTGTGCCACCGCTGGGGTCATCCAGATGTGGATCTGTTTGCGTCCCATCACAATCACAAGCTTCCAGTCTTTGTCTCTCTGTCCCAGGACCCTATGGCCTTGGCCATGGATGCACTAGCAATGTCTTGGAAGAGCTTTCAGCTCCTCTATGTATTCCCTCCTTTTCCTCTGCTGGGCAGGGTGCTGCGCAAGATAGCCCAGGAAGGGGTGCCAAACATTCTGGTGGCCCCCTGTTGGCCAAGAAGAGTGTGGTTCGCAGACATTGTGCAGTTGGCAGTAGATCAGTTCGCCCTGCCCAAGGTTACAGACCTGCTCATTCAGGGGCAGCTACGCCATCCCAATTTACAAACGCTGGCTTTAACGGCCTGGCTGCTGAAACCTCCATCTTGATGGAAAAGGGGCTGCCTGCCTCTGTTGTTAATACCATGATTCGGGCTAGGAAGAAGTCCTCGTCATCGATCTACTATAGGATATGGCATGCTTACATTGACTGGTGTGATATCAGAATTTTTTATGTTGTGGGGAAGCGCTAGAGTACATAAACAGAGCAGCAACTGGATTTGAGGGGCTAGCTCAAATAGTGAAAACAAAGGTTAAAAAAAGTTGACAAAGTAGATGGAAAAAACGTTGACATTCAGTCGCACTGCAATGAATAAATGTTTATTGATTGTCATAGAGGATTCTAACCACAAATATATATAATATTAGGGTGATCCCTAGGAGTCCTCTAAATTTCAATTATTGGCTGTATCGGCAGATTAATCTGTCTTAGCAGCCCTGATAGGATCAGAAACAATAGAGAGTATCCTTTTATATTTATGATCAATATTGCATTCCTAGGTCTAGTGTAAGTTGTTAAAGATTAGCAAGAATGGGGCACTTACCGCCGCGGCCCGGGGGTTAAAAAACCTGACCTGGGCCCCTTGAGAGTTAACCACTTCTGAAGATGGACCTGAAGCTCGCCGTGTATCCCGATGAAGTCAGGAGGTTATGCTCTTTCAGTATGTAAACTCTTTTAATATGATTATGATATGAGTTTGCTTGCTTCATCTGGGGAACTTTGGGAGATATAGTCTGTGAGTATAGTCCGTTAGAGTGCAGGTGCGGCTTCCGTGCAGCTCTAAACAGCTTTTGGATCTATTTGTCCGACTTATTTTGTTTGACTTCTTTCACTTATCCTCGGAATAAAACATAAAGATTCATTGAGAGTTGAATGAAATAGTTTGTTCATTACTGAAAATGCTTTTTGGTTATAATTGCATAAACTACTAAAATGTGCTAATATCAATAGAGATATGCAAATTCTTGTCAGTCATTACTGCAGGCTTTGACTATTCATATTTTTTACTTAGAATAGAAGGTTATCATCATGTAAGTTATTATCATGTATAATGTGGGATTTAAACAAAATAGTAATATGATGTAGAATGTCTAAAAAGCGCTAACTGCGCAAAAAAAAAAGGATTTAATGCATATGTAAGTACATCCATAAGTGAAAAGCTTGATAAATTACAGTCTAGCGCTAATGTACTGTGTATAAAACATCAAGGGTCAATTGACACAATTAAAAAAGTAGATTGATGAAATCTGGGTGACCGACCAACACAACACAACAGAATATAATATAATTACACAACACAATGCAAGTCACATGTTAATAATAGAGATTTAGAGGAAACGATTATGGATATCAACCAAGAAGGTAAAAAAGCACCACCACCAAAAAAGCAAGAATGAATACCTGGTGAAATGAACCTTTCATTTATAACCAAATGTAATAAAAACTATAAGCAAATGGAAGGCATAATCAAAAAACACTGGCATATATTACACACGGATCCAACATTAAAAGACCTTTTACCAAACAAACCCAGAATATCCAAACCGCAGAATATCTCACAACACCTCATTACAAGTTTTATTGACCCACCGGAATCAATAGAGACAATCAATAGTTTCTCGAAGTGTAGGGACTGTAAAGGTTGCAAGTTATGTCTAAAAACGTCACCCTTCATCCAAACCATTAAAGCATTTACTGTCAGTCTCCTCGCCTTTCCTGCCCTTTAAGGCATTGTGAGCGCGCCATACCACGGACTGCATGCAGCAGCAGACATGCTCGGCTGCATGGTTTTAACAGAGCAGGCTCTTCTTCTGTCGCATGCTCCACAGTGACACCTGCTGTTCAGCCCATTGGAAGTGCACAAGGCCTAGAGTGTAAGTTCTTGGACTTGATTTCACTTCCTGGTGTCCTGAGTTTGAATGGACAGGAAGTGACTTCACCAGACTCTGGCACATCCCTCCCTGTGCTGAATGATAGCCCTATTTAAGAGGACAGCTGGCCTACAGCCAATGCTGTGTTATCAGCTCACTTCCTGGACCTTGTTTCCCTGATTCCTGAATACCTGATTGAATACCTGGATTTATATACGGACGGATAACCTGATTTTTGACGCGGATTGCTTATGGACTTTGCCTGTTTTCTGCCTGCCTCTCACCCCAGATTCACCATTGGACTCTGCTCAGACTTTTTATTTGCTCTTTGGAGTTTTTTCTGCTTCACTTCGCCCCATACCTGGAGCTCAGCTCAGCTCTCCCCTTGTAGCCAGGATGCTTGACATTTACTAATCCAGTTACTGGCAAAGAATACAAAATTAAGGGTGATTCCACCTGCAAATCGTAAGCTGTAGTAGTAGTGTACTGCCTAAAATGCTCATGCAATTTGCTATATGTCGGGAGAACTAAAAGGCAATTTAAAACTAGGTTAGCTGAGCATATCTGAAATATAGAAAAAGGTATGACAAATCATAGTGTCCCAGCGCATTTTTCTAAATTTCATAGTAAGGACCCTAAGGAATTATCATTTTGGATCATTGAAAAGATAAAGAAAAACTGGAGGGGAACTAACTTAGCAAGGGAACTCTCTAAAAGAGAGACGTTCTGGATTTTTGAACTGGACACACTGGTCCCAAGAGGACTTAAAGTGGACCAACACCCACGGGTGATCGGCCCGGGAATCTATAAGATTCCCGGGCCGATCACCCCCCACCCCGCGGGACATCCGAGATCGGGATGTCCCGCGGGGTGAAACCCCTCCCAAACACCCCAACTCACCTACCTTATCTTCGGCGGCGGCCGGCCGCCGCCGCCTCCCTCGCGCCCCTGTAGGCGCGTCAAAAGTGACGCGAGGGAGGCGGCGGCCGCTTAGACGTTCCAGATCTTCTCTTGTACGTCGGCGCTGGGAGCGGGGAGAGGTGAGTTTTTCGGGGGGTTAGGGGGGGTTTCACACAGCGGGGCACCCCGATCGGGGGTGCCCCACCGAAGTGGACCAAGACCCAGAATAGTCAAAATCCTGGGTGTTGGTCCACTTTAACATTGAAATTCATCTCAACTGCTTTCTAGAAGATAAATGAACACAAACTATTCATAACCCAAGATCAAAGAGTATCCTATACAGTTTATCCAGTAGACACTTTTCTTCCTACCAGGAACAATGTGGAATATTATCATTAATATTTGTTATTATTTAAAAATATATATTAATATTTTAAGCAATATTTTTATATATAATTTTTATACAGCTTTAGCTTATTTGCATTTTATTTTTTAATATATTTTATAATCCACGTCTCATTTTTATTTATATTTTAAATATATTTTAAATTAATTTTATTGACTATTGAGTTTTATCAGCAACACATTAGCGCATGATTGCATTTCATTATTTTATTGGATTATATATGTATTCAATTTTCACACCATCTACTTATCCCTTTGCGCATCCAATATTTTTTTACATACTTTTGACTTTCAGAATGAGAATATCTTCATTGATATCATTATACTATTTTTTATTAACTTTGGCTTATTAACATGTGACTTGCATTGTGTCGTGTAATTATATTATATTCTGTTGTGTTGGTCGGTCACCCAGATTTCATCAATCTACTTTTTTAATTGTGTCAATTGACCCTTGATGTTTTACACACAGTACATTAGCGCTAGACTGTAATTTATCAAGCTTTTCACTTATGGATGTACTTACATATGCATTAACCCCTCTTTTTTTGCGCAGTTAGCGCTTTTTTAGACATTCTACATGATATTACTATTTTGTTAAAATCCCACATTATACATGATAATAACTTACATGATGATAACCTTCTATCCGAAGTAAAAAATATGAATAGTCAAAGCCTGCAGTAACAACTGACACAAGAATTTGCATATCTCTATTGATATTAGCATATTTTAGTAGTTTATGCAATTATAACCAAAAAGCGTTTTCAGTAAATGAACAAACTATTTCATTCAACTCTCAATGAATCTTTGTTTTATTCCGGTGATAAGTGAAAGAATTCAAACCAAATAAGTCGGACAAATAGATCCAAAAGCTGTTTAGAGCTGCACGGAAGCCGCACCTGCACTCTAACGGACTATACTCACAGACTATATCTCCCAAAGTTCCCCAGATGAAACAAGCAAGCTCTATAGAAAACTACCCCAAGGCTCTATCAGAACCTGAGGACGTCAAAGGACGAAACGCACGTTGTTCTACAGAAGCAGCAGGAAACAGCAAGAAACGTGGATGTACTGGAGACTTTCTCCCTTCTCTCAAAGACTGGAAACTAATTTGACATCTAACTGCAACAGCTACGGCAACTAACTACTTTGCCTACCATCTTGTTTGTTTTTATTTTTGTTTTTATTTTGTTATATTAAAAGAGTTTACATACTGAAAGAGCATTACCTCCTGACTTCATCGGGATACACGGCGAGCGGCGCGCACACCCGATAACAAGCTTCAGGTCCGTCTTCAGAAGTGGTTAACTCTCAGGGGCCCAGGTCAGGTTTTTTAACCCCTGGGCCGCGGCGGTAAGTGCCCCATTCTTTCTAATCTTTGGCAACTTACACTAGACCTAGGAATGCAATATTGATCATAAATATAAAAGGATACTCTCTATTGTTCCTGATCCTATAAGGGCTGCTAACACAGATTAATCTGCCGATACAGCCAATAATTTAAATTTAGAGGACTCCTAGAGATCACCCTAATATTATATATATTTGTGGTTAGAATCCTCTATGACAATCAAGAAACATTTATTCATTGCAGTGCGACTGAAGTTCAACGTTTTTTCCATCTACTTTGTCAACTTTTTTTTAACCATTGACTGGTGTGAGTCTAAGTCGCTTCCCTGTCGGGTGTTTTCTATCCCTAGGATTCTGGAATTTCTGCAACATGGTTTGGATTTGGGTCTTCAACTTAGTACCCTCAAAGGTCATGTTTCTGCTTTGGCCATTTTCTTCCAAAGATCCTTTGCTCAACATCGTCTGGTCAAGGCTTTCTTCCAGGGGGTTACTCACGTGCGTCCTCCACGTAAGCCTATGTTACCAGTCTGGGATTTGAACTTGGTTTTATCTGCCTTGCAGGGGTCTCCCTTTGAGCCTTTGCGTGAGGCCCCTTTGTCCATTTTGATGCTTAAGGTAGTCTTTTTGGTGGCTATCACTTCTGTTAGGTGTGTTTCCCTTACTTTGAGAGACACCAGGACAAGGTGGTGTTTTGTTTTAAGCCAGATTTTCTGCCTAAGGTTGTGTCTGCTTTTCATCTCAATCAGGACATTGTTTTGCCTTCTCTGTACCCTAATCCTAGTTACCCTAAGGAGCGGGTTTTACACTCTCTGGATGTGGTGAGGACTCTGAAGTTCTATTTGGTGGCTACTGAATCCTTCAGGAAGACTGATGCTCTTTTTGTGCTCCTGTCTGGACCTAAGAAGGGTCTGGCTCCAGCTAAGTCCACTATCAGCAAGAGGATCCATCAGGCTGTGGTACAGGCCTATTCTGCTAAGGGGAAGGAGCCTCCCTTCCTCCTTACTGCTCATTCTACTTGTGCTATTGGTGCCTCTTGGGCTTTTCAGCACCAAGCTTCTGTTGAACAAGTTTGCAAGGCCGCTACTTGGTCTTCTGTTCATACTTTTTCAAAGTTTTACAAGGTTGATGTTAGGGCTTCAGCTGATGCTGCTTTTGGTCGCAAAGTTCTGCAGGTGGCGGTGGTTTAAACTGCCCGATGTTACTTTTTGGGGATCCCACCCTACCTTACGGACACTGCTATTGGATGTCCCATGTGTAAGGAATATTCTGGAACAGGACGTGCTGTATACTTTGAATAATACAATTCTGTGATTACTCACCTGTAGAATTGGTATTATATATATACTGCTTGTCAATACTGGGGAATTTGTGGGAGGTCCCTGACTTATATAGGGCCGGGAGGAGCCACAAGCTGTTTTCTGCAGTCCAGCACCATCTTGTGGATGTATTACCCATGTGTAAGGAATATTCTGGAACAGGACGTGCTGTATACATATAAGACCAATTCTACAAGTGAGTAATCACAGAATTGTATTTTAATGAGGGCCTTGCGCAGCATTTTGAATCACTTTTTGGTTGCTGCAGTGGTCTGCTGATGTGCAGTGGTGCAATTGTGGGTCTCCGCAATCCCACCCCAGATCTTGGTCTGCTCAGTCTTGCTCAGGCCACATACAAGAGTGACCATTTTGCTAGGGTGAACTCTACCAGCTTGATGTTATCTGCCAGATTGAACTTTGGCTCAGGCTTGGCAGCCAGTTTCTTGGGACCCGCAATAACACCTGTAGCAACATCAGTGGTGGCAGACATCTTGCTCAGCAACTGTGGGATGCTGGACATGTCTGGCACCAACACTAGGTTGCCAAGTAGCAGTTGGAGATACATCAGCCCCAGCAACAGAACTCAATAAAGTCCTGTTGGCCTACTGCAGCCACCACACCCCTGAACAACAGCATGAGCAAAGTATTAGCAAGGCCTTGGCCACGAGCCAAAACTCTGGGGCTTGCGGGAGACACATTTCAGGCCAATGCTGCTCCATTAAGCGGCATTAGCCAGCCTACCATGAGCCGCATCTTTCATGAAGACGTCCTTGCCATCTGTGACCTCATCACAACCTACATAAGATTTCGGCCAATGATGAAGAGGTGCAACATATCAAGCTGGCTTTCTATCCTATGGCAGGATTCCCAAATGTGCTTGGCTGCATTGATGGGACCCATATTCCCTTCCACCCCCCTCGAGCACAAGAGCTGTCCTACTGCAACGAGAAGAGCTTCCATTTGATTTAATGTGATGGTTGTGTGTGATCAAAATGCCGCTGGGATGGCTACTAGGTAAGTATGGAGCCACATGGTAAGACCTATAAACAGTTGACCAGCAGAATTGGGAGGGAGGGGAAGGTGAAGTCAAAATGCAACGAACCAGGTTGGGGTCTGAATTTCTGGTGTAAACAAAATTAACCAATTTGTTTGGATTTAGCTGATGAGGGATATGGCCAGAAGACATAGCTCATGACCCCCTAGACCCACATACCGCAGCTGAAGTGCACTATAAGACCACCCCCTAGTGTAAGTAGATGAGGAGGCTATACTTTTTCCAAGGATTAGGCACTTCCCAGGTTTTTTCCGCTCTAGATATGACCACACCATAGATTATGATTAAAATTTGTTTCATCAACCTCCTTAATAGAGTATGAATTCATTATCCTATTATTGCACATGAATTCATTGTTTCATTATTTAACATAAATTATTGCACGTACATTATTGCACATAAGAATTTCATAGCAGCATAATGCATTCTTTCATAACATTGCTTTATCTCCTCTTTCTTTAATAAGATTTTGAGACATGGCAGACATGTTTCACCCTCTCGGGCTTTCTTAATGCCCTATATGAAAGAAACATCTCAAATTAGACACCCTCTATATCAATACATGTATGTTAATCATTATAATAGCATATACGCACATGGCATACAAATAGTGCACAAAGTACCTTAATGGCTGTTCTTCTAGAGTGAGTACAATTATTAATAATTTCAGAGAGGAAATGGTGATTTTTCCCTATATATGCTGCCAGATCTCCGTCCCTTTAAGAGTCTCCCGACTTTCCGGCCCTTTCAAATCTATATGGGTAGAGGGGATTATTTATAAGTATATAAAATATCTGCATAGTATAATACATATAAGTAATTTCGGATCATGATTTTTTAAATATTTGAGGTTTTTGGATTGCCCAAAGTAAGATTACCTTAATAGATTAATGGAGGCCGTGGTGGCGGGGATTAGGTCCCGCATATGCTCATAATGTGATCCTTGCAGAGGATACTGTCGGTAGGGCTTTCTCTGAAGACTGTACCATCTGGACAGAAACTCCTTCGATATAGGGTACATCCAGCGTAATGCGGGGCAGAACTCCCCGTCCCCATGCCAGAGCGGCATTTATGCGCTCCAAGCAGTCTGCCGGAAGTAACATTTTGTCGCTCTGGTCCGGAGCTGGCTGAGCATTATGTCCCTCAAACGCCGCCATTTTGTTGGAGTATATTGGCGCTGATACACACACTGCAATGGAAGATGGGAAAAAAGAAGGATGCTATATAGAAATCTATTTTCAAACTATATTTCTGTACTTCCCTCATATTTTCTATATCATAGGTATAGTTTCTAAACTGTATTTGTGTATTTATTGTATACTAATCCATTTATGACCCATGACCGGAACCCTCATGTGTACTGTATCTAAATGGGCAAACGTACTCCTTATATTAATTTCTCTGTTCAGTCATTAATAATAACACACCACTTTTGAATTTTTTTGGGAAATACACCAGCTCCTCTCTGCTCTCAGATTAGGAGGCTGCTTGCAGGGCGAATTAGTCGATGGACAGGCCTGCTACTTGAATAAAGCATAATGATGGCTAAGTATCTCTTGCCATCTCCCTCTCCATTATAACATTTATTGTACTGTAACTAATGCATAACTTACTTTATCTTATCATGTAACAACTGCTTGTAATATTTAAGGTTATCTGGGCAAACTTTGTGAGCATATTGGGTTAGTGAAGGTTATTTACTGTGCTGGTAAATTAAACAATTTTTATTTATGCAAGAGGCTGAAAGCAGTGTTAATGCTCTACTGTGTATAGGTTGGGTGCCTGACCTTGTGTGGTCTCAATCCCATGCAGGTTCAGAAAAGGTGTGTGGTCCACACTCCATGCTGTAAAAACATTCCTTTTTCAGTCAAATTAAAAACATCTCCAATGCATTAGGCAAATCTTAAAATCCAGAGTGACAGCAGTCCTGGAAAGGGTTAATAGGTGTAACAGCCGCTAAGGAGTTTTGGACTCAAAACCAGTCCTTAGTCATAGATCATCTAGTTTTGAGTCTGAAACGTGTTAACGACTGTTACAACGGTTTAACTAAATGCCAGTTAAGCGACATTCATTTAAACAAGGAAAAGTGACCAAAAATGCATCCATTTTTTTGTTAGAAAAAATTGTTAACAGAAAATGTCCGAAAAAAAAAGCTGCATTCCATTAACACTAAAACTAAAAACTGAAAAAATAAAATGAGAAACTAAAAAGTCAGGCTATTTTTCATTAGATTAAAATTGTATCTAACGAAAAATACCCCAAAAATCGAAAGGTCACCGAAAAAAACATCAGTTACCCACGGCAGGAACAAATTATAAGCAGGAAAAACTTGCTTTAAGATGCACTCAAAAATCATAAACAAAAGCTTACACCAAGCACTTTGCTGGAGTTCGTATGGATGAACTAATCTCGCAGACAACTGTGAATCACACAAGCATTTGGGAATTCACGCCATGTGAGTTTGCTTTCACTCACAAAATAGCCTTTTATACAGAGGCTCTGAGTCAGCAAATTAGTTTGGTGCAAAATATAATTTACAGTTTTTTTCACACTTGCGCATGTTGCTGGCGTGCAAGAAAGACGTTTACTAAAACATTAGACGTGCAGCAACATGCTAGAATTATCAATCATATTTTGCTAATTTTCACTGAAATTACATCGTTTGGCAAAAGTGCTTGATAAGTCAGACCCCTATTTTCGGGGTGAGCCAGATCTATTCAGTCCAGTTCCTTTGCAAATAGTGGGGCTGCAGGAAACTTCATGAATATCTCCCTTGCCTGCCCCATGGACATACCCTGTAAGCCATAGATGGATCTGCTCAGACATATAGCTCCTCCCCATCATCCAGGAGTAGGAAAGGCATTAATAAACAGACAGAAAACTACTTCCCCTAGCTGAGAGTATGGTTAGGTAATCACCTTTCTGAAATGTGAGATAACTCAATGCACAATTTTGAGGTTTTCTCCCTATTACCTAGATTGCATAATATCCCCTTTAGCCAGGGGCAGCAGATACATATCTAATGGGCTTGACAGCAAAGCAGCTCTGTGATACACACACTGGAACAGCAACTTTGAAGAGAAACAGCACAGTACCGCCAGCAGGATGTCCGTAGAACTACCTGAACTACCTGACATTGAGAGTTATGGATTTGCAAGACTACTTAAGACAATAGAATGAGCCATGCCAATAGAATGAGCCATTTAAACCTGGATGTATATGACCTTCATGTCCAACAGTCAACAGTCAAACAGTCAACAGTCAAAAATAAAACCAGACCAACACAAAATTGCTTATATGCATCCCTCCCAAAGGCAATTTAAGTTGCTGCACATAAAAATTAATTTACTTTTTTCTAACTCCTGTTGCGGTAAATTTTAAAAACAAAATGTTGGCTCATGCATCTGCAGGCCACCTGCAAACAGGAAGTGTTGCTGGGCTTCCTGTTACTGTGCATTGTTAGTTATGTCAGTTGAATCCAGGCAGCAGCATGGCTGAGATGCTGGCAGAGGAAGCTCCAAAATGGCCACTACCTTTCTTTTCCAACTGTGCCAGGCTATTAGTCTGGTTTAAGTCATCCAAAGCAGATGACTCTGCAGTTATCATTAGGGGAGGTCAAGTCATATTTGGATAGGACAGGGGACTTTTGCAAGTCTGATTCATTTTCATGGCCACTAATGGGCCTCATACAGGAGTTTAGGTTTCTAGAGCTACCATCAAGTATTAGGTTGAAAGTGACGGGGACTTTTGGCCAAAGGCAAGGTGCCATGTTTTTGAGCAGCAGAATGTTCTTTTAGGGTCTTTTGGCCATGTTTCAATCACTTTACTGGAAGAAAGAAAAATGAACGGTGACATTTTTGTGAAAGTACCATTCTGCCATTCACCTTCTTCCTGGCTCCCTCATCAATGTAAACACTGGCCTCTGCATCCCCAGCAGCTCTGATTGGACGAGAGCCTTTGCATGCACCGTAGGACCAGAGGAAAGGTGAATTTTACTGGGAAATCTGGGGAATTTCACACAGCGGGACATCTCAAATCAGGCTGCCCTGGGACAGGGAGCAAAACCCAGGATAGTCAAAATCCCAGGTTTGGCTCTTTAAAGTCCATATCTGGGCAAAAACAATAAGCACCACATACTCACCTATGGTTGCACGCATCTGAATCTCACAATGTCAGTAGTTTGAAACTCCCCCGAATCGGCGATCTCGGCCTTGCTCCATTTGCTACAAAGTGCCCTTGGCACGCACCTGCTTTAAAATTAATGGAATGGGTATGGCCAGTCCTTCATGACTGATGCCAGGAGGAAGTGAGGAGGCAGCAATGCGACCACAGGCCATTGTGAATGCTTGGCCTGGATCTCTGGCAGAGGTACGTTTCAAACCTTTAGAATATCACTGATCAGCTGCGCAGGACTATAATTGATGTGGTTTTTCTTATTTTTCATTCCTATTCTGGCACCTAGAATCTCACCCAATCACCCTATCACTCTGGCCCTCAACCCCCCCTTCATGGTGGACACAAGTACCCCTCGCTTCAGTCACGGTGACAAGGTTATGCCTGTTCCATTCTTTGCAATGGTGGGGGAGTGCTTAGCCCAACCTGACATGCTCTAGGCCTCTCCATTGCCATTAATGGAGCAGGCAAGGCCTCATCACTGTGACTGAAGATTTAGGGGCATGTGTCGGACACAGAGGCTGACACTGTCTGCCATATATAGCCAATAATGATGTTACCATCTATAGGGAATTATGGCATGATACCATCAGCAATGAATGGACAACCTAACACATATGCTAAAAGCTGAACATGAACCTACAATTCAATTCCTGGCACAATATATTCATCACTATCGCCAAGCAAAAATATAATTTTCGAATTTTCTTTTTACACTGGTGCATGTTGCAGCATTTCAAGAAACACATTTACTAAAGCATTAATGTTGCAGCAATATGCAGAAAAGAATACATTATATTTGCACCAATTTGGTGAATTATGGCAAATTGTGCTTGATAAATCAGGCCCCTATATTGGTTTCCATCTATGAAAATGCCTAAAAGTAAAACTGACTCAGCAGTTACTTTTCTGAGACTAAAAAGCAAAAAACTTAATTTGATTGGCTGCTTGGGCCATCATCAGCTGTTTTTCTTTCCGATACCTGGATCTATACATGCTACAAACAAAATGAATTTAAAGTCAAATAAAGTTTGGCTCGGGATTGGAATAAAGCATAGTTACTGAATTTATTGAGTCTACCTTATCTCAGAAAACACCTGCTACTTTCTTAGCAGAGACAATCGGACAAATAAATATGCCCTCAGCAGGTTAAATCCTGAAATATGACCAAACTGCACCTGCAACTAGTGACTTACCCTACAAATTAACATGTATATAACATGTATATAGAAATAAAGGTATTAAAATTAGAAAAAAACTGTTTTGTTAACTTATTTTTAGTCTTAGGGGCAGTATGGGGTGCTTGGAGTTTTCCTTTACGCAGCATGCAGCTTTTTAAAATTAGAAACTAAAAATCCCCATACAGTTGTGTGCCTGGGGGGGGGGGGGGGGGGGGGACACCCCCATACAGAGCTTTCATTTAGGCATATTTATATGGCTATGCAATACTAACAGTGAAACTTTGATGGATACCTAGGCCTGGCCTGGTGGTTTCACAAAATGGATGCCACCCTGCATAAGGACATTATGTTTATTAAGAAGGTGTTTTGTGTCCCAAACCAGAGGTTTAAGTACATGTTCTACCCAGCGTGACAAGTTTTCAGTCAGAGTCCCAATACCAGAGATTATAGGTCTTCCCGGAGTTCCTGGTTTATAAACTTTGAAGGGCATATAAAAGCAGACCAGCTTTTGAGTCTTCTGTTATCAGCTGCATTATGAAATCCCTGATGTTAGAGGGAAGACCTTTAAAGTGGACCAAAACCCACTGCCCGACTGCCCTGGATTCTATAAAATTCCAGGGCCACTTGATTCCCTTCTGTATGCCTCCTGTTTGTAGTCACTGGTGTTCATAATCACTATAGCACCAACTTTATCAGTTGGTTTTATTATAATGTCCTTATTTTCTTTTAAGGTGCTGATGGCCATTTGTTCCTCCTTTGTGATATTTCACACTAGTCTTGCATCCCACTGCAGGACTGCGATTTAGACCCTTTGCCTAAAGATGTTTATATACCTGTCCAGGGTAGAGTTTTTTTCAGGTCTGGCGGTCCAGGTAGATCTTTGGTGGGTGTTAACATACTCTGGCTTAGTTCCTTCAGTCACATTTTTCTGAAGAAATCATCCATGTCACTGCACAGCTGAATTTTGTCTGTTTGGCGAGCCAGACTCAGGCACTTCTATCTCAGGCGAACCAAACTCAGGCACTCAGACTGGGCATCAGATTCAGACTGGGCAAAGGATTCAGACTCAACAGAGGGTTTGGGCTCACAGATCGACATTGGGTCAGGGTCATAGGCAGACATCGAGTCAGACTCAAAGACGGACTTTGGGTTAGGGTTGCAGTCAGACATTGAATTAAGCTGAAAGACATTAGACATTAGGTCAGGGTCACAGACTGACATTGGGTCACAGTCAGACTTGGAAAAAGGCTCACAGACAGGTTCAGGCATGAGCTCACTGTGAGGTTCAGGTGGAGTCAATAGTGTTACAGGTGTGGGTTGTAAGGAACTTACCTGCAGGCCGTTCCCACGGCACTGCTCCGGGCGTCCGGCGGCCACGTGGGGCGGCTGCCTCCCTCCCGTCCGGCCGTGCTGGGGCTTCTGGCGGCGGCGGCGCCGCTGCTTTGGCCGGCGCATCCTCCCCCTCCTCCTCCTCGGGGGGCGCACCTGGCAGGGTCAGTTATGTCCCCCGGCGGCGCTGCTCCCAGCGCATTCGCCGGGGGGCAGGTTTCATTGGACCTATCGGTCCAGGAGGGGGGTCCTGTGGGAATTAGGAACCCAGGGACTGGACAGCCTAGCTGTCAGGGCGGTCCAGTCCCTGGGGGGCTCCTATCAGGAGCAGGTTCATATGTTGCACCAATCACCAGTGTTGCACCAATCACACACACACCCCTTCCCCCCTGCCCATTGGCCAGTTCCCCTTTAAAAGTGTCCTTGCCCTGACCATCAGTGCCCGTTATAGCCATTATTAGCTTGGGTGTGCTGTTGGATTTGCGTTTAGTGTGTTTTGATCTGGCTCCGTCTTTGACCATTCCCGCCCGCTGCCCGCACCGACCATCTGCCTGTCTGACCTTGTCTCTGCCTTACCCTTTTGATACCGCGCTTTGGTGACCACCCGGCTTTTGACCCCTGCCTGTCTTGACCATTCTCTGTCTAACCCCTTGGATACCGTGCCCTGTGACCACCCGGCTTTGACCCCTGCTCGTCTCGACCATTCTTGCCTAACTTGCTGGACTCAACGTTTCGGACTCGGACTCGGAACTTCCGTTTTGGGATACCCTGCCGTTCACCTATCTTCACCATAAGCCAGCAATCTTTGCGCCAGTAAGTCCTGGGGGCAGCCGAGTCTGGAGAGGCATAACCCGTGTCTCCAGCAAGCAGGGGCTTGTCTATAGGCACAAGAGGCGGTGGAGATTGGGGATTGCTTGGCTTATGAAAGAAGGGCGATCCCTGACACGGGTTCTGTTATTGGGTTTACCGACATGGACTGATGATAACCAGCAGACTGGACAGAGGACTGGACAACAGATGGATTGTGGTCATCTTCTGAATCAGACACAACAGTCCAGGCATCTGACTCACTGTCATCCTCCTCCTCTACATCAGACACAGAGGCAATAGACTCAGCTGCAGTTTCCGATTTCTGGGCTGCAAAAACTGCATTCACATTTAAGTCACCCTCAGGAATACATAAATAGGATGTAGCTATGAATTTAACTAAGCAATTTAACTAAATTCTCACTGATGTGTTTGCTATGATTCAGGCACGCTTAAGCCCAGAAAATCATCTTCAAAAAGAAAATAAGCCACCTGACTTGTGCACACCAGGAATCCTGATGGGTTGGATCATTCTTCCACACCCATGTGAATAATATCCCTGGGCATTAAAGGTGTGTTGGGAAATTCCTGGTTTAGGAATCGGATCCAGGGACAGGGAGGCAGTATGGAAGGAAGCTGACTGGGAACTGAAGGACAAAGGACAGACAACCCACCTGTGCCACCAAAGAGGCAAGCTGTCAACCACCTGGGACATGGGTGGGCCGGTTCCCGGAGAGCCCATAATCCAGCCAGTGCTCTGGCAGAGCTTCTAAAGGTGGGGATGCACAGGCCCCTGGGTAGACCCTTGATGGCCGCAGACTTGGGAAGGGAAAACACAGGGCAGATGTACACAAAACACAAACAAAATGATCTAGGCCCCAGTTCAGACAATAGTGGGACTGGGCCCAGTGCAGGCTGTGGCAAAGTTGGGTCCCAGAGCAGGCTGTGGCGGAGCTAAACCCCAGAGCAGGCTGTGGTGAAGCTAGGCCCCAGAGCAGGATGTGGTGGAGCTGGGTGCCAGTGCAAGCTATGGCGGAGAAGGGTCCCAGTGCAGGCTTTGAACCTACAAGAGCTGTAAGCCCAAGACACATGGCCAGACACTGGGAGGGCCACAGGCCCCAAGACAGACAAGGAACTGTGGTGAACCACAAAACCCAGCACAGACAGCAAAGACAGAAACTATGAAGGGCTATGAGCCCCATGACAGACACAAACTATGAAGGCCCAGCACAGGCAAGACATGAACCAAGGAAGGCCCAAAAGGACAGCGGTATGCAGGATGGTTGGAGAGCATGGCTAGGCTATGAAGAGACAATGCAATGATCCAACAACAGGTGCAGGGCCAAGCACATGTATTTATAGGACCCGCAACATGATTAATGCCAGGTGAGGTCAAACCATACGGCTCTAGGACCCAGGGAAGAACCACACCACTCCAGCTGACACATAGTAACTACACCTCAGCAGATAGCTCAATGGTGAGAGCATAACTGCTACAAGAGCCCATCCAAGCCAGGCCTGACAAAAACCCTGTACAACCAAAGAATTCTTTGAGGGATTACTTCCAGAAAGATGCGCCCACTGCATCAAGCTGACATGGGCTCTTATCCAATGAGAGCCTAGGCAAAGTCTCTCAATTCATTCCGATAGAAGTGTGTGCTTCCCTATTGGAGTCAATTAGAGCTGTTTGCCAAATGATATAAACACAGCAAAATGGCTCTGATTGGTTCGTGTAGGTAAGAGGTGAGTTGTTCTGGGCTTTCTTGGGGGTTAAATGCATGCACTGTAGGAATAAGAGAGAGGTGAGCTGTTCTGGGCACAAGCCCTGGACATCATTTTGGCACAGAATAATGGACACTTTCAAGCAGACTTTTACTTTAAAAATGCACAAAACAACCATTTCAAGTGCATTGATAGAGTGCACATAAATGACATAGGCATCTAGGTTCTGTGTTTCAATTTTGACAAGTCCCAATGCAAGTTATTTAATATTTAATTTAAGCATTAAACACTACAAACCAGTTCTGCCCATTGTGCTCTATGGGATCTTGAGCTACAGCCCCAGGTGTCATCTGCTGCTGCTGCAACCGGAGCGCTTGACACTGCATCATTTTCGGCTCTAGCGTTAAATTAGACGCTAGCTGGCAGCCACATCAGTGCTGCGTTTTTTTTCTTACATCCCATGCTGAGTGCCACTGAGGCCAAAAAAGTGGCGCTGTGTGGCGCTGACGCTTCCTAAATAAGGCTCCCCATCTAATATAGATGGCAGCACATCAGGTTGAGGTACAGGATCTTGCATATCATTAGTGGTAATCCTGCCACTGACTGGGGGACCATGTGTTTTAAGCTAAGGTTTCAGATTTATTTGTATATACTGGATACAAATTACTTTATAAACAGACATTTAATTCAGAGGGCCTAAGTATTGCTTTGTTCGCAAAGCAGGCTGGGGTTTGTAATATAGCGACATAGCAGTTCTTCCTTCTGATCACATCCTAGGGCCCAACAAAAAGATGGATTCATTCTGGATAAGTTATATTTCAATAGCTATCTCATTTTAACTGCATGAACTAATATTAGAGCCCAAAAAAACCCATCCTAGTTCACTGGAAAACAACACCCACCGAGTATCTCTGCTCCTTGGGTCACAGTAGGTTAGACCAGGTTATCTCCGATTCCCCACAACAATTCAGTTTAGCAAGTACATAAAACAAGATACAATTTAATGATTTCATTAAACAAGAAATGAAGAATCCACACTTCCAAAGACTGATGATAAAATCGTTATATCAGAGAAGTGACAAGGAAAGAAGATGTCGGGAGGCAAGAGGGGTGATAAGACGACAGCGGCATGTGATTGGTGTTTGTTAGATGTTAGCGCCTCTAGGCTATCAGCAAGAGTTGTATCTCTCGTTTTCTCTTGGAAGAAAGCAAGCGAGGAGGCAGAAATCTTTTTCGGAGCCTCTGCAGTATGAATAAAGCAACATGACATATATCCATTCCTGACCACCTGGGGCCTATTTATCAAGCTCGGGTTTCACGTTGTGATATAAAGTCTCACAGCTTGGCTTTTATTGCTATGTTGCAAACTGTTAAACCTTTTGCAAGAATTTCCATAACTGGAATAAACTCATGCTGCAGTAATGACTGAAACTCCACACCATTGTCCACGCTGCTTCACAATATCCATCACAAGGTCCAGTCAAGTTCCTTCAGAAGAGCATTGTCATGTGTGCCAAAGATCTGTTTCTATCTGTAGGTGAATAGAGCATGGTCTCCACTTTCTCCTAGTTATACATGGTATAGTGAATACAGCCTAGTTTGAAATGCCCGATAACCCATAGGAGGCATGTTTGAAAAGATTATCAAGTCATTATACTGTGGACAAAAAACAGCATTCCACAGATACTTTTAAGCTGGATCTGATTATAATAGTTTATTTATAAAGTGTCATCTTCTTACATAGCGCTCTACAAGGTACAATTACAGGCACAGATGTAAAACATACTGTACAGGGACCATCAGGGCAGGCATCAGCACTGGGTGTACCCAGGCATGTACGGGGTCCCTGCACCTTGCAAGGGCCCACTTCATTCCCTCTGCCCTGGGCAATCCCTATGTAGGGCGCAGGGTCGTGCAGTGACCAGGACAAAGAACTGTCAGCCAGGAGCAGATTGTCCGCTGGGAGAGCTGTTCTTGCTCTCATTTTTTCTTCTTTCCTTCTATTATTTTTGCGGTTATTCCTTCTATTCTTTCTGTCATTCCTTTTTTTTTCGTTAGTCCCTCTATTCTTCTATTCTTTACTTACATCTCCTCATTCCTGCTATCTTTTTTGCTGTTATTTATCTATTCACTTTGTTTCTTACATTCATTCTATGCTTTTACGCTTTATTTCTTCGTTTCTTTCCTTTTAGTTTTATAACTCTTTATTTCCTTCCATGTTTTCTTTTTTTTTGCTGTTCGTTTTCTGTCTCTCTTTCCTGCTTTCTTTTTTTGTCATTCCTTTGATTTTTTAGTTTTTCATCCCTCTTTATTTGTCATTCCTTCTATTCCTTATTTCTTCTATACTTTGTCATTTCTTCTGATATTATTTTCTTTCGATCCTTTGGCAATATTTACTACACATGCAACTTTGGGTCTGATTTATCAAGCCAGACAACGCCATTTTTAGGGCAAATTAGAGTAGTGCAAAACATCATTTTGAATTTTCTCAGCATGTTGATGCACAACTAATGTTTTAGTAAATGTGTTTCTTGTAGTGCAGCATTATGTACAAGTGTGAAAAAAATATAAATGATATTTTTCACTACTTTAATTTGCACCAGTGTGGCACTGTCTGGCTTAAGTGCTTGATAAATCAGGCTCTTTATGTATAGAGTGTCTTACCACACTGCAAGGGTCCCGCCGAGACTCTATCACTGATGGGCCCTCATAAGCTGTGAGCTGGCCAAATGTTGTGAGAACAGGAGAAAATAGGAAAGAGAGCACTGCCCTTGTGAGTCGACAAGTAGAGGGGGTTCAGGGGTCAAAATGGGTTGAGTATGGCAGCATGTGCCCTGTGAACGTTATAGGAGTTGCTTAAAGGAAACCTCCCTTTTTGTCAGGTTTTTGGTGTTCTACCCTGTGTAATGTAAAAAATAAATGTGTGCGAGGATTGTGCCCCCGTACCTGTGTTTTACTTATCAGTTTCCACGTTTCTTATATTCCTGTGTGTCTGTAGTCTAGACTGGGAGGTGCTTTCCAAACCTTGAGTAAAATCTACTGACTACAAGTTCCAAAATCCTTCCACTATAACAGGTGAACTCATTAGCAGCTTTTGCAAAATCACGCAGCAGTAATGATCTCCCTAGGTGAGAGCTCAGCCAATAACCCTTTAGCTACCCTTTAAATACTGAAACACAAGATTGTGATCCTCTAATCTGCATAGTAAAGGGTTTTCTTTTATAAAACAGATACGCTCAGAACATTGAAGACATCTTTTTGGCAGACAATAATCAAAACTTTGAAAAAGGCCATCAAAAGTGGAGTCAATCTTTACGCCAGGTTATATGCTTGTCTGAAGAGGTGGAGAGGCACGGGAGAAGTTTTGAAGGTAGGGATGCGAGGAACCGAACATGGAGGAGGACAGGAGAAAGTCAGAGGCAGAGCAGAGGTTGCATCTGGGCTGGCCTTGCCGGATTAGAGGTGAACTGTAGGTAGGGGCCTGGCTGAAGAGAGCTTTGTAGGTTAGTTTCAGAAGCTTCAACTAAACTCTCTGAGAAACAGGTAACCACTGGAGGGATTTACAGAGGGGAGCAGCGCTGGAGAATCAAGAGGAGAGGTGGATGAGGTAAGCTGAATTGAATAAATTGGAGGGCAGGGGCCAGTCTGTAAGCCACAGAAGGATGGTAATCTCTATGTGACAACGAAGATCTGAATATATTATGTTTCTGTCACAAAGTAACACTGGAAATCATGTTTTCATTTTGTAATATAAAAGTCAGCTTACTGCAAATTAAAGAGATTATTTTATCAGTTAAACTTTAAAAAAAAAATCCTTTGGTTGCTGCCTCTCCACTGTGTTGCAGCAACCTGTGGTCAGGGAGGAAGAGTAAACATGATGTAATTCTCCCAACCTTCCCCTTCATACATGTTGAGCAATCAATTCCCAGAGATTATTATGCTACCCCTCCCCATTTGTGACCCACCTCTCTTTTACACGGCTCCATTTCTGCTCTGTAATGGCTATGGGACTGCAGGCGCACAGAGCTGCGTGTTGGGTCTGAACTGAGGCTCAAGGGGAAGATAGGACAGTCAGGGGTTGAAAGGAGGTGTGGGGGGCATCGGTTTGATCTGTGCCTGCTGTGATGTTTGTTTGCAGGAGGGAACGGGTTACCCGTGCCCCCCCTGTCATGCCACTCTAGGGGTCAGGAAGTGTGGGAGTCTGCCCGCCCCCCACTGTTGTTGGTCGGTGTGTGTGGCAGGGAAGGCGTTATGGTCACTCACCTTTAGCTGTCAGCTCATGGCTCTGTCTTTATTTGACAGTGGCTGCTTAAGTGCGGCAGCTGGGGGGCGGATGGTTTTGCCGGCTGATGCTCGGTAAGCAGGGGGGCTGGGGGTGTTGGCTTCTAGACCAACCCTAAAGTGAAAAAATATCCCTGGCCAGTAGGATAAGTGATCCTGGTGGCCAGGGCATCCTGGGTTTGGATGCTCCAGTGTGTGAACCTATGCAGATCGCCCATAATTTTGCTGCGCTCCCGCGCTGTGTTCTCGGGCCATGGCCACATCCCTTGCCTCCCTACACCTGAAGCACCGGGAGTGTGCACATGCACTTATGGGAATGCTGAAAGCACGTTTGGGAGTGCAGCCATGCGCATCTGTGGGTACACGCATGCAGTTTGCGCAGAAGGGCATTTTGGAGTGTGCAGATGGGCATTTAGAAGTGTGCGCATGTGCATTTGGGAGTGCACGCATGCAGGTTTAGAGTGCAAGCATGCAATTTGGGAGTGTGCATTTGGGAGTGCATGCATGCACTTTGGGAGTGTATAGAAAAGTTTTGTGGGCACCACCTAAAATAAGTAAATGTGTGCAAGGCTACTCTGATCAGCAATGAACAACCTCAAGAGACTTGGCCAGAACCAGTGATGGCCGGCAAGTACCAGAGCAAAAAATAGCTGCACCATTAGATAAGTAAAAATTATAAATTTTATTAAATTTAATCCTTCAACATCTAGACAATACAACAAGACAAGATTAAAAAAACACATGACATGGGGCACCAGACCGCCAGGTAGAGTCTAATACAAGATGGAAACAGTTCCCCAAAAAACATGAATAAAGTGACAAGTGCAGTGCAAGAGCATAACAATCACACAACCAAATAACCATGTATTACTCAGTTCAGTGCAGAAAAGAGGATGAAAAGCAGCAGCTATTCAATCACAGTGTATCACAATCATCATAAACAACTTTATAGCAAATAAAGGGCCGAGTGCAAAAGGCAAAAAATGGGATACATAGTAGAAGGCAGATGATATGCCTTGCCAAGACCCCCAACATACAGAGCCCATGTGGCAATGTGCCACTGCTTCAGGAAATCAGGGCAACATGCAGTAAGCAGCGTCCTTTTGTTTGGCCCCAACCCTGCCCTGCAGGCCAGAGAACCCAGCAGTCGCACCCCCCAGCAAGATACAATGGATGTCCAGCCAATCAGAATGCAAGCCGCCGACCAATCAGCACGGCTGACTCGCATGTGTCATGACCGAGTGACACCCGTCCCGGCCTCACCCCTTGATGCCAGCTAACAGCAACCAGCTGCACACATGCAGTGGGGACAGTTTGTTAGCAACCCACTATGTCCACCTGGTGGGGGTGAGGACACACCAGGCATGCTGCCACTCGGCTTGTGGGGCTAGGACAAACAGGGATGCTGTAATACAATTAAACAAACAAGACATTATAAAAAGGGCAATATATTACATGACTTACATATTTATAACAATCAAGTACATTGAACCCACAATATTGCAAAATTCATTAATAGGCAGTGGGATAACATGTCTCAAAAGACAAGCAGCTATAGCAGTACATATTAAGAGAGACTGGTGTCATTGCAGATGCAGAGAATGTAGGAGGAATTTCACAGGAAAATCTTCAGGATTTCTGAATACTACTGATGTCAGAGGGTTTAGCCTTTGCCACAGTGGAGTTGAAAGCGATCTCACAGAGTCAACCCTAAAGTGGACTGAAAGGCTGATGCAATTCAAAATGCAGGATATGCAGGAGGAATTTCACAGGAATATCCCATTTAGAATTTCTGAATATTGCTGATGTTGGATGGTTCAACCGTGCCACAGAGCAGTTCAACGTGATCTCGCAGACTCAACCGTAAAGTGGACCTGAGTACTGTGTTGGATGTATGCGGCCTTGAATGTAGTAGGTCCACCCGCTTTATTGACCTCGCCCATTGGATGCATCCAAGCAGCTTCTGCAAAGGTGTAGAAATTGTCCAAATGTGATGCCCTCCTTGCAGCTGGTGTCATGGAACAAATCAAATTTTAGGAGGAGGTCGGCTTCCTATACAAATCAGTAGTGATGTACCCCTCTGCTACCAGCATCAATGACAATTTAAAAATGAAGTACACTGCAGGGCTCAAGTTGAAAGGAGGAGTAAATGTAGACGGTCTCCTCAAGCTCACACTGTGTGTGCTTGCACTTATGGGAGTCTGTGGGTGCATGCACGGGCATTTGGGAGTGCCTGCATGTGCATTTAGGAGTGTGGACATGTGCGTTTGGGAGTGTGCACATGCACCTATGGAGTGTGCGCATTCACTTTGGGAGTGCGCACATGCAGTTTGGGAGTGCACTTATGCACTTTGCGAATGTGTGCATGCTGTTTGAGAGTGCGTGTATGCAGTTTGGGAATGCGCTATTCAGTTTGGGAGTGCGCTCATGCACTTTGGGAGTGTGTGCGTATGCAGTTTGGGAGTGCGTGTATGCAGTTTGGGAGTGCACTTCACGGTTTGGGAGTTTGTGCATGCAGTTTGAGAGTGCATGTATGCAGTTTGGGAGTGTGCGCATGCAGTTTGGGAGTGCACTCATGCACTTTGGAGTGGGCACATGTTCGTTTGGGAGTGCACACATGCACTTTTGGGAGTGTGCACATGCAGTTCCAGAGTGCGCAGATGCAGTTTGGGAGTGCGCATTTTGAAGTGTGCATTGGCAGTTTGGGTGTGTGCTCATGCACTTTGGAAATGCATGCATGCAGTTTGGAACTGCATCCAGTTTGAAAGTGCGCGCATAGGTGTTTGGGGGTTCACACATGCAGTTTAGGAGCGAGTACAAGCACTTTGGGAGTGCGCACATGGGTGTTTGGGAGCGTGCAGATGCAGTTTGGGAGTGCAGGTATGTGCATTTGGGAGTGCGCACATGTGTAATCAGAGGTGCGTCCATGTGCAGGGAGTGCACGTATGCACTTTGGGAGTACAGGCAAGGACGTTTGGGAATGCACGCATAGATGGATGTACTGACGTTCTGGCGAACTGCGGCCTAACTGCAAGGCTCCGGCAGGGCTTCTACAGTGGCACTGGAGGGCCGCATGGGCTCATCTCCTCCAGCTCTGGCAGGATTCCTCCTGTGGCAGTGGTAGCCAGTAAGGCTCATCTCCCCTGGCTTTGGCGCAGTGCCAGCGGAGCCCCTCCAGCAGCAGCATCGGCAGCTGGGCTCCTCTAGCGTCGGGCAGCAGCGGCTTCTCAGGCGGCAGGCAGCAGTGGAGCTCATCTCCCCCGGGGCTCCTCAAGCGGCAGATGGCTTCTCGATACTGGGGGTCGGGGCTCTGCTGCCCACACCTCCCGGGCAAGCTGTAAGTGCTGAGCAAGAGAACACTGCTAGGAGCAGGCGGGAGGGAGGGATTAGCTGGGCTTGATGGCTGAGAGCCATTCAAGTCAGAGGGGGCCGTGGTTCTGTTATTGAACCTGAAAGTCAATTGGTGGACCGCATTGGCAGGGTGTGGCTGGAGCCCGAGTGAGGAAGGGTATTTCCTCATTCAGGGTGCTGACCAGAGAAGAATGACAGCACTAGAGGGATGTTTGGTGAGGTTTATTTATTTTATTTTTTTAGACTTTACAATCATTTTAAACTTTTACCAGGAAACTTTTCCAGGAGATTTCTGCTCAAATCACAGTTAAACATACATAGCGCAAAATAATGAAAAACAGCCTGACAACAGAGGGTGACAACATGTCTAGGTAGGCTGGCAGTTAAAAGGTTAAATAAGGCATTTTGTTTGTGGACATGAGCAGTTAATAACTTAACATAACATACCAGCACCCAAGCTGATCAATCAGGGTAAGCTATACCAGCACCCAAGCTGATCAATCAGGGTAAGCCATACCAGCACCCAAGATGATCAATCAGGGTAAGCCATACCAGCACCCAAGCTGATCAATCAGGGTAAGCCTTACCAGCACCCAAGCTGATCAATCAGGGTAAGCCTTACCAGCACCCAAGCTGATCAATCAGGGTAAGCCTTACCAGCACCCAAGCTGATCAATCAGGGTAAGCCTTACCAGCACCCAAGCTGATCAATCAGGGTAAGCCTTACCAGCACCCAAGCTGATCAATCAGGGTAAGCCTTACCAGCACCCAAGCTTATCAATCAGGGTAAGCCATACCAGCACCCAAGCTGATCAATCAGGGTAAGCCATACCTGCACCCAAGCTGATCAATCAGGGTAAGCCATACCAGCACCCAAGCTGATCAATCAGGGTAAGCCATACCAGCACCCAAGCTGATCAATCAGGGTAAGCCATACCAGCACCCAAGCTGATCAATCAGGATAAAACATACCAGCACCCAAGCTGAGCAATCAGGGTAGGCCATACCAGCACCCAAGCTGATGAATCAGGGTAAGCCATACCAGCACCCAAGCTGATGAATCAGGGAAAGCCATACCAGCACCCAAGCTGATCAATCAGGGTAAGCCATACCAGTACCCAAGCTGATCAATCAGGATAAGACATACCAGCACCCAAGCGTATCAATCAGGATAAGCCATACCAGCACCCAAGCTGATCAATCAGGGTAAGCCATACCAGCACCCAAGCTGATCAATCAGGATAAGCCATACCAGCACCCAAGCTGATCAATCAGGATAAGACATACCAACACCCAAGCTGATCAATCAGGGTAAGTGATACCAGCACCCAAGTACAATGTATTTTATACATTATCTGTAACTATAGTGAAGCCAGCAGTAACATTAACAAAAACATTCTAATTGTAGGTCCTCATATCAAACAGACATAGGTATTCTTTGTTTAATATTTCTTATCTGCACATAAATTGCATATATATTAATGACACGATTAGCATTAGCATTTCAATATCTAATATGATTTGAGAAAGCGTTTTCATCATAGATCACAGCTCCAGTTGCCTGTTTATAATATCTTCTGACTACTGTCATCTCTGCCACATGTTCACATAAAGGAGATCTATTGTAAAAATGGTTTAATACTATCGCCTATAACATGAATTACAGGGACAATTCCCTGTACATGTAGTAGTTTAAAAAAAAAACATTTTTTTTTTTTTATTCTTTCGAGTAACAGAGATAATGTGGTAAAGTAAGCATTTCTCTCGCCATCTACCACGCTTTCAAAGATTTTTCGAAACCCTTTTAATGATAGATCACCTTTAAGGGCACATTATTCTTGGTAAAATATCAGATTGGATTTTGCTTACAATGGGTCATTGTTGCTGGAGCATGCCCAGCAAGTATCTCATGCAAAGGGAGGAAGGCAGCAGCAGAATGAATTCAGATCTAGTGTTGCCCTCTTTTGGTGTCTTTTAGAAATGCATTTCAAAGGCCAGGAAATTACAAACTAAATAAAACATGTTAGCTTGTTTGAAAAATGATGTTTTTACTATTTTAACCGATAAACTTCCCTGGAGAATTGTCACGCTTGCCAGACTAGCTCAATTACCTTGATGGTGGTGGAGGAGACAATGCCCCTGAGAGAGATGGCGTTACCGGCAACTACCTTGCAGTTATTATGGAAGGAAGGTATCACGATTGGCAGACTTGTGGGGCCTGTGCCAATGAGGATTGCAGATGAGAGAAGCTTGCAGTCCCGTCTAGTCTTTATTTATTTATTTATTTATTTTTTAATTCCATGGGCGTGGCAGTCCCAAGCATATTTTTAGTGAAAATAGAGGTGATGAATGAAAGTCGTGCCATGATTTAGGATTTCCTCGCTATGTGAGCCCCCCAAGTGCCCTGTAAAACTTAGCTTCTCCCCGATCCAATGGTGCATGTACCAGCCATGGCTGCCATCTGCTATACCTTTACCAGGGTGTGCATTCGGCAAATGCCTGCCGCGGGTACTTACCCTGTTTGAGGGTAGAAGGGATACACCTGCCGGCTTGCTCAGCTCAGCTCCGCTAAGCTAAACTTGACCCTTAGTCAAGTATTTGCCGATTTTGACCAGTGCAGCCGAGCTCGCTGATTGGACGTGAGCCCATGCATGCGCCGTAGGATTGGGGAAAGGTGAGTTTACTAGGTGGCCTGGGGTGTTTCACACAGTGGGCAATTCCGAATCGGGGGACCAAAACCTGGGATAGTCAAAATCCTGGGTTTTGGTCCACTTTAATGTTTTTCTCATGAAATTGGACCAACATCCTTACAAGAAACAGTGCTCATATGCATCAGTTCCAAGGGCGATTCAGATTACATTTATGTAACTCCCACAGTGGTCAGTTTTCCACCCTTAAGGTGCAGTCCAGTCTCTAGGTAACCTCGGGTCCTGGGTTCAGCCATCCTGGAGAAAATTAAGAGAGTGGCAGGTCTGTCACCTGGTCATTCACTTAAGTCCAACTGTCATTCAGTTCCACAGCTGCTATTGAGAGTCCCACCACCGCAGAACTTAGGATAGGATTGTGGTGATTGGGTGAGGAGTTTCAATATTTAATTAAATAATGTGGGGTGGCTGCAGGGTTAAAAAAAGCCTAGTGTTCCTCTTTAATGGCATCCTATGGAGCTGCAGGTAGCGCTGGGTTTTCTGCTGCTTTGCCCTGTGGGTTATGTCAGTTAAATCCAGGCAGCAGCATGGCTGGGATGCTGGGATAGGAAGTCTCCCAGGTCTTGCAAGATGCCTGCGACCAGGAGAAAATCGTGGGGTGGAATTTCAGCTGTGAGTGGAAAAAAGAGCACATGTAAGTGCTATAATTGATTCAGTATCATACATGCAGATGAGGCAAGTGAGTTGGGGAGTTTTTTTTTCAAGTGTGCCAGGCTGTTGGTCCAGTTTAAGGACACAACAGCAGCAGTGCTTTAGTTCCGCTATTAAAGGGCTGCCAACATGTTGCCTCGAGTGGGAAAAAGAAGCTGCACTGAGCACTGTGCATGAGCAGCAACAGGGGGAGGTGGAGATCAACACACCGTCCCCAGACCCAGCTTGGTATATCTTCTTTACAGACAGTTTTTTTTCCTAATGATAACAATTAAAGCTTTAGCTCTTTGGTCCTAATTTTGGCCCATCATTTCTAAAGAGACTTGCTAGCTTGCTGCAGCTAATCTGTAGAATCTTCAAGGGGTTGTGAATGTCATCCAAGATTCATTTATTTCTGATAAAAGTTGAGTAAAAATCCATTCTCTCCACTTTTTCCCCTCTCCTGATTCAGCAGAGCTTTTTTTTACATTTACTATTATTATTAATAAACTTATACTTACCTTCACCAGTCCTCTGTACAGTGCTGCATCACCTAAATTTATGCCAGGGGGCAGGTGTCTATTGATACAGGTTCCCCTTCTATCATCCCTGCTCCTTGCCAGGCACTCCCCAAGTCAGAGGAGCTGCCCTTTATATTGAGCGGGGCTCTGTGGAATCTCCCCCACATGACTTCCCCACAAGACAGGAGGGAAGGGGCCACATAGGGAAATCCCAGAGAGGATCTGCCTCTCAGTAAAAAAGGTGGATGTCCTCGTCCAAAACCCTCACTGCATTGCTTGGTTGATGAAAAGAAGGACCTTATGCCCCCCGTTCTCCAGCAGGCGTAGGCTGCCATCACTGTTAAAGAAGCCGGAGGGGCACCAAAGAGCCCTGAAGGTCCAGCGGAGAGCTGGTGTGGGTCAGACAATGAGGCGCCAGACTGGAAAAGGATGCTGTGCAACAATGGAAAGAAGACGGGGACCGATAAGTAGTTAAATTAAAACATTGAACAAAGGGGGGTGGGAGCAGCTCAATCACTATTTATACAAAATTATCAACATTATTATTCAGGGCCTGGGAACTAATTTACCGCCCAGTTTAACCCTCTCATCAACTAAATATCAAGCAACAAACATGTCTAGCTATGTGGAAAGACAGAGATTTGGTTGCATATATATGCAGATACATGTGGAAGCCACACTGCCCCGGCAAGGCACTCTGTGTTTAGTGTGGTCCCTACTCTTAATTCTGAGTCCCCAAAGTTGGGACATGCAATGCAGACAAATATCTGAGAGCTACTCACCTGGGAAGCAGCCAGCCTCCCTTTAGAACACTTCACAGGGAGAAATCCATATTAGCTGAATTCCTCCCTGCTTGTGTTCATGGCAATTCAAATGAACAAAGGGGGGTGGGAGCAGCTCAATCACTATTTATACAAAATTATCAACATTATTATTCAGGGCCTGGGAACTAATTTACCACCCAGTTTAACCCTCTCATCAACTAAATATCAAGCAACAAACATGTCTAGCTATGTGGAAAGACAGAGATTTGGTTGCATATATCTGCAGATACATGTGGAAGCCACACTGCCCCGGCAAGGCACTCTGTGTTTAGTGTGGTCCCTACTCTTAATTCTGAGTCCCCAAAGTTGGGACATGCAATGCAGACAAATATCTGAGAGCTACTCACCTGGGAAGCAGCCAGCCTCCCTTTAGAACACTTCACAGGGAGAAGTTAAATTAAAACATTAGTGTTTGGTGTGTGGTGTTTTATTTCACTGATTTGGTCCAGACGACCCCTATACCGGTTTTCCAGGTTAGGGAGTTGGCATATAATCTACCAGCATCAGTGGGTGATATGCCACTACATCCAATTACCCGCACCAACATTTAGGACAGCAGGGGTGCAGAAAACTTGGTGCACATCAGTATGGGCATGGAGCTCCAAACCCATACTGAAGCACATAAGGGCTAGTAACTTGCAGGGCCAGCTGGCACGGTCTCCGAGCCCTGAGTTACAAGCCCTTATGCCTGGTGTCCGGGCTGGTTGCTTTTTTGGGGAGGGGGGCACACTTTTTTTTTAATTAAAATAATTGTAGAAAACTATTAGAAAAATATTAAATATGTATATACCGTATAATATGTAGAAAAATATTTAAAAAATAAGGCCATGTCATTTTCATTTATAAAAATCATGCCGGTTATAGCGGCTTAGTTTTTCTCAATAAAACTAGTACAACTCAGTGAATGATTCAATTGTCATGCGCGTTATAAAATCTCGGATGGAAATGAGAATTCTCACCATGAACTCTCTCTTCCTTCTGTACAAAGGAAATCATCTCAGAAGGAGCTTTGAACCAGGCGAGATTGTGAGAATTCACCAACGAGTTGTCTTTTGAACCAAAATGAGATTTTCGTTCGGGGCTCTGAATCAAGCTTCATTATATTATCAAATGAACATCCTTTCCAAGAAGACAATTGCAGCCGGGATGTCAAACATATTAAGCAAAATAAGTGTCATGAATGACTCACCTTCAGTCTGTGCCCATGGTGTCCTTAGGCAGCTGGCCGGGGCTTCTACTGCCCGGCAGCCGCTTCCGCCTCAGACGCCAGCTATGGCGGCACTGAGCGCTCCCTCCTCCCTCGTCCACTGTCGTTCGGCTCGTGCTCGCACGTGAGCACAGTCAGCTTATGCTGCTTAAAGGAGCCAATCCTAGGAGGTCCAGTTCTGGGCGGTATGCCTTTAAAGTTCAAATGGGGCAATCAGCCCAGAGGTCTCTAAGTACGGCAATCAATCGACAGATCCGAAGTGCACCAATCACAGTCACTGCCCCCTGTCCAATCCGGTCAGGTTCACTCCTATAAAGGGATTACCAGTTCAGTGTGTCAGTGCCTGTGATAGCGTTTAGTTGGCTTTATTTCGCCTGTGATTTCCTGAACTTCATTATTGACCAATTGCTTGAATCTCAACCATGTCTCCGTCTCATCCCTTTGTACCACGCAGCTCTCTGACCTCCTGGTGTAACCCTTGGCTTGATGTTCAACCTCACTTGAAATCTCCAGAGCACCCAAACTGTTCCAATACTTAACTGTTCCACAGAACCTGAATTGTTTGAGTACTTACCTGTTCCAGAGCACCCGAACTGTTCCAGTACTTACCTACTTTGCCCAGTCTGACCTTCGTTCTATCTGTCTTCACTCCCCGTGAGCCTACAATCTTTAAACCATCAAGTCCTGGGGGCAACCGTGTCCGGTGAGGCGTGTATAGCATCCCTGGAAAACATGGGCTTGTCTATAGGTGAAGCTGGCTGTGAAGATTGGGGGTTGCAGGCTCACAACGAAGACAGGTATTCTCGGGGTCTGACAATGAGATCATGATTGTTGACTTTATTGTGGGAGATCCAATGCAAATAACCAATTCTAAAATCAACACTAATTGACACTATCTGTTCTGTTCTATAATTTTGGGATGTTATGTGAATATGGCTATGTAGCTTAAAGTGGCTGTTTTGTTCTTCCTTTGCAGTTTGTGATTTTTGACATCTACTCTAGCACACTGTCAGTGTGTGTTATAGCAAGCTGTGCAGACATTTTGTTTTGTGGTAAATTTCCTGTGGAGACGGTGACAGCCTGGAGTCAGTATGGGTCAGTATACACAGTAAAGCAACCAATCAAGGATTGGAGTTATAAACCACCACACATAAACAAGGTTGATGAAGTTCAAAAGCTGCTTCAAATTTAGAAGGCTGCATCATCAAACTGGGCCCTAATTATTGACAATCCTTTCATGGTAAATTATACAAAATTCTGAAAAGTTCACGCACTTTCAATCACCAGTTCTCATCATTTAGCTGGGTCTCAGGCTCACATGACGTAAACATGGATGTTACTTGAATGGTCCAATATAAATCCTTGTTCATAGCGATTGCCAAATATAAGCTGGAGTTGTGGCAAAAAAAGCAATTCTGTGAGTACTCACCTGTAGAATTGTTTTTGTTCTTGCATGGCATGGCCTGCTTCGGTATTCATAACAGTTGGGTTATTCCGCCACAAGGTGGTGCAGTGGTACTGCAGAAAGCTGTGGCATCTCCCGACCCCCTATAAAAACAGTATTAACCATAGAGTTCCCAGCGTAGACAAGCAGTGAGACAAGAAACCGGGATAGAATAGAGGTAAAAAATGTAAAAAAAAGGTAAAAAACCCCCAATTAACTTGGAACAATCACCATAAAAAGGCAACCAAGAACAACGATAACAAGGGTGGGGCGAAGCGGGCGGTGCCATGCAAGAACAAAAACAATTCTACAGGTGAGTACTCACAGAATTGCTTTTTTCTTTATTGCATGGCACGGCCCGCTTCGGTATTCATAACAGTTGGGACATCCAAAAGCAGTGTCCAAAAGTAGGGTGGGATCCCCAATGAGTAACAGCCAGCAGTTCAAGTCACTACTGCCTGAAGCACCTTGCGGCCAAAAGCAGCATCCGCTGAGGCCTTAACATCAACCTTGTAAAACTTGGAAAAAGTATGAACAGAAGCCCAAGTAGCGGCCTTGCAAACTTGTCCAACAGAAGCTTGGTGCTAAAAAGCCCAAGAAGCACCAATAGCCAGCGTTTGTAAATTGGGATGGCGTAGCTGTCCCTGAATGAGAAGATCTGGATCCCTGGGCAAGACATACTGGTCTACTGCCAACTGCACGACGTCTGCGAACCACAACCTTTTTGGGCAACAGGGGGCCACCAGGATGGCTTACACCCCCTTCTGGGCAATCTTGCGCTTGACCCTGGTCAGTAGAGGGAACAGAGGGAACACATAGGGAAGCCGAAACTCCGTCCAAGGCATTGCCAGTGCATCCGTGGCGAAGGCCAGAGGATCCTGTGACAGGGAGACAAACCTGGGAAGTTTGTGATTGTGACGGGACGCAAACAGATCCACATATGGCTGACCCCAGTGGTGACACAGGGAGAGAAACACCTGGTAGTTGAGGGACCATTCCCCCAGACGAGACATCCCCCTGCTCAGGGAGTCCGCCACCTGGTTCTCCACCCCCGGAATGTAAACTGCTGAGATGCAGGGAAATTCTGTTCCGCCCAAGACAGTATCAGAGACACTTCCTTGAAATCCACCGTCTGGTTGTCTGAGCGGATCTGAACAGCCCGACCCCGAAGGTGTGTGGTCAAGTGGGACAGAACCAACCTTATCGCCCTCAGTTCCAGGACATTGATGAGAGCATGGGCCTCCTGGGGGCCCCCACGACCCTGGAACTATAGGTACTTCCAAAAGCCCCCCCAGCCCGTCTCCTGCCCACCAGAAGATTCCTTGAGTCCAGCCACCACGAAAGGGACTGCCTGGCCAGAGGAGACAGAACAAATTCATGATCCAGGGACACAGGGTCCCGATCCCAAACTGACAATAGGTGCAACTGAAGAGGTCTTATGTGAAACTGAGCAAAGGGGACCGTCTCGAAGCAGGACACCATTAGGCCCACCAACTGCATCCCCAGACGGATGGAAGGATGAGGACACAAGAGCAGAGCCAGTGCCTGCTTCTGAAGGCCCTCCACCTTCTGCTGAGGAAGGAACACCTTGACCTGAGAGGTATCCAGTGTCATGCCCAGAAAGGACCTCACCAAGGCTAGGAACATTGAAGACTTGGGAAAATTGATCACCCAGGCGAAGGACTCCAGAGTGGAGATCACCACCTGGGTGTCCTGTTCGGCCTGATGAAAGGACTGAGCCTTAATGAGGATGTCCTCCAGGTAGGGAAGGATGCGAATGCCCCGGGTTCGTAGCAGAGCCATCACTCCTGCCAGCACCTTGGTGAACACCCGAGGCGCCGAGGTGATACCGAATGGTAAGGCCACAAACTGGTAATGCTGATCCTCCAGCATGAGCCTCAGAAATCTCTGATGACCTGGGAAGATAGGCACATGAAGATAAGCATCCTTGATGTCCACGGTGGTCATGAAGTCGCCCAGGCAAAGGGTACCGACAGCAGAGTGTAGCATCTCCATGCGGAAATGTTTGAATCTGACAAACTTGTTGAGGCCCTTCAAGTCCAGAATGGGCCTCAGAGAGCCATCCTTTTTGGGGACCGTGAAGAGATTGGAATAGTACCCCTGACCCTGTTTTTGATGGGGCACAGGACAAATGACCCCTGACTCCAGCAGGCATTGAACCGCCGAAAGTAACCCTTGAGCTTACAGGGGGTTTAAAGACATCCGGGATCTGATGAATCTTGGGGGTGGCCAGGCTGCAAACTATCTTGTAACCGGAGGACACCACCTCCTGAATCCACCGGTCTGAAACGTGGAGCCTCCAGACGTGAGCAAAGAGCCGAAGCCGCCCCCCCCACCCAGATGGGTGAGGGTGCCTCCTCATGCCTAAGGGGCCTTGGGAGGGGGTTTGGGCTTGGAACCCCAGGAGAGACCGGGACATCCACGGGATCTGCCACAGCCCCAAGACTCTCTGTGGCTACTTGAGAAGAGGGAGCCACGACCTTCTCTGGAAGAACGAAGGGAGGTGAGGGAGACGGAGGTCCCCCGAAAAGGCCGGGGCTGTCTCCTACACTGAGGCAGCCTGCCATCCTTGGCCAAAACATCAAGACGCTCACCAAAGAGCCGCAGTCCCGCAAAGGGGCGCCCAGTGAGAGCCTTCTTAGCAGCAGCATCAGCTGCCCACTGACGTAACCAAACAGAGCGGCGCATAGCCACCAAAAGTGCAGAGGCCCTACCACCCAGCCTCACAGCATCATCCATGGCAGTAAGGATAAATACCACAAAATCAGAGCAAAGCAAGAGGGCCCTATAATCCTCCCTCCTCCTACCATCCATAGCGCCATCAAGGAGACGCTTGAGCAGTTTCTTAAGGGCAATAGCAGTAATGGCAGCAGCACAGGCCGGACGCAGTCCAGCCCCCACACAAGTAAAAGCATGGCAGGCCAGCTGATCCATGTGCCGGTCCTCGCTGTCCTTCAGAGTGGTAGTGTCAGGGGAAGGCATGACCGAAGTATTAGACAGGCCTAGCACGGGAGCGTCCACCTCAGGGGGACAGGAACAACACTTTACTAGATCAGCAGGAAAGGGGATATCTCTTATCCAATCCCTTGGGCACAGCGGGCAGCCTGTTAGGATGTTCCCACTCCCTAAGCACCATAGAAGTGAAATGGCCCTGCTCAGGGAACTCCAGACGCTGTTTACCAGGACGAAAAAGTTCACCCTGCTTTCTCTTAGCCACCTCAGGGGGAGCAATGTGCCCCCGCCAGCGCCATGACAAAGCAAAAACGCCACAGGTTACAGCGCCCACAGCCGCGGAGCGCTGTACAAAGCGGCGCGGCGGGCAAAAAACACCAAAAAACACACTGTAAACGCTAAAACACCACAACTAACACCACTTGCCGCTACCACCCCCCCCTCCCCCGAACAAAGTCAGAGAGGGGGAGGGGGAGAGAGAGAGACGAGAATGCAGCGGCGAGTATCCAGGCCGGGAGGGGGGGGTAGTACCCCTGAAGGAAAAGAAGGGGACACAGTCCCGAAAACACTCACCCCCTCAAAAGCCAGGCCAGGAACTCTGCATCCCTAGTAGGCTCACCATAAAGCCTATGGCCGGCTACCCTTTGTGGAACAGGGTCTGCGGCTTGGAGCAGCGCTCCAGGAGCACTTGACCCTAGTGCTCTTCTACCCTCACCCGATCTGTCAGCCAAGGCTGGGAGGCAGTGAGGGTCCAGAAACGGGTGGAAATAGACTTGCAGGGCCGCAGGCTTGGTTGCCCTGCTCCCCTGCGCAAGAGAGAGAGCCATCTTCTAACTTTGCAGTTTCACTGCAGAGGAAACACTGGGAACTCTATGGTTAATCCTGTTTTTATAGGGGGCCGGGAGATGCCACAGCTTTCTGCAGTACCACTGCGCCACCTTGTGGCGGAATAACCCAACTGTTATGAATACCGAAGCAGGTCGTGCCATGCAATAAAGAAAATCATATTTTTGGGGAATTTTTCAGCTTTTTCTACATTTCTCCACACTGTCAGTGTGTGTTATAGCAAGCTGCGCAGATACATTTTGTTTTGTGGTAAATTTCCTGTGAAGACGGTGACAGCCTGGAGTCAGTATGGGTCAGTATACACAGTAAAGCAGCCAATCAAGGATTGGAGTTATAAACCACCACACATAAACAAGGTTGATGAAGTTCAAAAGCTGCTTAAAATTTAGAAGCCTGTATTAGCAAACTAGGCACTAACTATTGACAATCCTTTCATGGTAAAGTATAGAAAATTCTGAAAATTTCACATACTTTCAATCACCACTTTTCATCATTTAGTTGGCTCTCAGTCTCACATGAAGAAAACATGGATGTTACTTGAATGGTCCAACATAAATCCTTGTTCATAGGCATTGCCAAAGATAAGCTGGGGTTGTGGCAAAAAAATCATATTTTTTATTTTTTAATAACATGAAATTGCAAAATTTCTGTTTGTTCACAGATATTTTTTGTTATATGTAGTTGTTTAAATTAAAGTTGACTTTTCTTTTGTATTAGCTTCACTTTCTGTTAGTGGTGACTAGTGCTGGATTTGTACCTGCTTCCTTCTAGGCCCCTCTCCAACCTCTCCGGGGTGGCAGAACAAATAAAAGGCATCTGCAAAAAGTCCCGCCTGCTGCATCCGGGCCGCAAATACATCCTATTAGCCCTTGTTCACACCTGCTTCCTACTGCATGCTCTTGTGGCAGACGTATGTGCTTGTGGCAGAATAGAAGAAAAGGTATCCACAAAAAGTCCGCAAGTAGATCTTATTAAAACCTTGTTCATAACCTGCTTGTTACCGCATTTGCTTGTGGCAGACGCAGCATTACCGCAAAAGAAATCCAACTTTGTCACCTCTATGACCCCTTTCAGACTTATCCGGTGCAGCAGAACTGAAGAAAACGCATCTGCAAAAAGTCCTGCCAGCTGCACCCAGCCTACAAACACATCCTAAAGTCTGTGGTTTGATTTTAATTCCCATAGATTTTAATTGACAGAAAGGAAAACCCAGACCAAGATATTTTTTAAAAAATGCAAGCAAAACATGAACACTGCTGCATAAATGCATTTCGCAAATGCATGCTGGACAGGTGTGAATTTAGCCTTATAGGGAGCATGACATTGAAGACAGACACAAAACACAAACAAGTGCATGGAGCAGGATACAGACTAGGAACCGAACATTGGACACACAGGAACCAGGAGCAGGCCTTGCAGTCAGACTTGGAAAAGGAGCCAGGCCCAGACAAGGATGGAGTCAGACATGGACCAAGAACAAGTGCATGTAACAGATTGCAAATTAGGACCTGAGCCAAACATGATGAACCAGGAACGGGAGATTTTCTATGAAATTTACTTTGACCCTACTTTATTATAGTCAATGGTGGAGTAAACACTCAAATACTATCAAATCTATACAGTGGAAGTTTATTTTAAAAATCAAAGAAAGTTACATGACAGCAAATCTTATGTGCAGGAGCATGTTTGTAGTTCATTCTGTGTATATTTTAGCATATTAGCATACTGCATGCCTGTAGGGGTGAAAGGAATATATGATCAGAGATCTATTTGTTCATGTTCCATATAATTACCCTGGATAAGTAATGCTGCTTACTGGAGCTCCGGTAATGATATATTACATGTTTCTTGATTATGGCAAATACATATGACCCCCCGGTGCTTGGCTGTAAACAATAATCGCAGCCTCATTAGATTTACGGCAGATGGCCTATTAAGTTAGCGCTGCTGTTTTCATCCATTTTTGGCTTGCTGAGTAAAATTGTCACCTTTACACATCACAAAAATATCAAAAGACTTATCTGCATCTTGATGAAATCTATCATCACTACACGTCTTTGTTGTCTGTCGCACCTTTGATTTTGTCCCCAATTTATTTGCTTCCTACTTGGTGGTTACAAATTCCCTGGAACTTGAAGGAACAATTGAAAAAACATATTTTCTTCTTTTTTCCACTTTTATATTTATTCCGGTACACAGGGCCGCTAGATTCCCTCCCCTCGGGGCATCCAGAATCGGGGGTGCCCTGCTGTGTGAAACCCCCCAGGTCACCCAAAAACTTGCCTTCTTTTCTGGCCTAACAGTGCATGTACGAGCAGCGGGTGCATTCCCGCTATCCCTGCGTGTGCCCGCGCCAGGCATTTGTGAATGGCCCGCTACCCTGCTAGAGGGTAGCGGGGGATGTTACCCTCTGTTGCCAGGCAAGTTGTCACTATTTTGCACCATACATGTTTAACTGTGATTTTTGAAGAAATGTCCAGGTATTTCCCAGGAAAACCATATATTGTTTTTTCCAACAGAGGCTTCAACATGAAATGAGCTGTTTGTAATTTTCAGCTATTTATCATTATTTTTAGGTGAAATATGTGGGAAAAATGCTATTTTTTACATTTTATAAAAGTTTTTCAAGAAAATCATATTGCATGTAAAAGCTCCATTCCTCTCAATTACAACAACACCACATATGTATCAGTAGACACCACAAACTGAAAAGAGTGCTTTAGGAGAGATTCAAATAAATAAACTACTATGTGCACCTTGTAGTTTTTCTAAAAAAACAACCCTTTACATTGTAAATGCTTGAAACAAATGATATATTCTCTGGAAGAACACACGTCAAGGTTGTGTAGTGGGTGTAGTTTTATGGATGAAAACCTTCAAGATATTCACTGGTTGCACAGCGTTTCCTTAAAAAAATTAATAAAAAAGCTGAATAAAAAACACATTTTTCTCTAAATATCAATAAGCAAACTGGAAAAAATAAGCTGAATCTAAAAGTGCAATGTCCTCTTTAAACCCTGACAATTGCCAGCCTACTTGAGATTTTGTCACCCTCTGTTGACAGGCCATTTTCACCATTTTGCGCTATATATGTTTAACTGTGATTTTTACAGAAATTTCCAGGAAAATTATATTTTTTTTGTAAAATTCAGGCTTCAATATGAAATGTCGTTTTTTACGTGGATTGTATGAAAATTAAAAAATAAATAAAAGAATTATATTTTTTAGTATAATCAGTAATACAGCAGAGGGGAAGTACAGATGGTCAATACAGAGGGATACGGGGGGAAACAAGGGGGGTAAATTTCCATCAAGCATATACTATACAGGTTAAGGTAACAACATTCTTGGCATTCACAATTGAACTATCTATGGAGGCAAAAATAACATTGGTGTGCTCACTTCCACACAGGATCAACACCCCATGCCACCCCCAAGGGAGGCGGCCAGGGTGCACTAACCCAGCGTTCCAGGATGCGGATCCACCTGCAAAACTACAGATTACGACAAAACTGATGGTTTGGGGACGATAAGGATAAAACCAAGGGTAGGGGCAGTGGGGTAGGGGTGAGGAAAATAGGGGAGGTAAGGACACAGGTGAGGTACGGGCGGGCAGGGTAAGGGAGGCCAGTGACTGAATTAGTAAGGGATCCAAGGAGCCGCCCCGGATGGGCATGCGCGCACTCTCACACCGCGCCAGTGAGGCTACTAGGCGTCGGGGACCCAGGCAGCCCACCCCCCCGGACACCAGAGCGGAGCCAGGCCGGGAGGTGGGTGTCCCAGTACACCAGCCAGCACGTCCAGGTCAATGAAAACTGCTCTGTGGATTCTCCGTGGTCCGCGATAATCTCTTCCGTGCCACGGATCACCTCCAGTTCTTGGACCCAGTCCATTAGTGTAGGAGGGACCTGCGATTTCCATTTTCTAGGGATAATGGCTCTCATGGCTGATATGAAGTGTCTTAGGATGCCCTTTTTTATCCCAGATACCGGTCCGGGAATAAGGGAGAGGAGCGCCACCTGCGGTGTGTTTTTTATCTTGGTTCCAGTAACTTCCTCATAAATCGAGAAAATCTGGTTCCATAGCGCTTTAATAGGTGGGCAGCTCCACCAGATGTGAGTCATGTTACCAGTCTCCCTCTGACATCTCCAGCATTCATCCGACTGCTCTGTAGCAAACCGATGAATGTCGGCCGGGCACCTATACCATCTGGCGAGTACCTTGTAGCTCCTCTCCTGGGCGGAACCCGCCAGCGATATGCCCCTAGTGCATAAGAACATTTTTGTGAGATCATTAGCCGAAAATTGGGTTCCCAGCTCTTTTTCCCATCTGACTATGAATTTCGGGGGGGATGATTGAGTTTTCTTGTTTAGAAGTGAGTAAAGAAATTATATCACTCAAGTTGGTGGTTCTTTTCCGCTGACTAGGGACTCTAACTCTGTGGGGGGTCCCGGGACACTTCCAGTAAATTGTTGGCCTTTATGAATGTAAGTAGCTGCCCGTGGAGGAGCCACGATAAATACCTGCCCCCCGCACCTCCCCTCAAGTCCGCCAACGAGGGAACTCCACCGGTTTCTACTACTTGGCCTAATGATGTATTGTCAAGGGCGTTCCAGATGAGGAAGCTCTTGGCCTGCATTCCCGGTTCAAATGCCGGGTTGTCGAACAAAGGGGTGAGAGGGCCGGGTCTGCGCACCAATCTAAACTTACTTTGCAATGGGTCCCAGGTCTCTAAAAAGTGCCTTGTCAGGAAGGGCGTGAGCTCCCTCTGGGGCCCGGTGAGGGGGGGCGCCCATGCTAGCGCGTTAAGGTTGAAAGGGGATAACGATAGCTCGAGCTGCACCCACAATTTGTCCCCCCCCTGCGCCTCCAGTCCACCATCCGCTGCAACAATGCAGCCGTGTGGTAGAGTTTCAAATCTGGGAGACCCCCACCACCCTCCCCCCTGCCCCTAGAGAGAGTGGAGAGTCTTATTCTCGGCCTGGTGACCCCCCAAACGAATTTGGAGAATGCCGACTTCAGTTTACAAAAGAACCTAGGGGGTATTCTTATTGGGACCGCCTGGAAGATATATAGGAGTTTTGGTAGAACGTCCATCTTTAAACTGTTAATTCTCCCGAACCACGAGATTGGCCTCCTTGAGTATGAGTCCAGGTCTGCCAATATTCTGGTGAGGAGCGGGATATAGTTAAGCTCGTATAATTTAGAGAGGTCAGCCGGAATTTGCACACCCAGGTATGTGATAGCATCAGACCTCCACTTAAAGGGGAAACTACTCGCCAGATGCTTAACCTCCCGGTCTGGGAGAGAAATGTTGAGGGCTTCCGATTTAGAGTAGTTAACTTTAAAGTTGCTCACCCGACCAAAGCGCTGGAATTCACTCAGAACTGAGGGGAAGGAGATGTGCGCAGATGTTAAGTGTAGCAGCAGATCATCTGCGAACAAGGAGGTTTTATATTGGCGGCCCGCCACTTGGATCCCTTTAATGTCGGGGTTATCCCGAATGGCTATGGCTAAGTGCTCCATGGTGTCACTAATCGGCACTTACCTGGGCCCCGGTCCAGCGTTGTCGGCGGCCGGCCGGCCCCAGCAGCTCCGGCCTGGCGGCTGCGCCGTGCGGCGTCTGCTCAGGCGGCGCCGAGCACGGCCTCTCTCCCTCCTCGTGTGCGCGTCATCAGTTCCCGGGCGCGCGCGCGTGCCCGAGATGTGTTTTCCCTCCGGCGGCGCTGTGCTCAGCGCGCCCGCCGGAGGCTGTAGATTAGCCAGGGGGCATCGGCATGCCCCCTGGTTCGGATTAAGGGGGCCAATGAGCCCTAGGTTCTGTGGGGCTTACGCCCCCCCTCCTTGTCTGGGCCAATGAGTCCATAGATGGGGTGGGCACTCCTTGCTCCCCCAATCAGTACTGTGATCCTGTGTTCTCCAATCACCTACACCTTCCCTTCTTGTCTGTCCCTATATAAAGTTTCCCCCTTCAGTTGTCCAGTGCCTGTTATAGCGCCTTGATCCTAGTTTGTTGCTAGCCTCCTGTGAATCATTGTTGTTCCTGTTGCCGACCTTCGCCTGTTTTCTGACCATCCTCGATCTGTGTTCCTGTTGCCGACCTTCGCCTGTGTTTGACCATCCCCGATCTGTGTTCCTGTTGCCGACCTTCGCCTGTGTTTGAACATCCCCGATCTGTTTTCCTGTTGCCGACCTTCGCCTGTTTTTGACCATCCCCGATCTGTGTTCCTGTTGCCGACCATCGCCCCGAACCTAGACCACGAACTGCCTACTCCTTTGTACTGCTGCCATCTCGGACCTCCCGTTGCCAACCTCCAGTCTGTTCTTGGACTTCCGTCAATCGCTCAGCTATTGGGCTACTCAATACCACTTCCAGCCAAGGGTTCTCCAGACCTCTGAACAGTAAGACTCCAATCTTTGAGCCATTGAAGTCCTGGGGGCAACCGATCCCGGGCAGGCGTGTTCTGCGTCCCGGCAAGGGGGGGCTCCTATAGGTGAAGCTGGCTGCGGAGATTGGGGGTTGAGGTCTTACCGAGAGGGCTGAAGTTACCTAAGTGGATTGTTGCAGTACTCAGAGCGTGACATTATAACAGGCCCCATGGATGACCTGGTACAGCAAGTACAGGATTGAAGCAAGGTCGGAATACGGCCGAAGATTACAGTTCTGAATTCCGACGGTGGGCAGTAGACTCCAGATGGAATGACCCAGCCCTGTGTAGCCAGTTCCGTATGGGTCTATCAGAGGGTATCAAGGACGCTTTGGTCAATTTCCCTACACCAGCAGATCTAGACCAGCTAATGCAGGTCTCCATCAAAATAGATCAGCGTCTTAGGGAAAGAGCCAGGGAAAGGGTTAGGACTTCCTCGTCCTTTAAGCCATCTCAGACCCCCAACCCACCCACTTCCCCTGGGGCAAACACACCTTCTACCTCACTGGAAGAACCCATGCAGGTCGGTAGAGCTCGTCTTACCCAGGACGAGAAGCAGCGTAGACGCTCCATGGGTCTCTGCTTATATTGTGGGAATCCGGGACATTTTGCTAGGTCCTGTCCTAACAAGGGGTACCCGGCGGGAAACTTCCTCGCCTAGATCAGGAGGAGAGTACTGATCTAGGTGAGTCCGTTAATTACTCTCACTTGAATAAAATGTTAATCCCCATAGAGCTTTCTTGGGGTCCTTCCAAACGGGCAGTATCCGCCTTTATCGATAGTGGAGCTGCGGGTAATTTCCTGGATCGGAGCATGATTTCCGTCCTGGGAATTCCGCTGGTACCCCTTGGAAAATCTCTACAGGTTCTGGCCATAAATGGGAAGGCCATCCAGGGAGGTCCGGTTAGTACCAAGACCCCACCTCTCAATTTAATTGTTGGCTCTTCCCACTCAGAATATATCGAGTTCTTGGTTTTTGATTGTCCGGAAACCCCGGTAGTACTGGGATATCCTTGGTTAAAACTCCACAACCCGATTTTAGACTGGCAGAATGGGGATTTAGTGAGGTGGAGTAATTACTGCAAGACACATTGTTTTTCCACTGCCCTCAAAAGTTTTCAGATGCTGCCACAGGGATTGCCTCAGCCTTACGCAGATTGGGCTGATGTTTTTTCTGAACGTTCTGCAGATTCCCTTCCCCCACATAGGCCCTATGACTGCCCCATTGACCTGCTCCCCGGGACCATCCCTCCTAGAGGGAAGATTTATAATCTTACCCGGCCGGAAGAACAGGCAATGAAGGAGTACATCTCCGAGAATTTAAGCAAGGGGTTCATCCGTCCTTCTACTTCGCCTGCGGGGGCTGGCTTCTTTTTTGTGGAGAAAAAAGATGGTGGTTTAAGGCCTTGCATAGATTACAGAGCCCTGAATAAGATCACGGTAAAAAAACGGTATCCCCTTCCCTTGATTGGGGATTTATTTAATCAAGTAGTAGGTGCTCAGGTGTTCTCCAAGTTAGACTTAAAGGGGGCCTACAACCTGATTCGTATTCGGCAAGGAGATGAGTGGAAAACTGCATTCAATGTTAAAGATGGTCATTACGAATATCTAGTCATGCCCTTTGGCCTTTGTAATGCTCCTGCGGTCTTCCAAGACTTTGTTAATGATGTCTTCCGAGACTATTTGGGCAGATTCATGGTGATTTATTTGGATGATATCCTCATTTTCTCTAAGTCTTTGTCCGAACATAGACAACATGTGAAAATGGTACTTCAAAAACTGAGAGAGAATAACTTGTATGCAAAGATTTCTAAATGTATGTTTGAGGTCACTACCGTTCCCTTTTTGGGTTATATAATCTCTAGCCAGGGGTTAGAGATGGATGCGGGGAAAGTTTCGGCGGTGCGGGATTGGGTGCAACCCAAGTCTTTAAAAGAATTACAGCGTTTTTTAGGTTTTGCTAATTTCTATCGACGCTTTATTAAGGGTTTTTCCAATATTGTTGCTCCTCTCACCAACCTTACTCGCAAGGGCGCCTTCACTGTAAACTGGTCATCTTCGGTCAATGAGGCCTTCCTGACTCTAAAACAGGCTTTTACTTCGGCGCCAGTTTTAGTTCACCCTGACGTTAATAAACCTTTTACCATTGAAGTAGATGCACCCGAGTTGGGTGTGGGGGCGGTGTTGTCGCAATACTCTGGTCATCCTGAACTTTTGCATCCTTGCGCCTACTTCTCACGGAAATTTAGTGCCGCGGAACAGAACTATGATGTTGGAAACAGGGAGTTATTGGCGATTAAACTGGCTTTTGATGAATGGCGTCATTGGTTGGAGGGGTCATTGTATCCGATCACGGTCTATATTGATCACAAAAACCTCGAGTACATTAGCTCAGCTAAGAGACTGAACTCTCGTCAGGCTCGTTGGGCATTATTTTTCTTGCGCTTTAATTTTATAATTACATTTAAACCAGGAGTAAAAAATTCTAAGGCGGATGCTCTGTCCCGCTTGTTTGGGGATTGTAAGGATCGGGGTGATATGGGTGAACCTATTTTGCCTGTGGGTTGTGTGATTGGGGCCATGCTTCCTGATCTTTCGAATGCCTTGGTGCCATTTCAAAATGAATCCCCTGTAGATGTACCTTTAGGGTGTCAGTTTGTACCACCGCATCTGCGTTCTGATGTAATTCGCGAGTTTCACGATGCCAAAACTGCTGGACATCTAGGAAATCGTAAAACTTTCATTTTAGCCCGACTCCTTGTATGGTGGCCTACTATGCGACACGATATTTCTGCCTTTATCGACGCATGTTCTGTTTGTGCGCAAAGTAAGGGGGTTCACAAGGCCCCTAGTGGGTGTTTAGTCCCACTTGATATCCCTGCTGAACCATGGACTCATATTTCTATGGATTTTATTGTAGATTTGCCTTTATCACACGGGAATACTGTTATTTGGGTGGTCGTAGATCGTTTCAGTAAGATGGCACATTTCGTTCCTTTGGCCAAGCTTCCTTCTGCACCAGAGCTTTCTCGACTATTTACTTCATATATTTTTCGTATTCATGGTATTCCGTCCAATATTGTCTCTGATCGGGGTGTCCAATTTACTTCACGTTTTTGGAAACGTTTCTGTTCGCGGTTGGGTATACAGATCTCTCTTTCGTCTGCTTACCATCCCCAGTCCAATGGGCAGACGGAAAGAACTAATCAAACTTTGGAACAGTACTTAAGGTGTTATGTCTCTGATGCCCAAGAACAATGGGCAGATTTTATTGATTTTGCCGAATTTGCTTACAATAACGCGCCTAGTGAGAGTACCAAGATATCACCTTTTTATTGTAATTTTGGGAAAAATCCTAGAGCTTCTTCCCTTTCAGGGTCACCCTCCAACTTGCCGGCGGAAGAATATCTGGACACATGTTCAGGAAATTCTTAAAACTACTAGTTTAAGATATAAAAAATTTGCCGATCGTCGTAGATCACGGGAGCCCACTCTTCAAGTAGGCGATTTAGTTTGGGTCTCCACTAAAAATATTGCGCTCCGTCAACCTTCTTGCAAGTTGGGTCCAAAATTCATTGGCCTTTTTCCTATAATTAAAAAGTTGAATAATGTGTCTTTTAAAGTTCAACTCCCGCCAACTATGAGAATACCCAACTCTTTTCACGTTTCACTGTTAAAACCGGCGAAGAATACGCCTCTTGCTGGTCCTGCACCTATTCTTGTGGATAATGAGCCCGAGTATGAAGTAAATAAGATCTTGGATTCTCGTAGGATACGCAATTCTTTACAATACTTGGTGGACTGGGTTGGCTATGGTCCAGAAGAAAGATGTTGGGTGGCTGCGAGGGATGTTCATGCCAAAGCTCTTGTACGGAAATTCCACCGTGATAATCCGGAAAAAACGGGTGAGGGTCCGGAGGCCCCTCGTGAAGGGGGGGTAGTGTCACTAATCGGCACTTACCTGGGCCCCGGTCCAGCATTGTCGGCGGCCGGCCGGCCCCAGCAGCTCCGGCCCGGCGGCCGCACCGTGCGGCGTCTGCTCAGGCGGTGCCGAGCACGGCCTCTCTCCCTCCTCGCGCACGCGTCATCAGTTCCCGGGCGCGCGCGCGTGCCCGAGATGTGTTTTCCCTCCGGCGGCGCTGTGCTCAGCGCGCCCGCCGGAGGCTGTAGATTAGCCAGGGGGCATCGGCACGCCCCCTGGTTCGGATTAAGGGGGCCAATGAGCCCTAGGTTCTGTGGGGCTTACGCCCCCCCTCCTTGTCTGGGCCAATGAGTCCATAGATGGGGTGGGCACTCCTTGCTCCCCCAATCAGTGATCCTGTGTTCTCCAATCACCTACACCTTCCCTTCTTGTCTGTCCCTATATAAAGTTTCCCCCTTCAGTTGTCCAGTGCCTGTTATAGCGCCTTGATCCTAGTTTGTTGCTAGCCTCCTGTGAATCATTGTTGTTCCTGTTGCCGACCTTCGCCTGTTTTCTGACCATCCTCGATCTGTGTTCCTGTTGCCGACCTTCGCCTGTGTTTGACCATCCCCGATCTGTGTTCCTGTTGCCGACCTTCGCCTGTGTTTGACCATCCCCGATCTGTGTTCCTGTTGCCGACCTTCGCCTGTTTTTGACCATCCCCGATCTGTGTTCCTGTTGCCGACCATCGCCCCGAACCTAGACCACGAACTGCCTACTCCTTTGTACTGCTGCCATCTCGGACCTCCCGTTGCCAACCTCCAGTCTGTTCTTGGACTTCCGTCAATCGCTCAGCTATTGGGCTACTCAATACCACTTCCAGCCAAGGGTTCTCCAGACCTCTGAACAGTAAGACTCCAATCTTTGAGCCATTGAAGTCCTGGGGGCAACCGATCCCGGGCAGGCGTGTTCTGCGTCCCGGCAAGCGGGGGCTCCTATAGGTGAAGCTGGCTGCGGAGATTGGGGGTTGAGGTCTTACCGAGAGGGCTGGAGTTACCTAAGTGGATTGTTGCAGTACTCAGAGCGTGACACATGGTAAGAACGTAAAGCAGGGGAGACAGCGGGCATCCCTGGCATGTGCCGTTACTGATGGTGAAGGGCGTTGAGAGAAGTCCGTTGGCCCTAACCCTGGCCGAGGGGGAGGCGTATAGTGCGAGGATTTTGGAGAGGAGGACAGGACCAACACCAATCTGACTGAGGGTAGCCCTCATAAACTCCCAGTCCACTCTGTCGAATGCCTTCTCCGCATCACATGAGAGAAGGCACGCGGGTTCGCCGGCAGTGCTAGCGTGCAAAATTAGGTCAAGGAGCTTGTTGGTGTTGTCCCTGGCCTCCCGCCCCGGGACAAACCCCACCTGGTCTAAATGGATCAACTCCGGGAGGAGAGGCTGTAACCTCATTGCGATAATCTTAGCGTAAAGTTTGAGATCAATGTTGATCAAGGAAATCGGCCTGTAGTTGCCACACAAAGTAGCATCCTTACCCGGCTTGGGGATGACCGCAATCGTCGCCTCAAGTGTCTGTTTAGGGAAGAGGCAATGATCCCCTATGGCGTTAAAGGTTTTTGTTAATAAGGGAGTTAAACGTAATCTGAAGTGCTTGTAAAATTTAGGCGAATAGCCGTCTGGTCCCGGACTTTTGCCCGCCGGGGACTCTTTAATAGCTCTGGCTACCTCCTGTTCCGAGAAGGGTCTTTCTAGAGCCTCCACGTCCCCCTCAGAAATAGTGGGCAACGGGGTGCTCTCTATGTAAGCCGCTATCTCCTCCGGGGACGCTTGCGTCCCCGGCGCAGGGCTGGGGGAGCCGCGGATATTATACAAGGAGGCGTAGAAGCTCCTGAAGGTGTCGGCTATGGCCGAGGGAGTTTGAGCTAGGGTCCCATCACTTCTTTGAAGGGTAGGGATGTAGGTCGCTGTTGATCTGGGATGTAATGCTCTGGCGAGCAACCGACCACACTTGTTGGGCGATTCATAGAACAGGGCTTTCCCCCTATCCCTGAACCGTAGGTACGACTGGTTGTATAGCTTTTCGAGCTTTTCCCTAGCGTTCTGGAGTTCTAATAATTTGGTATTGGTGGGGTTATTCTTATGCTCCTTTTCGAGTGTGAGGATTAAGTCTCGTGTCTGAGTTATGAGCGAGGCCCTCTCCCGTTTGAGCCTAGCACTATGTCTAATAAACTCCCCTCTGAGGACGCACTTCAGGGCTTCCCACTGGTAGGGTGGCGGGGTAGGGTCATCTTTATGATCCTCAAGGAAATATACCGGGGGTTGGAAAGCTACGACCATGGAGGGGGAGGTGCGCTTTCTTTTCAAAATAAAACTGAACCCATAAACAATAACAGTGAACATTAACAGTGAACCATGAACCAATTTCTTGTTTCGCTTGGCCGGGACTAGGGAGCAGCGGGGCCAGGGGCCCAACCCGGCCCCCGACTCAACGCTCCACCGTCCCCGGCCCGGGAACACAAGAGGCAACAAGAGGACCAGCCTTGGCAGGCGCCCTGGTCGCCATCCGCGCCAACGGGACCGCCGATCCGTCAACCATTACGACCCACCTGGCACGAGTGGCGAAACAGGGCAAGTGCGTCTCCTGAAATAATGCTATCTTTACTTTTTGTTTATGAAGGTCATAAAGGACCTTAGTTCTTTTTTCTGGGACATTGAACCCCTTAACATTGAAGGAGCAGATAATCAATTCCGTCATCGTGCACAGTGTAGCACCGGCCTCACCGAGGTTCCAGTAGGAGAGTGAGGGGTAAGGGCGGGGTGAATGGGAGGGGGTGGGGAGTAACTAGGTAGGTGGGTAGGTTGGGGTGTTAGGGTTACTAAGAAAAATTACGGGGTTTTAACTAAGTGTAACCAAGTACGTTCTTTGCCCTCCTCACTAAGGGAGAGAAAAGACTGGCCTATACCGGGGGTTGGAAAGCTACGACCATGGAGGGGGAGGTGCGCTTTCTTTTCAAAATAAAACTGAACCCATAAACAATAACAGTGAACATTAACAGTGAACCATGAACCAATTTCTTGTTTCGCTTGGCCGGGACTAGGGAGCAGCGGGGCCAGGGGCCCAACCCGGCCCCCGACTCAACGCTCCACCGTCCCCGGCCCGGGAACACAAGAGGCAACAAGAGGACCAGCCTTGGCAGGCGCCCTGGTCGCCATCCGCGCCAACGGGACCGCCGATCCGTCAACCATTACGACCCACCTGGCACGAGTGGCGAAACAGGGCAACAGATCCCCAACATAGTGCAATCAAAAAGCGAACATGACCGGGACATGACCACGGACCTGGATAAGAGACCCTACGTGGTCCTTCCTTGTTACATTTTGTCACAACAGTCCTGAGTCCAGGTCGGTCAGATGCACCGTGGACCGGAACTGCGGGAATCCAAGACGTTGGTGCGCCCCGGTGTTCCCAGGAACCGCCAGTTTAACCTGTCACGCAGTATGTGGCTCCCACGGCATGGTACCTGGTCCAGGACAGGGAGGCAGAAATTGAATGTCAAATGACAAATAAAGGTGTATGACGCCATCATGGCCACAGGGTCAAGGCTTCTAATTCTGCTGAACGTGCTGGAGCCGTCGTCTGCCCCTCCGATTATCTGGTCTGCGCAGACTGCGCGGTCTATCATCCTCGCGTCTCGGGCGCACGGGCCCGAATTCTCCAGCACCTAAGCCAGGCGACAGCCAATTCTCAATGGGAAAAGCCGGGAGATCAAGGAACCCGAAAAGTTCAGGAAGCTGGGAGGGGGAGCGCAGCAAGAAGACCCTGCCCCATCTCGTAACCACCAGATGGAACGGGTGTCCCCACCTGTATGTGGCCCCCGACTCTTTGATCTTATCCAGTAGGGGCTTGAGGATCCGCCGCATCTGGAGGGTCCGCCTGGCCAGGTCAGGTAGTAGAGAAACTGTAGCGCCCTGGTAGCTTAGGGGCCCCTTTTCCCAGGCCTTCCTCATAATTTCTTCCTTCATTCTGTAGTAATGGATACGGCAGACTATATCTCTCGGCCGAGATGGGTTTAGCGGGCTTTGGCCGGGCGCTCTGTGTATTCTATCTATTTCAATATGCTCGTCTCACCTCCGCCCCAAAAGCTCGTTGAAGAGATGTTTGGCAAATTCCTCTAGGCGGCTGTTCTCTGGTGTCTCCGAGAGTCCTCTAATTCGGATGTTGTTCCTCCTTCCCCGGTTCTCCATATCGTCCAGGTGGATCATCATTCTGGCGGTATGTTGAGTAAGGTCGGTTTGTGTTTGTTGCAGGGTTGCGTTCGCTCTTTCAAGGGCTTCTATGCGCTGGTCTGTTGTTGTTTGTGCCTGCTCCAGAGTCTGAACTCTATCGGTAACTTCCGAGACGGACCTTGTTACTTCCTCGAGCTCCCGTCTAAATAGGGACTCCATTCTATTAGTGTAGTTTTCAAAGTCCTTTCTCGAAGGCAGGAACTTCAAAAGAACCTCCAGGTTGTATTGCATCGAGGGAACCCGGTCAGGAGTAACGGCGACATGAGGTGTAAACATATGCGATCCGGGCGAGGGCCCCGGCGAAAATAACTCTGCGGCCTGATGATTCTGGCTTGGCCATAGCGCAGATCCCGGGCGCGATGGAGCGGCCGCCCCCTGCACCGCCCTGCCGGAGGGGGGCGCCCCAGAGGCCGTGGTGCCGCAACTTGGGAGGGATCCCGCAATTTGGGTGGCATTGCCTGCCCCATGCGCCTGCCACAAGGAGCTGGTCCCCGGCAATTCACCCCGGTCAGCCGAAGTCAGTTGGGGGTGAAGCTGTGTTGTTGTTTTGAGAGGGGGTCCCCCGGAGCCCGCCGGCTGGGGCCAATCGCCGGATGATGCCCACGACTCCCTATCACTCTGTGGGCTTGGCACGGTGCTCATCCGGGGGCCGGGAGACCTCTTGTTCAGGTCTGATTTTGACCAGCTGGGGGACCTGGGATGGGAAGGTGGTGTATTAATATAAAATGACTGCCACTGTGTGGGGTCCTCATCGCCCCTCTGCCCAGGTTGCAGTGATCGGGGCAGCTCATATGCCCAGGCATCATCTACCGGGAGGGCCACGGGGGGGTGCCCGCACCCAGCAGCGTCAAAGATCCCCCGGCTCCCTCATCTGTCCGGGAGGACTGGGGCTCTTCCCCGCCTATCAGCCGCACACCGCTGCTGTCAGCGGTCTCTGACAGTCTGCCCTCTGCTCCGCAGGGCTTAGGCTGCAGCCGCCTCTCAGCTGCCACGTCAGGCGGGGCCTCTGCCGGCTTCCTCGTCACCTGCGGCCCCACATCATCAGCCGCTCGCGGTGTCTCCCTGCTCGGTGGTGACGCGCCGCCATCTTCTTCTCCCACAGCCGCGCCGCCTCGAGGGTCCTCATACCTGGCTCCCGGTGAGTCCACCGACCGCATCGCGCTCCCGGTCTTCTCCCCCAGAATCTCTGGGGTCCGCTCACGGTGACCTCGGGTGCGGGCAGGCTCCTCAGCTCCCCCGGGCGCGGCGTCCCGCTCCCGCCTCTCTTCCTCAGGCGCCATATTGCGGCCCTTCCTCCGCGATCCTGCTGCCTCGTCTGGTGGGAAGAAATGCAGGATTTTTGATGATCTGACGGCTCCAGACGATGCCCTGCTCTTCCTCCGTTTAGACATGGGTCTGATAAGGTCTAGAAGATGGGTATTGCTGTAGAAATATCAGGTTAGGCGCAGAGCTCCCAAAACCCACGTCCTCACACAGCCATAGCGTAACCACGCCCCCAGAATTATATTTTTTAAACATTGTTACATTTTTGTTTTAATAATAAAATTATTATTTTAAAGAAAACCATATTGTGTGTGATAGCCCCATTTCACCCAATTACCAATAACTAAAAATACATTTTCCAATGAAATACAACTACGTGCACTATGAAGGGTTCCATTTAATGATTTATTTTCCCCTATCCAAGCACTACCAGCCCTATTTTATTGGGGCTTTTAGACCAGGGCATAGGGGCTAGCCTGGATGGCCCCCAGCCCTGAAAGCTATAAGCCCATATATCCCACGTAGCCCTCACGGCCAAGTTCTTTTGCCCCCCCCCTGGGCTTTGGGGAGGCAGGTAATGAGGGCCGGGGATTAATGGCAAGTCACCCACTTGCCGCAGGTGACTTGCCATCCCTTGTGAACTTGTATAGGGGTCACAAGGGTTAAATGTAAAAAAACACACTGCAGAATGACATTTTATTTATTAAAATGATTTTATTTTTCTTACTTCTGATCCTCTGTCCTGCGCTGATCACTGTCCCGCGCCGGATGATGTGACCCTGGCTGCATCCTCAGCTTTCTTCCTGCGCACTTGCGCTCTTGTCCCCAACCTATCTAAATGGCTGGGTGCGGAGTGTGCACAGCTACAGGGAAGCCAGGGATGCAGTCGCAGGCTAATCTCCAGGAATGGTGAGTCTACCAGCGACCCCAGGAGTTTCACACAGCAAGGCATCCCATTTTAGGATGCCTAGGAGGCAGGCTAACAGCCGACTGTGGAGTCTTTTAGATACCAGAGTCCCGCTGCATGGGTTTTCTGATGCTTTAAGTAGGAACAACTATGGGGTCTGTGAGATTCCTATTTTTGAAACATAGATACAGAAGCTTTAATGTAAAGTTCATTTCACACCTGCAAAAGACACATAGCATAACATAAAGTTTAATTTCTAATACACAAAAGACATGAGAGAGCTAATCCTCCCCTCCACTACACTAAAAACTGCAGTGTAGTGGAGACAAGGTGCTGCTTTTATCACATTTGAGGTAAAGATGACCAAAACCCAGGGTTTTCACTATATTGGGTTTTGTACCTCCTGTCTGGGTCATTTCGATTTAGGATGCCCCGCTAGATTGCCCATAATATTACTTTTCCTATATTTCCTCAGCACATGCATAGGCACCAGCATCACCGGCACACGTTTCATTCTGCATTTCCTTTGTAGGGCTGAATACTGAGCAGGCTCCTAGCCGCACCACCCACTCCTCAGCGTGTAACCCGCACCAATGTTTTCAAATGGCTGGCATGGGTAGGCATGGATAGATGCAAGCAGGAATGCGAGGGCATGTGCCGCAGGATTGCTGCAGAGCTGAGTTTTGCGGTGATCACCTGAGGTTTTACACACTGATTTTGGATGCCTCACTAAGAGTGAGACCACTGGCCCTAGAGTCTTATAGACCCTAGGCCGATTATCGCTCCTAACTTTGGTGCATCAGAGTCATACTGAGAACAAGGTAGGCACTGAAGTCTACACAGAACCTAGGACTCGGCGAGAGGATAAGCTGGTCTGCGTGGGAAGCCCCCAGACGTTTTGATGTTTCACCAGGGAATTGAGGGTCTGGGCTGGCAAGAAGTGATTTCCTTGCAACAATGGACTGGCAGCAACTAGATGGAAGAGGCAGGGTCAAACATAAACCAAAGATCATGGACATGTGGCAAACTGTTATCATTAAAGCATTCAATAGTACCATCCTGTGGTCAATCTGTACCATCCATCATGATGGCTGTTCATAGCAGTGGTGGACTGGAGAGGGGGGGGGGGCTAAAAAGCAATCCGGGATATTACCTTCTCCTGAACAGCCTATGACTAGCTGCAACATTCCAATTGGCCAATTAGTTCATTTCATAACTGAGGCTATAGCATTGCAGGCAAAAAGCATGAGCGGGGGAGAATCTGGCTCCCTGTCCTATGTGGCTCAAACAAGTGAGGTAAGCTGTCATGTAACGCCTGTGTCCCTTCTCTCACACACCACTGATGGGCTCCCTGCTATTAAAAACATCTGGTATCGGCACCCCCCCTCCTGCACCTCTGCTCTAAGATCGCAGTTGCATGAAGCAGGTGGCCGGGTCCCCCACATTACCACCTGATCATGAGCCCCATTGTAACTGCGGTTATTATGCCACTGCTTATACTGTTCTGATGTTTGCCTTGCTGATTGAGTTTAAAGGTTTTATGTTAAACTAAATAAGGCCAGGTATCCCCCAAATTTTGCATATGGCAAAAAGAAACTGATTTGGTTTTAACTTTAATGTGTCCAAAACTATCCTAGGTACATCATACAGCAATAATCTAAAAGGGTCCACAGCACTCAACCCTGTTAGTTCGCAATCAGTCCTATAATATGTCTCTAAATCTGGTTAAAAACAGTGAACTCATCTGCAGAAGTTAAAGCTGCACCACTAAGCGCCAAGGTGACTCTGTGTAGTGTGGTAAGGTGCAAGGGGCCATCATTGACGGAAGGTATGTGGCACCAAGGTACCTGGCCTTGCTGCAGTAAAACCGTGTATTTTTTTTCCTAGCATCAGCTGCTAATGGCAGTCTGGTGCTGAAGTGTTAGTATAGCCAAAAGGCTAACCCGGGACGGTTTTACTGGGATGGAGTAGAGCAGGGTGGGACGCCATCCCTTACCCAGGTCCGGGTTTTACAGGCCGCATAAATAGCCTGGGGAGTCAGCTGTGGAGTGTCACTTGCTCACTTGTGAAGTGAGACTCTGTGTGCCTGGCTGGAAACTCCTGTGCAGGCTGTTTCATGCGGACCAGATGCGGATTCGGCTGCAAAGTAGCAAGTTTGCCCAAGGACTAAAAACGCTGTTGCCTGTCTCTGCCCCGGTGTTGTGTTGGGGTTTAAGGAGCCGGGACATATCAGCGCCAACTGTCCCACCAGGGGGGGCCTATTGACGTGAACTTTGGTTACCGCCCTTCAATGTATGCCAGGAGGCTGTGTGCTGCCGGTGTCCCTGAGGTTGTGGGGCAAAGTCACCTCTGTCAGGTGAAGGTGGGGGATACCCTGGCGGTGGCCCTTTTGGACTCGGGGAATATGGTTACCCTGGTGAGACCCGCCATGCTACTGCCCAATGAGTACACGGGGCGGAAAACCGGGGTCTTGTGCATACACGGGGACTTGAGGGACTATGCCACAGCACAAGTGACTCTAACCACCGTCTCCGGCAGCTGGATCCACGAAGTCACCGTCGCCGCTAAACTCCCGTACTAACTTATTCTTGGGAGAGACTTTCCGGGGTTCATGTCACTATGGACCAAGCTGGGAGTTCCGGAAACCCGTGAGGCGGGTGTGTCCCCAATAGACTGGCCCTACTCAGGGGTGACCCCGGAACCCTGGGAACCGGAGTCAGAAGGGACAACGGTAGGGGTGACAGCGACTACGGTGGAAGGGGCGGAGTCAACCCCACTGAGTGTTATGGTTGGAGATGTGGAAGATTTGTCAACAGGTCCAGAGTTGGCAGATCTCCATGTCTCCACAGGTAGTTTTGATACAGCACAACACCAGGACCTGACTCTATCTCGGGCCTGGGAGAATGTACTTGAGGTGGAAGGTGAACCACAACAGCCGGGGGCTGAGTTACAATTTCCACGCTTTGTGGTTCACCAGGATATGCTGCACCGGGTAAAGTATGTGAAGAGGTTGTGGAACAATTGGTGGTACCCAATCCTTATTGCAAGCTTGTGTTGGATTTGGCCCACCAACATGTTCTGGGGGACACCTAGGCCAGCAGAAAACTCTGGACCAAATTTTACAACGATTCTACTGGCCCAGTGTGTACAAGGAGGTGGAGAGATATTGTGAGTCCTGCCCAATCTGTCAGATAACCAGCCCCCAGCCTCATTACCATAGTCCCCTAGTTCCTCTCCCATTTATTGAGGTGCCCTTTGAGCGGATTGCTATGGATCTGGTGGGTCCAGTGCCAAAATCAGCTAGAGGGCACCAACATATTCTGGTAGTCTTGGACTATGCCACCCGGTACCCCGAGGCCATACCCCTGCGACACACCTCAGCCAAGCTCATTGCTAAAAGAAGTCCTGACCGATCAAGGTACCCCTTTTATGTCCAAGGTAATGAAGGAGCTCTGTAAGTTGTTGCAGGTGAAACAATTGCGGACATCCATTTACCACCTGCAAACGGACGGCCTGGTAGAAAGATTTAACCAAACTTTAAAAACCATGTTAAAGCGGGTGGTTGCCAAGGATGGGAAGAATTGGGACTTGCTTCTGCCCTATCTGATGTTCGCAGTGCGAGAGGTGCCCCAGGCCTCTACTGGGTTCTCGCCCTTCGAACTCTTATACGGTCGGCATCCACGAGGCCTGTTGGATATAGCCAAGGAAGCTTGGGAACAGCAACCCACACCCCACAAAAGTGTGGTAGAGTATGTTACTCAGTTACAGGAACAGATAGAGACCGTTTTGCCACTGGTGAGGGAACATATGGAGGCAGCACAGCGGGCCCAAAGTAGGGTTTATAACCGGCAGGCTAAAGCACAGAACTTTAACCCAGGTGACAGAGTTTTGGTTCTAATGCCAACAGTGGATAGTAAATTTCTGGCTAGGTGGCAGGGTCCCTATGAGGTGCTTGGGAAAGTTGGGGAAGTGACTTACAAGGTACATCAGCCCGGGCGGAGAAAGCCAGAGCAGGTGTACCAGGTAAACCTGCTGAAGCTGTTGAAAGACAGGGAGACCCCTGTGGGTGACAGTCCCCGACCAGGTATGTTAGGGGTGGAGCTTCCCGTCCCTCAGTCTGTTGTTAGAGAAGCGGTTGTTGAGGTGAAAGCTGGCGACAACCTTTCCTCTAAACAGACCCAGGAAGCAGGGGGTTTGTTAACAGAAACACAGATGTGTATTCAGATCTCCCTGGGCGCACTTCTGTCATCCAACATGACGTTGTCACGGAACCTCTGGCCAAGATCCGGTTGAAGCCCTACCAAGTACCTGAGTCCCGGCGACAAGCTATTGCGGAAGAAGTGCAGCAAATGCTCAGATTAGATGTGATTGAAGAGTCAAAGAGTGAGTGGGCCAGCCCAATAGTCTTGATTCCCAAGCCCGATGGTACGTTGCGGTTCTGTAATGACTTCCGCAAACTTAACGAAGTTTGATAAAATAAATTAAGTGAACACCGCGCTCCTAAGTCTTAAAGAATATATATATGAATTGAATGCTACAACGTACCAGACCATATATCCCTAACCGGCCTCAGAAAAAACAAATAGTGTATTAAGGTACAGAGCAAAATTTGTTACAACAAACACCTTTGGTGAAAGGCTAACGCCTTCAACAATAATTTAAATGTAATTAGATCATTAACATAAATCCAAAAATGTAATTAAAAATTAATAACATAAGTCCATAATAAGTGTCCCAAAGTACATGCACAATTCCTGAAGTGATGCAAAAAGGAAAAGGAATTTTTTGTGTTGATGAATCCAGTGAATATCCCAGGCTCATGCACCTATTAATAGTGATCACCCTTCACTCGTGTGCGCTTACCAGAGACTCATAAAAGACAACTTCTTAAATCAATAATTTGGAATAGACAAGCTCCATGAAGTAATTCCACATTCAATGAGGTTTCATATATATAAGTTTCATATATCACTCCATATATTCAATGATCACATAGAAGAAGAACAGAAAAACAATAGTGCAACCCCATCTGATTTGGATACCACACGTTTAATAGTAAAATATTGCACTTACAAAACTTATCTAAGTTTGATGCCTACCCTATGCCCCGAGTAGAGGAGCTTATTGAAAAGCTAGGCCAAGCTCTGTATTTTTCTGTTTTGGACCCCACAAAAGGGTACTGGCAAGTACCCTTGACTGAGGCTGCCAAGGAGAAAACAGCCTTTATCACACCTGAGTCTCTTCGCTACTACTTGTTGGGGAGAAGGTTTCATTTGATTACGGACCACTCTCCCCTCAAGTGGATGTGCCAGGCTAAGGACAGGAATGCCAGGGTCACCCGGTGGTTTCTGTCCTTACAGAATTTCAAGTTCTCGATAGAGCACAGAGGGGGACGGTTGTTGGGTAATGCGGATGCCCTATCCCGGGCACATTGTTTGTCATGTGTCCACCCCCTCAGGGTTGAACAAATGGGGGGGGGGGTATGTGGTAAGGTGCAAGGGGCCGTCATTGACGGAAGGTATGTGGCACCAAGGTACCTGGCCTTGCTGCAGTAAAACCGTGCATCAGCTGCTAATGGCAGTCAGGTACTGAAGTGTTAGTATAGCCGAAAGGCCAACCCGGGACAGTTTTACTGGGATAGAGTAGAGCAGGGTGGGACTCCATCCCCTACTTAGGTCCGGGTTTTACAGGCCGCATAAATAGCCTGGGGAGTCAGCTGTGGAGTGTCTGTGACTGGAGCTCACCTGTGAAGTGAGACTCTGTGTGCCTGTCTGATGTACTTCTGCTGCATTTTCCTGAAAAGGTGATGTAACCAAAAAGGACATTCGGTTTTATGGATTTTTGTGTGAATAAACACAGACTTTAAGTTGAACTTTCACCTCTGAGCCTCTATCCTGCTGTCTACCAGAGTTAATCACCACAGCAGGTACAGTCCTAATTTTAATCTATGGGAGCCCCCACTGGGAAATACCTGGGACATACCTGTACAATGTGATGGATAAATTGGGAGCCATTGCCCTATAACCTCGAGTGCAGCACATGGGGCAAAGGGTTGAGCCTCCTCCACCACCTCATGTGCTTGCACCAAATCAATGAACAAGTAAGGTGTGGCTGGTGCACTCTTACATAAACCCATAAATGGCGGGTGCCAGGACCGAGGTGGCGCCTCTTTTCTTGCACCAAATCAAGAGATACAAAGGAGGGGCCAATTTATAACTCACCAGAAATAATAGTAGGAATAATGTGTTGTATCTTGTTGTTGCCATTGCTGGCAGTAGAGAGTCAAAAACTCAATATATTTAATGTAAGCTTTGGAGAATGCTTAGTTCTCTTTGTCAGTCATTTTGTTATACTAAAACAAACTTAAAAAATCAGGTTGGAGGTAAGCTTTAAGAGCTTTCTGAGATGATAAAAAAAATATTACTGTCCTTACGGTTTCTTTATATTAGGTACAACTGTGAGACGCAGCTGAGAGGCAAATATGGATCACCAAAGGAATGGACCTAATGGCCCATCAAAGACAGGGAACTAGAGGCAAACTACTGCTGTGTAACCCCTTTTTAAAGCGCTTTGACAGAGAAACACTTTGTTGGCGGTACTTACACAAGATGTGAAATGGCTTCCCAGGGTTTGTATAATCTTCAGAGATATACCATGTGGTTATAATGGCTAATAAACCCAGAAGTGAAAAATTTTAAACAATAACTTGCAGAGAGCATTTACTAGTAGGAAAACGATTGCAGCAGAGATCTTCACCAGGGACATGTGATGACACACAGCATTCCCAAGGTCACTTTTCATCTTGTAGGTAGCCTACATTTTCAGGGTCCTGGGTCCTTATTGAATTGCTGCTCACTGAAGAGAAACATGATGGACACAAAATAGTTTTCAGTCGACAGAAGAAATTAGTGTTCTATGTTTTTGCAGGGTTCGAACATGACAAAATCTCACAGTAGATTTCCTTTGAACTGTTCTGTGTACATAAAGAAGCTTTCATACCCTGTGAACTTTTTAAATTTAAATTTCTGAACCTTACTGCCACAAACATTTTTATTATATATTTTACTGAGATTTTATGTGATTATACATGCTTTTCCAAATGTATAAAAAAAAAAAAAATTGAAAACTGACAATTGTGGCGTTCATACCATATTTTCACCCTATAAGATGCACCTAGGATTTGGAGGAAGAAAATAAGAAAAATAAATACTCTAAACCAAATGTTTTGTTAAAACACACCATTACAGGCAGTGTGACACCCCCATCCAATTTTCATAGGCAGTGTGGCATTCCCCCATCCCCATAGGCAGTGTGGCATTCCCTCATCTGATTTCCAAACACAATGTGGCATTCCCCCCATTCCTATATTCAGCGTGTATATTCAGCATTCCCCCCATCCCATTCCCATAGGTAGTGTGACATCCCCCCTCCCATTCCTATATTCAGGGTGGCATTGCCCCATCCTGTTCCCATATGCAGTGTGGCATTCCCCCCTCCCATTCCCATAGGCAGTGTGACACCCCCCTCCCATTCCCCATATAGACAGTGTGGCATCCCCCTCCCATTTCCCATACATGCAGTGTGGCACCCCCCCATTCCCATAGGCAGTGTGGCACGCCCCATTGCCATAGGCGGTGTAGCATTCCCCCCTCCCATTCCCCATATAGACAGTGTGGCATTCCCCCCTCCCATTCCCATAGGAAGTGTGACATTCCCCCCTCCCATTTCCATAGGCAGCGTGGCATCCCCCCCATTCCCATAGGCAGTATGGCATTCCCCCCCATTCCCATAGGCAGTGTGGCATCCCCCCTCCCATTCCCATAGGCAGTGTGGCATTCCCCCCTCCCATTCCTATAGGCAGTGTGGCATTCCCCCCTCCCATTCCCCATATAGGCAGTGTGGCATCCCCCCTCCCATTCCCATAGGCATTGTGGCATCCCCCCATTCCCCATAGGCAGTGTGGCATCCCCTCTTCCATACCCATGTGTTGGAATGGCCCAGTTTAGCCTAGGCTTGGCCTACATCCAATTGAGAATCTGTAGCATGACATGGAATTTGCTTTTCACAAATACACTCCATCGAATCTGTCTGAGCTAGAGCTATTTTGCAAAGAAGTATGGGCACAAAATTAATCCTCTAGATGTGCAAAGCTGCTAGCGACATACCCCAAAACACTTGTAGCTGCAGCTAAAAGAAGTCCTACAAAGTATTCACTAGGGAGCATTATTAAAGTAGACCAACGCGCGATTGTGCTGAGGCAGTGCCTTATTACACCTATTTTTCTGATCTTTCTTTGACAGGGGCAGCATTTCAGCCAAGGCTGTGTTTGTTCCCTCATATTTACTTTAAAGTGGACCAAAACCCAATGCGATTGGCCCGGGGATATAGGGATGCCCTCGCTGTGTGAAACCCCCCAGGTCGCCCCGTTCACTTACCTTGCTTCCTGGTCCAACGGCGCATGCCGCATCCCTGCTATCCCTCTAGCTGTGTGGGCGTACCCACGCCAGGCATTTGTGAATGGCCGGCACGGGCACGCTCCCTGTTAGGCTGTAACGGGGGATGCGGCTGGCAGCGCGCTTGGATCTGCGCCCCTTAGACAAGGTGAGTTAAACCGGACCTTCAGCGTGATTTAATGAAAAGCCCAAACTCTTAAAAAATGATTCCCCAGCATCTAAAATTAATATATTTTACGTTTTTAGTCACTAACTTATTATTCTTTCCCCCACTGGGCTGCAACTCTGTTCAGGAATTTAGGATACGGGCGCCGCCATCTTGACTCAGAAGCATCACATTTACTGAGGAGAGTGGGATAAAGTATAGGGGGGTGGGTTTTAGCTGTGCTTTGCTCAGACAGAGCAGAGCTGGGGTCAGGAAAAGGTCAGCAGTCCCAGAATGCAGAGCAGCACAGTCAGGAGGCACTTCCTGTTTGCAGGCTGCCTGATAAGATGGCGGCTTCCATAAGCCGCCATCTTGGATGTTTAAAGGCTCATAACATGCAGTAGATGCAGGTAGGATGATTTTTAATGAGGACAATCTGTATGTACAAACATATAAGATAGACTCTTATTCAGAGTGAAGGTCCGCTTTAAGGGCAGGCGGCACTTTGCTGGCAGCGGCGGGAACATATTTGGCGGTGGAGGTGGTACATAAGGTATTTACATATAATTAAAGATTTTGAGATGCTTTGAAATGGCTCATTTCACACTGTTCTCATGAGGGATAATGAAGAAGGAAGGTAGTGTGTCATGACAGAAACTTAAATACTAAAGAAACAAAGGAGGGGTGTCAGCCACTCAAACCACTAACATGGGAGGTGCACATTAGCAGGGCTATTAGGATACACAAGTCTTAAAGGACCCTGTTAGCAAGCAGACCAACCGAAAATCTGTCTCTGAATCTGGTTAAAAAAATAAGGACTCGGTCACACACATCTGCAGAAGTATGGTGAAGCTGCACCACCACGCCAAGGTGCCCCTGTGAGGTGCCGTCCTAACTCTAATCTCTGAGAGCCCCATTTGGGACATACAATGCAATAGATAAATTGGGAGCAGGCTTACCTGAGGTTGCCCTAAAACCTTAACCAGATTTAGAGACAGCTTTTAGGTTGGTCTGAAAGCTAACAGGGTTGAGTGCTTTGGCTCCTTTAATACTTTTGTAGTAACTTAAACCGGACCTTCACCACGATTTATTGAAAAGCCCAAACACTTATAAAACTATTCCCCAGCATCTAAAATGATTTTATTTTAAGTTTTTAGTCACTTATTATTATTTCCCCCACTGGGCTGCAACTCTGTTCAGGACTCTAGGATAAGGGATGCCCCTGCGCTGGGGCAGAAGGGCAGCATGACTGCCATGCGCAGGCCAGGAAGGGTGGGAAAGTAGCTATTAGGGGGATGGACATAGGGACAGGATGTGATGGCCAGGAAGGGGAGGTAAGTAGGGGCAGGGGGGGGGGGGTATTTAAGCGGCTGGCTCCTCAGGCACCCTCTCTTTCCGGTTTCTCACAGAGCAAGAAGCACTACGCTCCTTGCTCTGACAGGTATGGAGAGCCTTCTGGAGAGGATGCGTGAGGAGGCAGTTCGGCGCGGGGAGGATTGGCTCTGCGGGGTGATGGGCGCCTTACCTGGTCCTGCTGATTCTTCGCCGCCTGCTCCGCTGCCGGCGGCTGTCCCCCGCCGCACTGGGCGCACCCGCCGGGCGGCTGAACGCCTCAGCCCTTCCCCACCACGTGCTGTCAGGGGCGCTTCTCGCCCTGTCTCTGCCCCTCGGCGCTCGATCTCCTCCGGCCCCACTCCTCTTCCTGCCCGGGCGGGGACAGCTGCTCCCCGCCCTGCTGGCTCCTCTTCTGCCCGACGTCGTCTGCGGAGCCAGGCTTCTTCTGCTGCTGCTGGTTCTCAGGCAGGGGCGGCGACCGCTACCGCCGCCCTGCTGGTGGGAGGCCAGCATGACACCCTGTCTTCACAGGCAGCTGGGGCTGCTGTTTCCCATGGATTTCTGCCTGTTTCCTCTGTGCCCAATTCTGTGGGGGTGGATCACTGCACCGCCCCCCACTCAGGTACTACCCTTCCCCCTCTCCACTTGTATTTCCGCGGGGCGGTCGGAGGCGGGTCTGGGGGGGATTCCGGATTGGATTCCAGTTTTGGGTCCCGTTCGGCGTCCCACCCGGCCCCCTCTCAGCCGGCCCCTACATATATGACGGGGGCTACCAGCGCCCTGGGGAGTGCGGGCGTCCGCCCAGATACTCTAACCGGCTGGGCGTCTGGCCAGGCCAGCCTTGTGCCCTTAGGGTCTCCGCTTACCTCCCTGGGGTCACGGGATCTCCCAGTTGCCGGGGCTTCGGGCGGGGACGTGGGGCACTTACGGGTGGCGGTTCCCAGCCGACCCCTCCCTTCTTCGTCCCTTGCATTGCCCCCTCCCGGGCCGCTGGGTGTTTCTTTGCCGGGCGGGGACGTGTCTCCTCTTCTTTTTTCGTCACAGGTGCCAGCCGGTATGGATCTCTCGGGTGCGACCAGCACAGCGTGGACTGCACTTTTGCCAGCTTCAGCGAGTCAATCGTCGTCCGGTGGCGGTTCCCAGGGACTCAGTCTTCAATCTGCGGTGAATCACGGGCTGGTGGCGGTGGGTTCGATGCTTTCCTCTACGCCTGCTGTCGCGGCCACGTCGGTGGGCCCATCTTTGGTTCCAGTCTCGGAGTCGGCAGTGGCTACGGTTCCGTCGGGGATCACGCCAGCAAGCCAGAGTCGTCCGGGTGGCGGGTCGGACATTCCTGCGCACCCTCCAGGTGAGTCCCAGCCTCTTTTTTCTCTCAATGTGCCGGGGGTTGCTCGGGGGGGGACCCAGGGGTGGGAAGGAGTCACTGGGGTGAGGTCATTTGTGGAGGGGTTGAAGGATTTAGTCGGGAGGTTTGAATCTGACATTTCTCAGTTGAATGGGCCGGTGGGTCCTCATGTGGTGTGGGCCGCTCCAGAGTCGGGGTTGGCTGGCCCCGGGGTTGGGGGGGCCCCGTTGGCTGGGGGTAGCGGGGGTCTGGCTGTATCTCAGCCCCAGGCACAGGGGGGGGGTGCAGGCTGGACATGTAGGGACGGAAAAAACGGACTGGGGTGGGGTTAGGAATTTACCCATATCTGACTCGGCGATGGGTCACTCATACATTTGTTACGAAGGTCCGTTGGGTGCCCACTTGAAGGCCGAGGTAAAGGAGAAGATTTGGAAGAGGGAATACATTGACATCTTTACGCTCCTTCCCTTGGAGCGTTTCAATGTTGATAGGTGGAAGGAAGGTGGCGAGGGAAGAAAGGAAGAAGAGGAAGATCGTAGGAGGTTTAGGATGATCCCGAGGACTTTTGGGAATTGGCTCCAAGCTTTTGCCATTATGGGTAGTGTGATTGGGGAGAAGTCCCCGGGGGAGTGTTCGGCCTTGTTTTGTTACCTAGATGCGGTCTGGGAGGCGCATAGGGTTTATGGTGGGACGGCTTGGTTAAAGTACGACGAGCAGTTTCGTCAGAGGATGTCGGTGCGCCCGGAGTTGGGGTGGGATCATAGAGACATAGGTGTGTGGATGAGGGTCATGAATGCCAGGGGCGGCGTATATCAGACAATGGGTGGGCCACCGCCCTTTCCCACACCCCCTGCCGGGGGGGCAGGGGGGAGCGTCGCTAGGAAGAAGGGGAGTTGTTGGGCATTCAACGACTCACAGTGTAAATGGGGATCGGCCTGTAGATTCAGGCATGACTGTTCAAACTGTGGTGGACCGCACACGGTTACCCGGTGTTTCCGGAGAGGTCAGATGGGGAACAGGCGGACAAACGATGGGGCTGGAAAAGGGGAGTTCGCCGGTGATCGTAGGCAAGATAATGGGATGGCTAAATAGGTACCCGGATAAGGAGGCGGCGGGGCTGCTGGGGTCAGGGTTTCAGGAGGGATTTGTAATTCCATGTTCGGTCCCTCCTTCCGGGACATTTAGGCGGAACCTCAAATCGGCAAGGCAGCATCCAGGGGTAGTGCGGGACAAACTGGCTAAGGAAGTGGGGTTGGGGCGCATGGCAGGCCCCTTTGTAACTCCTCCTATCCCGGGCTTGGTGGTATCGCCATTGGGGGTGGTTCCCAAGAAAGAGCCGGGAAAATTTCGGTTAATTCACCACCTGTCCTTTCCAAAGGGGGGGTCGGTTAATGATGGGATTTCCCCGGAGGTAGCCTCTGTTTCTTACACTACGTTTGATTTTGCTTTGGGGTTAGTAAGGGCGGCCGGGCCGGGTGCCTTGATGGCTAAAACGGATATTGAGTGTCGGCTTTCCGGTTGCTGCCCGTCCACCCTGATAGTCAGTATCTTCTAGGCTGTTATTTTGAGGGGGGTTTTTTTATCGATAGGTGTCTTCCCATGGGATGCTCGGTGTCTTGCGCTTATTTCGAGGCGTTTAGCACTTTTCTTGAATGGGTGGTTAAGGAAAAGTCGGGGTTGTCAGCGGTGACTCATTATTTGGATGATTTTTTCTGCGTAGGTCCGGCAGATTCCAGGGTTTGTGATTTATTGTTGTCCTGTATGCTTAGCACTTTTGATTCCTTTGGGGTACCGGTGGCGACAGAGAAGACAGAGGGTCCTAGGACATGCATGAGTTTTTTGGGTATCGAGATTGATTCCCAGGCTGGTGTATGCAGGCTTCCGTTGGTTAAAGTTAGGGATCTGCTTCAGGAGCTGCAGGGGGCGTTATTGGTAAAGGAGGTGACGTTACGGCAGTTACAGTCGGTTTTGGGAAAGCTGAACTTTGCCTGCAAGGTCTTACCGATGGGTAGAGTTTTCTCCAGGCGATTGTCATTGGCGACTGCTGGCGTCAAGGAAGCTCACCATTTTATTAGGCTCACGGGGGGGTTGAAGGAGGATTTAAGGATGTGGGTCTCCTTTCTTAGCTCATTTAATGGCCTGGTGTACTGGCTTGACCCGGTGAGGGAGAACAGGGAAGTGGGGCTGTTCACAGATGCGGCGGGGTCCACGGGGTTTGGGGCGTATTTTGCGGGAAGATGGTGTGCCGCTCCTTGGCCTGAAAGGGTGAGGTCCTCTTCGGACATAAGGAATTTGGCTCTCCTGGAATTGTTTCCGGTGGTGGTGGCCCTGGCTTTGTGGGGGGAGGATTTGCAGAACAAGTCGGTCCTTTTTCACTCTGACAATATGGCGGTGGTGTCTGCGATCAATGCGCAAACTGCATCTTCACCCCCCGTGGTTAAGCTTTTGAGGCAACTGGTTCTGTCGTGTCTACAGTACAACATTCTTTTTCGAGCTGTGCACGTTCCGGGTGTGGCTAACGGAATAGCGGATGCTCTGTCTCGCTTTCAGATGGATCGCTTCAGGGAGCTGGCGCCCGAGGCCTGTACGGAGGGAGAGGAGTGCCCGGATTGGGTATGGCGACTCATCTAGAGGGGTTATGGAGATTGGTCCGGCGATCGCTGGCGGCAAGTACGTGGGCGGCATATGAAAAGGTATGGGAGGAATGGTTTTGGTTGGAGAATGAGTGGCGGATGTTCGGGATTGGGGCGTCTAGAGAGGAGATGGTGATTTGGTTTGTGGCCTCCTTATTTGAAAAGGGTGAGTCCCCTTCATCAGTGGAAAGAAAGCTATCCGCACTGTCATTTTTATGTAAGGTAAGGGGATGGCCGGATGTTTCAAGGGCCTTTGTGGTTAGACAAGCCTTGAAAGGGTGGCGGAAGGTGCATGTTTGTGTGGATCAGCGCCGACCGGTGACATGGGACATCTTGCAGAGGCTGATCTATTGCCTTCCTACGATATGTGGGTCTCAATACGAGGCGATGTTGTTCACGTTGGCCTTTTCGTTGGCTTTTTTTGGGGCATTTAGAATTAGCGAACTGGTGAGTCAGACCAGGACTGCACCTGGGGGGATTGCCTTCCAGGATGTGGTGGAAACGGAGGATTCCATTGAGTTGCTGCTGAGACGGTCTAAAACGGATCAGGCGGGACGGGGATGTTGGGTGGTGTTACGGCAGATGCCTGGGTCTCTGGGGTGTCCTGTGGCTGCGTTTAGGGCATTCCGTGAGGTTAGGCCACGGATTCCGGGCCCCCTGCTAGTTCATGAGAATGGGTCCTACCTATCGCGGTACCAATTCACGGCTGTTTTTAAGAGGACGTTAGAGGAGGTGGGGTTGTCTGCGTCAGAATACGGGACCCATTCCTTTAGGATTGGGGCGGCTACGGAGGCGGCCCGTTTGGGGTTGTCGACGGAGTTGCTCAAAAAAATTGGCCGGTGGGGATCACATCGTTATAGGACATATGTCCGTCCGCAGAGGGTTGAGGTAGTGGGTTTTTAGGGTGGTATAGGCGAGGGTGGATGTTTTGGAGAATTAAAAAAAAAAAAAAAAAAAAATGAAAGTTTATAAAGATTTGTTTATGGTAGTAGAAGTGGTTGGGGGTGGGGGTGTTTAATAATGTTCCTTTGTTGTTTTCTTTTCTTTTACAGACTCCTCCTGCTGCCCTGTGCTGTTATTGGGGCATTCCTTCATGTTTTGGGCCGCAAAGAGGGCGGAACTGCGACAAAGTGGTTTGCAGCTGGGGTTGCCGCAGGAGACGGCTAAGTTGAGTTGGTGGGGTATTCGGGGTCTGTGCTGGAGGGAGGTGTTAGGCCATTTTGTGGAGAGATGTGCGTGGGATGGTCCTCCTGGTGTCCTGGTCCTTCATGTAGGCGGCAATGATCTGGGCAAGCTAGCCTCTAGAACCTTGGTGGCTGCCATTAAGGGTGACTTGTCTAGGATGCTGGCGGAGGTTCCACGCCTCATCATTGTGTGGTCTGAGATGATACCTCGTTTTCGTTGGAGAGGAGCAAGGGACGAGCGGGCGATCGACAAGACCAGGATAAAGGTAAATAGGGCAATTGGAAAATGGGTGGAGATGAAGGGGGGATTGGTGGTCCGCCATGTAGATGTGGAAGGGAAGAGGATGTTTTTTAGAAGTGACGGGGTGCATTTGAATGAAGTCGGTCTGGACCTGTTTAACCTTAGGCTTCAGGAGGTCGTGGAAATGGCAGTAGAGTTGTGGCGGGCAAGGTTGTCGTCAAGGTTTCATCGACCCCCTTGCTGTGGCGGAAATCCCTTGTCGGTCCGTGGAGGGGGGCAGTCGGGCAATGGAAATAAGGTGGAATTAACCACAATGAAGTAAAGAAAGGCAGAAGCGGCGATCATCACAAGAGAATAAGTTGATTATTATGAGCTACAGCTGGGTGGTTTTAGATGGGTTAATATAGGAGACGGTTAGCTCTTATACAAGAAGCCCCTGGGCCTGCGGGCGGACGGCCGGGGGCTGGTTCTTGGTTGGCCGTCGGGTTAAGTAAGTCTGTTATCAGCTGTGGCTAAGTTTTTGGGTAGTTGTTAGAAGTTGGATATAATGCCCCCTCCATAGATATAGAAGGGTCAGGCCGACAAGGGATTTTGTTTGTTTAATGTATACATATGCTGTGGCCGATATTTATTTTATAATAAAATAAATGTCTTTCCAACGAATGGCGGTGTCGGTGTGGTCACTTTATAGCATAAGGATGGTTGGGGGGGGGGGCAGGTAATGGTGTTAAAGAATGGAGGGCTATGGGCGCTATGAGCAGTCAAGGGATGCCCCTGCGCTGGGGCAGAAGGGCAGCATGACTGCCATGCGCAGGCCAGGAAGGGTGGGAAAGTAGCTATTAGGGGGATGGACATAGGGACAGGATGTGATGGCCAGGAAGGGGAGGTAAGTAGGGGCAGGGGGGGGGGTATTTAAGCGGCTGGCTCCTCAGGCACCCTCTCTTTCCGGTTTCTCACAGAGCAAGAAGCCCTCCCATCCTCCCGGTTTTTAGCGTAAGTATGGGCATGTGGGGATATGTCGGATATGTGGGACAGGTGTGTATTTTCAGCGGACTGATGCGGTGGGGTTTTCTGTGGGGTTGTTTTGTATGCCTTTGTTTCTTTTTAGGGTTAATGAAGTCACAGCCAGCGGAAATCCCTTGTCGGTCCGTGGAGGGGGGCAGTCGGGCAATGGAAATAAGGTGGAATTAACCACAATGAAGTAAAGAAAGGCAGAAGCGGCGATCATCACAAGAGAATAAGTTGATTATTATGAGCTACAGCTGGGTGGTTTTAGATGGGTTAATATAGGAGACGGTTAGCTCTTATACAAGAAGCCCCTGGGCCTGCGGGCGGACGGCCGGGGGCTGGTTCTTGGTTGGCCGTCGGGTTAAGTAAGTCTGTTATCAGCTGTGGCTAAGTTTTTGGGTAGTTGTTAGAAGTTGGATATAACGCCCCCTCCATAGATATAGAAGGGTCAGGCCGACAAGGGATTTTGTTTGTTTAATGTATACATATGCTGTGGCCGATATTTATTTTATAATAAAATAAATGTCTTTCCAACGAATGGCGGTGTCGGTGTGGTCACTTTATAGCATAAGGATGGTTGGGGGGGGGGGGGGCAGGTAATGGTGTTAAAGAATGGAGGGCTATGGGCGCTATGAGCAGTCATGGGCGCCGCCATCTTGCCTCAGAAGCATCGCACATATTGAAGAGAGGAGAGTGGGACAGAGCAAAGCTGGGGTCAGAAAAAGGTCAGCGATCCCAGAATGCAGAGCAGCACAGTCAGAAGACACTTCCTGTTTGCAGGCAGCCTGATGTTCCATGAGCCGCCATCTTGAATGTTTAAAGGCTCATAACATGCAGTAGATGCAGGTAGGATGATTTTTAATGTGGGCAATCTGTATGTACAGGGTGTGGGAAACATATAAGATAGACTCTTATTCAGAGTGAAGGTCCGTTTTAAGTTCAGTGATTTGGGGGATTTCACACAGTGGGGCACCAACCCCCCGATCGGGGTTTTAGTCCACTTTAAAAACAGCATGTCCCAAATCGGGATGTCTCCAGGACCCAGGCTTTTACACCACTATAAGAACTTCAGCTTTTCCTGTCACTGATTTTACAGAAAAAAACTAATTGTAGTCAGAATACTGTAGAACCATGTGGGACCGACAAAATATTTTTTATATATAATTTTTTTTATAAATAGTGAATTCCCATCATGATATGCACGTTGTGCCAAACATATCCCGGTCTCTCCAGCCACTGTTTACGAACAAATAGGGTTAATGTGGCTCTATCACCACCGGCGACACAGCCGCACCCTCGCTAAATATGTGACGCGTCCCACCAATCAGCAGACGTGGAGCGCGGGAGACGAAGAGGGGCGCGACCTATAGGAAAGCTTCAGTGACCATCTAGCCAATCAGTGGCGCCGACTGCGGTTCCCTCCAGGAAGCGTTAGAGGGGCACGTGCAGCATCAGCAGAGCTCGGGCAGGATGAGCGGGTCAGGTGCCAGCGGGTAATGCAGCAGCGCCGCCATTACAATCTCACCTAGTGCCCAATCTTTGTGAGAATTGCATTATATGATGTGTAGCCCTGTGTGCGCGCGCTCACTATATACTATACACGCTTCCTCTCTGCTTCCCAAGTTACAATAGTTTGCTATAACTTTTTATCTTGTGTAGGTTTTTATCTTGTTTCTTCTGTTGTATAATAATAATTTATCTGTCCAGGATCTAAACAAATGCCAATTGGTGAAGGGGGCACCCATCACCCCCAAACCTGTTTTCTTCCATCACCCCCAGCTATGTATTCCCTTGTGCCAGGGCCGGCTCCAGGTTTATGTGAGCCCTCGGGTGGCATGGTCTCAGTGGGCCGCTTTGGAGAGTCGTGGGTCAGGGGTCTATATATTGTATGGCCAAAACTAAGAAGGGCTGCTTGCCCTCCGACCCCCTATTGGAGCTATTTTTTAGTTTGGCCCCACATGAATGGGGAAGTATCGAGGAAGAGGGAGGCTGAGGGAACACAGATGAATGGGACAGAGCTAAGAGAACAAGGATAGATAGGTCAGGGGATAGAGATGGATGGAGCAAGGCTGAGTGGATAGGGAAAGATGGGGTCAGGGCTCAGGGGATAGGGATGAATGGGTCAGGGGATAGGGATGAATGGGGAAAAGCTGAGTGGATAGGGAAATATGGGGGTCATGGCTCAGGGGATAGGGATGAATGGGTCATGGCTCAGGGGATAGGGATGAATGGGTCATGGCTCAGGGGATAGGGATGAATGGGTCATGGCTCAGGGGATAGGGATGAATGGGTCATGGCTCAGGGGATAGGGATGAATGGGTCATGGCTCAGGGATAGGGATGAATGGGTCATGGCTCAGGGGATAGGGATGAATGGGTCATGGCTCAGGGGATAGGGATGAATGGGTCATGGCTCAGGGGATAGGGATGAATGGGTCATGGCTCAGGGGATAGGGATGAATGGGTCATGGCTCGGGGGGGATAGGGATGAATGGGTCAGGGCTCGGGGGGGATAGGGATGAATGGGTCAGGGCTCGGGGGGGGATAGGGATGAATGGGTCAGGGCTCGGGGGGGGATAGGGATGAATGGGTCAGGGCTCGGGGGGGGATAGGGATGAATGGGTCAGGGCTCGGGGGGGATAGGGATGAATGGGTCAGGGCTCGGGGGGGATAGGGATGAATGGGTCAGGGCTCGGGGGGGGATAGGGATGAATGGGTCAGGGCTCGGGGGGATAGGGATGAATGGGTCAGGGCTCGGGGGGGATAGGGATGAATGGGTCAGGGCTCGGGGGGGATAGGGATGAATGGGTCAGGGCTTGGGGGGGGGGGATAGGGATGAATGGGTCAGGGCTTGGGGGGGGGGGATAGGGATGAATGGGTCAGGGCTCGGGATAGGGATGAATGGGGAAAAGCTGAGTGGATAGGGAAATATGGGTCAGGGCTCAATGAATATGAATGAATGGGTCAGGGAATAGGGATGGATGAGGCAGAGGTGACATACAACCAATAGGGCAGAGCTGAAGAGACAGGGATGGATGGAGCAGAGAGACAGAGAAAGGAAGTGTGTGCAGTTCTTTAACCCCCTCGTGCCAGCTGTCAGTGGGCCCCCCTAATGGGCCCACTGACACCGGCCCTGCCTTGTGCTTATGGTTTTTAAGACCATTCATGATATAGTGCTGCACTGGGGTGAAATGAATAACCTATACTCACCATAACCCCCCCCCCCCACCGGGGATTCGATCTAGTCTAGGCCTTAGAATCTGAAATGCTGTTTTCTTCCCCTTTCCTATAGGTGTGCACCCCCCTCCCCAGTGCACCCAGATCTACCTCCTCGTTGCCAGGCTAACATGTACTAGAACTGGTGGTCTAAAGGAAAGTGGCAGGAAACCGTCTGAGTTTCAGGGCTTGGGGCTATGTTGAATGGAGTCTGCTATGGCTTAAGCTTTCTTGATTCTCCTCACCTCATTGTTGACCCAGCAACAGTCACCAGAACATGTAGCAGGGGCAGACTGACCGTACGGAGGATGGGGAGATTTCCCAGTGGACTGCAATGCTTTGGGGCCACTGGGCTGAGACCTCTTCGAGACAATGTGCTGGAGTCCACCCCCCAATACCTAACCTGATTGTACCCTGCCAGCCCATGTATTTTGTCCCTGGAATGGTTATAGCCGCAATATCATAGCTTTGGCATGAACTCCTGGCACAGGATCATCTCCTAAAACACTAAAAGTGAATTACCATTTTTTTTAAGAGAAACCTTGTCTGTCTGGGGAGTTAAAAACAACCCTGACTTGCCCAGCCTCCCTGCCCCTCCGGTTGAGCATTTGATTAGTAAACATTTACCTCTCCGGTCACATTGCGCTCCGCAACCCTCCACTTCCTAACCGTAGGACAGCGCCATGTTGGAAGCCTTTAGCCTTGCACACTGCACTGCCCCTCAGATCTCATGCATGTGCTGTGTCATTACATAGGCTGCAATGACACTGGACACAAATGCACGCAAGATTTGAGGAGCAGTGGGCAGGATTTGAACAGCAGCTGGCGAAAAGGTGAATATTCTCCATCACTCAGGGATGGCTTAGGTGGGGAGGGGTTGGAAATGGCCCAGTAATTCAGCAGGATGTCATCGTTTAGGATAATGCTGACATCAAAATGGCAGCGTGAGAGATTATCTGAGAGGAACAAAAAAGGTCTGATGTTCCTCTTCAAGAGAGGGCATCCCAACGCTGGCCCATTATCTATCCCTGCAGTGTTCAATCTACTGACTTAGAAGCACATTGGGAACAAGGTTGAGCAGCTTGTGGGCTGTCCGGGGTCACAAAATTACCAGGCTGATTCCCCCCCCCCCCCCCCCCCCCCAGTCTAGCCCTTTATACGTATGCCTGTGTTCCTGTTAAGTAAACACAGAAATAAAGTCACACTTTAAAGCAGACCCAAACCTGCCTTTGTAGCTCTGTGCCTGGTTCACAGGTCAACTAAAGAAACCTCAAAAACCTATAATAATTTTTTAGCCCATCTGATGGGGGCTGAAAATACCTGCTGATCGGGGTGCCCCACTCGTGCCGTGGACCCACTATTATCATTAGCTAGGCATCTGTGTGAGAGAGGAGCGAAGAGAGATTCGGGCCAGAGAGGTAGATCTGAGTGTCTGCATAAAAGTGATATTGGAAGCCTAGTGAGGTTATTAGTTGTCCGAGACCAGAAGTGTATATTGAAAAAAGTAGGGGTCCTAGGACTGAGCCTTGTGGAACCCCACAGACAGAGGCCGGGGAGAGGAAATGGCGTTTGAGTAAGCTACACTAAATGTGCGGTGAGAGAGATAGGAGAGCCAAGAAAGTGCGAGATCTTGGATTCCAAGAGAAAGAAGAATATTAAGAAGCAGAGCATGGTCGACAGTGTCAAAAGCAGATAAGTCGAGAAGAATGAGAGCGGAGTAGTGGCCTTTGGATTTGGCTGTCAGTAGATCATTGGTGACTTTGGTGAGTGTAGTTTCGGTAGAGTGACATGAGTGGAAACCAGATTGGAGGGGATCTAGGAGGGAGTTTGTAGACAGATAGTTGGTAAGTTCTGTATGGACATGCTGTTCAAGAAGCTTGGATGAGAAAGGGAGCAGAGAGATTGGGCGGTAATTGGGAAGGGCAGAGGGGTCCAGAGAGCGTTTTTTGATGAGTGGAGTTATAACAGCATTCTTATAGGTGGAGGGAAAGGTACCAGTGGAGAGGGAGAGGTTGAATAAAGATATTAGGGCTGGAATGACAGATGGAGACAGTTGAGCGATAAGGTGGGATGGAATGGGATCAAGGGAGCAGGTGGTCAGGAGAGACCTTGAGCCGTTAACTGTGTGAAATGAGTTAGAGTGGGGCAGGGGGGATGTTGGCAGGAGAGAGGTGTTCTGAGAGGTGAAGCCACTTCGAATCATGTCGATTTTATCTTTGAAGTATGTGGCAAATTGCTCAGCTGTTAGCTGTGAGGATGGAGGCGGTGGGTGGAGAAGGGAGTTGAAAGTGTTAAATAGCTGTTTTGGATACCGGGCCTGTGCTGATATGAGTGATGTGAAATATTCCTGTTTAGCAGATGAAAGGGCGGTCCTGAGTTCCTGAAGGGCTTTCTTGTATAACAGGAAGTCCTCGGTTTTGGATTTCCTCCAATGCCGTTCAGCAACTCGAGAATGCTGTTTCAATGTTGCAGTGTTAGTATTAAGCCAAGGTTGTCTTTTTTTTTTTTTTTTTTTTTTTTTTTTTTTTTTTGGCCTGAGGGCAGCTGTAGTTAAGGGGAGCAACAGAGTCAAGGGCAGCAGTTAGTGTATTGTGGTAGTATGAAGCGGCAGTGTCTACATTGGTAAATGAGGGCAGGGTGTGAAGGGGATGTAAAGCATCGGAGAGAGATTGAAGGTCTAGGTTTCTGAGGTTCCTGTGAAGAATAGCAGGTTTGTGTGCAGGGGGGGTAGTGGTAAGGGAAGAGAGTGTTAGTAGGTTGTGATCAGAGAGGGGAAGTGGGGGTGAGGCAAGACTGGATACAGAGCAGAGGTGAGTAAAGAGTAGGTCGAGTGTATGTCCATCTTTGTGGGTGGGGCTGGTAGACCATTGTGAGGCCAAAGGAGGTGGTAAGGGATAACAGTTTGGTGGTTGCAGGGTTGTTGGTGTCAACGGGTATGTTGGACATCCTGGCTATAATCATGGGGGGACTTCGAGGACAGGAAGTGGAGAAGCCAAGTTGAGAAGTGGTCCAGAAAGAGAGTGGCAGGTCCAGGAGGGCAATAGATAATGGCAATATTTAGGTGACGGGGAGAGTAGAGATGGACACAGTGAACTTCAAAAGAGGGGAAGGAAAGGGAGGGTAGAGCAGGGGTTGGGTTAAATGAGCATTATTCAGACAGAAGGATGCCAACACCTCCACCCTGTTTGTTGCTTGATCTTGGGGTGTGGCTGAACTGTAAGCCCCCATATGAGAGGGCAGCGGGTGAGGCTGTATCAGAGGGAGTGAGCCAGGTTTCAGTAAAGGCCATGAAAGTGAAGAGGTTGGTAGTGAAGAGGTCATGGATGTATGCCAGTTTGTTGTACACTGAACGTGCATTCCACAGTGCGCAGGTGACAATGGGGGGAGTGCGTGGGGAGGGGTTGATTGTTAGAGGATTGTAGGTGTATATTTATTATTTTTGCCTAGACATGGACTTTAATTGCAATTAACAATGTGCACATCTGTCCTGCAACAAATGTGTATGTGCAATTGTTTTACTGCTCGCCATCTTTTATACACATTCATAACCTGTTAATAACGTTGTTAATAATAACAATATAGTCTTTAAGCATACTTTACCCAGAATCCCCAGCAGCATGCATTATGCAAATCTGTTCATTAAGGTTCCTTGCAATCTCTGTGGGATGTAATGTCACCTGTGAGTTGTGGCTTGACCTGAATGTAATTGACAGGTATCAATATTTACAAAGGTATCATACTTATTTTTAAGGTTCATTGCTCTCATCCATTTGCAATATGCTTTTTTTAGACAGTCAGCGGATGCCCTGTGCAAAAAACGGGAAGATTACTTGGAATGGTGTGAATATTTTATGGCTGTAGCCTTTTTATCAGCTCAGAGGAGTAAAGATCCAAGTTCCCAAGTAAGTAGGTTATTACTAACTTTTACACGTAAGTTAATATTTTCTTGACAAGACCCTCAGATTGTGATCAGTGATGCGCCCCTGTGTAAAAACCCCCAGGTTGCCCGGTAAATTTACCTTCCCCCCCCCATACAATGACACATGTGTGAGCAGCGGCAGCTGTCTGCTATACCTTTTAGCTGCGCCCGCGGCAGGCATTTGTGAATGTATGGCTGTCTGTTAGAGGGTAGTGGGGATGCCTGCACACTTGGCTGCCCTAGAATCTTAGAATGTCTAAAATGGACTGGGAAAGGTGAGTTTTGCTCGGCAACCTGGGCGGGTTCACATAGCGCGGCATCCTGCATCAGGGTGCCCCGTGGGGCAAGGACCAAAACCTGGGATAGTCAAAATCGTAGGTTTTGGTCCACTTTAATGGGCCAACCAGTGGTAGACAAGATCCCATTGGGTGGTACCAATAGGAGCTAATTGGGTAAAAGCATGAGCTATTGAACCGGGCTGTGAAAAACGGTGGCCTAGGGGGTTTCGCACAGTCACAATTTGGGTTGCTCCTGGGGAAACCCAAAGGAACAAAAGTCAGGATGGTCAAAATCCAGCATTTTGTTCTGCATTAAAAGGACATGTTATGTAAAGCTGTACACCGACCATAGTGGCAGTAATTGAAATTGACACTTTGGCATAATGGCTATGAAAATTCCCACTTGGATACTTTTTCAAAAATGAGGATCTGCTTGCGCCCGGAGCATATTAATGTATGAGGTTTAAATAATCTTTTGATAAAGAGCCTCTTTGTAGTTTATTAATTGGTATAAAATTTGTTTCTAGGTTGGAGCTTGTATCGTGAATCCTGAGAACAAGATTGTTGGCATTGGCTACAATGGAATGCCCAATGGCTGCCATGATGACGCACTTCCATGGGCGAGGACGGCAGAACATAAACTTGATACAAAATACCCATATGGTATGAATTTTTGCCAGTGAAAATAACTGAGATATTTCATGAGTCTGTAAAGGCAAAAAATGCTCACCATTTCTGGCCCTGCAGCAGTTTTTCCCAGACTGGCTCTTGGGAACTCTTCTGTTTCTGCATGGCCTTGTGCCTCAGAATTTCCTCCCGGGGGACCCAGGCAGTCCGAGTTGACTTGTTGAAGGATAGACCACATGGGGTCAATGCCTTTCCCTCCGAAATCGGTGATTAGTAGCTTCATGTGGCTTCATGCAGTGCGATTTACCACATTAGATGAACACGTAAGCGACTGGCAAAAGCAGCAGCACAACTGTCAGCATATCTGTGCTTCCTATCCTCGTTGATTACCATGGTTAATTAAGTTACCTTCCTTAGCGTCGGTAGATTCGCTGAGCACCTCCTTCTTTGTACTACCTTAGAGTTCCATATGTATACTTCTATAGAGTTCAAATGTCTATTCCAATTGTATTCTAAGTATGCAGCACGTCCTGCTCCAGATAATGATTCATAACAGATGGGATTACCTCCACCAGAGGGCGCTTGACTGCAGAGATGGCAAAAAGAGGCCCCTCCTGGTCCATATATACCCGGGACCTCCCACAAATTCCCCAGTTTCTTCTCTGCAGTCGGCTCAGGTCAGAAGATGGCTTCTCTTATCGCAGGTGAGCGGGGCTTAACAGCCCGCGGCCCTTTAGGACCACCCGTTCCACTTATTACTTATGCCTCCCAGCTTTGGCTGCGCTGGTCGGGTGACGGTAGGCAGCACCTATCACAGGTGCTCTTCTTTGCGTAGCCTGCCTCCGACCGCATTCCCCCACCAAAGGGTAGGCGGTGCAGGTTATGGTGAATCTGATTTGGGATGCCCCGATGGGGACAAGTTTGGGCCTTCTGGCTGTGGACCCTGCGGAATCCCTACTGTCGGTGTCGTGAGTCCCTCTTTTTGCTGCATTGGTTTGTCTATTGTATTATGCCAAAGCTGATCAGGGGCTCTCTTTTTGTATAGATCGTGGGCTCAGGTTGAGGGTTGTGGTTCCTCCTGGTCCCCCTTTTTAATAACAGGGATCGTTTTATAGGCTTAGGCCAATAGTCTTGTAGCCTTTATTGAATTTTACTGTCTTAAATCACCATAATGGAGGCATCAGGGGATAGTGAGCTGGGGGCCCCATGTGGGCAGGACAGGCTTTGCCCCTTGTGCAGATGGAATCCTCTAGGCGGATTCAGCACTGTTTGTGCCACATGCGCCAGAGGCATTATTTTGGACCATGAGCAGGCGGTCGTCCCTGACCCTAGCCCTGTATTACCATGAGCCTCTCCGGACCCTCCACTGCTGCATTCAGCCCCCAGCGAAGGGGGAGCCAGCAAGGGGTCTCATACTGACTTTGCATATAGGCTGGCCAGTCTTGAGAGACCTAGTTGACAGCCCCTAAGAAAGCCTTGAGTAAGAAGCTGCATCTGGATCCGATTTACTCATAGGACGATGTTCCTTTTGATGGCTTTGAGGGGGCTCTGCGGAGGAAGGTGAGTTGCCAGATGATTCACTCTGCATGGTGGAATATTCTGCTGGCGATGACAGTATTTCTGGTTCCCCCTTGGACAAGGATTCTTGGGTCCCGGATGATACGGAGAAATTGCTCTCCTCTGTGTTTGATACACTACACATTGTTCCTCCCAGAGAGGCTAAGATGAAGCAGGGTGATTTGTTTAGGCCTGAGAGGCAGAGACGGGTCTTCCCGGAGCAGCCTCACTTCTCTAACATGATCCTTAAGGCATGGGAAAGGCCTAACAAGTTACCGTCGGTCCCTAAGGGCCTGGATAGGCGGTATCCCTTCACTGATAAGTTGGTTCAGTTATGGTCTCACCCTCCCGAGGTGGATCCTCCCGTGTCAGGCTTGTCCAACACTTATGTTATGCCGTCACCTGACAATGCTTCCTTACGTGACCCTGCAAACAAGCGCATGGATCAGCGTTCACCTTTGCTGGTGCCCTCTTTCGTCCTGTGTGTGCCTCGGCAATTGTCTCACTAGCCAACAGGAGGAAGGCGAGACACCTTGTGGCAAGAGCTAAGGCTCGCAGACGGGCTGAGGAGTATAAGGAACTCAAGGCTTGCCTAGATTTAATTGGCTTTGTTACTGCCATGGATGATGTGGTCTGGCTTGGTGCCAGGATTTTTCGGCTTTGCTTGTTGCTCTCTGCCGTTTGCTCTGGCTGCGGCAGTGGTTGGCTGATGCACAAGTCTTTTTGTGGGGAGCAGGCTGTTTGGGGAGCGCCTGGACCTTTTGGTCAAGGATGGTAGACGCCCTCAGTGAAGGAAGCCTGCTCTGTCCTTTCGAAACCCTTCTTCCTATCGTTCCTTTTGAGGAGGAAGAGGTTCTTGATTTCCAGGTGCCCGAAGAGATACCTGGGTCAGAGGTAGGTCCCGTAGCGACCTAACCCCTCATGGGGAACTAAGTCCAAGCCTCTTGCCAAACCCTCTCAGGCATGAGGGGCGCCCTCACCCATCCGGGTGGGGGGACGGCTTTTGCTGTTTGCTCAGATCTGGAGACGTCACGTCTCGGTGGATTCAGGAGGTAGTGTCCTCCGGTTACAAGATAGAGCTGGCAGCCAGACCGCCCACAAAATTCCTCCGTTCAAGGATATCCCAAAACCCGCTAAAGGCTCAAGCTTTGAGAATGGCTGTGCAACACCTCCTGCAGATAGGTGTGATTTGCCCTGTACCCCGGCAGGAACAGGGTCAGGGATTTCACTCCAACCCATTTACGGTTCCCAAGAAGGACGGAACGCTACGGCCGGTCCTGGATCTGAAGCGTCTCAACAGGTCAGAGTCAGACATTTCCGCATGGAAACATTAGTCAGATCGCTTCGGCCCGGCGACCTCATGACCATGGTGGACATCAGGGATGCTTATCTGCACATCCCGATTTTTTCCAGGGACATCATTACAGCATTACCAGTTTGTAGCACTTCCATTTGGGATATCCTCAGCCCCCCGTGTGTTCACCAAGGTGCTGGTGGGCATCATGGCTATCCTAAGGAGTCTGAGGAGGTATTCGTGTGCTACCCTATCTGGGCGACTTGCTGATTGCGGCCCAGTCCCTTCAGCAGGCCGAGAGCGATACTCGAACAGTGTTGTCAACCCTGGAGGCCTTCGGCTGGGTAATCAATTACCCTAAGTCATTTGTCACTCCCTCAACAATGAAATCCTTCCTGGGAATGACGATAGACACCGCTCAGGTCAAGGTTTTTCTGCCACAGCAGAAGGTTTTGGATCTCCAGATGCAGGTGCAGGCCTTGCTGTCTTGTCAGCAGCCGTCGGTATGTCTGGGGATGAGATTGGTGGGCCTAATGGTGTCGTGCTTTGAGGCAGTGCCCTTCGCCCAATTTCACATGAGACCTCTTCAATTGAACCTGCTGACCGCCTGGAATCGGACTCAGGAGTCCCTGGAACACGTTTTTTTGCTGTCCCCCCCCCCCCCCCCCCCCCCCCCCCCCCCCGGCCGGCAAGTCCCTCCGTGTGGTGGTTGGACTCCTGGAACCTGCTGGTGGCAGTTACCACGGATGCCAGTCTGACAGGCGTTTGGCAGACCCAGAAGATCCAGGGTCAGTGGGGTCTGCAGGAGAACCGCTTACCCATAAATCTCTTGGAGCTGAGAGCAATCCGGTTGGTGCTTCTACGCTTGACTCCCCATTTAAGTGGTCGTGCGATCCAGGTTCGCTCGGACAATCAGACAACTGTCGTCTACATCAACCACCAGGGCGGGATTCGGAGCAAGAGATCCCTCAAGGAGGTAACCTAGATTCTGACTTGGGCAGAGGAGAATGTTCCCTGCATCTCGGCGGTCTACATCCCCGGGGTGTAAAACCAGGGGGCAGACTCCCTGAGCAGGAGTGCCTTGCGCCTGGGGAAATGGTCTCTCAGCAGCGAGTCTTTTGACACCCTGTGTCTCTGCTGGGGTCAGCCGGACGTGGATCTATTTGCGTCTAGACACAATCACAAGCTTCCAAGGTTCGTCTCCCTCTCAAGAGATCCTCTGGCCATTGCAACAGATGCTCTGGCAATTCCTTGGACGCAGTTCAAATTTCTGTATGTATTCCCTCGGTTTCCACTCCTGGGCAGAGTGCTGCGCAAGATAGCCCAGGAAGGAGTACCAGCCATCTTCTTTTTGAAAAAAAAAAATGCAGGTATAGGAGCCACCTAATGCACTGTACTTCTGCTTTTATTTTTGTTCTGAGTCTGAAATTTGACAGGTACTTAAAAGTTGATATGAAAGATGTGGTAAAGCTGGTTTCTGGAACTAGGATTAGCGTTTAAAGAATCTCTAGGTAATGTTGAGTTATGTGCGTTCTTCGATTGTTTGCTGCAGCAGTCTTAAGCGCTGCAGGGTATGCATCAGATCTCAGCAGGCAGTGCTGTGTATAATTGTATGGAGGAACTTATAGGAGATATGACTTATTTGAAATACTATGCTGAATAGAGCATCTAGGCAGCACAATTTGCTTTGCTCTGGGAGATTTATTATTGAGCTGTAGTCAACAGTGATACACCTCAGAATAGCTTTAACAAAGGGCTGGGTGTTTTTTGCTCTCACCCAGCAGTCCTGCTGTGCTGTTTGACAGCAGGCCCTAAACTGTCAGCCAGGCCTTAATTGTGTTTTCTTGTTATAATGGCAACATCATAATTTGATGATTTCTATAAATGCTGCCTTCCTCAGTGATCTGAAGGGGGTAGTTGCAATAGCATGGTGGTGGGAGGTTGATTAGGCCAGATTTCGCTCATAAATTGATCCCCCAGATGATGTTACTACAGCACATGCTAACCAAGCATCATTTCTATCTATAATTTGTTCTGGCAATAGGACGCGTTGGGAGTTGAGCTGCAATGGTAGGGGACCAACATAGGATCCTGCTGAGAAAAGCCATTTTTAGGGTATCTGCGTGAATTTGTGTATGGGCTGGTCTTAAAATTCTTTCACTTTTAAAATTGTGTTTTTTATAAAACTGTTTTTGCTGCTTACACCCCCCCCCCCATCTTGAGCACCAATTGAGGTTCAGGTGGATGCCTCCAGCCATCAGTACTGGGCTTTGAATGCCGGTCAAGCCCTTGCTCACTCCTCTCGTACCTTCTCTGCTAGTGATCTAATCCTTTTTTTTTTTTTTTTTTTTTTTTTTTTTTTTTTTAAACAAATATTAACTTTATGACCTTATGGTGTGTAACCCTGTACCAGTGTTCCCCCAGCTCCATGAGAGCCACCAACAAATCTGTTTTGTGGATCTTCACATAGCTGTCCTATAGCTCTGCTGCTGAATCAATTGCATCACCTGTGCATCTGTTTGGAGATCTGCAAAACCTGGCCTGTTGGTGACACTCGAGGTGGAGGGTTGGGGAATGCTGCCCTACACAATAGGATTACTTTTGACTATGGCCAGCTATGATCTTTGGTTCCACTGGTATCCCAAAGAAAATAAGTATTTGGGTATGGGCTCACATTTAAACCTATTCAAGACTTTCTGAGATAATTCAGGTTGTTTATTCTTAGTATACAGTACGTCCTGCTCCAGATATAATACTTACACTTGGGTTATCCTCCGCCAGAGGGCGCTGTGCTGTAGAGACATGGAAAAACAGGCTCCTCCCGGCCCTTCAAATTCCCAGGGACCTCCCACGAATCCCCAGATTTCTCTGCAGTGCTGACTGCGAAGACATGTATGTATGTATCACTCTCTCGCAGGTGAGCGGGGCTATCAAAGCCTGCGGCCCTGGTGGACTATTCCCACCCGTCCTCCCTGTGATGTGCCTCCCAGCTTGGGCTGCGTAGGTCGGGTGAAGGTAGGCAGCACCTTGTGTGCTTATGGAGCCATGCTCCACCGCAGTTCCCCACCAAAGGGTAGGTGGTTTAGGCTGATGGTGAGCCTCTAGAGGATGCCCCTCCCGCGCTATTATCCCATGCCCCGTGTAGCGGTGGGCCCCATACAAAGGGTCGCCATCCTCCCTCGTTCCCCCCTGTAGTCCAGGGGGAAAGAAAAGGGGTGTGTGTGTGTGTGTGTGTAGCAAGGTCTTGTGTATGTTTTACACGTTATGGCCTTAGTCTGCCTGGACTAGTATCCCAGGGGTCAGAACCGCGCTGTTAGTTCCTACTGTGTAGTTGTCGCCGCCGCGCGTACTTCTTCCTTTGCTGGATGTGCGGCAACGTCGCCTCAGACGCTGCGGCGTCTTCATTGGCAAATCATCTCCTCTAGTGTCCCATTCACTCCGCTCCTATAACAGTTTGTATCCACCTCAGAGCTTCGCGCTCTTCGGGGGGTGCGGGGACATAGGTTGGCGCGCTCCGCGTCACGGGACACTCTGGCCTGCCCTTCGAGGTTCGCTTTGGCGCCATTTTGATGCTGGTCGCACGCACGCGTGGTGACGGTCCTCCTCCCTTGGTCTGTAAGGGCCCTAGTGGGCGATTTTTCATGATCCTTCTTACTGTGCATGGTTCTGACACCCTTTATTCCCATTATGTCTTTCAGACTGGTGAACACCATTGGCTTCTCCCGGCCCGGTGTTAAATTATATCGGGCCTTGTTAAATTCTCCCACTTCCATAGCGGGTCTTGGGGCATCCAGGGTTACTTAGAGTGTAAATCTCTACCGGCATATTGTGCCTTGATTAATCACCATATGGAGGCATCTCAGAATTATGTGACCGGGGTCCCTCTGGGACAAGACCGGCGGTGTATAGCGTGTGGACAACCCCATGCTGATGCTGGCAGGGCACCGGTCTGCGTACCCTGTGCCGAGCAAGCCCTGGCCCTGCAATCGGGTCGGCCAGTGGCTACACCTAGCTTCAATTCACCTATCTCCCCAGGCATAAATCTCTCTCCTGCTGAGTCGCCTACAAGTGGGGAATTGCAGCCTACCCGCCCTTCCAGGCTGCCTACGGCTGAACAGATTATTGCTAGGTTGTCAGAGCGTATGGGCCCTGGTAGGAAGCGGCACCTGTCGCCCCATGTTTCTGTATGCTCTATGAGAACTGAGGGGTTTGCTACTCCGTGTGACTATACCCCTTCTGAAGAAGGGGAATTGTTCTGACTCCAGCTCTTCTGATGAGATGACAAGGACTCGCGATGATTCTGGCCCGGAATACTGGGGCCAGTGTGACACTGATGACCTGTTGCTTAAGGTCTTTAAGGCACTGTCTATCTCTCCCCCTGGTCAGGTCCCCATGCCTAGAGGGGAGCGTTTCCATACTGCGACTGCACGTTTGGAATTTTTAGAGCAGGCTCATTTCAATGCTCTTGTCCTCAAAGAATGGGAATGCCCCAGTAAACTTCCAGGGGACTGGGATCGGAAATACCCATTTCCCTCTGAGGTGGTTAATTGCTGGTCGCCACCCCCTGTGGTGGATGCGCCGATCATAGGGGTCCCTAACCCCCCCTTTATTACAACCCCTGCCTATAGCGCCCTTCGGGATGCTGAAGACCGACTCATTGAACTGCTGGCCTCCCATGCCTTTTCTTGTGCCGGGACTGCGCTACGTCCAGCCTGTGCCGCAGCCATTACTGCGGTGGCCGCTAGAACCCTCATCAAAAAATTGCTCGATCATCACCCCGAGGATCTCCCCTGGGAGGTGTTCAATGCACTCTCCAATTGTGATGTATTTGTGAAGTTAATTCTATTGGCGCTAGATGACGCGATTTAGAATGTGTGCAAGAACTTCCGCCCTTGTGGTGGCTATTCGTCGCTTGCTCTGGCTGCGACAGTGGGGTGCTGATGATGCTACTACAAAGGACTCTTACTGGGCTCCCCTTCAGAGGGCATCGCCTGTTTGGGGCCCGCCTAGACCTGTTCGGTAAAAAGGGCAAATCACCCCTTCGCAGACGGCCGTCCCGGCCCCCTCGAGGCAGGAGCACCCTCCCCTCCCCCCTACCTTAGTGTTAAACAGGGGTGTCTTTCCAGATTTTTGGGGCAGACTCCTTCCCCACGAGCAGCAGGCAACGTTCTGGCCCCTCCGGCGGGGCTAAGCCCAAAGCTTCCACCAAACCCCCTCAAGCATGATGGGGCGCCCTCGCCCGGCTGGGTGAGGGGATGGCTGCAGCACCTTGCTCTTATCAGGAGGCATTTCGCCTCACTCTGACGGATCAGGAGGTTGTGCCCTCCAGATACAGGATAGTGTGCTGCTCTGCCTTCCCCAGTTTTTTATCAGACCCCAGGTACGCCTGGTCCCTGCCTCTGTTCAGTTGCCGGCACAGGCCATGTTAGGCCTGCTAGGTCTGAAGGTCTCTTGCAGATTGCCCGTAATAGGCAGAGGCAAGGGCAGCTATACCACCTCCCACAGCCCCCCAAAGGATGGGTCAGGTGGCCCATTCTGGATTCACAGCAATTCTCTAATTACAGGCAGTTTCCTGCATGGAAACTCTTGAGTGTGGCTATCGGCACCTTGCGCCCAGTGGGCGTTTTGCCACCCGGGGCACTCTTCAATGCTTATGTTTACATCCCTGTGCCCTCAGATCTCTGAGGCTCTCCAGGTTCGTGTTGGAATTCCAACACTGTTAATTGTGGCCCTGCTATCTGGCCTCTCCAATTCCTGAGTGTCACTCAGGTGCTGTCTCTGATGAGACCAAGGGACGTCCGCACGATGTTTACCCGGACGCCTTTCCTCACTTCCCTGTCTCTGAGTCAGGATAGTTGGATACCCGGCTGGTGGGCCATTGGGAGTCATTTGGATGGGTGTTCAATCTCCTTGAGTCCTCGCTGTTCCCTAACGTGGTGACTCCATTAATAGGAATGATTCTGAATCAGTTTCAAACCAGATTCCCCCCATTTCAGCAATTAGGTGGGCATTCTGGTGGGCCGTTGTTAACTTGCTTGGCAGGAGCGTGAGCAGAGAAAGTGGTCCCTTATGCTTAGTTTCCCTTGAGTCGTCTGCGACTTCTAGTGGTAAGCATAGGACAGGGATCCAGCACCCCTGGAGCAGGCCCGGTGGGCCTTCCCTCCTGTATGACTGTTTTTCTCTTGAAAGTGGATGAACTCGAGGGACCTATCTAGGGGCAGTTCCCTCTTGCCTTCCTGAAAACGGCCACCATAGATGCCAACCTTTCAGGTTGAAGGGGATGGTTTCTTCCAAGAATTCCCTGCGATTCTGGTGTTGGTGGGGCCCTTAGAGGGTCCTTACGACTATGGAAGTCTAAGCAGTAAGCGTTTTTCAGTTGGCTCTTCTCGCTTGACCGTTCCCCTTCCGGAATTGCCAGGTTGGGGGTGTTCGGTCCGTCTAATGACAGGTGTACTAAATTAACCATCGGAAGGGGTCTGGAGCTGGCGGACCTTCCAGGGAGTGTCTATGTTCCCTTCTGGGCGGAGACAATGTCCCCTGCATGTTAGTGATATTAGCTCCGGCTAAGCCCCTCTGCGACAGGATGTGCTAATCCCCATGTCGCTATGGAATCCATCCAATCATGGATCTGTTGGGTTCTGTCACCTTCACAGGCTATCGGCCTTGTTTCCCTGTTCCAGGATCCTATCTCAGTGGTCCGGATGCCTTAGTACCGTCTTGACAGGACTTTTGGTTCTGTTTGCCCTTCTCCATTCCCTCTGCTAGGCAGGGTTATGCGGAAGATTACTCTGGTGAGGGGACCAGTAATGCTGGTGGCCCCCAGTTGACCTAGTATGGTGTGGTTGCAGTTATGGTACTGTGGTCAGTAGTTCTGCACCTTGCCGGGAGTGCCAGTTGATCACTCAAGGCCCTTTTACATCACTATAGTTCATGGTCCCTGGCCTAAGTGGATCTGACGACTGAGGCATACATCTTGATGGAGGCAAGTTTAGCTGCCTCGGTGTTGTGACCATGGGATGTCTAGGAGTGGGCCTCCTCTGCGTTTGCTTCTATTGTTGTAGGGTTTGGCATACCCACATTTATTGGGACAAGTCTAGTCCTCTTACTTGTTGGACGTTCTCGGGTTCCAGGACTCCAGTGTGGCCTTCAGCATAAATTAGAGTTGGTCCCCCAACTCTGCCCTCTGATGGGTCAGGCTCTGCCCTGTCCACCTTGCCTTAACAGTTCTGGTTCAGTCTTCCCTGGTTAAGACTTCCTTCAGGGGGTGCCCACGTGCGCCCTCCATGTACTCCTATGGACCCTGTTGGGATTGAAATTGATTTCATTCCGTCTGCTTGCAGGTTGTCTCCTGGTCCTATTCAGGACACTGTCTGGATGTCCTTACCCTTAAGGTGGTCCTTCTGGTGACTGTTACCTTGGTCAGGCGTGTGTTAGCGGGCGGTTCGGTCTACCTAGCCCTCTTTCCTTGAGATACACCAGGATAAAGGGATTTCCGCCTGAAGCCGGATTCTCTACATCTGTAGGTGTCGTATGTTCAATTATCCGAGATATTGTTTTCCACTGCTGTCCCACTTCCTTGCAACTTTGAGGAAGTGGTTCTGCATCCTTATACAGGTGTTGGCAGTTTTTTCTTTAGAAGTCACTGTGTCCTTTAAGGGAACTGAGGTTCCTTGGGGCTTGTGGTCATTGCATCCTGAATGTGCTCGATCTCGCCTGCTCTCAGGAGTTGGCCGGTTTGGTCCTGGTTGTTACCTTAATGGACGTTACTCCTGGTACCTTGTTTTTTGGCCTTGGCTTCTGCCAAATTCATTAGCTATCGGCTTGTCGGGCTATTACTCAGGCCTATTCAGGCAAGGGGAAGAACTCCCTTGTTGCCTTGATTCCCTTCTACGCGTGCTTGATGCCTCTTGGGCTTTCAGCACCGGTTTTGCTGTTGAACTGATTGGTTAGGCCACTACCATTGGCCTTCTGCTCATACCTTTTGCAAGGTTTTTTTACAACGTTGATGTTAGGGCCTCAGCTCATGCTGTCTTGGCCGTCTGGTTCTGCAGGTGACAGTGCTTTAAACTGTCTGCTGTGGTCGTTGTTGTTGGGGATCCCACCCTACTTTATGGACACTGCTTTTGGATGTCCCAAGTGTAAGTATTTGGAGCAGGACGTACTGTATACTAATAATACCAATTCTACAGGTGAGTATTTCACAGAATTGTATTTTTCCCTTCTCCATGCAAGGTTTTAATAAAAAGCATATTTTTCATCATTACAGGGTCTGTATTGACCCATTTTCCCCCAGGAAGAGACAATGGCTTGTAACCAGCTTGTGAAACATTTACCACCCTCCTACTTTAAAGCGGGAACAAAACCCAAGAATTTAACTCTCCCGTTTTTTTTTTTTCACGTGCGCCCCTGTGTCACGCATTCACGGGCCCTAGTCCAATGAGAGCCTCATGCTAGGACAATGTCCTTCGGCAGACGGCTCTCATTCTAATCAATGGGGGGCCTATCTGAATGGCTGGGACTGGGGAGCGCACATAGCGCTGGGGATGCGTCGGCATACGCTCCCCATTGTAAACAATGAGACCAGTCTGGCGAATTACGTTGTCATAGCCCATGAGAGCTCCTTTGGAATTTAGTGAGATTTTTGGGGATCCGGAGGGAAGGAAAGGTCACACAGTGGGGCATCTCGATAGTTTTGGGTCCATGTTTTTAATTTCCACCCTCATTACTCTAATACATTTACAAGTAAATGATTTGCTGTGTAGCAGTAGCTCTTCTAAAAAGAGTGATTTTATTAGGTCAATGGTGTGTGTGTGTGTGTGTGTGTGTGTGTGTATTTTATTTTTTATTTATTTATTTTTTTCTCTCATCGTATATTCTCCTGGTCTACAACACTCTCTTCTTATTGGAAGCTCCCTGCTGTTTTTGTTAAAAAAGCAGCTGGCTCAACTACTTTGGTGATCGAGTGAAGAAAGTGTCACTCAATGAACTAGTGGCACCAGTTTTTAGCCTGCTAATTAGATTAGACTGCCCTTAGGGCAGATAAATGGGGGCTCAATCGTGAAACATGTTTGTGCGTGTGCTTGTTTTTTTTTTTTTTTAATTGGGGATTGTGGTGGGAGAAATAATTGAACAAAATTAGCATACTATATATTTCCTTGTGTTTGGAATGGGAGGGTTGAGATTGGTTTCTATTTTAAAGAATTCCTCATTTATCACTGCAAAGATGCTGAATTTGTGGCTTGGTAAAAATGAGCTTATTTGTGGGGATCTAATATTTCATGTGGAGCCCAGCTGCTGCCCCTTATGGATGTGTAGTGCCGGTGAAATGAAATTTTCACGTTGCTAGCTTCAGTTTTTATATTTTTGTTCCTGGAGCTTGTTTGTCACTACGAATTGGCTGATCAGGCTTTGTGAAATGTAATGAGATGTCCCAAACAGATGATGCCATGAAGTATTTGTAACTTCAGCTTCAATATTTAGAGTATACTGCATGGATTTGATAACCTTGGGCTTCATATTTTCACGACTGGTATCTGCACTGGGACTTCTGAAACTACACACTGCTACACAATGACAGCCTCCACAGGATATAGAATACAACTTGCATTGGACTGGTACATGACTTCTTTCCTGAAAGAGCAGTATCTCACTGAGATTGAACACTTGATAACCATTACACAAGCTTTAGCTTCTTCTCCAGACCCCAGTTCTTTGTGTTCCTACCTGGAGAGGAGCCATACCACCAGCTCCTGAACCACTGGTTTAGGTAAGTATGATTGGGTCAGTGCTAGACGCTTTTTTCCTATTGCATGGTACGGCCTGCTTCAAGAAGTCCTTACGTATGGGATATTCCGCCACAAGGTGGCGCAGTGCACTGCAGAAGAGTTGTGGCTCCTCCCGGTACCATATAAAAACAGAATCACCAATAGACCTCTCCAGTGTTTCCTCTGCAGTGATACTGCGAAGATAGAAGATGGCTCTTTATATTGCGCAGGTGAGCGGGGCAACCAAGTCTGCGGCCTTGCATGTCTATTTCCACCCGTCTGTGCCTCCCAGCCTCGGCTGACGGATCGGGTGAAGGTAGAGGAGCACTAGGGTCAGGTGCTCAAGGAGCGCTGCTCCAAGCCGCAGACCCTGTACCACAAAGGGTAGCCGGCCATAGGCTTTATGGTGTGCCTACTGAGGGATGCGGAGTTCCTGTCCTAGCTTCTGAGGAGGTGAGTGTTTTTGGGGACTGTGTTCTGGACATCCCCTTGTTTTGCCTTGTTTGGGTTCTGGGGTTAAACCCCCCCTAACCCTGGCCCGGCTCCTGCCGCTGCCTGCTCGCTCTCCTCTCCCCCCCCGGCATGTATTCGGGGGGGCAGGTGGTAGCAGCGAGGGGGTTTTAACACTGTTTTTCGCCGCCGCTTTGTACTGCGCTCCGGCGGGCGGCGCTATGGCTGTGAGGCGTTTTTGGATTGTGATGGCGCCGGCGCAGTCACGTGAGCACCGCTTTCGCTCTCTTTGGGGGGGCGGGGCCGGGGATGACGCGTATTGCGCCGTCCCCCCCGTGGCCCGCCCCTCGATGTTCTTCTGCCGGGCACGATTTGGAGCCTGCTGCGCGTCTGGGGCCCCTCTTCCTCCCTGGGCTGCGGTGGTGACGGTTTCCTGTGTCGCTTCCTTCCGTGGTATGGCGGCTTGGTGATCCTTCGGCCACCTTGGTCTGTGAGTCCCCTTTGGGGGTTTTGTTTCCTTGGTGCATGGGCTGCGGGATGCTTATGTGCATTTTACTTATGGTTTTCCTGCGGGACAACTGTGGGTTGTGGTTTCTCCCGGTTCTGCTCCTTACCCCCCTCATCTCCCCCTTACTGGTTCTTCTGGGGGCATCCCGGGTGGCTTTTTATTGGCCCTTACCCTGTGCTGGCCTATTGTGCCTGTGTTAATCACAATATGGAGGCTTCTGGGGATAGCGTGCTCGGGGGTCCTCCAGTGCGGGGCATCCCCTTTGAGTCATAGTACCGCGGTGTGCGTGCCGTGCGCCCAAGGTATCATTGCGGCCCAGGCTGGGCTGAGCGCTTCTCTTCCCAGTTCTGCGCTCCGTTCGGCATCTCCTACTCCCCCGCGCCTGCATTTAGCCCCCAGTAAGGGGGATACTAGCAGGGGGTCACAATCTGATCTGGCACTTCGTGTGGCCAGCATTGAAAGGCAGCTTGCCAGGCCTGTTCCGGTTAGGGCCTCTGGCAAGAAGCGGCACCTGGTTCCCACTCCCTCCCTGTTTGCTGAGGAGGATGAGGGAATTGATGCTTTTGGTGGCCATTACTCCCTAGAGGAGGGGGAGCTTTTCCAGGACTCTTGACTCCTCTGAGGACCAGCAGGAGGGGTACGACAGTGACCCTGGGTCTGTGTCCGGGGAGGATTCATGGCTCCCCGATGACACTGATGGACTGTTGTCTGACATTTTTGAAACCTTGCACATTGCCCCCCCTGAGGTGGCTAAGAGGAAGCAGGGTGTGCTCTTTCGTCCTGATAAACAGCGTCTGGAGTTCCCTGAGCAGGGCCATTTCTCTAATATGGTGCTCAAGAAGTGGGAACGTCCTCATAGATAGCCCGCGGTGCCCAAAGGGTTGGATAAGAGGTGGACGCTCCCGTTCTAGGGCTGTCCAACACCTTGGTCATGCCTTCCCCTGACACTACTACACTGTGGGACAGCGCGGACCGGCATATGGATCAGCTGGCCTGCCATGCCTTTACATTTGTGGGGGCTGGGCTGCGTCTGGTCTGCACCGCTGTCATTACAGCTATTGCCCTTAAGAAAAAGCTCAAGCGTCTCACTGATGGCGCTATGGCTGGTAGAAGGAGGGAGGATTATAGGGCCCTCTTGCTTTGCTCTGATTTTGTTGCCTTTGTCCTTACTGCCATGGATGATGCGGTCCGGCTGGGTGGTAGGGCCTCTGCCCTCTTGTTGGCTATGCGCCGCTCTGGTTGCGTCAGTGGGCAGTTGACGCTGCTGCTAAGAAGGCTCTCACTGGGCTCCCCTTTGCAGGGCTGCAGCTCTTTGGTGAGCATCTGGATGTTCTAGCCAAGGATGGTAGGCTACCTCAGCGTAGGAAGCAGCCTTGGCCCTTTCGGGGGCCCTCCTCTTCCCTCCCCTCCTTTCGTGCTCCCAGAGGAGGTCGTGCCTCCCTCTTCTCGGGTAGCCGCAGAGAGTCTTGGGGCTGTGGCAGATCCCATGGTCGTCTTGGTCTCTCATGGGGTTCCAAACCCCTCCCAAGCAGCCTCAGGCATGAGGAGGCGCCCTCACCCATCCGAGTGGGGGGACGGCTTCGGCTCTTTGCTCACGTCTGGAGGCTCCGCATCTCAGACCGGTGGATTCAGGAGGTGGTGTCCTCCGGTTACAAGATAGTTTGCAGCCTGGCCGCCCCCAAGATTCCTCAGATCCCAGGTGTCTCAAAACCCTCTGTCAGCTCAGGGTTTGCGCCTTGCAGTTCAACGCCTGTTGGAGTCAGGACTCATTTGCCTGATGCCTTCCCAGGAACAGGGTCAGGGGTTCTACTCCAATCTTTTCACGGTTCCCAAAAAGGACGGGTCTCTGAGGCCCATCCTGGACTTGAAGGGTCTCGACAAGTTTGTCAGGTTCAAGCACTTTCGCATGGAGACGCTACGCTCTGCTGTCAGTACCCTTCGCCCGGGCGACTTCATGACCACCGTGGACAACAAAGGTGCCCATCTTCACCTGCCAATCTTTCCGGGTCATCAGATTCCTGAGGTTCGCTCTAGAGGATCAGCATTACCAATTTGTGGCTTTACTGTTCGGTATCACCTCGGGTGTTCGCCAAGGTGCTGGCGGGCGTGATGGCTCTGCTGCGGAATCGGGGCATTCGCATCCTCCCTTACCTAGACGACATTCTGATTGCTGCTCAGTCTCTTCATCAGGCCGAGAAGGATACTCTGGTGGTGACCTCCACTCTAGAGTCCTTCGGCTGGATGATCAACTTTCCCAAGTCTTCTCTGTCCCCGTCCTTTGTGAGGTTCTTTCTGGGCGTGACTCTGGATACCTCTCAGGTCAAGGTATTCCTGCCTCAGCAGAAAGTGGAGGGCCTCCATAAGCAGGCACGGGCTCTGCTCTTGTGTCATCCCTCCATCTGGCAGGGGATGCAGTTAGTGGGCCTGATGGTGTCCTGTTTCGAGGCGGTCCCCTTTGCTCAGTTTCACATGAGACCTCTTCAGTTGCACCTCTTTTCTAGTTTGGGATCGGGACCCTGTGTCCCTGGGTCAGGAATTTGCTCTGTCCCTCTCGTGGTGGCTGGACTCAAGGAACCTTCTAGTGGGCAGGACCTTTCTGCCTCCGTGCTGGGATATGGTCACCACAGATGCCAGTCTGACCGGTTGGGGGGGGCTTTTGGAAGTCTCTGAAGTTCCAGGGTCGGTGGGGCCCCCAGGAGGCCCATGCTCCCATCAATGTCCTGGAACTGAGGGCGATCAGGTTGGTTGTTTCTCAGCTGACCACACACCGGGGTCGGGCTGTTCAGATCCGCTCGGGCAACCAGACAGCGGTTGCCTACATCAACCATCAGGGAGGGACTCTGAGCAAGCGAGCCCTCAAGGAAGTGTCCCTGATACTGTCTTGGGCGTAAGAGAATGTCCCTTGCATCTCGGCGGTCTACATTCCGGGGGTGGAGAACCAGGAGGCAGACTCCTTGAGCAGGGGGACATCTCGGCTGGGGGAATGGTCTCTCAACACCCAGGTATTTCACTCCCTGTGTCACCGCTGGGGTCAGCCAGATGTGGACCTGTTTGTGTCCTACCACAATCACAAGCTTCCAAGATTTGTCTCCCTGTCGCAGGATCCTCTTGCCTTCACTACGGATGCGCTAGCAATGCCTTGGACGGATTTTCGGCTCCTCTGTGTTCCCTCCCTTTCCTCTGCTGGGCAGGGTGCTGCGCAAGATAGGCCAGGAGGGGGTACCAGCCATTTTGGTGGCCCCCTGTTGGCCAAGGAGGGTGTGGTTTGCGGACGTCGTGCAGTTGGCAGTAGACCGGTACGTCTTGCCCAAGGATCCAGATCTTCTCACTCAGGGACAGCTGTGCCATTCCAATTTGCAAATGCTGGCTTTAACGGCTTGGCTGCTGAAGCCTCCATCTTGATGGATAAGGGGTTGCCGGCCTCTGTTGTTACTATGATTCGGGCTAGGAGGAAGTCCTCGTCCTTTATCTACTACAGGGTCTGGCATGCTTATATTGCCTGGTGTGAGTCTAAGTCTCTTCCTTGTCGGGGGTTTTCTATCCCCAGGATTCTGAAATTTTTACAACATGGTTTGGATTCGGGCCTGCAACTTAGTACCCTTAAGGGACAGGTGTCGGCTCTGGCAATTTTTTTCCAAGGATCCTTTGCCAATCACCGGTTGGTTAAGACTTTTTTCCAGGGTGTTACTCACGTGCGTCCGCCACGTGAACCTATGCTACCAGTCTGGGACTTGAATCTGATGTTGTCTGCCCTGCAGGGTCCTCCCTTTGAGCCTATCAGTGGGGCTGCGCTGCCCATTCTGACTCTGTGGCTATTACTTCGGTCAGGTGAGTTTCTGAGCTGGCGGCGCTTTCCATCAAACCTCCTTATTTTGAGCGGCTTCAAGATAAGGTGGTGTTTTGGCTTAAGCTGGATTTCTTGCCTAAGGTTGTGTCTGCTTTTCATCTCAATCAGGACATTGTCTTAACTTTGTGTCCTAACCCTGCTAATTCTAAGGAACGGACCCTTCATTCTCTGGATTTTGTCAGGGCATTGAAGTTTTATTTGGTTGCTACGGAGTCTTTCAGGAAATCTGATGCTCTTTTTGTTCTTCCTGCTCATTCCACTCGTGCTGTTGGTGCCTCCTGGGCTTTTCAGCACCAAGCTTCTGTTGAACGAGTTTGTAAGGCCTCACCTTGGTCTTCTGTTCATACCTTTTCTAAGTATTCCAAGTATGTCTCACACCCTGCTTCGGAATGATTAATAACACGTGGGTTATAGTCCAGTAGAAGGCGAACTTCTGCAGAGATGACTAGTAAAAGAAGCCCCTCCCAGTCCATAAATACCTGGGACCTCCCACACATTCCCCAGTAATCGTCTCTGCAGACGGCGATCAAGTCAGAAGATGGCTGTCTCCTTCCTTACAGGTAAGCCGGGTTCACACCCGGCCAACTTTGTCCCTATTTCTGCCCGAACCTGAGTTACTTTAAAACCCCTATGCCTCCCAGCCTTGGCTGTAGGTCCGGGTGAGGGTAGGTAACAGGTGTACTGCTAGGAGCCATGCTCCTCCGTGAGACCCCATAATAGGGGGTAGGCGGATACCAGGTTGGTGACCCTGGTTTGGGATGCCCTGGCCGTTTTCCCCCGTTTCTACTCCTTTAGTTGGGGACCGCCCCCCTTCCATTACTCCCTTTCCCGCAATAGAGGGGGGGGGGCTGTTCCTTCTCCTTTTAGTGGTTGTTTTCACTTCTTGCTGCGTGCCTGAGTGTGTGTGTGTGGTGTGTGTTTTTTTTTTTTTTTTTTTTGTGCACTGGGCCCTTGTTGCGGCCGCATTGGGAGCTGGCCGCTCTGCATTTGGTGGGGAGAGCTTCTCCCCCCTCATTTCTGTCAGGGGAGGGGGCGGGGCTGGGTGCTCGGCGAGCTGGCGGCGGCCCGCCCCCTGTCTCTGGCGGGGCCAGGCGCGGCGCGCGATCCGCGCTGGCCCGCCCTTCTTTCTCTTCTCCCTTCACCTCAGGCTTGAGAGTCGCCATTACGCAGTACTGAGTGCCCTGCGGGGCCCTTTTTTCTTATATCTCTGTTAGTGGGCTTCTACACCTTTACCCAGCGCGGTGGCGACCATTAACGCTTATTGTGCTTGCTTGTGCATACACATTTATCTTGTGTGTGTGTGTGTGTGTATATAGATAATTTTTTTTTTTTGCCATGTATGATTGCTTGTCTTATGGTTAGAGTGTGCCTTGCTTAAGGGGTCCCCTTCTTTATGTATTTTAGGAGAACACCCTGCTTCGTAAAAGGGGGGTTCTTCTGGCCCTAGGGTCCCTTGGCTAAATTTGGGGCATTACAAAACCTCCCACTAACGGACTTAAGGGGCATCCCGGGTAGCTTACTGGCGTAATTCCCTCTGGACATTGCGACTTCCATAAAAATCGCTGTATGGAGGCTTTCAGGATACCGGGCTCGGGCTCCCTCTGGGGCAATCCCGGCAGTGTGTGGGTTGTGGGGCATCCCTTGTGGGGGATAATGTCCTGGTTTGCATACCATGTGCACAGCAGGCCATAACGCGGCAGTCGGGATCCCAGGCGTCTGGGTCAGCGCCGCCGGCCCCATCACTTTCTCCACCACGCCTGATCCGTACCCCAAGTGACTCCGTCACTAGTGGGGAGTCGCATTCTGATGTCTGCACTAGATTGGCTAACATTGAGAAATTGATTTTTAGCTCTGCGGCCAGAAAGGCCCCGGCTAAGAGAAGGCATTTATCACCGGCTGCGCCGGGTTTTGATTTTGGGGAATATGGTTCCTTTGACTGGATGCTGGGCAGGAGCGTGGGGATACTGTTGATACCCCCAGGCTTCTGGCCTATATTTTTGAGGTGCTGGCTATTTCTCCTCCTGCGGAGGCGGGACCTCTAACTGGAGTTCCCAAATCGAAAGCATTTTGACAATTTGATTCTTAAAGAATGGGAAAAGCCTAGCCGACTTCCCGGTTTTCCTCAAGGATGGGATACGAAGTATCCCTTTCCGGTGGACACGGTGAAGCGCTGGTCGTCGCCACCCGAGGTCGACGCCCCTGTTCTGGGTTTGTCCAACACATCAGTTGTGCACTCACCAGACGCTACCACGCTTAAGGATAGTCAGGACCGACGCCTTGATCATATGGCGTCTCATGCCTTTGCCAGTGTGGGTTCGGCCTTGCGTCCTGTTTGTGCTTCAGCTCTCATGGCTGTGGCTTCCAGGTTGGTAATTAGGGGCCTGCTGGATGGTCCCCATCCTGCTAGTGATGAATTTGCTGCACTTACACGGTGCGATTTGTTCATATCCTCTATCTTGTTGGCATTGGATGATGCAATATGTATGTGTAGTAGAACCTCGGCTTTGCTTGTGGCTATACGCTGGTCGGTTTGGTTGCGCCAGTGGGCGGCTGACATTGCGGCTAAGAAGTCGTTTACTGGGCTACCCTTCCTGGGTATGCGCCTTTTTGGTGATAAATTGGACTCTGTGGCAAGAAGCAGCGGCTCCCCTTTCGGGGTGCAGGCTTCTTTAATCCTTCCTTTCGTGGCTCTCGAGCAAGCAGAGGAGTTGCTCATTCAGCGTTCAGAGGTGCTTCCTGGGACAGGGCAGAGGTTGTGCCCGTCCCGGAACTACCTGGGGTTCCAAACCCAAGTCTGCTGTGAAACCCTTTCAGCAATGAGGGGGCGCCCTCTCCCTCGCGGGTGGGGGGACGGTTACGGCACTTCGCCCAGGTCTGGACCCGGGAGGTCTTAGACAAATGGATCCTGGAAGTGGTCTCTTCCGGGTACAAGCTGGAGTTCGAGTTCCAGCCTCCTCAGATTCCTCAGGTCTCGGGTTCCTTCGTACCCCCGGGCCGCGCAGGGGTTTTTATTTGCAGTACAAAACCTTCTGGACATGGGGGTCATCTGGCCGGGGCTATTACTCCAACTTTTTTACAGTGCCCAAAAAGGATGGCTCCATAAGACCCATTCTGGATCTAAAGATTCTCAATAGGTTCATCAGAACCAAGAAATTTTGCATAGAGACTCTGCGTTCGGCCATCCACTCTCTTCGTCCAGGGGATTTTATGACGTCCATAGGCATCAAGGACGCTTGCCTTCATGTGCCGATCTTCCCAGGACACCAACGGTTTCTCAGATTGGTGGTGGGAGATCAGCACTATCTGTTTGTGGCTCTTCCTTTTGGGCTGACCTCGGCACCAAGGGTGTTCACCAAGGTGTTGGCGGGTGTAATGGTCCTTCTCAGAGCCCAGGGCTTTCGCATTGTGCCGTATCTGGTCGACCTTCTCATCACAACATCCTCTCTCGGTCAAGCAGAGCTGGACACCAGGTTGGTGGTGTCAATGCTGGAGAGGTTCGGTTGGGTGATCAACTACCCCAAGTCTTCCCTCTCTCACCATCAAGGGAGGTTTCCTTTCTGGGCATGACTCTGGATACCATTCAGACCAGGGAGTTCCTACCTCAGTCGAAGGTGCAGACGGTTCAAGATCTGATACGTCTTCTGTCCATCCCTTGCCCGTCCATCCGGCAAGGGATGAGGCTGGTGGGATTGATGGTGGCCTCCTTCGAGGTAATTCCTTTTGCTCAGTTTCACATGAGGCCTCTTCAACTCATTCTGTTATTGGATTGGGACAGATGGGACAGATGCTCTCTGTCCTTGGATCAGTCATTTGCAATGTCTCCCCTCGTCCGGCGGTCTCTTCAGTGGTGGCTGGAACCGAGGAATTTTCTGAGGGGCAGATCTTTTCTGGCCCCTTGTTGGGAGACGGTAACCACGGATGCCAGCCTGTCGGGCTGGGGGGGGTTTCTGGAAGGAACATCAGTTCCAGGGGCTGTGGGGTCCTCAGGAGGCACACACCCCCATCAACGTCTTGGAGCTGAGGGCTATTCGGTTGGTGCTGTCGCACTTGACGCATCACCTCCAAGGCTCGGTCAGACAATCGGACTGCGGTCGCTTACATCAATCACCAGGGAGGGACTCGCAGCAGGAGTGCCCTCAGGGAGGTGTCTGATTCTTGCATGGGCAGAGAGCAATGTTCCATGCATCTCGGCGGTGTACATTCCAGGGGTGGAGAATGTGGAAGCGGACTCTGAGCAGGGGGTCCTCCCGCCGAGCGGAGTCGTCCCTCAACAAGGTATTTCTATCCATTTGTCACAAATGGGGGTTCCCGCAGGTGGATCTCTTTGCCTCCCGTCACAACCACAAGCTCCCTGCCTTTGTGTCTGTCTCAGGATCCTCTGGCTCTGGCAGTGGATGCCATGTCCCTTGCCTGGCGGGATCTGGGTTTCCTGTATCTTTTTCCCCCCTTCTCCATGGTAGGCAGGGTGGTGCGCAAGCTGGTTCAAGAGGATGTGTCAGCAATTCTGGTAGCTCCAAGGTGGCAAAGACAGGTGTGGTTCGCAGACGTCGTGCGGCTGGCGGTCGATCAGTACAGGTTGCCCCTGTTTCCGGATCTGGTCACTCAGGGTCAGCTTTGTTATCCCAATTTACAAACGCTGGTTTTGACGGCGTGGCTGCTGTAACCTCCATCCTGAAAGAAGAGGTTTTGTCTGATGCTCTGATCCAGACGCTGGTTAGGGCTAGGAAGAAGTTTTCCTCTAACATCTACTACAGGACTTGGTGGCCCTATATTGATTGGTGTGAGGCTAGGGCCTTGACTTGTAGGGTGTTTTCGATTCCCAGGATTTTGTAGTTTCTTCAACATGTGTTAGATCTGGGCTTTCAGCTTAGTACTCTGAAGGGGCAGGTCTCCGCCTTGGCGTTTTTTTCTTTCATAGGTTGCTCTTGCTCTTCATCCTTTGGTTGACTTTTTTTCCTGGGGGTCACTCACGTGTGGCCGCCTCGCAAGCCCTTGTTGCCTGTTTGGGATTTGAATTTGGTTCTGTCGGCCCTCCAGGGGCCTCCTTTTGAGCCGGTGCAGGATGTTGCACATTCTATTCTCACACAAATGGTTGCCTTTTTGGTGGCTATTACCTCTGTTCGTGTTTCTGAGTTGGCGGCTCTGTCTATTCAGGCCCCTTACTCTGAGAGACACCAGGACGAGGTGGTCTTCCGCTTTAAGCCGGATTTCCTACCTAAATTGGTTTCTGCTTTCCATCTAATTCAGGATGTGGTTCTTCCTTCCTTGTGTCATAAGCCTAGCAATGTCAAGGAGAGGGCACTGCACTCTTTGGATGTGGTTTGTTGTGTGAAGTTCTATTTGGTGGTTACTTCTCCTTTCCGTAGGACGGACGCCTTGTTGTGGTGCCCTCTGGGCCCAAGAAGGGTTTGGCGCCCGTCAAGTCTACCATTAGTAAATGGATATGTCAGGCCTTTGTTGGGGCCTATACTGCCAGGGGGAGGGATCCCCCTTTTCAGATCACTGCTCATTCTACTCATGCTGTACTTGGTCTTCTGTTCATACTTTTTCCAAGTTTTATAAGGTTGATGTGCGGGCCTCAGCGGATGCTGTTTTTCGGCCGCAAAATTTTGCAAGCTGCAGTGGTTTACTTTATGCATTATTGCCTGTTGGGATCCCCACCCTTTTTTGGACACTGCTATTGTATGTCCCACGTGTTATTAATCATTCTGAAGCAGGGTGTGAGACATACTTGGAATAATACCATTTTATGATTACTCACCTGTAAAATGGGTATTACAAGATTTTATTGGCTCTTCCTGGTCCCCTTACTGCTTTCTTATACTGGGGAATGTGTGGGATGTCCCAGGTATTTATGGACTGGGAGGGGCTTCTATTTTCTAGTCATCTCTGCAGAAGTTCGCCCTCTTAATCATTCCGAAGCAGGGTGTGAGACATACTTGTAATACCATTTTGTGATTACTCACCTGTAAAATGGGTATTTTTACAAGGTTGATGTTAAGGCCTCAGCTGATGCTGCTTTTGGCCGCAAGGTACTTCAGGCGGTAATGGTCTGAACTGCCTACTGCTACTTTTGGGGATCCCACCCTACCTTACGTACACTGCTGTTGGATGTCCCATACGTAAGGACTTCTTGAAGCAGGACGTGCCATGCAATAGGAAAAATACAATTCTGTGAGTACTCGCCTGTAGAATTGTTATTCCAAGTGTGACATACACTCCGCTTCAATAAGTCTTGACAGTCGGGTTATTCTCCAGTAGAGGGTGAACTTCTGCAGAGATGAATGCAAAAAAGAAGCCCCTCCCGGTCCATAACTACCTGGGACCTCCCACCAATTCCCCAGCTGTCTTCTTTGCAGGGAGCGAGCAAGACAGAAGATGAAGCGTCTCTTACTTGCAGGTAAGCCCTTTTTTGTCCCTATTGCTGCCAGGACTCATTCTAAATTTACCCTTTGGAGCCTCCCAGCTTAGGCTGCGGGCCCTGGCAAGGGTAGAAGCGCCCTGTGGGTGCAGTAGGAGCTGCACTCCACCGCGAGACCTCATTATGGGGCAGGCGGTACAACCAGGTTGTGGTGATCCTGGTACGGGATGCTCCCGTCCCTGCTAGCATGTGGCCTTATTACTGGCCGGGTTTTCCCTTCTCCCTCCGGGTCCCTTACTCCCTCGGGGGGAGGGGGCTGGCGCGTCTTAACTGGCCTCTCCTTGCATTTACTTATAATTGTAATTTTATGGATTTTTATGGTGTGTGTGTGTGTGTCTGTTGGGTGCTTCACACTGGGTATATATGCTTGTGTGGTCCACCTGGCAGTAATCCCTGATGAATCGGTTGCAAGATGACTCCCTGTCAGCCTGAGTGAAATTCACTCAGGCTGTGTGTGTGTGAAAGGGGGCGGGCCGGGCGCGCAGCCGCGGTAGCCCCGCCCACTTTTCCGCGTTTTTTGCAGGGTCTTCCTCTGGCCAGATTCGCGCTGCAGGGAGGGGGGCGTGGCCTGGAAATCGCGCCTTCGGCACTGGCACGCCCCCTTCTTCTTCCTGGGTCCGGTTACCTCAAGGCCAGGGGCCATCTTGGTGCTTCCTGCGTGGCGGTGTCTGCTCTTAGGGGTCAGGTAGGGGCCTGTTTGGCCGTTTTTTCCTTGTATTGGGGGTCGCACTCTGGTGGGGTGGGCCCCTGGTGTGTGTGTTTGACAATTTTTTGCTGTATATATCTGTATATATGTTCAGATGCTATTATTAGTAACTGATATGCCTATTGTGTGTTGCAGATTGCTTCATATTGTGCATATTTCGGGGTTCCTACTGGTCCTGTGGTCCCTAGTTTAAAATTGATCTCCTCCAAATCCTCCCACCGGGACACTTAAGGGGCATCCCGGGTTGCTTAAGCGTAATCCCCTGCGGTCTTGCGATTGACCACTAAAAAATCACCATATGGAGGCTCCGGAGGATACTGAGCTCGGGCTCACCTTGGGGCAAGCCTGCCCATGTGTGGGGCATCCCTTACGGGAGAGGATGTACCGATCTGTACTCCATGCGCTCATAAGGCCATAACGCGGAAGTCTGGGTCCCAGCCTTCTGGGTCGGCTCCTCCCGCTTCATCGCCTTCCCCTCCCCGCTTGATCCGTACCCCGAGTGACATTGGTGCCAGCGGGGAGTCGTAGTCGGATGTTGGTGCCAGATTGGCCAGCATTGAAAAGTTTATTGGTAGCATGGTGGGCAAGAAGGCCCAAGCTAAAAAGAGACATTTGTCGTTGGCATAGCCCGTGTGGGACGCGGACGATGACTCTATGGATTTGTCTGATTATTCCCCTTTAGAGGAGGGGGAAGTGTTTGAGGAGACAGTCTGGTGATGCTTTGGTTGGGCAGGCGCCTGGGGATGCCATAGATACGGCTGCTGTTTTGTCACATATGTTGAAGGTGTTGGATATTGATCCCCCGGAGGCGCCTCCCCTACAGAAGGGGGAATTTTTTGGGGTCCGCAGGCCCTGTCTAGAATTCCCTACGCAGGATCATTTTGACACACTGATCCAGAAAGAATGGGAGAGGCCCTGTCGGCTTCCTGGTGCTCTCCAGGGATGGGACAAGAAGTATCCTTTCCCGGTGGAGGCGGTCAAGTGATGGTCCTCTCCTCCCGAGGTCGATGCGCCTGTTTTGTGCTTGACAAATTCTTCTGTGCTTAACACCCCTGACGCTACCTCCCTTAAAGCGGACCTTCACTCAGACTCTTATTCAATCTTATATGTTTCCCACACCCTGTACATACAGATTGCTCACATTAAAAATCATCCTACCTGCATCTACTGCATGTTATGAGCCTTTAAACATCCAAGATGGCGGCTTATGGAAGCCGCCATTTTATCAGGCAGCCTGCAAACAGGAAGTGCCTGCAAACAGGAAGTGACTGTGCTGCTCTGCATTCTGGGACTGCTGACCTTTCCCTGACCCCAGCTCTGCTCTGTCTGAGCAAAGCACAGCTATAACCTGCCCCCCTGTACCTTATCCCACTCTCCTCTCCTCAGTAAGTGTGATGCTTCTGAGTCAAGATGGCGGCGCCCGTATCCTAAATTCCTGAACAGAGTTGCAGCCCAGTGGGGGAAAGAATAATAAGTGACTAAAAATGTAAAATATATTAATTTTAGATGCTGGGGAATCGTTTTTTAAGAGTTTGGGCTTTTCATTAAATCATGGTGAAGGTTCGGTTTAAGGATAGCGAGGATAAGCGCCTTGATCAGATGGCTTGTCATGCGTTTGCCAGTGTGGGATCGGCACTGCGGCCGGCTTGTTCATCTGCTACCAGGTCCCTGATCAGGGACTGGCTGAATGATGGTCAGTTTGATCCGGATAGCGCTGAGTTCACTACTCTTAAAAGGTGTGAATTGTTCATGGATTTTGTTTTGTCTGCTATGGAAGATTCTATCGTCATGTGTAGCAGGACTTCGGCCTTATTGGTGGCCATGCACAGATTGGTCTGGCTGTGTCAGTGGACGGCGGATTTTGGGGCCAAGAAGTCGCTTACGGCTCTTCCCTTCATGGGTACGCGGCTGTTTGGAGATAAATTGGATGCTGTTGCTAAGGGAGGTAGGTTACTTCAGCGGAAGAAGCAGCGCCGTCCCTTTCGGGGGGCTGGTTCCTTCGCCCCTTCCTTTCGTGGAGCCAGAGCGGTTAGGGGTCTGCCCGTCTCTGGTGTCAGGGGCTCGTCCTGGAATAGGGGCAGAGGTCGGGCGCGCCCAACGGCTGCCTGGGGTTCCAAGCCTAAGCTCGCAGGTAAGCCGGCTCAGCAATGAAGGGGTGCTCTCGCCCGAACGGGTGGGGAGACGGCTGCGGCGCTTCTACCAGGTCTGGGCCCGGGAGGTCACAGACAATTGGATCCTGGAAGTGGTCTCGTCCGGGTACAAACTGGAGTTCGATTACTGGCCGCCTCCAAGGTTCTTAAGGTCTCAGGTGCCCTCGGACCATCAGGCTGCACAGGGGCTCCTGTTAGTAAGAAACCTTCTGGGCATGGGAGTTATTTGCCTGGTGCCTCAGTCGGAGAGTGGCAGGGGTTACTACTCCAACCTTTTCATGGTACCCAAAAAGGAGTGTTCGGTGAGACCCATTCTAGATCTCAAGGTTCTAAACAGGTTTATCAGAGCCAAAAAGTTCTGCATGGAGACTCTGCGCTCCGCTATCATTTCCTTTCACCAGGGCGATTTCATGACCTCCATAGACATCAAGGATGCGTATCTGCATGTTCCGATCTTTCAGGCGCATCAGAGATTCCTCTGGTTTGCGATAGAGGATCAACATTATCAATTTGCAGCTTCTTCCCTTCAGCAGGCGGAACTGGACACCCACCAGGTGGTGTCGACCCTGGAGAGGTTCGGGTGGGTGATCAACCGCACCAAGTCTTCTCTCTCCCCGTCTCGAGTGATTTCATTTCTGGGCATGACTCTGGATACCAGTCTGGCCAGAGTGTTTCTGCCCCAGGCCAAGGTGCAGGGGATTCAGGACCTGATCCGTCTTCTTCTGGACAGTCCTTGTCCCTCTATCCGACAGGGGATGAAACTGGTGGGTTTGATGGTGTCCTCCTTCGAGGCGGTGCCGTTTGCACAGTTTCACATGCGATCTCTTCAACTTCTCCTATTGACGTATTGGGACAGGAGTCCACGGTCATTGGATCAACCTTTCAAGGTATCTCCCAGGGTTCGGCAGTCATTTCGGTGGTGGCTGGACTCGAGCAATCTGGTGAAGGGCAGATCTTTTCTGGCCCCTTGTTGGGAGACGGTTACCACGGATGCCAGCCTGTCGGGCTGGTGAGGTTATTGGAAGAATCATCAGTTCAGCGGGGTCCCCAGGAGGCTCACACCCCCATCAATGTATTGGAGCTCAGAGTCATTCGTCTGGTTCTAGCTCGGTTGACCCCACAGATACGGGGTCTTCCGGTTCAGGTGCGTTTGTCCGAATGGCAGTGGCCTACATAAATCACCAAGGAGGGACTCGCAGCAGGAGTGCGCTCATGGAAGTCTCTCTGATCCTGCACTGGGCGGAGAGCAATGTTCCTCGCCTTTCGGCAGTCTACATTCCGGGAGTGGAGATTTCGGAGGCGGATTCTCTGAGCAGGGGATCCTCTCGCCACGGAGAGTGGTCTCTCAACCCCAAGGTTTTTCTGGATCTTTGCCGCAGGTGGGGGACTCCGGAAGTGGATCTCTTTGCCTCAAGGCACAATCACACTTTGTGTCTCTTTCTCAGGATCCCTTGGCCTTGGCAGTGGATGCCTTGTCACTGGCTTGGAAGGACCTGGGCTTTCTGTACCTGTTTCCACCTGTTTCCATGCTGGGCAAGGTAGCTCGCAAACTGGTTCTAGAAGGGGCACCAGCGATTCTGGTGGCTCCAAGGTGGCCAGGAAGGCTTTGGTACGCAGACGTTGTAAGGCTGACCAGTACCGGCTTCCCTTGCTGCCGGACCTGCTATCTCAGGGTCGTCTGTTTTACCCCAATTTACAAACGCTGGCTTTGACGGCTTGGCTGCTGAAACCTTCATCTTGAAAGAGGAAGATTTGTCTGAGGCGGTTGTTCAGACCCTGATTAGGCCTAGGAAGCGGTCCTCTTCTGGCATTTACTATAGGACCTGGAGGCCCTATATTGATTGGTGTGAGGCTAGGGCCTTGCCTTGCAGGGTTTTTTCTGTACCCAGAGTTTCTTCAGCATAATCTGGACCTGGGGTTCCAGCTTAGTACTTTGAAAGGACAGGTTTCTGCTCTGTCTGTTTTCTTCCAGAGGTCTTTTGCTTTACACCCGCTGGTTAAGACTTTTTTTCTAAGGGGTAGCGCCTGTGCGCCCCCCTCGAAAAGCTGTAGTTCCTGTTTGGGATTTGAATTTGGTTCTTTCGCTCTGCAGGGTCCGCCTTTTGAGCCGCTACATGATATTGCTCTTTCGGTTCTCACTCAGAAGGTTGCCTTCTTGGTGGCTATTACCTCGGTTCGGCGTGTCTGAGTTGGCGGCTCTGTCGATTCAGGCCCCTTACTTTGAGAGACACCAGGATAAGGTGTTTTTTTCGTTTTAACCGGATTTCCTTCCTAAGGTGGTGTCTGCTTTCCACCTCAATCAGGATATTGTTCTCCCTTCCTTGTGTCCTAAGCCTAATAATAAGGAGAGGGTTCTGCACAACTTGGATGTTCGCTGTGTGAAGTACTATTTGGTGACTACTTCTTCCTTCCGCAAGACAGACGCTTTTTTCGTGGTGCCCTGCGGGCCCAGGAAAGGTTTGGCACCTGCGATCTACGATTAGCAAATGGATTCGTCAGGCCATTTTTGGGGCCTATTCTGCTAAGGGGAGGACCCCCCCCATTTAGGGTCCCTGCGCACTCTACTCGTGCTGTGGGTGCCTCCTGGGCTTTTCAGCACCAGGCTTCTGTTGAACAAGTTTGTAAGGCTGCTACTTGGTCTTCTGTTCATACTTTTTCCAAGTTTTACAAGGTTGATGTGCGGGCTTCAGCGGATGCTGTTTTTGGCCGCAAGGTTCTGCAAGCTGCAGTGGTTTGAGTTGGTGCATTCTTTACGGTTCCCACCCTTGACGGACACTGCTTTTGGATGTCCCGACTGTCAAGACTTATTGAAGTGGAGTGTATGTCACACTTGGAATAATACCGTTTTGTGATTACGTTTAAAACGGATATTATAAGTGTGACATACACTCCGCTTCACCCACCCTGTTTGGTATTCTGGATCCTTTATATGGTGAACCATTGTTTTTTTTTTTTTTTTAATATTGTTAAATATGTTTTTATATGGTACCGGGAGGAGCCACAACTCTTCTGCAGTGCACTGCGCCACCTTGTGGTGGAATATCCCATACGTAAGGACTTCTTGAAGCAGGTGCCATGCATAGTAAAAACAATTCTACAGGTGAGTACACACAGAATTGTATTTTTTTTTTTCCTCAATCTTGTTTAGCAATTAGGGACCTCCCTACTTGCTTATTTATTGAGCCTTTGGGAGAGGCACCTTTACCCCACACTAGACTTTAAAATGACGGATCAGGCAGGGGAATCCTCGTATGCCCTTGCCCCTTTATCATTCTATGCTTCAGGTCAACAGTCTAATAGAGTCCAGCTCTGCTCCGGTAAGTCCCTTTATTTATGGGCACCCCCTTGAAGTTTTAAGGGCTACTGTGTTATTTTCATGTGATGGGTAGGTTATGTAGGATCCTCACGACCTACTACTCCTTCTTTTGTATTTTAGACAAAGACTAAAACTGTCTCCAAGTCTAAGGATAAAAGTAGGAGATGCCCAATATGTGAAATCAAGCTACTAGATAACTATATTTATCAAAGTTGTGAATAAGGAACGTCAGCCAAGCATGACGGATATGATGAAAGTACTGAATGATCATATTTCCTCTTCCCTTGAGATCCTTGGGACCCCATATGGGATTTGGAATTTTCTTAGGGGGATGAGGGCTCTTAGGGACTCTAACCCTAGAGTCTAAAATGCAGCCACAGGATTAGCCAGTGGTGGTCATGTGTTCCGTTCTCAGACAGCAAAGTGGTAGCTGCATTAAGGTAAGATTTGCAAGGCTTGCAGGGGGTTATCGAATGTGGTACCCCAATAGTGGGGATGCCCCTGGATCATACCAACACCCATTTCAGGCAAGGGACTAGGTAAGTCGAGGTAAGAAGGTAGAGATTCCTAGTTTATGGTATGGGTCCGCTTTAGGAGCTTGTTATCAGAACAGTACAAAGCTAAACCATCTAGTATAGTTATTTTGTTTTCTACCCTGACTTATTTCAAATAAGTTGGGACCTGCTGTAACAGCCTTGTCATTTTTATAAAGGATTTCCAATAGGTTGCATCTTCAATAGATTGTGCCCTAAAAAGTGTTTGTGTTCTTGCCATTTTGTTTAATTTTATTTGCCTTCTCCTCCTCCCCCCAGTTTGCCATGCTGAGCTGAATGCAATCATGAATAAAAATTCTGCGGACGTAAAAGGATGCATCATGTTTGTTGCATTGTTCCCATGCAATGAATGTGCCAAGCTAATCATACAAGCAGGTGAGTACTTGTGAAATGCCTCTCACACTTAGGGACCTCCTAACAGATATTGTATATGACTTGAAGTGGAACAAACACTGGCTGGCCTGCTGCTGTCCTTCGGATGCCCCACTGTGTACCCCTCACCTCCTCTGGTCACTGCAAATCTCTGTATTCTAAGTATACAGCAGGTCCTGTTCCAGAATATTCCTTACACTTGGGTAATACATCCACAAGATGGCGCTGGACTGCAGAAAACCGCTTGTGGCCTCTCCCGGCCCTATATAAATCAGGGACCTCCCACTAAATCCCCAGTTTATTTCTGCAGTCTGTGCTGAGAAGATAGAAGACGGCTCTCTCGTGGCGCAGGTGAGCGGGGCTTATTGCCTGCGGCCCTGCAGGACTATTCTTGGTGTGCCACACACCCCGCTTCACCTTTAATATTCTTCACTTATTGGGTTAACTCACCGCCAGGTGACGCTGTGCAGAGAGGAAGTCTTGTAACGAGCCCCCTTCCGGCCTATATATACCTGGTACCTCCCTATATACCTGGTACCTCCCATCTATCCCCAGTATTTTTCTCTCTGCTTGACGACAAGACAGAAGATTGAAGTCTCCTGCTTACAGGTAGCTGGGGTCTTACCCCGGCACCCCCTTTTGGTCTATTTCTGCCCGGTTTTGATTGTTTATACCTTTATGGTGGATTGGAAGCCTCCCAGCCTAGGCTGCTCACTGGGCAATTGGTAGACGGCACTATAGGTGCCTAGGAGCTTATCTCCTCCGCTCGACCCCCTCTTTTGTGGGCAATGCGGCTATCCGGCATGGTGATCCGGAAATGGGATGCCCCTGTCCCGAGGGTCCCCTTAGCCCCTTACTCTCCCGTTACGGTCCCTTCTCCCTTCACTATGGGGGGGGGGGGGTTAGAGGGTTGTGTAGTGTGTGTGTATTTCACTGTATGACTTTTTGTAACATGTGTGTTTTACTTTCATGCACTTAGCAGACTGCACCGCAAGTGTGCACTCGGTCTGATTGTTCCTCTTATTTTTCCTCTTAAAAGGACTTTCCTTGGTCTTGCAGATAAGTACTGGCCGGCTTGGCCAGCGTTTAGGTCTGCTTTAGGGGGCAGCTGGGGCTTGGCTGCGCTGATTACAGGCTGGCTTGCTGCCTGAGCCTTTGCTATAGCAGCCTCCCTCCCCCGTTGGTCTTTCCTTCCCTCCCTCCTCCCCCCTCCTCCTCCTGCCTTTGTGTTGACCGGCCCCAGCCTCACTTCCTTCCTTCCTGGCTTAAAGGAAGTCACGTGGGGGGGGGCTCGCTGCCACACATGGTTTGGTTTACTTCTGGCTCCTACTGCTATTGCTGCTGGCGTCGTCCATACTATTGCTGCGGCCGCCCTCGGTTCCTTGCAGGTAAGCGGCCCCACCTTGTGCCGTTGAGTGTCTTTTTAAAAAACTATATTTATAGTGTTTTTAGACATGGGGGGGAGAGATCTATAAGGGGATTCATCATGATTAAGGGCAAGGGTTTTTCCTTTGTTTATTTAAAGGCACCTTGGAGCCATGCATTAGTATGTTTGCATGTTGCCACATGTTTGGGGATCTGACTGTTGGTTTTTTCTTCCCCTACAGATCCCGGGAACCCCTGATTAAAGCGGCTTCCCGGCTCTATATTACTTGGCTAGTCTTTCTTTTTAAAAATAAAAAATAAAAGGAAAGGAAAATTGGGATATATATATATATATATATATATATATATATATATATAATATAATATATATTTATATATAGATTATTAAGGGGATCTTCTTTTTGAATTAAATCCTCCCCAAAAAAAAAAAAAATTCCGGGACATTTACAATAAGGGGGCATCCCGGGTCGGCTTATGCCTTAAATCCCAAAATAATTGCGAATACCATAAATCACCATATGGAGGCTTCCGTTATTACCGGAAATGGTTCTTCTGGGCCATCTAGGGGGTGCGCAAGATGTGGGACTCCGCTCCCAGATGATGTCGTCTTTGTATGCATTCCTTGTGCAAGGCAGAGTATTGCGCGTCAGTCCGTCGCTTCGGCTGCTGGCCCGTCGCATCTTACATCATCTCCTACCTCTCCCTCCCTGTTCCGGACCCCCCATGACACTGTCAAGAGTGGGGATTTGCAATCCGAGGTGGTGGCGCGATTGGCCAGCCTCCGGAAAATAGTGCCCGTTTTAAAGCAGGGTCAAAAGCCACTGCAAAACGGAAGCACCTGACTCCGATACCTTTGGCTTCACAGGATAAGGTATGTGAGCCTGTGGAATGGTCCGATGGCTCAACGGAAGAGGGAGAATTCCTGTTGGAGTCAGATGAGCCTGCAGATCAGCTTGAGGCTGATGCTATTGGCGATTGGTCGGCGGGTGTTTCCCTTGACACCCCCTCCATTCTGGCTCACATGTTTGAAATTCTGAATTTAGATCCACCTGAGGCTGTCACCCGGCCAAAGGGCCAGTTGTTTAAAGAGCCTCAGCCGCGTTGGGTTTTTTCCCAGACAACACCACTTTGAGAGGGTGGTCCTTAAGGAATGGGAATAACCCACGCGGTTATCTGGAATCCCTTCCAGTTGGGAAAAGCGTTATCCTTTTCCGCCAGAATTGGTGAAGCTCTGGTCCGTCCCTCCTGACGTCGATACCCCTGTGCTAGGGCTCTCCAGCACGGCTATGGTACAGTCTGCTGAGACCACTGTCCCTAAAGATGGGGAGGATCGTCGGATTGACCAGTACGCTCGCCATGGTTTTATTTATGCTGGGTCAACGATGCGCCCGGTGTGTGCTTCGGCCCTTCTTCTATTGGCGGTTAGGTCTGTAATTCAGGAGCTGTATGAGGATTTAGATCCCACTTGCAAAGAGTTTACTGCGCTCAAGCAGTGTGAATCTTTTGTTTCCTATGTTCTATCCGCTCAGGACGATGCGCTGGCTATGAGTAGCAATGCTGGTGGCTATTCGTCGGTCAGTATGGCTGCGTCAGTGGTCGGCGGACTCAAAAAGGGTGCTCACAGCTCTTCCCTTTTTGGGCTTGCGTCTGTTTTGTGAGAAAATTGATTCAGTCGCAAAGGGTGGTAAGATGCCACAACGCAAGAGGCCTCGTCGTCCCTTTAAGGGGGCAAGTGCTGGTAGGCCTTCATTTCGGGGATTCAGAGCGGGTAAGGGGGCTTCCTTTCCTGCTACCAGAGGTGCAGGTTGGACTCGGGGGAGGGGCCGTGGCCGCCCCGCTCAGTCCTGGGGCACCAAGCCCAAGCCTGCTGGTAAACCCGCTCAGCAATGAGGGGCTGCCCTCACCCGTGCGGGTGGGGGGACGATTACGACCGGACAGATGGATCCGGGAGGTAGTGTCGTCCGGTTACAAACTGGAATTCGACTCTCGCCCTCCTTCACGGTTCTTTCGGTCTCGGGTGCCCATCGATCCTTTGGCCGCACAGGGGCTCCTGGCGTCGGTAAAGAATCTATTAGAGAGGGCGGTCATCCGGCCGGTACCGCGCTTAGAGATGGGCCTCGGGTTTTATTCCAATCTTTTCGCAGTCCCCAAGAAAGACGGGTCAGTCCGTCCCGTCCTGGACCTGAAATTACTCAACAGGTTCATCCATGTTCGGAAGTTTCGCATGGAAACCTTGCGTACGGCCGTCGGTTCCCTTCGGCAAGGGGACTTCATGACGTCCATAGACATCAAGGATGCTTATCTTCATGTTCCCATCTGCCACGCTCATCCACGTTTTTCTTCGATTCGTGATGGAAAATGAGCATTATCAATTCGTGGCACTTCCATTTGGCCTTACCTCAGCTCCAAGAGTGTTCACCAAGGTGCTGGCAGGGGTCATGGCCATTTTCAGATCTCGGGGTATTCGTGTCGTACCTTATTTGGATGACCTTCGCATCATGGCTCCGTCGCTCAATCAATCGGAGACAGACACCAGGTTGGTGGTCTTCACGCTGGAAAGCTTTGGTTGGGTGATCAACTTCCCCAAGTCCTCCCTCGCTCCGGCCAGGGTGGTGTCCTTTCTGGGGATGCAGTTGGACTGCAAACACAGGGTGTTTCTCCCCCAGTCCAAAATTCATCTGATCCAGGAGTTGGCTCGGGTCCTACTTTCCAATCCTCGGCTGTCCATCCGTCTGGGGATGAGGCTGATAGGGTTGATGGTCGCCTCTTTCGAGGCAGTTCCTTTTGCTCAATTTCACACGAGGACGCTTCAGCTTTATCTGTTGGCGTCCTGGGACCGGCAGCCTCGGTCGCTGGATCAGCAATTCCAGTTGTCCTCCCGGGTCCGGCAGTCCCTCCAGTGGTGGTTGGTCTCGACCAATCTTGTGAAGGGCAGGTCTTTCCTGACCCCTCTTTGGGAAATTGTCACCACGGATGCCAGTCTGTCGGGTTGGGGCGGATTTTGGAAGGAGCTGCGGTTCCAGGGGCAGTGGGGACCTCAAGAGGCCCACTTACCCATCAATGTTCTGGAACTGAGAGCCATCCGTCGGGTGCTTGCTCTCCTGACTCAGCACGTTCTGGGCCTTCCGGTCCAGGTGCGTTCAGACAATCGAACAGCGGTTGCTTACATCAATCATCAGGGAGGGACTCGCAGTCTGAGTGCTCTCAGAGAGGTGTCCCTGATCCTGACCTGGGCAGAGGCCCATGTTCCTTGTCTCTCGGCGGTATACATTCCAGGAGTGGAGAACCAGGAAGCGGACCGGTTGAGCAGGGGCTCTCCCCGTCTGGGAGAATGGGCCAACCCAATAAGTGAAGAATATTAAAGGTGAAGCGGGGTGTGGCACACCAACAATATCCATTTTTCAGGTGAGTACTCACAAAATGGTATTATTTCCGCCCGTTCCGTCCCAGTTACTGCCTCCCAGCCTCGGCTGATAAGGTTTAGGTGAAGGTAGGCGATAGAGCAGGGACTGCGGTAGGAGCCTAGCTCCTCAGCACCAAGGTGCTTCTAACAGGGTAGGTGGTTTAGGCTAATAGCCTTTTGGGATGCCCCCACTGCCTCATTGGTTTGGCCAGGTTATCCTGTGCGGTTAAACCCTATTCCCATTCCCCCTCCACCTTCACTCCTTATATTGGCCCCCGGGCGCCATTTCTCCCAGGTTATTCCGTCGTTATCCTCTCCTTCTTCCGGGAGATCTTGGGGGTGGGGGGGTGGAGGGGTTCTCTAGTGTTTTATGACTTTAGACATAAAAACTCTCAGGCTCTGTGGATGATGCAATTTACCTCATATCTCCACGGCCCGCCCCTCGAGGTTGCGGACGCCATCTTGTCTTCCTCCTGCGCTGCTGGCTCCTTGCGGTCTGTGAGTAACCCCGGTGGGGTGAATTTTTCTCTATTTGTTCTTATGCATTATTCTTATGGGAATATATTGTTGTGTCTTTCAGGCGGGATAAAGCTTCGGTCCTGTGGCTTCTCCCGGCCCTCTCCCCTCATTATCTCCCACTTCCCCAGCGGTTTATTGGGGCATCCCGGGTAGCTCTTTAGCATTAACCCCTACTGGCCTACTGTGCCATTCAAATCACCATATGGAGGCTTCTGGGGATAATGGGCCTGGGGTTCCTTCGGGACAAGCCCGGCTATGTGTTGCGTATGGGGTATCCCCATTCGGTTATGTCAGGGTATGTGTATCCTGCGCCCAGCAGGTACTTGCACTGCAGTCTAGGTTACCTGTTGCTGGACATGCGCCCCCTCTGGCTTCGCCTACTCCTCCACGCCTGCATCTGATCCCCTGCGAGGAGCATACCAGCGGGGAGTCTCAGCCTGACTTGGCTGCACGGGTGGCCAGCATTGAGAAACATATTGCTGGGTCTGCCTCATGTAAGGCTTCTGCTAAGAAGCGACATTCGTCTCCTACTGTCTCCCTCTTTCCTGTGGTAACCGAGGACGTTTTTGACACTACTGGTTATTCCCCCCCTGGAGGAGGGGGAATTGTCCTCTGATTCAGACTCATCTGAGGAGCAACCCAGGGTTTATGGTGGTACAGGGTCTCCCTTTGGGGAAGATCTATGGTCCTCGGATGACACTGACAGGCTTTTGGCTCATATTTTTGAAGTGCTCTTTATCTCCCCTCCTGCCGTGACTCCGCAGCAGCAGGGTGAGCTCTTTCATACGGTTAAACCACGTTTGGAATTCCCTGAGCAGTTGCACTTTAATAATCTGGTGCTCAAAGAATGGGAGCGGCCTAGCAAGCTGCCAGGGGTGCCCAAGAGTTGGGACAAGCGGTATCCCTTTCATGCTGATGTGATTAAGCGTTGGTCATGTCCTCCCGAGGTGGACACGCCCGTTCTGGGGCTTTCCAATGCATCTGTCATGCATTCTCCTGACACTACTACCCTGAGGGATGGTGAGGACCGGCATATGGACCAACTGGCTTGCCATGCCTTTGCCTGTGTGGGGACCGCGCTACGCCCGGTTTGTACCTCTGCCATTACAACTGTTGCTATTAAGGGTTTGGTTTTGAGCCTCTTAGAAGGGGCCTCTGACGCAGGAGGAGAAGAGTATAGGTCTCTCCTGCTTTGCTATGAATTTGTTGCATATGTCCTGTCTGCTATGGATGATGCCATTAGAATGTGTGGTAGAACTTCTTCCCTGTTGGTGGCTATGAGCCATTCTGTCTAGCTACGTCAGTGGGTAGCTGATAATGCTGCTAAGAAGGCTCTCACTGGATTCCCTTTCAAGGGCCTGCGCCTTTTTGGTGAACGCTTGGATTTGTTTACCAAGGGCGGTAGGTTACCTCAACGTAGGAGGCCGTCTCGGTCCTTTCGGGGGATGGGTGCCCTTCTCCCATCCTTCCGTGGTTCTAGACCTGGCCAAGGAGTCTCCTTTACTGGTGCCCGCGGAGATCACTGGGGGAGGGGCAGAGGACGTGGCCGTCCTGGCCTCTCCTGGGGTCCCAAGCCAAAATCCTCACCCAAGCCCCCTCAGGCATGAAGGGGCGCCCTCACCCATCCGGGTGGGGGGACTGCTTCGGCTCTTTGCTCACGTCTGGGGGCTTCACGTTTCAGACCGGTGGATTCAGGAGGTAGTGTTACCAGTTACAAGATAGTTTGCAGCCTGGCCGCCCCCAAGATTCATCAAATCCCGGATAGCTCAAAACCCCATCAGCTCAGGGTCTGTGCCTTGCTGTCCAAAACCTTCTGGAGTTGGGGGTCATCAGGTGCCTTTGAGGGAAAGGGGCAGAGGCTACTATTCCAATCTTTTCACTGTTCCCAAAAAGACGGGTCCATCAGACCTATTCTGGATTTAAAGTGCCTCAACAAATTTGTCAGATTCAAACACTTTTGCATGGAGACTCTGCGCTCAGCTTTCAATTCACTATGCCCATGGGACTTCTTGACCTCTGTAGACATCAAGGACGCTTACCTTCATGTACCAGTCTTTCCAGGTCATCAGAGATTCCTCAGGTTCGCTCTGGAGGATCAGGACTATCAATTTGTGGCTCTGCCTTTCGATATCACCTCGGCTCCCAGGGTATTCACCAAGGTACTGGCGGGCGTACTGGCTCTGCTGAGATCTCAGGGCATTCGCTTCCTTCCTTACTTAGACGACATTCTCATCATGTCTCAATCTCTCCAGCAAGCCGAGCTGGATACTCCGCTGGTGGTGTCCACACTGGAGTCCTTCAGCTGGGTGATCAACCACCCCAAGTCTGTCTTGTCACCGTCAATAATGAGGTCCTTTCTGGGCATGACTCTGGATACATCTCGGGTCAAGTTTTTTATCCCTCAGCAGAAGGTGGAGAATCTTCAGGCCCAAGCCAGGTTCCATATGTCTTGCCCTCATCCCTCCATCCGGCAGGGGATGCAGCTGGTGGGCCTGATGGTGTCTTGCTTCGAGGCGGTTCCATACGCTCAGTTTCACATGAGACCTCTTCAACTTCAACTCTTGTCAGTTTGGGATGGGGACCCTCGGTCCCTGGATCAGGTGTTGGTTCTGTCCCCTCTGGCCAGACGGTCTCTCTTGTGGTGGCTGGACTCAAGAAACCTGTTGGTGGGCAGATCCTTTCTGGCCCCGTGCTGGGGGACAGTCACCACAGATGCCAGTCTGACAGGTTGGGGGGGGGGGCTTCTGGAAATACCTGAAATTCCAGGGTCAGTGGGGCCCTCAGGAGGCCCACACCCCTATCAACATTTTGGAATTGAGGGCGATACGGTTGGTTCTCGCCCAATTGACTCCACACCTTCGGGGGCGGGCGGTTCAGGTCCGCTCGGACAACCAAACGGCGATTGCCTACATCAATCATCAGGGAGGGACCCGGAGCAAGAGGGCCCTCAAGGAAGTGTCCCTGATACTGTCTTGGGCGGAGGAGAATGTTCCCTGCATCTCAGCTGTGTACATCCCGGGGGTGGAGAATCTGGAGGCAGACTCCCTCAGCAGGGGGACCCCTCGTCTGGGAGAATGGTCCCTCAGCAGCAGGGTGTTTCGCTTCCTGTGCCACCGCTGGGGTCAGCCAGATGTGGATCTGTTTGCGTCCCGTCACAATCACAAGCTTCCAGTCTTTGTCTCTCTGTCCCAGGACCCTCTGGCCTTGGCCATGGATGCACTAGCAATGTCTTGGAAGAGTTTTCAGCTCCTCTGTGTTCCCTCCGTTTCCTCTGTTGGGCAAAGTGCTACGCAAGATTGTTCAGGAAGGGGTGCCAACCATTCTGGTGGCCCCCTTTGGCCAAGAAGGGTGTGGTTCACAGACATCGTGCAGTTGACAGTAGATCAGCTGCCCAAGGTTCCAGACCTGCTCACTCAGGGGCAGCTATGCCATCCCAATTTACAAATGCTGGCTTTAACGGCCTGGTTGATGAAACCTCCATCTTGATGGAGAAGGGGCTGCCTGCCTCGGTTAATACCATGATTCAGGCTAGGAAGAAGTCCTTGTTATCCATCTACTATAGGGTCTGGCATACTTACATTGACTGGTGTGAATCGAAGTTGCTTCTCTGTAGGGTTTTTTCTATCCCTAGGATTCTGGAATTCCTGCAACATGGTTTGGATTTGGGTCTTCAGCTTAGTACCCTCAAAGGTCATGTTTCTGCTCTGGCCATTTTCTTCCAAAGATTCTTTGCTCACCATCGTTTGGTCAAGACTTTCTTCCAAGGGGTTACTCACGTGCGTCCTCCACGTAAGCTTTTGTTACCAGTATGGGACTTGAACCTGGTCTTATCTGTCTTGCAGGGGTCTCCCTTTGAGCCTTTACGTGAGGACCCTTTGTCCATTTTGACGCTTAAAGCGGACCTTCAGTCTGAATAAGAGTCTATCTTATATGTTTCCCCCACCCTGTACATACAGATTGTTCACATTAAAAATCATCCTACCTGCATCTACTGCATGTTATGAGCCTTTAAACATCCAAGATGGCGGCTTATGGAAGCCGCCATCTTATCAGGCAGCCTGCAAACAGGAAGTGCCTCCTGACTGTGCTGCTCTGCATTCTGGGGCTGCTGACCTTTACCTGACCCCAGCTCTGCTCTGTCTGAGCAAAGCACAGCTATAACCCGCCCCCCTGTACCTTATCCCGCTCTCCTCTCCTCAGTAAGTGTGATGCTTCTGAGTCAAGATGGCGGCGCCCGTATCCCAAGTTCCTGAACACAGTTGCAGCCCAGTGGGGGAAAGAATAATAAGTTAGTGACTAAAAACGTAAAATATATTAATTTTAGATGCTGGGGAACCATTTTTTTAAGAGTTTGGGCTTTTCATTAAATCACGCTGATGGTCCGGTTTAAGGTAGTCTTTTTGGTGGCTATCACTTCTGTTAGGCGTGTTTCTGACTTTCTATCAAACCCCCTTACTTTGAGAGACACCAGGACAAGGTGGTGTTTCGCTTTAAGCCAGATTTTCTGCCTAAGGTTGTGTCTGCCTTTCATCTCCATCAGGACATTGTTTTGCCATCTCTATGCCCTAATCCTAGTAACCCTAAGGAGCGGGTGTTACATTCTCTGGATGTGGTCAGGACTCTGAAGTTCTATTTGGTGGCTGCTGAATCTTTCAGGAAGACTGATGCTCTTTTTGTGTTCCCGTCTGGACCTAGGAAGGGTCTGGCTCCAGCTAAGTCCACTATCAGCAAGTGGATCCAACAGGCTGTGGTACAGGCCTATTCTGCTAAGGGGAAGGAGCCTCCCTTCTGCCTTACTGCTCATTCTACTTGTGCTATTGGTGCCTCTTGGGCTTTTCAGCACCAGGCTTCTGTTGAACAAGTTTGCAAGGCCGCTACTTGGTCTTCTGTTCATACCTTTTCAAAGTTTTACAAGGTTGATGTTAGGGCCTCAGCTGATGCTGCTTTTGGTCGCAAAGTTCTGCAAGCGGTAGTGGTTTAAACTGCCCACTGTTACTTTTTGGGGATCCCACCCTACCTTACAGACACTGCTATTGGATGTCCCAAGTGTAAGGAATATTCTGGAACAGGACGTGCTTTATACTTAGAATAATACAATTCTGTGATTACTCACCCCTAGATTTGGTATTATACGTATACAGCACGTCCTGTTCCACCCCACCCTTGTTCTCATTATTCTTAGTTACCTCTGTATGGTGATTGTTCTTATGTTCATTGTTGAATTCTGGTTATTGTTCTCCCGGCTTCTTGTTAACTGCTTGTCAATACTGGGGAATTTGTGGAAGGTCCCTGACTTATATAGTGCCGGGAGAGGCCACAAGCTGTTTTCTGCAGTCCAGCGCCATCTTGTGGATGTATTACACAAGTGTAAGGAATATTCTGGAACCTGAATACCAATTCTACAGGTGAGTAATCACAGAATTTTATTTTTTCCCTGGCTTCCCCTGCAATGTTGCTGGAGGTGGGAGCAACCCCCCCTCTTATTTAAAGGGAAACTGGGAATGCTGTCCCTCATTTCTAGTCTGTGTCTAAACAGTGCAGATTTGATTCCACACATTGGACATCTGAGTCCGGCTCCACACATTGGACAAGTGTAGTTCCAACTCCATGTAATGCATTTTTTTGTTGGGAACAGTTTTGAACACCTGTTTCTGTATTCTTTCAGTACTGTAGTCATACAGTCTGGTTTATTAATACCTTTTGCCAAATGTACAAGCTGTATGTATAGTATTTAGACAACTGTACTGGTATTGTGTGTTTATAAGGAGTAGAATGTAAAATAGAACAAATCCCTGTGCACGAAGGAACTATCAACCATGCGATAGCTTTTAGTATTTTAATATAAGACCAAGTTAAATTAGTGTGTATGGGCACCATATTTGAGATGGCATGCTATACTGGCAGATCTGGCAGTCCCTCTGCATGTACAGGTCATGGTGGCATTCCTCAGGCTGGATACAGGAGTGCATATCAGCCTATCTGAATGCCTAGCGCATGCATAGCCGGAAGGGAATAACCACTGCCCGCCCTTTGTCATGCTTTGTACGAAAACTGTGTTAGACTATTTGTTTATAGAACAAGTGCCCACACTGTGGGATTGCCGGATTTACCGCTGCTCAGAGGGTTTCACTCAGCGGGGCACCCCGAATCGGAAGACCGAGACTAAAACACAGGAAAGTCAAAATCCCTAGGTTTTTGTTTGTCCATTTTAATAATACACAATTAAGTACTTTGAGACAAATATTCTAGAGGATATAATATATATTTAGGCAATTGATTATTGCCCACCCTCGAGATGAAGAGAAAAATTTTATTTTAGTACTTGCCATTAAATCCCTTTCCCCATATCCACCACCCACAACATTGGCTTATTTTATTTATCTTAAACCGGACCTTCACCATAATTTATTGAAAAGCCCAAACCCTTTAAAAATTGATTCCCCAGCATCTAAAATTAATATATTTTAAGTTTTTAGTCACTTATTTTTCTTTTCCCCACTGGGCTGCAACTCTGTTCAGGACTTTAGGATACAGGCGCCGCCATCTTGACTCAGAAGCATCACACCTACTGAGGAGAGTGGGATAAAGTGCAGGGGGTGGGGTTATAGCTGTGCTTTGCTCAGACAGAGCAGAGCTGGGGTCAGGAAAAGGTCAGCAATCCCAGAATGCAGAGGAGCACAGTCAGAAGGCACTTCCTGTTTGCAGGCTGTCTGATGTTCCATCCAGGCTGCCTGATGTTCCGCCATCTTGGATGTTTAAAGGCTCATAACATGCAGTAGATGCAGGTAGGATGATTTTTAATGTGAGCAATCTGTATGTACAGGGTGGGGGAAACATACGTAAGATAGACTCTTATTCAGAGTGAAGGACCGCTTTAAGAACAGAGCAGGTATCAAAGGTGTGTGTGTGGACTAATTTGATGCTGTTTGTTAGCAAAGCTTCCTCTACCAACTTGGAGGTTTAGGTTTCATTTTGTGGTGTCCTGGATTTTGTTCTTGTCCGGACCATCCTGATTGGTGTGCATTTTCCTGGATAGCTTGTAGTATCGCTTTTCCTTCAATCCCTTGGGGGCATGCGTGGGCCACTGCCCAAGCACTGGCTCGCATGCCATTTGGCCTTTGCTTTGCTTTGCTAGGCAGCAAGCAAGGCTGAGCATGTACTATGGCTGCCCCCACATGTGCCCATGCCAGCTATAACGGCCACGCTTTACACAGAGCTTTAGCAGGTGTGCGGCTGGCACATGCCTTGAGGGATAGCCAGTGAGGTGAGTTTACAGGCTTTTCAGAGGTTTCACACATCAGCGCATCCCAGATTTGGATTTCCCACAAAGAGAGAGACCATCAGCCCTTAAGGCTAGTGGTTGCTCCTCTTTAACCAATGTGAATTGGACGATTTTTTTTGTATCTAGAAGAAACTTGCATCCCCAGAAAAAGTACAGTGAAAGTTGCATTGTAGCTGCATATATGAAATGATCGAAACTGATGCAGACATATTTTGTTCTTTAGGTATTAAAGAAGTGATCTACATGTCTGACAAGTATCATGACTCTCTAGAAATGAAAGCTTCAAGGCGAATGTTTGAGCTAACCGGAATAAAGTGCACGTAAGACCTTTATTCTTTTTATATTCTTAGTATACAGTACGTCCTGCTCCAGATATAATACTTACACTTGGGTTATCCTCCGCCAGATGGCACTGCACTGCAGAGACATGTAAAAACAGGCTCCTCCCGGCCCTCAAATACCCGGGGACCTCCCACAAATCCCCAGATTTCTCTGCAGTGCTGACTGCGAAGACATGAAGTATCACTCTCTCGCAGGTGAGCGGGGCTATCAAAGCCTGCGGCCCTGTTGGACTACTCCCACCCATCCTCCTTGTGATGTGCCTCCCAGCCTGGGCTGCGCTGGTCGGGTGAAGGTAGGCAGAACCATGCGTGCTTAACGGAGCCATGCTCCACCGCAGTCCCCCACCAAAGGGTAGGCGGTTTAGGCTGATGGTGAGCCTCTAGGGGATGCCCCTCCCGCACTTTTTATTGCCCCATACCCCGTGTAGCGGTGGGCCCTGTACAAAGGGTCACCATCCTCCCTCGTTCCCCCCGTAGTCTCCCCGTAGGGGAAAGAAGGGGGGGGGGGATGTGTGGTGGTCTCAGTGTATGTTTACACGCTTATGGCCTTAGTATTGCCCTTGACTGGTATTCCTGGTGTCAGTCGCGCTGTTTGCATTCTTACTGTGTATCTGTCGCTGCCGCGCGCACCGCTTTCCTTTTTACTGGATGAGCTGCGCCGGGCGGAGGCGTCTTCATTGGCAAATGTTTTTTTCTAAGTGTGTCATACACTCCGCTCCTCATGACAACGTTGAAACTATCTCAGAGCTTCACGCTCTTCGGGGGGGGGGGGGGGGGGAGGGGACCTGGTTTGGCGCGCTCCGCATCACAGCCCGCTCTGGCCCGCCCTTCGAGGTTCGCTTGGCGCCATTTTGATCCTGGTCGCACACACGCGTGGTAGCGGTCGTCCTCCTCCATTGGTCTGTAAGTGCCCTCGCGGGTGATTTTCATGATCCTTGATTACCGCGCATGGTTCTGACACCCTTTATTCCCTTTGTCTTTCAGACTGAACACCATTGGCTTTTCCCGGCCCGGTGTTAACCACCTCCACCCCCCCACCTTAGTGTTAAACAGGAACCAGGGGTGTCCTTCCGGGTTTTTCGTGCAGACTCCTGCCCCACGAGCAGTAGACAATGCCCTGGGCCCTCCGGCGGGGCGAAGCCCAAATCTTCCACCAAACCCCCTCAAGCATGATGGGGCGCCCTCGCCCGTCTGGGTGAGGGGATGGCTGCAGCACCTTGCTCTTATCAGGAGGCTTCTCGCCTCATTCTGGCGGATTCAGGAGGTTTTGTCCTCCAGATACAGGATAGTTTGCTGCACGGCCTTCCCCAGTTTTTATCAGGTCCCAGGTACTCCTGGTCCCTGCCGCTGTTCAGTTGCTGGCACAGGCCATGCTAGGCCTGCGAGGTCTGAGGGTCACTTGCAGATTGCCCGTAATCGGCAGAGGCAGGGGCCGCTATACCAACCTTTCCACAGTCCCCCAAAAGGATGGGTCGGGCTGGCCCATTCTGGATTCACAGCAATTCTCTAATTACAGGCAGTTTTCTGTATGAAAACTCGGAGTTGGGCCATCAGCACCTTGCGCCCAGTGGGCTTCTTGCCGTCCGGGGAACTCTAAAATGCTTATGTTTACATCCCTGTGCTCTCAGGTCTCTGAGGCTCTTCAGGTTCGTGTTGGTAGTCCAACACTGTTAATTGTGGCCTTATCTGGCCTCTCTTCAACTCCGAGTGTTCACTCAGGTGCTGACGATGGTGATGTCTCTGAGACCAAGGGGGAGTCCGCGCGATGACTATCTGGACGTCCTTTCTCACTTCCCAGTCTCTGCGTCAGGCTACGTTGGATACCCGGCTGGTGGTGTATATTGGGAGTCATTTGGATGGGTGATCAATCACCCCAGTCCTCACTGTCCCCTTAAGTGGTAACTCCATTACTAGGAATTATTTTGGATTAGGTTCAAAGCAGATTCTCCCCTTCTCAGCAATAAGGTGGGCAATCTGATCACATGGGCTCAGTCCCTCATTGCTGTCCCGGTCGCTGTCCCGGTCTCTGCACCAGGCAGGGATGCAGCTGGTGGGCCGTTGGTAACTTGCTCGGAAGAGGTCCCTTATGCTCAGTTCCCCTTGGGCCCTTCTGCGACTTCTAACGGTAATACAGGACAGGGATCCAGCGGCCCTGGAGCAGGGTCTGTAGGCCTCCCCACCTGTAAGGTTTTCTCTTGGAAGTAGATGAACTCAAGGGACCTGTCTGGGGGCAGTTCCTTCTTGCCCCTTCCTGGAAACGTTCACCATGGATGCCAACCTATCTGGTTGAAGGGGGAGGTTTTCTTCTGAAACTCCCTGCGATTCTGGGGGTGGTGGGGCCCTTAGAAGGTCCTTACGCCTATTGATGTTCTAAACAGTCAGCGTCTTTTTCAGTTGGTTCTATCTCGCTTGACCACTTCCCTTCTGGGCTTGCCACTTTGGGGGTGCTTGGTCTGTCTGACGACAGATGTCCTACATTAATCATTGGAAGGGGCCTGGAGCTGGCGGACCCTCCAGGAACCGTCTATGTTCCTTTTCTGGGTGGAGACAATGTTCCCTGCATATCAGTGATATTAGCTCCGGTGGAGCCCCTCTGCGACAGGATGTGCTAATCCCCGTGTTACTATGGAGTCCAACCAGTCGTGGATCTGTTGTGTTCCGTCACCTTCACAGGCTATCGGCCCTTGTTTCCCTGTCCCAGGATCCTCTGTCAGTGGTCCGGTTGTCTTTAGTAACGTCGTGACAGGACGTTCGGTTCTGTATGTCCTTTCTCCATTCCCCCTGCTTGGCAGGGTTCTGCGCAAGATTGCTCTGGTATGGGGACCAGTGATTCTGGTGGCCCCCAGGTGCCCTAGTAGAGTGTGGTTTGCAGACATGGTACCTTGGACAGTAGTTTTCTGTACAGGAGTGCCAGCTCTGATCACTCAGGGCCCCCTTTACGTCACTCCAATCTACAGTCCCTGGCCTAGTCGGCCTGACTGCTGAAACATACATCTTGATGGAGACAGACTTATCTGTCTCAGTGTTTGGGACTATGGGAAGGCTAGGAGTAAGCTTCTTCCTCGTCTTTTTCTATCTGTTATAGGGTATGGCATACCCATATTGATTGGGGTGAGTCTAGCTCTCTTACCTGTTGGGCGTTCTCGGTTCCCAGGGTTCTAGTGTTGTTTTCAGCAGGATTTGGAGTTGGTTCTCCAACTCAGTACTCTGATGGGTCAGGTTTTGCCCTGTCCACCTTGCCTTAGTAGTCTCTGGTTCAGTCTTCCTTGGGTAAGACTTCCTTCAGGGGGTACTCATGCGCGTCCCCCATGTAGTCTTATGGTCCCTGTTGGGATTGATATTGAATTTTATTCTGTCTACTTGCAGGATTTTGTCCCTTGGTCCTATTCAGGATGCTGTCTGGCTTTTCTTGCCCTCAAAGTTGTCCTTCTGGTGACTGTTACCTTGGTCAGGCGTGTGTTAGCGGGCGGCTCTGTCTACCTAGCCCCCATTCCTTGAGATACACCTGGATAAGGTGTATCTGCATCAGGAGGTGTCTTATGTTCATTGATTCGAGATATTTTTATCCACGGCTGTGCCTTTTTCCTAGCAACACTGAGGAAAGGGTTCTGCATTCCTTAAACAGGTGTTGGAAGTTTTTCCTTGGTAGTTACTGTGTTCTTTAGGGGAACTGATGTTCCTTGGGGCCTGTGGTCATTACATCCTGAATGTGCCTGTTTTCGTCTGCTCTCGGGAGTTGGGCGGCTTTGGCCCTGGTTATTACCTTAATGGATGTTCCTTCTGGTACTTGGTTGGGTCTTTGGCTTCTGCCAAGTCTACTGTAGCGATTTGATTCGTCAGGCTGTTACTCAGCCCTATCCCAGCAAGGGGAAGAATCTTCCTTGTCTTGATTATTTTCTACTCGTGCTTGTTGCCTCTTGGGCTTTTCTGCACCGGGCTTCTGTTGAACTGGTTGGCTAGGACACTACCTTGGCCTTCTGCTCATACCTTTGCAAGTTTTTACAAGGTTGATGTTGGGGCCTCAGCTCATGCTGTCTTGGCCGTATGGTTATGCAGGTGACGGTGGTTTTAAACTGTCTGCTGTTGTCGTTTTTTTGTTGGGGATCCCACCCTACTTTATGGACACTGCTTTTGGATGTTCCAAGTGTAAGTATTATATCTGGAGCAGGACATGCTGTATAGTAAGAATAATACAATTCTGTGAAATACTCACCTGTAGAATTGATATTATTTGTATACAGTACGTCCTGCTCCACCCCACCCTGTTTTTTTGCATTATTCTGGATCCCCTGTATGGTGATTGTTACCATTGTTATAGTTACCAGTTGGTGGTTAATTCTCCCGGCTTCTTGTTCACTGCTTTTCAATGCTGGGGATTTGTGGGAGGTCCCCGGGTATTTGAGGGCCGGGAGGAGCCTGTTTTTGCATGTCCCTGCAGTGCAGCACCATCTGGCGGAGGATAACCCAAGTGTAAGTATTATATCTGGAGCAGGACATACTGTATACAAATATAAATTCTACAGGTGAGTATTTAACAGAATTGTATTTTCTGAAACCTCCGAACAGGTGCTAGATATTTAAAGAGGAAGTCCAGCCACAAATGACAAAAAATCAGGAGATATCCTTGTGTCTGACTTTGTTTTGAAGCCTTAAAAATGTTCAAGGAGCTAAAGTTGCTATTCTAAGTGTGCCATACACTCCACTTCCTTCTTCATGACATCTGGGTAATCTCCAGTAGAGGGCGAACTTCTGCAGAGATGAATATGCAAAAAAGAAAGCCCCTCCCGGTCCATATATACCTGGGACCTCCCACCAATTCCCCAGTTTCTTCTCTGCAGAGAAGGCGACTAGACAGAAGATGAGGACTTCTTGCTTACAGGTAAGCCGGGCTCGGCCTGGCCTTCTATTATCCCTATTACTGCCAGGACCCTTCTAAATTACCCTGTATTGAGCCTCCCAGCTTAGGCTGCGGGTCCTGGTGATGGTAGGAGCACCCTATGGGTGCAGCAGGAGCACTGCTCCACCATGCGACCTCACTATGGGGTAGGCTGTTATCCAGGTTTCTTGGTGATCCTGGTGTGGGAGGCCCCGTCCCGTTAGACTTATGGCCGACTCCTGGCTGGATTTCGCCCCTTCCGGGTCCCTGATTCCCCTCCGGGGGGGGGGGGGGGCTGGCCTATATTTCGTTTTGGCCGCTATTTCGTTTTGGCTCTCGGCGCAGCTGCGGTAGCCCCGCCCCTTATTTGGCGCGATGACCGTGCTCGTTAGCTAGGGGTCTGTGTTGCTGGGAGGGGGGCGTGGCCTGGGGAAACGCGCGTTCTGCGCTGGCCTGCCCTCCCCCTGCTCTCTCTTCCCAGGCACGAGGCTGCGTGGGGGCCATCTTCCCTGGCAGGCAGCTTGCACTTGGAGTGGTAAGGGCCTGATGGCCATTTTCTTTAGCTTGTGTGTGCGTGGGGGGGCCCCTATTTAGTGGGGGCCCCCACGGGTCTGTTTTGGCTGTGTTGGGAGATAGATATATATATATCTCTATATCTCTAATCTCTAATCTCTAATCTCCCCATTGTGTGGCTGTTAGATCAAATGCTATTGCATTTTTTTACACTTCTCTGCTCTTATGTGGCTTATTTTGTGTGTTACAGGTTGCCCTGTATATGTGCATATTAAGGGGTCCCTCCTGGTCCTGGGGATTTGTCCACCCAAAAATCTTCCCACCGGGACTTTTAAGGGGCATCCCGGGTTGCTTATGCGTAATTCCCTGCGGTCTTGCGACTAACCACAAAAATTCACCATATGGAGGCTCTGCTCGATACCGGGCCCGGGATCCCTTCGGGACAATCCGGGCCATGTGTGGGGTGCGGGGTATCCCTTACGGGGGAGAATGTGCTGATTTGTATACCATGCGCACAAAAGGCCATAACGCGGCAGTCTGGTACCCAGCCTTCTGGGTCGGCTCCTCCCGCTTCATCGCCTTCCCCTCCCCACCTGATCCGTACCCCAAGTGACATTGGTACCAGTGGGGAGTCGCTTTCTCATGTTTGGGCTCGGTTGGCCAGCATAGAGAAAATGATTGCTAGCACGGTGGGCAAGAAGGCCCAGGCTAAAAAGGGACAGTTGTTGTCGGCCCAGCCTTTGTGGGATATTGACGACGAGTCTGCTGATTTGTCCGATTATTCCCCGTTAGAGGAGGGGGAATTGTATCAGGATTCAGAGGCTGACTATGGTCAGCCTGGGAATTCCAATGTCGGGCAGGCGCTGGGAGATGCCGTTGATACGGCCACTGTTTTGTCATATTTATTGGAGGTGTTGGATATTGATCCACCTGAGGCGCCCCCTCTTAAGAAGGGGGAATTTTTTGGGGCCCACAAGCCCCGTCTGGAATTCCCTGGGTCATTTTGATGCGCTGATACTTAGAGAATGGTGCGCCTCAGGGATGGGATAAGAAGTATCCTTTTCCAGTGGAGGCGGTCAAGCGCTAGTCTTCTCCTCCCGAGGTCGACACGCCTGTTTTAGGTTTGACCAACTCTTCTGTGCTCAACTCCCCTGACGCCACCTCCCTTAAGGATGGCGAGGATAAGCGCCTTGATCAGATGGCGTGCCACGCATTTGCCAATGTGGGCTCGGCCCTGCAGCCTGTTGGTGCATCTGCCCTGGTGTCGCTAGCTACCAGGTCTCTTATCAGGGACTGGCTGAATAACGCTCAGCTTGATCCAGATGGCGCTGAGTTCGCTATCCTTAAGAAGTGCAAATTGTTCATGGATTTTGTCATGGCTGTGACCGAAGACTCTATTGTCATGTGTAGTAGGACGTCAGCCTTACTGGTGGCTATGCGCAGACTGGTCTGGCTCCGTCAGTGGACAGCGGACGTTGGAGCCAAGAAGTCGCTCACGGCTCTCCCCTTCTTGGGTGCGCGGCTGTTTGGAGATAAATTGGATGCTGTTGCTAAAGAGGTAAGCTACCTCAGCGAAGTAAAAAGCGCCTCCCTTTCGGGGGGCGGGCTCGTTCACTCCCTCCTTTCGAGGGGCCAGAGCGTCTAGGGGTCTGGCCTTCTCAGATGTCAGGGGCTCGTCCTGGAACAGAGGCAGAGGTTGGGCACGTCCCGCTGCTGCCTGGGGTTCCAAACCCAAGCCTGCCATTAAACCGGCTCAGCAATGAAGGGGCGCCCTCACCCGCATGGGTGGGGGGACTGCTGCGGCTCTTCTTCCAGGTCTGGGCCCGGGAGGTCACAGACAATTAGATCTTGGAAGTGGTCTCCTCCGGGTACAAGCTGGAGTTTGAGGACTGGCCACCCCCAAGATTCTTAAGGTCTCGCATGCCCTCGGACCCTCAGGCTGCACAGGGGCTCCTGTTAGCAGTAAAAAACCTTCTGGACATGGGGGTTATATGCCCCGTGCCTCCGTTGGAAAGAGGCAGGGGTTACTACTCCAACCTTTTCACGGTTCCCAAAAAGGAGGGTTCGGTGAGACCCATTCTAGATCTCAAGGTTCTCAACAGGTTTTTCAGAGCCAAGAAGTTCCGCATGGAGACTCTGCGCTCGGCTATCAATTCCCTTCGCCAAGGGGATTTTATGACATCCATAGACGTCAAGGATGCGTATCTGCATGTTCCGATTTTTCAGGCACACCAGAGATTCCTACGGTTTGCGGTGGAGGATCAACATTATCAATTTGTAGCTCTTCACTTCGGTCTGACCTCGGCACCGAGGGTCTTCACCAAGGTTTTGGCAGGCGTAATGGCTCTGCTCAGATCTCCGGGCATTCGCATTGTGCCTTATCTGGACGATCTGCTGATTTCAGCTTCTTCCCTTCAGCAGGCGGAACTGGACACCCACCAGGTGGTGTCGACCCTGGAGAGGTTCGGGTGGGTGATCAACCGCACCAAGTCTTCTCTCTCCCCGTCTCAAGTGATTTCATTTCTGGGCATGAATCTGGATACCAGTCGGGCCAGAGTGTTTCTGCCCCAGGCCAAAGTGCAGGGGAGTCAGGGCTTGATCCGTCTTCTTCTGGCCAGTCCTTATCCTTCTATGCGACAGGGGATGAAACTGGTGGGTCTGATGGTGTCCTCCTTCGAAGCTGTGCCATTTGCACAGTTTCATATGAGATCTCTTAAACTTCTCCTATTGACGTATTGGGACAGGAGCCCACAGTCATTGGATCATCCTTTCAAGATGTCTCCCAGGGTTCGGCAGTCACTTCGGTGGTGGCTGGACTCAAGCAATCTGGTGAAGGGCAGATCCTTTCTGGTCCCTTGTTGGGAGACTGTTACCACGGATGCCAGCCTGTCGGGCTGGTGAGGTTATTGGGAAGAGTCATCAGTTCAGAGGGGTGTGGGGTCCCCAGGAGGCTCACACCCCCATCAATGTATTGGAGCTCAGAGCCATTCGACTGGTTCTGGCTCGGCTTACCACACAGTTGCGGGGTCTTCCGGTTCAGGTGCGTTCGGACAACGAACGGCAGTGGCTTACATAAATCACCAAGGAGGGACTCGCAGCAGGAGTGCCCTCAGGAAAGTGTCTCTGATCCTGCACTGGGCGAAGAGCAATGTTCCTTGCCTTTCGGCAGTCTACATTCCGGGAGTGGAGAATACGGAGGCGGATTCCCTGAGCAGGGGATCCTCTCGCCACGGAGAGTGGTCTCTCAACCCCCAGGTTTTTCTGGATCTTTGCCGCAAGTGGGGGACTCCGGAGGTGGATCTCTTTGCCTCGAGGCACAATCACAAACTTTCGGCCTTTGTGTCTCTTTCTCAGGATCCCCTGGCTTTGGCAGTGGATGCCTTGTCACTGGCTTGGAAGTTTTTGGGTTTTCTGTACCTGTTTCCACTTGTCTCCATGCTGGGCAAGGTAGTTCTCAAACTGGTTCTAGAAGGGGCACCAGCGATTCTGGTGGCCAAGAAGGGTTTGGTACGCAGACGTTGTAAGGATGGCCGTAGACCAGTACCGGTAATATGCCTCCCAGCCTTGGCTGCGCTGGTCGGGTGAAGGTAGGCAGCACCGCTGTCAGGTGCTTAGGAGCACTGCTCCACCGCAATCCCCCACCAAAGGGTAGGCGGTTCAGGCTTATGGTGAGCCTCTATGGATGCCCCTCCTGCACTATTGCCCCTTGCCCCTGTCTATCGGTGGGCCCTATTTAAGTGGCCACCATCCTCCCTCATCCTCCTCATAGTAATTGGGGGAAAAGGGGGGGGGGTGTATATATAGTTATGTAGGTTATGAAGTCTGTGCTTTCACCTTTCACATGTCTTTATTCTTGTGTCAGCCGCCGCGTTGACTTGTCTTTAGTGCTTTTTAATTTACTGCCGCCACGCGCTGGCTTGGCTCCGCGCTTGGCGGTGGCATTACCTCAGGCGCTGGTGCGCCATCATTGGCTGTTGGCCTTCTGGCTTCGCTCTCTTCGGGGGGGGGGGTTCCGTCTTTGGCACCTTCCACGTCATCGCTGTTACTGGCCCGCCCCTCGAGGTATACCAACGCCATCTTTTCTGACTTGGTTGGCCTATGCGCGACGGGACTACTACCTCCCGCGGTCCGTAAGTGCCCTTGCGTGCGGCTTTATCTGCTTCAATTTTGTTACGATGTACGTAAAGTGGACCAACACCCAGGATTTTGACTATCCTGGGTCTTGGTCCACTTCGGTGGGGCACCCCCGATCGGGGTGCCCCGCTGTGTGAAACCCCCCCCCGAACCCCCCGAAAAACTCACCTCTCCCCGCTCCCAGCGCCGACTGACAAGCGGCTCCTCCGCCGGCGCCTCCCGCGCGTCACTCTCGACGCGCCCGCGCCGGCCATTCACAGACGGCCGGCGAGGGGCGCGCGGCGGTGGCCGGCCGCCGCCGAAGACAAGGTAAAGTGATTTGGGGTGTTTGGGGGGGTTTCACCCCGCGGGACATCCCGATCTCGAATGTCCCGAGGGGAGGGAGGTGATCGGCCCGGGAATCTTATAGATTCCCGGGCCGATCACCCCTGGGTGACGGTCCACTTTAAGGTCTTGTCTGCTTATGTCTTTCAGGTAGGGCGAACCCTTCTTGGCTTCTCCTGGCCCTGTTTTTAGTATATTACTTGTAGGCCTTGTAAAAATTATACTCCCACGTCCCTAGCGGGTTATTGGGGCATCCAGGGTTGCTATATAGCGCTATTCCCTATCGGCGTATAGCGCTGCTATAATCGCCATATGGAGGCATCTCAGGATAATGTTACCGGGGTCCCTTGGGGACAAGACCTGCTGTGTGTAGCATGTGGGCAGCCTCATGCTGACAAGGCACGGGGTCTGTGTACCCTGTGCTGAGCAGGTGCTTGCATTGCAATCTGGCCTGCCAGTGTCTGCACCTCATTTCACTTCACGTACTCCCCCAAGCTTAAATCTCACTCCTGTTGAGTTGCATGCTAGTGGGGATTCTCAGCCTGATGTGTCTTCTAGAGTGGCTACTGTTGAACAGATTATTGTGAAGTCTTTAGCGTGGCCCCTGCTAAGAAGCAGCACTTGACGCCTAATGTTACTGTTTTCCCTATGGGAACTGAGGAGTTTTGGAATCTGTGTGGCTATACCCCGTCTGACGAAGGGGAGCTCTTTTCTGATTCAGGCTCATCTGATGAGAGACCAAGGGGTCATGACGATTCTGGCTCTGACCCATGCGCCCCAGATGACCCTGACAGATTATTGACCCAGATTTTTGAGTTTCTGTCGATCTCTCTCTCCCTGTTGAGGCTCCCAGGCAAAGAGGGGAGCTGTTCCATACAGCGAAATCGCGTTTAAAATTTCCCGAGCAGGCACATTTCCATAACCCTGTGCTCAAGGAATGGGAGCGCCCCAGTAAACTTCCCGGGGTTCCAAAGAGTTGGGATAGGAAGTACCCCTTTCCTGCTGAGGTGGTTAAATGTTGGTCATCCCCCCCCCCCCCCCCCCCCGAGGTGGATGCCCTGATCCTAGGGCTATCTAACACCTCTGTCATGCATTCCCCTGATGCTGAGGATGCTGAGGACCGCCGCATTGGCCAGCTGGCCTCCCACGTCTTTGCCTGTGCGGGGACGGCGCTGCGCCCGGTCTGTGCCTGTGCTATTACTGCTGTGGCCACTAGAACCCTTATCAGAAATTTGCTTGATAGTGCCCCTGATGAATTGTCTTGTGAGGTGTTTAATGCACTCTCCAGTTGTGATGTTTTTGTAAACTTTGTACTATCTGCATTGGATGACACCATCAGAATGTGTGCCAGAACTTCTGCCCTCGTGGTGGCTATATGCCGCTCGGTTTGGCTGCGCCAGTCGGCTGCTGACGACGCTTGCAAGAAGGCCCTCACTGGGTTTCCCTTTAAAGGACTGCGTCTGTTTGGAGACCTCCTGGACCTTTTTGCTAAAGGAGGCAGGTTACCCCAGCGCAGGCGGCAACCTCGGCCCTTTCGGGGTCAGGGTTCCTTCTCTTCCCCATACCGTGGTGCAAGACAGGAAAGGGGGGTCTCTTTCCCTGGGGCCCGGGGAGATTTTCTGGGGTAGAGGCAGAGGACGTGGACGTCCTGGCTCCTCCTGGGGTCCCAAAGCTAAATCCCCTCCCAAGCCCCCTCAGGCATGATGGGGCACTCTCACCCATCCGGGTGGGGGGACGGCTGCAGCACTTCGCTCACCTCTGGAAGCTCCATGTCTCAGACCAGTGGATTCAGGAGGTAGTGTCCTTCGGTTACAAGTTGGAGTTTGCTGCCGATCCTCCTCCAAGATTCATCAGATCCCGGATTCCTCAGGACCCTGTGTCAGCTCAGGAGCTAGTGCAAGCAGTGCAAGGCCTCCTGGAGCTGGAGGTCATCTGCCAGGTCCCTTTAAGAGAAATAGGCAAGGGCTTTTATTCCAACCTATTCACAGTACCCAAAAAGGATGGTTCTGTCAGGCCCATGCTGGACTTAAAGATTCTCAACAAGTTTGTCAGGGGCAGGCACTTTCGCATGAAGACTCTGCGCTCTGCCATCAGTTTCCTGCGCCAAGGGGATTTGATGACTTATGTGGACATCAAAGATGCTTACCTTCATATTCCTGTGTTCCCAGGTCATCAAAGGTTCCTCAGGTTCGCTCTGATGGATCAACATTACCAATTTGTGGCCTTGCCCTTTGGCCTCACTTCAGCTCCCAGGGTGTTCACCAAGGTGCTGGCTGGCGTGATGTCTCTACTCAGATGTCAGGGCGTCCGCTTGCTTCCCTATCTGGACGACATCCTCATCACTTCCCAGTCTCTACATCAGGCAGAGTTGGATACTCAGCTGGTGGTGTCCACTGTGGAGTCATTTGGATGGGTGATCAACCACCCCAAGTCCTCACTGTCCCCTTCCTTGGTAACTCCATTCCTAGGAATGAATCTGGATACAGCTCAGGCAAGGATCTTCCTTCCTCAGCAGAAGGTGGACAGTCTGATTGCAGAGGCTCAGTCCCTCCTAGCTTGTCCCCATCTCGGATGCGCTAGCAATGTTATGGAAGGACTTTCAGTTCCTGTATGTCTTCCCCCCCCCCCCCCCCCCCCAATTCCCCTGCTGGGCAGGGTTCTGCCCAAGATTGCTCTGGAAGGGGTGCCAGCAATTCTGGTGGCCAAGAAGAGTGTGGTTCGCAGACGTGGTGCAGCTGGCAGTAGATCAGTACGCTCTGCCTTTGGTGCCAGATCTGATCACTCAGGGCTCACTACGCCATCCCAATTTACAAACTCTGGCTTTGACGGCTAGGCTGCTGAAACCTCCATCTTGATGGAGAAGGGGCTGTCTTCCTCAGTTGTGGATACTTTGATTAAAGCTAGGAAGAAGTCTTCCTCTTCCATTTATCACAGGGTTTGGCGTGCCTACATTGGCTGGTGTCTCGTCCCTGTTGTATCTTCTCTATTCCCAGGATTCTGGAGTTCCTGCAGCATGGGTTGGAGATGGGGCTCCAACTCGGTACTCTGAAGGGTCAGGTTTCTGCCCTGGCTATTTTTTTCCAGAAGTCTTTTGCTCAGCACCCTCTGATCAGGACTTTTTTCCAGGGGGTCACTCATGTGCGTCCCCCACGTAAAACCTATGGTGCCTGTTTGGGATTTGAACTTGGTTCTGTCAGCCTTGCAGGGTGCTCCCTTTGAACCTGTGCAGGATGCTGCCTTGGTCATTCTTACGCTCAAGGTTGTGTTTCTGGTGGCTACTTCTGTCAGGCGTGTGTCTGAGTTGGCGGCGCTGTCCGTTCAGCCCTCCCTACTATGAGAGGCACCAGGACAAGGTGGTGTTTCGTTTCAAACCGGACTTTCTGCCTAAGGTAGTGTCTGCTTTTCATTTGAATCAGGATATTCTTCTTCCTTCTTTGTGCCCTAATCCTAGCAATGCTAAGGAGAGGGTCTTGCATTCCTTGGATGTGGTTAGGTGTCTGAAGTCCTATCTGGTTGCTACTGCACCTTTCATGAAAACTGATGCTTTTTGTGGTCCCTTCTGGTCCTAGGAAGGGTTTAGCTCCTGCCAAGTCTACTATCAGCAAGTGGATTCGTCAGGCTGTGATTCAGGCCTACTCTGCTAAGGGGAAGAATCCTCCCTTCCGCCTTACTGCTCATTCCACTCGTGCTATTGGTGCCTCGTGGGCTTTTCAGCACCAGGCTTCTGTTGAACAAGTTTGCAAGGCCGCTACTTGGTCTTCTGTTCATACCTTTTCAAAGTTTTACAAGGTTGATGTTAGGGCCTCAGCTGATGCTGCTTTTGGCCACAAGGTTCTGCAGGCGGCAGTGGTTTAAACTGCTAATTTTTCTTGGGGACCCCACCCTACTTTATGGACACTGCTATTGGATGTCCCACGTGTAAGTATTATATTTGGAGCTGGACGTACTGTATACTAAGAATAATACAATTCTGTGATTACTCACCTGTAGAATTGGTATTATGAGTATACAGTGCGTCCTGCTCCAACCCACCCTTGGTTTGCATTTTCCTGGATCCCCTGTATGGTGATTTGTTATCATTGTTATAGTTGATAATTTGAATTGTTTAATTCTCCCGGCTTCTCCTTAACTGCTTTTCAATGCTGGGGATTTGTGGGAGGTCCCTGGGTATTTGAGGGGCCGGGAGGAGCCTATTTTCGATGTCTCTGCAGTCCAGCGCCATCTGGCGGAGTATATCCCACATGTAAGTATTAGATTTGGAGCAGGACCTACTGTATACTTATAATACCAATTCTACAGGTGAGTAATCGCAGAATTGTATTTTGACCCCCCCCATATGCAACCATCAACTTTTGCTTAGTATAGACAAACACCAAAGCGCACATGTCCACATACAGAAGGGAATAGCTGTGTGTCTATTACCGTATCTATATGCTATATCAAGCATTGCTTGCTTAGCGATTTTCTTAGCATTTGGGTAACAAAGAAAAATAGATATGATTTATATCGCTTATCCTGCTTGCCAAGAATCCCAGGTAATCTTACCTTTTTGGTATATAATTCCTTTGTTTTTGGAAAGTTCTTTGTACCTTGAACTCTTGAAACAGGGTCTTTTTAGCCCACTATATAAAGTGGGTTTATATTATAACAAGGTTGTCTCCATAAGGTGGCTTGCTTTTATGTTCTGTAAGAAATGAAAATGAAAACTAACAAGGGGGACAATGTCTTAACGCTCCAGCAGTAACTAAAAGTTATCGTAGGGCGAGGAGTAGATTTTTGCGCACAAGGAAAAACTTTAACGAAACCAGCTCCTGGAGTTCACTTAGAAAATGTTTTCTTATCCTGATAATTTATGATCTCTGTTAGCTTAAAAACACACAGCCTCAGCAGTCCCATGCGTGCTTTTTTTTTTTTTGTTTCAGTCTATGCCTTCTAAGGACTCTCTCTGCATGGGGCAATATAATTGGCTCCTCTTGAGAAGGCATGTAGTCTAGGCAATGCATCCCCCCCTTTTTTTTGTTTCCCTCTTATTCTCTTATGTTTAGTAATGTAGTTTGACATGCAACTAGGCACTAACCTATATATTTTCTTTTTAAGGAAATTTGTTCCCAAGCGGAAAAGCATAGTCATCGACTTTGATTCAATCAATAAGAGCAGGCCGACACCTTTGTGAAGACTTGCATTTTCTGTCACGCTATCCATCTAGCGCCTACCTATGCCAAAATCTCTTAACTGGTTAGATATCTAGATTTGTAAGCAGGACTTAACTTTTAACAGAAATATTTCTCTTGCTATAATGTTGCGGATGTGCTACGCTTCTGCCTATATCTGAAATAGTTTTGCGTGTCTGGTTGCATATTAGTATACAGTACATCCTGCTCCAGATAGATTAATTACACTCGGGTATTACTCCGCCAGATGGCGCTGGACTGCAGAGACATCGAATATAGGCTCCTCCCGGCCCCTCAAATACCCAGGGACCTCCCACAATCCCCAGATTTTCGTGCGCTTCCCTGTATTCCGCGCTTGGCGGCGGCGTTACCTCAGGCGCCAGTGCGCAGTCATTGGCTGCTTGTCACGTGTATGGCTTCGCGTTCTTCGGGGGGCGGGGCCTGTCTTTGGCGCGTTTCGCGTCACTGTTCATGCGGGCCCGCCCCTCGAGGTATACCGACGCCATTTTTTGCTTGGTTCCGGCTGCTGCGTGACGGGCTTCTACCTACCACGGTCCCTGAGTGCCCTCGCGGGCGGCTTTATTTACCATTTGTCATTCACATGTCACTTAAGTTTCCCCTTTGCTTATGTCTTTCAGACGGGCTGAACCCTCTTGGCTTCTCCCGGCCCTACTCCCTCTATTTAGTTGATTAACTTGTCAGGCCTAGTGTTAATTACTCCCACTTCCCTAGCGGGTTATTGGGGCATTCCTGGTTGCTTTATAGCGTCAATCCCTATCGGCCTATTGTGCCGCTATAATCACCATATGGAGGAGTCTCAGGATAATGTGCTCGGGGTTCCTTTGGGACAAGCCTGGCTGTGTAGTTTGTGGGGTGTCCCCTATTAGCGCTGACAATGCGCGGGTCTGTGTACCTTGTGCCGAGCAGGTGCTTGCGCTGCAATCTGGCCTTCCAGTGGCTGGGCCTGCGCCTCGTTTCACTTCACCTACTCCTCCAAGCTTAAATCTCACTCCCATTGAATTGCATACAAGTGGGGATTCTCAGCCTGATGTGTCTTCTAGACTGGCTAGTGTTGAGAAGTTAATTGTTAATACCTTGGCGCGTAAGGCCTCTGCAAAAAAGCGGCACTTAACGCCTGATGTCACTCTTTTCCCAATCCAATACTGATACTGATGGCGTCACATGCTTTTGCGTGTGTGGTGACGGCGCTGTGCCCGGTCTGTGCCTCTGCCATTACGGCTGTGGCTATTAGGACCCTGCTCAGAAGTATCCTTGATGGTGTCCCTGATGTGTCTAGGGAGGAGGTTAATGCACTATCTAGTTGTGATGTTTTTGTGACCTATGTCCTCTCTGCCTTGGATGACACCATTAGAATGTGTGGCAGAACCTCTGCCCTTGTGGCAATACGCTGCTCGGTTTGGCTGCGCCAGTGGGCTGCTGACAACGCTGCCAAGAAAGCCCTCACTGGGTTTCCCTTCAAAGGACTACGCCTGTTTGGGGACCGCCTGGACCTGTTTGCTAAGGGAGGCAGGTTACCCCAGCGCAGGCGGCAGTCTTGGCCCTTTCGGGGTCAGGACTCCTTTTCTTCCCCTTACTGTGGTGCTAGACAAGGGAGGGGGGTTTCCTTTACTTGGGCCTGAGGAGACTTCTGGGGTAGGGGCAGAGGACGTGGACTTCCTGGCTCCGCCTGGGGCTCCAAGCTTAAGTCCTCCCCCAAGCCCCCTCAGGCATGATGGGACGCCCTCACCCATCCGGGTGGGGGGCGGCTTCAGCACTCTGCTCACGTCTGGAGGCTTCATGTCTCAGACCGGTGGATTCAGGAGGTAGTGTCCTCCGGTTACAAGATAGTTTGCTGCCTGCCCCCCTCCAAGATTCATCAGATCCCGGATTCCTCAGGACCCTGTGTCAGCTCAGGATCTAGTGCAGGCAGTGCAAAGCCTTCTGGAGCTGGGGCTCATCTGCAAGGTCCCTTTAAGAGAAAAGGGCAAGGGCTTCTATTCCAACCTCTTCACAGTGCCCAAAAAAGTTGGGTCAGTCAGACCCATCCTGGACTTGAAGATCCTCAACAAATTTGTCAGGTGCAGGCGCTTTCGCATGGAAACTCTGCGCTCTGCCATCAGTTCCCTGCGCCCAGGGGATTTCATGACGTCTGTGGACATCAAAGATGCTTACCTTCATATTCCTGTGTTTCCAGGTCATCCAAAGGTTCCTCAGGTTCGCTCTGGAGGACCAATGCTACCAATTTGTGGCATTGCCTTTTGGTCTCCCTTCAGCTCCCAGGGTGTTCACCAAGGTACCAAGGTGCTGACAGGGGTGATGTCTCTGCTCAGGTTTCAGGGCATCCGCGTGCTGCCCTACCTGGATGACCTTCTCATCACTTCCCAGTCTCTACATCGGGCAGAGTTGGATACTCAGCTGGTGGTGTCCACCCTGGAGTCATTTGGCTGGGTGATCACCACCCCAAGTCTTCTCTGTCTCCCTCCGTGGTGACTTCATTCCTGGGAATGAATCTGGATACAGTTCAGGCAAGGATTTTTCTTCCTCAGCAGAAGGTGGACAGTCTGATTGCGCAGTTCCAGTTCCTGCTATCTTGTCGTCATCCCTCCATCGGGCAGGGAATGCAGCTGGTGGGCCTGATGGTGGCGTGCTTCGAGGCGGTCCCTTATGCTCAGTTCCACTTGAGGCCTCTGCAGCTCCACCTCTTGTCAGTATGGGACAAGGACCCAGCATCCCTGGACCGTGTCTTTGCGTTTTCCCCCCTGGTCAGGTGGTCCCTCTCGTGGTGGCTGGACTCCAGGAACCTGTTGGGGGGCAGATCCTTTCTGACCCCCTCCTGGGAGACGGTCACCACGGATGCCAGTCTGTCAGTTTGGGGGGGGGTTTCTGGAAGTCCCTGCAGTTCCAGGGGAGGTGGGGCCCTCAGGAGGCCCACACACCTATCAACGTCTTGGAGCTGCGGGTGATCAGGTTGGTTCTGGCTCAGTTGACTCATCACCTTTGGGGCCTGCCTGTTCAGGTGCGCTCGGACAACCAGATGGCAGTTGCCTACATCAATCATCAGGGAGGGACCCGGAGCAAGAGGGCCCTCCAGGAAGTGTCTCTGATCCTGACCTGGGCGGAGGCCAATGTTCCCTGCATATCAGCGGTGTACATTCCGGGGGTGGAAAATCTGCTGGCAGACTCTCTGAGCAGGAGGACCTCTCGCCAGGGAGAATGGTCCCTCTGCAACAGGGTGTTCCAATCTCTGTTACCGTTGGGGACAACCAGATGTGGATCTGTTTGCGTCCCGTCACAATCACAAGCTCCCGGCCTTTAGGCCTTCTGGTGGCCCCCAGGTGGCCAAGAAGAGTGTGGTTCGCAGACGTGGTGCAACTGGTAGTAGATCAGTACGTTCTGCCCAGGGTGCCAGACCTGCTCACTCAGGGTTCCTTACGCCATCCCAATTTACAAACTCTGGCTTTAACTGCCTGGCTGCTGAAACCTCCATCTTGATGGAGAAGGGGCTGTCTACCTCGGTTGTTACCATGATTAAGGCTAGGAATTAGCCTTCTTCCATTTATTACAGGGTTTGGCGTGCCTACATTGACTGGTGTGAATCTAAGTCTCTTCCTTGTCGTGTGTTCTCTATTCCCAGGCTCCTGGAGTTCCTGCAGCATGGGTTGGTGATGGGGCTCCGACTCAGTACTCTGAAGGGTCAGGTTTCTGCCCTGGCTGTTTTCTTCCAGAAGTCCTTTGCTCAGCTTTCTCTGATCAGGACTTTTTCCAGGGGGGTTACTCATGTGCGTCCCCCACGTAAGCCTATGATGCCTGTTTGGGATTGGAACTTGGTTTTGTCAGCCTTGGAGGGTGCTCCCTTTGAACCTGTGCAGGATGCTGCCCTGGCCATTCTTGCTCTCAAAGTTGTCTTTTTGGTGGCTATCACCTCTGTTAGACGTGTGTCTGAGTTGGCGGCGCTCTCCATCCAGCCCCCCTACTATGAGAGACACCAGGACAAGGTGGTGGTCCGCTTCAAGCCAGACTTTCTGCCTAAGGTTGTGTCTGCTTTTCATTTGAATCAGGACATTGTTCTTCCGTCATTGTGTCCTAATCCTAGTAAGGAGAGGGTCTTGCATTCTTTGGATGTGGTTAAGTGTCTGAAGTACTATCTGGTGGCTACTGCACCTTTCAGAAAAACTGATGCTCTTTTCGTGGTCCCTTCTGGTCTTAGGAAGGGTTTGGCTCCTGCCAAGTCTACTATCAGCAAATGGATCCGTCAGGCTGTGATTCAGGCCTATTCTGCTAAGGGGAAGAATCCTCCCGCCTTACTGCTCATTCTACTTGTGCTATTGGTGCCTCGTGGGCTTTTCAGCACCAGGCTTCTGTTGAACAAGTTTGCAAAGCCGCTACTTGGTCTTCTGTTCATACCTTTTCAAAGTTTTACAAGGTTGATGTTAGGGCCTCAGCTGATGCTGCTTTTGGCCGCAAGGTTCTGCAGGCGGCAGTGGTTTAAACTGTCTGCTGTTACCTTTGGGGATCCCACCCTACTTTATGGACACTGCTATTGGATGTCCCGAGTGCAATGAATCTATCTGGAGCAGGACGTACTGTATACTAAGAATAATACAGTTCTGTGATTAACATCCTGCTCCACCCCACCCTTGGTTTTGCATTATCTTGGATCCCCTGTATGGTGATTGTTATCATTGTTATAGTTACCAGTTTGGGTTGTTTTAATTCTCCTGGCTTCTCGTTAACTGCTTTTCAATGCTGGGGATTGTGGTAGGTCCCTGGGTATTTGACGGGCCGGGAGGAGCCTATTTTCGATGTCTCTGCAGTCCAGCGCCATCTGGCGAAGTAATACCCGAGTGTAATTATTACTCATAATACCAATTCTACAGGTGAGTAATCACAGAATTGTATTTTTTCAAATGCCTAGCTAGCTGATATGGCTTCCTAACAAGACTCGCACATACTGTAAATGAGCTTCTTCCATTTATGTCAGAAATAATTCTGCTTTGTCAAAACTTGCATCAGGGGAATGCTAAATGACTTTCACTACAGAGGGATATGCAATACATTTCTTCTGGCCTGTATCTTCTCCATGTGGCGTGTGCAAGGGATATGACTGCTCTTGCTCTGCTTAACCTTCTAATGTTCCTCGTTGCATAGTGCTTTACAAAAATATACCTACATCATTATTAGTTGCTCTTAGGTCACAAAACTGCATTTTGCACAGATATTTATTTTTATTGTGTGTTGACTTTTTATACTAGGTCGCGTTGTGGGTGTAGCCAAATATCACTTGTGAAGCTTCTTGGGTTCAGTTGCTATGTCTTGAAATGGGTATGCTGCCCTCATCTGGGTAGAGACAATGTCCACTAAATTAACATAAAGTCTACATTTCCCAGAGCAGTTAGCGTGTCTATTGCCCAGGAGTGCTCCACTTGATACTTTTCTTTTAATCCAAAATTTGTATCGACAATGTATTTAAAGGGTATTTTTTTTAACTGTGTGAGTAGTAGGCTTCCTGCTTGCCATACATACGCCCTGCTGATTGCTGTCTTGCAACCCCCTGTTATGTGGACCATCACTGCTACAGTTCTGCCTGTGGGTGGACGAGCATGAGAATGGGCACTTGTGTACACAGGCCATGCCCTCCTGCAGGCTAGACTTGTGGAGTAGTGTCTTCCAGCTTCATAAACTGCCAGGGAGAGCGAGCCGTGGCGCATTGGTGGTTGTAAGTTAAGCAGGGAACCTCCTTCCCTTTACCCCACTGATCTAAGGTCTGCAGATAAGTCCACAAATGTGGATTTTCCCTTAATATGGACACTAGGCATTTCCCAGGAATTATGTCTGACCTACATCCATTAAAATCTGCAGATGTTTCCCTCCCTGAATTTAAAAGATTGCTTTGTTTAGCAGAGAGAAGTGTATGTAACAAACGTTTTATTGTGGTTTCTAACTTGCATACTGAAGATTTTTTTTTTTAATCAGTTATTTGCATCATATTCTGCTTAATTTAAACTGGATCCAAATTTGAGTTTGTTCCAGTTATGATTTCTAGGCATCCTACTTTGGAATGCTCCATCACTGTATTCTTATGTGGCACTAGAAGTGCAGCATCCCCTGATATGCACTGTCTGCTTTGATAGTTTCCCAGATGGGAATGGGTCAACTGTTTTCCCACACAAGAGTACAGCATGGCATTGCAGATTGGTAAAGGTGCGTACCAAGCGGGATACCCCCTAGATATCATAACTGACCCAAATTTCACATGTGTATGGACCTTTGTTACTATATTTTAAGAAATGGTCTATATTTTAAGGAATTGCCTATTTTTTATTTTAACGTTTTTTTTTCTGTAAAGTAATTTTATGATGCATGTTCATTTGTTTAACATGCTTTTTTAAATAACCTGTAGAATAGGCTTTGAATGATATCATAGATATAACATGCACTATTAAAAGTGTAACTGTGCACAGTGTGTGGTCGTTTTTTCTTAAACCGGACCTTCACCATGATTTATTGATCCTCACCAGTTGGCCTGCTCCATACCGGGCCACAGGCCGGCTTCTGCCTGCTCTCCCTCCGTCCTCGCTTCCCAATGGGATCTGATGCATTTTATTTTTCTTTCCTTAAAGGGGAAGTGATTCTAAATGTTTTATTCTTAGTATACAGTACATCCTGCTCCAGATATAAAACTTACACTTGGGTTATCCTCCGCCAGATGGCGCTGCACTGCAGAGACATGGAAAAACAGGCTCCTCCCGGGCCTTCAAATACCCAGGGACCTCCCACAAATCCCCAGATTTCTCTGCAGTGCTGACTGTAAAGACATGAAGTATCACTCTCTTGCAGGTGAGCGGGGCTATCAAAGCCTGCGGCCCTGTTGGACTATTCCACCCGTCCTCCCTGTGATGTGCCTCCCAGCCTGGGCTGCGCTGGTCGGGTGAAGGTAGGCTTGACGGAGCCATGCTCCACCACAGCCCCCCACCAAAGGGTAGGCAGTTTAGGCTGATGGTGAGCCATCGGGGGGGGGGGGGTGTGTGTAAGTAAGAGTGCATGTCATGGGCTGGGAGAAGGGTTAGGGGAGGGTGCAGATCAGCTGCTGGGGGGGTAGGTGAGGGTCAGTGGATGTGTAGAATGGTTAGGTGAGGGGTGCGAGAAGCAGGAAGTAAATGAGAGGTGGATGGGGGACAGGAAAGCTCATTGCTCAGGTCTCCCTTTCCAGCATGTTAGCTGAAGAGCTTGCACTCTACACAGAAGGGCGAGAAACAGGAAGTAAATGACAGGTGGGTGGGGGGACAGGAAAGCTCATTGCTCAGGTTGGCTGAGGAGCTTGCACTCTACACATGAAGTAAATGGGGGACAGGAATCTCACCTCCTTGCACTTTCTCGGCCACTGGCCCGGTTCTCCAGCAGCTCGATGAACTGGTCCCGGGTAATGTCCTCGCCCCGGGCCAGCCGCTCCTCCAGCCAGCGCAGCAGTGTGCTCTGATGCCGGGGCCGCCACCTCCCTCAGGCAGGCCACCTCTTCCCAGAGTCAGGCCTGTTCTAGCAGCACCGGCGGTGGGGACGGCAGCAGTGCGAGTGGACATGACGGGCCTCCAGGTGTGTGCAGCGGGCTCTGCTTGCCGCCCGAAGCCTCCGCCAGCTCCGCGCTCTCGGCTCCTTCCTCCTCCCGCGCCTGTTCGTCTCCACTCCTCCCCCCCCCCCCCCCCGCCTACGAGGCCCGAGCCGCTTCCACCTTCCCCGGCCTGGCCACGCCCATGTGCCCGCCAGGCAATTGTCACCGGCTTGCTTGATCATTGCTTGATCATCACCCCGAGGATCTCCCCTGGGAGGTGTTTAATGCACTCTCCAATTGTGATGTATTTGTAAAATGTATTCTATTAGCGCTGGATGACGCTATTAGAATGTGTGCAAGAACCTCTGCCCTTGCGGTGGCTATACGTCACTTGGTCTGGCTGCGACATTCCCTTTAGAGGGCTACGCTTGTTTGGGGCCCGTCTAGACCTGTTTGGTAAAAAGGGTAAGTCACCCCAACGCAGGCGGCCGTCTCGGCCCCCTCGGGGCAGGGGCACCCCTCCTCCCCCCTACCTTAGTGTTAAACAGGAACCAGGGGTGTCCTTCCGGATTTGTCGTGCAGACTCCTGCACCACGAGCAGCAGACAACGCCCTGGCCCCTCCGGCGGGGCTAAGCCCAAATCTTCCACCAAACCCCCTCAATCATGATGGGGCGCCTTCGCCCGTCTGGGTGAGGGGATGGCTGCAGCACCTTGCTCTTATCAGGAGGCATCTCGCCTCCTTCTGGTGGATTCAGGAGGTTTTGTCCTCCAGATACAGGATAGAGTTTGCTGCACGGCCTTCCCCAGTTTTTATCAGGTCCCAGGTACTCCTGGTCCCTGCCGCTGTTCAGTTGCTGGCGCAGGCCATGCTAGGCCTGCAAGGTCTGAGGGTCTCTTGCAGTTTGCCCGTAATAGGCAGAGGCAGGGGCCGCTATACCAACCTTTTCCACAGTCCCCCAAAGGATGGGTCGGGTTGGCCCATTCTGGATTCACAGCAATTCTCTAATTACAGGCAGTTTTCCTGCATGGAAACTGAGTTGGGCCATCAGCATCTTGCACCCAGTGGGCTTCTTGCCGTCTGGGGAACTCTGAAATGCTTATGTTTACATCCCTGTTCCCTCAGGTCTCTGAGACTCTTCAGGTTCATGTTGGAAGTCCAACACTGTTAATTGTGGCCTTGTTATCTGGCCTCTCCAACTACGAGTGTTCACTAAGGTGATGACGATGGTGATGTCTCTGAGACCAAGGGGCGCCCGCACGATGACTACCTGGACGCCCTTTCTCACTTCCCTGTTTCTGCGTCGGGCTAAGTTGGATACCCGGCTGGTGGGTCCATTGGGAGTCATTTGGATGGGTGATCAATCACCCCGAGTCCTCACTGTCCCCTTAAGTGGTAACTCCATTAATAGGAATGATTCTGGATTAGGTTCAAACCAGATTCTCCCCTTCTCAGCAATTAGGTGGGCAATCTGGTCACATGGGCTCAGTCCCTCATTGCTGTCCCGGTCTCTTAACACCAGGCAGGGATGCAACTGGTGGGCCCGTTGGTAACTTGCTCGGAAGAGGTCCCTTATGCTCAGTTCCCCTTGAGCCCTTCTGCGACTTCTATTGGTAACACAGGACCGGGATCCAGCACCCCTGGAGCAGGGTCTGTGGGCCTTCCCACTTGTAAGAAGGTTTTCTCTTGGAAGTGGATGAACTCAAGCGACCTGTCTGGGGGCAGTTCCTTCTTGCCCCTACCTGGAAACGGTCACCATGGATGCCAACCTATCAGGTTGAAAGGGGAGGTTTTCTTAAACTCCCTGCGATTCTGGGGGTGGTGGGGCCCTTAGAAGGTCCTTACGCCTATTGATTTTCTAAACAGTGAGCGTTTTTCAGTTGGCTCTATCTCGCTTGACCACTTCCCTTCTGGGCTTGCCAGTTTGGGGGTGCTCGGTCTGTCTGACAGATGTCCTACATTAATCATTGGAAGGGGCCTGGAGCTGGCGGACCCTCCAGGAAGTGTCTATGTTCCTTTTCTGGGTGGAGACAATGCTCCCTACATGTTAGTGATATTAGCTCCGGTGGAGCCCCTCTGCGACAGGATGTGCGAATCCCGTGTCGCTATGGAGTCCAACCAGTCGTGGATCTGTTGAGTTCCGTCACCTTCACAGGCTATTGGCCTTTGTTTCCCTGTCCCAGGATCCTATGTCAGTGGTCCGGATGCCTTTAGTACCGTCTTGACAGGATGTTCGGTTCTGTATGTCCTTTCTCCATTCCCTCTGCTAGGCAGGGTTCTGCGTAAGATTGCTCTGGTAAGGGGACCAGTGATTCTGGTGGCCCCCAGGTGCCCTAGTAGAGTGTGGTTTACAGACATGGTACTGAGGTCAGTAGTTTTCTGTACCTTGCCAGGAGTGCCAGCTTGATCACTCAGGGCCCCCTTTACGTCACTCCAATCTACAGTCCCTGGCCTGGTCGGCCTGACTGCTGAAACCATACATCTTGATGGAGACAGGCTTATCTGTCTCAGTGTTTGGGACTATGGGAAGGCTAGGAGTAAGCTTCTTCCTCGTCTTCTTCTATCTGTTGTAGGGTACGGCATACCCACATTGATTGGGGTGAGTCTAGCTCTCTTACCTGTTGGGCGTTCTTGGTTCCCAGGGTTCTAGTGTTGTTTTCAGCATGAATTGGAGTCGGTCCCCCAACTCTGTACTCTGATGGGTCAGGTTCTGCCCTGTCCACCTTGCCTTAGTAGTCTCTGGTTCAGTCTTCCTTAAGACTTCCTTCAGGGGGTGCTCATGTGCGTCCTCCATGTAATCCTATGGTCCCTGTTGGGATTGAATCTGAATTTCTTTCTGTCTGCTTGCAGGATTTTGTCCCTTGGTCCTATTGATGCTGTCTGGCTGTCCTTACCCTCAAGGTTGTCCTTCTGGTGACTGTTACCTTGGTCAGGCGAATGTTAGCGGGCGGCTCTGTCTACCTAGCCCCCATTCCTTGAGATACACCAGGATAAGGTGGATTTCCGCCTGAAGCCGGCCTCTCTGCATCTGGAGGTGTCTTATGTTCATTGATTCGAGATATTGTTATCCACGGCTGTGCCTTTTTCCTAGCAACGCTGAGGAAAGGATTCTGCATTCCTTATACAGGTGTTGGAAGTTTTTTCCTTGGGAGTCACTGTGTCCTTTAGGGGAACTGAGGTTCCTTGGGGCTTGTGGTCATTACATCCTGAATGTGCCCGATGTCGTCTGCTCTCGGGAGTTGGGCGGCTTGGTCCTGGTTATTACCTTAATGGACGTTACTCCTGGTGCTTTGTTCAGACTTTTGGCTTCTGCAAAGTCTACTGTAGCGTTTGGATTCGTTAGGCTGTTACTCAGGCCTATTCCAGCAAGGGGAAGAATCTCCCTTGTCGCCTTCATTCTCTTTCTACTCGTGCTTGATGCCTCTTGGGCCTTTCAGCACTGGGCTGGTTGGCTAGGCCGCTACCATTGGCCTTCTGCTCATACCTTTTGCAAAGTTTTTACAAGTTTGATGTTAGGGCCTCAGCTCATGCTGTCTTGGCCGTATGGTTCTGCAGGTGACAGTGGTTTTAAACTGTCTGCTGTTGTCGTGTTTTTTTGGGGGGGATCCCACCCTACTTTATGGACACTGCTTTTGGATGTTTCAAGTGTAAGTATTATATCTGGAGCAGGACGTACTGTATACTAAGAGTAATACAATTCTGTGAAATACTCACCTGTAGAATTGATATTATTTGTATACAGTATGTCCTGCCCCACCCCACCCTGTTTTTTGCATTATTCTGGATCCCCTGTATGGGGATTGTTCTGGGTGGTTTAATTCTCCTGGCTTCTTGTTCACTGCTTTTCAATGCTGGGGATTTGTGGAAGGTCCCTGGGTATTTGAAGGGCCGGGAGGAGCCTGTTTTTCCATGTCTCTGCAGTGCAGCGCCATCTGGCGGAGGATAACCCAAGTGTAAGTATTATATCTGGAGCAGGACGTACTGTATACAAATATCAATTCTACAGGTGAGTATTTCTTGTTTACACCTAGATTTCTGTGGATTAGATATTAGGTAGTGGTCCATCCCTAGAATATCAAAGTAATGATATTTGATTGAGATTTCTTATATACTCAGGTCTTAGGACCTCAGGGATAGCAGACTGACTTCACCATGACTGATGAGTCTGGGTCTGGTCCCTTAGAGTGTCCCCAGTGCATTCAGCGAGCCGCCAGTATCTCCACTGAGTGCACTGCTGCTGTAGTAGTGTCCAGATTTATAGGACAGCCTCCAAGAAGGTTAGAGTCGGCTTCCTCAATGATCCCTGCTCCACCTTCTGGCTATTTTGCCCAGGCAGAATTGTCCGAGATTAGCCTGCTTGAAAAGCCATTGCTTCCAACCTCAGAGCCTCGAGGATCATGTAGTCTCTAGACCCATAAGGGTTTCAAGCACTTGGCCCCTTCTCCTATGAAGAGGATGATATTTATTCAACCTTAGAATCTCTGGAAGTTTCTTTAGAAGGGGAAATCTGCCTCAGCAGAGTGGGCCTAATCAAGTTGTGGTCATTCCCCCTGGAGGTGGATGACCCTGTTTCACACCTGCCAAAAGAAACACTGTTATTCCTACATCAGACAGTATTTCCCTTTTTAAAGCAAACCAACAGCCAAAATGACTTAACCCAGACAAACACAATAAAGCTCATATGCATCCCTCTCCAGGGCAATTTAGATTTCTGCACATAAAAATTAATTTACCTTTTTCTAACTTCTGCTATGGTAAATGTTAGAAACAAAATGGTGGCTCATGCATTTGCAGGCCACCTGCAGACATGAAGTGCTGCTGGGCTTCCTGTTACTGTACAATGTCAGTGATGGCAGTTGAATCCAGGCAGCAGCATGGCTTGGAGAGGAAGCTCCAAAATGGCAGCTACCTTTCTTTTCCAACTGATGGTCTGGTTTAAGGCTCCTATGGATAAGCGCCTTGACCAGGTGTCTTGTGGAATTTTCCTTGCATGTGCAGCTTCTATGGCAGTCAGGTAAGAGGTGGTTGGGGTGTGTGCAACTGATTAAGTCTAACATGGAAGTCTATAAATTCATTATATCTGCTATAAATGACATTGTTAAATTAAATGCCAGGGGTTTAGCCCTACTGGTATCCCAGAGACGTTTACCATGGCTGAAGCAGTGGTCTGCTGATGCAACTTCTAACACGACTTACGGAGCTTCCTTTTGTAGGAGGTAGTCTTTCTGGTGAACGTCTGGATGATATTGTGAAGAGGGCCACAGCTCCTGCAGAGGAGGAAGTCTCTGGCTGCTTATTCTTGGTGTGCCACACACCCCGCTTCACTTCTAAATATTCATCACTTAATGGGTTAACTCGCCGCCAGGTGACGTAGTGCAGAGAGGAAGTCTTGTAACGAGCCCCCTTCCGGCCTATATATACCTGGTACCTCCCTTCAATCACCAGTATTTTTCTCTCTGCTTGACGACAAGACAGAAGTTTGAAGTCTCCTGCTTACAGGTAGGCCGGGGTTTTCTTACCCCGCCACCCCCCTTTTGGTCTATTTCTGCCCGGTTTGAGTGTGTATACCTTAATGGTGGAATGGAAGCCTCCCAGCCTAGGCTGCTCACCGGGCAAATGGTAGATGGCACTTTAAGTGCCTAGGAGCTTATCTCCTACCGCTCGACCTCATGCGTGGGGCAATGCGGCTATCCGGCATGGTGATCCGGAAATGCGATGCCCCTGTCCCGAGGGTCCCCGTAGCCCCTTTTCTCCCCCGTTACGGTCCCTTCTCCCTTCACTATGGGGGGGGGGGGGGGTTTGAGGGTGTGATTTAGTATGTGTGTTTCACTTGTATCACTTTTATTTCAACATGTGTGTATGTTCATGTTATGCATTAAAGTTTATTCAGCATGTGTATACTTTTTGGTCTGCTTGAATGGCAGACCGCGCTGGGTAGGTGGCTGGCCGCCTTTTCAAAGCAGACTATTGCTTTAGGCCCCCTACCCCCTACCCCCCTTCCCCGCTGGCACTGTATGTAATTTATTCGCATAGGCTGCGCTATGCGGTCTTTATTGTCCTCCCTCCTCCGCTGCCTGGGCGCACGTGTAGTGGCCCATCTGGTGTAATCCCCAGCTGAAAGGCTGTACTGATCGGCGTAGGGGGCGGGTCCCGGTGACGCAGCATCGGGGGCGTGGCGGCGGCGTTGTGCGGCGGGCCCAGCATTCACTTCCCTTCAAAGGGGGAAGTCACGTGGGCGCGCGGCCGCACTTGGTCTTCTGTGCTGTGGTGCTGGCTGCGGTCTTGCTCTCCGGCTGCTGCCTTCGCTTGGTCCAGGTAAGCGGCCCCACCTGGTGGGGCCGTTAAGTGGGAAGTGCATATCTTTCTGTGTTGGATATGGTGGGGAGTCATATTTTATTAGGGGGCATGATTTTGCTCATTTTTAAAGGCATTTTTGTGCTATGCCTATATGATTCTTATACACATGGGAGGATCTGATTGTGGTTTCTTTTGCCTTACAGATCCCGGGATCCCTGCTTATGGTGGCCCTCCGGCTCTATGTTGCCTGGCAATTTATTGGGATAGTTATTAATGCTTGTATATATATAATCTATATATATATATATATATATATATATATATATATATATATATATATATATATATATATATATATGTTTATTAAAGGGGACCTTAACTTGACTTAAAAAAAAAAAAAAAAAAAAAATCCTCCCTTCCGGGACATTTACAAATATAGGGGCATCCCGGGATGGCTTATGCCTTTAAAAGACCCAAGTATTGCGAATACCATAAATCACCATATGGAGGCTTCCGTTTTTGCCGGAAACGGTTCTGCTGAACCCTTCGGAGGGTGCGTAGGTTGTGGGGCCCTACTCCCAGCTGATGATGTCTTTATTTGCATCCCTTGTGCAAAACAGACTATTGCGCGCCAGTCCGTTGCTTCGGCGGCGGGCCCATCGCATCCTTCATCATCTCCTACCTCTCCCTCCCTGTTCCGGACCCCGCATGACACTGTCAAAAGTGGGGATTCGCATTCGAGGTGGCGGCACAGCCCAGCCCCCGGAAAGTAGTGCCCGTTAAAGGCCGCTGCAAAACGGAGGCACCTGACTCCGGTACCTTCGGCTCCACAGGACGAGCTATGTGAGCCTGTGGAATGGTCCGATGGTTCCCCGGACGAGGATGAATTCCTGTTGGAGTCAGATGAGCCTGCAGGTCAGCTTGAGGCTGATGTGATTGGCGATTGGTCGGAGGGGGTTGTTTTTGACACCCCCTCCATTCTGACTCAAATGTTTAAAATTTTGAATTTAGACCTGAGGCGGCCGCCCTGCCAAAGGGTCAGTTGTTTAAGGAGCCTCAGCCGCGTTGGGTTTTTCCCAGACAACACCACTTTGAGAGGGTGGTTCTTAAGGAATGGGAACATCCCACGCGGTTATCTGGAATTCCTTCCAGTTTGGAAAAGCGTTATCCTTTTCCGCCAGAGTTGGTAAAGCTTTGGTCTGTCCCTCCTGACGTCGATACCCCTGTGCTAGGGCTCTCCAGCACGGCTATGGTACAGTCTGCTGAGACCACTGTCCCTAAGGATGGGGAAGATCGTCGGATTGACCAATACGCTCGCCATGGTTTTATTTATTCCGGGTCAGCGTTGCGCCCGGTGTGTGCTTCAGCCCTTCTTCTATTGGCAATTAAGTCTTTAATTCAGGGGCTATATGAGGATCTTAATCCCGCTTGTAAACGGTTCACTGCGCTTAAGCAGTGTGAATCTTTTGTGTCTTATGTCCTGGTCGCTCAGGACGATGCGCTGGCTATGAGTAGCAAGGCAGCGGCTATGCTGGTGGCTATTCGCAGATCAGTATGGCTGCGTCAGTGGTCAGCGGACGCGGCATCCAAAAGGGTGCTCACAGCTCTCCCCTTTTTGGGGTTGTGTCTGTTTGGGGGGAAAATTGATTCAGTCGCAAAGGGTGGTAAGATGCCACAACGCAAGAGGCCTCGTGTCCCCTTTAGGGGGGCAGGTTCCGGTAGGCCCTCCTTTCGAGGATTCAGAGCGGGCAGGGCTGCTTCCTTTCCCGCTACCAGAGGGACAGGTTGGACTCGGGGGAGGGGCCGTGGCCGGTCCGCTCAGTCCTGGGGCACCAAGCCCAAACCTGCTGATAAGCCCACTCAGCAATGAGGGGCTGCCCTCACCCGTGCGGGTGGGGGGACTATTGCGACACTTCTCCCAGATTTGGAACCAAGTGGTTCCAGGCAGATGGATCCAGGAGGTAGTGTCGGCCAGTTACGACCTGGAATTCGAGTCTCACCCTCCTTCACGGTTTGTTCGGTCTCGGGTGCCCATCGTTCCTTTGGCCACGCAGGGGCTCCTGGCGTCGGTAAGGAATCTGTTAGAGATAGCGGTCATCCGGCCGGTGCCGCGCTTAGAGATGGGCCTCGTTTTCTACTCCAATCTTTTCGCAGTCCCCGAGAGAGATGGGTCGGTTCATCCTGGCCTGAACTCTCATCAACACAGTTTCTTCCTTTTGCCCAGGTTCACATGAGAACGCTTCAGCTTTTTCTGTTAGCGTCTTGGGACCAGCAACCTCAGTCGCTGGTTCAGTCCTTCCAGTTGTCCTCCCGTGTACGGCAGTCCCTCCTGTGGTGGTTGGTCTCGACCAATCTTGTGTAGGGCAGGTCGTTCCTGACCCCCCTTTGGGGAATTGTCACCACGGACGCCGTTCTGTCGGGATGGGGCAGATTCTGGAAGGAGCTGCAGTTTCAGGGGCAGTGAGGGACCTCGGAGGCCCCACTTACCCTTCAATATTCTGAAACTGAGAACCATCCGTCAGGTGCTTGCTCTCCTGACTTAACACGTTCTGGGCCTTCCGGTCCAGATGTGTTCAGACAATCAAACAGCGGTTGCTTACATCGGTCTTCAGGGAAGGACTCGCAGTCTGAGTACTCTCAGATAAGTGTCCCTGATCCTGACCGGGGCGGTGTTCCATGTTCCTTGTCTCTCGGTTTACATTCCAGAGGTGAAGAAACAGGTAGCGGACCGGTTGAGCAAGGGCTCTCCCCGTCTGGGAAAATAGGCTCTCCATCCTCGGGTGGGTCGCTCACTGTGTCTCCAATGGGGGACCCCAGAGGTGGACCTGTTGGCCCCTCATCACTATCACAGGCTCCCGAGCTTCGTGTCGCTCTCCCAGGATCCTCTGGCTCTGGCAGTGGACGCCATGTCCCTGGGCTGGGGAGTTCTGGGATTTCTATACCTGTTTCCTCCGATACCCATGCTGAGCAGGGTGCTTCGGAAGTTGGCTCTGGAAAAGGTGTCCGCCGTTCTCGTGGCCCCAAGGTGGCCAAGACGAGTGAGGTTCGCAGACATCGTTCGGCCGGCAGTGGACCAGTTCGTTCTGCCTCTTCGGCCCGATTTGCTCACTCAGGGTCAATTGTGTTACCCCAATTTACCAGCGCTGGGTTTGATGGCCTGGCTGCTGAAACCTCCATCCTGAAGGAGGAGGGTCTTTCTGATTCAGTCATTAAGACTCTGATCAGTGCCCGGAAGAGGTCTTCTTCCATCACCTACTATAGGACTTGGAAAGCCTATATTGCTTGGTGTGAGATAAGATCTTTTCCTTGTAGGGTCTTTTCGGTCTCCAGGATTCTGGAGTTTTTACAATCAGGGCTGGACTCTGGTCTCCAGCTAAGTACGTTAAAAGGGCAGGTCTCTGCCTTATCTATCTTTTTTTTTCAGAAGCGTGTTGCGCTCAAACCTTTAGTTAAAACTTTTTTTCCAGGGGGTTACGCATGTGCGGCCTCCCAGGAAACCATTACTCCCTGTTTGGGATTTGAATTTGGTTCTTTCGGCTCTTCAGGCTCCTCCTTTTGAGCCTTTGCAGGATATTGCTTTGTCTACCCTGACTCAGAAGATTGTCTTCTTGGTAGCGATCACGTCGGTCCGGCGTGTCTCAGAGTTGGCGGCCTTGTCTATCCAGGCGCCTTACTTTGAGAGGCATCAGGATAAAGTGGTCTTTCGGTTCAAGCCAGACTTTCTTTCTAAGGTTGTTTCTGCTTTTCATTTGAACCAAGATATTGTTCTCCCCTCCTTGTGTCCTAATCCTAAGAATGACAAAGAGAGGGTTTTGCATTGTTTGGATGTAGTACGCTGGGTTAAGTACTACTTGATTATCACGTCTTCTTTTCGTAGGACGGATTCCTTTTTTGTTGTGCCCCATGGGCCTAAGAAGGGTTTGGCACCAGCCAAATCTACCATTAGCAAGTGGATACGTCAGGCCGTTACTGCGGCCTATTCTGCTAAGGGAAGAGTTCCCCCTTTTCGTATCACTGCTCATTCCACTCGCGCCGTTGGGGCGTCTTGGGCTTTTCAGCACCAAGCTTCTGTTGAACAAGTTTGTAAGGCCGCCACTTGGTCTTCTGTTCATACTTTTTCTAAGTTTTACAAAGTTGATGTGTGAGCCTCAGCGGATGCTGTTTTTGGCCGCAAAGTTCTGCAGACTGCAGTCATTTAAGTTATGCTTCACCTGGCCTTGAGATGCCCTTCCCTTGTGGATACTGCTTTTGGATGTCCCATTAAGTGATGAATATTTGGAAGTGAAGCGGGGTGTGTGGCACACCAAGAATAATACCATTTTGTGAGTGCTCACCTGAAAAATGGATATTGTTGGTGTGCCACACACCCCGCTTCACTCCCACCCTTTTTGGTATTACCGAAGCCTTTATATGGTGAAGCCTTTTTATTTATATCAAAATTGATTTTGAGGTTACCGGTGGAATACTGGTACCTTGTCTTTCTGCTTTTTAATATACTGGTGATTGAAGGGAGGTACCAGGTATATATATAGGCTGGAAGGGGGCTCGTTACAAGACTTCCTCTCTGCACTACGTCACCTGGCGGCGAGTTAACCCATTAAGTGATGAATATTTAGAAGTGAAGCGGGGTGTGTGGCACACCAACAATATCCATTTTTCAGGTGAGTACTCACAAAATGGTATTTTTGTGACTCCTCTAATTTCCAACCATTTTAGCGGCGGCAGAAGTTTATTTAACTCCAGGCGCAGATAGGAGTTCTGGAATAAGCCCAAGACCCAGAGCAAGGTCAGATCCTTCTGGCGGAATAAGTCTAAACTCCAGCTAGGCTTCCAAGCCTAGCCAGGCATGAAGGAACGCCTTCACCCTGTTGGGGGGGGGGGGGGCTTCTCCTTGCCCCTCTTTGGAGATTCCAGGTTTTAGATGCATGGATCTAAGAGATAATTTTGTCTTTTGTTACAAGATTGAGTTTGGGGCCATGCATCCTTTTAAAGGTTAATTTAATCAAGGCTATCCCAGAGTCTAGAGAGGCGGAAGCATTCACATCCGCAGTGGCTCATCTGTTGCAACTGGAAGTGGTCTGTCCCTTCCCCCTAGTCAGAAAGGGGTTACGGTTTTTGCTCATATCAATTTGTCATCCCCCAAGAGGAACAGCTCTGTGAGTCGAATCCTGGATCTCAGTAGATTTGTCCTAGATTTCAAATGGAGTAATTAAGGTCCACGATAAGTGGGGGATTTCATGACCACCGTGGATATAAAGGATGCTTACCTGCATATCTTCTCAGGCCATTAGATGGCCTGAGAAGATACTGCGATTTTCAGTAGATGGCCTTAATTTCCAGTTTGTGGCTCTGCTTTCCTCGGCTCCGAGTGTTTTAAAAAGGTTTTGTCAGGGCTTATGGTTCTTCTAAGGAGCAAGGAGGTATGTACCATGCCATACTTAGGACGATCTACCAATCAGAGCTCCATTATTTCAAGAGGCTCTGAGGGACACACAAATGGCATTGCCAACTCTAGCGAACATTGGGTGGATAATCAAATACCCAAAGTCGAATGTGATTCTCTGAAAAATAACTTTTCAGGGAATGACTGACATGGCACAGGCCAAAGTTTTTCTCACAGAGCAAAAGTCTCTCTTCTAGCCATGGTGGAAGCCTTCTTGGTCAGCCCTCATCATTCTAGGAGTCAGGGGATTGGTCTGCTGGGGTTGATGGTGCCTTGCTTTGAAGCCGCGCCATTTGCACAGTTCCATACAAACCCCCTGCAATCAGAATACTCTTGATTGGGGACCGAACTACGACGTCCCTGGATCTCCTCTTTCACTTGACGCAGGTAAGATGGTCTTTGGCCTGGTGGCTGAGCCCCCATCCTCTTCAGGTGGACATATCTTTTGTTGCAGTAGTAAAGACTTGTCACCGCAGATTCCGGCTTAACCAGTTGGGGAGGTGTGATGGGGGTCCCAAGCTGTCCAGGGATGATAGAATCGAATGGAATGTAGACTACAGAATATTGAAAGGTAATTAAGAGCTGTTTTCGCTCAGACCTTGAACCTCTGGGCTGAGAAATAATCTAGTCAAGATTGAAGCTGACAACATGATGGCAGTGGCTTATATCAATCACCAGTGGAGGCACCAGAAGCCGATGTGCTCTCAGGGAGGGGAGTCAGATTTTGCTCCGCGGAGGGGGCATTGTGGATCCGGGCGGTTCCGCTTCTCCCTGGGCTACAGCAGTGAGCTTTCCTCCTAACGTTAAAGTTGGAGTGGGCTCCGGGGGCGCTACCGCTTCTTTGGCTGCATCCTCTGCTAGAGGGGCGGTACCTCATGGAGGTTGTGTATGGTGGCTTGCGAGTCGCAGGTTCTGCTTCAGGGCAGATTTACTGGGTGCGCTCCATCTCTGGCTTCCAGGCTGCGTCGGTGAGATTTTCTCCTGCACCAGGGGCAGCGGCGCTATGAAATCGGTGTGCTGATTGGAGGCAGAACTTCAGGACAGACAGGCACCAGATTGGGTGTACTGTCCCTCCGAAATGGTGGAGGAGCCAAACCAGGAACAAGATGGTGAACCGTATTTTGTCCGCTGTTATGCAGGTTGCACTGTTTAATTCCTGGTCACCTAGAAGTCCTGTCTCCCTCTCATGCTTGTAGTCTAAGACAAAGGAGGAGACAAAGACAAATCCTACAAATTTAAGTATCAGGAGGCTAAGGCCACTAGGCTCTGCATTAATTGTCTTGCTATCTTGCCAGATTCGTGGAACCTATTCAGAAAGGGGTTACGGTTTTTGCTCATATCAATTTGTCATCCCCCAAGAGGAACAGCTCTGTGAGTCGAATCCTGGATCTCAGTAGATTTGTCCTAGATTTCAAATGGAGTAATTAAGGTCCACGATAAGTGGGGGATTTCATGACCACCATGGATATAAAGGATGCTTACCTGCATATCTTCTCAGGCCATTAGATTGCCTGAGAAGATACTGCGATTTTCAGTAGATGGCCTTAATTTCCAGTTTGTGGCTCTGCTTTCCTCGGCTCCGAGTGTTTTAAAAAGGTTTTGTCGGGGCTTATGGTTCTTCTAAGGAGCAAGGAGGTATGTACCATGCTATACTTAGGACGATCTACCAATCAGAGCTCCATTATTTCAAGAGGCTCTGAGGGACACACAAATGGCATTGCCAACTCTGGCGAACATTGGGTGGATAATCAAATACCCAAAGTCGAATGTGATTCTCTGAAAAATAACTTTTCAGGGAATGACTGACATGGCACAGGCCAAAGTTTTTCTCACAGAGCAAAAGTCTCTCTTCTAGCCATGGTGGAAGCCTTCTTGGTCAGCCCTCATCATTCTAGGAGTCAGGGGATTGGTCTGCTGGGGTTGATGGTGCCTTGCTTTGAAGCCGCGCCATTTGCACAGTTCCATACAAACCCCCTGCAATCAGAATACTCTTGATTGGGGACCGAACTACGAAGTCCCTGGATCTCCCCTTTCACTTGACGCAGGTAAGATGGTCTTTGGCCTGGTGGCTGAGCCCCCATCCTCTTCAGGTGGACATATCTTTTGTTGCAGTAGTAAAGACTTGTCACCGCAGATTCCGGCTTAACCAGTTGGGGAGGTGTGATGGGGGTCCCAAGCTGTCCAGGGATGATAGAATCGAATGGAATGTAGACTACAGAATATTGAAAGGTAATTAAGAGCTGTTTTCGCTCAGACCTTGAACCTCTGGGCTGAGAAATAATCTAGTCAAGATTGAAGCTGACAACACGATGGCAGTGGCTTATATCAATCACCAGTGGAGGCACCAGAAGCCGATGTGCTCTCAGGGAGGGGAGTCAGATTTTGCTCCGCGGAGGGGGCATTGTGGATCCGGGCGGTTCCGCTTCTCCCTGGGCTACAGCAGTGAGCTTTCCTCCTAACGTTAAAGTTGGAGTGGGCTCCGGGGGCGCTACCGCTTCTTTGGCTGCATCCTCTGCTAGAGGGGCGGTACCACATGGAGGTTGTGTATGGTGGCTTGCGAGTCGCAGGTTCTGCTTCAGGGCAGATTTACTGGGTGCGCTCCATCTCTGGCTTCCAGGCTGCGTCGGTGAGATTTTCTCCTGCACCAGGGGCAGCGGCGCTATGAAATCGGTGTGCTGATTGGAGGCAGAACTTCAGGACAGACAGGCACCAGATTGGGTGTACTGTCCCTCCGAAATGGTGGAGGAGCCAAACCAGGAACAAGATGGTGAACCGTATTTTGTCTGCTGTTATGCAGGTTGCACTGTTTAATTCCTGGTCACCTAGAAGTCCTGTCTCCCTCTCATGCTTGTAGTCTAAGACAAAGGAGGAGACAAAGACAAATCCTACAAATTTAAGTATCAGGAGGCTAAGGCCACTAGGCTCTGCATTAATTGTCTTGCTATCTTGCCAGATTCGTGGAACAGAACCTGTCGCATGGTCTGCTTGGAGCATAGATTGGGGAATGAAGTTGCCACGTATTCTGAGCAACATGAAAGCTAACATTGCTTCCACTTTGGAAGCATACAGGTTAGCTGAGAGGACCATGGCATCCAAATCCAGGGATACCTCCCTTCCAGTTTCACCTTCACAGGTTCCTCTACCATCTTTTACCACCACTCATGCAACCGCAGTAAAGCTGCTCGAGGGAAGATAGTGAGGGTCAGATCTCCTCAGAAGAGGATTCTCTTAACTGATACTTAGGGCTATCCACAGAGGAAGAACCATCTTCTAGCTGTGCTAGAAGCAGGTTGTCTGAAGAGACGTCAGCATTGCTTCAGGATATTTATACCATGCACACTGATTCTGTGGAACAGTTTATTTTCTGAACAGGATACTATGTATCATAAATTAATAGTTAAGAATGAACTGGGAATACTCGCTCCTTCTTCATTGCTTGATGTAATAAAAAAAGCAATATCTTTTTTTCCAGAAAGGGAATTTTTATTTGCCTAGTTTGCTCAAGAGAAAAATTCCTTTTTGAATCTAAAGCAGAGGTCTGGGCTAAATGTCCTAAACTAGACGCTGGGTTCGCTTAGGTTAATAGTTATTCTGATTTGAAGGAAGAGAGACTGTAGCATCCATAGGATCCGGGAGTGTGCCTGTGTCCTCAAAGCTCAGACCGTTTTGCCAGAAACCTAGAATCCTGGCTTGACAATTTTAAAGGGGCATGTTGAAAATTACACCCTGAAAGAGACCCTCTTGGAATTTCTCCCTGCTATGTTTAGGGGAGTTTCCTTCTTGGAAGATGCCTCGGCTGAAGTAGTAAGTGCTAACTTCAAATCTGTGTCACTGGTCATTTGTGCTAGAACAATTTGGCTCAAGACCTGGAAAGGGGATCTAGCTTCTAAGGCTAAGTTGTGTAGCATCCCTTTTTGAGGGCAAATTCACGTTTGGTTCAGAACTGGATTCCACCCTTGCTAGATCTTTGGAGAAAACCAAACCTTTCAGACCTAAACATTTTAGAAACGAGAGCCCCATCGCAACCAATAGCTAGGCAGCCAGAGCCCAAGAAATATTGAGGCGCGCAAGCCCAATTTGATCTGCAACCCTCCTCCCCAGACTGACAAACCTCAGCCCTGATGACGAGGTCCCTGTGGGAGACAAACTGTCCCTCTTTCTGGTACAGTGGCAGGAGATTTCAGAAAGTCAACCATTTTGTTTTACAGCTGATTCAGTCATGATATCACCTGAAGTTTCTCTGGATACCTTTTTATCTTGACTCCAAAAGACCAGGAAAAGGCAGCAACCTTCTCACATTCCACAAAAAGAGGGCCATAGAATTGGTTCCTCTAGTATCCCATCAGATGCCAATGGGTGGGGCTGGAGAGCCCACCTAGACTCCCATCATGTTCAGGGGAACTGGTCGACTGTCAGATCTGATCTGCATTCATCAATCCAATGTGACAACAGTGGCCTATTTAAACCACCAGGATGGCGCAAGGTCCGAAAGTCTGCAAAACCTGGCCCTCTCGATCCTCACTCCACTTCAACATTCAATCCAGTCTCTTTCGGCAGACCACCTAAAAGGGTCTCTGAACAAGGTGACAGAGTTTTGAGCAGGACACCCCTGTTCCCCCTCAGAATGGTCCCTTATTGCAGATTTCTTTAGTAGAAATCCAAAAAGTTCATTTCCCTGTACCGAGGGAACAAGGTCCTGGGGGGGGGGGGGGGGGATTCTCTGGCACACAGCTAGCAGTTCGATCTAGCTTATGACTTCCCTACACTGCAGTTTTTTCCCAGGTAGTAAAAAAAAATCTCCTATGAACCAGCAATGGTCATTCTGATAGCGCCAATTTTGTCCGGAAGAAGCTCGTTTGCTGCCCTAAAGATGTCTCTGGAAGAACCATGGGGGCTCTCTACTTTGGGAACCAGTCCAGCAGTCAGACCTTCTGAAATTGAACCTAGCAGCCTGGATACTAAAGCGATGATCCTGAAAAGAACTGTTGCCTAGAGTTGTCATGACACTGTCATGATTTACCTAAAGGTGTGGAAATGTTTCTTCGTACTATGAAGTCAACAGTCTGAATAAGAATTCTATCCTGGTGATATTCGAATGTCTGCAACAAGGGTTTGAGTTAGGCCTTACCTTAAGTACTTTTGAGAACTCAGGCTTCAGCTTGATCATGTTTTATTTTTTATTCTTAGTATACAGTACGTCCTGCTCCAAATAGATTACTTACACGTGGGTATTACTCCGCCAGATGGCGCTGGACTGCAGAGACATCGAAACATAGGCTCCTCCTGGCCCCTCAAATACCCGGGGACCTCCCACAAATCCCCAGAATTTATCTGCAGTCTGGACTGCGAAGGACGAGAAATGGCTCTCTACTCGCAGGTGAGCGGGGCTATTAGCCTGTGGCCCTGTAGGACTATTCCCACCCGTTCCATTAGTAATATGCCTCCCAGCCTTGGCTGCGCTGGTCGGGTGATGGTAGGCAGCACTGCTGTTAGGTGCTTAGGAGCGCTGCTCCACCACAATCCCCCACCAAAGGGTAGGCGGTTCAGGCTTATGGTGATCCTCTATGGGATGCCCCTCCCGCACTATTGCCCCTTGCCCCTGTCTACCGGTGGGCCCTATATTAAGTGGACGCTGTCCTCCCTCATTCTCCTTCTAGCCTTCGGAGGAAAAGAGGGGGGGGGGGTGTGTGTGTGTAACTGTGTATGCTATGCATTCTGTGTTTTACACTTTATCATTTATTGTCTCTGCCTTGCGTCAGCTGCCGCGCTGGCTTGCTTTCATTTTTACTGTCGTTCAAATTTGACGCCACCGTGCGCCTTTTATGTCACACTATGTTCCGCGCTTGGCGGCGGCATTACCTCAGGCGCTAGTGCGCCGTCATTGGCTGCTTGGCACGTCCTGGCTTTGTGCTCTTCGGGGGGGGGGGCCGTCTGCGCCATACCGTCATCGCCGATACCGGCCTGCCCCTCGAGGTATACCGATGCCATCTTTAAGCTGCTTGGTTGGCCCATGTGCGATGGACCTCTACCTACCGCGGTCCGTAAGTGCCCTCGCGGGCGGCTTTATAGTCTTCTATTATTAGTTATATAACTTGTAGGCCTTGTGTAATACTCCCACTTCACTAGCGGGTTATTGGGGCATCCGGGGTTGCTGTATAGAGTTAATCCCTATCGGCCTATAGTGCCGCTATAATCACCATATGGAGGCATGCCAGGATAATGTGACCGGGGTTCCTTCGGGACAAGACCGCCTGTGTGTAGCGTGTGGGCAGCTGACGCTGACAAGGCGCGGATCTGTGTAACCTGTGCTGAACAGGTGCTTGCATTGCAATCTGGCCTGCCAGTGGCTGCACCTCGTTTCACTTCGCCTACTCCCCCAAGCTTAAACCTCACTCCTACTTAGTTGCATACTAGTGGGGATTCTCAGCCTGATGTGTCTTCTAGACTGGCTACTGTTGAGCAGTTGATTGCTAAGTCCTTGGCGCGTAAGGCCCCTGCTAAAAAGCGGCACAACGCCCAATGTCACTATTTTCCCTATGGAAACTGAGGAGTTTTGGAATCTTTGTGGCTATACCCCGTCTGATGAAGGGGATCTTTTTTCTGACTCGGGCTCATCTGATGAGAGACCAAGCGGTCATGACTATTTTGGCTCTGACCCCTGGGCCCCGGATGACACTGACAGATTATTGACCCAGATTTTTGAGGTTCTGTCCATCTCTCTCCCTGTTGCGGCTCCCAGGCAAAGTGGGGAGCTTTTCCATACAGCAAAATCACGTTTGGAATTTCCTTGTGCTCAAGGAATGGGAGCGCCCCAGTAAACTTCCCGGGGTCCCTAAAAGTTGGGATAGGAAGTATCCTTTTCCTGCAGATGTGATAAAGTGTTGGTCATCCCCCCCCCCCCCCCCCCCCCCCCCGAGGTGGATGCCCCGGTCCGATACACCTCTGTCATGCATTCACCTGACTCTACTACCCTGCGGGATGCTGAGGACTGGCGCATTGACCAGCTGGCATCCCACGCCTTTGCATGTGCGGAGACGGCGCTGCGCCCGGTCTGTGCCTCTGCCATCGCTGCTGTGGCCACTAGAACCCTTATCAGAAATATACTTGACAGTGCCCCTGATGATTTGCCTTGTGAGGTGTTCAATTCACTTTCCAGTTGTGATGTGTTTGTAAATTTTGTCCTCTCTGCCATGGATGACACCATCAGAATGTGTGCCAGAACATCTGCCCTTGTGGTGGCTATACGCCGCTCGGTTTGGCTGCGTCAGTGGGCTGCTGACAACGCTTGCAAGAAGGCCCTCACTGGTTTTCCCTTTAAAGGAGTGCGCCTGTTTGGGGACCGCCTGGACCTTTTTGCTAAGGGAGGCAGGTTACCCCAGCGCAGGCGGCAATCTCGGCTCTTTCGGGGTCAGGGTTCCTTCTCCTCCCCTTACCGTGGAGCCAGACGGGAGGGGACCCGGGGAGATTTCTGGGGTAGGGGTCATCCCCCAAGCCCCTCAGGCATGATGGGGCGCCCTCACCCATCCGGGTGGGGGGACGGCTGCAGCACTTTGCTCACGTCTGGAGGCTTCCTGTCTCAGACCGGTGGATTCAGGAGGTGGTCATCTGCCAGGTCCCCTTAAGAGAAAAAGGCAAGGTCTTTTATTCCAAACTAGTTGCAGTACCCAAAAAGATGGTTCAGTCAGGCCCATCCTGGACTTAAAGATCCTCAACAAATTTGTCAGGTGCAGGCGCTTTCGCATGGAAACTCTGTGCTCTGCCATCAGTTCCCTGCGCCAAGGGGATTTCATGACTTATGTGGACATCAAAGATGCTTACCTTCATATTCCTGTATTTCCAGGTCATCAAAGGTTCCTCAGGTTCGCTCTGATAGATCAACACTACCAGTTTGTGGCTTTGCCCTTTGGTCTCACTTCAGCTCCCAGGGTGTTCACCAAGGTGCTGGCGGGCATAATGTCTCTGCTCAGATGTCAGGGCGTCCGCGTGCTTCCCTATCTGGATGACATTCTCATCACTTCCCAATCTCTACATCAGGCAGAGTTGGATACTCCGCTGGTGGTGTCCACTCTGGAGTCATTTGGATGGGTGATCAACCACCCCAAGTCTTCACTGTCCCCTTCCTTGGTAACTCCATTCCTAGGAATGAATCTGGATACAGTTCAGGCAAAGATCTTCCTTCCTCAACAGAAGGTGGACAGTCTGATTGTACAGGATCAGTTCCTCCTATATTGTCCTCATCCCTCCATCAGGCAGGGGATGCAGCTGTTGAACCTGATGGTGGCATGCTTCGAAGCGGTGCCTTGTGCTCAGTTCCACTTGAGGCCACTGCAACTTCACCTATTGTCAGTATGGGACAAGGACCCAGTGTCCCTAGACGGGGTCTGTGTGCTCTCCCCTCGGGTCAGGAGGTCCCTCTTGTGGTGGATGGACTCAAGGAACCTGTTGGGGGGCAGATTCTTTCTCCCTCCCTGGGAGACGGTCACCACGGATGCCAGTCTGTCAGGTTGGGGGGGGGTTTCTGGAAGTCCCTGCGGTTCCAGGGGAGGTGGGGTCCTCAAGAGGCCCACACACCTGCGGGCGATCAGGTTAGTTCTGGCTCACTTGACTACTCGCCTTCGGGGCCTGCCTGTTCAGGTGCGCTCGGACAACCAGACTGCAGTTGCCTACATCAATCATCAGGGAGGGACCCGGAGCAAGGGGGCCCTCCAGGAAGCGTCTCTGATTCTGACTTGGGCGGAGGCCAATGTCCCCTGCATATCAACTTTGTACATCCCGGGGGTGAAAAATCACCTGGCGGACTCTCTGAGCAGGGGGACCTCCCGCCAGGGAGAATGGTCCCTATGCAGCAGGGTGTTTCAATCCCTGTGTCACCGTTTGGGCCAACCAGATGTGGATCTGTTTGCGTCCCGTCACAATCACAAGCTCCCAGCTTTTGTCTCACTGTCCCAGGATCCTCTGGCCTTGACTTCGGATGCTCTAGCAATGTCATGGCAGGACTTTCAGTTCCTGTATGTCTTCCCTCCAATTCCCCCGCTGGGCAGGGTTCTGCGCAAGATTGCCCTGGAAGGGGTGCCAGCAATCCTGGTGGCCCCCAGGTGGCCAAGAAGAGTGTGGTTCGCAGGCATGGTACAGCTGGCAGTAGATCAGTACACTCTGCCCTTGGTTCCAGATCTGCTCACTCAGGGCTCTCTACGCCATCCCAATTTACAAACTCTGGCTTTGACGGCCTGGCTGCTGAAACCTCCATCTTGATGGAGAAGGGGCTGTCTTCCTCGGTTGTGGATACTTTGATAAAGGCTAGGAAGAAGTCTTCCTCTTCCATTTATTACAGGGTTTGGCGTGCCTACATTGACTGGTGTGAGTCTAAGGCTCTTCCCTGTCGTGTGTTTTCTATTCCCAGGATCCTGGAGTTCCTGCAGCATGGGTTGGAGATGGGGCTCCAACTCAGTACTCTGAAAGGGCAGGTTTCTGCCCTGGCTATTTTCTTCCAGAAGTCTTTTTTGCTCAGCACCCTCTGATCAGGACTCACTCATGTGCGCCCCCCACGTAAGCCTATGGTGACTGTTTGGGATTTGAATTTGATTTTGTCAGCCTTGCAGGGTGCTCCGTTTGAGCCTGTGCAGGATGCTGCCCTTGCCATTCTTACACTCAAGACTGTCTTTCTGGTGGCTATCACTTCTGTTAGGCGTGTGTCTGAGTTGGCGGCGCTTTCTATTCAAGCCCCCTACTATGAGAGACACCAGGACATGGTGGTGTTTCGTTTCAAGACAGACTTTCTGCCTAAGGTAGTATCTGCTTTTCATTTGAATCAGGACATTGTTCTTCCCTCTTTGTGCCCTAATCCTAGTAATGCTAAGGAAAGGGTCTTGCATTCTTTGGATGTGGTTAGGTGTCTGAAGTACTATCTGGTGGCTACCGCACCCTTCAGGAAAACTGATGCTCTTTTTGTGGTCCCTTCTGGGCCTAGGAAGGGTTTGGCTTCTGCCAAGTCCACTACCAGCAAATGGATCCGTCAGGCTGTGAATCAGGCCTACTCTGCTAAGGGGAAGAATCCTCCCTTCCGCCTTACTGCTCATTCCACTCGTGCTATTGGTGCTTCTTGGGCTTTTCAGCACCAGGCTTCTGTTGAACAAGTTTGCAAGGCCGCTACCTGGTCTTCTGTTCATACCTTTTCAAAGTTTTACAAGGTTGATGTTAGGGCCTCAGCTGACGCTGCTTTTGGCCAAAAGGTTCTGCAGGCGGCAGTGGTTTAAACTGTCTGCTGCTACTTTTTTCTTGGGGATCCCACCCTACTTTATGGACACTGCTATTTGATGTCCCACGTGTAAGTAATCTATTTGGAGCAGGACGTACTGTATACTAAGAATAATACAATTCTGTGATTAATCACCTGTAGAATTGGTGGTATGAGTATACAGTACGTCCTGCTCCAACCCACCCTTGGCTTTGCATTATCTTGGATCCCCTGTATGGTGATTATCATTGTTGTAGTTGATAGTTTGGGTTGTGTAATTCTCCCGGCTTCTTGTTAACTGCTTTTTCAATGCTGGGGATTTGTGGGAGGTCCCCGGGTATTTGAGGGGCCGGGAGGAGCCTATTTTTCGATGTCTCTGCAGTCCAGCGCCATCTGGTGGAGTAATACCCACGTGTAAGTAATCTATTTGGAGCAGGACGTACTGTATAATAAGAATAATACAATTCTGTGATTACTCACCTGTAGAATTGGTATTATGAGTATACAGTACGTCCTGGGTGAGTAATCACAGAATTGTATTTTTTTTTCTTCTTTTTAAAGACAAGAAGCTAAGGAAAAACGAATTGGTCGGTAAATTCTTTTATCTCTATAGTATGTTAGAAACCAGTTCACCGCATCCGTTGCCCTTCCTGAGACTTAATATTGGTACTTAAGGGACTTGTCGACACCCCTTCTAGTCCCTGGAAAAGGCATCTACTGAAGTACTATCTGGTGGCTACCGCATCCTTCAGGAAAACTGATGCTCTTTTTGTGGTCCCTTCTGGGCCTAGGAAGGGTTTGGCTTCTGCCAAGTCCACTATCAGCAAATGGATCCGTCAGGCTGTGATTCAGGCCTACTCTGCTAAGGGGAAGAATCCTCCCTTCCGCCTTACTGCTCATTCCACTCGTGCTATTGGTGCTTCTTGGGCTTTTCAGCACCAGGCTTCTGTTGAACACGTTTGCAAGGCCGCTACCTGGCCTTCTGTTCATACCTTTTCAAAGTTTTACAAGGTTGATGTTAGGGCCTCAGCTGACGCTGCTTTTGGCCAAAAGGTTCTGCAGGCGGCAGTGGTTTAAACTGTCTGCTGCTACTTTTTTCTTGGGGATCCCACCCTACTTTATGGACACTGCTATTTGATGTCCCACGTGTAAGTAATCTATTTGGAGCAGGACGTACTGTGTACTAAGAATAATACAATTCTGTGATTACTCACCTGTAGAATTGGTATTATGAGTATACAGTACGTCCTGCTCCAACCCACCCTTGGCTTTGCATTATCTTGGATCCCCTGTATGGTGATTATCATTGTTGTAGTTGATAGTTTGGGTTGTGTAATTCTCCCGGCTTCTTGTTAACTGCTTTTCAATGCTGGGGATTTGTGGGAGGTCCCCGGTTATTTGAGAGGCCGGTAGGAGCCTATTTTTCGATGTCTCTGCAGTCCAGCGCCATCTGGTGGAGTAATACCCACGTGTAAGTAATCTATTTGGAGCAGGACGTAATGTATACTAAGAATAATACAATTCTGTGATTACTCACCTGTAGAATTGGTATTATGAGTATACAGTACGTCCTGGGTGAGTAATCACAGAATTGTATTTTTTTTTTCTTCTTTTTAAAGACAAGAAGCTAAGGAAAAACTAATTGGTCGGTAAATTCTTTTATCTCTATAGGATGTTAGAAACCAGTTCACCACATCCGTTGCCCTTCTTGGGACTTAATATTGGTACTTAAGGGACTTGTCGACACCCCTTCTAGTCCCTGGAAAAGGCATCTACTAAGATTCTCTCCCTAAAAGCTAGCCTTTTGATTGTGATAGCTGCTAGATGTGAGTGACCTACAAGCCATCTCGGTTAGCAATACCTACTGCATTTTATTACGAGACAGGGTAATGATCGAACCTGATCCTGGGGTTCGTGGTGACACCTCTCATCTCCTAAATGTGCGAAAAACTGTAATCTTATATGTGGAAAACATCAACGATTTTCACAAAGCCAATTGCATCAATAGAAGAAATTTGCAAGACAGATACCTTTTTAAAACACTATAGATTAGATCTCCTATTGAAGTCCCAACAATCTTTTGGTAGAAAGGCTTTGCAGGCATTTTCCACCTTAATTGAACTTATTGCTCATTCGTGGTACCCGTCAGCCTGTGGCTGACCTTTTTGGGAGGTGGGTGCCTGGTAGGAAGGGGTTTAAAAGGTTTGAAATGTGTTTGACAGGAACAACTTTTATAGGATACAGGTATATAGAGGATGGCTGTATGTATTGGCTTTTATTATAATGGTGTCTGTCTGCTGCCTATATTTGCCAATACACCTACACATAATTACTATGTATAAGGGACCTCTCTTGCTGCTCTACAAGAAAATAGAATTTGCTGTAAGTGACTAAGATCCTTTCCTCCTCATCTTGTTTAACCCTTCTAGTGCCAGCTACGTGAGACTTGCGTAGCTGCCTCTCCTACCGTTAAGTGCCAGCTACGTGAGACTTGTGTAGCTGACACTTTCCTACCTTAAAGCCGATTGGAAGGTCACAGCACCACAGTTCTTGTTTTTTCTTGAAGACAAGGCTTGGAGGGTCATCCAGAGGTAACCTGAGGGTTGTACCTATGACTCGATCACTGCAGGAGCCAATCAAAGTGCGGCACCTGCAGCTGTCAGCAGGCGCCGCACTGCTATAAAAGCCCAGGTCACATGGCATCTGGTCTCTTGCTGCGCCGATCTGAGGTGAGTAAGGTCCCTTGTGTTGTACCGCCTCCCTATTGTGCTGATGCCCCCCCCCCCCCCCCCCCCATGCTGCTGACCTGCACTGAGAAGTGACAGATCGGGGCAGCGTGATCGCTGCTGCCCCGACCTGTCGCTGATAAGCATGAATCTCTCCTGGAGGGGAGAAAGATTCATGCTGATCAGTGACAGGTCGGGCAGCGTGATCACGCTGCCCCAATCTGTCACTGGGCATGTGTTCCCCTCCCTTCCCTCATGGCGTCCCCCACTGCCTCCCTCCCCCATCATGCTGGCCGATCTGTGCTGTCAGTGACAGATCGGGGCAGCAGCAATCACGCTGCCCCGACCTCTCACTGGGCATGTGTGTATTCTTAGTATACAGTACGTCCTGCTCCAGATATATTACTTACACTTGGGTTATTCTCCGCCAGATGGCGCTGCACTGCAGAGACATGCAAAACAGGCTCCTCCCGGCTCCTCAAATACCCAGGGACCTCCCACAAATCCCCAGATTTTTCTGCAGTGCTTACTGCGAAGACATGAAATTATCACTCTGTCGCAGGTGAGCGGAACTTTTAAGCCTGCCGCCCTGTTGGGCTATTCCCACCCGTCCTTCGTAAGATGTGCCTCCCAGCCTGGGCTGCGCTGGTCGGGTCAAGGTAGGCAGCACCATGTGTGCTTAAGGAGCACTGCTCCACCGCAGTCCCCCACCAAAGGGTAGGCGGTATAGGCTAATGGTGAGCCTTTATGGGATGCCCCTCCCGCATTATTCCCATGCCCCGGTAGCGGTGGGCCCTGTAGAAAGGGCCGCCATCCTCCCTCATTCTCCCTGTAGCCTTCGGGGGGAAAGAAAGGGGGGGGGGTGTGGATTACGTGCATATGGCTTTTTGTAAATGTCTGTTTGGACTAGTATATGTGGTGTCAACCGCCGCGCTGACTTGTCTTTTTACACTTGCAAATGCCGCTGCCGCCGCGCGCCTTTTCCTTCATTTGGATGTTCCGCACCGGGCGGCGGCGTTACCTCAGACTCTTCTGCGTCCTCATTGGCTGCTTGTCGGTTGGACTTCGCGCTCTTCAGGGGGGCGTGGCCTGGCGCGCCCCGCGTCACGGCTCGCTCTGGCCTGCCCTTCGAGGTACTCGCCGCCATGTTGTCTGGTCGCGCGCGTGTGTGTGTGTGACGTTCTTACTTACCGTGGTCTGTAAGTGCCCTCGCGGGCGGCTTTATACTCATTGTAGTGTGTTTCGGTTCTGACACCCTTTCTTCTCATTGTGTCTTTCAGATGGGTGAATCCATTGGCTTCTCCCGGCCCGGTGTAATTGATAGTCGGGCCTTGTAAAATTACTCCCACTTCCCTAGCGGGTCATTGGGGCATCCAGGGTTGCTTTATAGCGTCAATCCCTACTGGCATATTGTGCCTAATAATCACCATATGGAGTCATCTAAAGATAATGTGACCGGGGTCCCTTTGGGACAAGACCGGCGGTGTATGGCGTGTGGATAACCTCATTTCACTTCACCTTCTCCCCAAGCTTAAATCTCACTCCTGCTGAGTTGCATACAAGTGGGGATTCTCAGCCTGATGTGTCTTCTAGACTACCTACTGCTGAACAGATTATTGCGAGGTCCTTAGCGCGTAAGGGCCCTGGTAACAATCGGCACCTGACGTCTTATGATAATGTTTTCCCGATGGGATCTCAGGAGTTTATGAATCTGTGTGGCTATACCCCTTCTGATGGAGAGCTCTTTTCTGACTTGGGCTCATCTGATGAGAGACCAAGGGGTCATGACGATTCTGGCTCTGACCCCTGGGCCCCGGATGACACTGACAGATTATTGACCCAGATCTTTGAGGTTCTGTCTATCTCTCTCCCTGGTGAGGCTCCCAGGCAAAGAGGGGAGCGCTTCCATACAGCAACATTACGTTTGGAATTCCTAGAGCAGGCACATTTCCATTCCCTTGTGCTCAAGGAATGGGAGTGCTCCAGTAAACTTCCCGGGGTCCCAAGGGATTGGGATAGGAAGTATCCTTTTCCACCTGAGGTGGTTAAATGTTGGTCATTCCCCCCCCCCCCCCCCCCGAGGTGGATGTCCCGATAATTGGGCTAGTTTACAGTACGTCCTGCTCCATATTTAGTACTTACACTTGGGTTATCCTCCGCCAGATGGCGCTGCACTGCAGAGACATGCAAAACAGGCTCCTCCCGGCCCCTCAAATACCCGGGGACCTCCCACAAATCCCCAGATTTCTCTGCAGTGCCGACTGCGAAGACATGAAGTATCACTCTCTCGCAGGTGAGCGGGGCTATTAAAGCCTGCGGCCCTGTTGGACTATTCCCACCCATCCTCCTCGTGATGTGCCTCCCAGCCTGGGCTGCGCTGGTCGGGTGAAGGTAGGCAGCACCATGCGTGCTTATGGAGCCATGCTCCACCGCAGTCCCCCACCAAAGGGTAGGCGGTTTAGGCTGATGGTGAGCCTCTGGGGGATGCCACTCCCGCATTATTGTCCATGCCTCGTGTAGCGGTGGGCCCTGTACAAAGGGTCGCCATCCCTTGCTCCCCCTGTAGCTCGGGGGGGGGGGAAGAAGGGGGGTGTGTGCCTGTAGTGTCTGTGTATGATTGCACGTCTATGGCACTTAGTCTGTCTTTGGACTTTTATATATATGGTGTCAGCCGCCGCGCCTTTTTGTGTTTTACTCGTATAACTGCCGCCGCTGCCGCCGCGCGGCAGCCTTACCTCAGACTCATCTGTGTCCTCATTGGCCGATGTTGGACTTCACGCTCTTCGGGAGGGCGGGGCCTGTTCTGGCGCGCTCCGCGTCATGGCTCGCTCTGGCCCGCCCTTCGAGGTACATGGCGCCATTTTGTCAGTTCGCGCGCGACACGTAGGACGTTCCTGATTACCGTGGTCCGTAAGTTCCCTCTCGGCGGCTTATACTCATTGTAGTGTTTCGATTCTGACACCATTCTTTTCTCATTGTGTCTTTCAGACTGGTGAACACATTGGCTTCTCCCGGCCCGGTGTATTTGATAGCGGGCCTTGTAAAATTCTCCCACTAAAATCCCTAGCGGGTCTTTGGGGCATCCAGGGTTGCTTATAGCGTCAATCCCTGCTGGCATATTGAGCCTAAATAATCACCATATGGAGGCATCTCAGAATTATGTGACCGGGATCCCCCTGGGACAAGACCGGCTGTGTATAGCGTGTGGACAACCCCATGTTGATGCTGACAGGGCACGGGTCTGCGTACTCTGTGCCGAGCAAGCACTGGCTCTGTAATCAGGCCTGCCAGTGGCTGCACCTCGTTTCAATTCGCCTATCTCCCCATGCTTGAATCTCACTCCTGCTGAGTCGCATACAAGTGGGGATTCGCAGTCTGTTGTGTCTTCTAGACGGCCTATGGCTGAACAGATTATTGCAAGGTTGTCAGAGCGCAAGGGCCCTGGTAAGAAGCGGCACTTGACGCCTCATGTTACCGTTTTCCCTATGGGAACTGAGGCGTTTACTACTCGGTGTGGTTATACCCCCTTCTGAGGAAGGAGAGCTCTTCTCTGACTCAGGCTCATCTGATGGGCCGGGGAGTCATGACGATTCTGTCCATGAATACTGGGCCCAGAGTGACACTGATGATCTGTTTATTAAGGTCTTTGAGGTTCTGGCTATCTCTCTCCCTGGTGAGGCTCCCAAGCAGAGAGGGGAGCATTTCCATATTTCCATACAGCAACAGCACGTTTGGCATTCCTGGAGCAGGCACATTTCCAGACTCTTGTGCTCAAGGAATGGGAGTGCCCCACTAAACTGCCAGGGGTCCCAGGGGACTGGGATAGGAAGTACCCTTTTCCCCCTGAGGTGGTTAATTGTTGGTCATCCCCCCCCCCCGTGGTGGATGCCCCGATCATAGGGGTTCCTAACCCCCCCCTTTATTGCAGCCCCTGCTTATACTACCCTTCGGTATGATGTGGACCGGCGCATTGATCTGCTGGCCTCCCACGCCTTTTTTTGCGCAGGGACGGCGCTGCGCCTGGTCTGTGCCGCGGCTGTTACTGCCATGGCCGCTAGAACCCTAATTAGCAAGATGCTTGCTCGTCCCCCCCGATGATCTCCCCTGGGATGTGTTTAATGCACTCTCCAGTTGTGATATGTTTGTAAAATTTATCCTATTAGCGTTGGATGACACCATTAAAATGTGTGCAAGAACTTCTGCCCTTGTGGTGGCTATACGCCGCTTGGTCTGGCTGCGACAGTGGGGGGCTGATGATGCTGCTAAAAGACTCTTACCGGGCTTCCCTTTAGAGGGCTACGCCTGTTTGGGGCCCGTCTAGACCTGTTTGGTAAGAAGGGTAAGTCACCGCAACGCAGACGGCCGTCTCGGCCCCCTAGGGGCATGGGCACCCCCCCCCCTACCATAGTGTTAAACAAGAACCAGGGCTGTCCTTCGCGGGGACTCGCGCAGACTCCTGCCCCGGGAGCAGCAGACAACGCCCTGGCCCCTCCTGCAGGGCTAAGCCTAAATCTTCCATCAAGTCCCCTCAAGCATGATGGGACGCCCTCGCCCCTCTTGTCAGGAGGCATTACGCCTCATACTGGTGGATTCAGGAGGTAGTGTCCTCCGGATGCAAGATAGTTTGCTGCGCGGGCTCCTTCAAGATTATCAGGTCCCGGGTACTCCTGGTCCCTGCCTCTGTTCGGGTACTGGCGCAGGCCGTGTAAGGCCTGCGGGGTCTGAAGGGTCACTTGCAGATTGCCCGTAACAGGCAGAGGCAGGAGCCGCTACACCAACCTTTCCACAGTCCCCCAAAAGGATGGGTCAGTCTGGCCCATTCTGGATTCACAGGTTCTCAGCAATTCTCCAATTACAGGCAGTTTTTGCATGGAAACTCTGAGATGGGCCATCAGCGCCTTGCGCCCAGGGGGCTTCTTGCCGTCTGCGGAGCTCTAAGATGCTTATGTTCACATCCATGTGCCTTCAGGACACCGAGGCTCTTCAGGTTCGTGTTGGAAGTCCAACACTGCTAATTTGTGGCCTTGTTATCTGGCCTCTCTTCAGCTCCCAGAGTGCTCACCCAGGTGCTGACGGAGACCAAGGGGCGTCCGCGTGATGATCTACCTGGAAGTCCTTTTTCACTTCCCAGTCTCTACGTTAGGCTAAGTTGGACACCCGGCTGGTGGTGTCCATTGGGAGTCATTTGGATGGGTGATCAATCACCCCAAGTCCTCATTGTCCCCTTAATTGGTAACTCCATTCCTAGGAATGACTCTGGACTCGGTTCAAACGAGAATCTTCCCTTCTCAGCAATAAAGTGGACAATCTGGTCGCATGGGCTCAGTCCCTCATTGCTGTCCCGGTCCCTTCACCAGGCAGGGATGCAGCTGGTGGGCTCGTTGGTGGCTTGCTCAGAAGAGGTCCCTTATGCTCAGTTCCCCTTGGGCCCTTCTGCGACTTCTGTTGTTAATACCATCATTGCAACCATTAGAAAGGGGATACTGGAAGCCCCACACAGGTCCCCAGATGGTCTGCACTCTGCCCACAAAATGTCTATATGATATTAATACACCACAATGACTAATACTATAAAAATTACAGTTTTATTAATAATTAAAAAAGGACTCCTATGGCAGCCAATGCACACAACAATACAAAAAATGACAATGTTAAAAAACATATACACACAATTGCTGAAACACAGTGGAGTGGGAAAGAGGATAATTGGGCTACATGTATATTATACAGCAAATGTTAATCCTGACATGGAATTCATCTCACTAACCAACAATGGACATATAATCAGTAAAGTGTCCTATCATACATATAATCTCCCTAGGTATGAGTCTACTAGAAAGTAATTATACACAACCTAATTTGCCAATGTATCTTAATCCCAGGTGAGTGTCTGCTAGGCAGACTGGAAGACACTAATGATATAGTAACAGTGAGGAGACAGTCAGAGAGAAATGTATCAAGGACGAGATTTACATTACCGCAATCAGTCTCTTGCCCGCCTCAGAACCCCCCGTGTGTGCCGACGCGTTCCGTGGACTTGCCCACTTCACCAGGGTGCAAGAATGGCCAATTCTGTTAATACAGGACAGGGATCCAGCATCCCTGGAGCAGGGTCTGTGTGCCTTCCCACCTGGTAAGGAGGTCCCTCTTGGAGTGGATGAACTCAAGGAACCTGTCTGGGGCCAGTTCCTTCTTGCCCCTTCCTGGAAACGGTCACCATGGATGCCAATCTATCAGGTTGAAGGGGGGGGGTTTCTTCTGAAACTCCCTGCGGTTCTGGGGGAGGCGTTTTCAGTTGGTTCTATGTCGCCCCTAGAGGGCTGCGACTGCGTGTTTTTCCCCAGATAGGATACATCACTGAGGAATTCAAACAAAAGTGGGAGGGAACCCTACAGGAGTGCTCAATGACCCTAATGATGCTACTGATTGAGCAACACAATAAACATCTAAAGATCTTAGATGAGCAGATTAAAAAATTGGTGGAAGAATTGGGCACATATAAACGTGATGATTACTTTACGAAAAGGGACACTAGTATAAAAGTGTCTATTGAGAAATTGAACAGGGAACTAATAGAAATGAAAGAGCACAAACTCCAAAGGGACTCCCTAGCATATAAGCAGTCCAAGGCCTATATATGGCCAAGCATAGACAATAGACCGAACCGACGAGATTATCCATCGCGACAGTTTTCCTCATCCGACTCCTCTTCCTCAAGAGAGAGATCAGCCCGGAGACCTAGGGAAGGTCAGAAATCCTTTTGGACAATCGGACCAAATTATGATAAAGGCCATACAAGGAGGGAACAGCAGAACAATCGAGGTGAGGTCATGACTCGTTCAAAGGTGAAAAGATTTCAAAATGAAACCAGAGAATGGGAGGGGAACACACAGAATAGACCAGCAAATGGACAAGATTTTTTAGGCAATATAGGAACCGCCGCCGTAACATCAGAAGACGAAAGTACAAAAAAATAAAAAACTTGCTAAGGGCAGATGACCAAGAGGAAGTAGATAAAACTAAAATTCAACAAGTTCGAGAAGAGATGAACATTATTAATCTCTCTAAGACTGAATTAACACCTCAACAGCAGGAAGTTTTATCATTAGGGTTGAATTTTTGCCCCGTACAACAGACAGATGTATTTGAGGTTGTGAAGGACCTACATCTATTTGCTAGAAAAATCTTATGTAAACAACTGTATGATAAGAAAGATATCGATTCAGAAGATTCCTCTCCCTCTCAAAGATCTGACAGCCAGTTGGAAGAAGAATTAATATCATTGGCGGAAGAGGCTACGGGAATTTCCCCTATGATATCCCCTAAAGGTAGATCCCTTAAAAATCCTTCTAACTTCTATCCCCCCCTTAATACTAATGCAACTGTACAAACTTTTGTCAATGTTGTAACAAATGCTATAGAAAATCTCACCAATAAATCAAATTCAAATCTTTCCAAACCACACCAACGGGCCTTAAAGGAGTTGGAGGAGTATGGAAACCTAATTATTAAACCAGCTGACAAGGGGGGGAATATTGTCGTGATGGAGAACTCTTTTTACGAACAAATGTGTCTACAGATACTTAAAAATCAAGACTGGTATGAGAGGGCCCCCATGTCCAGGCTCAGCCAGGCCTCGGAGGAATATCACTCGCTCGTCAGGGATGCGGTGGCCCACAGGGTGATCGACGGACCGACTGCCACCTTTTATGCCTTACCAAAGGTACATAAATCGGTGTCTGCCCCTCCTGGCAGACCCATAGTGTCGGGCATCGGGTCTCTCACGGATCGCGCCAGTCGGTTCGTCGATCACCATCTACAACCTTTAGTGCACCAGTTACCTTCCTTTCTCAAGGATACTGGTCACTTGCTCCGCATCCTTGACGGGCTGACTGTGCCTCCGGGGACTTTCCTGGTGGGCCTGGACGTGGAGGCCCTCTATTCCAGTATTCCTCATTCACAGGGCCTATTGGCGATTCAATTTTTCTTAAATGAATTAGATTTGAGTCATCATAATCTAAACACTTTCATCATGCGACTTTTGGAATTCGTCCTCGCCCACAATTTCTTTCTCTTCAACGGCTCATTATATCATCAGGTACAGGGAACTGCGATGGGGACCACATGTGCCCCATCGTATGCAAACCTGTACCTGGGCCGTTGGGAGAGGGGATTGTGGGGTGAGGACGAACTAGAGATGTACCTGTGCCACGTTCTGTCGTGGCACAGGTACATCGATGATATCCTCATCCTCTGGTCAGGCTCAGGAGAACTGTTGGAGGATTTTATCCGCACTTTGAATTGTAACAACTTGAATCTCAGATTCACTCATGAGGTGAGCACCCATAAAATTAATTTCTTGGATCTCACGATTTCTATAGATTCCCAGGGACAGTTGCATTCTAGCTTTTATCGTAAAACATCGGCAGCTAATACTATTCTATGGGCGTCTAGTGCCCATCCCCAACATTTACTACGTAGTATTCCGTACGGGGAATATCTACGGGCACGTAGGAACTGTACACAAGATAATGAGTTTAAGGCGGCAGCTGATGGAATAAGAGATAGGCTCTTACTTAGAGGCTATACGAACAATACCCTTACCAAGGCCTATAGCAAAGCTCTGCAGAGGCCGCGACCTGAGATTCTTTACAAACCTAAACTAAAAGGGAAGGAGAGACCGCTAGCAATTTCATTAACGTATTCTGCACACCATAGCCAAATTAAAAACATTCTTAGACAACATTGGCATATTTTAGCCAATGATCATTCACTTAGAAATATAGTTCCTACACAACCAGCATTTATTTTTAGGCGTGCAAAAAGTCTCCGGGACAAACTTGTGAGAAGTCATTATGCCCCCAAGAATAGAGATAAATGCTGCAAGTTCCCTGGTACATACCAATGCCAAAAGAGGTGCAGTTGCTGTAAATTTATGCGAACCGGTAAGACTATAAATATTCCAGGTCAGGACCCGATACAAGCTCGCCATTTCATTAATTGTGATACCTCACATGTTATATACATTCTAATATGTCCCTGTGGATCATTTTATATAGGAAAAACTAATAGACCGCTCAAGAGAAGAGTATATGAACACCAGTATGCCATCCGTACAGCAAACGTTAAAACGCCGGTGGGCCGCCATTTTGTTAGATACCACAATCAGGATGTAATGGTCCTACAAGTCCAAGGCCTAGATCGTATTCACCCCCATCTGAGAGGGGGAGACATTGAGAAGGCCACATTACAACGAGAAACGTGTTGGATTAGTCAAACCAAAGCATATTTACACCCAGGATTACATTTTTTTTTTTTTTTTTTGGTTTGTAGTGGTTTTGAATGTTTTGTCGTTCGTTGGATTTATTGTCTCTGTCACTTGTCTGATGTATGTATTTTTCATTGTCATATGTCTGGGCGTAGAGGACTGTCATACATCAGTTGTGGGGCAATCATGCAATTTAATTAGTCGGCATCTTTCAGCCGGACTATAAACGACCCAGGGGGCCTTATATTTATTTAGGTCCCTAATATGAGAATTCACAGCATAAGGGATGCGATCTGAATGGTCTCATCTAGATTATGGGGTGGCTTCTTCTTTGAATTTGTCAGTAGCCGAGGGACGGAAGTGGTGACAGGGAAAGGATGGGAGACATACCAGTGTTGGTGCTCAGCGCCAGGGTATCTTAGAATTGGGTACATACCTATTGGGGCAGTGGTGGCGGTGCAAAGGGGGGGGGGGGGTCGGTTGGTGTGGTGGGGAGGGGGACGTGATCAGCTGCTGACGCTGATGGTTTAACATCCGCCACTGATGGTAGGCGCTGGCGGTCGGCAGCAAACACGGGGGCATGGTTAGACACGCCTGAGCCGTGTTCGGCTGCCCACGTGCCCTCCCCCTCTCCCCCGGCCCTCCCCTCCCAGCCCCCCGCTCCGTGAGATAGTTTGATAGGGATGCGGTCTCTCCTTTCACCTGCGTATCAGCCGAGCGCGCACTGTCCCGGGCAAGCACGTGTGATACACGTGCGGCGCGGTGACGTCAACAGCGGCGGACGCTGATTGGTTTAGCGGTGGAGGCGGGTAGGGACAGGTTCCCGCTCCCACCGCTATTTCACTTCCGGACGGCTCAGATAGCGGGGTATGAGCCACTGACCAGCATTGAGGCAGCGGTGTCTGCCGTGACATCCAACGGGTCTGGGCAGCGGAGCGGCCCCTCTCTTCAGCCCCCTCTGATGAGTACAAGCCTAGGCCGCTTACCTAACGAGTAAGTACCATCGCCCCCTTTCTTTTTCCTATTTTAGAGTATGGAGGGACAATTAAATTGACTAATGGGCCTGTAAGTAAAACTGTATATGTGTCACCTTAGGTCACAGAGCACAATCTGAGCTGGGGACCTGAGGCTATTTTGCAATTGGGTGTTTGGAACCACTGTTGAATCTATGGGGTATCCAGTCTCCATCTACATCCAGGTACCTAAGTGTATAATTTGAATGAGGAATCTATAGGAATCTACCAACAGCGCACCAGACATGTGATGTTGTTTTTTTGTTTTGTCTTTCTATATGTGAATCAGCATCTGACCTGGGTCTCATTCCTGTATCTGTAGCAGTGAAAGCTATTACTGTTGAACAGCATGTTTTTTCTAAGAGTAAAGAGTGGAACGGTGCAGACGAAGCCCCCCATGTAGGGGAGAAACTAGTTCACCACCACCGGATTCATACCTTAAAGGAATCTTTATTCACTGTAAGAGTGTAAGACAATATAAAACGATCATGTTGAATTATGAGACTTATGACCATATGTCTATTGAATCAACCAGCTGTAATGTGTATGCTCACTATTTTTACTGTTAAAACCCTTAGCCAGTGACCAATATCATGCTCTGTACATTTATTGGAATTTGTATGATATGCATGTGTTTCTTGGAATAATTGACCTAATGCCAATGGTGGGCCAAGGTCATGTTCACATGCAACTAATACATGTTTTTAAGGATAATTGATGTACTAATAAAAGAAACGGTCTTTTTACATATGTTGGAGTAGTATCTGAATTTATGTGGCGTGGTCACACTTGAAGTTCTCCGGTAATTTCTGGGTTGGTTCATACCCAGATACTTTGCATTTTCATGTTTCTATCTCGCTTGACTACTCCTCTTCTGGGCCTGCCTGTTTGGGGGAGCTCGGTCTGTCTGACGACAGTGTCCTACATTAATTATTGGGAGGGGCCCGGAGCAGGAGGACCCTCCAGGAAGTGTCTATGATCCTAATCTTGGTGGAAACAATGTTCCCTGCATATCAGCGATATTCGCTCCGGTGGGGTTCCCTCTGTGACAGGATGTGCTAATCCCTGTGTCACTATGGGGTCCAACCAGTTGTGGATCTGTTTGTGTCCCGTCACTATCACAAGCTCTTGGCCTTGTTTCCCTGTCCCAGGATTCTCTGGCCGTGGTCCGGATGCCTTAGTAACGTCATGGCTGGACGTTCTGTTCTGTATGTCTTTTCTCCATTCCCCCTGCTAGGCAGGGTTCTGCGCAAGATTGCTCTGGTAAGGGGACCAGTGATTCTGGTGGCCCCCGGGGGCCCTAGTAGAGTGTGGTTTGCAGACGTGATACCGAGGGCAGTCATTTCTGTACGTTCTGCCAGGAGTGCCAGCTCTCCTCACTCGGCGCCCCTTTACGTCACCCCAATCTACAGACTCTGGCCTAGACAGCCTGACTGCTGAAACATCCATCTTGATGGAGACAGGCTTATCTGTCTCGGTGATTGAGACTATGGGAAGACTAGGAGCAAACTGCTTCTTCTTCTTCCATCTGTTATAGGGTATGGCATTGGTCTCTTCCCTGTCGGGCGTTCTCGGTTCCCAGGGCTCTAGAGTTATTACATCATGAGTTGGAGTTGATTCTCCAACTCAGTACTCTAATGGGTCAGGTTCTGCCCTGGCCGCCTTACTTTAGAAGTCTTTTTTGTTCAGTTTTCCTTGGTTAAGACTTCTTTTCAAGTGCGTCCCCCATGTAATCCTATGGTCCCTGTTGGGATTTGTATTTGATTCTGTCTGCCTTGCAGGGTTTTTCCCTTTGGTCCTATTCAGGATGCTGTCTGGCTGTTCTTACTCTCAAGGTTGCCCTTCTGGTGGCTGTTACTTCGGTCAGACGTGGGTCTGGCGGGCGTCTCTGTCTATCTAGCCCCCATTCTCGAGATCACCAGGATGAGTGGTGTTCCGCCTGAAGCCGGATTTTCTACATAAGGTGGTGTCTTATGTTCATTGTCAGGATGTTGTTCTTCCTTCCTGCCTTATTCCTAGCAACCCTGAGGAAAGGGTTCTGCATTCCTTGATCAGGTGTTGGAAGTTTATTCTAAGCATACAGCACGTCCTGCTCCAGATGTAGTAATTACATGTGGGTAATCCTCCGCCTGAGGCCCTGTTCACTGCAGACATGTAGAAAACAGGCTCCTCCCGGCCCTACATATACCGAGGGACCTCCCACAAATCCCCAGATTTCTCTGCAGTGCTCACTGCGAATACATGAAGTATCACGCTCTCGCAGGCGAGCGGGGGCTTTACAGCCCGAGGCCCTGCGGGACTATTCCCACCCGTCCTCTTTAAGAAACAATATGCCTCCCAGCCTGGGCTGCGTCGGTCGGGTGAAGGTAGGCAGCACCTTAGGTGCTTACGGAGCTAGACTCCACCGCAATCCCCCACCATAGGGTAGGCGGTTAAGGCTAATGGTGAGCCTTCAGAGGATGCCCCTCCCGCATCAGCGCCCCATACCCCGTGTAGCGGTGAACCCCGAGTATTGGGTCACCTTCCTTCCTAGTTTCCCCCGCTATTGGGGGAAAAAGAGGGGGGGGGGGTTGTGTGTGCAGATGGCTTAACATTGCCCCATGTGCAGATGGCTTAACATTGCCCCATTACACTTGTATCAGCACGGGTCTTGATGCTGGCTGTTCAGGACCTTCTGGCTCTAGGGGTCATTTGCAAGGTCCCCTTAAGAGACAGGGGCAGGGGATTCTATTCCAACCTTTTCACGGTACCCAAAAAGGACGGGTCAGTCAGACCCATTCTGGATTTAAAAATCCTCAACAGATTTGTCAGAAACAAGCACTTTCGTATGGAAACTTTGCGCTCGGCTGTCGCCTCGCTGCGCCCAGGGGACTTCATGACATCTGTGGACATCAAGGATGCTTACCTGCATGTTCCGGTGTTTCCAGGATACCAAAGGTTTCTCAGATTTGCGCTGCTGGATCAGCATTACCAGTTCGTGGCCCTGCCATTCGGCCTCACGTCGGCTCCCAGGGTGTTCACCAAGGTGCTGGCAGGGGTGATATCCCTGTTAAGACTAAAGGGCATACGCGTGTTGCCCTACCTGGACGACATACTCATCACCTCTCGGTCTCTGCGGCAGGCAGAGCTGGACACTCAGTAGTGTCCACCCTGGAGTCATTCGGCTGGGTGATCAATTACCCCAAGTCCTCTCTGTCCCCCTCCTCAGTGACCCCGTTCCTGGGGATGATTCTGGATACAGTTCAGTCAAGGATATTCCTTCCTCAGCAGAAGGTGGAAGCCCTGACAACACAGGCGATGTCCCTGCTTTCGAGCCCTCATCCCTCCATCCGGCAAGGAATGCAGTTGGTGGGCTCGATGGTGGCAAGCTTCGAGGCGGTGCCCTTTGCCCAGTTTCATTTGAGAATCCTACAGCTTCACCTTCTGTCAGTTTGGAACAAGAACCCAGCGTCCTTGGATGGGATATGGGTGGTTCCCCACTCGGTCAGACAACCCCCTGTGTGGTGGTTGGACCACAGGAACTTGACAAGGGGCAGATCCTTCCTGCCTCCCTCCTGGGAGACGGTCACAACGAATGCCAGTCTGACAGGTTGGGGGGGATTCTGGAAGTCCCTGCGCTTCCAGGGGAGGTGGGGCCCTCAGGAGGCCCATCTACCTATCAATGTCTTGGAACTCAGGGCGGTCAGATTGGTGCTGGAACAATTGACCCATCACCTGAGGGGTCTGGCGGTTCAGGTACGCTCAGACAACAGAACGGCGGTTGCCTACATCAACCATCAGGGAGGGACCCGGAGCAAGGGGGCTCTTCAGGAAGTTTCTCTGATTCTAACATGGGCGGAGGCCAATGTCCAATGCATCTCGGCTGTCTACATTCCGGGGGGCGGAGAACCTGCTGGCAGATGCTCTGAGCAGGGGGGTCGTCCCGTCAGGGGGAATGGTCCCTCTGCAACAGGGTATTTCAGTCCCTGTATCAACGTTGGGGTGTGCCAGATGTGGATCTGTTTGCGTCCCGTCACAATCACAAGCTCCCGAGCTTTGTATCCCTGTCTCAGGATCCTCTGGCTCTGGCCACGGATGCCCTGTCCATGTCTTGGATGGAGTTTTGGCTCCTGTATATGTTTCCACCAATTCCCCTTCTGGTCAGAGTTCTGCACAAGATTGCTCTGGAAGGGGTACCCGTGATTCTGGTGGCCCCAAGGTGGCCAAAAAGAGTGTGGTTCGCAGACGTGGTTCAAATGGCAGTAGATCAGTACGATCTGCCAAAGTTACCAGATCTTCTAACTCAGGGGTCTCTACGCCATCCCAATTTACTAACTCTGGCTTTGACGGCTTGGCTGTTGAAACCTCCATCCTGATGGAAAAGGGGTTTGTCTGCATCTGTAGTGGCTACTATGGTGCAAGCCAGGAAAAAGACTTCTGGGTCGATTCAAAGAAACATGTAACAGCTTTGATTTTGGTGCCGATCATCCTATTTTTCCCGTACGCTCGTGCGTTCGTATGAACTTGCGAGTAATTCTATAAGCAAATACGTTTCTATCCTAAAATGTACGTCCGTTCGTATGGCAGTTCGGGAATCAGACCTATGTCAGTTTCCATCCTGAATTTTCCGTTTCATTTCTCAGGTTGCAACATTGGTTTTGCCCTTTTTCCTTTTTTGTCTGGACGTAAATCCTTCTGATCTTGCGGCTGCGCACTACAAACTTACCTCATTAAAGTGCATTCTAAATATTTGGTCTTTTATTTTTCTTTATTTCATTCATTTTGTAGTAACCAACCATTAATGAATGCATTTGCATAAGTAAATCTTACTTTGTTTAATTTTTAGTTAACTTGCCTTTTTTACTTGTGGATTTAATTTTAATATTTTGGCTTCAAATGGTACAACTTAAAATTTTGTGTGTGGTTACCCACACCCTCTACATACAGATTGCTCTCAAATATAAAAAAACACCCAGCAACTTCTGCATGTTATGAGTCTAGAAACAGCCAAGATGGCGGTTCAGGTATTCTCGGGCAGCCTGCAAACAGAAAGGGCCTTGTGACTGTGCTGCTCTGCATTCTTTGATTTCTGACCTTTCCGTGCCCCCAGCTCTGCTGTGTCTGTGCAAAATACAGCAGTAACCCACATCCTGCACTTTATCCCGCTCTCCTCTCCTCAGTAAGTGTGATGCATCTGACCAAAGATGTGCTTAAATAATTAAACAAAGCAAAGGTAAACAACTACACCAATAAATTCAATCTAAAAATATTATTCTAGTACATCAATTTAAAAAAAAATAAAAGTTTCTTTAATTAACGCAAATATATGGATGTATTGCAAAATAAAGGTTTACATGCAAAGGACTAATTAAGGTCCACATTAAAATGCTTTTATAAGGCATACATGAATCAGGTATGCATTGCTATACAATTTACGGCCTCGGCCATGCTGATACATGCAGTTCATTGGAGCTCAAGACGCGCAGACTCCTCCACATAGACAAAAAACCTGTTCACGAACAGCAATCCGACTGCTAAAAGGTGTCGGCAGTGGCTTTCTTTTAAAACGTATTTAGAGGTTGGAAAACTGTTCTCTGAATCACACCTAAACACATCCGATTATCCTAAGTTTTACGTTTTGATCCTAAGTTTTAGGATTTGATCCTAAGTTTTACGTTTTGATCCTAAAATTTAGGAACGAACTTCCGATGATCGTAAGAGCATATACGAATTCGTACGTAGGCTCGTGCGAGTCGGAAATGGCCAAAAAAACAGGAAAAAATGGCTAACACCCACCCAAACTTACGATTCTCGATCCGAAATCAATTAACTTTTGCTCTTTGAATCGAGGGGTTCCTCTGCTATTAGAGTCTGCTATTAGAGTCTGGCGTTCTTACATTGTTCTTACCTCCCCTGTTCCACTCCATACGAGGAGTGGAACAGGGGAGGTAAGAACTAGTGATCTCTGCTGTTCACCATTTAAAGAGCCTTTTACTCCAAGAAAGGATGTGTGATTAATGAAAAATCTGGAAATCCAGAGGATTGAAATTTATCTGAGGCTTTGTTACTAGCCGTGTCTGGTAAGCATCCCTTTTGGACGGTGGAGGATATTAAAGCACGATCACTTTTTATTCATTGAGTTCATGCACCGTGGGATCTTCATTCTGTTATAGCCAGAAAGATTTATTTTAAAATTTACTTCTTACTATACTCGTGCTTGGTGCCTCTTGGGATTTTCAGCACCAGGCTTCTGTTGAACTGGTTTGCTAGCCGCTACCTTGGCCTTCTGTTCATACCTTTGCAAAATTTTACAAGGTTGATGTTAAGGCCTCAGCTCATGCTGTCTTGGCCGCATGGTTATGCAGGTGCCAGTGGTTTTAAACTGTCTGCTGTTGTCGTTTTTGTTGGGGATCCCACCCTACTTTATGGACACTGCTATTGGATGTCCCAAGTGTAAGTACTATATCTGGAGCAGGACGTACTGTATACTAAGAATAATACAATTCTGTGAAATACTCACCTGTAGAATTGATATTATTTGTATACAGTACGTCCTGCTCCACCCCACCCTGGTTTTTGCATTATTCTGGATCCCCTGTATGGCGATTGTTACCATTGTTATAGTTACCAGTTTCGGTGGTTTATTCTCCCGGCTTCTTATTCACTGCTTTTCAATGCTGGGGATTTGTGGGAGGTCCCCGGGTATTTGAGGGGCCGGGAGGAGCCTGTTTTGCATGTCTCTGCAGTGCAGCGCCATCTGGCGGAGGATAACCCAAGTGTAAGTACTATATCGAGCAGGACGTACTGCATACAAATAATATCAATTCTACAGGTGAGTATTTCACAGAATTGTATTTTTCAGCTCACCAAGGTGCTGGCGGGAGTGATGTCTCTGATGAGGCAAAGGGGCGTCCGCGTGCTGCCACTACCTGGACGTCCTCATCACTTCCCAGTCTATACATCTGGCAAAGTTGGATACTTAGCTGGTGGTGTCCATTCTGGAGTCATCTGGATGGGTGATCAGCCACCCCAAGTCCTCACTGTCCCCTTCCTTGGTAACTTCATTACTAGGAATGAATCTGGACACAGTTCAGGCAAGGATATTCCTTCCTCAGCAGAAGGTGGACAATCTGCTTGCACAAGTTCAGTTCCTCCCAGCTGTCCCCGTCCCTTCACCAGGCAGGGGATGCAGCTGGTGGGCCTGATGGTGGCGTGCTTCGATGCGGCCCCTTGTGTTCAGTCCCTCTTGGGGTTTCTACAACTTCTCCTATTGTCTGTATGGGACAAGGACCCTGCATCCCTGGACAGGGTCTGTGTGTCTTCCCCCCCTGGTGAGGAGGTCCCTCTTGTAGTGGATGGACTCAAGGAACCTATTGGGGGGGCGGAACCTTCTTGCTCCTTCCTGGGAGACGGTCACCATGGATGCCAGTCTATCAGGTTGGGGGGGTTCTTCTGGAGGTCCCTGCGGTTCCAGGGGAGGTGGGGCCCTTAGGAGGCCCATTCACCTTTCAATGTCTTGAAGCTGTGAGCGATCAGGTTAGTTCTGGTTCGTTTGACTACTTATCTTCAGGGCCTGCCTGTTCAGGGGCACACGGTCACTCCGATGGCAGTTGCCTACATCATTCATCATGGAGGGACCCAGGGCAAGAAGACCCTCCAGGAAGTGTCTCTGATCCTGATCTGGGTGGAGGCCAATGTTCCCTGCATATTCAGCGGTATACATTCCGGGGGGGGGTCTTCCAATCTCTGTATCACCGTTGGGGCCAACCTGATGTGGATCTGTTTGCGTTCCGTCACAATCACAAGCTCCCGGTCTTTGTCTCCCTGTCCCAGGATCCTCTGGCCGTGACCATGGATGCCTTAGTAACGTCATGGCAGGACATTCAGTTTCTGTATGTTTTTCCTCCATTCCTCCTGCTATGCAGGGTTCTGCGCAAGCTTGCTCTGGAAGGGGTGCCAGTGATTCTGGTGGCCCCCAGGTGGCCAAGAAGAGTGTGGTTCGCAGACGTGGTGCATATGGCAGTAGATCAGTGCTTTCTGCCTAGAGTGCCAGATCTGCTCACTTAGGGCCCCTTACGCCATCCCATTTACAAACTCTGGCTTTGACGGCCTGGCTGCTGAGACTTCCATCTTGTTGGAGAAAGGTTTGTCTGCCTCGATGGTTGAGTCCATGGTGAAGGCTAGGAAGATGACCTCTTCTTCTATGTTATAAGGTATGGCGTACCTACATTGACTGGTGTGAGTCTTGGTCTCTTCCCTGTTGGGTGGTGTTAGTTCCCAGGGTTCTGGAGTTTTTACTGCATGGGTTGGAGCCGGGTCTCTAACTCAGTACTTTGAAGGGTCAGGTTTCTACCCTGTCTGTCATCTTTCAGAAGTCTTTTGTTCAGCATTCATTGATTAAGACTGCTTTTAGGGGGTTACTCATGTGTGTTCCCCACGACAACCTATGGTCCCTGTTTTTTGGAGGGATTTGGACTTGGTCTTGCCTGCCTTGCAGGGTGCTCCCTTTGATCCTGTGCAGGATGCTGCCTTGGCCATTCTTATGCTCAAGGTTGTTTTTCTGGTAGCTATCACTTCTGTCAGGCGTGTGTCTAAATTGGCGGCGCTTTCCATTCAGCCCCCCTACTATGAGAGGCACCAGGACAAGGTGCTGTTTCGTTTCAAACCTGATTTTCTGCCTAAGGTAGGGTCTGCCTTTCATTTGAATCAGGATATTGTTCTTCCTTCTTTGTGCCCTAACCCTAGCAATGCTAAGGAGAGAGTTTTTGCACTCTTTGGATGTGGTTAGGTGTCTGAAGTACTATCTGGTGGCTACTGCACCTTTCAGGTAAACTGATGCTCTTTTTGTGGTCCCTTCTGGTCCAAGGAAGGGTTTGGCTCCTGCTATCAGCAAGTGGATTCGTCAGGCTGTGATCCAGGCCTACTCCGCTAAGGGGAAGAATCCCCCCTTCGCCTTACTGTTCATTCTACTCGTGCTATTGGTGCCTTTTGGGCCTTCCAGCACCAGGCTTCTGTTGAACAAGTTTGCAAGGCCGCTATTTGGTCTTTTCTTCATACCTTTTCAAAGTTTTACAAGGTTGATGTTAAGGCCTCAGCTGATGCTGTTTTTTGGCCGCAAGGTTTTGCAGGCGGCAGTGGTTTAAACTGTCTGTTGTTACCTCTTTTATTGGGGATCCCACCCTACTTTATGGACACTGCTATTGGATGTCCCAAGTGTAAGTAATCTATCTGGAGCAGGACGTACTGTATACTAAGAATAATACAATTCTGTGAAATACTCACCTGTAGAATTGGTATTATAAGTATACAGTACGTCCTGCTCCACCCCACCCTGGTTTTTGCATTATTCTGGATCCCCTGTATGGTGATTGTTATCATTGTTATATGTTACCAGTTTTTGGGTGGTTAAATTCTCCCGGCTTTTTGTTCACTGCTTTTCAATGCTGGGGATTTGTGGGAGGTCCCTGGGTATTTGAGGGTCCGGGAGGAGCCTGTTTTGCATGTCTCTGCAGTGCAGCGCCATCTGGCGGAGGATAACCAAGTGTAAGTAATCTACCTGGAGCAGGACGTACTGTATACTTATAATACCAATTCTACAGGTGAGTATTTCACAGAATTGTATTTTTCCCCCCCTCCCTTCCCTCATGGCTCCTCCACTGCCTCCCTCCCTCATCATGCTGCCCGATCTGTGCTGTCCCCTCCCTCCCCCTGTCATCATCACCGCCATTTCTCTAGCTAACGTGGGAGAAGAGAGAGTCAGTGATATGCATCTGCATGGACAGGAAAGACAGAGCATGTGTCAGTGCTGAGATTGCTGACACTCCTATGTGAGGTCAGCTCTCCTGCCTCACCATCTTTACAGCTGAAAGGGATTACACAAGGTTAGCTGTCCTACCCTCCGTTTGCCTTTTCACCCCCTCCCCTTGCCCAGGCACTGAAAACTTATCTATAGCTCATTGTAGTGATGGCTGTTCAGGGATTTATGCTGCCTACATAAAGGCTCAGACAACACAAGGGATCACATACAGTATACAAACATAAGGGCAGACTAGATGGACCATATGGTCTCCTTCTGCCGTCAACCTTCTATGTTTCTATCACACTTTCAAAACGCCATGTGTGTGAGAGAGACATAAACATAAACAGACCCTGTAACTCCTTCACTGCCAGGGAGTGTATTGTGCCAGAGACACATAACTGATCCCCTATCAACTGTCCCACACCCCAACCATATCTGCACCCTATGTTTCTGTACCCCAACCCTATCTGCATTCTATGTATCTGTACCCCAACCCTATCTGCATCCTATGTATCTGTACCCCAACCCTATCTGCAACCTATGTATCTGTACCCCAGCCCTATCTGCATCCTATGTATCTGTACCCCAGCCCTATCTGCATCCTATGTATCTGTACCCCAGCCCTATCTGCATCCTATGTATCTGTACATCAACCCTATCTGCATCCTATGTATCTGTACCCCAACCCTATCTGCATCCTATGTATCTGTACCCCAACCCTATCTGCATCCTATGTATCTGTACCCCAACCCTATCTGCATCCTATGTATCTGTACCCCAACCCTATCTGCATCCTATATCTGTACCCCAACCCTATCTACATCCTATGTATCTGTACCCCAACCATATCTGCATCCTATGTATCTGTACCCCAACCCTATCTGCACCCTATGTATCTGTACCCCAACCCTATCTGCACCCTATGTATCTGTACCCCAACCCTATCTGCACCCTATGTATCTGTACACCAACCATATCTGCACCCTATGTATCTGTACTCTAACCCTACCTGCACCCTATGTATCTGTACTCTAACCCTACCTGCACCCTATGTATCTGTACCCCAGCCCTATCTGCACCCTATGTTTCTGTACCCCAACCCTACCTGCACCATATGTATCTGTACCCCAACCCTATCTGCATCCTATGTATCTGTACATCAACCCTATCTGCATCCTATGTATCTGTACATCAACCCTATCTGCATCCTATGTATCTGTACATCAACCCTATCTGCATCCTATGTATCTGTACATCAACCCTATCTGCATCCTATGTATCTGTACCCCAACCCTATCTGCATCCTATGTATCTGTACCCCAACCCTATCTGCATCCTATGTATCTGTACCCCAACCCTATCTGCATCCTATGTATCTGTACCCCAATCCTATCTGCATCCTATGTATCTGTACATCAACCCTAGACATTTATTTAGGCCTGGTTAGGGCATGTGTGTTGTCCTCCCTGCCATGCCCCATGGCTCCCTCGTGCCCCCCCTAGCATCATGGGGGCATGAGGGAGCCATGGGGGAAGGGAGGGGGGACAACACACATGCCCTAACCCTAGGGTTAGGGCATGTGTGTTGTCCCCCCTCCCTTCCCCATGGCTCCCTCATGCCCCCATCACACTAGGGGGGGGCATAAGGGAGCCATGGGGCAAGGCAGGGGGGCAACACATATACATACACATATACATAAACACATATATTTATTTTACTACTAGTAATGCAAGGACTTGGCAAGAACTAATTGATTACTGTCTGAAATAAACATGGAAAAATACCACTAATTTTTAAAATCACGATCATAATAGGGCCTAACTTGTTAATGAAAGAGGGAGCATTGGAGAGACACCCCTAACCCTAGGGTTAGGGGTGATCACGCTGCCCCAATCTGTCACTGATCAGCATGAACCTCTCTCCCCTCTGCCCATCGGCGGAGGGGGGGGGAGATTTGCACTTATCAGTGACTGATTGGGGCAGTGTCGTGACCTGATCAGTGACAGGTCTGGGCAGCGGCATCACTCCCTGCATGTGGTCACCGCTGCCCGACCTGTCACTGATCAGTGCAAATCAGCGGCGGAGGGGAGAGAGATTCATGCTGATCAGTGACAGGTTGGGGCAGCGTGATCACCGCTGCCCCGACCTGTCACTGATCAGCATGAATTTCTCTCCCCTCCGATGATCGGGGTGGGGGGCAGATTTGCACTCATCAGTGACTGATTGGGGCAGTGTCGTGACCTGATCAGTGACAGGTCTAGGCAGCGGCATCACTCCCTGCATGTGGTCACCGCTGCCCGACCTGTCACTGATCAGTGCAAATCAGCGGCGGAGGGGAGAGAGATTTGCGCTGATCAGTGACAGGTCGGGCAGCGGTGACCACATGCAGGGAGTGATGCCGCTGCCCAGACCCGTCGCTGACCAGGTCACTGTCACTGACCTGTCCAAACCAAGCTTTGGCGGGGGGCGGCTGCTCGTGTTGCCCCCACTCCCTACATGTGATCCACCCCCGCCTGTGCCGTTCCCTCAAGGTGCCCATCACCCTGCATGTGATCCCCCGCCTACGCTTCTGCCCTGGCCTGTCACTGATCAGTACAAATCTCTCCACCGATCAGAGGAGGGGAGAGAGATTTGCGCTGATCAGTGATGGGTCGCGGCAGTGGTGATCACATGCAGGGAGTGATGCCACTGCCCAGACCTGTCACTGATCGGCATGAGTGACAGATGCCCCAGATATTGCTGCCCTGCCACTTGTCCCTCACTCTTTCCTGTCAAGTTCTGTTTGCCGATCGGTGTGTCCCTCAGTGGCCTACGATCAGTGTGAGCTTTGGAAGGCGGTGGCTGCTCCTGCTGTGATCGCCGCTGCTCCAGACCTGGCCGCCCCGCCTGTGCCATTCCCTAGCCATTTGTGAGCTTTGGAGGGAGGTGGGGGGTGGCGGCTCCTCGTATTCCCCCAGTCCCTGCATGTGATCGCCACTGCCCCAACCTGTCACTGATCAGGGCAAATCTCTCAGATCAGCGGAAGGAGGGAGAGATTTGCGCTGATCAGTGACCGGTCGGGGCAGTGGCGATCACATGCAGGGAGTGGGCGAACATGAGGAGCCGCCCTCCCTCCACCGATCAGTGTGTAAGTGATCACATGGGGGTAACACGGCTCCTTGTGTTACCCCCATGTGATTGCCAGACCAGCTCCTTCCATGTTGCGTGGCGGTTCCTCCTGTTGCCCCCCTCCCTACATGTGATTGGCGCCACCTCGCCTGTGCTGTTCCCGGCCGTGTATCAGAGAGTCTCTCACTCTCTGACCTGTCCTGTACTGTCTGCCAATCGGTGTGTCCCTGAGTGGCCACCGATCGGTGTGTGCTATGGTGGCAGGTAGAGGGTGGCTGCTTGTGTTGCCAGCCTCCCTACATGTGATCAGCGCCACCCTGCCTGTGCCGTTCTCGGCTGTGTGAGCTTTGGAGGGAGGTGGAGGGGCGGCTCCTTCCCCCACTCCCTGCATGTGATCACCGCTGCCACGACCGGTCGCTGATCAGTGCAAATCTCTTCCCTCCGTCGAGTGGGGGGAACGCAAGGAGACGCCCCATACCCACCTCCCTCCACTGGTCGGTGTGTAAGCGATCACTGATCGCCGGACCAACTCCTTCCTTCCATGTGGCACCATGCAATTGTCCGTTCATTCATTCTTTCTAACTTGGAGTGCCCCATGTACAAAGAGGTACAACTCCAGCATATACATATTGTGTACACACCTGCTCCTCCTGCCTCTCTGTACATGGGCACTACAGCTGCAGGGGGTTTCAACCATCCTTCTTAATTGTAATGTTCTGTTACTTTAACTTCCTTTTAGATTGCGATTGCTCTCGAAGATTCTCAAATCTGCAAGCTTGCTGACTGACGTTTACTTTTGTGTATTTGCTTTTTGGCTGTTTTGTTCCCCAACTTTAGTTCTAGGCTTTAGATTTAGCTTTAGATACTGTAAACTTCCCCCTAGTTCCTCCCCTTTAGTGTAGTATTTTTGTTTTAATTTTGTTTTAGCCTGTGTTAAGCAGATTTCGGTATGGCTGGGAAAAGGTACACTGCCCAGGAAGCAGCGGCTTACATGATGGAGTCGGACTCTGAAGAGTATAGTGATTCAGGGTCAGAATATTTGCCCTCAGATAGTGAGTCTGACAGTGTCTCCTCTACTGAGGAGACACAGCCGCGCAGTAGTACCAGTGGTAGTGCTAGGCATCCTAGAATGGATGGTAGCACACAAGGAGAAGCCATGCTGGAGGAGAGTGTAGATCAGATGGAGAGTGCTGCAGCTGGTGATGGAGTGCCTGCGTGGAGGCCGCCTAATAATTATTCCCCCGAAATTCCCCCTTTCGATTCGGTCCCCGGAGTCAATGTTGGCACAACAAACTTCCGTCCTGTTGACTTTTTCAAATTGTTCATCACAGAGGCCATCCTACAGGACATGGTCTACCATACAAATTGCTATGCTGAGTGGGTCCTAGCGCAAAATCCCCCACAAAGGCACGGCCGCGCTCATGCATGGCATCCCATAAACATAAGTGAGTTGAAAAAATTTTGGGGGCTCACTTTAGCCATGGGTATCTGCAAAAAAATTTGTATCGCCTCCTACTGGGATACTCAAACCCTTTTGGCAACCCCATTATTTCCGGCCATAATGACCAGAAACCGCTACCAAATTTTACTGCGGTTTCTACACTTTAATGATAATGCCACTGCAATTCCCCGTGGTGAGCCCGGTCACGACAGGCTTCACAAAGTACGTCCCCTGATCGATAGTCTGGGCGCTTTGCAGAAGTGTACACCCCCTCCCAAAATTTAAGTATTGACAAATCACTTCTGCTTTTTAAAGGGCGCATTGTATTTCGTCAGTATATCCCTAGTAAGCGTACCCGCTATGGGATCAAATTTTACAAATTGTGTGAAAGCTCGACCGGCTACATCTTTTCGTATCTACGAAGGAAGGGACACACATCTGGACCCCCCTGGTTGTCCCCTTGATTTGTCTGTCAGTGGCAAGATTGTTTGGGAGCGCATGACTCCTCTACTGGGGAAAGGTTACCACTTATATGTGGATAACTTTTCTACCAGCATCCCCCTATTTCGAGCCCTCTACTCATTGGACACACCGGCCTGCGGCACCATCAACCGTGATCGAAAAGGCTTGCCCAGGTCAATGCTGAAAAAAAACTAAATCATGGAGAGTCGTATGCTGTAAGAAGCGATGAGCTCCTGCCCGTGAAGTACATGGACAAAAAAAATGTATTCATGCTGACGACAATCCACGATGAGTCAGTTGTGAAATTAAGCAAAGTGGTCCCCGAGCCCCTTCCCAAAAGACACATTGTATCAAAGATTATAATAAATTCATGGGTGGCGTTGATAAAACAGACCAAATTTTAAGATATTACAACGCCACCAGAAAATCCAGAGCCTGATACAAAAAAGTTGCTATCCATTTGGTCCAATTAGCAACTTATAACTCCTTTGTTGTCTTCAAGGCAGCAGTACCAGGCTTCAATTTGTCGTTTGTAAAATATCAGCTGCAGATACTCCCTGCTCTGTTATTTGGGATACCGAGCAGGCATCAGAGATGGCTGGTAACGATGACGAGGCTAGATTAGTGGGGAAGCATTTCATAAAGTGCATTCCCTCCATCAATAGGAAAAGGTACCCCCAGAAGCCTTTTAGGGTATGTAGTAGGCGTGGCTTTAGGAGAGATGTGCGCTACTACTGCCCGACATGTCCTAGCCAACCTGGTTTGTGTTTGGAAGGTTGCTTTGAGGCATACCATACTCAATTCGATTTTTAAATTGTTTTGTTCTGGATTTTTAAATTTAACTTTAGACTGTATGTAGGCTTTAGGTTAGGTTTTGTTCCGTGCCCTAGGGTCATCCTGGTTTGGAATACCCTGCTCTGCAAAACCTCCCAGATCTATAGTAACAAAATACATCTCCACAGCTGGGTGAAGGTAAGTGGCCAGACCTGGAATCTTTTAGGCTATTTGCCACTTTAATATTTACTTTCTCTAGTTAACAATTCAGTTAGGTAATTGCATTTTCTTGTCCCTGTTTTTTTTTCTTTTTGGTACTTGTGAAGCCAAAAGCTGATGGAGGAAATGGTGAAAGACGAGCCGCTGGATACTTGTGATAGATGATGAAAACATGGGGCCCTTCATTAGGATTTCAGTGTTTACTGACGTTCACAATCTATCAGCACAAGGCTAATCCTCCCATGACTAATACTAGCAGCACCTCTTGGTACCATTATTGAGTTTATTTTGCATTGTTTGCATTGTTTATAAAAATATTTTTCAGATATTTAACTTCTGTGCTATTTGTCTAGCGGTCTGTGCCCACAATAGCATCCCTAGATCACAAAAGCTTCATTTTAGGTATTAGACAGGTAAATGTTTTTTTTGTTTGAAAAAGTGCAGAACTAAAATATTGAAGTAAAATTACCCTTACGCATATGTTTTACTTTGGGGGGTTAAGCAACTCTACCCTTTAAAACTATGCATGATCACCTCAAGGTTTTTCATCTAGAAAAAGGTTCCCGCAACAAAAAAACCCAGCACGCCTAGAAACCTTGAGGTATGTACTTTCCAAAAAAGTATAGTTTGTGGGGGGAAAATATGGTTTTGAATCTGCTTTTTGCTTATTTTTTTAGGTAAAGCCTTTGGAACCAGAGATTCTGACAGTGAATTGAGTCCATACCAATGCACCCACATCAACAAGCCCAGTAGGCTTAGAAACCTTGAGGTATGTACTTTCCAAAAATATAAAGTTTGTGGGGGGTATTTCAAATGTAAAGGGTTGTAAATTTGGAAAAACTGCAAGGTGCGCACTTTGTGTGCGCAGCTGATTTTTTTTCCAGTAAAATGACCCTCAAGCGCATGCTTGACTTTGGGGTGTTTGGCAACTCTACCCTTCAAAGTACCTATGCATGTGGGGTATTGTTTTGTTCAGGAGACGTTGTGCTTTCAGATTTGCTGTGTTATTGCTTGCTTGCTTATTGTTTTTATAGGAAAATATGGTTTTGAATCTGCTTTTTGCTTATTTTGCACTTTCCAAAAATATATAGTTTGTGGGGGGTATTACAAATGTAAAGGGTTGTATTTTTTGAAAAACTGCGAGGAGCGCATAGTATTTGTATTTTATCTGAAAATCTCCTCTAGCGCTCTTTGCAGTTTCTGGGGTCTCCTGGGCAGGAAAGGGTGTCTACTAATACATGTGTGGTACCGTGGTAACCGGGAGAAACGCGGCTTTTACTGGAAAACCTTCATTTTTTTTATTAAAAAAAACACTGCAAAATGTAAAAACGTGTGTGTTTTTTTATTTTCTTTCACATATTTCACCCAAAATAATTAGGAAAAGACTACAAAAATGATAAACAAGACATATGCTGTTAAAGCCCAGATTCTGCTGAAAAAAACAGTATATAATTTTCATGGGAAGTCCCAGGAAATCTCTTCAAAAATTACAGTTGAACATGTGTAGCTCAAAATAGTGAAAAATGCTCTGGCAACAGAGGGTGACAAAATCTCCAGGTGGGCTGGCACTTAAAGGGTTAATGACCCACAAGAATTTATCTATGCATAAATTAAGACCAAGCTCTTTACATGATACCATGCTACACATGATTCTGCTTCAGTTCTAGACATTGTATAGACAGAAAATAACTGTGCTACTCCAATAAAGTGGCTGCCAAATGGGTGCTCAGCTATTCCCTGCCCCCATCAGGTAGAACTCTTGACTAAAAGGTGAGTACATTGCCAATGCAGGCTTCACTGTTGTGTTGGATTAGGTTACTGAACTGCTAGGGAGAATGTAGTTTACTGGCAAAGAAAGCTTTTATTTTTTTACCATGTGTCATTAGGCGATACATACATACCGAGTGGCAGGAGGAGAGGCCCCCAGTGTACCTTTTGGCATGGGTACCCTTATAATATACAGGCAACAGTGGTTTCCAAGTAATCACCACTGGTAGAACATCTAACTGTAAGTAAGGCAATGGGTTCTAACGGAACTCAGATTTGTGATTGCAGCCCCTCGGACTGATTTACTAAACCATTTACTTTCAACTGGTCTAATGAATGGAGAATGGTCACGGTCGTACCAATCCGTAACAAGGGAAGTAGAAAAGAAGCCAGTAATTTTAGGCCAGTTTAACATTTATAGTGGTAAAACTAATGGAAACTCTCTTAAACAGATAATTTCCCATCTAAAAATTAAAAAACTGTTGGACCCAAAACAGCACGGCTTAACTGAGGGCCGATTATGTCAGACCAATTTTACTGTTTTCTTTGACAATGTAACTAAAGTGTTGGATGAGGGTGGTGCTCTGGATTTTATCAAAGCCTTTGTCACGGTACCACATAAAGAACTCCAGTTATTGAAGTTAGGACTGAATCCTTGGATATTTTAGTTGATTTCCAGCTGGCTGAAGGATAGGTGGTGGTGTTAATGGCGTGCAATCTGAAGAGAGACAAGTTACAAGTGGTGTATCACAAGGCTCTGTCCCGGGCCCCATTCTGTTTAACATGTTTGTAAGTGACATATGCGAAGGCTTGAAATGCTTGCCTGTTTGCTCATGATAAAAAGGTTAGTAATAGGGTGGATATTTCTAGAGGTGTCTGCAACATGGAAAATGGTTTAGCTCTACTGGATAAATGGTCAATACTCTGGAAACTGAAGTTTTAATGTCTCTAAATGTGAAATCATTCACTTGGGTAGAAGAAAGCCCTGTTTTGAGTACCGTGTAGGCAGTACTTTGGAGGAGAGAGATTTAGGATATGGATTACTGAAAGCTGCAAGATGAGTAGACGGTGTAGCCAGGCAGTAGGAAGAGCAAGCAGGATGCTTGGCTGGTAGAAGGACTTAAGTTTTAAGTTCATCAGGAGAGACTTAAATAACTTAATTTGTACAGTCTAGAGGGGAGGGACAGAGGGCACATGATTGAAACCTTTAAATATGTGAAAGGATTAAATAAGGTTCAGGAGGGAAGTGTTTTTAATAAAAAAATTAAAGATGGAACAAGGGGGCGCAACCTGAAGATAGTCTGAGGGAAGATCAAGAGCAAGGTTAGGAAATATTAGTTCAACCTGCCATCAACCTTCTATGTTTAAAGTCCCTGTCCAGTCTAGCACTACTTTTCTCCCACTTTTTCCTATATGGGAACAATGTAAAATGAGCCAGTCAAGCATCTACAAATCTCTGATTATATATAAATAGCTTATGTATTATAAGCAAAAACCCTTTTTCAATTTATTCTTCACTTCTTTCATTTCTGGGTCTTATCTGTGCTGGAAAGGATGTGTCATGGTGCTTGCTCTTCTGTTGTAAGAAACTGCTGGGGGACCACTCTGTCATGTTCCCTTGCACTGAGCTCACCAAGGAACAAGGTCACCTGTAGACAGCTTTTTTTTGTGATCCTGAAAGCATAAATTGAAAGGACAAACTTTGGAGCCCTGCTATCTGGCACCGGAGGAAATGCACACGGGTCACACATCAGGTGAGCTGCTTGCTGCACTGTTATTGCTGTTGGGCTTACCATTTCTTTTTAATGTTTTATGTGGTAATACACACAGCCAGATAAAGCCTGAGAGGAGGGGGAAATGTGTGCACCAAGCAGTTGGAAGAAAAAAGTAGCTGCTAATGTTGAATGTATATGAATTGATAGAAATCTACACAAACCTTGTAAGTATTATGGTACAAAACCTGGTATTTTTACTATCCAGGGTTTTGTCTTGTCCCAGGTGCACCTCTGTGAAACTCACTGGGTTTGCTTAGCTCACCAGCAATCCCATAGAACATGTTTGGACTATCCTTCAATCCAGCAACATCGAGAGGTTCAGCCTGGAGCTGTCCTTGCTAATGGAGTCAGACAAGTGACATTTTCAGTTTTCTTTTTTTTTTCTCAATCAACTTGCGGGGGGGGGGGGGGGGGTGATAGTTAAGCCATCCCTTGTAGTGGCCCTGGTAACAGGACCTGTAATGAATTGGGCAAGTCAGTCTTTAGAGGCCCTTCCACCACTAAATGTTTAAAGGGAGGTAAGAGTACTCTTCTCACCACTTTGAGTCTGTCTCAGAGGGTATCCAAGACCTATTTCAAAGTAAAATTCCACTGGTAGAACAAGGCCAAGAACAACATTCTAAATCCTGCTCCAGGGGTCAACCTCACCCACAAGGCAGAGAGACAACTAACTGTGGACACTGGAGTGATCAGATCCAAGATGTCTGGTAAAATGTCAGGCTTTGTCATTAAAAAATCAGACCAAGAAAAATTATTTCAGAACATTTTTACCTACAATGTAACCTGTTGTGAGAATCGAAAACAACAATAATCTAATGTTGTTGCATTAATTTCGACACCCTTCTGCATGTGTTTGTGTTCAGAATTTTCCAATCACATTTAAACTTGTGTTTAATAGTAGTTACACAGCTGCCATGTTTTTAAATGATTCTAATTAACCCTATAAAAAGTTCAGCTGTTCTAATGCGAATTTCCTGACATTTACTTAGTTGCGTTTTATAGCAAAAGCCATGGCTTTTAACAACCTACAACACATCAAAGAGATCTCATTGTTAGAAGGTATCAGTCAGGAGAATGGTACAAACACATTCCACGGCATTAGATATACTATGAAATGCCATGAAGAAGGTCCTCAAAAAGTGGATATAAATTGACACAACAGTGACATTACCAAAACTGGACATCCCTCAAGAATGAAAAGGACGGGAAGAAAATTGGTCTGGCATGCTGTCAAGAGCCCTTTTGCAACACTATAGAAGCTGCATGAATTTCTTGCCGTTTGCTGGTTGAGTACTGCATGTGACAACAATGGGCTGTGATGTGGCTAGACAAGCCCAGCTATGTTTTGCCAAAGCCTACGTCAATCCTGCCATGGGGGAAAAGACCATATGGTCCGATGTTGAATATTTTGTATATTTTGTAGTTATTCAAAAAGGTATGTTTGGAGCATAGCCAAGATCACACATCACCAAAAGAACACCCTACACAATTTTAAGCAAGGTAGAGAAAGAATTATGCATTGAGGCTGTTTTTCAGCGGCTGGGATTTGAGCTTTAGTCAAGGTGGAGAGAATTGTGAACAGCTCTAAAATATGCATCAATTTTGCTGCTTTTTTTCGGCATGACAAAGAACCAAAAGCCTACTTCCACATCAACAAAAGAATAGCTTCTCCAGAAAAAGATCAAAGTATTGGAATGGCCCAGATCAGAATCCTGTTGATGATCTATGGGTTGACCTGATGACTGCTGTACACAGGAGATGCCTTTGCAATCTAACAGATTTGGAGAGCTTTTTCAAAGATTGTCAAGTCTTGATGTTCCATGTTAGAATCCTGTCAAGAAAGACTGAATTCTTTCATAAATTCTAAGAGTTATTCAACAAAATTTTAGTTTAGGGTGTGCATATTTATGCAACCATAATATTATTACAATTACAATACAATTATTACAAAAAAATTTCAGTTTGTTCTGCAATTGATTTGTACAGATTATAGGATACAATAAATGTATGTTTTTTTACAACAAAATACAGGCATTTTACCTGGGGTGTATAATTTTTTTTTTCATATCCGCTGTAGGTGAAAATGGTTACCTCGGTGTACAAAATAGTTCTGGTCTCTTCCTACAAACCACATTTATCCCTCCAACATTTCACTGGTGCTGCAAGATACAGCCGACCAAGGAATGATTTAGATACTGTGGTCTGGAGTGATTGTTCCTGTTCCTGAATAACGTTCCTTGGTCTATCACTACAGTGTAACCCTGGGCTGGTGTGTCCAATTCTGTATTTTCAACATTTTAATAAGTTTGTCCACGCCCCAAAATTAAAAATAGAATCTTTGGCATTTTCCTTAAACCTCTTGAGCCAGACAAGATTGTTCACTTTCTGAACAAAGTTTGGAGGTTTAGCTGGAGCTTCAGCCCAAAAGACGTTGCATGTAGTACCAACAAATACCAATTAAGGAATAACTACAACTACAAACTTTATTATGCACTACCCAAACACATCAATCGATGTTCTGTAAATACATTCAATATAAAGTAAAAATGTGAAACCCCTAAGGGGTAATACACACTTAAACAAAATGCATAACTATATGAGGTACTTACAATTTCATCCAAATAAACTGAATAGGCCACTGGTTTAGAACCCCCCCCCTCACCAGTTCACAAAGGGTTAAATGTAAGTGTTTTATTATCCTCCCCACTCCCCTCCAATCCATGGTTGATGGCTGGTGTCCCACACAGGTCTTCAGAGATACTTGATGTACGAGGACACTGTGTTTCTCCACTCATCCAGGCTTGTAATGGCCTGCTCAGAAACCTCACAGTAGGTGACATTGAAGTATACCTGTATTTGTGCCATGCTCTTGCTCTGAGAAGGATGAGGGAACTTTTGTAACAGAGCTTTCAGGTCCATCTTTGAAGAGCCAGAATGTGGCTGGATCTTTTACATTTCCACTCCAACAAGCTTATTTGGGGGTTCACCCTCCCACTGCCACTTTTAAGCCTCTTTGGTGGCCATGTTCTGCAGGGTCCTGTCCCCATGTCCAGTAATCCCCTGCCCCACCTTCTGTCAGGGACTAGATTACTCCTGTCTTTCTCGGATGTTTCTGCTGGTTCTCATCTCACTTCTATCTCTGACCCCCTGGGCTTTGGTGGAGATGGAGGAGAGCTGACTTGAACTGAACTTCTCCCTTAGCATTATTAACAAAGCAGGCTCTGGTCCTGTGCCATCTGGAGGGTTATGCTTTGCTCCTACCAGAATAAAATTAAACTTGGTTGTAGGCCTTGGGTCTTGCATTGCGGCTTGTTCCTTGACTCTTTATTCTTTGCTCCTCACTTCACTATGGTCTTTCTTCCTTTCTTCTTACATTAGGACTTTTGTGTTTGTGGGGGGGGGGGGGGGGTCCTTCACTGTAGTTGCTATTATCATTGGCAACATCCCTACAGGTCTTGTTAAAGTGGGCCTCCAGACAAAAAATCTAATTTATCAAAGTAAATTGCTCTACTAAACCCCTCTCTCACAATCAGTGACATGCGCTATTTCAAAGGGCTTAACTCCAAGCAGATGTTATAGAATAGCAGACAGATTCTATGCTCCAGAGTTGCATGGGGGCAGCTATCTTTCCAAAATTTTGGCAGCCCTGCTCCTGAAAGACCCATTCCCAAATTTAAAATTACCCTAAATATCATGTAAATAATGCTTTATTTCTAACCAGAAGTAATACGCCATCAGCTTTAATGAATCACCACTGCTCAGAAAGCTCTTAAACCATTCTATCAACTTTTTTTTTAACTGCTACAATGACCTGCAGCAGCTGAGGCCATTGACTTACATTGAAACATAACACTTGATTCAGTGATGTGCGCTATTGCAATCTTTTGAATTATTGGAACTTTATTGGTTATGTCTTTTCTGGACCATTGGGGCTATTGCAATACAATTTTATGGATTACTTCTTTGCACAATGCACGTTTGCACTTTAGTATAACATACTATAGAATAGTTGTTATGCTTTGAAGTTTGATTGATTATGCATGTACAATAATTTGAATATTTAGTTAGTTTAGTAGATGTGTAGATTTTTAGTATTTCATTAATAGGAAGCACATTTTGTTCACATAGTTCAACATAGGTCTTTCACTTTTTTTTCTTCTTTTCTCCAACCATTCCCTGGTGCCCCGTTGAGTCATTGGTTCAATACTACTTTGTAATTTTTATGTATATAATTTTTATGAATTATTAGATACTATAGAGCCACTTGTGGGGTCCAGCCTCTCCTTGTTTGTGTTTTATGTATTTTAATGAGTCTTTTATGTATTGTTGATGTGTATCTTGTAAGTCCTGATCAAATAAATTCATAATATATATATTTTTTCAATTGTAACTGGATATATTGGTACATTTATTAGTGTGCGGCAGATGTTTATAGGGTATTTGGGGGTAGGTCTAGGACCCCCATCCTCCATATTTTTCATCGCTATTGCAATCTTGCCTGTATTCCAAGTATGTCACACACCCCGCTTCCACTATTCATGCCATATGGGTTATGGTCCAGTAGAGGGCGAACTTCTGCAGAGATGAAAGCAGAAAAGAAGCCCCTCCCGGTCCATAAATACCTGGGAACACACATTCCCCAGTTCCTTCTCTGCAGGACGGTGAGCAAGTCAGAAGATGTATGCTGCTCTTCCTTGCAGGTAAGCCGGGTTTACACCCGACCTTGTTGTGCTCTATTTCTGCCCGGACCTTTATGCATTAAGCCCATTTCTAGCCTCCCAGTCTTGGCTGCAGGTCCGGGTGATGGTAGCCTTCACCTTAGTAGGTGTTTAGGGAGCCATGCTCCCCCGTGAGACCCCATACAAGGGGGTAGGCGGCATCCGGGTTGGTGATCCCGGTTTGGGATTCCCTGTCCCCATTTAATTCCCTTACACCCTTTTGGTGAGGGATTCTCCCCCTTTCGGGTCCCCGCTGTTACCCTCCAGTGGGGGAGGGGGGGTGGCATTGTTCTTCTATTTTTCACATTATATATGTGAGTGTGCTTGTGCGCTTGATTCACGTTGCGCTGTGCGCTCTGCCTGCAGTCTGGGGAGCTTCTTCCCCTCAGACTGATTCTGTGAGGGGGCGGGACCGGGCGCTCGCGCGCTGCCGCGGCCTGCCCCCTTCTGTTGGCGCCATTGAGGACCCATCCCATTGCTGGGAACCGCATCACAGGCGCTGATGGCTGAATAGGACGCCATTTTCTGCAGTGGGTGAGTGCCCTGCTGGGCTACCCCCTCTTCTTGCTATACTTGCCCAATATTCATCAGTCGCCTCTCTATTGTTTTCTTATGACATGTATTTATTTTGCTGTTGCTGTGTGTGTGCATGTGCTTATGGCCACATATCTTGTGTCTTTCAGGAGGACTCCCTGTGCCTTGCTTAAAAGGGGGTTCTCCCGGTCCTAGGGTCCCTAGCTGTACTTATAAATCCTCCCACTCGGGACTTAAAGTGGCATTCCGGGTTGCTTACCAGCAGAATTCCCTCTGGTCATTGCGACTACCTTAAAATCACCATATGGAGGCTCCACAGGATACCGGGCTTGGGCTCCCTTCGGGGCAATCCTGGCTATGTGTGGGTTGTGGGGTACCCCTTACGGGGGAGAATGTACTACTTTGCATACCATGTGCGCAACAGGCCATTACGCGGCAGTCGGGATCCCAGGCGTCTGGGTCCGTGCCTCCCGCCTCATCTCCTACCCCTCCCCGCATCATCCGTACCCCAAGTGACACTGTCATTAGTGGGGAGTCGCACTCGGATGTATGTGCTAGGCTGGCCAACCTCGAGAAAATTATTTCTAGCTCAGTGGGCAGAAAGGCTAAGAAAAAGCATCTGTCACCGGCTACGCCGGTAATTGATTATGACTCCCCTGACTTGATGTCGGGCAGGCGCTGGGGGATGCTGTGGATACTCCCAGGGTCCTGACCCATCTATCAGAGGTTCTGGGTATTTCCCCACCAGCGGAGGCCCCTCCGAAGAAGGGAGAATTCTTTGGGTTCTCTAAGCCCCGCTCGGAGTTTCCAAATCAGGATCTTTTTGACAGCATGATTCTTAAAGAATGGGAGAAGCCGAGTCACCTTCATGGTGTTCCTCAGGGATGGGATAGAAAGTTTCCCTTTCCGGTGGACGTGGTGAAGCGCTGGTCTTCCCCTCCCGAGGTTGATGCGCCCATTTTAGGACTGTCCAACACCTCCGTTGTACATACTCCTGACGCCACTACCCTTAAAGATGACAAGGACAAGTGCATTGATCAGATGGCTTGCCATGCCTTTGCCAGTGTGGGTTCAGCCTTGTGGCCTGTCTGTGCATCGGCACTCGTGGCTGTGGCTACCAGGTCGGAGATCAGGGAAATGTTAAATGGGTCCCAGCTCAACCCGGACAGCGTTGAATTCACAGCCCTTAAGAGGTGTGAATTGTTAATGAATTTTGTTTTGTCGGCTATGGACGACACTATTACCATGTGTAGTAGAACTTCGGCTCTGTTGGTGGCCATGCGCCGATCGATGCGCCAGTGGGCGGCTGACATTGCGGCCAAGAAATCACTTACTGCTCTGCCCTTCCTGGGAACGCGGCTGTTTGGAGACAAATTGGATTCTGTGGCGAAAGGTGGAAAGCTACCTCAGCGTAAGAAGCAGCATCGCTCCTTTCGGGGGGCAAGCTCCTTCAGTTCTTCCTTTCACGGCACCAGAGGGGGCAGAGGTCTTGCCTACTCTGGCCTCAGATGGGGTTTCTGGAACAGAGGTAGAGGACGTGCCCGTCCAGCCTCTACCTGGGGTTCCAAGCCGGCTGCCAAGCCGGCTGCGGCTCTTCTTCCAGGTCTGGGCCCAGGAGGTTACGGACAAGTGGATATTGGAAGTGGTCTCATCTGGGTACAAACTGGAGTTCGAGTACCGGCCTCCTCCCAGATTCCTAAGGTCTCGGGTGCCTTCGGACCCTCGGGCGGCGCAGGGGCTCCTGTCGGCTGTTAAGAACCTCCTGGACATGGCGGTCATATGCCCGGTGCCTCTTTCAGAGAGAGGCCGGGGCTATATTCTTAGTATACAGTACGTCCTGCTCCAGATATAATACTTACACTTGGGTTATCCTCCGCCAGATGGCGCTGCACTGCAGAGACATGCAAAAACAGGCTCCTCCCGGCCCTTCAAATACCCAGGGACCTCCCACAAATCCCCAGATTTCTCTGCAGTGCTGACTGCGAAGACATGAAGTATCACTCTCTCGCAGGTGAGCGGGGCTATTAAAGCCTGCGGCCCTGTTGGACTAATCCCACCCATCCTCGTAATGTGCCTCCCAGCCTGGGCTGCGCTGGTCGGGTGAAGGTAGGCAGCACCATGCGTGCTTATGGAGCCATGCTCCACCGCAGTCCCCCACCAAAGGGTAGGCGGTTTAGGCTGATGGTGAGCCTCTAGTGGATGCCCCTCCCGCATTATTGCCCCTTGCCCCGTGTAGCGGTGGACCCTGTGCAAAGGGTTGCCATCCTCCCTCGTTCCCCCCCGTAGCTCGGGGGGAAAGAAAGGGGAGGGTGTGTGTGTGGTGGTCTTAGTGTATTGAGTTACACGTTTATGGCCTTAGTATTGTCCTTGACTTATATACCTGGTGTCAGAGCCGCGCTGTTTGCCTTTTATTGTATATCGGCGCCGCCGCACGACTCTTTTGCCTTTATTGGAATGCAAACGGGCGCTGCAGCGTCTTCATTGGCAAATGTATTCTTCTAAGTGTGTCATTCACTTGCGTTTCTTGTGTGCGTTGATTACTGTCTCAGAGCTTCGCGCTCTTCGGGGGGGCGGGGACCTGGCTTGGCGTGCTCCGTGTCACAGCCCGTTCTGGCCCGCCCTTCGAGGTTTGATTGGCGCCATTTAGATGTTCATCGCGCCCGTGGTAACGGTCCTCCTCCTCCCTCGGTCTGTAAGTGCCCTCGCGGGCGATTTTCATCATTCTTGCTTACTGCGCATGGCTCTGACATCCCTATTCCCATTATGTCTTTCAGACGGTCGAATCCAGTGGCTTCTCCCGTCCCGGTGTAATTGCCAGTTGGACCTAGTATAATTACTCCCACTTCCCTGCGGGTCTTTGGGACATCCAGGGTAGCTTATAGCGTCAATCCCTACTGACCTATTGTGCCTATTAATCACCATATGGAGGCATCCCAGGATATTGTGAACGGGGTTCCCTTGGGACAAGCCCGGCTGTGTGTAGCTTGTGGGGTCTCACCTATCAGCGGTGACAATGCACGGGTCTGCGTCCCTTGTGCACAGCAGGCACTAATGGTACTTCCCGCCCCTCCTGTGGTTGGTTTGCACCTCGCCTCACTACCCCCCCCCAAGCCTGAGTCTAACCCCCAATACAAGCAGGGATTCTCATCCTGATGTGGCTACTAGACTGGCCAGTGTTGAAAAATTGCTTGCTAGTACTCTAGCGCGCAAGGCCACCGCAAAAAAACGGCACATAATCCCTGACTCTGCTCCTTTCCCTATGGAGTCTGATGAGTTTTCGCATCTATATGGCCAGGTCCCTTCGGACGAAGGGGAGCTGTTCTCTGACTCAGGGTCTTCTGATGAGAAGTCTAGGGGTCTTGACGATTCTGGTTCTGATCACTGGACCCCGGATGATACTGATAAACTGCTGGTTCAGATTTTTGAGGTTTTGTCCATCTCTCCCCCTGTTGCGGCTCCCAGGCAAAGGGGTGAGCTATTTCATACTGCTAAGGCTCGATTGGAATTTCCTGAGCAAACCCATTTCAATAACCTCTTGTTTAAGGAGTGGGAACATCCCAGTAGACTTCCCGGGATCCCTAAGAGTTTGGACAGGAAGTATCCATTTCCTGCTGATATGGACAAGTGCTGGTCATCGCCTCCCGAGGTCGATGCTCCTATTCTAGGGCTGTCTAACACCTCTATTATGCACTCCCCTGACACTACTACGCTGCGGGATTCTGAGGACCAGCGCATTGACCAATTGGCGTGCCATGCCTTTGCATTTGGAGGGGCGGCGCTGTGCCCGGTCTGCGCTTTGGCCATTACTGCTGTGGCGCTCAGGACCATGGTCAGGAATGCACTTGACGGCCCAGACGAGCTGCCTACTGATACTATTAATGCACTGTCTAACTGTGATGTGTTTGTGAACTTTATCCTGTCTGCATCGGATGATGCTATTAGGATGCTATTAGGATGGGCTGCCGACAATGCTGCTAAAAGGGCCCTTACTGGGCTTCCATTTAAGGGGCTGCGCCTGTTTGGGCACTGCCTAGACCTTTTTGCTAAAGGAGGCAAGTTACTACAGCGCAGGCGGCAGACTAGGCCCTTTCGTAGCCAGGACCCCCTTTCAGCCCCCTACAGAGTCGCTAAGCAGGGAAAAGGGGTGTCCTTCGTGGGGGCTCGCACAGATTCCTGGCACAGGAGCAGGGGGCGACGTCCTGGCTCCTCCTGGGGGACCAAACCCAAAGCTCCTCCCAAGACCCCTCAGGCATGAGGGGGCGCCCTCGCCCGCCAGGGTGGGGGGGACGGCTAGAGCACTTCACGCACGTCTGGAGGCACCAAGTCTCAGACCAGTGGATTCAGGAGGTAGTTACCTCTGGTTACAAGATAGTTTGCGGCGCGCCCCCCCTCAAGATTCATCAGGTCCCGGATCCCCCAGGACCCGGTATCAGCTCAGGTCCTGATGCAGGTAGTACAAGGACTTCTGGATCTGGGAGTTATTTGCAGGGTCCCCTTGATAGAATTGGGAGAGGGGTTCTACTCCAACCTTTTCACAGTGCCCAAAAGAGATGGGTCAGTCAGGCCCATTCTGGATTTAAAGATCCTCAACAAATTTGTCAAGAACAAGCGATTTTGCATGGAAACTCTGCGCTCAGCCGTTGGCTCCCTGCGCACAGGGGATTTTATGATGTCTGTGGACATCAAAGATGCTTACCTTCACATCCCTGTGTTCCCGGGACATCAAAGGTTTCTCAGATTCGCGTTGAAAGATCAACATTACCAATTTGTGGCCCTACCATTTGGCCTCACTTCCGCTCCCAGAGTGTTCACCAAGGTGCTGGCGGGGGTGATGTCTTTGATAAGGTCAGGGGGCATTCGAGTGCTGCCCTACCTGGACGACATCCTCATCACCTCACGGTCTCTACCACAGGGGGAGCTGGACACTCAACTGGTGGTGTCCACCTTAGAGTCCTTCGGCTGGGTGATCAATCATCCCAAGTCCTCTCTGTCCCCTTTGCCGGTGACCCCATTCCTGGGGATGATTCTGGATACGGTTCAGTCACAAATATTCCTTCCCCAACAGAAGGTGGAAGCTCTGACTGCGCAGGTGCGGTTCCTGCTCTCGTGCCCCCAGCCCTCCCTCAGGCAGGGAATGCAGCTGGTGGGCCTGATGGTGGCGAGCTTCGAGGCGGTGCCCTTTGCTCAGTTCCATTGGAGGCCTCTGCAGCTTCACCTTCTATCAATATGGGACAAGGACCCCGCGTCTTTGGACGGGGTTTGTGTGATTCCCCCATCGGTCAGGAGTTCCCTTTCGTGGTGGCTGGACCACAAGAACTTGCTAAAGGGCAGGTTCTTTCTGGCCCCCTTCTGGGAGACGGTCACCACGGATGCCAGTCTTTCAGGTTGGGGGGTATTCTGGAAGTCCCTGAGGTTCCAGGGGAGGTGGGGCCCTCAGGAGGCCCATTTGCCCATCAACATTCTGGAACTCGGGGCGGTCAGGTTGGTACTGGAGCAGTTGACCGATCACCTGCAGGGACTGTCTGTACAGGTGTGCTCAGACAACAGAACGGCGGTTGTCTACATCAACCATCAGGGAGGGACCCGGAGCAAGGGTGCCCTCCAGGAAGTGTTGCGGAGGCCAATGTTCAATGCATTTCGGCTGTTTATATCCCGGGGGTAGAGAATCTTCTGGCAGACTCTCTGAGCAGGGGGACTTCCCATCATGGGGAGTGGTCTCTCTGCAACAGGGTATTCCACCCGTCACAATCACAAGCTCCCGGCCTTTGTCTCCCGGTCTCAGGATCCTCTGGCCTTGGCCACGGACGCTTTGTCAAGGTCATGGAAGGAATTTCGGCTCCTGTACATCTTTCACCCGTTCCCCCTGCTGGGCAGGGTTCTGCGCAAGATTGCCCTGGAAAGGGTGCCAGTGATTCTGGTGGCCCCAAGGTGGCCAAGAAGAGTGTGGTTCGCAGACGTGGTACAAATGGCAGTACGTCCTGCAAGAGGCGCCAGATCTGCTCACTCAGGGCTCCTTACGCCATCCCAGTTTACAAACTCTGGCTTTGACGGCCTGGCTGCTGAAACCTCCATCTTGATGGAGAAAGGCTTGTCTGCCTCGGTGGTGGATACCATGGTACAGGCTAGGAAGAAAACTTCCTCTCCATCTATTATAGGGTATGGCATTCCTACATTGATTGGTGTGAATCTAGGTCTCTTCCCTGTAGGGAGTTCTTAGTCCCTAGGGTTCTGGAGTTTTTACAGCATGGATTGGAGTTGGGTCTAAAACTCAGTACTCTGAAGGGTCAGGTTTCTGCCCTGTCTGTCTTCTTTCAGAAGTCTTTTGCTCAGCATCCCTTGGTTAAGACCTTCTTTCAGGGGGTCACTCATGTGCATCCCCCACGTAAGCCTACGGTCCCTGTTTGGGACTTGAACTTGGTTTTGTCTGCTTTGCAGGGTGCTCCCTTTGAGCCTATTCAGGATGCTGCTCTGACTGTACTTACCCTCAAGGTTGTCTTTCTGGTGGCTATCACTTCGGTCAGGCGTGTGTCTGAGCTGGCGGCTCTGTCTATTCAGCCCCCATACTAGGAGAGACACCAGGACAAGGTGGTGTTCCGCTTTAAGCCAGACTTTCTGCCAAAGGTGGTGTCTGCTTTTCATTTGAATCAAGATATTGTTCTTCCTTCATTGTGTCCTAATCATAGCAACGCTAAGGAAAGGGTTCTGCATTCTTTGGATGTGTTCAGGTGTCTGAAGTATTACCTGGTAGTCACTGCGGCTTTCAGGAAGACTGATGCTCTTTTTGTGGTCCCTTCTGGTCCTAGGAAGGGTTTGGCTCCTGCCAAGTCTACTATTAGCAAATGGATTCGTCAGGCTGTGATTCAGGCCTATTCTGCTAAGGGGAAGAGTCCTCCCTTCCGTCTTACTGCTCATTCTACTCGTGCTATTGGTGCCTCTTGGGCCTTCCAGCACCAGGCTTCTGTTGAACAAGTTTGCAAGGCTGCTACTTGGTCTTCTGTTCATACCTTTTCGAAGTTTTACAAGGTTGATGTTAGGACCTCAGCTGATGCTGTTTTTGGCCGCAAGGTTTTGCAGGCGGCAGTGGTTTAAACTGCCTGATGTCACCTTTTGTTGGGGGATCCCACCCTACTTTATGGACACTGCTATTGGACGTCCCAAGTGTAAGTATTATATCTGGAGCAGGATGTACTGTATACTAAGAATAATACAATTCTGTGAAATACTCACCTGTAGAATTGATATTATTTGTATACAGTACGTCCTGCTCCACCCCACCCTGGTTTTGCATTATTCTGGATCCCCTGTATGGTGATTGTTATCATTACCAGTTGTTCTGGGTGGTTTAATTCTCCCGGCTTCTTGTTCACTGCTTTTCAATGCTGGGGATTTGTGGGAGGTCCCTGGGTATTTGAAGGGCTGGGAGGAGCCTGTTTTTCCATGTCTCTGCAGTGCAGCTCCATCTGGCGGAGGATAACCCAAGTGTAAGTATTATATCTGGAGCAGGACGTACTGTACACAAATAATATCAATTCTACAGGTGAGAATTTCACAGAATTGTATTTTTTCCAACCTTTTCACGGTTCCCAAAAGGGATGGCTCCATAAGACCCATTCTGGATTTGAAGCTTCTCAACAGGTTCATCAGAACCAAGAGGTTTCGCATGGAGACTCTGCGCTCAGCCATCGGTTCCCTTCGTCAGGGGGATTTCATGAGGTCCATAGATATCAAGGATGCTTACCTTCATGTACCAATTTTCCCAGCACACCAGAGATTTCTCAGGTTTGTGGTCGGAGATCAGCATTTTCAGTTTATGGCCCTCCCGTTCAGGCTGACCTCGGCACCGAGGGTGTTTACCAATGTTCTGGCGGGCATTATGGCCCTGCTCAGAGCCCAGGACATTTGCATTGTGCCATATCTGGACGACCTGCTCATTACAGCTTCCTCCCTCTGCCAGGCGGTGCTGGACACCAGGACGGTGGTGACGACGCTGGAGAGGTTCGGATGGGTGATCAACCACCCCAAGTCTTCTCTCTCCCCATCAAGGGAGATTATCTTTCTGGGCATGAATCTGGATACCAGTCAGTCCAGAGTGTTCCTACCTCAGCCAAAGGTGCAGAGGGTTCAGGACCTGATACGTGTTCTCCTGACCAATCCTCGCCCTTCTATTCGGCTAGGGATGACTCTGGTAGGGTTGGTGGTGGCCTCCTTCGAGGCAGTCCCCTTTGCTCAATTCCACTTGAGGTTGCTACAACTCCATCTATTGCTGAAATGGGACAGATGTCCACAGTCCTTGGATCAGTCATTTCCGATGTCTCCCAGGGTTCGGCAGTCCCTTCAGTGGTGGCTGGAATCAAGCAATCTGATGAGGGGCAGATTGTTCCTGGTCCCTTGTTGGGAGACGGTTACCACGGATGCCAGCCTGTCGGGCTGGGGAGGTTTCTGGAAGGATCATCAGTTCCAGGGGTTGTGGGGTCCTCAGGAGGCTCACACCCCCATCAATGTCTTGGATCTCAGAGCTATCCGCTTGGTTCTGTCGCGTCTGACACTTCACCTACAGGGTTTACCGGTTCAGGTTCGATCAGACAATCGTACTGCAGTAGCTTACATCAATCACCAAGGAGGGACTCACAGCAGGAGTGCCCTCAGGGAAGTGTCTCTGATTTTGACATGGGCGGAGAGCAATGTTCCTTGCATCTCGGCAGTGTACATTCCGGGAGTGGAGAACACGGAGGCGGACTCCCTGAGCAGGGGATTCTCTCGCCGAGGGGAATGTTCTCTCAACCACAGGGTATTTCGGGCCCTGTGTCACAAGTGGGGGACTCCGGAGGTGGATCTCTTTGCCTCTCGGCACAATCACAAGCTCCCAACCTTTGTATCTCTGTCTCAGGATGCCCTGGCAGTGGATGCCTTGTCCCTTGCCTGGAGGGATCTGGGGTTTCTGTACCTGTTTCCCCCCTACTCCATGGTAGGCAAGGTACTGCGCAAGCTGGCTCTAGAGGGGGCACCGTCCATCCTGGTGGCCAAGGCAGGTTTGGTTCGCAGACGACGTAAGATTGGCGGTAGATCAGTATAGGCTGCCCGTTTCTGGATCTGATCTCTCAGGGTCAACTACGTTACCCCAATTTACAAACGCTTGATTTGACGGCGTGGCTGCTGAAACCTTCATCCTGAGGGAGGAAGGTTTGTCTGAGGCGGTTATTCAAACCTTGATTAGAGCTAGGAAGAGGTCTTCCTCTACCATTTACTATAGGACTTGGCGGTACTATATTGACTGGTGTGAGGCTAGGGCCTTACCTTGCAGGGTGTTTTCAATTCCTAGGATTTTGGAGTTTCTACAACACGATCTGGATCTGGGGTTCCAGCTCAGTACTTTGGAGGGTCCGGTTTCTGCCCTGGCTGTCTTTTTCAAAGGTCTTTTGCTTTGCATCATCTGGTCAAGACTTTTTTCCAAGGGGTCACTCACGTTCGGCCCCCTAGAAAGGCTTTGGTTCCCGTTTGGGACCTAAATTTGGTTCTCTGGGCCCTCCAGGGGCCTTCTTTTGAACCGATGCAGGATGTGGCTCTTTCTGTGCTCACTCAAAAGGTTGCCTTTTTGTTGGCTATTACCTCTGTTCGGCGTGTCTCTGAGTTGGCGGCTCTGTCTATTCAGGCCCCTTACTTTGAGAGACACCAGGACAAGGTGGTTTTTCGTTTTAAACCAAATTTCCTTCCTAAGGTGGTTTCTGCTTTCCATCTCAATCAGGATGTAGTTCTCCCTTCCTTGTGTCCTAAGCCTAGCAATGACAAGGAGAGGGTTTTGCACTCTTTGGATGTGGTTCGTTGTGTGAAGTACTATTTGGTTGCTACTTCTCCTATTCGTAAGACGGATGCCTTGTTTGTGGTGCCTTCCGGGCCCAGAAAAGCTTTGGCGCCCGCCAAGTCTACCATTAGTAAATGGATACGCCAGGCCATTGTTGGTCCCTATTCTGCTAAGGGGAGGGTTCCTCCTTTTAAGATCACTGCTTATTCTACTCGTGCTGTTGGGGCCTCCTGGGCTTTTCAGCAGCAGGCTTCTGTTGAACAAGTTTGTAAGGCTGCTACTTGGTCTTCCGTTCATACTTTTTCAAAGTTTTATAAGGTTGATGTGCGGGCCTCAGCGGATGCTGTTTTTGGCCGCAAGGTTCTGCAAAGTGCAGTGGATTAAATTGGTACATTTTTTTGCTGTATTTGGATCCCCACCCATGACGGACACTGCTATTGGATGTCCCATATGTCATGAATAGTGGAAGCGGGGTGTGTGACATACTTGGAATAATACCATTTTGTGATTACTCACCTGTAAAATGGGTATTATAATAAGTATGTCACACACCCCGCTTCATCCCGCCCTTTTGTATTCTGGATCCTTTATATGGTGAACCTTTTATTGTTAAGAATGTTTTATTAGCTCTTCCTGGTCCCCTTACTGCTGTCATATACTGGGGAATGTGTGGGAGGTTCCAGGTATTTATGGACCGGGAGGTTCTTCTTTTTTGCCCTCTACTGGACCATAACCCATATTTCATGAATAGTGGAAGCGGGGTGTGTGACATACTTATAATACCCATTTTACAGGTGAGTAATCACAAAATGGTATTTTTTTTGCAGAGAAAACCCCGCTCTAGCATCTCTTACCCTCTATGATTCAGCAGCCCTTTTTTCTCGAGTTACATTTTTTAGGAGAGAACCTTTTTTTGTTTTGTAGAACTCACACGAAAATCCTCTCCAAAAGTGTTAACTTGTGTGATTCAGGGAGTGTGTTTTATAGGCTGTTCTGAACGAGATCGGGTTTTTGTGTGCAGGCACTATATGGCATGTTTTTTTTTTTTCATTGCTAAATCAATAAAAGCCATGCTGCTATAGAAGACATGATTTTTATAAATGAAAATGACAGTTGGCAATTGTATCTTTTATTTTTATTATAGTTTTTTAGATCTTTTCATTGTGGCCCCCTCTCCCCAATAGGCAACTAGCACAGCCACCAGGCATAGGGGTGGGTAACCCAGGGTTTGGAGGCCATGCTGGCGACCCCTGGCCCTGCCAGTTAACCAGCCCTTATGCGCTTTGGTATAGGTTCAGAGCTCTTCCAGTGGTCCCATATGTGGGTACAGGTAATCAGGGAGGGGTACTGCCATGTCACCCGCCAATGTTGGAAGGTGACAGGGCGGCCCCCTAACCTGTGAACTCAAATAAGGGTCCCTTTATTGTTTCCATTATTGTGTGCCAAAACAATGTCTTCAATGTGCTAAGCATATGTTATTTTTTTATTTGTTTGCAACTCTGTTTTAAAAGAAAACCGTTTGCAATAGCAACAATGTGTTTACCTTAGCTATGTACACCAAGGTTGTGATTTTGAGTACATATCAGAGACGTCCTTACTGTAGCTTGCTAATCATTTGATTGGCTAATGCATGGATGAAAGGTGTAACCTATTCTGCTGAAAATTAACCAGCTGCTGATTACATCACCTGTTACATTTGAAGAATCCTCTGACTTGTAGTTCATTATTATTACTCAAGGTAATGAAAACCACTCCCGCTGTAATAAAACAGGGCCCCAGGAATATGAGAAACTTGGAAGCAGCATGCTGATAATTAAATCACAGGTATGGGGGCACAATCCTAACAAACTATTTTATATTCCAAAAAAGGAAAACAATAAGTCAGAACACCAAAAACCTAATAAAAAGAGTTTTCCTTTAAACATACTGTAGCACAAAATGGTGAAAATAGCCTGTCAACAGAGGTTGACAAAATTAAGTTAGGCTGGAATTTAACAAGGTTATAAGTACCTATGCATGTTGGGTCTTGTTCAGTTCAGGGGACCTTGCACTTTCAGATTTAACTTTTTGCGTATTGATATTTTAGGAAAATGTTATTTTTATTCTGCTTTTTTACTCATTTTGTTGGTAAATACTGTGCAACCAGTAAATTCTGATTCTGTCCAAAAAACTGCGCCCACAACAACAAGCCTGGTATGCCCAAAAAGCAGTGTGTACTTGGAGAGAATATATAGTTTGTTTCGGGGTATTTCAAATGTAAAGGGGAAAAAGTAGTTTTATTTGAAAATCTCCTAAAGCACAGTTTCACTTTCTGATGTCTAGGCTGACTCAGCAGTTGCTCTAGGCATGAGGACAGGAGCTCCACCTGTTAATCATCAGATGTTTTAACGGAAGTCGGTTTTAGGAATTTCAAAATAAAACAATTGTGTGTGCTGAGGTTTAGACAACTGTCTACTTGGTTCCAGCTTACAGTAAGTTTGATAAAGAGGATCCCTGCACTCATCCTTTTAAACCAGTCTATACATTTTAATGGTGCCTCTATCCCTGCTACAAACTCTGAATGCAACAGGGCTGTTTGCTTAAAAGAAACTGTAGGCACCTTTTTAATCCACTGAGCAATATATAGTCTCTATATAAGTACAATTATTTCATTTGTCCTTTTGACATTTCTAACATATTTGCTATATATTTAGGTGAAGTTATAAGCTCTTCATTCATGCACCTCTTATTCACATAAATGCATATTTTATTAATAAAACCACTTACCTGGAGTGTATTTCACTGATTTCGGAATGTTCCTTGACATTACCACTGCTAAATACACATGTTTGAAAGAAAAGTGCTTCAAGTCTATCAATAAATAGAGTACATCAACTCTAATGTGCTTTTTGACATGTTTTTCAAGACCCTTTTATCTTGTTTGAAATATGTCTTGAATAAAAGAAATGTAATTTGCGTTTGTACAGCTAATGTCATGGTTTCAGAAGGCACAGATATTTTTTCTTTTTTTCAATCTCACTCTCCTAGTCCTGAAGGACAATGTAACATGACGTATTCTGGTAGGAAAAATGTATACCTTTTTATTCTGATTTTGGTTGTATAAATAATACCCCCAAGTATGCTTGTTTATATAACCGATAGCTTTTAAAGGTGATGATGGCAAGTCAAGATTAAAAAAACAAACAAATCAGTAGCTTACCTTTCATCGAGTGGCTCTGGCACTGTCCCCCCTCTCCTGTCTGCCTCCTTATTGAGGAAAACCTCTTCCTCATTCTGGTTTCTTTCCCCACTCTACCAATGTGGTCCACCATTTAACCTTTAGGGGACTAAGAATGAAAAAAAACCCATTCCCTGCCCAGATGTCTTGAATGGCTGCCTCTCTTTATGAAACTGCACCCTTCTCCCTCCTCTCCGATCTCTGTTGTGAACATGCAGGCAGACTGGAAAGACTCTGTCTGCAGCATCACTCACCCCCCCCCCCCCCCCAATCTGATCACACTATGAGGTGACAGGCTGAAGAGATTCTCAGCCTGCAGCATCCCTCACTCGCCTATCTGATCAAACTATGAGCTGACAGGCTCGAGAGACTCTCAACCTGCAGGATCTCTCACCCCCCTTATCTGATCACATTATTTGCTGGCAGGCTGTAGAGTCTCTCAGTCTGCAGAATCTCTCACCTCACTAACCACACTATGAGCTGACAGGCTGAAGAGACTCTCAGCCTGCAGCATCTCTCACCCCCTTATCTGATCACACTATGTGATGGCAAGCTGGAGAGTCTTATCAGCCTGCAGCATCTTTCTCCTCCATTATCTGATCATACTATGAGCTGACAGGCTTGAGAGACTCTCAGCCTGCAGCATATTCTAAGTATACAGCACGTCCTGTTCCAGAAGATATTCCTTACTCTTGGGTTATATATCCAGTAGATGGCGCTGGGCTGCAGAGACAGAAAAGTGGCACCTCCCGGCCCCATATATACCAGGGACCTCCCACAAATTCCTCAGTTCTTCTCTACAGTCTGGGCTGCGATGACGAGAAGATGGCTCTTTCTACTCGCAGGTGAGCGGGGCTTATTAGCCTGCGGCCCTGTAGGACTATTCGCACCCATTTCTTTTCACTGCCTCCCAGCTTAGGCTGCACTGGTCGGGTGATGGTAGGCAGCACCGCTGCTAGGTGCTAAGGAGCGCTGCTCCTACCGCAGTCCCCCACCAAAGGATAGGTGGTACAGGCCCGTGGTGAGCCTTATGGGATGCCCCTCCCACGGCCGTTTGCCCCTCGCCCCCTGTCCCCTCAGTTAGGCTCCTCTTAGGTCCGCTTCCTCCCCTTCGCTCCCCCTGGGTAGATCTCCGGGGGAGGGGGTGTATATATTACTATGTGTTTTGCTATGTGTTTGGCATTGGTTACTATGTGTTTTGCTATGTGTTTGGCATTGGTTGCACTGGTTTGCTATTGCCGCCACCGCTGCGTTTTCTGTATCACTTCTCTGCGGCCCGCCCCTCGAGGTATATGCGGGCTATTGGGGCATCCCGGTTAGCCTTATTGGCGTCATTCCCAATTGGCCTATTGTGCCACAATAATCACCATATGGAGGCTTCTCAGGATAATGTGCTTGGGGTTGCCCGGCTGTGTATGGCGTGTGGGGTATCCCCTATAAGGGATGTCAGGGTGTGTATACCCTGCGCCCAGCAGACGCTTGTGCTGCAGTCTGGGTTACCGGCGGCTGGGCCTGCACTCCCTCTTGAGAGACATATTGCTGGCTCTGGCCCGTGTAAGGCTTCTGCTAAGAAGCTGCATTTAAATCACCTGGTGTTTCCCTCTTTCCTATGGAGGCTGGGGAATTTTTTGACGTTACCGGCTATACCCCCCTGGAAGAGGGGGAATTGTTTTCTGATTCAGAAGCATCTGAGGAACAATCCAGGGTGTACGGTGCCGATTCTGGGTCTGACCCATGGGCTTCAGATGATACTGACAGGCTTTTATATCACATTTTTGAAGTGCTCTGTATCTCTCCTCCTGCCGTGGCTCCGTGGCAGCAGGGGGAGCTGTTTCATATTGTTAAACCACGCTTGGAGTTTCCTGAACAAACTCATTTTAATAATCTGGTGCTCAAAGAGTGGGAACGGCCTAGCCAGCTCCCCGGGGTGCCAAAGAGTTGGGATAAGCGGTATCCCTTTCCTGCTGAGATAGTTAAACGGTGGTCATGTCCTCCCGAGGTGGATGCACCAGTTCTGGGGTTGTCCAACACATCCGTCATGCATTCCTCTAACTCTACTACACTGAGGGATGGGGAGGACAGGCGCATAGATCAGCTGGCTTGCCATGCCTTTGCCTGTGTGGGGACTGCGCTGCGTCTGGTCTGTGCCTCTGCCATTACCGCTGTTGCTCTTAGATGGGGCCCCTGATGATGCAGGTAGTGAAGAGTATAGAGCTCTTCTGCGTTGTGAGGAATTTGTTGCATATGTTCTCTCTGCCTTGGATAATACCATTAGAATGTGTGGCAGGGCATCTGCCTTGATGGTGGCGATACGCCGCTCGGTCTGGCTGCTCCAGTGGGCAGCTGACAACGGTGCTAAGAAGGCTCTCACTGGTTTTCCCTTCAAGGGGCTGCGCCTCTTTGGTGAACATCTGGACTTGTTTGCCAAGGGCGGCAAGTTACCTCAGCGTAGAAGGCAGTCCCGGTCCTTTCGGGGTTCAGGTGCCTTTCTTCCTTCCGGGGTTCCAGAATTGGGACGGGAAGCTTCCTTTGCTGGAGCCCGCGGAGATTTTTGGGGCAGGGGTAGAGGATGTGGCCGCCCTGGCCCCTCCTGGGGTCCCAAGCCTAAGTCCTCCCCCAAGCCCCCTCAGGCATGAAGGGGCGCCCTCACCCATTCGGGTGAGGGGATGGCTTCGGTTCTTGGCTCATGTCTGGAGGCGTCATGTCTCAGACCGGTGGATTCAGGAGGTAGTGTCCTCCGGTTGCAAGATAGAGTTTGCAGCCTGGCCGCCCCCAAGATTCATCAAACCCCGGTTAGCTCAAAACCCTCTGTCAGCTCAGGGTCTGTCCCTGGCTGTCCAAGGCCTTCTGGAACTGGGCAAAGGCTATTTTTCCAATCTTTTCATTGTTCCCAAAAAGGATGGGTCCATCAGACCCATCCTGGATTTAAAGCGCCTCAACAAATTTGTCAGATTCAGACACTTTCACATGGAGACTCTGCGCTCCGCTGTGAATTTCCTACGCCCAGGAGACTTCATGACCACTGTAGACATCAAGGATGCTTACCTTCACATACCTATTTTTCCAGGTCATCAGAGATTCCTCAGGTTCGCTCTGGAGGATCAGCACTACCAATTTTTGGCCTTGCCCTTCGGTCTCACCTCGGCTCCCCAGGTATTCACCAAGGTGCTGGCAGGAGTGATTGCTCTGCTGAGATCTCAGGGCATTCACATTCTTCCCTACTTGGATGACAGGCTTATTGCTTCTCAGTCCTTCCATCAGGCAGAGCTGGATACTCGGAGGGTGGTGTCCACGCTGGAGTCATTTGGCTGGGTGATCAACCACCCCAAATCTTCCCTGTCTCCTTCCATTGTGAAGTCCTTTCTGGGCATGATTCTGGATTCATCTCCGGTCAAGATCTTTCTTCCTCAGCAGAAGGTGGAGAGTCTTCAAGAGAACGCTCGGCTTCTTCAGGCTGGGAATGCAGCTGGTGGGCGTGATGGTGTCCTGCTTCGAAGCGGTTCCATATGCTCAGTTTCACATGAGACCTCTTCAGATTCACTTCTTGTCAGTATGGGATCGGGACCCGGTATCCTTGGATCAGGTGTTTGTTCTGTCCCCTCTGGCCAGGCGGTCTCTATCGTGGTGGCTGGACTCAAGGAACCTGCTGGGGGGCAAATCCTTTCTGGCCCCTTGCTGGGAGACTGTCACCACGGATGCCAGTCTGAAGCCAGGGCTTCTGGAAATCTCTGAAATTCCAGGGTCAGTGGGGCCCTCAGGAGGCCCATACCCCTATAAACATTCTGGAGTTAAGGGCGATCAGGTTGGTTCTCGTCCACTTAACCCCACACCTTCGGGGTCGGGCTGTTCAGGTCCGCTCGGACAACCAGATGGCAGTTGCCTACATCAATCATCAGGGAGGGACCCGGAGCAGGAGGGCCCTCAGGGAAGTGTCTATGATTCTGTCCTGGGCGGAGGACAATGTTCCCTGCATCTCGGCTGTGTACATTCCGGGGGTGGAGAATCTGGAGGCAGACTCCCTGAGCAGGGGGACCTCTCATCTGGGAGAAGGGTCCCTCAGCAGCAGGGTGTTTCGCTCCCTGTGCCACCGCTGGGGTCAGCCGGATGTGGATCTGTTTGCGTCCCATCACAATCACAAGCTTCCAGTCTTTGTCTCTCTGTCCCAGGATCCTCTGGCCTTAGCCATGGATGCCTTAGCAATGTCTTGGACGAGTTTTCAACTCCTGTATGTGTTTCCCCCGTTTCCCCTGCTGGGCAGGGTGCTGCGCAGGATAGCTCAGGAAGGGGTGCCAGCCATACTGGTGGCCCCCTGTTGGCCAAGAAGCGACTGTGCAGCTGGCAGTAGATCAGTACACCCTGCCCCGGGTTCCAGATCTGCTCACTCAGGGGCACCTACGCCATCCCAATTTACAAACGCTGGCTTTGACGGCCTGGCTGCTGAAACCTCCATTTTGATGGAAAAGGGGCTGCCTGCCTCGGTTGTTAAAACCATGATCAGGGCTAGGAAAAGGTCTTCTTCTTCCATATACTATAGGGTTTGGCGTACTTACATTGACTGGTGTGAGTCTAACTCACTTCCCCGTCGTGTGTTTTCTATTCCTAGGATTCTGGAGTTTCTGCAACATGGTTTGGATCTGGGTCTTCAGCTCAGTACTCTGAAAGGTCATGTTTCTGCCTTGGCCATTTTTTTCCAAAGATCCTTTGCTCAGCATCCCCTGGTCTTTTCTCACGTAAGCCTATGTTACCAGTCTGGGACTTGAACTTGGTCTTATCTGCCCTGCAGGAGTCTCCCTTCAAGCCCTTGCAGGGGGGCCCCTTGTCCATTATTACACTTAAGGTAGTCTTTTTTGGTGGCTATCACTTCTGTTGGGCATGTTTCTGAGTTGGCGGCGCTTTCCATCAAACCTCCTTATTTTTAGAGACACCAGGACAAGGTGGTGTTTTGTTTTAAGCCAGATTTTCTGCCTTTCATCTCAATCAGGACATTGTTTTGCCTTCTCTGTGTCCTAATCCTAGTAACTCTAAGGAGAGGGTTTTACACTCTTTGGATGTGGTTAGGACTCTGAAGTTCTATCTGGTGGCTACTGAACCCTTCAGGAAGACTGATGCACTTTTTGTGCTCCCGTCTGGACCTAAGAAGGGTCGGGCCCGGCTAAGTCCACTATCAGCAAGTGGATCCGTCAGGCTGTGATACAGGCCTACTCTACTAAAGGGATGGAGCCTCCTTTCCGCCTTACTGCTCATTCTACTCGTGCTATTAGTGCCTCTTGGGCTTTTCAGCACCAAGCTTCTGTTGAACAAGTTTGCAAGGCCGCAGCTGATGCTGCTTTTGGTCCAAGTCCACCGGATACTCTGTCCTCCACTCTGGGAAGAAGGGGTTCAGCTTTGCTCCGGTATGTCCCATTTTCTTTTTTGGGCTCATGATTTATAGCTACAGTATCATTTGATCCTCATGGCCTCTTCCCCTCTTTATTTTTTTTTTTTCTTTTAGACCAACCCCCCAAACATCTACCTTGAAAGTATCTAAGGCTAAACCTGGCTCCAAGGCTGAGTATAAGAGTAGGAGATGCCCGATGTGTAAAATCAAGTTGGCTGATTCCTAGAAGAAGCCTCTTTGTAAATGTACAGGAAAAGTTGTGAGCAAAGAATGTCAGCCCAATATGACGGATATAGTGCAAATTCTGAAGGATCATATTTCTTCTTCCTTTGAGAACATGAAAACCCCATGTAATTTGGCTGGACTAATAGTGAATTAGTGGGGCGTCCCTTCTATTTTAGAGGGCAGGAGTCGGCGCACTCGCTGAGGGGGTGAGAGCCCGTCTACTTCAGAGGAAGAGGGCCATGGGTCAGGATTAGAAGCAACCACTCCAGTTAGATTTCTCTTTTCCCTGGACGATTTACGTTATCTTTTAGATATGGTACATATGTCCATGGGAATTGAGGATAGGAGTGGTACCCCTAGATCTAAGCATGATGGATTTTACCTGGACTTTGTAAAAGACCCCTATATCATTTTCTACTCCATGGGACCCCTATACCAGTTCACAAGGCTTAGGGGGCTGGCAAGTCACCTGTGGCTAGCAAGTCCCACATTACCTGCTTCCACAAAGCCCGAGGGAAGGGCAGAAGAGCATGGGGCCATTTAGGCTATGTGGGCTTGTAGCCTGCAGGGCAGGCTGGCCCCTGCATCCTGTTCTACAAGCTCCCATAGCTGGTCCCTAGGCTAGTTATGCTGGGTAGAGGGGACCTCACACTATTATTCTAAGTATACAGCACGTCCTGTTCCAGAATATTCCTTACACATGGGTAATACATCCACAAGATGGCACTGGACTGCAGAAAACAGCTTGTGGCTCCCTCTCAGCCCTATATAAGTCAGGGACCTCCCACAAATTCCCTAGTTCATTTCTGCAGTCTGCGCTGAGAAGATAGAAGATAGCTCTCTTGTGGCGCAGGTGAGCGGGGCTTATATGCCTGCAACCATGCAGGACTTTTCCCGCCGTTGCGTTCTATATACTGCCTCCCAGCCTCGGCTGACAAGGTTCGGGTGAAGGTAGGTTAGTTAGCACCAGTAAAAAAGGTGCTTAGGAGCTATGCTCCTACCGCAGTCCCTGCTCCGACAGGGTAGGCGGTTTAGGCTGATGGTGAGCCTTTTGGGATGCCCCCGCTGCTTCTCGTGTTGGCCAGGCTCCACCTGTGTCTTAATCCTTCCCATAGGTTCCCCTCCTCCCTCTTCTCCCTTTGTCTCCTGGGCGCTCATGGGTCCCCGGGAATCCTGTCTTTAATCCCTCTCGTTCTCCCTCTGGGTGATCTGGGGGGGGTGTCCAGTTGTTAAAGCTGTGTCTTTATCCTTGGTGTGTTTTTTACTGTATACGCTGCCGCAAGCTTGTACTGCGCTCCACGTCGGCGTCATTCACTTCATAGCTGCCGGGACGCTATTGGCTGGCAGAGTCACGTGTGCGCGTTTTGCGCTCTTGGGGGGCAGGCTCCGGGGATGACGATTTTGACGTCACATCTCCACGGAGCCCGCCCCTAGAGGTCTGCGGACGCCATTTTACTTGCCATTGCTGTGTGTGCTGCCTGGCTCCCAAAGCCGGCTGTGAGTAACCCCGGTGGGGTAAAAAATTTGTTTCCAGATTCCTTGCTGTATTCTCATGGGAATGTTTGTCTTTCAGGCGGGTAAAAACTTCAGCACTGTGGTTTCTCTCGCCCATCTCCCCTCATTATCTCCCTCTTCCCTAGCGGTTTATTGGGGCATCCCGGGTAGCTCCTTAGAGTTAACCCTTACTGGCCTACTGTGCCATTTAAATCACCATATGGAGGCTTCTGGGGATAATGGGCCTGGGGTTCCTTTGGGACAAGCCCGGCTATGTGTTGCGTGTGGGGTATCCTCAATCGGTGATGATGTCAGGGTATGTGTATCCTGCGCCCAGCAGGTACTTTCACTGCAGTCTAGGTTACCTGTTGCTGGGCCTGCGCCCCCTCGGGCTTCGCCTACCCCCCCACGCTTACATCTGACCCCCACCGAGGGGCATACTAGCGGGGAGTCTCAACCTGATTTAGCTGCATGGGTGGCCAGCATTGAAAAACATCTTGCTGGGTCTGCCCCGCGTAAGGCTTCTGCCAAGAAGCGGCATTTACCACCCGCGGTTTCCCTCTTCCCTGTAGAAGATGAGGGACTTACTCACTCTCAGGTCCCTACCCCCTTGAGGAGAGGGAATTATTTTCTGATTCTGAATCCTCTGAGGAACAACCTAAGATTTACGGTGGTACTGGGACTTCCTTTGGGGAAGACCCGTTGTCCCCTGATGACACTGACAGATTGCTGAGTCACATTTTTGAAGTGCTTTGTATTTCTCCCCCGGCAGTGGCTCCGCAGCAGGGTGAGCTTTTTCATACGGTTAAGCCATGCTGGGAGTTCCCTGAGCAGTCTCACTTTTATAATTTAGTGCTCAAGGAATGGGAACAACCTAGCAAGCTGCCAGGGGTGCCTAAGAGTTGGGATGCATTCTCCTGATACTACTACCCTGCGGGATGGTAAGGACCGGCGCTTGGACCAACTGGCCTGTCATGCCTTTGCCTGTGTGAGGACGGCGCTGCACCCGATTTTGTGCCTCTGCTATTACGGCTATTGCCATTAAAGGGAGGCTTAAGTGTCTCTTGGATGGGGCATCTGAGGACGTGGGTGGAGAAGAGTATAGATCTCTCCTGCTTTGTGAGGAATTTATTGCATATATTCTTTCTGCCATGGATGATGCCATTAGAATGTGTGGTAGGACTCCTGCCCTGTTGGTGTCTATACGCCTCTCTGTATGGCTACGTCAGTGGGTAGCTGATAATGCTGTTAAGAAGGCTCTGGTTTCCCTTTCAAGGGCCTGCGCCTCTTTGGTGAACGCTTGGATTGGTTTGCCAGGGGAGGTAGGTTACCTCAACGTAGGAGGCCGTCCCGGTTCTTTCGGGGGATGGGTGCCTTTCTCCCATCCTTCCGTGGTTCCAGAGCTGGCCCAGGAGTCTCCTTTATTGGGGCCCACGGAGATCACTAGGGAAGGGGCAGAGGACGTGGCCGTCCTGGCCTCCCCTGGGGTCCCAAGCCAAAATCCTCACCCAAGCCCCCTCAGGCATGAAGGGGCGCCCTCACCCTTCTGGGTGGGGGGGCGGCTTCGGCTCTTTGCTCACGTCTGGAGGCTTCACGTCTCAGACTGGTGGATTCAGGAGGTAGTGTCCTCCGGTTACAAGATAGAGTTTGCAGCCTGGCCGCCCCCAAGATTCATCAAATCCCGGATGGCTCAAAAACCCGTCAGCTCAGGGTCTGTGCCTTGCTGTCCAAAACCTTCTAGAGTTGGGGGTCATCTGCCAGGTGCCTTTGAGGGAAAGGGGCAGAGGCTACTATTCCAATCTTTTCACTGTTCCCAAAAAAGACGGGTCCATCAGACCCATCCTGGATTTAAAACGCCTCAACAAATTTGTCAGGTTCAAACACTTTCGCATGGAGACTCAGCTGTAAATTCACTACGACCAGGCGACTTCATGACCTCTGTAGACATCAAGGACGCTTACCTTCATGTACCTATCTTTCCAGGTCATCAGAGATTGCTCAGGTTTGCTCTGGAGGATCAGCACTACCAATTTGTGGCCTTGCCTTTCGGTATCAACTCGGCTCCCAGGGTATTCAGGGTGCTGGTGGGCGTAATGGCTCTGCTGAGATCTCGGGGCATTCGCATCCTTCCTTACTTGGACGACATTCTCATCATGTCTCAGTCCTTCCAGCAGGCCGAGCTGGATACCCAGCTGTTGGTGTCCACACTGGAGTCCTTCGGCTGGGTGATAAACCACCCCAAGTCTTTCCTGTCACAGTCAATGGTGCAGTCCTTTCTGGGCATGACTCTGGATACATCTCAAGTCAAGATTTTTCTCCCTCAGCAGAAGGTGGAGAGTCTTCAAGCCCAAGCCAAGCTTATGTCTTGCCCTCATCCCTCCGTCCGGCAGGGGATGCAACTGATGGGCCTGATGGTGTCTTGCTTCGAGGCGGTTCCATACGCTCCGTTTCACATAAGACCTCTTCAACTCCACCTCTTGTCGGTATGGGATCGGGACCCTCGATCCCTGGATCAGGTATTGGTTCTGTCCCCTCTGGCCAGACGGTCTCTCTCGTGGTAGATGGACTCAAGAAACCTGTTGGTGGGCAAATCCTTTCTGGCCCCGTGCTGGGAGACAATCACCACAGATGCCAGTCTGACAGGTTGGGGGGGTTTCTGGAAATCCCTGAAATTCCAGGGTCAGTGGGGCCCTCAAGAGGCCCACACCCCTATCAACATTCTGGAACTGAGGACGATAAGGTTGGTTCTCGCCCAATTGACTCCACACCTTCGGGGATGGGCGGTTCAGGTCCGCTCGGACAACCAGACGGCAATTGCCTACATCAATCATCAGGGAGGGACCCGGAGCAAGAGGGCCCTCAAGGAAGTGTCCCTGATACTGTCTTGGGCGGAGGAGAATGTTCCCTGCATCTCAGCTGTGTACATCCCGGGGGTGGAGAATCTGGAGGCAGACTCCCTCAGCAGGGGGACTTCTCGTCTGGGAGAATGGTTTTGCTCCCTGTGCCACCGCTGGGGTCAGCCAGATGTGGATCTGTTTGCATCCCATCACAATCACAAGCTTCCAGTCTTTGTATCTCTGTCACAGGATCCTTTGACCTTGGCCATGGATGCTCTAGCAATGTCTTGGAAGAGCTTTCAGCTCCTCTGTGTTCCCTCCTTTTCCTCTGCTGGGCAGGGTGCTGCGCAAGATTGCCCAGGGAGGGTGCCAACCATTCTGGTGGCCCCCGTTGGCCAAGAAGAGTGTGGTTCACAGACGTCATGCAGTTGGCAGTAGGTCAGTACGCTCTGCCCAAGGATCCAGACCTGCTCACTCAGGGACAGCTACGCCATCCCAATTTACAAACGCTGGCTTTAACGGCCTGGCTGCTGAAACTTCCATCTTGATGGAGAAGGGGCTGCCTGCTTCTGTTGTTAATACCATGATTCGGGCGAGGAAGAAGTCCTCGTCATCCATTTACTATAGGGTATGGCATGCTTACATTGACTGGTGCGAGTCTAAGTCGCTTCCCTGTCGGGTGTTTTCTATCCCTAGGATCCTGGAATTTCTGCAACATGGTTTGGATTTGGGTCTTCAAATTAGTACCAGTAATTAGTACCATGTTTCTGCTTTGGCCATTTTCTTCCAAAGATCCTTTGCTCACCATCGTCTGGTCAAGACTTTCTTCCAGGGGGTTACTCACGTGCGTCCTCCACGTAAGCCTATGTTACCAGTCTGGGATTTGAACTTGGTCTTATCTGCCTTGCAGGGGTCTCCCTTTGAGCCTTTGCGTGAGGCCTGTTTGTCCATTTTGACGCTTAAGGTAGTCTTTTTGGTGGCTATCACTTCTGTTAGGCGTGTTTCTGCGAGTTGGCTGCGCTTTCCATCAAACCCCCTTACTTTGAGAGACACCAGAACGAGGTGATGTTTCATTTTAAGCCAGATTTTCTGCCTAAGGTTGTGTCTGCTTTTCATTTCAGTCAGGATATTGTTTCGCCTTCTCTATGCCCTAATCCTAGTAACCCTAAGGAGCGGGTTTTACACTCTCTGGATGTGGTCAGGACTCCTTCAGAAAGACTGATGCTCTTTTTGTGCTCCCGTCTGGACCTAAGAAGGGTCTGGCTGCAAGCTAAGTCCACTATCAGCAAGTGGATTCGCCAGGCTGTGGTACAGGCCTATTCTGCTAAGGGGAAGGAGCCTCCCTTCTGTCTTACTGCTCATTCTACTCGTGCTATTGGTGCCTCTTGTGCTTTTCAGCACCAAGCTGCTGTTGAACAAGTTTGCAAGGCTGCTACTTGGTCTTCTGTTCATGCTTTTTCTAAGTTTTACAAGGTTGATGTTAGGGCCTCAGCTGATGCTGCGTTTGGTCGCAAAGTTCTGCAGGCGGCAGTGGTTTAAACTGCCCGCTGTTACTTTTTGAGGATCCCACCCTATCTTACGGACACTGCTATTGGATGTCCCATGTGTAAGGAATATTCTGGAACAGGACATGCTGTATACTTAGAATAATACAATTCTGTGATTACTCACCTGTAGAATTGGTATTATATGTACACAGCACGTCCTGTTCCATCCCACCCTTGTTAACATTATTCTTAGTTACCTCGGTATGGTGATTGTTCATATGTTCATTGTTGAATTCTTGTTATTATTGTTGTCCCGGCTTCTTGTTAACTGCTTGTCAATACTGGGGAATTTGTGGGAGGTCCCTGACTTATATAGGGCCAGGAGGAGCCACAAGCTGTTTTCTGCAGTCCAGCGCCATCTTGTGGATGTATTACCCATGGGTAAGGAATATTCTGGAACAGGACGTGCTGGATACATAATACCAATTCTACAGGTGAGAAATCACAGAATTGTATTTTTTGGGAGATTTTTAACCCTTTAAGTTACTCAAAAGTGGGGTCCCCACCTGGAAGGGGATCCTATGCCAAATTATTATTTTTGGTTTAACCCTATATAGTGTGCATATAGTAGTAATTTTATTTGTATATATGTTATAAAGTGCTCTTTTCTGTTTTGGGGGTCTCCTGTGCAGGAATGGGGGGGGGGGCTACCGATACATATGTGGTGCTGTTGTAATCGGAAGAAATGGGGATTTCACGTGCAATATGTTTTGTTTTTTTTGTTTTTTTTTTTTGTTTTTTTTTTTAAACAATAAATCTTTATTGAGGTGAACAGGGCAACAAGACCCACCGAAATCGACAACTTAAAACATCAATCCTGTCTATAGAGCAATACAGACATAGCATTACGGACTGACACTTCCTTTTTGACGTCCAGGACACTACCCCCCTTGCCTACCCCAAAGTTCGTGCCTCAGTATGTCTCTCCACCAGCTTATCTAATATAGAACGGGGGAAAGCTATGAGTATAGGGAACTTAAGGAGGGTATAAACCAGGTAAAGAGGTGTGATTCCCCCGACCCCCCCCCCCCCGATAGCACACCCGTCTGTCGGGGTAGAGGGGGGAGCTCAGAATTGCAGATGGGTGAGCGAGAAAGAAAGGTGAAAAAGAAGAGACGGGGGGCACCCCACAGCCCACCCAGCTTGCCACCCACCGAGGCCCCCCAGTACCACTACCCCCCATCCCCCAATGGGGGGCCTGCTAGAGCCCCGGCCGCTTGGTACGGATAGGGCACGTCACGCCAATGCCCCCCTTCAAACGTCTCCCCGGACGGTTCAAGTTTCACTAAGCAATGTTTTGCATTCAGCCGGTTTTGTGAACTAGTTCCATTGCAGCCACAAGTGTCTATGTCTCTCCTCCGAGTACCTGAGGAGAGCTGTCAGGTCCTCCATTCACCTGATGTCCTCCACCCTATGAATCCAGGAGCTAATGGAAGGGGGCACGAAGGTCATCCACTGGGCTGGTATGCATGCCCTAGCTGTGTTTACCAGGTGAATGGTCAGAGATCTCCTATATTTCCCAATTGAGCCACTGATTGAGTGTAGAAGAAGGGCTTCCGCCTTCTGGTATGAGTTGCTGATTGACGCCCGACACCGACATTGTGTTCAGTTTCCCATGCCGTGATGAAGTTTGGCGCAAAGGTCTTCCCTGGGTCCACTAGCAGTTGGTATATTGAGGACAACGCTCCCCTAGTTGGCTCCGTTGTTGAACACATCTGTTCAAAAGGCGTCTGTTCTCTGCAATACTCTCCACAAGGAAATACTGGTTCGCGAGGAAAAGTGAGGCCTAAAGCGATCTCCAGTAAGACAGGAGGGTCCCCCCATGACAGGAGCTCTTGCAGGGTCTTCCACCTTGAGACGCTCAGGAAATCATGGGTGTGCCCCTTCCGGACGCCTTCCACTTTCCAAATTCCGTGTCTGGCTGACTCAGCATGTAGTGCAGTGTCCCCACGATCGGACGGAGTGGGGATGGTGACGGGGTTATGCTCTTTCATTTTGTGTCTGGCCCACACCCTGAGAGTAGGGACTATTGTTGGATGTGTCTTAAGTGCGCTTAGGATCTCCCCAGGGGACCAAGGAAGATCCATTAATGAAACTGGAGACCACGACTGCTCCTGCTGGACCCACCGTTTGTTCCCTCTGTGGCGGTTCCAGTCCACAATTCTGTTTTAAATGTGCAACTGCATAATACATTTTAATACCCGGGAGTCCCACTCCCCCCCTCCTCTTCGGCAGCGTGAGCGTTCGCTGTGCAGTTCTCTGGCCTTTGCCCCCCCCCCAGACAAACTTTATAAATTCAGACCAGATTGTTTTTAGAAAGGAAGACGGTAAGTGAATAGGCAGTACCTGGATAGGTTAGAGTAGCCGTGGTAACACATTAATTTTAAGAATGTTGCATCTGCAACGAAAGCTGCTACCTTGTGCCCCGTACCCCCCGACCGCCAAGCCTTTTTTGTCTGGATTCGCCCTTAGCCTTCTGAGGAAGGGCTCCAGTGTTAAGATGAAGATGATCTGGGATAACGGACAGCCCCGTTTCGTGCCGTTCGTTATCGCAAATGGCTCAGATAATACTCCATTGACTTTGATGCAAGACGTAGGAGAGGAGTATAGGGACAGTATCCAGGTCCTCATGTTATCCTGCAGTCCTATATGTTCCAGAGTAGCCTGTATAAAGTCCCAGTGGACCCTATCAAATGCTTTCTCAGCATCCGTGGAAAGCAACATGGTGGGGATCCCCTTCTCATGGATCAAATGGATCAGGTTGAGGATTCTGGTCACTTTATCCCTGGCCTCTCTACACTGAGTAAAACATGGTTGATCAGTGTCTACCAGCCTGCTCATGTTGGATACCAGCCTGGTCGCTAGGATTTTCGCGAATAACTTTAGGTCCACATTTAACAAAGATATAAGCCTATAGTTGGAGCAAAGGAACGGATCCTTTCCCTGCTTGGGTATTACCGTGACTTGGGCTCTCAGCATATCCACTGGCACTGCCTGCTCGGCTAAAATGGAATTGAAGGCAGCAACCACTCGTGGGGTCAGGATAATAGGATAGGATGAATCCGTCGGGGCCTGGGGATTTGCCTGGCTGAGAAGACTTAATTGCTTGGGACCACTCTTGCTCATATATTGGCTTCTCCATGACCTGCACTATCTCTTGACTCAACACCGGTAGGCCCAAAGTCATATCTCTGTGCCTCCTGTAGTTGGCTTGTTCGGCTTCTTCCTTCCCCAGACAAATTAAATAGTTTGTGGTAGAATTCTCTAAAGGCCTTAGCAACGTCGGCCAGGCTAAAAAACAGTGCCCCCCCCTCCCCCAGTATCTGCGGGATGAAATTGCTAGCTCTCTGCTCCCTAATTGCCCTAGCTAGTGCGCGGATACATTTGTTCCCATACTCATAGAAGGAGAACCTGGCTTTCAGTAGTGCAGCTTTAGCCTTCACCTTTCAGCCTTCAGCTTTCAGCCTTCAGTCTCTCTCGTGCGGCCGCCAGTTCCCATCCGACCCTTACCGCCTGTTTCTTGTGCTCTGATTTTCTCCCTCTCTTCTTTTTGGAGGCTATATTCAGAATAATGCCCCTAATATCATGGGGAGCTGTCTCGGCTTCGGCGCTCAGATCGAAGTTGTCAGGCCCCGTGGGACATACGCCCACAACCCCCAATCTCCGCTGCTAGCTTCACCTTTAGTCAAGCCCCCATTTGCCGGGACGCTTTATACGCCTCGCCGGACACGGTTGCCCCCAGGACTTAATAGCACAAAGGATGTGAGCTTACAGGGGTTGAAGGCGGATGAACCAGAGGCCAGACTGGGCAATGTCGGGTAAATACTGGAAACGGTTCGGTTGCTTCAGAAACAGGTAATACTGGAAGCAATACGGGTGCTCAGGAGAATTCAAGCGAAGTCAGATGTCAAGCCAGGGGTCACAACGGGAGGTCAGAGAGCTGGGCAGTACAAAGGGATGAGACGGAGACTTGGTCAAGATTCAAGCAGGTGGTCAGGAAATCACAGGAACAATAACAAAGCCAGCTAAACGCTATCACAGGCACTGACACACTGAAGTGGTAATCCCTTTATAGGACTGAACCCGGCTGGATTGGACAGGGAGGCAGTGACTGTGATTGGTGCACTTCGGATCAGTGTGCTTGATTGGATCTGTGGTTTGTTTGGTGCATTTAGAGAGCTCTGGGCTGATTGCCCCAGCTGAACTCCAAAGGCATACTGCCCAGAACTGCACCTCCTAGGTTTAGCTCTTTTAAACAGCCTCCAGTGGCCACTCTGTGTATAACACATAAGCTGATTGTACACGCGCGCAAGCAGGAGTAGAATGACAGTGGACAAGGGAGGAGGGCACGCTCGGTGACACATGCGCTGCTGGAGCTGGCATCTGAGGCAGAAGCAGCTGCTGGGCAGGAGCAACCCCGGCCAGTTGCCTAGGGACACCACGGGCACGGGCTGAAGGCAAGCCATTCATGACAGTAACCGTGACAGAAGTTCTCAGCCCACCCCTGACCTCATCTTCTAGGGCCTGGTGCTGTAGTAGCGATTCGTTAAGTACCCGGTTTAGACAACAACTCGCGTAATCTCACAGATAGAGATATCAGGGCCTGATCCGAGATGGTGATATATGGTTTTCTTTAATATAATGTTTTATTTTTTTTTTTTTACTCAAAAATATTTAAATAACTGTGAAAAATAACAAACAAGACATTTCACATTGAAGCCTAAACTCTGCAAAAATCACAGTTAAACATCGCACAAAATGAAGAAAAATGACCTGTCAACAGAGAGTGACACAATCTCAAGTAGGCTGGCAATTAAAAGGGTTTAAAAGTACCTATGATTGTAGGATATTAGGGTTGATTCAGAGAGACATCAAAAGACTTTCGTTTTTGTGTTGATCTGTTTTTTTTTTTTTTAATTTTTCCCGCTCGCGTATGCGTGTACGAGTGATTCTAAGCATGCATCGCAAGCCTTCAGTAAAGTCTTCGTCCGTTCCTATGCCAACTAGAATTCATTTTCCAGCTTTCGTTTTCCGTTTATGTTACTCATATTACAACGTAGGCTTTCGTTTTTGCCCTTTTTCCATCGTCTCCTCCCACGAATCATTTACGTTTCCCGTTGGATTCAGATTTCCTTTTTCTATAAATAATCGTCCAGGTGAAAATCGTTACAACCTTACGCCTGCGCACTACAAATTAACTCATTAATGTGCTCGCCTACATATTTGGTTCACTGACTTCTGCTACAATGCTTAGCTAAATCACTTCGCGCTCAGTATATTCTTCCATTTCCCACCCCTAAAACTTACCCAAATCACTTTGCGGTCTCATTCTTCTTCCATTTTCCACCCCTAAAACTTACCCAAATCACTTTGCGGTCTCATTCTTCTTCCATTTTCCACCCCTAAAACTTACCTAAATCACTTCGCGGTCTCATTCTTCTTCCATTTCCCACCCCTAAAACTTACCCAAATCACTTCGCGGTCAGGCGAATCTTCATATCTGAATGTTGTTTTTTGTAACCAACCCTTAATGAACGTATTTAGAAAAGGAAATGACAGAAACACGTTTTTTTTTTCTTTTAATTTGAACTGGCATTTTTTTAAATGGAACAACTTTGAATGAGTGGTGTGAGCACAGACCTATTGGACTAGTAGTGCACCCCATACAGTATAAAAATTTTAAAATTTTTAAAAAATACAAATTTACATGTTTTAAAATATATACACTGCAATGGCAGGCCCCAGAACATTATTCTTCATCTGTGATCCCCAACGAGTCACGCAGCTCCTGCATCTCGCCCACCAACTGAAGGGCCCTGGCACTCAGTTGTGCCACTCTGGCACGTGTGCCCCCTGTATAAAAAAAATTAAAAAAAATATTTGTCGGCAAATACATGTTTATCAGCTGTGGATGGAATGTTTATTAGGTTGCAAGCTAACTCATGAGGCCAAATGTCATTATGCTAAGGAATTAATAAAAGGAAGAGGCCATATGTCATTATGCTTATGGCATTGACTATGGATTTAGGTAAATTGCTGATCATGTCATTTCCCACATACTACAAATATTGACATTACAACTTCGTTGGTGAGTGAGCTTTGCTCCGGGGACCCTCCACTCTGGGACCTGCCACTGCTGGGAAGTTGAGGCTGTAGAGACATGTAAAATAGGGTCACTTCTAATGTCTGAGTCAACAGTAAGCAAATGACAATTTGAATGTGTGTGTGGCATCACCCACCTTCTCCATGTGCCTCCTGGGCCTGATCTGCTGCAGACTCTTCCATAGATCCTTCACCCGCTCCATATTCATCTAGAAAAAGAGATTAAGGGAATCAGCTTTTGTTTAAATAGCATGTATGTGTGTGCGGTTACATTAAGAGTCGCATACCAGAGGCTAAGGGCTCCGTCGCTTGGTACGACTCTGTAGAAAGGTCCAGGGGCTGGTCGGAGGCCGCTACAGAGGAGGGGTAGGAAAGTCGCCCTGGAGATCCACCACCTTCACTTGGTGCTGCAGATTCATGCAGCACTGGTCGGCCTGTGCACCTCCGGGTGCGCCGTATTCAGTACTCCATTTCCAGCACTAGAAAAGAAAAGCATTTATAAATAAAGGCCTACCTTCTGTATTATTTACATCTAGCATGCAATCGCTATGTAATTACTTGGGAAATGGAGCCCGAAAAATCGCCGCACCCGGGGCATGTGGAGCCGTTTTAGGTCCGACCAATGCTGCATGATCTGTGTATGGGTGAAGGTGGTGTACGTCTCCTGTTGGATCCGGGAAACGATCTCCAGGGCGACGTTCCTCTTCTCAAACGTATTGGGCAGGTAGTCGTACCTGCGCTGAAGCATCGTCTAAAAAAACACAAAATAAAAATAGTTGTTAGATCAAACTGCATACAAATATCTGTCACAATTCGATCAGTTGACTAAATGACATTCCCAGACACATTTCTTGCCTCAAACTATCCTTCTAGATGCAAGTGACTTGGTTCGCACATGTGCGCACCAACTTCTGTTTGTCTGTTCTGTTTGAGTTTTAAAAACTTTTTAAGACAACTGTTTCTGCCTGCGCTTCCTTAAGGCCTAGTCATGCATTTAGATGGCAAATCAACGTCCTTACAATACACTTACGAGCATAATCAGCTCTTGTTCTTGGCGGGTGAAGATCGTGGGCGCAATCTTGTTTCTTGTCCACAGCAGATAAGTAACGCCCCAGCGGTTTCCGGATTCCGCACTGCCGGACGGACGGACGGCCGTACGCACCTGTACGCGAATGAGTAAGCGTCATACCCAGTCATTAGTATTTAAAGGGTCCGGGACACACAGCCCATTCTCTTTGAGATTGTCAGCATGGCACCTAAAAACCCAGCGCTAAGGCCACACCAGCCAAGGAGGCCACCAGCAAAAGGGCCCAGCGGCATGAGTAGCCTTCTTCCTCATGTCCGACCACTCGGTCACACCAAGCTCCAACCAAGCTACATGAAACGCGCAGCCAAAGTGGCCAACACAAGGTGACATTGGCCACCAAGACCACAACAGCTAAACCAACAACCAAAGCCAAGGATGGAGCAGCAAAGAAGAAGGCACCAACATCAAAGCAGGCAGGTACGACGGCGTACAAGGATACTAAGAAGCAGAGGGTGAGAAGCCCGAGCCCACAAAGAACACCATCTCCTCCTCTCCGCCCTACCACATCCCTTCATAAACGGCACTCCAGTGGCAAGGCCAGTAAGAGCCAGCGTGCCCGAAGCCCCAGCCCAGCCAGCACTGCCTCTCCTGCTCCACGTGCCAGTACATTGCATGGGCAAAGGAGCACCAGTGGCAAGGCCAGTAAGAGCCAGCGTGCCCGAAGCCCCAGACCAGCCAGCGCTGCCTCTCGTGCTCCACGTGGCAAAACATTGTATGGCCAAAGGAGCACCAGTGGCAAGGCCACTAAGAGGCACAGGGCCCAAAGCCCCACCCCCCCAAGCATACCCTCTCCTCCTCGGCCCCATTTGCCACCAGCACAGGTGGTAACCACCGATACATATGCCACATCCACGCCTGGAAGTTCGGTGGCCACCCAGGCAAGGACCCCCAGTCCGATTGCAAGTCCGGTCCAGTCGTTCTCAAGCCACGTGTCCCACATTTCATCACCACAGAGCCAGCCCAGAATGTCCCCCGAATTGCCAACAAACATAGATGAGCCAGAAGAGCAAGCATTAGGCCGAACATTGCGGTGAGGCCAGTTGAGTGGCAGGTTTGGTGAGGCCCAAACTCTCGCATTGGCAAGTGGCCTCACACTCCATTATGATGAGCTATATGGGCGACATTCAAAATCTACAAGCAAAATGAGAAAGACACAAATCTTGGAGGAGCTCACCAGACAGGTCAATGCAGTGGGGGACGAGATTAAAGATGTGGAGCAGATACAGAGCAAAATATCTGACCTGAAGTATGCGGCATGGAAGAAACAGAATAAACGGCGCAATTACTGGTACATATTTGAGTTGTGCATTTTGCCGCTTGTTGGATTGACCACAATGCCCAAAATTTGTTAACCTCTATTTTTCAGCTTCCCCACCAAATTACAGTATACACGAGCTGAGGAGATGGTGCTGGCATTAAGACACCCCGTCACATTAGAGGGCCTCTCTGGCAGACGGGACATGGACATCCATACCATTCCTGCAGGTTAGTAATGTTTATTTGAATGTGAACTATTGTAAACGTGTGAAATGAGGCTCACAGGCAGATATGAACACATGCCCCTAGGGAGTGGCTTTGAGGGGAGGTTACTGTTTTAGCCGGGTGTTTAATGTCTGAGGAATGGTCATTTAAAAGGTTTGCAGCCCATACACAACCTTGGACAGTATTTATGGTCACTATTAAACTCTTTATGTTAGCAAAGCACTGCCTGTTATGTGAATCTAGTCAATAATAGAAAACACTTACTTCTTTGTCTTTATACCACTTGGTTTGTAGCTGTGCTTTGGTCTGACAAACTTGATCTCTGGTCTGGGAAAGGTCTATGTAGGAAGAATGCCCACCAGCATACTCTGAAGCCAAATGCTATTTGCAAGCTGACTGTGGGCCCCTAATGCGCCATTTGGGAAGTGTTAAGCCTCATAACATGCAGTGCATGCATGTTTGTAGTATTTAAGGTGACCAATGTACAGGGTGAGGCATACATATAAGAGATACTGACATTCATAGTGAAGGTCACCTTGGACCGTTGGGGGAGTTGGCATTCCTGCTTGCCCACGTGTTTTTTAAAGCATATGTAGTAATCCAGTTCATCAATAGATTTTTGTGTGTTTACGTGCCTTTTACTTTTAAACCCAGCCCAACATCCAGCCTCTGCAAGTGTGGAAGCCTCCTCCAGTTTGACCACGCCATCTATTCCGTGCTGCCTAGGACCCAGCAACAGATATATAAGGTAAGTGGACTTTGATGAAACTGCTGATGCATGTGAATGCACATGACTAATTTGCATAACAAATATATTTAGGACCCAAACTGAAACATTTTTTCACATGTCCCAACAGACCCACACACTGATGGATGAAATCCAGGAGATGGAGGAGGAGGAGGATGCCAGCTTGATGGGACCTTCAGAACTGACCCCCCTGGAACCTAATCTGCCACTGTCCCAGCATGCTACTGCACCAAATCCTCTGCAGCAGAGTGAAGCTGGAAGCATGCTGCCAGCCCATCGTGGGCAGCAGGCTGAGACTGAGCCTGCAGTCCCCAGTGGTAGCTCTGCTGCAGAGGTTTTGCCGAGCACATCTGGGACTCTTGCTCGCCCTGGAGGTCCAGCATCTGCAGACGCCCAAACCCGGGTAATTGGTAGACGAAGTCAACAACGTAGACCAGTTTCCCAGGGGAGACGCGTGCCGATCCTGGAGTCAGCGTGGCGCCATGACAGCCGTTACTTACTTCACAGAGACATTCAATAATACATTCACCAACATGCTGACTGAATTTAGGACGAGCAACAGCCAGATGTCTGATGAAATGGCCAACTTAAATAATAATTTCACTGCCATGCTCGAGGAATTTAGAACAAGCAATAGACAAATGCTGGAACAGTGGCAGATTATGAATGCCACACATGCCCAGGTGTTGGGACACCTCCAAGGCCCACCACCAGGGTTTTATGGCCAACATCAATATTAACACCTATTTGACCTGTATCTCCACATCTTTCCTCTACATCCCCACTGTATTGACCTATCTGGTGAGCGCTACCAAGATTGCCTTTTTTATTGTTTTGCTGGTTTGATTTTGAATGTCGCCCATATAGCTCATTAGAGTGCTGAGATACCCCACTAGCCAATGCCTGAGCTAAAGGCTCTCTGAAGCTGCCGCTCAAGCTGGCACGCTGCAGGCTTGGGCCTAATGAAATTGTGGCTGGCTCATCCTGTTTGTTGGCAAGATTGGGGGACATTCTTGGCTGTGAAACTACTACATTTGACCATGCCAAAGATTGGACTGGACTGGCATTAGGACGGGGATTATTGTTTGGGTGGCCCACTAACTTACAGGCGTGGATGTGGCATAGGTATGGCTGCTTTCCACCTGTGCCTGTGGCAAATGTGGCCAAGCAGGAGAGGGTGTGTATGTGGCCCTATGTATTCCTGGCCAAATATTCCCCTGCAAATGGTTGCTTCCTATGTATGTTTGTTATTGGGCGGTGAAACTTCGTCCTGGAGTGTGTTACTTTACAACTCCTGGATGTGGCCAATTGCTAGGTGCCATGAGTCTGCACCAATGTATATTTCTGTTTTACTATGTATGTACATGAAGTCTGCGAGTGCCATTCAACTCAAAATTTTCATATTTCAATAAAATATATTAAATGTGACTTTAGCTGTTGTTGACAAAGTTAATGCATTAATGTTTGTGCTATTTTGAGATTAATGAAGGTTTTTTCCCAACAAACATGCGAAAATAAACTGCATGAGGCTCAAATAAGGTGTCATTTTTAGTAATTAAGTCATTACTTTTTGGTAAAATAAAGATAAAGGCCTTCACAAAGTCAAATCATATTGCAAATAACCAAATAACAGCAACAAACCAAGAAAACAAATTTTAAGCAAAATAGGTGGTAATGACATTTGGCCTGATGCAGAGCATCCCCCAATCTGACCTTATTTTGTTCCGTTTCTCTGAAGTCCCGTTTTCATTCCGTTTGTCTCGGGGTTCAAATGTGATTCAGAGCTGCCGTCGGGAGAGCTCCGTTACTAATCCGTTTATGTGTCTTCATTCGGGAAGTGTTTTTTCCCCTCTCGGGTGCTTTCCGTGTGGTCGTGGGTTCCGTTGCCGTCACACGGACGATCCGTTTTTGGCTCCTTTTTAATGCGTTTCCAAACGTAGCTTCTTGCCATCTGTTTCCGTTTTCACCCCGATTCCGATTGTTTTTCCATGTATACTTACATTTCCATGGATTTCCTGTTGACAATCTGGGTTCACGCAAGCGCACATCCCTAGACCTCCCTCAAGCTTTCCTCATACATCAAGCTGACACTTTTACCAACACCAAAACTTACCTTAAACTAATATACTTCTTCTTCCTCCTCCTCCCTGTGTTTAATGCTTACCTTAATGTCTTCTCCTCTTTCTTCTTCTTCCCTGTGTTTAATGCTTACCTTAATCTCTTCTTCTCCTTCTTCTCCTTCCCTGTGTTTAATGCTTACCTTAATCTCTTCTCCTTCTTCTTCTTCTTCCCTGTGTTTAATGCTTACCTTAATCTCTTCTCCTCCTTCTTCTTCTTCCCTGTGTTTAATGCTTACCTTAATGTCTTCTCCTCCTTCTTCTTCCCTGTGTTTAATGCTTACCTTAATCTCTTCTTCTTCTTCTTTTTCTTCTTCCTATTCCTTGTCCCATATACTTACCTTTTGGGACATGTAACTGTATGGTTATGTTGTGAGAACGTACAGTGCCAGGAAAGAGAACACACCACACAATTTTTTTGTTTTTTGTTGTTTTTACTTAAACGTTTTTTAGTAAAATTTAAAAAACTTTTTTATTAACAAAAACTTGGCTTCATCCACCCAGGCTCTTCTTTTGATTCATTTGGGCCCTTGTCTTTGATCTGTGAATGAAAAACATCATCAGTTTTGCCTTGTAAGTATTTTGCTTATCTAGGGGTTTTTGTTTGGTCCATTTTTAGGGTTGATTTTTCCCTAAGTTATTAGATTAATTTGTCTTGGACCATGTTTTTGTTGTTTTGGGCCGGAGTTTAAACTACATGTATGATATATTGAAAAAACTTACAAGGCTTGGGGCCAACAGGACGTCTGGGGCGCAGCCTCCTCCCTGGGTCCACCATTTCGTCCTGCTGAGAAGCTGTTGGGATCAAAAACACAAGGATATTATTGACTGTTTGTGCCTCCTGAATGTCAGATTAGGTTAGGCTTCTATGCATCAAATCACTCAACTTCCCCAGGCACCTCTTGAGGTTGGGCTGCTTCCTCCACTATCCTTTGGGATGGTCCTGCGACGTCATCATCTAAAAATATCAATAGTGCACATTAGTATATGTCTTTATTGCATGTATCCGGACATATGTAGGTTTGAGAGTCTTACCGGAGTCAGGTTGGAGCTGTGGCTGGTTTGACTCCCTGCCGTGTGACTCCCCCCCCCCCCCCCCCCCTGTATAGTGAGGTCCAGCGGCTCCTCATACTCACTGGCAGAGGAGGGGGTGGGCGTTGGCACTGGCGTGGCACCACCTATACTTTCACCAGTACCTCCCAACACTGGGCTTCGGGTTCTGGTCCGGGTGGGGCGGAAACGCAAATTCCATTCATGCGCTGCAATATAAACACAATCATAAACACAGGCCCAGGCAAGGGCAGTGTGTTTATTGCATGTCATGTACCAAGACTTACCTGGAAAGTGCTTTGCAAAGTACCGCCTCACCCGGGGCCTATGCCTCCGCTTCAAATCCGACCAGTGTTGGGCGATCTGGGTGAAGGTATAGGTGGTTCCAGTATTCCTGGCAATTGCCTCCACCACTGCCAGTGCCAACGTCCTCTTCTTGAAGTCGCACGGCAGGAAATCATAACGGTTCCTCAGCATCATCTGTATAAAAAAACACATTGGCAGAGCATTAGTGACACAAATAGATGACACAGTCTCATGCACTAAAGCCAGTTTAGGAGACTCATTCCTACTCACATGGGCCTATTTAGTCTATCTGCCTCTAGGCTAGTGTGCTGCTGCGCACATGGTTAAAACTAAGCTGGTCTAGTAGTTTAGTTTAACAAGTCAGTTTGTCCTCACTAATCTTGCCCTGCCATGGCTAATTTTTGTTTAGCGGCTTGTGCGCGCACATAAACGCACGCTCGCCTACTCACATCCATGATTATTTTGTCCTGCTCCTCAGTATAGATGGCGGGCGACATCTTGCTCTTCCTTCTGGGTGTGGTTATGACGTTCCCCCGCGGTGGCGTGCGTGCACGCGCGCACGCAGCCACACACGCTGCCGATCACGCCCCCACGGGAAAACTATTTAAAGGTCAATGCACTCAGCTCTGTGTTGGTTACCATAACACTATGCCCAGACCAAAAGGGAGCCGCAAAACCCCAAAAAGCCCAGAGGCACATACTAGCCGCACAGATAGACACCGCAAACACACACACAAGAGCAGGCACAAGAGCCGGGAGGGACATGGCCATCGTGAAAGGGTGGATAAGCCAGCCACACAGGCTTCGAGGCAAAAACGCAGGAGCAAGGAGCCCTTGACAGAGTCTCCCACACCTGCTAAATCATCCAGGCCTCCCAAGGCAAAAAAAATCGAAGACAACCCTGCAGCCTCCACCTCCTCCACCCACAAAGCATGTGGAAAAATCTAGGCACACCACCAAGGGTAAGCGTAGGACCAAAACAACTAGCCCACCCAGGCCAACCACCCCTCCATCTGGCCACTCTGTCTCCTCAAGTACCACAACCACAGGGTCAACAGAGAGCTCCACAGGTGACAGCTCGACAGGCACCCAGCCATTATCACCTAGCACCCCCCACACTCCATCACAGTCACCCATCAGCCCAAGAAACCTAAACTACTCCCCAGACAGACAGCCATCAATGTCGTCTGTTGCTGGGGACACCACACACCCATGTGGATGCCAGCTGCGCCGTGGATCACTTACAGCACATTTCTGGGTTGTCCAATGCATGGCTGTAGCCATTGGTGTTTGTGAGCACTATGATGTCCTATTTGGGCGTTATTCCAAATCCACAACCAAGCAGGCCAAGCAGGAGCTTTGGGATAAGATTTGCCGGCAAGTGAATAGTGTTGGTTCTGTGAGGAGGGATGTTGAGCAAATTAATCGAAAATTTTGGGACCTAAGATATTATGGGAAAATAAAAAATGGACATGCGCTGCCAGCAGAGGTAAATGACATTTATAGTGGAAATGCATGTATAGGCTGCTTTCTAACTAGATGTAACACTTATTTGGTGTGCTTTAATCTTCACCAGCATGCAGACAGGGGGTGGTCTCCCAACGGAAATCAGCCTAACACCAGCGGAAGAACATGTGTTTAACTATATTCACCCAGCAACACTTCATGGCCTGCAAGGGGGTCTAGACACAGACATGAATGTGAGGTCCAGAGGTGAGTATATGTTTACCTTGATACTTTTTAATGGAGACCCAAACAGTTGGATACACCTTACTACACACTGGTGTTTGAAAAAACAATAAAAGTACATTCTCTTGTCCAAGAACGTACTCAAGACACAACACTAGGCCAAGCTACCCCTGCATTGTCCCGGAGGAGCACGCAACAACAGCCTTGTGTCCACACAAACCAACCTGAGTTTACGGATGAGGTATGTCAATGCTCCACTGTGTAGAATTATTAAATAGAACTTGCATACATTTAATGTAAAAAAGGTGTCTCACTACATGCTACCCTAACCAGTCCACCCATTGTCGAAGTAATTCGTGATTTGGAGGAGGAGGACCCAATTCTGCTGCAGCCAAGCCAACCTGAACCAGTGGGAGAACATCATACCCAACAGGCCCAGCAAATGCAGCCCCTGGTCTCCAATAACCCAACCTCTGTGGAAGAAACCTCTTCTGCCATGGACATTGTCCACACAACAGACTCTGCGCCAACCCACCCACCAGCAGCCACTCAATCTGTAGCAGACCCACCCACCCACCCGTGGCAGAGGCGGAACACATCCACGTCGCCATATCAGCCAGAGGAGACAGCTACAGATAATGGAGGAAGCATGGCACCAGGAGAATCTTGAATTTTCGGCTAACACACAGAGGTTTAATGAGACAGTGTGTACCCAGATTACCTCTATGTCCCAGCAAATAGAGGGTTTAAATCAAAATGTCTCAGGGCTGCTTGCAGAAACCAGACAACTAAACAGGCATATGGGTGAAATGGTCCAACAATGGCAACTAATGAATCAGAGCCTTGCTCATATTGCCTCAAACATGCACACACCCCATACATCAACTTCAACCTCCTACCCTACATACCACTGAATGCATGTGTTGATATATTGTTTATGGGGAGCAGGACCCACCTCGAACATTAAAAAATAAACATGCTCTTCCACAACCCCACGTTAATTTGTAGACAAATCCAACAAAATGTTTGGAAAATAAATTTTGGTTTATGACACTAAATAAAATGAAACAAAAAACAAACAAGGAATGTAATTTAAGCAAAAACATTTTCAACAAGTTGGGAACGGATTGCCTGTGCTGTGCCACTTTGTGATCCTGAGTAGGGAGGTGTAACTTCGTCAGAAATCATTAAACCTTCCTCAGGCAGCTCACTGTATCTTTGCATTTGCGTTTTATGGCGAGGTTGTGCAGGACCCCACAAGCAATAATAATCTTGATGACCTTGTCGGGCTCGTACTGCAGAGCACCCCCAGTCTGGTCAAGACATCGGAAGCGCATCTTCAGTAATCCAAAGGCACGTTCAACCACTGAGCGAGTCCTCCTATGCGCTGTGTTATAACGCTCCTGGGCCTGCGCGGTTGGGTGGAGGATGGGGGTAAGTAACCACGGGAGCAAAGAATATCCCAAATCGCCTGCCAAAAAGAAAAAACATTTAGCAAACGCCCTAATCCAAAATATACATGACAAATGTTCCTCTTTGCAACATATGTAGTGGCAGGCCCCATACATAGTCACGACAAAACTATAATGTTTCCCCCCCCAAAAAAAAAACACAAGTAACTTGCATGATAATTCCAAATAGGGCATGTTATGTTACTTTAAAATGCCAAGAAGAGGGAACAACAGACAGAGGCCTAAGGGGAAGAGCCTCAATAATGTGCTGCTTAACATTCAAGCATTATTGAACAGGGACAATAGGTGAGCTGTGCAGTGTCAGAGCAAAGCACAGTTGTGATGAGGCAACATGCACATCCACCCAGTACACTCCTGTACAATGACTCTGGTATGCAACATAGCTAGGAGGACCAGGACAGGAAGGAATAGTGGAGATTAACTAAAAAAAACATAGCAAAAAATACGGGTAAGTAATTGATTGTAAACTTGTACTGATTCATTGTGGTCTCGAACAGATTAGTGGGGTACAGGCACAGACCAATCACAAAAATCATGCTGGACAGCAACCACAAATTTAATACACATACCCAGTAGCCATCCGCCAGACAGATCTCCTGATTGAAAACGATGAAAGAGGCTGGAGTTCCTCAAAATGTGGGAATCATGGGTGGAACCAGGGAAGGCTGCAAATAAACTTAAAAATTGCAGATCTGGGCCTGACACTGCCTGAACATTAATAGAATGGCCCATCTTCCTGTTCCTGCAAAAGCAAAAGATTACAGGAATTAGTGGGAACAAAAGTGTAAACATACTTAAATATATTCTTTCACATAAACAACATTTAAAAACAATGGATGTTTGGGATACACAGGGTGTAGGTCTGCTTTTATCCAAAAAAAAAATGAAAAAATGAACATTTTATGCCAACATTGCAGACACATGCTGACCTAAACCACATACCTGAACAGATATTCCTGGTCAGCAGGCGGAATTAACGAGACGTGTGTACAATCGATGGCACCCATGACGTTGGGCATGTCGGCTATGTTATAAAAGCCCAGCTTAACCGCATTCCAGGCTTCCGCTGTGTCAGGGAAAAAAATAAATTTTGGTGCCAGGGTAGCCATGCCATCCAAAAACTTGGTAAGGCTGCGGTTCAGCGTAGACTGGGACATCCCCACGGAGAAGGTACCCAGTCTCTGGAACGAGCCGTTTGCCAAAAACTGCAGGCAGCCAACCAATTTGGTCATACCTGCAATTGCATGCCCCTTCCGTGTGGTGCGGGCTAACTATGGCCGCAGCTGCCTATACAAGTCCTGGAGAGAAACACGGTTAAGGCGGGTGAGCTCAAATAGCTCAAGGTCATGCATGCCATCGATGTCCAAACGTGTTCGTTGCAGCCTGGTTTCTGCCATGCTCAAAAGAACCAGGCCGCGTAGCTGACGCCTTTGATGCTCGCGCACAGAACAATGCATGACACGGAACACAAATACGGCTGCTAATAGTGGCCGTAAGTTGCCCGACAACACCCTTATTTTATTGGGCTGATTTCAATCGGAAATCAAGGCTCTGCGTCAGTTAAAAAAATGGACCAATGAACGACAAGTCCGTTTTCCCGGAGTACAGCCTCTTGCGAGCCGTCAATCGTAAAGGTGCATGCCGAAACACCTGAGCGCATAAACGCACACAAAAAGCAACGTAGCACCCTTTCATGACCCGATCACAGCACAAAACCAATGGGAAAACGTACAGGATAGCTGAATGAGGAGGCTCTGCATCAGGCCAATTGGCCCGCACTGCTTGGCCACAGGCACTAGGTGTGCCAGTGTAATGGTCATCTGCCTCCAGGCTGGGTGGCGAGGGGGGCAGATCCACATACCGGGGGACATGCTGCATGATGGCAAAGTTATGCAGAACACAACAGGCCAGTATTATGTCGATGACCTTGTTGGGGTCATACTGGAGTGCCCCCCGTTATGGTCCAAACAACGGAAGCGTTTTTTTAGCAGCCCAAATGCCCTCTCTACAACGGCCCGGGTCTTTCGGTGCGACTGATTGTAGGCCTCATTCTGTGTCCGAAGGATGGGCGTCAGGAGCCAGGTAGTATCAGGCAGCCTGCAAACAGAAAGTGGCTTCTGACTGTGCTGCTCTGCATTCTGGTATTTCTGACTTTTCCCGGATCCCAGCTCTGCTCTGTCTGAGCAAAGCACAGCTCTAACCCGCACCCTGCACTTTTTCCCGCTCTCCTCTCCTCAGTAAGTGTGATGCATCTGACCAAAGATGGCGCTGCCCCTATCCTAAAGTCATGAACAGAGTTGCAGCCCAATGGGGGAAAGAATAATAAGTTAGTTAATAAAAACTAGAAATATATTAGGTGAAAAGGCTGTGAAATCAGGTTTTAATGGTTGGTGCTTTTCTAACAATCATGGTGAAGGTCCGGTTTAACATGTCATCAAGGGGAAAAAACAGCCATAGGTTAAGACATGGCTCATCAACTATATTCATAGGCATACAGTGAAAAGGGAATGTCGTCATTTGAGGAAACTTATCAAGGAGCCATCCACCTGATAAGTCTCAAGACTCAAACCGACAGAATAATCCTGAGCTCCGCAAGATGTAAGCATCATGGGATGAGCCTGGATACCCGGCGAGAACACTAAGGAACCGCATGTCCGGGGCCACCACTGCTTGGACATTCAGTGAGTGGCCCATTTTGCGGTTCCTGGAAGAAAAAAAACAGAAAAAAAATTTAGCAATGCAAGGTAAACTAACACTCCTAACACCCTCCAAAAAACATGTAGGACAATCCAGATAACAGTAACTAAGTATATAAGTATTTTTAATAACCAAATGTCTATGTATGTGGGCGAAAATAAAGATTAACATTGTAATCAGTAATTAAGGTCCGCATTAAAATGTTTTGGTAAGGCCTACATTTTCAACATTGATGAAGGTATACATTGTAAAGTGTTTCACAGGGACACTTTACAAGGAGGGATTATGGTATACACTGTAAACTGTTTCACAGGGACACTTTACAAGGAGGGATTATGGTATACCCTGTAAACTGTTTCACAGGGACACTTTACAAGGAGGGATTCCGGTATACACTGTAAACGGTTTCACAGGGACACTTTACAAGGAGGGATTACGATATACACTGTAAACTGTTTTACAGGGACAGTTTTGAAGGAGGGATTACGGTATACATTGTAAACTGTGTCACAGGGACACTTTACAAGGAAGGAGTACGGTATACACTGTAAACTGTTTCACAGGGACACCTTACAAGGAGGGATTAATAGATAGTTACAAAACAGTTTGCATAAACTATATAACAAAATGACCTATTTAACTTACCTATAGATGTACTCGTCGGCTGCAGGAGGGACCAATGCAACGTGGGTGCAATCAATCCCACCCATGACGTTGGGCATGTCGGCGATATTATATAAAGCCAACTTAAGCACGTTCCAGGCTGCCATGTCATCCGGAAATGAAATATATTTCGGACTAATGGTAGCCATGCCATCCAAAAACTTGGATAGCGCGCGGCTCAGCGTAGGCTGGGACATCCCCACAGAGAGGGCACCCAGCCTCTGGAATGAGCCGTTCGCCAAAAATTGCAGGCAGCGAAGCATCTTGGTCATACCTGAAATTGCTTGCCCCTTCCTTGTGGTGCGGGCTAACCATGGCCGCAGCTCACTATACAACTTATGGAGGGAAGCACGGTTTAGTCGGGTCAGCTTGACCAACTCAACGTCATGCATGCGATCGATATGCATTCGTCGCCGGTGCAATCTGGCCTCGGCCCTGCTGACACATGCAATGCCCTGGAGCTGAAGGCGCTCATATTCTTCCACAAAGCCGCAAAACATGGTCAAAAGCAATCAAGCAGAGTGCAAAATGGTCCCGTAAGTGTATCGCAAATGAAACCGTTTTATAGGGTGGTGGTCCCTCAGCAATCAGCTCTCTGAATGAGACGCAAGCCCATCCCAATAACGTAAGTTATCTGAAGGAACACAAACTATCAGATTTTGATGGGAAAATGATCCGAACTAACGCAAATGATCCAATTTAGTTCCGTCTATTGAAAGCGCATATACGCATTAGCGAGAACGAACATACTAGAGATGAGCAAACTTTTGAAAAATTCGATTCGACTGATTCGCCGAATTTTCCGACAAAAATCGTTTCGACCCGAATTTATTCGCGACGAATCGCTATTAAAAACGGCTATTTCTGAGCCTCCTAGAGCCTCAATAGGGTTGTAAACCATTCTGCCTTGCTGTAACACGCACAGGATGCGTGCTGGGTTAGTTAAATAATACTTTGAATAAATATCACATGCAGATCAGAGGCATCGCTAATAGAATCGCAGAGCGGCACAATTGCAGAGAGTTGAAGTGGCATCACTATGAGGGGCAGGAGCCCAAAAATTGGATGATTCACACCCTGGAGTTGCAAGCAGCAGCAGGAGCCCAAACATTGGCTGAAAGAGACACTGGAGTTGGCAGCAGCAGGAGCCCAAAAATTGACTGACACGCCCTGGAGTTTCAAGCAGCAGCAGCAGGAGCCCAAACATAGCTTGAAAGAGACACTGGAGTTGGCTGCAGGAGCCCAAAGATTGGATGAATCACACCCTGCAGTTGCAAGCAGCAGCAGCAGGAGCCAAAATATTACTTTAAAGAGACACTGGATTTGGCAGCAGGAGCCCAACATTGGATGAATCACACCCTGGAGTTGGCAGCAGCAGCAGGAGCCCAAACATTACTTTAAAGAGACACTGGGGTTGGCTTCAGGAGCCCAAAAATTGGATGAATCACAGCCTGGAGTTGGCAGCAGCAGCAGGAGCCCGAACATTACTTTAAAGAGACACTGGGGTTGGCTTCAGGAGCCCAAAAATTGGATGAATCACACCCTGGAGTTGGCAGGAGCCCAAATATTACTTTAAAGAGACACTGGGGTTGGCTTCAGGAGCCCAAAAATTGGATGAATCACACCCTGGAGTTGGCAGCAGCAGCAGCAGGAGCCCAAACATTACTTTAAAGAGACACTGGGGTTGGCTTCAGGAGCCCAAAAATTGGATGAATTACACCCTGGAGTTGGCAGCAGCAGCAGCAGGAGCCCAAATATTACTTTAAAGAGACACTGGGGTTGGCTTCAGGAGCCCAAAAATTGGATGAATCACACCCTGGAGTTGGCAGCAGCAGCAGGAGCCCAAACATTACTTTAAAGAGACACTGGGGTTGGCTTCAGGAGCCCAAAAATTGGATGAATGACACCCTGGAGTTGGCAGCAGCAGCAGGAGCCCAAACATTACTTTAAAGAGACACTGGAGTTGGCTTCAGGAGCCCAAAAGTTGGATGATTCACACCCTGGAGTTGGCAGCAGCAGTAGGAGCCCAAACATTACTTTAAAGAGACACTGGAGTTGGCAGCAGGAGCCCAAAGATTGGGTGAATCACACCCTGGAGTTGGCAGCAGCAGCAGGAGCCCAAACATTACTTTAAAGAGACACTGGGGTTGGCTTCAGGAGCCCAAAAATGATTCACACCCTGGAGTTGGCAGCAGCAGCAGCAGGAGCCAAAACATTACTTTAAAGAGACCCTGGGGTTGGCTTCAGGAGCCCAAAAATTGGATGAATCACACCCTGGAGTTGGCAGCAGCAGGAGCCCAAATATTACTTTAAAGAGACACTGGGGTTGGCTTCAGGAGCCCAAAAATTGGATGAATCACACTCTGGAGTTGGCAGCAGCAGCAGCAGGAGCCCAAACATTACTTTAAAGAGACACTGGGGTTGGCTTCAGGAGCCCAAAAATTGGATGATTCACACCCTGGAGTTGGCAGCAGCAGCAGCAGGAGCCCAAACATTACTTTAAAGAGACACTGGGGTTGGCTTCAGGAGCCCAAAAATTGGATGATTCACACCCTGGAGTTGGCAGCAGCAGGAGCCCAAATATTACTTTAAAGAGACACTGGGGTTGGCTTCAGGAGCCCAAAAATTGGATGAATCACACCCTGGAGTTGGCAGCAGCAGGAGCCCAAATATTACTTTAAAGAGACACTGGAGTTGGCTTCAGGAGCCCAAAAATTGGATGATTCACACCCTGGAGTTGGCAGCAGCAGCAGTAGGAGCCTAAATATTACTTTAAAGAGACACTGGGGTTGGCTTCAGGAGCCCAAAAATTGGATGATTCACACCCTGGAGTTGGCAGCAGCAGGAGCCCAAACATTACTTTAAAGAGACACTGGGGTTGGCTTCAGGAGCCCAAAAATTGGATGAATCACACCCTGGAGTTGGCAGCAGCAGGAGCCCAAATATTACTTTAAAGAGACACTGGAGTTGGCTTCAGGAGCCCAAAAATTGGATGATTCACACCCTGGAGTTGGCAGCAGCAGCAGGAGCCCAAATATTACTTTAAAGAGACACTGGGGTTGGCTTCAGGAGCCCAAAAATTGGATGAATCACACCCTGGAGTTGGCAGCAGCAGGAGCCCAAACATTACTTTAAAGAGACACTGGGGTTGGCTTCAGGAGCCCAAAAATTGGATGATTCACACCCTGGAGTTGGCAGCAGCAGCAGCAGGAGCCCAAACATTACTTTAAAGAGACACTGGGGTTGGCTTCAGGAGCCCAAAAATTGGATGAATCACACCCTGGAGTTGGCAGCAGCAGCAGGAGCCCAAACATTACTTTAAAGAGACACTGGGGTTGGCTTCAGGAGCCCAAAAATTGGATGAATCACACCCTGGAGTTGGCAGCAGCAGGAGCCCAAAAATTGGCCTAAAGACATAAATATATTTTGCACCATTTGGAAAGTGTAAAACGTGGCACCATGCTGAATCTAGTCGCATGCATCAGGCATTGGTGGGTGGAAATCCTGGCTGATCCATCCCTGATTCATTTTGACAAAGGTGAGTCTCTCCACATTTTTAGTTGACAGACGAGTTCTCCTCGCCGTAACTATGGCCCCCGCCGCACTAAACACCCGCTCAGATGGCACGCTACTTGCCGGGCAGGACAGCTTTTCCAGGGCAAACTCTGCTAGTTGCGGCCACAAATCAAGTTTGGCTGCCCAGAAGTCCAGCGGATCCTCAAGGTGTGTTGGCATGGTCATGTCAAAGTAGGACATGACCTGCTGGTTCAGGTCCTGCTCCAGGTCTTCCTGCTGCTCATGAGTAGCCTCACTATGCGGGTGTAGAAAGATACTCATTAGCGACTGAAGACTGAGGCTGCTGCTGATGGAGCTGCTGCTGCTGCTCCTGCCAACCCCCCCAGCAGCCATGGCAGTGGAAGGTGAGCGCAGAGGTCCCCTCGAGTCAGACCTGCGAGAGTATGGACCATGGCGCAGATAGGCATCGGCCAACTGCCTACGTAGAATGTCTTTGTAGTAGTTCAGTTTGTCCTCCCTCTCGGTGGGTTTAAAAAATGCCCCCATTTTGTGCCGGAAGCGAGGGTCCAATAAGGTGGACAGCCAGAAGTCATCCCGCCGACAGATGGAAACAATTCTGGGGTCACTACGCAAGCACGTGAGCATGCTTCGTGCCATTTGCGCAAGTGACTCGGATGGACTACCTGTCTCCATCTCCACTGCATACTGCCACGGTGTGCCCGGGTCCTCTGTCTCGCCTTCCTCAAAAACCTCTAGCTCCTCTGGCTGCTCCTGCTCCTCTCCTGTCCGCTGACTAGATAAACCAGCCATTTCGCCAAGCCTAAACTGTGTTTCGCTGGGCAACTCCTCCTCCTCTTCCTCCTCCTCCTCCAGTTCAGCTCCAACGGGGTTCATGTGGCCGTAAGATGTAAACGCCATGTCTCCAGTGCCCTGACCAGCCATGATTTCCAACATGTGCTGTAGTACATGAAGCAGTGGAATCATGTTGTTCATCCCGTAATCCTGCCGATTGACAAATAAAGTGGCTTCCTCAAAGGGCCTGAGCAAACGGCAGGTGTCGCGTATGAGCTGCCACTGGTTGACATTGAAGTTACACAGGGGAGTCCCCCTATCTGCTTGGATCATCAGGAAATCCGTGATGGCTTTTCTCTGTCCAACATGTGAAGGGTGGAATTCCAACGGGTGGAAACATCACAAATCAGACTATGTTGGGGGATACCGTTCTGACGCTGTAGCTCAAGAAGGGTGTGTTTGGCGGTGTATGAGTGGCTGAAGTGCATGCAAAGTTTCCTTGAAGTTGTTAGGATGTCTTGCAGATGGGGGGAACACTTCAGAAACCGCTTGACAACCAGATTGAAGACGTGAGCCATGCAGGGGGCATGGGTCAGGTTTCCTTGGCGCAGCGCAGACAAAATGTTCTTCCCATTGTCCGTAACCATGATTCCCATTTTAAGTTTTCTTGGAGTAAGCCATGTTTGGATTTCCTGATGAATAAATGTAAGCAGTTCCTCCCCTGTGTGACTCCGTTCGCCAAGACAAACCATGTGAAGCACAGCGTGACACCTCCGTGCCCTGCACACATGGTAGACTGGAGGGGCACTGAGACTTGAGCCTACAGTGGAGGGTGAGGAGATGGCGGAGGATGAGGAGGCCTAGTCGCACGGTGTCACAGGCCCAACGAGCAGGGAACGCGGAGGCCGAAGCGGCGTGACCTGTCCAAGTTGCTGCTGCAAAGGGACCACATTCACCCAGTGGGCCGTAAACGACATTTACTGTCCCTGACCGTAGTTACAGCTCCAGACGTTTGGCGCTGCCATGCACTTTGCTACACACCGACAGGCTCAAGGACTGGCCCACCTTCTGTTCAACAAAAGTGTGCAGCGCTGGTACTGCCTTCTTGGCAAAGAAATGACGGCTTGGGACTCTCCACCTCGGCTCGGCACAAGCCATCAGTTCTCTGAAAGGTGCAGAGTCCACCACCTGAAAAGGGAGCGACTGCAGCACCAGCAACTTGGACAGGAGCACATTCAGCTTCTGCGCCGTAGGATGAGTGGGCGCATACTGTTGTCTCTTGGAAATGGCTTCGCTGATGGATTGCTGGCGGGATGCATGACTTGGAGGAGGAGGACGAGGAGCAGGAGCGACAGAGGATGGGTATGACGCACAGCTGCCTTCGGCTGAGGTGCTGGAGCCTTGGCTGGCAGAAATTGGGAGCGGCGTGCCACTCGGTGAGGAAGCAGTCTGGCCCACCTCTCCGGAGGCTCGGTTCTCCCAGGCCGCTTTATGGTGACGCTGCATATGTTGACGCAGGGCCGTGGTGCCAACATTTGGACCCTGGCCATGCTTCACCTTCTGCCTACATATCTTGCATGTGGCCAATGGCCATGTTACCCTCCTGCGGATGCTTCAGGAAAAACTGCCACACTGCCGAGTAGCTACTTTTCCCACCCCCTGGCCTCACTGATTCACTGCTGCTGTTGCCAACTACAGGAACCCCTGCTCCACTACCTCCCGATAAGGTAGACTGCCGCACAGCAGGTGCTCTACCCCGGCCCCGGCCGGCTCCAGCCTTTGGAATTGTGCCCCCATGCTGACTGCTACCACCTTGCTGCCTCAGCTGCTGACTCCGGGGCAACCTGCGCCCCTCTTCTCCTGATGACGACAAAGCCCCTTCATCACCCGGCTCCCAAGTGCGATCGGCTTCATCGTCATCATCATTATCACCGAGTTGTGGCTGTACGTCACTGATGTTCGTGGATTCGTCAACAGTGTCTGGCGCAGGAGCGGAGTGGAGCTGAACCCAAAGCATAGGATACATCGCTGGGGGAGGGAACGGCGTAGGACAGAGGCAATGGGAGGACAGGGACTGCTCTCGGGGCATGCCAACTCAGGGTTGTGTCAGAGGAACCTACCGACCCTAGACTGGGGGTCTCAGACGTAAGTTGTGATGATGTTGTTGATGAGCGCGTTAACCAATCTACCACGGCAGATGCGTTACTGGTGGAGACCCGACCGCTAGCAGATACTGGCAGATTAGGTCTCTCAGCGTGACTCCTGCTGCTACTGGCCCCCAGTCTGCTGCGACCTCTGCCTGCGGAATCTTGGCCTCTGCCACTCCTCTTTTCACTTCCAGGCACTTGTCTGCCCGACATAGTCTAACTGGCGTGGTAGTAGGTGATATTTTAAGAACCCCCAGGCAGCGGTGGGTCTATATGAAACAGAATATAATGCACACCAAAAGTGAGCAGTAACACTCAGCCTCCAACAGGCCTGCTTAGTGTAAATAAGAGAGCTGCTTAGTGTAAATAAAGAGGGGTATGGTATGTTACAGAATGGGATGCCCCAACAGCAGAGCACCTGGGAGCAGTAGTACTATGCACAGCAAAAGTGTCTTTATCAGGCCAAATTACTTTAAGAATAAGTGCAAAGGGTTATAGTAAATAGAGGCTGTTGTAGTCACAGAATGGGATGCCCCAACCAGAGAGCACCTGGGAGCAGTACTACTATGCACAGCAAAAGTGTCTTTATCAGGCCAAATTACTTTTAGAATAAGTGCAAAGGGTTATAGTAAATAGAGGCTGTTGTAGTCACAGAATGGGATGCCCCAACAGCAGAGCACCTGGGAGCAGTACTACTATGCACAGCAAAAGTGTCTTTATCAGGCCAAATTACTTTTAGAATAAGTGCAAAGGGTTATAGTAAATAGAGGCTGTTGTAGTCACAGAATGGGATGCCCCAACCGGAGTGCACCTGGGAGCAGTACTACTATGCACAGCAAAAGTGTCTTTATCAGGCCAAATTACTTTTAGAATAAGTGCAAAGGGTTATAGTAAATAGAGGCTGTTGTAGTCACAGAATGGGATGCCCCAACCAGAGAGCACCTGGGAGCAGTACTACTATGCACAGCAAAAGTGTCTTTATCAGGCCAAATTACTTTTAGAATAAGTGCAAAGGGTTATAGTAAATAGAGGCTGTTGTGGACACAGAATGGGACGCCCCAACTAGAGAGCACCTGGCAGCAGTACTACTATGCACAGCAAAAGTGTCTTTATCAGGCCAAATTACTTTTAGAATAAGTGCAAAGGGTTATAGTAAATAGAGGCTGTTGTAGTCACAGAATGGGATGCCCCAACCAGAGAGCACCTGGCAGCAGTACTACTATGCACAGCAAAAGTGACTTTATCAGGCCAAATTACTTTTAGAATAAGTGCAAAGGGTTATAGTAAATAGAGGCTGTTGTTGTCACAGAATGGGATGCCCCAACCAGAGAGCACCTGGCAGCAGTACTACTATGCACAGCAAAGTGTCTTTATCAGGCCAAATTACTTTTAGAATAAATGCAAAGGGTTATAGTAAATAGAGGCTGTTGTAGTCACAGAATGGGATGCCCCAACCAGAGAGCAGCTGGGAGCAGTACTACTATGCACAGCAAAAGTGTCTTTATCAGGCCAAGTTACTTTTAGAAAAAGTGCAAAGGGTTATAGTAAATAGAGGCTGGTGTAGTCACAGAATGGGATGCCCCAACCAGAGAGCACCTGGCAGCAGTACTACTATGCACAGCAAAAGTGTCTTTATCAGGCCAAATTACTTTTAGAATAAGTGCAAAGGGTTATAGTAAATAGAGGCTGTTGTGGTCACAGAATGGGATGCCCCAACCAGAGAGCACCTGGCAGCAGTACTACTATGCACAGCAAAAGTGTCTTTATCAGGCCAAATTACTTTTAGAATAAGTGCAAAGGGTTATAGTAAATAGAGGCTGGTGTAGTCACAGAATGGGATGCCCCAACCAGAGAGCACCTGGCAGCAGTACTACTATGCACAGCAAAAGTGACTTTATCAGGCCAAATTGCTTTTAGAATAAGTGCAAAGGGTTATAGTAAATAGAGGCTGTTGTTGTCACAGAATGGGATGCCCCAACCAGAGAGCACCTGGCAGCAGTACTACTATGCACAGCAAAAGTGTCTTTATCAGGCCAAATTACTTTTAGAATAAGTGCAAAGGGTTATAGTAAATAGAGGCTGTTGTTGTCACAGAATGGGATGCCCCAACCAGAGAGCAGCTGGGAGCAGTACTACTATGCACAGCAAAAGTGTCTTTATCAGGCCAAATTACTTTTAGAAAAAGTGCAAAGGGTTATAGTAAATAGAGGCTGGTGTAGTCACAGAATGGGAAGCCCCAACCAGAGAGCACCTGGCAGCAGTACTACTATGCACAGCAAAAGTGTCTTTATCAGGCCAAATTACTTTTAGAATAAGTGCAAAGGGTTATAGTAAATAGAGGCTGTTGTAGTCACAGAATTGGATGCCCCAACCAGAGAGCACCTGGCAGCAGTACTACTATGCACAGCAAAAGTGTCTTTATCAGGCCAAATTACTTTTAGAATAAGTGCAAAGGGTTATAGTAAATAGAGGCTGTTGTAGTCACAGAATGGGATGCCCCAACCAGAGAGCACCTGGCAGCAGTACTACTATGCACAGCAAAAGTGTCTTTATCAGGCCAAATTACTTTTAGAATAAGTGCAAAGGGTTATAGTAAATAGAGGCTGGTGTAGTCACAGAATGGGATGCCCCAACCAGAGAGCACCTGGAAGCAGTACTACTATGCACAGCAAAAGTGTCTTTATCAGGCCAAATTACTTTTAGAATAAGTGCAAAGGGTTATAGTAAATAGAGGCTGTTGTAGTCACAGAATGGGATGCCCCAACCAGAGAGCACCTGGCAGCAGTACTACTATGCACAGCAAAAGTGTCTTTATCAGGCCAAATTACTTTTAGAATAAGTGCAAAGGGTTATAGTAAATAGAGGCTGTTGTGGTCACAGAATGGGATGCCCCAACCAGAGAGCACCTGGCAGCAGTACTACTATGCACAGCAAAAGTGTCTTTATCAGGCCAAATTACTTTTAGAATAAGTGCAAAGGGTTATAGTAAATAGAGGCTGGTTTAGTCACAGAATGGGATGCCCCAACCAGAGTGCACCTGGCAGCAGTACTACTATGCACAGCAAAAGTGTCTTTATCAGGCCAAATTACTTTTAGAATAAGTGCAAAGGGTTATAGTAAATAGAGGCTGGTGTAGTCACAGAATGGGATGCCCCAACCAGAGAGCACCTGGCAGCAGTACTACTATGCACAGCAAAAGTGACTTTATCAGGCCAAATTACTTTTAGAATAAGTGCAAAGGGTTATAGTAAATAGAGGCTGTTGTTGTCACAGAATGGGATGCCCCAACCAGAGTGCACCTGGGAGCAGTACTACTATGCACAGCAAAAGTGTCTTTATCAGGCCAAATTACTTTTAGAATAAGTGCAAAGGGTTATAGTAAATAGAGGCTGTTGTTGTCACAGAATGGGATGCCCCAACCAGAGAGCACCTGGCAGCAGTACTACTATGCACAGCAAAAGTGTCTTTATCAGGCCAAATTACTTTTAGAATAAGTGCAAAGGGTTATAGTAAATAGAGGCTGTTGTGGTCACAGAATGGGATGCCCCAACCAGAGAGCACCTGGGAGCAGTACTACTATGCACAGCAAAAGTGTCTTTATCAGGCCAAATTACTTTTAGAATAAGTGCAAAGGGTTATAGTAAATAGAGGCTGTTGTAGTCACAGAATGGGATGCCCCAACCGGAGTGCACCTGGGAGCAGTACTACTATGCACAGCAAAAGTGTCTTTATCAGGCCAAATTACTTTTAGAATAAGTGAAAAGGGTTATAGTAAATAGAGGCTGGTGTAGTCACAGAATGGGATGCCCCAACCAGAGAGCACCTGGCAGCAGTACTACTATGCACAGCAAAAGTGTCTTTATCAGGCCAAATTACTTTTAGAATAAGTGCAAAGGGTTATATTAAATAGAGGCTGTTGTAGTCACAGAATGGGATGCCCCAACCGGAGTGCACCTGGGAGCAGTACTACTATGCACAGCAAAAGTGTCTTTATCAGGCCAAATTACTTTTAGAATAAGTGCAAAGGGTTATAGTAAATAGAGGCTGTTGTAGTCACAGAATGGGATGCCCCAACCAGAGAGCACCTGGGAGCAGTACTACTATGCACAGCAAAAGTGTCTTTATCAGGCCAAATTACTTTTAGAATAAATGCAAAGGGTTATAGTAAATAGAGGCTGTTGTAGTCACAGAATGGGATGCCCCAACCAGAGAGCAGCTGGGAGCATTACTACTATGCACAGCAAAAGTGTCTTTATCAGGCCAAGTTACTTTTAGAAAAAGTGCAAAGGGTTATAGTAAATAGAGGCTGGTGTAGTCACAGAATGGGATGCCCCAACCAGAGAGCACCTGGCAGCAGTACTACTATGCACAGCAAAAGTGTCTTTATCAGGCCAAATTACTTTTAGAATAAGTGCAAAGGGTTATAGTAAATAGAGGCTGTTGTGGTCACAGAATGGGATGCCCCAACCAGAGAGCACCTGGCAGCAGTACTACTATGCACAGCAAAAGTGTCTTTATCAGGCCAAATTACTTTTAGAATAAGTGCAAAGGGTTATAGTAAATAGAGGCTGGTGTAGTCACAGAATGGGATGCCCCAACCAGAGAGCACCTGGCAGCAGTACTACTATGCACAGCAAAAGTGGCTTTATCAGGCCAAATTACTTTTAGAATAAGTGAAAAGGGTTATAGTAAATAGAGGCTGTTGTTGTCACAGAATGGGATGCCCCAACCAGAGAGCACCTGGCAGCAGTACTACTATGCACAGCAAAAGTGTCTTTATCAGGCCAAATTACTTTTAGAATAAGTGCAAAGGGTTATAGTAAATAGAGGCTGTTGTTGTCACAGAATGGGATGCCCCAACCAGAGAGCAGCTGGGAGCAGTACTACTATGCACAGCAAAAGTGTCTTTATCAGGCCAAATTACTTTTAGAAAAAGTGCAAAGGGTTATAGTAAATAGAGGCTGTTGTAGTCACAGAATGGGATGCCCCAACCAGAGAGCACCTGGGAGCAGTACTACTATGCACAGCAAAAGTGTCTTTATCAGGCCAAATTACTTTTAGAATAAGTGCAAAGGGTTATAGTAAATAGAGGCTGTTGTAGTCACAGAATGGGATGCCCCAACCGGAGTGCACCTGGGAGCAGTACTACTATGCACAGCAAAAGTGTCTTTATCAGGCCAAATTACTTTTAGAATAAGTGCAAAGGGTTATAGTAAATAGAGGCTGTTGTAGTCACAGAATGGGATGCTCCAACCAGAGAGCACCTGGGAGCAGTACTACTATGCACAGCAAAAGTGTCTTTATCAGGCCAAATTACTTTTAGAATAAATGCAAAGGGTTATAGTAAATAGAGGCTGGTGTAGTCACAGAATGGGATGCCTCACAGCAGACTTGAGATCAGTTCAGTATATATGCACAGTAAGTGTATAAGCAGCCTGAAAACGCTGACAAAGCTAGTCAGCCAGCCAGTAACACTCAGGCTGGATGAAAAAAAAAAAAATCTCCCTGTGACTGCCTCCGATTTTTCCTAACTTTCCCTGCTTCTCGCTGACTTTCTGCCTGTCTCCTGCCTGTCCCTGGCTCTCTGTCTCTCCCTCACTACAGCAGCGTCCTGTCTCTCACGAATGCAATAGAGAAATGAGGAAAAGCAAGATGTCCGCCGCCTTAAATAGCGCTGTGACGTCACCGGGCTTGCTGGCTGCTGATAGGCTGCATGTGACTGCCCCAGCTTGCACTGGTGCGGGGTAGATGTCTGGACATGTCCCGTCTGCCATCTTAGAATGCCTGTAATGTAAATGAATGGATGTTAAAGGAAAACTTCGAGCGGTCGAAGCACGGGGAAATTCGGATTCGATACGAATCGAATTTTTCATGAAATTCGGAACGAATCCGGGTTCGTCCGGATCGATTCGCTTATCCCTAGAACATATGCATGGAAAAACAAATGAAAATAACAAAAAAAAAGGCCAAACAGACACAAAAATTAACACAGACACATGCGAAAGTCCAGACGTATCTGGCTCTGAATCAAGCCTATTGTTCTTCTCAGGGGACCTTGTGCTTTCGGATTTATCTTGTTTTTTCTTGTTTGCATATTGATATTTTAGGAAAATGTTAATGTAGAAGGGAAACAGGGAAAAGCTGTCTTTTTTGGGGGGGGGGGTCAGGGTGGACAGGAGGACCAGGAACAAGCGGCTTCTACATGCCCTCAATGGTTGCCTGCATCGCTGCTTAACATTTGCCTGCACTAAGGCAATTGACATTGTATCTTGTCATTTCTGATTGTAATTACCCACTTGTATTTGCCTTCTGACTTGCATTGCATATACTCATTGTATGTATATAATTTTTTAGTCCACTCTTATATATAAATATATAACTTAATCTCGGGCTGTTCTATATCTTGATACTGAATACTGAATTCTCATTTTTCAGTTTTTTCCCAGTATATTACGCTACAAGGCTAGCTCCGGGCCCTAGATATACCCGCTAATGGATCTGGCCTGTCTTAAAGTGGACCAATTGGGGGTGCCCCACTGTATTAAACCCCGCAGGTCACCGAAACAAAATCACCTTTTTCTGGTGCTATAGGGCATGCGCAGCCGTTCGCCCAATCAGCGTGCTCGAATCCACTGATGGCCGCATCCCCTGCTACCCTCTTAACAGCGTGTCCACACCGGCCATTCACAAATGCCTGGCGCAGGCATGCATCCTGCTAGAGGGATAGCGGGGATGTGGCCATGGCTCACACATGTGCCATTGGACCGGAAAAGAAGGTAAGTGTATGAGCGATCTGGGGGGTTTCACACAGTGGGGCAACCCTGATTTTGCATGCCCTGCGGGGAGGGAATCGATCGGCCCAGGAATCTTATAGATGGTGGCAATAATACGGGCTGGCAGGGTTCTGTTCATGGGTGCTAGTGAAGGAGACAGCTGGTTGAGTCATTTGGCCCTGTATTAGTATTAATGAAAATGTACTGAGTGGGGGCGTGGCCTGGCGCGCGGATGGAGCAGACGTGAGCCGGAGAGCTCCTGACCCCGGCGAGAGAAAAACTGCACAAAAAGCAACTTACTTACCTGAATTCACCCCAAAGATGGCCATATGAGGGGCCGGAATAGGAAGGAGAAGAGGAGGCTGAAAACGGCTGGTTCCCGGGTGAGGAGAGAGGAGCCGGAGGACAAGGGAAGCCACGTGGGCGCAGCCATGGCGCCACCTTCTCCCTCGTCGGAGACTGACAGCTCGGAGGGATCGGAGAGAGCCACCAGCCATACCGGGTGCAGCGGAGAGACGACGCGCACCTCGGTCACGGAGCCAACTGCGGAAGCCCCGGTGCGCGGCTGCAGGCACCGAGAGTGGAGCTGGAGGGAGAGAGGCGCACGGCGGCAACAAGGGCGGTCCCGCCTTCCCCGCGGGGACCGCAGGCAGCCGGCAAGCCTGCGCGAAGACAGCACATCAAAGGTAGGGGAGGCGGCGGCAGAGGGGAGCGGGTGGAAGAGGAGGCGCACATCGTGGAGAGGAGAGACCCAGGTGGGGAGGAGGGGAGCCGCGGGATCAGCCCCAAAATGGCGCCGATGAGCACAGAACATCAGACCTGGAGTCTGAGTGAGGAGCGGGACCCCGAGCTTGGGGAGAGGGGGAGGATAGGAGAGCGGGCAGGAAAATCATTAAAGGCACAGTACCCACCTAAGTGCCTAACAGCCCATCACCTCCCCAATGACCTCTGCTACACATGAGGGGAGCCCAAGCCTGCAGAGCTCATCCCTCAACGAGGAGAGAAGCCAGCCACTAGCCACAGCGACCCATAAACAGGCCCGCAAACCAATAAGAGAGGCCCCGGCATTGGGGAGGTTAGAGAGCTACGGCTTCATGCCCACTGACCGCCCGCAGAGGCTAGAAACACAGAGCACTGAAGTACCCGAGCTTTCTTCTCCCCCGCCTCCACCACCCCAACCCCTCCCACAGAGGATGCAGCGCTCTAGAAGTGTTCCTAGGACCCAGACTAACCTAAGGGGGGAGCCCCGACTGACCCCTGCAGCGTCCCCTGCGGGTGGCAACAGGGGAATGGAAGACTCCATATTTGGTGCCCTCCCACGACTATGGGCAGAGCGCGAAGAAATTTTACCGCTTAGCCTCCCAGAAGGAGCGCTCGCCGCCCCCCAAGATCTCATGTCACCACCAGCTGTGGATTCTCCACTCATGGTCGAACTCCCGTCCCCAATCTTATACCCGGACTCACCGGCAACAACATCTGGAGCCAGAGGACGAGTAGAGACAGCGGGAGACAGCAACATCCACCAAGAAACGCTCTCTTTCCTCAAGTCTATCCCCACCAAAGCAGATTTTGAAGCGCTGATCAGGAGATACGAAGCGGCATATAAAAAAGATATAACAGAGGTTAGAGGTCAGATCCAGTCATTGGACGCCAAAGTCTCTTCCAACCACACAGCCACAGAGGCAGCACTGGCCGCCATGGCGGCAAAAATAGAGAATCAAAATGCGCAAATTCTACAGCTACAACTTCAACACGATGACCTGGAAAACAGGCATAGGTGAAACAACCTCCGAGTCCGAGGCATTCCCGAGGCTTCAACGGGAGAAAACGTCAAGCAAATAATTACAGCAATATTTAACCAGGTGCTTGACATAGAGCCGAATACCCCGATTGAGATTGACAGAGCGCACAGGGCGCTGGGCCCGCCAAGCAGTGACCCGTCCCGGCCGAGAGACATTGTTTGCCGCATCCATCACTACACCACCAAAGAAGAAATCTCCAGGAGGGCCTGGAGGCATGGCCCAATCTACTTTGACGGAGCAAATGTCACCATTTTCCCAGATCTCTCACGACGCACCCTACAGATGCGCAGGCTCCTGCGACCGGTCCTCGACGTGATAAGAAACGCTGGGGCGACCTATAGATGGGGATATCCCCTCCACTTGATTGTGAGCAGAGACGGAGGCTCCTACACCCTTCGGGCCTACCAGGACTTAGAGGGGCTGTTTGCGTTCTTGAATATCGACCCAATTCCGGTACCCAACTGGCTGATGCCCAGTACCACTCTTCCGCCGCAGCGACCCAGGAGCGCTGCACCGAGAAATCGAAGAGACAATAGATCAAGAAGGCCGAGAGAGAGACCACTGAGACCCACAGACAATGAGCAGTAGACGCGGTCTGGTGCCCGTCTCACTGCTGTCCACCTGGAGAATGGCGCCTCTCCTTCTCCTTACGATTGCATTGTTTCCTATAGGAATTAGGTTTTAGTAGTTGCATATCATTGTATCGTGTTAATAGCCTCTCTCGGTGGGGGAGGCTGACTCCAGCGTTCGTCGCCGGACATAGTTCCCCACCTAGGCCAGTCTCTGACCTTTCCCGCTTGGGGATAGGCCACAGACTTAGCGAGACCGCTATTTAGTTGCCCCTCCCTAGAGGGTATTGACCGGAATAACTGGTGTTCATTATTACTGTTCCTAACCTTTCCCCTTTCCTCCCCCTCTTCCCACTTTGTTTTTACCCTTCAGTCTCTTCCCCACTGCTTTCCTCACCTGTAGCTACATAACTCGCTCTCGCTGCCCCTCACCCCTGCCCCTAAATAACTCACTCATTCAAGATATAGGCTTCAGAGAAGACCTAAAACAGAACCTAAGGGAGTACTTCAATAGGAACAATACACCAGGATCCAACCCCGCAGTGATCTGGGAGGCACACAAATGCGTTGTTAGAGGCCTTTTGATTCAAAGGGGGGCCAGAATTAAAATGGAAAAAGGTAAGACCATTAGTGAGCTAGTGGGCGAGATCCACAGGTTAGAAGCATTACACAAACAATCCCTAGCCTCTGACCATCTGGCGGCTCTGACCGCCCTCAGGGACCGGCTACGAAGGATCAGTAATGACTCGGCTAAACTCCAACTCATCAAGTGTAGGAAAACCTACTATGAGTCAGGAGACAAATGCGGTCGCCTGCTGGCCATGGCCCTGAGGGGGGAAAGAGCCAAAACATATGTCCCCAAAATACAGGACAGGAGGGGAACCATGAAATACAAGGCTGCAGAGATCGCCAGAGTCTTCAGGCAGTACTATGAGGAACTTTACAACATACCTCCCGAAATGGCAAACACGAGGGCTTCAGATATAGCTGCATACCTCCAGCGTTCCGGGCTCCCTAAAATGCCATCAAGAGTACTCGGTGAGCTAGAGCACCCGATCTCCCGTGAGGAATTAGACATAGCGCTGAAAGACTCGGTGGCCGGGAAGGCACCGGGACCGGATGGGTTCCCCCTTATATACTACAAAACCTTTGCGGAGGTACTGTCGCCCGGATTGCTCGAGGTGTTCAACTCCATGGGATCAGGCAACACATTCCCAAGAGACAGTCTTTCTGCGCAGATTGCAGTTATACCGAAGGAGGGCAAGGACCCCACCATTAGCTCCAGCTACAGGCCAATATCCCTACTGAATGCTGATATCAAGCTTTTTGCGAAAATATTGGCATCGCGATTAGCGCCACACCTCCATCATGTAATACATCTAGACCAGGTAGGCTTCATGCCCCATAGGGAAGCACGCGACAACACCACTAAGACACTAAACCTTATTAACCTGGCAATGCAACGCAACCTTCCCGCGCTGCTCCTCTCAACCGATGCTGAAAAGGCATTCGATCGAGTGCAGTGGGACTTCATGTTTGGAGTCCTACGGCACATTGGACTAAGAGACAGCATGCTGGGCGGGATAAATAGTCTATACCACGGCCCTTCGGTAGTCGTAAGAGTCAATGGTACAGCCTCAAAACCTTTCAGCATTGGCAACGGGACAAGACAGGGGTGCCCCCTATCACCCCTGATCTTCATATTAACGCTGGAACCCCTGCTTTGTAGTGTTAGGGATAATCAGAGCATACAGGGAATATCTTTGCCCTCTGGAAAATGGGAGAAGGACCTGGGAGTTACCTTCACATCAAAGCAGTGTAAGAATATTATTGAAATGGCCCATAAGACCTCGGTGTGCACTAAATATAAAGAGTGCAACTACAAAGTGCTTACGCGTTGGTATAGGGTTCCGACTCAGCTCAATAAATGGTTTCCCGGGACTCCCCCGCAGTGTTGGAGATGCAACGCCGAGCGTGGCGACCTTCTGCACATTTTTGGGTCATGCCCGGCCCTACACTCATTCTGGAAGAGTGTCGGGGAGATAGTGCAGCGCATGACTGGGAGGGAGATCCCATGGGACCCGGCCTTCTTTCTCCTCCACCACTCGGCCATCCCTGCTAAGAGCTATCGGAAATCAGTGGTCTGCCAGTTAGTGAATGTCGCAAAGGCGTGTGTCCCTTCGCGTTGGAAGAGCCAGTCGCCCCCAAGTGTTGTGCAGTGGCTCGCCAGGGTGGGCGAAATTGAAAGATTTGAGGGGATGATCGTGGCCCAGCGCGAGTCTGAAGAAGAGCATAGGATTAAATGGGCCTGCTGGGTAGAATTCACGTTAACAAAAGCCTACAGCGATCTCCTGGTAGCAGAGTCGTAGAGGGAGTTCTATCCCTTTCAGTGGGGCCCCAACCCACACCCCTCTCCCGTCCCTCCTTTCTTAATCCCCTCTCTCTCCTCCCTTTACTGCCCCCCCCCTGTTTATCTTTACCTCCTCTAGTTAGTCTTTCTACTGCATAGCCTTCTTTTTAATATATGCTACAGGCTATCGTGACTGTTGTATTTCATTGTCTGGTCAGTAGTATAACCGCTGCCTAAAAGCTAATGAGACAGGTTTATCTGGCTGTCGGCGGCTGTCGTAGGAGACCTGCCTCCGTTTGTCCCTGGATCAGGACCACACGGTGGGCCCAAGGGTACTATCAGGCACGGCAGACCTGACTGTCACGGGATCTGCTGGAGCCTAGACATGATATATGACGAGCTTGACATGTAATAGGGGTCCAGATCAGAGGTGATATCCACGACCCGTAGTGAATCGGGCGATGCTACCTGCCACCCCTGCGACCGCCGCCAGACAACTGGAAGCAGGTTGTTGTTAATATTGTTCCGTACTTTATTTTGTTTTGGCTTCTTAAATAAGGCCCATAATATGCTGGTCATTACTAACACGGGGGAGAACAGCAGCTTGATGAGTATATGTTTTCACTGGTGGTTAAGGGTTAAAATATTATACAAATTATAAGCACTCTACACTATTTAACTAAGAACCATAAGTCAAAGAGAAAACAACAACAATGTACATAAATAAGGCTGTACTTTACTGTAAATATGCTTGTTTTGGCAAATTAGTGTTTATATTAAACATGCTCATTTGCAGACTGTGTTTTATGATACAACTTAAAGAAGCGCTATCACAAAATTGAATACTGTTAAAAATCTATATAAACACACCGGCTAATGAAAGGAGGGGTCACTTATACCCCCCAAGCTAAATGAAACTCCCACCAAACTTAAAAGAAAGAAGCTGGGCGGGATATTTCTGCCTGGATACCAGGTGTATAAGTGACCCTTTATCATGCCATCCAGCATATTTATATGGAATTTTATCATTGGGCCATATCTTTGCGATAGTCCTCTATTAAGATGGAACAATACTCTAGGGCTAGGTTACAGCTTCTCCCTGGGGGATCATTGATTTGAGATGCCCCATTGTCGTGCCAGATGCTCAACTTGGGAATCGATCCTACTGCGCATGCACGAGCCTTCGGCAGCTTCCACAGCACTCCTCTATCTAATGCGTGCCCTCAATCAGCATATGTAAATGCTTTTCCTGGCCCTGGATACATTTGCTGACAGATGTGGAGAGTGTGGTGTGGCTTCTAGCTGATGGTTGCTGTGATTTGGGTTTGGTCATCCTGCTACCTTTCCTAGCAGAATATTGCCCTGTATAATGCTTTTATTTCTTCTCACCCTCCCACTCCTTAGTGTATTCAATATTAAAGTAAACGCCAGCAAAGGGCATCTGTCGGTCACACTGTTTAAACAGGATCATTTTTTGAGAAGTATTCTATGTCGACTGTTTCAGAGTATTTGAGGCATTTGACATAGATTGAAGTATAGGGAGCTTATTTGAGTTAGGATAGCAAACACCAAGAGGTACCTTCCATAAAATAGTTTTTATTTTCAATTAATCACCACACAAGCAATTGTTACCGGTGTTCATAAATATCAAAGAGTTCTCCCTTCTTTAGCCCAGAGCAAACCTTTTTTTTTTTTTTTTTGCTGTGTTTTGAAGACAAGTGAATAAAAAGAGCTACTCTGCATTCTGTGCGTCTCAGGAGAAATATGCTGTTATTTATAATTATATTAGCTGAACAAGCTTCTAATGTATTACTGTTCTAAACAACAAAGGACCAAAAGAGTCAATGATAACAGGTGTTCCCTGATAACAGGGAATTTTCAGGTAGACGCAAACTTCGTCAAGGTAAGCTGTGCTTAATGGAGTTCGAATTCTGAGAACCTCTTTTTACCCAAAGTCACACGGACACAACAATGTTTCCGTACACCTCGGAAGGCCCTGTCGAAATGACATTTACTGATATTAAATATAGTAAAACAAATTGGCGTCTTAAGAAAATATTTGGGTACATTTATGTTTCAGCCAATCACAGAAGAACAAACAAAATAGTACACATGAGTTTATTCTGCTGGCTCAGCTGATAGATGGTAATAACTGTTCATGTTGAGGTCGTTCTTATACTTGTACAATCTTTCTATAGCAAGGGTTGGTTATTTTTACAAACAGGTAATACATGTAAGGGGGTCATCTGCAGGCTATAAATTCTTGCCAAGCTTTAAAACCAAATTAAGGAATACTTCCTTATCACAGGGCAACAGGATTTTAACGTATGACTATAATCAGTATTATCTAAATAACACATAAAATGCATCTGTCTTTAAAATAGACTAAAACCCAGCTAGATCGGCCCGGTAATCTATAAGATTCCCGAACTGATCCATTCCCTCCCCGCGGGGCATCGCTCGCTACACTTACCTTAATCCGGTCCGCAGTAAGGTGAGTTGATGTGGGAGATCTGGGGGTTTTCACATAGCGGGACACCCCCAAACTACTTCTACCCTCTTCTAACCTCTCCTATGGTGCTGCTGCTGTCTCACACAGGGCCTCTTCTGTAGCAGCAGGCAGTGCCCTCTCGCCAAGAGCACAATATGGCACACGCAATAACCTTGGCCATTGCCTGGACGGTCCCTTTAAATTTGGAAATAATTGCACCTTATGGGCTTATTGGTAAAATGTTTTTGCACAGCCTATTGTTATGTCCAAACTCAAAATCCTCAAAGCGACTCAAAAGCCATGTGGCACAGTCCGGGAGTCTAAAAGACTCCAGGTACGGCTGCTAGCCTGCCTCTGGGACATCCAAAATCAGGTAGTAAAAATAGTAGCTCCCATGGTGCTTCCCTGTAGCTTTAGAGATAGGCTGGGGCCTGGAGCGCTCACTGGGCTATAGGTAAACAAGGGATATGGCAAGTGGGCTGTGTCACGTCATCCGGCATGCTCAAATATGCCAGGCAGGCATGGCACCCCTTTTTTCTTTAAAACCGGACCACCACCCACGCAGCTGCATCGCCTGAGATACTCTGGCAGGGAAGGGTGGGTGCGAGGCACAGGGGGACCCAAAAATGGTTTTGTGACTCAAGCTTAGAAGTCAATCCTAGGCTCAGCCTAACAGCATCTGCCAGGCTTAAATCTATTGGGCAAAGGGGGTGGGAGCAGCTCTGGCTGCATTGCATGTCCCAACTTTGGGGACTCAAAAATAAGAGTAGGGACCACACTAAACACAGAGTGCCATGTCGGGGCAGTGTGGCTTCCACATGTATCTGCAGATATGTGCAACCAAATCTCTGTCTTTCCACATAGCTAGACATGTTTGGTGCTTAATACTTAGATGACGAGAGGGTTAAACTGGGCGGTAAATTGGTTCCCAGGCCCTGAATAATAATGATGATAATTTTGTATAAATAGTGATGCTGCAAAGGGACTGCTCCCACTCCCTTTGCTCAGTTTAAATCTATTGGTACAATAACACCTATAGGTTTTTGAACTTGCTTTGACGGTGATGGTCAAACCAGTTGGAAAGCTAAATAGGCTCAGTGAAGGAGTCACAGACAGCACAGACAATGGCAGTAATGAGGATTTGTATTCACTTAAAACTGCAATCAATCAGATTGTGGTATTAAATTACCTGATCTGTACATTTAGGGCTGTTCTTCAAACATTCTCCCACTAGCTCCATCCATATTCTGCTAAGAGAAGATAAGTGGGTGAAAAACAACCTCCTGCTGTCATCACAGTGAGGGAGTGCAAAGTACCACACACTTGGTACAGATAAGGGTGCCATGCACAGGGTTTGCACATGGCACTACAAGTCCTTGCTGCAGGGCCATGGTCAAAGATCAGGGCCCTAGTCTACAGGACATATGAGTTATGAAATAGAACATGTTTTAACCCCTTTGATGTCATGCAAAATTGTGTCATAGCCAACACACTATATACTGTATATAAAGTTACTCCCTAGGTAAAATATGCAGCTGCCATTTGGATGTTTATTGTTGGCTTTGTACGTTTGGTGGGTTATTTGCTCATGTTGCAGACCTATGGCAAATGTTTTCAATCAGGTAACGCGGTAGCACATACAGTGATTGCAAGTTGGAGAGCTTAGTTCTCTTAGGTCTAGTAGGAGTGGACAACCATGAAGGCTGCATTGTCTTATACTTTAAAGCAGAACAAAAGCCTATATATTAGGCTCCAGGACCGGCCAGCACAGCTTTTTTGTTGCTTTAAGGGGCCACAATCGCAAACATAATACTATACATATACTATATATAGTCAAAGGAACATGGAGGGCTTATATGTGTGACTGTCAATATCTTCCTAAAAAACTTCCTGGCAATAACGTGGGCTTTGAATTGCACAGATGCATAGTTTTAAAGCAGATCAAAACCCAGAGTGGGCGGCCCTGGAATCTAAAAGATTCCCCACTTTGTGAAAACTCGCCTGCTTCCTGGCTGCCTCACCGACATTGGGGGACCACATCTGATGGGGCAGAGCTGTTTGCCAATTACACATGCAAATGTCTCTGATTGAAAATGCATCGCAGGCCCCAGAAGAGGTGAGTTTTACTGGGCAATCTGGGGGGCTCGCACAGGGGGGCATCCCTATTAGGGACGCCCTGGGGCATGGATAGTCAAAATCCCAGGTTTTGTTCTGCTTTAACTCTACTTACCAATAACAGACTGAGACTTCAGGGCACTGAAAGCCACAGCACATATGCTATCTGTGGGGGTTATTTAAAAGGGATAGCTCCAGGTAGTACCTCATAGCGCCAGGCAGCATCTGGTGAACGCCGGCGCTGTATGCAAAACCACATTTATGAAAGCGAATCTGGTAAGTGCCTCTAACAGCGCCATGTAGTGTCACATGTATTAATCCAGGCAGCTCAGCGTATAGCACCGGTGCTCTAGGTTCCAGAGCGCCATGTAGTACCTGTCACTCTGTAGTGCTCTCCCATACATTTCAATTAAATTTTTTTTTTTTTTTTTGCTCAAATCGTGTGACCTCTCCTGGCTGCAAACAAACAAACGTTTTTAACTTTTAATATTTTTATGCAGAATAGTCATTACAGGTCTGGCACTAAAGTGTTATTGCCCCAGTGTTAAAACAATGTAATTCCACGTGTTTTTGCTTTGTTACTGGCGGATATGTGTTCAAAAGTGGACTTAAATCACACAGCGTCTGGTGCTCTATGCCAGTGATTTTCAACCGGTGTGACGCGGCACACTAGTGTGCCGCGACACATGGTCAGGTGTGCGCGGGGAAAGTTCCCCAAACTAAGGTGCCCCCTGTTCCCCGGCAATGCGCAGCGATGCGGCTTCCGCACTAGGAAGTAACGCTCAGGCTAAACAAGTCTCAGCCAATGCCTGGGCGTCTGACAGAATGGGCGGGACAGTTACTGCCCAGTAAGGAGTGGAGCTGGAGGCGTGGTTAAGTCAGCGAGGCGCAGTGTGCCCCCGGCCCCACAGCCGGATGATACATATGTCTCTGTACGTCCCCCCCATCAGGCTCCGCTTTGAACTGCCGGCTCGCCCGCCCACCCCGTTGGTGAAACTGCCAGCGCGGCCCGATTCACAGCACATGACAGCAGGCCGTCTGGCTCCGCCCACCTGCTGTGTTGTCATAGTCTTCCCTGCGCGGGAGAAGAGACTTGCTCGCTTTCTCTATTCACTCCAGTTCTGCAAGTAAAGGGTTCTGCAAGTAAAGGTAATGGAGGGGTGGGCAGAGATTCAGGGAACCGGGACTGTCACTTGGCATAATGGAGTGGGAAGAGAGTTCCCGGACTTTGCAGCTTTTATAAAAATTAGATGATGATAAAGTTTTGGTGGGAGGGGCATATTGTGTTGTATTTGTGTGCATGAATGTTGATAGGTGGTCGGTACTTGACACTGGAGAAGCAGGGCGGGAGGGAAACACTGATCCAAATGTGACTTATTTTTTAAAGAGGAATGCCTCTCCTTGGGGCATCCTGAATTGGAATTCCCCCGCTGTGTAAACCCCCCCAGAAGCCCTTTTCACTCACCTTGTCCTGGAGCCCTCACCGTGTCTTTGCACTGTGGCTGCATCCTGGCTCACCTTTAGCCGTGTGCATGCCCAGCCTTGTAGGCAGGTAGGCGAGTAAATGTTGCGGGATACACACAGCTGAGCATCCCAATTCTGGATGCCCCCACTGAGAGAAACAACACCCTGAGAAGTGAAAATCAGGCGTGCTGTTCTTCTTTAAAGCAGAACAAAACACTGAGAGGCTGGCCCTGAAATCTAAAAGCAAATCGCCCATAAAAAAACTATTTTGATATTGCTGCCATTTTCAACCACATATCTATGTGAGCTGGGCTTCTCAAGCTTGACTGCGATAAAAACTAAAAAACAGAGAGAGACTGAGAACTGTTGAGGAAGAGCTTCGTGTGTGTCTTTCCACCATTCCTGCCAGGATATCCCTTTTGTGTTCATCGAAACAGGCCCAGGTTTCACACTGAGTGGTAAGAAATACATTTGGAATCTATATTATTAACTATATGTATAGTATGTACTGTTTTAGTGTCATTTTGTGCCATTTTGGTTGGTGGTGTGCCGCGGGATTTTTTAAGTATAAAAAGTGTGCCGCGGCTTAAAAAAGGTTGAAAATCACTGCTCTATGCTATAGACCAGATGTAGAGCGCTGACGCTGTGTGTGTTTAGTGTTTTGTTAAATATGGTGTGGAGCGCCGAGTGCCGGACGCACTGAGCTGGCGCTACCTCTCGCTTGCTGCAGTGCTGTACTGTTGTTACAGCGTCCAACTTACATCACATTCATTAATGCTGGCCAGGTTACTAGAGCGACTGAGACGCTCTGTTACAGCACCTAATACCCGCTTACAGCGCTTACTAGCGGTCGCTGTAAGCGCCACTATACAGACGCTCATCTGGCAATACCTGGCGTTAGTAGTGAATCAGCCTCTTTGTACAACACGCACCAACAACATATGAATGCTTACCTTTAAATCATAAGAGAAAACTTTCCCTGTGAATTAAAGGAAAGGAAAGCACTTCTGGTTTCAGGAGCAATGTCGCCGATATTCTTCTGACATAATTTTAGTGGCCACCACTGATGGCAGGGTGGGCTGCAAGTGGTCCCCGGGTCGCAGGGGGTATAAACCTGCAGTAGATAATGAATAACTAGCAAGTGCATATAACAGGCTACACTATGATACATTTATTTCCCAGCTCTGATAATGAACATTTCAGTTTAGAACTCCACTGTACAATCTTCTCCTTTTGACTTTGCAGTCATGGCAGAAAGTTGTAACATGTCCATATTTCCATATTACCCTGACTGTTTATGCATGAAGGGAAATTGTAAACTGTTTCTCCTGACACATTTATTAATATCAGGAGTTATTCCTGTCATAAAAAGAACTTTTTTCCATCAATTGTTACATCTGGTTAGTCTTAGACCCTTGGAACTAAATATTTCCTCCTTTGTGGGGATTTTTCTCACCTCATTAGTAGTTGTTGCCCAGCTAGCCATAACGCTTGAAATATTCTATGTTGTTTTACTAGGTTTCACCCCACTGGCTGCAAAAGCTACAACCTTGAGGTTCGACTTTTTTTTTTAATCTAATGTACTTTAAAACTCTCTGCGGCCTTCACCTTTGAAAAATTTCTAGTATTTTGGTCTCAGTCCAGTGCACTGAAACACATACAAACACATAATTCTAAGTCTCTTTTTTTCAAGGCTCTCAGTGGTGATTTCTATTGATTCCACAAAGCCTGATCAACATAGAATTCCCACTGATAGGCTGACTGAAGCCTCTGCATATATTCTGCTTGTCAGTCTGACACCACTGATGTTGACAGACCTCTTTTTATACTAGCCAGCAAGGTATTTCAAAACCATAAAAAAAAAAAGAAAACAGCCAAAGTTAGTTTAGAAACTCCGGACATCCAACTTTGGCCTAAACTGACACAGAATGTAAATATAAATAAACTTTTCTGGAAATACAATGTCATTACTAGTATTTAAAGTGGTCCTTCACTTTGAATAAGAGTCTATCTTATATGTTTCCCACACCCTGTACATACAGATTGCTCACATTAAAAATCATCCTACCTGCATCTACTGCATGTTATGCGCCTTTAAACATTCAAGATGGCGGCTCATGGAACATCAGGCTGCCTGCAAAAAGGAAGTGTCTTCTGACTGTGCTGCTCTGCATTCTGAGATCGCTGACCTTTTTCTGACCCCAGCTTTGCTCTGTCCCACTCTCCTCTCTTCAGTATGTGCGATGCTTCTGAGGCAAGATGGCGGCGCCCATATCCTAGAGTCCTGAACAGAGTTGCAGCCCAGTGGGGGAAATAATAATAAGTAAGTGACTAAAAACTTAAAATAAAATCATTTTAGATGCTGGGGAATAGTTTTATAAGTGTTTGGGCTTTTCAATAAATCGTGGTGAAGGTCCGGTTTAAGTTACTACAAAAGTATTAAAGGAGCCACAGCACTCAACCCTGTTAGCTTTCAGACCAACCTAAAAGCTGTCTCTAAATCTGGTTAAGGTTTTAGGGCAACCTCAGGTAAGCCTGCTCCCAATTTATCTATTGCATTGTATGTCCCAAATGGGGCTCTCAGAGATTAGAGTTAGGACGGCACCTCACAGGGGCACCTTGGCGTGGTGGTGCAGCTTCACCATACTTCTGCAGATGTGTGTGACCGAGTCCTTATTTTTTTTAGCCAGATTCAGAGACAGATTTTAGGTTGGTCTGCTTGCTAACAGGGTCCTTTAAGACTTGTGTATCCTAATAGCCCTGCTAATGTGCACCTCCCAGGTTAGTGGTTTGAGTGGCTGACACCCCTCCTTTGTTTCTTTAGTATTTAAGTTTCTGTCATGACACACTACCTTCCTTCTTCATTATCCCTCATGAGAACAGTGTGAAATGAGCCATTTCAAAGCATCTCAAGATCTTTAATTATATGTAAATACCTTATGTACTCACTGTAAACAAAGCTAATTTCTTCACTTCAATTTCTGGGTCATGGTTGAGCTGGGAAGGTTGTGTCATGGTGCAGCTTTACGAAGCAAGAGGATGTTTTCCTGTGGAACCCCTGTGGCTTGCCATACTCACTCAGGCTGTGGCTGTTAGACCACTTTTTCATGTATTCCTGGAGGAATAAAATTCAACTGCTTCTACACAACACTGTAGGGACGGGAGGTGAAGAACATGGGACATGCAACAGGTCAGTTGCTTGCGGCCTTATTATTGTCATTGGGTTTACAGTTCAGGCACAGTAACAGGAATCCCCAGCCCCTCGGGTCCTGGGTACAGCCATCTTGGAAAAAATGCACAGCGTGGCCAGTTTGTATCCCTATCCCATGCAGCAGTGTGACTGCACTGATCATTAACTCAAGTTTAACTACTACTCTAGTCTACGGCTGCCGTTCAGAGTCCCGCCCCCAGTGTCCCACTTCAGGGGAGGATTGCGGTGATCAGGTGAGATATTTTATTATTTTGATATCCAGGGGGAAGGTGGGGTGACTGTGGTGTTACGAAAAGCTTGGAGTTTCTTTTTAAGTATAACTCTAACTAGTGAAGCTTCGGCTCCTTTGTGACGCTGACAAACATGGTATGAGACAAGCCTATGTTCCATAGTTTAGTGGTAGTTTTTCTACACCTACGTACATTAACAAATCAGGAGACTTATTAATGGCTATGATTGCTGTTTGGATTCAGGCAACATATGACCTGAATTTTGCCGATTCAGTATGATTTGACCAGAACAGATTTAATTGGCAAAGTTTGTGGGTCAAAATTGTCTATCTTTTTTTCATTGTTTAAAAAAAAACATGACACTTACTTCCAAGGCTCTCGCCCCATGCACCAGTCCCAGGCAAACCTGAAAGAACACCTGGCCTAAACAATTGAGCACCAGGCATCTAGTGCCCAGGATGGGATTTGGGTATTTGGTCTGTGGAATCAGAAGCCCCCTGACAACTTGATGGACGTGGCTTTCTACCCCCACCCTTTTGTCAAGTATATCAGTTTATCAGGTCACTAGTAGTGCAAAAAACATAATTGTTTCTATTTTCATAAAATATTTTTTTTTTTATTTACTGTCTGCATCTTTTGGAAGTAATGAAGTCTTTTGTCAGTAGGAACAGTGCTTGGCATGTTACTTGAAGTCTCCCCAACAGAAACTCAACTTCCCTTTTAAGATGAGAATGTTCCTAAGAAAAGGGTTATTTGATTCTGATGGACCCTGTTCCTATTGGAAATTGAGGATTCCAAGGTCTAGAGCTTAGAGCAGAGGTCCCCAAACTGTAGCTCGGGAGCCACATGTGCCTTGCAGACCCTTTTTCTGTGGTGAACAAGGTTGTCTGCCAGACCAAAATACCTGTGGAAGAAGTCTAGTACACTGCTAAGTCTAAGGGGGAACATGACACTGAGGGCTGGCCAATGTCCGCTCTATGCAGGGGGTTAATGCAGCTTTGGGCAGCCGAGAATAGTGTGTCAAATAACCTTCTAGGTTCCACTGGAATCTGCTGAAAGTCTGCCAAGTCATGTGACTTCCTGTGACCAGAAAACAGAAAGCTTGGAGTTTCTCTTTAATTCCAGCCACCCTTTTTCCGAAGATGTGCAAGGGTAACTGGTGCACTGCTGCAAGGAAGAACCGTGAGTTGGACGGGGATTATTTCTTTCCCACATTGTTATTACACCTATAAACTGTAAAGTGTCTGAAGGAAATGAATATGCACATCCTTTAAACACTTTATACTGTAAGCTCAAGGGCAGGGCTCTTTTTCCTATTGTTTCCTGTTCTCATTTGGTCTGAACTTTGTAGCATCTAGTTTGTAATGGTCTCTGCACAGTATATTTTACCTTGTCTGTGATTATACCTTGTACATCGCTCTGGAAGAAGGTGACACTATATAAATAGACAATAATAATGATAAAATAATCAATAAAAGAAATAAAGAAAAATAATTAGCTTGCCCCTCCCACCCCCATAGCGGGAGTACTGGAAATAAGTTACCAGCGTCTCTTAATCCAAAAGGATTAGTGCTAAGGTGAGGATTGGCTCCAAGGATGACAGTCAAGTCCAACAGAGGTGGGGAAGAAAAGCTTTGAAGGCTAGGGCAGCAGGATTCTCCAGATTGGCATAGACTGATCGAAAGACCGCAGATGTCCCCTGTGGCAGGCATGTTCATAAGGGACCGGCAATCGGTGGTTTGCACTGGACTATTACTGGACTAAATACTCTATCAGGGGCCTCCACCAACCTTAATCCAGACATGATTCCATGGCACCAGACAAGTAAAATTGGAAAGTAAAAGGTGAGTTTAACAGTTAACTCCTGCTGGGATGATAAAGTCTTCTTTTGCATTAATGTTTGTGTATGTTTAAATTGTAAGGATTATAGCGTGTTGTATTTATCTTTATATAGTGAAAGTCTAACATTTTTGCTCATTATATATTTCCTTAGATGCAGTGCTAACAAGTCATAACAATTCACCATGGTACAGTTGTATTTATATTGTAGTTTTGGAACTATAACTTGAAATTTTAAAATATAAAAAAAGTAACTCTTTTTAATGATTTAAGAACTTTGGAGGTCATTTATATCATTAGACTTAACATTATAATAATTCGCATTCATGCATCTTCTACAAGCAGGTGAAGAAATATTGGTGTTTGGGGGTCATTAATCCCATGTAAGACATTGAGGCTTGAAAGAGCCTGATTGATATCTCAGCTCATCCATGCCTGGCAAGTAAATGTTTCCATCTCATTTGCATAGAAGCAAAGTTTTGTTTTACCCCTATTTAAGGCTGTGCTCACTGAGATAAATACAAGGGTCCCAGTAATGGGGCTAACGAATGGGCTGAAAAAAAGGACTGACAACTTTAATTACAGTAAGTACTAGTTTATGCAACTGCAAATTTAAAGTTATTACAGCAAAATTAAATGAAAAAACAGACAATATGCAGGCAATATACTCCATGAACAAGCTTCTTGAAAATTCTTTTAATTTTCAAAGTAATTTTCTAAAATCCTAAACATTCTAAGTGAAGTATAATGCTCTTTAAACAGGGAGCCCGATATTATTTATTTCTCCCTAGTTTCACCCAGTTGGGTAGGTAACTGTGTTAAACACAAGGGTTCAGTTTTGTAATAATTTCCGCAAATCATGGAGACCAAATGACCTTTTTTATTAGTTTTAACAATATTTTATTTATTCATGTGTGTGCCGAATCGTTTTCCCCTGCAGGCTGAGCACAAGGGATCCCGCATAAAATTATGTTGTACATCCTTTGTCTGCAAAGCGGCTAGGTCATGTAAAGAAAATAAAAAAATTATAGAGCATAGATTTCTCTTCTGCAACCTGCTAATTGCATTTGTTTGTACTGGGATTTCTTCAGTAAACCTTTTGCTCCAAAGGTCTTTTACACATAGCACAATGAATTGATTCTGCTGCCATGTATAGTACACAGAAATCTCACCGCTGGCTTCGGAGGAGAAACTCATAATGTGCCGTCTGCCAGGGTAACTGTTTCTGTCTCATATGCTTTATTTATTATTACTTACTCAATAGATGCCAGCGTATGGTATACTTTCTCATTTCCACTTTTTTATGGCAGAGACGTCAGCGTATGGGAAACCTTCTGAACTTTTCAGGCTGATGGTGCCAAGGTTACAGAATATTAGTTGGAACCATATTTGTCTTTCTGCAATAAAGATGTCAGCTTGTGAGCTCTTAATAAGTCTGCTTTGTTTATCTGGATTCGGCAATAAGTTTCCAATTGCATTTTGGCCAAAAAGAAGATTCTCTTAAAGGGACAGTCTTGGCAATTGCAATAATAAGGAAGCAAGAAGCTCACCTGAAGGAGTCCCATGTGCCTCTCCATTTCCTGCGGAATGCTGTACAGGTCTCCAAAGTTTGCCCCCCTTTTTGCACAGCCATCCTGGCCCTCAGGGCTTCCAGTATGTGCATGCCACAGTGGTCACACTTTCAAAAAAAATCAATAGGGACCCAAATTTTGGGGTCAATACCAGGATGTAAAATAAAAATGTTATGGGGTGTGCAGCAGGAAGCGCACACAACTTACCTGAGCCCCACAATCCCAGTTCCGGTGGTGCCACAGAAAGATTGACACTGTTCCCATTAGTGAGTACACTCCTAGTGCCAGCTGGCAGAAGTCCAGGTTTGCGTTTGGCATTCGGCTCTAAAGGATGTAGCAGCAGGAAGCTGCTGTACAACTTACCTGAGCCCCACAATCCAGGTCCTGGCAGATTTCCTTATAAATGGTCATTGGCTGGGACCACAGAAAGATGGCCACTGCCTCCAGGACCAGGATCATGGGGCTCAGGTAAGTTGTACAGCAGCTTCCTGCTGCTGCATTCTTTAGGTGAAGCTGGTTGATAGGCTGTTCAGCAGCCCATAAACTAGCTTTTCTGTGTTCAGGACCAAACGCCAAATCTAGCATTAACTTTGGGTTTGCTCAACACTAATGAACAGCAAAGTACACACCCACTCATGGGATTTCCCTGCTACACCAGGGACCCAAGGGAACACCTCTGGGGTATAAATTCTGCTCTCTGCAGTGGCTTGCTCTGTTCTCTATGCGGGTAGCCAATGAATCAAGATTCACTAGAGATTTATAGACCTTGAAGTCCAGAAGATACTGATCAAGCCATGAATTGAGTCTACTTAATTTAACATAGATGGGCGGGAGACTTTAGGATCAAGTAAGATTACTTGAATAGAATTTTGGATCTATTTTCTATTAGCTTACAAAAGTGGCGATTGGCAGCGGCTGTTTATTCTGACTTTTTACTACTTGTGAACCGGAAAGAGGTCCCCTTATACTAGTTCAAAGACATGGGGTTAACCAACCCCTATGCTTGGTGCACCAGACTTTTGTCATGCCTTGTTTATTTTCTATAAAGCAGGCCACGATGCAGCAAAAAGACTGCATTCTACCCTGTTGCTCTGTGTCTCATAGATATTACAAGGCTACAAGGGCTTGTCTTTTTGATGGGATTTTACATAGAAATATAGAAACATAGAAGGTTGACGGCAGAAGGAAACCATACGGTCCATCTAGTCTGCCCTTATGTGTATACTGTATGTACTCTTTATCTTAGGATAGATGTGTGCTTATCCCAGGCATGTTTAAATTCGGTGACTGTTGATTTTTCAACTAACTCTGCTGGAAGTTTGTTCCAAGCATCTACTACTCTTTCTGTAAAATAATATTTTCTAACATTGCTCCTGATCTTCCCCCCGACTAGCTTCAGGCTGTGCCCCCTTGTTCTATCATTAAGTTTCTTCTCAAAAACACTTCCCTCCTGAACCTTATTCAATCCTTTTACATATTTAAAGGTCTCAATCATGTCCCCCCCTCTCCCTTCTTTCCTCCAGACTGTACAAATTAAGTTCTTTAAGTCTCTCCTGATAAGTTTTAAGTTTAAGTCCTTCCACCATTCTGCCCATACGGTACTCAGAGCAGGGATTCCTTCTACCCAAGTGCATGATTTTACATTTAGAGACATTAAACTCTAGTTTCCACAGTTTTGACCATCTATCCAGTAAAGCTAAATCATTTTCCATGTTGCAGACACCTCCAGGAATATCCACCCTATTACTAACCTTTGTATCATCAGCAAACAGACAAACTTTTCCTACCAAGCCTTCTCCTATGTCACTTACAAATATATTAAAAAGAATGGGGCCCAGGACAGAGCCTTGCGGCACACCACTTGTAACTCCCCTTTGTTCAGATTGCACTATCCAGGGATTGAGTCCTACCTTCAATAACTTATCTATGAGCTCCTTATGTGGTACAGTGTCAAAGGATTTGCTAAAATCCAGATAGGCGATATCCACAGCACCACCTTCATCTAACACTTTAGTGACATTGTCAAAGAAATCAATAAGATTGGTCTGACATGATCGGCCCTCAGTAAAGCCGAGCTGTTTTGGGTCCAACAGGTCATTAATTTTTAGATGGGAAATTATCTGTTTTTTTAAGAGTGTTTCCATTAATTTGACCACTATAGATGTTAAGCTAACTGGCCTGTAATTAGTGGCTTCTTCTCTACTGACCTTTTTATGGATTGGTACAACATTGGCCATTCTCCAATCATCTGGAACCTCACCAGTTGAAAGGGAATGGTTAAGTAAATCAGTCAGAGGGGCTGCAATCACAAATCTAAGTTCCCTTAGAACTCTGGGGTGGATTCCATCTGGACCCATCGCCTTACTTAACTTTAGATGTGCCAGCTCGGCTAAGACATCAGCCTCCAGAAACTCGGGAGCTATGCCCTCCCTGCTCGATGCTGTGCTATGGTCGGGCCTGCTACTATCTGAAAATACCGCACAAAAGTAGCTATTCAGATGGTCAGCCACAGCCTTATCTCCGTCAATATATTTATTTTCCCTATTTCAAATTTTTGAGACTGCATTGTTTTTCTTCTTTCTGTCACCAATATATTGGAAAAAGGTTTTAACTCCCCTCTTCATAGATTTGGCCATTTCTTCCTCCTTTTGCCCTTTAGCAGTCCTTATAATCAATTTTGCTTCCCTCTGTTTAATTTTATACGCCTCTCTGTCAGCTACACTTCCACTTACTTTATACGTCTTATAGACAGACTTCTTTTCTTTTATGATCGTGCTGACTTCCCTAGTAAACCATAGTGGTTTCTTCTTCCTTTTATTCTTGCTAGTTTGTTTCACATATTGCTTAGTTGCCTTTAAGATGGCCATTTTTAATAGTGACCACTGGGCACTCACTTCTGCTACTCTGTTCCACTCACCTAATTTTCTTTCTACATACTCCACCATTTCCTTGAAGTTTGTCTTCCTAAAGTCTAGCACTTTGGTTCTGGTGTGTGATTGCACAATGTCTGTTTTTATTCTGAACCATAAGCATTGATGGTCACTGGAACCCAGATTTTCTTCAACCCTGACCTCGGACACCAGATCCCCATTGGTCAGAACTAAGTCCAGAATGTTATCTCCTCTAGTTGGCAATGTCACAAGTTGTTTTAGAGACACTCCATTAAGGGTTCTCTAATATATTCCTGCTCTTGCATGTCGATGCACTTGCGATATTCCAGTCCACATCAGGCATGTTGAAGTCACCCCCTTCTCTGCCATTCCACTGATTTCATCTATTAACATGGAATAGCTTTTCCCCATCTACCACTGTCGCTTTGCCCAGGCTTCTGACCACCTTTTCATTAAAACAAATCAGATTAGCCTGATTGGGGGGCAGGGGGCGGGGTAATGATTCTTTAGAGTTTAATTCTGTGATCCTATATTCTCCGTTAACATATTGATTCACTCCCACACAATTATTTTTTTCCATTTAGTATAAAGTTATAACAACATTTAGTGCAAGTAGCCTCTTGCTCCCATGGACACCAGAGGTTCGAGTCCCGAGCCTTTTTGAGTCAAAACTGTTTGCATTTAACTTTGTTCCTGAGCTTCTCCACTTTTCCATCCCGAGCCATACGTTCTGCTGAGAACTAATTTTTGGGAATATTTAGCCTAAGCCAATTTAGTAGGTGTGCTGTTTTACTTCTAAAGGGTCCAAAGCACTTGCAGGTTTCATTGCTGAAGGAAGAAAACAGAGGCTGATGTACATAAAACACACATTAACGCAGTTTAGAAATACAGAAAACACTCACGCAGGTGATATTGTATGCGCTAAAAGACCTTGCCCTTGTGGATGGGACCCAGATTCCTAGCTGGAATGTCATCTTAATGGAGCTGATACAACTGAAGATTTACCAGGCATAATGGCCTTATTTTGCTAATAGTGGAGATACATATATTGTATGTTTATCTATTGGAAAAGGCTAACACAGTGCATCAAGAACCCATTTTTATTACAAAAACTCCAACAAATGTCCTTGTTGACAATCCAGTATAAATTGAAAATGCATGCTATTCTCTGTCTTAAATGGATCCTCTTCCCTGGCAAAGTAGACAGGTAATTGATGGAACACTTGTAGTATAAAGACATTAGTAAAATGATGTTCACATTTGGTGCTTTTAAAAAGATAGCGGAATTTCAGACAGTATAAGTGCAGCATTGTATAGCATGTGGCCCCAATTCATTCCACTTGTTTTAAAAGGTCATGGACATTTTTCTAAGTGCTGCAAATAAGAATTAAATCAAGGATGCATGCAGAGAATGCGTTTATTAGCACCAAGCAAACATTTTCAAGTACAGGTATGCATAGAACAAACAAGCCTTTCAATGGCCTTTCAGGTGGCTGTTTCAGTGTGGGCTAAATGTGACAAAGAAATGAAATAGTCAAAATATTTTGTACATCATAAAAAATGCAAATGTAGAATTTAATTTATTAACTTGATTATCTGTCGCTAGGCAACTGGAACATTACATAATTGACTTTCTCAAATCAGAATTTGTGCAGGAATCTAGCAGCAATAAGTAGCAGCTCCAATCCACACCATACACCACATGGAGGTAAGGTGTTGATTGCATTAGCAAGACTGGGGCTATAATGTGACTATGCTAATATTGTTTATTTATTTGTTTTCTGCATAGATGGCCATTTCCTCTGTATTTAACCTAACTGCAGTGAGGCAAACAGAAACAAAAGAATGTTGTTTTTTTTTTTACCACTAGGCCATGACTTCCCCTAAATTTTTCATTTATTCTGAATGTTTTATATAAAAGTTTTTTGTCGGCCTTTTCTAAATATCCATTCACGTACAAATGATCCAAACTTTCACCGATCACATCAAAGCATTGACGCACTAAAATCTAATTCTCAAAGTGATCCTATATCCAGAAATGAAGCTTGTCGTCATCTTCTATCCCTAGACCAGTGCCCCCAAACAGCCTTTTTTTCTTTTTTTACTTTTTCTTTTTTTACTAAAGCCTTTTTCTTTTTTGACTTTTTCTTTTTTTACTAAAACCTTTGGCCAATATTCATTAACCCTTTTGTTGCCAAGCCCGTAACACCTACGTGCTGGCTTGGCTGGGCCTTAAGTGCCAAGCCCGTAGGTGTTACGTGCTTGACTTTCCTCGCTTCTAGTTTAAAAAATAAAAATAAAAAATACTCACCTGACCCCTTGTTGGATCCGGCCGGGTCTCCTCTTTAATTTGGTGCCATCCGATCCCCCGTGGGGGGTCGGATGGCTCCAGGAGAGCCCCCGGAATAGGCCGCCCCCCCCCCGCTTCTGCAGCAGCAGCTTCTAACTGTAAAAAAAAATAAAAAATAAAAATGACATTCACTTACCTGTGTGTGCGCTGGCTCCCGCTGTCCCTCCTCTTCACCTGGGGGGCCTCCGATCCCCCCCAGGACTTACCGATCTTCAGGAGAGAGCCTGGGAGGCTCTCTCCTCTCTTCTTCTCGATGGCGGCCGCCATCATGCCTCTAAGCCCCGCCCCTTATGAAGTCATCCCGGCCCCGAACGGGCTTCAGCTTTCTCAGCTTCTCAGATGCCGGTGATCGGCGCTGGGGAAGGAGGTGACAGGAGATCCTCTGATCTCCTGCCTTCTCCTTCTCTGGATGCCGATCACCGGCATCTGTCAGCTGAGCGGCGAGGGACAAGAGCTTGCAATCGAAGGTAAGTACAGTAAAAAAAAATTTTTTTTTTCTAATAAAATACTTTTTATTATTGTGTGGTGGTTTTTTTTTAACAGTTAACCCTTTGTGAGCTGGTAAGGGGTCCATGAGACCCCTTATACCAGTTCACAAGGCTGGGGGGGTGACTTGCCATTAACCCCCGCACCCCCATTACCTGCCTCCCTAAAGGCCAGGGGGGGGCAGAAGAGCCCGGGCCCACATAGGCTATGTGGGCTCGTAGGCTGCAGGGTGGGGGGGCCACCAAAGCTGGCCCCCCCACTCTGTGCCTACAAGCCCCCATAGCTGGTCCCGGGCTGGTTACTTTGGGTAAGGGGGACCCCACGTCATTTTTTTTTTTTGATTTTTAAGGGTTTTTAACCCTTAAAAATCCAAAAAAAAATGGGGTCCCCCTCCCTGGGAAGGGGGACCCTATGTCATTTTTTTTTTTTAATTAACCATTTGTCATCCAGCAGCTATAAAAGGCTTCTGGGCAGGAAAGGGTGTCTACCTATACATATGTGGTATCGCTGTAACCGGGAGAAATTGGGGTTTCTCACGCAATAAGATTTTATTGACAAACTTACATTTTTTATTACAAAAAAACTCTACAAATTGTAAAAAAATATTTTTTTTTATTTTTTTTCACACATTTCACCCAAAAATATTGAGAATACACCTAAAAAATACAAACAAGACATTTCATGTTAAAGCCCAGACTCTGTTGAAAAAAACAATATATAATTTTCCTGGGAAATCCCTGGAAATCCTTTCAAAAATGACAGTTGAACATGTGTAGCGCAAAATAGTGAAACATCGTCTGGCAACAGGGAGTGGCAAATGCTGCAGGTAGGCTGGCAGCGAAAGGGTTAAAGGATGAACCAGATGCAGTTTTATGTTGGAATGGTTGGCCATATTGCTCCCTGGTGCTTTCCAGCGATAATACATTCTGTTAAACACAGCTAAACATTGAGAGTCAGCCTTACTAATTAATTTACGCAGATATAGCACACCAAGTTAAATAATGTCTATCTTCAAGAACACAAGTGCGGCTAGGTGCAACTACTTTGTCTGATTGCCCATTCAGACTTAATGTACACCAGGTGTGCATTACTTATATATCAGCCTTATAATAACTGTCATTATGTGGCAGTTTACCTCGGAACTTAATAAATTAGCATATGGCCAAATACTTTTAGGGCACTGGGCTGGATATAAAAAGTGATGACATAAACTACCTATCTGGGTATAGGTACACTTTAAGGGAGAGGGTGGGAGGCTGGAAATGGGTAACTAAAAAATCCCCCATCTATTAGATCAGAGAGTCATTAGGACTAACTAGAGAAGACCTCAATTAGTGGGCAGGCATACAGGCATGGTGAAAGTATTCAACACTTCAGAATGTCTCTTATGGGGGACCAACCGCTGGATTAGTGTTAGGGGTATAGGATTCTAGGGCTGATGGTCTCCCTCTATGTGGCACATCTCAATTTGTGAAACCTCTGAGATACATGACAACCTCCCATCGTCTGCTGCTCTGCATCAGGCCTTTCTGAACGGCTCTCGTAGCATTTTGTGCCGGTCTCTGTTTACATTCAGCATTCTATGCTGTTCATTCATATGTTCAGCATTAGGGCAGGCGTTAGCACTGGCCATACCTGGGCAGGTGCCGGGGCCCTCGCACCTTGGGGGGGCCCACCTCATTCCCTCTACTCCGGGCTTATACAGGACACAGGGCTGTGCAGTAACCAGGACTAAGGACTGTCAGACAGGGGCAGATTGGCCATTGGGAGAGCGTTTCTGTCAGTGCTTCTATTATTTGTTTCTTTTCTTTCTATTTGTTTCCATTTGTTCTTTCTACCACTTCTTTTCTATCTTCCTTGTTTACTTTCTTTGTATCAATTCTTTGTTTCTTTTATCTGTCCATTCTGCCATTCCTTCTCTTTCATGTCTCTTTCCTTTCTTGTTCTTATTCCTTCTTTTTTGCCAACTCACCTCTGTATATACTTTTTTTTGTTATTCGTCTTTTCTTTGTTTCTGTCATTCATTCACGTTCTTCATTCACTTTCTGCAAGGGGCCCACATAAACCTGGAGCCAGCCCTGCTCAGCATAGAACACTTATTGAAGAAAAGCCCATACATGCAAGTGGAAAATAAGAGGGGTTATAAAGTGGGGAAAGCCAAATCGTGATGACCTGGGGACAGGAACCAAAACCTGGCATGTGCAAAAATCCCAGATTCAAAACTTCTGAGTATCAAGACCGGGGTCTGTTGAGGGAAAAAAAATATATAGATACTCCCTTCTCCCCCCCCCCCCCCCCACAGAAACTCCATCAGGCTCCAGTGTTTTCCACCAACTGAGTGCTGAGAAGGAAGGCTGGCCCTTGCATGTTCACTTTCATTGCAATAGAAGGGGAATGACGGGATGTGCCGAGGTGGAATTTAGAAAGTCAGGACAAATCCCAGTCTCCTAAATAAAGAGCATAAATGCACTGGAATCCCAGGTGGAAAAAAAAGATGGAGTTTCTAGGGAAAGAAGTGATGAGTGGGATATGCTCCAAGACTGAAGTCTCACCCTCTATGAGAACACTGCCCTTTAGCAACTGGAACACAAGTATATGTTCCTTTAATCTGAAGAGGCTGAATTACAGCAAAACCTGTGAGCTCAGGAACATGGAGCATCGTCTCTGTTTGTGTGTTTTATGGAAGCAATCTGTTGCTATTGGCAAAGTACACCAAGTGAAGACTTGGTGCATTTCCACTGCAATGCAAAGTATGGAGAGTAGGGATGGGCACCCGCGAACCACAAAGTTTGGGTTCATACTGAACTTTGCGAGTTTGGGTCCCCGAACCCAAGCATGGATTTCAAATTGAAACCATGCGCACATTCGGTGCTCAGTTCAAACTGAGAAGAAGCCTGATTGGCTGCTCCTTCATTCCCAATGAGTGATAAAACATGGGTCCATCACAATTATCCTGACACCAAACAAAAGTCCATGTAATGGAAGCACAAGTTGTCACCAACTCCAAAGAAATTTCCTGGGTGGCAATTACTAGAATTCATGCCACACAAGACAACGGTTGCTGGAGACACCTATGCTACAACAATGTAGACCTTACTTAAAGCGGACCTTCACTCTGAATAAGAGTCTATCTTATATGTTTCCCACACCCTGTACATACAGATTGTCCACATTAAAAATCATCCTACCTGCATCTACTGCATGTTATGAGCCTTTAAACATCCAAGATGGCGGCTTATGGAAGCCGCCATCTTATCAGGCAGTGCCTCCTGACTGTGCTGCTCTACATTCTGGGACTGCTGACTGTTACCTGACCCCAGCTCTTCTCTGTCTGAGCAAAGCACAGCTATAACCCGCCCCCCCTGTACCTTATCCCACTCTCTGCTCCTCAGTAAGTGTGATGCTTATGAGTCAAGATGGCGGCGCCCGTATCCTAAATTCCTGAACAGAGTTGCAGCCCAGTGGGGGAAAGAATAATAAGTTAGTGACTAAAAACGTAAAATATATTCATTTTAGATGCTGGGGAACCGTTTTTTAAGAGTTTGGGCTTTTCATTAAATCACGCTGAAGGTCCGGTTTAAGGCAATCAAAGGGAAACACTGCGGGAATATGTTGGCAGATTTTTCCTGCTTCGCGACCACTTACCAGCTCTTGCAAATCACAAGCTGCTTCAGGTGAATGTGGCTTTATGGTGCACCATACACCACCATACACCATTACCACCATACACCATTCATCCACCATACAGTCCAGACCTGGCTCCGAGTGATTTCATTCTGTTTTGTAACCTGAATAAATGTCTGTGATGATAATGCAGTCAAAGAGGCAGTAACAGGGATCTGGCAGCATCCTATTTTGTTGACGTTAAGGAGGATTAACTTAAAGAGTAGAAAGTTCATTTTTTTTAGATTTTTTTTTCATATTCAGGTAGATAACCTATTAAACACAACTTGTATGTACTGTGTGTCACTGCTATTTGGATAATATGGCATTCTGTGTTTTGCCCACAGTGCAGGTATCATTCAGCCCATTAAAGTCCAGGTGGGATGAAGTTAAAGCACATGTACAGTACTTTACCTGTGCTTAGTCGTTTGGCCATCACAAAGGATCTCCACTACTTCAGATGATTTTCCACTGGTCCATCAATTTTTGTCACCTCCTTGCTGCTGCCACCAATGCCCCCTCAACTTGATTTTTTTTTAAATAATTTTCCCACTCCGTCCATGTATCTCCACCATCTTGGCTGTATGCCAAGATATTCTAATTTAATGCTGATATTGTGCACCATCTGATTGGAGATAAGTTGGGTTTCTTCATTGTGGATTCATGTATTTATTTGTGCATTCATAATCTTATAATTCCATATTTATTGGTATTCCTTCTATCCCAGTGCGGGTTGGAGGAACTTAAACCTCATGGAATTTACCCCCCTCCTACCCCCTCCACCGCCTCTCTCCCTACCTTCCTCAGGGATGTCACTAATAGCCAAGCTTAGGGTATTTTAGTTAAGTTTTGCCCTAGGAGTTTGACATAGATGGCGCATGGGGTTAGCCCCTCCAGTTACTGATACTGCTCCCCTCCCCCACTCCTTCATACTGTTGTGCAAGCAGAAATATACGTTTGCTGCTGGGTGGCCTAGGGGCCGCCCACGAACACAAAGTTCAGGTTTGTACTGAACTTTAGGAATTTGGGTCCCTGAACCCAAGCATGGATTTCAAATTGAAATCCGTGCACGCATTCAGTGCTTAGCTCAAACCCAGAAGAAGGCTGATTGGCTGCTCCTTCACTCCTAACCATTGGCCCAGTGAGACATGTGACCCTGCCATATAGAAGGTGGGGTCCATGTCACAATGGCAATTGAGTCTGTGTAATTAGGGAAAGGTGCTGCGGTGGCTGAGGTACAGATATGGCTTTGTTTTTTTTTAAACTGTCCTTGTAAGGACATTTATATAGGGAAACGGCTGGAGTGGGGGCTAGATAGATAGGGTGTCAGTACTCTTTATTGGACTTGCTCCAAGCACTCGGGAGTTAGTACTCTTTAATAGCACTTGGGTGTCAGTACTCTGTAATTAAATTTGGGTGTCAGTACTCTGCAATAGTACTTGCTCCAAGCACTTGGGTGTCAAAACTATGTAACAGCATTTGCTCCAAGCACTTGGGTATCAGTAATATTTAAAACCAATTTTTCAGGGCAGTTGCGCAATACATGATTTTTGAAGGGATTTCCCAGGAAATGTATATATTGTTTTTTTCAGTCTGGGCTTTAATATGGAATGTCTTGTTTGTCATTTTGTTAGTGTATTCTCAATATTTGGGGGTGAAATATGTACGTGCGGGTCCTCTCCTGAAGCTGCAAGACCCGGGGGGGGGGGGGGGGATATGATGCCCTCCCAGGGGAAGAGGAGACCCTCAGTGATGGTTATAGGCTGGAGGTGAGTGTTTTTTTTTTACAGTAGCAGGGTAAAATGCCAAGCCCGTAGTTTCTACGTGTAGAAAAAGCAAATGCGTAGAAACTATGGGCTTGGCATTTAAAGCCAAAAATCAGTTTGCCCCGAGACACCTCAATCGGGATGCCCCGTTGTTTGTAACCCCCAGGTCACCCAATCTAACAACCCCTTCCCTGGTCCTATGGCGCATGTGCCACTCTCTCGTCCAATGAGCACACTCGAATCTGCTCCCGACCCTTCGGGGGGGAGGGGGACCCTCCGCGGGGATGCGGCTGCAGCTTGTGCGAATGCGTCGTTGGACTGGGAGGAAAAGGAGTTTCCGGGTGTCCAATGGTTTTGGTCTACTTTAATACCAATAGTTCAGGCCACTTTACAGTTTAATGCTCTTTAATACCAATAGTTCAGGGCACTTGTGTGTCAGTGCTCTTTAATACCAATAGTTAAGGGTACTTGTGGATCTGTGCCCTTTAATACCAATTGTTAGTGGAGTATCCACTGGTGCACTGGTGGGACCACCACCACCTCCAGCAGCAGCAGCACTACCATCACCAGGCCAGTCCACACCATCCTAGGGAAGCGTTACGTTTTTCATCCCGCAAACCTTGTAGAGAAGGCGGAGTCCATCCCACCCATGAGCCCTACCCCCGAATGCAAGCTTTTCTAAATTGCTGGCCTTTGAAATGCTCCCATTCTGCATGATGGAGACAGATCGCCTGAAAGATCTGATGGCGGCAGCTACTACTTTCCTTGGCAAGCCATCCCTGCCCTGCAGCAACAGGTTGTGGAAAAAAATAACATGTCCACTGGGCAATGCCTTTTCCAGTGTCCACCTCACCACTGACACGTGGACAAGTAAGCAAGGGCAAAGATGTTACGTCTCTCTTAACTGCCCACCTGGTCAATGTAGCGGCAGCTGGGACTGAGTCCGGAAGCACTGTGGTGCATATCCTTCCACCACCCAGAATTGCTGGAAATCAGTCAGTGCCTCCTGTTGCCTCCTCCTATGCTGCTTCCTCCCCCGCTTCCTCTTCAAGAGAGGAAGAATGGTGCCAGTAGTCAGCCTGTTGCTGTCACTGCCCACCACACACAGGAACTGAGCGCACCAAGGAAGGCTCAAAGGATCTCACCAGCGTGGCATTGTTTCAAGCAGTCCACAGAGGACAAGACACTGGCCTTTAAAGCTGTGCCACCAGTGCCTGAAATGGGGGAAAATTCCTAATAATTTCAGCACCACATCCATGATCAGGCACCTACAATCCAAACATGGAAACAGCTGAGACTGCCTCTGCTGCTTCAGTCTACTCTGCCACTACCACCGCCTCCACAACGACAAGTCCACCTGTTTCCCTCCAAAGGGAGGATGTGGGCCCACCACCACCTCCAGCAGCAGCAGCAGCACCGCCAATACCAAGCCAGTCCACACCACCCTAGGGAAGTGTTAAGCTTTTCATCCCGCAAACCTTGTAGAGAAGGCGGAACTTGGGTCCATCCCACTTATGAGCCCTAGCCCTGAATGCAAGCATTTCTAAATTGCTGGCCTTTGAAATGCTCCCATTCTGCCTGATGGAGACAGATCGTTTTAAATATCTGATGGAGGCAGCTGTTCCACAAAACCGTTCCCAGACGCTACTACTTTCCTCGACAGGCCATCCCTGCCCTGCACCATCAGGTTGTAGAAAAAATAACGTCCACTGGGCAATGGCATTTCCAGTGTCCACCTCACCACCGGCATGTGGACAAGTAAGTCTCTCTTAACTGCTGGATCCCCGCTATAAAGACATTATCACCTCCTTGATACCAGCGCTGGAGCGGGATCGCAGAGAGAGTATAAACACACCCGGGTGACGCACTATTGACAGAATTCCCAGGTGAATTTGAGGGCTAAGTGGTGGCACCAGATTGAGGAGGAGGAGTAGCAAGTCACCAACGCAGTAAGGGCACAAAGCACAATGTGGAACAACTTATTCCATTGTCCACTACACCCACCACCAACAGCCTGTAGTACCAGGAGGCAGACTTTGCCTTGCATGGATAACTAACTGTCCACGTGTCTCCTGAGTTATGGGTCCTCCCTGTTCGATTTCTGGGTCACTAAATTAGACATGTGGCCAGAGCTTGTCCCACGGAGGTTCTGGCCTGTCCTGCAGCAAGTGTCCTATCAGAACGGATGTTCAGCACCGCAGGAGGTGTCATCACTAACAGGTGGATCCGCCCATACACAGCCAACATGGACATTCTAACATTTCTTTTTTTTTTTTTTTTTAATATATTCTAACATTTCTTAAGATGAACCAGGCGTGAATCTCATGGGACTTGGCTGTGCCAGCACCTGAGTGAGCACTTAAAGTGCTTGCTACCTCCTCTGCCACATCCTCCTCCATCTTCTCCACTTAAATTTCCACATACACTCTCAACTCCCCCCAGCCAAACCCCTGACACAAAAATGTATTTTTAAGTTATGTATTATTTTATTTATGCATATATTTATTTATTGATGTTAATATTTATTTCTGTATATATTTATTTGTATATTTATTTCTGTATATATTTATTGATGTTATTATTTATTTACTCATTTAAGTATACCATATATACTCGAGTATAAGCCGAGTTTTTCAGCCCACTTTTTGGGCTGAAAAAAGCCGCCTCGGCTTATACTCGAGTCAGTGAAATGGAGGAGACATGCCCATTCATTTCCCGCCCCCGTGCCGGCTCCCGCACTCACCCTCTGTCACTTCCCGGGGCTTCTGCTGGTGCCTGCTGCCTGGGAAAGTGCAGGCGTGTACTCCGCGGTGGATCGCCTACTAGCAGGGCGCCTCTCCCCCCTCTCCTGCCCCGCCACGTGAGCCACTGTCATTACCGGTATAACTGCAGAGCAGCGGCGATCCTTTGCCGCTCCTGCCACCTCCGTCGGCTGCACCGCTACTTCGGGCTCCCGCCCCTCTACTCCTCGACAGGTTGCCACATCGGAGATCGGGGCCGGGGCTGTCAGTTCACCGCTTACCTCCTCCTGCGGCAGGTAACTCTCCGGCGGCTCCGCTTCTCTCCGCCTCCTTTCTCCACCGGCCCCCGCTGCCGCACGGGTCGCCGGCTTCTGCTTTACAGGCGCCATGTTGCTGCCTCTCCCTCCAGCGCTAGAAGGTCCCTCAGGGGGGAAGTAGTGGCGGATATTGACACTCTGGGTGCTCCCCGCTGACACCCGGCTCTTCCTTCGCTTAGACATAGGGAAATCGGGCACCTATTGAGGCTAAAGATGGGTCGTTCCAGACACTTCGGGCGTGGTTTAATGACAAAAAATGTCCCTCTTTACGGTTTCCAAAAGTTGGGAGGTATGAGTCTGTGCCGTCTATTACGGCTAAGCATCAGTGGCTCAGAAGCATAAGGGTAGAGTTCTGTGCCCTAATGGTTGAGGAAGCGCGTTCATGACTGCAAGCAAAGGCACATGGTAAAGCAGACCAAATTCTGTATCAGCACGTTGATTCCTCAAATCAACTCCAATTCCAATTGAAAAAAGCCGCCTCGGCTTATACTCGAGTCAATAACTTTTCCAGTTTTTTGTGGTAAAATGAGGGGCCTCGGCTTATATTTGGGTCGACCTATACTCGAGTATACACGGTATATTGATTGCTGATATTACTGACTAGACTTATTTATGTATCTATGCATTTCTTTTAATTTTTAGCTGTCTGATAATATTTTGAGTACTAGCCCATTTTGTACACAGGTCCCCCTCCCCCAATTTGGCCTGCATCTCCCTAAAAAAAATGTATATATTTTTTTTAATTTATGTATGTATTTCTTTATGTTTTTAGTTTTCTGTTAATATTTTGAGTACTTTCCCTAGCCAGGCTTAACTCGTCAAACCCAAACTTCAACGCATCTGTCCATCCCTAGTGAAGAGGCCATTAATGGCCAGTAAGCAATACCTAATAAATAGAAAATCTGCTATATACATTGGCAATATATTTAGTTTGAATTATTTTCTAGCATTGTATCCCGAAAAATAAAACAAATATGGTGTAGCAGAAGAGCTAGAAGCTACTTTACAAACATGAACTGCAACAAAACAAGTGCATTATGGCAGTTCGATTATTTTAAAATGTTAAAAGATAATTTTAGAACTTATAATGTTAACCTTCTTTTTTTTAATTAGTACTTCGATAGCCTTAACCTAAATGGATATCTCTTGCCTAGGTATTGTTCCAGCTGGGATGTTAAGCTGCTGTATGCGTCTCATTTAAATCAAGAAAATTTACATTCAGTTATATTTTAAAATTGTTTTAGTGGAGAACTTATTATTTGCATATAAAAGGCCCATCTTTGTGGCAGTATTTCCTTTTGCCGTCTCATCATGATACCGAAATGTATAATGGCTCTCTTCATTTCCTTTAGTAATGAATGTACCTTACATCCTATATTAGTACAATGTCTTTCTCTGAATTCCCTACTGCTTTTCTTTTAGTTTTAAAGTTTTTTTTTTCTGAACAACAATTATTCTCAAAGTTTTATGACACCTTTAACCTTAATTTCAAAGACAAATGGCTCTTGGGTTCTGTAAAAATAAAGTTTATTTTCTATAGGAATTTGGAGAAAGAAGAACAGAGGTAGAATGATGAGAGATATTAGAACGATGTATCGATCCCTGAATTATCTGTCAAGTTGTGACATTCTGCTGTGAAATATGTAAAATACCTGGATTAAAATGTACTTTGAAACGCAAATGTGGTTTAAAAATCCCACTTAAATCTACATCCATGTAGAAAATTAGCATTACAACGGATTTGGGACATGGCCTTCCTGCTAAGAGCTCCAAATTGTATCTTTGCAGCTCCTTTGTCTATCTGGCTTCACTGCTAAACCAAATAACCTGGATAGATTCCAGTCTCAATTTTATCCAAATGGCCTTCATTTTTACTATTTTTTATGCTGCATATAACATAAATATAAAAAGTTCTCAAGGCATGTTTTTGACCCTTCTGGTGGGATTTAACCTTATTTCCTATCTGTGGTAAAAATAGCAAGGGATATAAAAAATGACTGTCTGGAACCATCTTAAACTGGAATAACACACGTATTTGAAAAATGGGTGTTGTTCCAAGTACAGTGTTAATGCACGTAAGCAGGAGAAATCTTACCTTTCTTCTTGGTCCCCCAGAGAAATCAAGAGCATAAATTGGCCACCACAGAATAAGGGTGACCCCCTGTGCTAGCAGCTGTCTATCCTCAACCCTTAAAGTGATTGGTAAGACAAAAGTCTTAAAAAAGTAACTTACCTTTCATAGAATGGCTTCAGAACTGAGGAAAATCACTTCCTCACTGCCTCTCCCTGCAACTTTGAAACACTACCCCTTCCCTTCTCTCTGGTCACACTATTGGGTTGATTCAAAGAAACATGTAACAGCTTGGATTTGGCTCACGATCATCCTATTTTTTACGTCCGCTCGTGCGTTCGTATGAACTTGCGAGTGATTCAATAAGCAAATACGTTTCTATCCTAAAAGATACGTCCGTTCGTATGATATCTCCCGAACTTGCCTCAGTCAGTTGCCAATCGTAAAAATCACGTTCATGTGCTCACCTGTTGCGGCGGCAGCCTGTTTTTTCGGCTGCTTCCATCGTCCAGCTCTTCCAACTACTTGCGTTTGCCTCTGGTTTTCATTGGTTTTTGGCCTCTTAGATTCGTGCGTTCGTATGTTTATAAGATCTTGCGCATGCGCACCCTCAACCAGAAACTTACATAAACCCCGTAGCGGCTGCATCCCACTTCATTTCTCGGTCCCTCAAACTTACCTAAACCCCTTAGCGGCTGCATCCAACTTCATTTCTCGGTCCCTAAAACTTACCTAAACCCCTTAGCGGCTGCATCCAACTTCATTTATCGGTCCCTCAAACTTACCTAAACCCTTTAGCGCTTGCATCCAACTTCATTTCTCGGTCCCTCAAACTTACCTAAACCCTTTAGCGCTTGCATCCAACTTCATTTCTCGGTCCCTCAAACTTACCTAAACCCTTTAGCGCTTGCATCCCACTTCATTTCTCGGTCCCTCAAACTTACCTAAACCCCTTAGCGGCTGCATCCAACTTCATTTCTCGGTCCCTAAAACTTACCTAAACCCCTTAGCGGCTGCATCCAACTTCATTTCTCGGTCCCTAAAACTTACCTAAACCCCTTAGCGGCTGCATCCAACTTCATTTATCGGTCCCTCAAACTTACCTAAACCCTTTAGCGCTTGCATCCAACTTCATTTCTCGGTCCCTCAAACTTACCTAAACCCTTTAGCGCTTGCATCCAACTTCATTTCTCGGTCCCTCAAACTTACCTAAACCCTTTAGCGCTTGCATCCAACTTCATTTCTCGGTCCCTCAAACTTACCTAAACCCTTTAGCGCTTGCATCCCACTTCATTTCTCGGTCCCTCAAACTTACCTAAACCCCTTAGCGCTTGCATCCCACTTCATTTCTCGGTCCCTCAAACTTACCTAAACCCTTTAGCGGCTGCATCCCACTTCATTTATCGGTCCCTCAAACTTACCTAAACACCTTAGCGCTTGCATCCCACTTCATTTCTCGGTCCCTCAAACTTACCTAAACCCTTTAGCGGCTGCATCCCACTTCATTTCTCGGTCCCTCAAACTTACCTAAACCCTTTAGCGGCTGCATCCAACTTCATTTCTCGGTCCCTAAAACGTAATAAAATCACATAATTTACATATGTCTATATGTTTCTAAGTGTGTTGTTTCTGGTTTGTGTAATTTTTTGGGTGTGTGCATATTAGAAAAGACACATTTAGGAAGGCTTAAAATATAATTTATTTAAAATATTTTCTTGGTTTTGTTTGGAATCCAATTCCAACTTTTTTGTATATTGGTTTTTTTTTTTTTAAAAAACCTTTTTTTTTTTTGGCCTCGTTAAAACATATATAATTTTTTTTTTTTTTTGGAACTATAAAACACTTTCTCAAATGTGAACAACTTTAAAAACAAGTTAAAGAAAGGAGCCAGGACCAAGGGCACTATTCATCATCCTCTTCTTCATCTGTTGGCCCCAACGTCGCCTGTATGGCCAGCAGCTCGGCCACCAACTCCTTCATTCTTTTTTTTTTGGCCGCCAAGGTTTGGGGGATCATCCCTGTAACCAATAGATAAAGAAACATAAATAGGAGTCCCAGAGCGGTTTGTATGCTGGAAATAGATTTAGGGTTAATGAAATACATGTAAATGCATGACATATGTCCTTCTTCAAAGGGATACAGTTAATGCATTTCCCACAGGTAAGTGTTTAAACTCCTTAAACCGGACCTTCAACATTATTTAATGAAAACCAAAAACTATTCACAAATGATTCTGCACCACCTCAAAGTTATTTAGGGTTTTTTTGGGATTACAGCGCCGCCATCTGGACTCTGAAGCATAACACTTAATGAGGAGTGGAGAGTTGGATAAAGTACAGGGGAGTAGGTTACAGTGGTGCGTTGGGAATCCAGAGCATAGCTGGGTTGAGGGAAAGGTCATCACTCCCACAATGCATGGCAGCACCTTCCTTTTTTCAATCTGTATCCCATGCTGCCTGTAAATATTGTGCATTCCATATTCCCAAATATTGGTTTTGTTCTGTCTAATAACATGCATTAGATGGGTGAAGGGTGTTTTTCCATGTTTCTAATCTGTAGGTACAGTGTGATGGCTAAGTCTTTGGTTCTTAATACTAGTTTGGGTCCTCTTTAAGCTAACGAAGTGCCCACATGAAAGTGTGAACTACACATTGGCTACGCCTTTAGTTATGTGTGTGTTATTAGCTAAGCAAACATTAATATGAATAATGGCATGGAGACTTACGGAGTTGGTGGCCGACAGATGGCTGGTTGGGGCCAACAGGCTGCCCTTGGTCCTGGCTCTGCTGTGAAGAAGTCCCTGGAGAAACATGTGACATTTGGTTAGTATTTGTAGATAGTCACTATCCCCAACATATCTGGCTCCCAGTCTGGCTGACATCACTCACCTTCGCCAGGATCGACTTCAAGCATCTCTGCTGCCTCCTCCTCCACTATCTCACCCGCTCCTGAAGCTTCTACAAATACATAATAAAGGATAACTTAGTTTTTGGCCTCCCATGTATATCTTTGTGCCTATACATGAAGAGTGACATACCAGAGCCTTCCCCATGCGTGGCCAGGTATGACTCCACGCCCACGCGCCTTGGCCCCTCCTCTGTGGTAAGGTCCAGGGGCTGGTCTGAGGAGGCCACAGAGGAGGGGTAGGTCCGTCGCCCGGGAGATCCACCACCTTCACTCACAGATGCAGAGTCATGCAGCACTGGTCGGCCTGTACGTCTCCGGGTGCGGCGAATTCTGAAATCCATTTCCAACACTACCAAAGAAAAGTCATTATAAATAAAGGCATAACTTAGACATTTGGAACATATACCATGCAATTGCTTTGTACTTACTTGGGAAATGGATCCCAAAAAACCTCCGCACCCGGGGCATGTGCAGACGCTTCAGGTCCGACCAATGCTGCATTATCTGGGTGTGAGTGAAGGTGGTGCTGGTCACACGGTGTATCTCCGCGATGATCTCCCGGGCGATGTCCCTTTTCTCGCACACATTGGGCGCGAAGTCATACCGGCGCTGAAGCATGATCTGAAAAACATAATGGACACAGAGCTTTTACTTTTACACACAGACCCATATGTGTTGCATCACAAGTTGAGTATTTAATGTCATTAACACACACATTTCGAATGGCCGCCATTTTTGGGGAGTGCCTTAAAGAGGACGTTGACTGTGATTGACAGTCTGGTCTTATGTTATATGTATCACACACCATGTACATACAGATAATAGCCAACATCAAGAATCAGGCCACCTGCATCTATGGCATGTTAGGATGGTTTAAACATCCAAGATGTAGCCTAATGCTTAGGCTTTTGGACCACGTGTGTGGCTTCCCGTTGTGTTTTTCTGGCTTAGGAAAACAGTGTTCCGCAAACATCCGCATCAAGGTCCGAGACAGGCCAGGTTTGACAGCTCGCCCCGCTACTCCACAGGTTAATTAACTGTTGCTAAGCCGGAGCAATTGGCCGAATTAGGACATCAGCATAGACAGGTGAAAACGTGGCCAGGCTCGGCCCTTGAGGATGAAGTGTGAGGAGCCAGTGATTAAACATTAAGAGACCCCAAACTAGTTCCCAACGCATCATTTACATTTAGGCCATCATTGACTATTCTATTAAAATGCACAGGCAGCCACTTACCAGCATGAGGATCTCTTCCTGTTGACGGGTGAAGATAGTGGGCGCCATCTTTAGTCTTCTTCCAGGCAGCAGATAAGTGAAACCCCAGCGGTTTCCTGGTTCCGCTCGAACGTACGTTCGTACGAGCGCGTAGTCGTGCGCATAGGCGTCACACGCTGGGCTCATTATTTAAAGGTCCCTTCCCCCCAAGCTCATTCTCTTTGAGCATTTGTGTACGATGGCACCAAAAAAGGCGATGAGCAAGCGACCCCAGGCAAGCAAGACCGCGGAGGGCCCCACCACAAGGTCCCAGCAAGCTGGCCGAAAACTGAGATCCAAGACTCCCACCTCGGCCCCACCAAGGGACCCTGGACCCTCAGGTACCCAAAAAAGGGGCCCCAAGCCTCGTGCCCCTCCTGCAGCCAAAAAGCTGGCAACTGCTGCACCCACCACCTCTGCCCCCAGAACAGGCAGCACCAGTGAGCCCACACCGGCCATGCCTTCAAGTAGGGCAGTTCGGAAAACCAAGCCCCGCAGCAGGGCACGAACCCCATCCAGGGCCCGAACCCCATCCAGGGCCCGAAGCACAGCCAGAGGGCGAAGAACCCAATCCAGGGCACGAAGCCCAGCCAGGGCCCGAACCCCATCCAGGGCCCGAAGCCCATCCAGAGGCCGCAGATCCAAAACCAGGGCCAGAAGCCCCTACAGGGCCCGCAGATCCCAATCCAGGGCCAGAAGCCCCTACAGGGCCCGCAGATCCCAATCCAGGGCCAGAAGCCCCGACAGGCCCAGAAGAACACAATCCAGGGCCAGAAGCCCCTACAGGGCCCGCAGATCCCAAACCAGGGCCAGAAGCCCCTACAGGGCCCGCAGATCCCAAACCAGGGCCAGAAGCCCCTACAGGGCCCGCAGATCCCAATCCAGGGCCAGAAGCCCCGACAGGCCCAGAAGAACACAATCCAGGGCCAGAAGCCCCTACAGGGCCCGACGAACCCAATCCAGGGCCAGAAGCCCCTACATGGCCCGCAGATCCCAATCCAGGGCCAGAAGCCCCGACAGGCCCAGAAGAACCCAATCCAGGGCCAGAAGCCCCTACATGGCCCGCAGATCCCAATCCAGGGCCAGAAGCCCCGACAGGCCCAGAAGAACACAATCCAGGGCCAGAAGCCCCTACAGGGCCCGACGAACCCAATCCAGGGCCAGAAGCCCCTACATGGCCCGCAGATCCCAATCCAGGGCCAGAAGCCCCCGACCTGGCACCAGCCGGGAACAGAGCCCACGACCTGGCACCAGCCGGGAACCTAGCCCCCCAAGAGGGCCCCGAATTGCCCACATGACCACATCTACACCTGGAAGTTCGGTGGCCAGCCACGCAAGAACACCCAGTCCCTTGGCCAGTCCAGTCCAGTCATTGGGAAGCCACCAATCCGGCCATTCCCCTACCCAGCCCCAGGCCATAATGTCACCACATGTGTCTGCACACATGGAGGAGCAGCCAAGCCAACCATCTGGCCGCACATTGCGCCGCGGCCAGTTGAGTGGGAGATTCTCCCATGATCAAAATATGGCATTGGCTAGTGGCCTTACATTATACTATGACGAGCTATATGGGAGCAAATCCAAACACACCACCAAGCAGCGCAAGATGGAATTGTTTGAAACCATCCTCCGACAAGTAAATGCAGCGGGGGAAGAGAGGAAAGATGTGTCCCAAATTCAGAAGAAAATCTCTGATCTGAAGTATGCTGTACGGCAAAAAGAAATTAAAAGGCATAATTACAGGTAACTAAATGTTTACGCTAAATCTAATGTTTTGGATGTACTGTATGCACCTTTTCTGAGTACCAAACGATTTTCTCTTTTCAGCCTGAAAACTGGCGGTGGCTTTCCATCTAAATTGGAGTTTACCCCTGCTGAGGAGATTGTGCTTGGACTTCTCCATCCGGTCGCGGTCGGTGGACATGCTGGTCTAAGGGACACAGACTCACCGACCCGTACCCACGGTGAGTACTCTTAAATCTGCATGTTTGCCTGTTTGCTAAATAATCGACAGTTCACTAGTAACAAGCTAACGGGATGCCCCTATGGTTTGCCTTGCTTGGCCTCGCACTACTGTGGCTGTTTGTGTCCTCTTTTTGGCCCAGGGAATCACACATTTAGGCCCACAGCCATTATGGCAAAGTTCAAATGTCCAATTGTATTGTTAAAGTAATGAAGTTTCGCAAGATAAGTGAGATATTTTGAATCAATCACAAAACACACATCATTATGTATGGGTTGCCTTTTGCTTGTGTGAGTTGTGTTTGAGTTAACAATTTAATTAGCCACCCACAAACATATGTGACCAAGAGCAGCGAGACTCAACTGGCGGCCCGGGGTCCCAATGCGGACCTTGCCACCACATTCAAGGACCCCTGCCCAGACAGCCCTGCACTCAGTTACTTCTGTGTTGACGTGCTCAGAGCTGCCCCCTTGATCGGCCATGTAGTGGTTGGTCTCCTGCCCAATGTCATGGCTCCGTGAAACATAGCATTGCAATATGAAGGACTGCCCAGGAAGTGGCATTGCAAGGTACACAGTAACTTATTTAAATTTTCACTGGCCACAATCGTGTCCCGCTGCCCCTGCTCTGGCCCATCTGCCACAGTCCCCCCATGCCCCCCCCCACATAAGCCCCATACATTTGTAACAGATTGGCTCCATCCATCCCATCACCATCAATACGTTAACTCCCCCCTTTAGCCATCCAATCCCTGTCCCCTCAGCTCTGGCCCATCCAGCCCAGCAAGGGCAAGCAGCCTTTATTAGTTGGCACTTAGAAATCTCCAGCCCCTCCACCAGTGTCTTTATTTTTAACTAGACACCCCCTGCGTCAGCACCATGGCCAGACATTGACCTCTCACCACATACCTTTAAATGGGCGTTTCAAACAATTGTTTGAGTACCCCGGACCTAGCGAATGGTAGGCTAAATCCAAAAATGTGCCTTGAAAGTTGGATGCTGACTGGGTACACTTCATGACTTAGAACTGAGGTCACTTAGCAGTTTGTCAGAGCCATTGCACCTATGTAAACTTGCGTGGGTTTGAACAAAGGTCACCATTGCTCTAGAGTTGAATAATATTACAAATAGAGCTATATTTGATTACCTAACCAAAAAAAGGTTATGTGTGTGTGTTTACGTGGTTTGTTTTTCTCTTCTTCAGCCCAGCATGATCCCTCAGCAAGGGTAAACTCACCCCCCAGTTTGGTTATGCCTACCAGGTCCGTACAGCATAGGAGCCCAGATCAGAGATTTTCGGTAAGTTAATTTAGTAGCATAAATACTAACAAGTGCTTAAGAATGTGTTAAACTGTTGAAATCCTAAATTGGGACGCAAACTTAGCCTTTTTTTTTGATATGTCCCTACAGACCCGCACACTCATGGAAGAGATCCAGGACATGGAGGAAGATGATGATGTCTCCGTACAGGGCACGTCGGATGAACTCCCCCTGGGTCCCAATTTGGAACTGCTCCATAATGTTTCTCTGGCCAATCCTCAGCAGCAGAGTGAATCTCCATCCATTGTGCTTGCACATGGGGAGACTGACACTACAGTCCCCAGTGTTCACTCTGCTGCTGAGGATTTGCAAAGCAGGCCGGTTGCTGTTGAGGGTACGACACCACGCGGCAGGGCACGCCCAAGAGCCAGGGTAATTGTGCGGCGGACGCCATTACGCCGCCCCACAATTTCCCAGGGGAGGCAGAGTGCCCTGCTTCAATTATGGACCCAACAAAGGGACTCTTATGACGCCCAGCTCGTTACAGAGCGTGAGCAAAGGCATGCCGACATGGTGAACATCCATACCAGTCTACAGGGCATCCTCGCGGAGTTGCGTACCCTCAACAGCAACGTGGCCAATGCAAGTAATGGCATCCAGTCAGCCATGGCTGAGATGACCAATATGCAGAGAAACATTGTGGAGCAGTTTCAAATTCACAATGCTGCCATGGCCCAGGCTAGGTCCCATTCCCATGGACCTCCACCTGGACCTCCACCTGGGTATTATGGGCAGCCACCCTATTAAGCCATGGGTGTGTGGGACATCTTTTCTCTTAACCCCCACTGTATTTACTTGTCCTTTGAGGTTTCAAACAATCCATTTTGTGTTGCTCTGGCAGGTTGTGTTTTGTATTTGCTCCCATATAGCTCCTTAGAGTAATGCTTAAGGCCACTAGCCAATGCCATAGGTCTATGTGGAGTTTATCTGGCCACTTATGGCTTTACCTATGTATTTGGTTGGTGCTCCTCCTGTTTGCAGACATGTTTGTGTGACATTATGGCCATGCCCAAATATCCCTGGGCACAGGCAATATTAATGACTGGACTAGGCTGGCCTTTGGAATGGGTGTCCTTGTTTGGTTGTGCCACTCACTTCCAGGTGTAGATGTGCTCGATGTTTTTTTTTTAATGTTATCCATTTGTTACCACAGATGTATGTGGACTGATTTCTGTTAACCACTATAATTTTTCATTTTCAAAGTAAAACCAAAATTTCACTTCCAATACTTGTGGCGTTTTTAGTGGGAAGACATTTTTAACAGCTTGGCCTAAACCAGATAATTTTGGTTTGAAGAGGTGTAACAATGCAAAGCGAAAGCTAAGGAAACTACATGAAATACATTAGTCAACAATTAAGGTCTAAATGTTTTACTTAGAGGTAATGCCACATTACGGCAAAACAACATATGTTTCAAAAAGGATAACACAGACATACAGAATGGTGAGACAGGGAAAAAAGTTAACTAAAATGCTGGCTGATCAGGTTGGCTCGAACAGATTGGCCAGACTCACTGGGGGGCCCCTCAAAATTCTCGGCTTCATCCTCGACGGCTGAAGAGGGCAGGCTGTCCACATAACGTGGGACACGTTCCATGATGGCAAAATTGTGCAAAACAGCACATGCCATTATAATGTCGATCACTTTCTTGGGATCATATTGCAGGGCCCCCCCAGTATGGTCAAGGCAACGAAAACGTGTCTTCAGCAGACCAAAGGCCCTCTCCACAACAGCCCGGGTCTTGCGATGCGCACGGTTATACGCTTCCTGAGAGGCATCCTGGGGCCGCAGCACAGGCGTCATGAGCCAGGGTAGAAGTGGGTACCCGGAATCACCTTAAACAGAGAATTAAATGTAATCAAAATTAAAAAGGCAACACAACCAACACCAAAAATTTCACAGATATCATAATGATGTAAGGTAAAGTGTTCCCCAAAAAAAACACGGCACATTAGGGCCCCCAAAAATTGCACTAAGGTATCACCTAAATAAAAATGGCACTTCTATATACCAATTAATTAACAAACATCTGCACGGCCAAGGGTATTTGTCTTTTACATATATTTGTAGTTTTCAGACATGTTACAATTAGGATGCTGCGGAGGCCCTATCCACATTTCTCTGGAAACTACAATGTATGCAGTTTAAGTCCACTTTGACATTTAAAGACCAATAGTCCCAAAGGAGCCAAAGGTCAAAGATCCCTATCCACATTTCACTGGAAACTACAATGTATGCAGTTTAAGTCCACTTTGACATTTAAAGACCAATAGTCCCAAAGGAGCCAAAGGTCAAAGATCCTTGGGTATAAACTCCAAACCAATATATTGAGGCACAAGGAACTTACAGACATCCTAACTAAAGGGAAAACATTCTGAAGGCCACAGCGAGACAAGGATTTTTTGGGTAAGTTCCTAATATATGAGCCAAGAAAAAGGCAGTTGTACGCTTCTGTAAATTTATCCTTAAAAAACATATCAACAAATACAAGATTAATGCCACATTTAATAACACACAAATAGGACACACTTACCAAGCAGCCATGCCCCCGAAAATTCACCTGCCTCAAATCTCCGAAACAACCCAGATCGCCGGAGGATATAGGAGTCGTGGGACGATCCGGGGTAGCCGGCAAGGACACTCATAAACCGCATATCCGGACCAACCACGGCCTGGACATTAAGTGAGTGTCCCATTTTACGATTCCTTAAGGCAAAAACATACAAAAAGGGTAATTGATATTTGACCCAAACTAATAAATTAACCACAAAACAGGTCTGCACTCTATTGGGAAAGACTAATGAAAAGCCGAGATAAAGCAGCTACACAAATGAGGGATAAACAAATATGCTGCCGCAAAGGAAAACAGGTTACATGACACGTTGGGCAACATAATAACCAATCTCAATACCTATATATATACTCGTCGGCTGCCCTAGGTACGAGTGCCACATGTGTGCAGTCAATTGCACCAATAACGTTGGGCATGTCGGCCACATTATAAAACCCAAGCTTAATGGCGTTTCTGGCTGCCATATCATCAGGAAAATAAATATATTTTGGAGTTATGGCAGCCATGCCTTCCAAAAATTTAGACAGTGCGCGGCTCAGCGTAGGCTGTGACATCCCCACAGAGAGGGCACCCAGCCTCTGGAACGAGCCGTTCGCCAAAAATTGCAGGCAGCCAAGCATCTTGGTCATACCTGAAATTGCATGCCCCTTCCTTGTGGTGCGGGCTAACCATGGCCGCAGCTCACTATATAATTTATGGAGGGAAGCGCGATTAAGCCTGGTCAGCTCGAACAGCTCAACATCATTCATGCTATCGATGTTCATGCGACGACGCAGGGGCAATCTGCTCTCAGACATCTCGATCAACTCAATGCCAAAAAGCATAAGCCCTTGATGTGCCACAAACTCGCTACGCTCCATCCTACTCCCGAGGCCAAATAGCTGCCGGCAAACATTTCGTAAAGGAGCTCTTTAATGGGCTTCCAAACAATTAGCAATCACCTCTCTGAATTGGTCGCAAGCCCATGTGAAGGACGTAAAAAATAGGATCGGACGCAAATAATACGATTTGGACGGGAAAAACACACGAACTAACGCAAATTATACGATTCTCGTACGAAATGCGTATGTTCATATACGTCTATGCGCGAACGATCGTGCGAATACGAAATGGGCAAAAAAACAAGAAAAAATGACAAACACCCACCCAAACTTACGATTCTCGATACGAAATCACTTAACTTTTGCTCTATGTGCTGGCAGGCTGGAGACGCTGGAGCCTACAGCATCTCTCACCCCCTTTTTCTGGTCACACTATGTGCTGGCAGTGATAACTAGAGACACAACAATGCACTTATTTTCTTACTATGATAAATGTTAAACACAGTGTGTTTACGTCACATCACTGTTGCCACACCCACTGTTTCTCTATATCTCCAATGCTCTAAAACTTTTACAAATAACTTTACAAGGAACTACAGGGTCATTTTTAAAACGGATTGAAGTTTGGGACAGTGCAACGTGTAGCCCAAGACAATGGGACAACAATTGGGCCTGCCTTTAGTATAACTTTAATGACCTTTAGTTTACCTATCACATGGTTTTGTACAAATTGTGACATTTGTGTCCTGTTTGTGATACCTTTTGGTGCTTACCATCCTGGGGCATTGACATTGCTGGCCAATATCCTGTCAGTGATGAAGGCAGGGTATAAAAATTATAGAATCTTTTGAGCACACTTGATGTAAAGGTTGGGACACTCCCTTTTGCTATGTATTTGCCCATGGGATTGTTCTTCTAACTGGCACTAAGGCTCCTCTGCTTGATGACGTAACAGTAAGGAGCAGCTGTGATGTGATAGGACCTGCAGATGTGGTGAGGGCCACCCCAGGAAAGTTGGGACCCCTAGGTAAGTCCCCATGGCAGGGTTTTATCACATCCCAGGTGTCTTGGGTGGAAGCAGTGGGTTCTATATGGGGTTCAGGGGCTAATACCTTTGACGAGCACAGCAGGAGTAACAGGGGCCAGTGTCCAACAACCAAGTTTCTGCTAAGACAGGCCCCAGGAAACTGACTAAAGTCATAGTGATCTTGTCAATTCTAACAATTTCCAATCGGGGGTATGGAGTGGCATGGGACGCTGCAAACACACACAGAGCTCTTACCAAGCAGGAGGCACAGCCAGACACCGGGCAGATGGTCTGGGTTAGAGACCCAAAGTTAGTGATGTTGTAGAGTGTGAGTGCTAAGTGCAATGGAGTCAAATCCAGATAGACATTAGTGGTATATCAGGAACTTGTATTACTGGAACACGAATGCAGAGAGAATGTCACTTTACATGGAGGTTAGAACACAAACAGGAAAAGAACTCTGCAGTCATAGAGACTACAGCTTGATATACAGGAAACAACACAGCAGAAAATTACATAGAAAACTCTACAGTTGCACATTGGTCACAACCACATCTAGTGTCAAAACCTGTAATCTCCAACACCCCTTCCCAACAGCTGAAACCCATCTTCTTTGCAAGTCTATTTCAGCAGTCAAGGGCTTAGTAGGGATATCTGCTGTCATATTCTCAGTAGGGCAATAAAGTAACTCAAGAAGTCCCTGTTCTTGAAGATCCCTCAGAAAGGGAAACTTAAAATCGATATGCTTGGTTCTCAAGCTAACTCTTTCCATCTTCGCAAGTAGAAGGCATCCTTGATTGTCCTCAAAGAATCTCGTTGGTTTCAACTTTGGTTGTCTTTTAACATTGTCTCGGCCAAATAACTTCTTGGCTTGCCTGCGCTGCTGCAACTAGTACTCTGCTTCAGTAGATGATAGCGTAACAGAGAGCTGCTTTATGCTAGTTCAACTGATAGCACCTCCTGATAGATGAAACCAGTAACCACTGGTAGATTTTCTGTCAATGGTGTCTCCTGCCCAGTCGGCATCTACATATCCTGTCAGGGTGCTTTCATCACTTGCTGGTAACTTTAGCTTGTAATGTGATGTCCCTTTCAGATTCAGATGCAAATGACTAGCTTTACAGCATTCCAGTCCATCTGACTTGACATTGAAACCAATGTCAGACCTTGCAGTGGTGATTAATATACATCCAATTCCCTATTGCTTTCCTGTACTGAGTGTTAGTTGGTAGTGGCATAATTTGACTGTTTATCTCCTTCAGGGTATTTGGTTTCTATAGGAGATTTTACTGGTTTGTGTAAGCACTTCATTTATTTTCATATTCCATGCTCTGGCGGCTTTCTTTAGTCCGTATATACTCCTCTAAAATTTGCATACTAGGTTTGGCCTTTGTTCATTCTTGAACTCTGGTGGTTGTTCCATGTAGATGTCTTCTGTTAACTCACCATGCAGAAATGCTGCTTTCACATCAAAGTGTTTCACTTGCATTTACCCTGTGGTGGCTACTGTCAACAAAGTCCTTATTGTAGCATGTTTAACTACTGAAGCAAAAGTCTCATTCTAGTCCTCTCCATATTTTTGAGAATATCCCTTGGCTATGAGTCTTGCTCTGTATCGCTCCACTGTACTGTCTTCATTGCGCTTCACTTTTACAACCTATGGCTTTCCTTCAAGGCTGTAGTTCTGCAAGTGTCCATGTTTTAGTGTCATGCACGGATTTTATCTCTTCTATTGCAGCCTTTATTGGTTTACTGGCTTCCCATTCTGAAAGCTGAGATAAGTCTTCCCAGGTTGTAGGTTCATTGGTACTGGCAGTGCTTGCCTTGTATGAAAGACTTACAGGTGGTTAACTTCTGTTTTCTCTCATTAAGCGTCTTGGTTTTGTGTCTGAGGTTTCTTGTGTCTGCCACTGGTAGGTTCTGTGCTCACTTCAACTGTTTGTTCAGAAGTTACAGATGATGGCTGATCAGCGTCAGTTTTCTCTTCTGTTCTTACTTCCTTAGTTGTCATCACAATGTCTTTCAGATCTTTTTAGGATTTAGGATTCTGTAACCTTTATCATTATCACTGTATCCAACAAAGATTCCCTCAAATGCTCTGTTTTGGAGTTTGGTCCATTTTTTCTCTGGAATGTAGATGAACGCTTTGCATCCAAAATCTCTTAGGTGTTTTACACTTGGTTTCTCATTGTGCCACAGTTCATATGCCATTTTCTCCATTGTTCTAGAAAAGAGTCTGGTTTGCAGATAAGTGGCTATCATTGCTGTCTCACCCCAGTATTTTACTGTAGTCCAGAGTCTGTCAGCATACATCTTATCATTTCAGTTACATTTCTGTTCTTTCTTTCAGCTACCTCATTTTGCCTTGGTGTGTGACTGACTTCTGATGCTCTATTACAGCGATACTCAACTGGCAAACTGGGGTCCAAATGCGGACCTCACCACCAAATTTCCAGACCCTTGACCTGACAGCCCTGCACTCAGTTGCTTCTGTGTTGCTGTGCTCACAGTTGCCCTCTTGATCAGCGATATACTGCTTAGTCTACCTGCCAATGTCATGGCTTCCTGGCACCTAGCATTGCAATATGAAGTACTGCATGGGTGGGAAGTGGAAATGCAAGGTACACACAAATCTTTTCTCTGTACCTTTGCCCATCCAATCCTTTCCCCCTCACCCCAGCTCTGCCCCATCCATCCCAGTCCCATCAGCACTGCCCCATCCAGCCCAGTCTCTCTGTCCCATCCATTCCTGTCCTCACAGTTTTGCCCATCCAATCCCGACAGCCTCCCAGCTTTGCCAATCCATTACTACTTCTTCCTGCTCTGGCCATCTACCCCCAAGCTCTGTCCATTCATTCCTGTCCTTCTAGTTCTGCCCATCCATCCCTTCCCCCAGCTCTCTCTCCATCACTCCCTGCCCTTCCTGATCTGTCTATCCATCCCTCTTCCTTACAGCTCCGTTCTCCGAGCCCTATCTATCCAACCTTGTCTCAGATCTTATTGCCAGTAACATTTTGTGCCCTAGTCCATGGCCTACACAGAATGCCGCGAGCCAGAGCTGTAGGTTCTGTAGCTCCTGTTCTTCTCCAGTGCCCAATAGGATTTTTGGATCTTGTTTAGTTTTTCCTGGGGAATCTATATCCCCTCCCGCATGTTCTGATTCTTACTATCCATCCCCTGCGACAGCTCTCCACTTGGACCTTCACATCTTGAAGCTCCAGGATGCCTTTAAATGGACTTTTACAAGAAGTGCTTGAGTACCCCTGCTCTATTCCATTCAGCTTTAAGTATTCTTGTACTTTGTGTCCATGTGAATTTACCTCCATTGTCACTCCAAAGTATGAGAGGTTTCCTCTGAAATGTGTAACTTGTCTTTGCTATGTAGTCCTGCAATTTGTCAAGAACTTCACTGTTATGTTGTATTAGGTAAGTGACTGTGTATCTCTAATAGTCATTTATGAAAGTCACTATGTACCTGTTGCCTTCAGGTGTAAGGGTCCAGTGTTTAGGGGACCACATACATCACTGTTAACTAGGTCAAGTGGTCTTGAAGCTCTATTCTGACTAACTTTAGGAAGTGTTGCTCTTGTAGCTTTAGATTTGATGCAACTTTCACACTTAACAATAACTGGACAAGGGGATACTGTCAGATCATTTGTCAGATTCCTCTTTTACAGTTCTTGTATGCATCTATGTGTCGGTGACCTAAACACCTGTGCCATATGTGTATACAGTCATTGTGTTTATGAGTGCATAGTCTCATATTTTTCTTCACTGTGTTGAGGTGATATAGATGGTCATCCAGCATGTCTGTTTTTCCTGTACCAGTCCTGATTATTATCCTGTGGCCTCTCTGTAGGGAAAACCTCCCACATGTCATCTCTGGATAATAACGTTTCCACTAAATTCCATAGCTGATAATTGTCATTGTTCAGCTTGGCCACTGAGCGTTTAATCTCTGAGCTGCTGGCCATTCTCGCTCCTTTATATATAGGAACAGTCTTACTTGTATACAGGAGATGTCTTTGTAGAAATCTTCCTTATGTTGATCTCTGCATCAGCGGCGCTGTTTCCCATTTTAGGCTTTGCTCTGCCTTGGCCACGTCTGGTCACCGGGCATTATCCGTTCTCTGTGACTTCATTTGGTCACTGGGACGCTATTTGGTTACTTCGCCCATAACCTGTTGCGAGTGTGAGTGCTGGGTGCAGCGGAGTCAAATCCAGATTGACATTAGTGGTATAACAGTAACTTGTAATACTGGAACATGAATGCTGTATGGTGGCTAGAACACAGACAGGAAAAGAACTCTGCGGTCATAGAGATAACAACTCCATATACAGGAAATAACAACACAGCAGTAAATTACATAGAAAACTCTGTTGCGCATTCGTCACAGCGCCATCTAGTGTCACAACCTGTAATAGCTGCATACTGCAATAAACCTAACAAAAGTAATTAATCACATTTAAAGACAGCTGTAAGCAGGTGCACAGTAGTTTAAAAAGTTTAGATCTCTTATAAGCCCCTTGAGGCTGTGAAACACATAACAGTTGCTGGGGTCCAGTGGTGTCACAGCTTCTCCTGGGATTTTCCCTAAACCCAAAAACTTTAACGCTCCAAGCTATGCCTTAAATTCCAGTTTCTGGTAAATTGCACTGAATAACCATCTAGTCAAAGGATTTTTGGAATTCATGTCTTAATGCAAGGAAACGGCCTATAAATATGTATAATAAGCATAAAAGCATATTATGCTTTTAACCTGACAACTTCTTCCTTTACTACTTACTTGAATGTGTATTTTCCTCCTATAACTCCAAATATCTTGACATTGATAAAATAATGTAATCGTTAATGTCCTGTTGTTGAATATGCAAAAATAGTGAAATCCACAATCTCTAGGAAACATTTATCTGATTTACATCTCGCAAAGCCATGGGAAAATTACATTATTGTTGAATAGCTGGCAAAGACAATTACATCGCTCTGTACAAAACCCAATATCTATCATGTTCAAATTACCCTGAAACATGTCCTGGAATCATAGTTTATTTACATCAGGCATTCGAAAAACTGCAGAATTAAGGAGGTGTTGAGATGACATTTTTCAAATGCTTGTCATTTCTGCAATACTCAGGAAATTGCTTTCTGTAAATCTTTGTTAAACACTACTAAAATACGATTTTCCCCTTCTAGTGATGCCTTAGTCACTGATATAATATAGATAGTGTGGGCTGTGACTTGTACCCACCCTGATAGAAAGCAATCTGCAGACTTGGTAGATCCTAGCTTGGCCACAAAGTTCCATTTAGTCTATGCAAGAAAGAGGAGTAATTTATCTACATACAAGGAAAATGGCATGTGATCCCTATGCCATGAACAGTCATCTGAATATCTTATATATTTATAATACTGAATACTGAAATACTGATGCTTTTGTTATTGTTAGACATTAAACCGGACCAACACCCGTTATTACATTAACGGGTGTTGGTCCGGCTCTTTGCTGCAAGAAAGAAGCTCAAGGGTGCATCCAGAACGCTGGAGCCCCCTCGCACCTAAATGCACAGGATATGTATAATACTCACATTTATAACGAGCCAGCGCCGGGAAAGGAGTCCCGTGAGTCCGGCAGGAACCATCCATGTGACCAGCCGGTGGCCAATCACGGGACTCCTTTCCCGGCACTGGCTCGTTAGAAATGTTAGTATTATACGTATCCTGTGCATTTAGGTGCGAGGGGGCTCCAGCGTTCTGGGTGCCCCCTCGAGCTTCTTTCTTCAGCAAAGGGACGAACCAACAACCGTTAATGTAATAACGGGTGTTGGTCCGGTTAAAAGAGAACAATTTGTAAATATGACACTGAATATAGGGTCCCTCCACCAGATTTTCATAGTATTCGCCATTTTCCAACAGCCTAAGTGGTATTTAAAAGAAAACCAGTTTGTCGAGCCTTGGATGCAACATACTAACTTACATCCTGCAATATAGAGACAGGATTACAGCTATTTTAAAATTAAAAGATTTTTAGGGTTTGCGTTTTCTTCTATTTTTTTACTGCTATAAATTTCTTTCTAACTCGCCTCCATTTCTCTGTCTTGACTTTTACTTTTCATGTTCCTTTTGACCTCTTGCTATCGAGTTTCTGTCCAAAATTGATATTGCTCTATCTGCATTTGTTTTCCCAATATCAAACCGGACCTTCACCCTGAATAAGAGCTTATCTTATATGTTTCCCCCACCCTACATACAGATTGGCCACATTAAAAATCATCCTACCTGTATCTACTGAATTTTATGAGCCTTTAAACATCCAACATACCAGCCCATGGAGTCCCAGGCTGCCTGCAAACAGGAAGTGTCTTTTGACTGTTGCTCTGCATTCTGGGATTGCTGTCCTTTGACTAACCCCAGCTCTGCTCTGTCTGTGCAAAGCACAGCTATAACCCTGTCCCCATGCACTTTTGCCCCCTCTCTTCTCCTCAGTATGTGTTGCTTCTAAGGCAAGATGGTGGCGCCCGTATCCTAGAGTGCTGAACAGAGTTGCAGCCCAGTGGGGGAAAGAATAAAAAGTAAGCAACTGAAAACTTAAAATCTATTAATTTTAGATGCAGGAGAATATTGTAAATATATAAATATACAAATATGTAAATATACATAGGAGGGAGCGATATCATAGAGTGCCAGACGCTGTGATTAAAGTCTGTTTTTGAACACATATCCACCATTAACAAAGCCAAAACACATGAAATTACATTGTTGTAACATTGTGACATTAATACTTTAATGCCAGACTTGTAATGACAATTCTGCATAAAAATATAAAAAAACAAAAACGTTTTCAAAAATGACTATTTCTAGGCCAGGAGAGGTGACACAATTATTTGAGCAAAAAAAATAAAACAATTTCAAACACAAAACCCTGTTTAAACAGAAGAAAGGTCCATTAAAATGTATGTAAGAATGACAGGTAGTGACAGGTAATACCAGGCGCTCTGGAAGCCAGAGCTCCGGCGCTGTACGCTGAGCTGCCTGTAATGATGAATCGGACGCTACACGGCGCTGTTGGAGTCGCTCACCAGAATCGCCTTCATAAATGTGGTATTGTGTACAGCGCCTGACGTTCATCAGGTGCTGCCTGCCACTACGAGGCTCTACCTGTGCTATCCCTTGATAAATAAACCCCTAACTGGTTTACTTTGGCTTGTTTTGAAAACTTAATGTCATGAGCAGAGGTCTAAGGGTAAAAGGGTGACTAGGAATAGTTACTGTTCATCTTCACAGACTTACCAACCTGCTGGTAATCAGCACAGCAACCCTAATGTAGACACTGAACAGCACACCCACTAATGCGTGATCTTGCTGCCACAACATAGAGGTTGCCTGGTCTGCCAGGCCACCATACATATTCCAATACATACAGAGCCCTACTGCTGGCACTGGGATCTGCCCCTACCTATGGCAAATATAATAATGATGCCAATCTACACATTATTAGATCATAAGTCACATGCTGTAGTCATTGAGAACCCCAGGGCAAGGCCACACATAGTGAAATCTTACAAGCATTGGTAATATGATGCAACTGTGTCTATAAGTTACGAAGTCCTGGCTTTCTCCTCAAATGGCAACTTGTTAATATTATGTTCTGTGTCCACCTTGGACCCTGCTGTTGTTGTTTCTGGTAAGGTCTCCTCTTATGGATGCACCTTTTGGTTTGGCTCTGTTATTTTTGTCATTTAATCTATAAGTAAGAAGGGGGAGTTTTGGGCCTGGATCAATAGCCACAATAAACTTAAAGACCAATAGAGGTGTTTAATTCAAAAAGGTGTGCTAATGTATTTACAAAGTCAGTATTGATACTCATATCGGACTTATTTTACACATTCCCCTCGATTCAAAGAGCAAAAGTTAATTGATTTCGGATCGAGAATCGTAAGTTTGGGTGGGTGTTTGTCATTTTTTCCTTTTTTTTTGGCCATTTCGTATTCGCACGATCGTTCGCGCATAGACGTATATGAACATACGCTTTTCGGACGTCAATCGTATATTTTGCGTTAGTTCGTGTGTTTTTCCCGTCTAAATCGTATTTTTTAGGTCCGATCCTATTTTTTACGTGCTTCACATGGGCTTGCGACCAATTCAGAGAGGTGATTGCTAATTGTTTTGAAGGTTATTAAAGAGCTGCTTCCCGAAATGTTTGCCGGCAGCTATTTGGCCTCGGGAGTAGGATGGAGAGGAGCGAGTTTGTGGCACATCAAGGGCTTATGCTTTTTGGCATCGATTTGATCCGGATGTCTGAGAGCAGATTGCCCCTGCGTCGTCGCATGAACATCGATAGCATGAATGATGTTGAGCTGTTTGAGCTGACCAGGCTTAATCGCGCTTCCCTCCATAAATGATATAGTGAGCTGCGGCCATGGTTAGCCCGCACCACAAGGAAGGGGCATGCAATTTCAGGTATGACCAAGATGCTTGGCTGCCTGAAATTTTTGGCGAACGGCTCGTTCCAGAGGCTGGGTGCCCTCTCCGTGGGGATGTCCCAGCCTACGCTGAGCCGCGCACTATCTAAATTTTTGGAAGGCATGGCTGCCATAACTCCCAAATATATTTTTTTCCCGGATGATATGGCAGCCAGAAACGCCATTAAGCTTGGTTTTTATAATGTGGCCGACATGCCCAACGTAATTGGTGCTGTTGACTGCACACATGTGGCACTCGTACCTAGGGCATCCGACGAATATATATATAGGTATATATTTTTGGTTATTATGGGGCCCAACGTGTAATGTAACCTATTTTCCTTGGCGGCAGCATATTTTTGTTTGGCCTTTTGTGTACATGCCTTATTTAGGCTTCTCATTTGTTGTTTGAAATTGTGTGCAGACATGTTTTTTTTCTAAATGTTTTTTGCCCTTATCACTTACCCTTTTTTTTTTGTTTTTGCCTTAAGGAATCGAAAAATGGGACACTCCCTTAATGTCCAGGCCATGGTGGGGCCGGACATGCGTTTCCTGAGTGTCCTTGCCGGCTACCCTGGATCGTCGCACGACTCCTATATCCTGAGACGATCTGGTTTGTTTAGGCGATTTGAGTCTGGGGAATTTTCGGGTGCATGGCTGCTTGGTAAGTGTGTCCTATTTTTGGTTAGCGATATTTCCCAGGAATCTGTATTGTTTGCCTATTTTAGCTTTAGAATTATTGACACAAACACGAACCAGCATTTTTTTGGGGGGGGCTTTGGTGGATTGTATTTTATTTTTCAACAAAACGCTTGGCTCACTTTGTCCTTCAGAATTTTTTAACTTTGGTTATGATGTCTGTAACTTCCATGTCAAAAAATATATTGGGTAGCAGATTGTCCCGAAGTATCTGCTAGTTTTTTGTCCTTTTGTAGTATTGGTCTTTCAAGGCCAAAGTGGACTTAAACTGCATACAGTGCATTCTTTATCGAAATGTTGTGGGCCCCTCAGCAGCATCCTAATTGTAACATTTGCGAAACCCGACAAAAAAACATATTTCTAAAAAGCCTTGTCCGTGCAGATGTTTTATCATTCTTTGCTTTATTTAAGCTGCATTTTTAGTTATGTACTACATTTGGCCCAATAGTGTTTTTTCTAAAGTGCCCTGGGTGTCTTTTTTGGGCCTTTAGCTTACCTCATTTTGATATATGTCAAATTGTTTGTGTTTGTTGTCTTGCAATGTGTTAATTTTTTGTATTTAATTGTCTTGTTAAGGTGATTCCGGTTACCCACTTCTCCCCTGGCTCATGACGCCTGTGCTGCGGCCCCAGGATGCCTCTCAGGAAGCCTACAATTGTGCGCACCGCAAGACCAGGGCTGTTGTTGAGAGGGCATTTGGACTGTTGAAGACACGTTTTCGTTGTTTGGACCATACCGGGGGCGCCCTGCAATATGCTCCTAACAAAGTGATAGACATCATAATGGCATGTGCTGTTCTGCATAATTTTGCCATTCAAGAACGTGTCCCCCGTTATGTTGATGTTCTGCCCTCTACAGCCCGAGAAGATGATGGTGACAATTATGTTGGCCCACCCAGTGAGTCTGGCCAATCAGTGAGAGCAAATTTGATCTTGCAGCATTTTAGTTAAAGCCTTTTTTTGGCTTCCCATTCTGTGTGTGTGTATTTGCCTTTTTTTTCAAATATTTGTTTGCCCGTAATGTGGCATTACCTTAAATAAATACACAATTTCCCTTAATTGTTGCCTAATGTTTTTCCTGGTGTTTACTTAGATTGATCTTTGCATTTTTACACCTCTTAACCAAAAATGTATCTGCTTTAGCCCAAGGTGATGTTAAATGTGTTTCAACTCAAAACGCAACAAGTATTGTAAGTGTGAAATTTTTTTACTTTTTGCACTTTGATTGGTGGTGCATAACAAATAGAAATCCACATCCAACTGTGGCTCCAAAAGCAAGAAGTTATTAACATTAAATCTACCACATCTACACCTGGAAGTGAGTGGCACAACCAACCAAGGACACCCAGTCCAAAGGCCAGCCTAGTCCAGTCATTAATATTGCCTGTGCCAAGGGATATTTGGGCATGGCCATAATGTCACACAAACATGTCTGCAAACAGGAGGAGCACAAACCAAACAAATGTCAAAAGCCATAATTGGCACATGATAGTTGCCAACTAGACTGCACATAGACCTATGGCATTGGCTAGTGGCCTTAATCATTACTCTAAGGAGCTCTATGGGAGCAAATACAAAACACAACCTGCATGTGAAACACAAAATGGATTGTTCGAAACATCAAACGACAAGTAAATACAGTGGGGGGGGGAAGAGAAAAGATGTCCCACACATTCATGGATTAATAGGGTGGCTGCCCATAAAACCCAGGTGGAGGTCCGTGGGGATGGGACCTAACCTGGGCCATGGTTGCATTGTTAATTTGCAACTGCTCCATAATGTTTCTCTGCATATTGGTCATCTCAGCCATGGCTGACTGGATGCCATTACTTGCATTGACCATGTTGCTGTTGAGGGTCCGAAACTCCGCGAGGATGCCCTGTAAGGTGTTAGTTAGGTTGACCATATCGGCATGCCTTTCCTCCCGCTCAGTTTGGAGCTGTGCCTCAAAAGAGTCCCTCTCCTGGTTCCATAAATCAAGCAGGGCACTGTGCCTCCCCTGGGAAATTGTGCGGCGTAATGGAGTCCGCCGCACAATTACCCTGGCTCTTGGGCGTGCCCTGCCGCGCTGTCTCGTCACCTCAACAGCAACAGGCATGCTTGGCAAATCCTCAGCAGCAGAGTGAACACTGGGGACTGTTGTCTCAGTCTCCCCATGTGCATGCACAAGGGATGCAGATTCACTCTGCTGCTGAGGATTGGCCAGAGAAACATTAGAGAGCAGTTGCAGATTGGGACCCAGGGGGAGGTCATCGGACGTGGCCAGCAGGGATCCATCATCTTCCTCCATTTCCTGGATCTCTTCCATGAGTGTGTGGGTCTGTAGGGACATAGAAAAAAATGTTTAAGTTGGCGTCCCAAATTAGGATTCCATCAGTTCAACACATGCTTAAGCACTTGGTAGTATTTTTGGTACTAAATAAACTTACCGGAAAACTCGGATCTGGGCTCCTATGCTGTACGGACCTGGTAGGCATAATCAAACTTTGGGGTGAGTTTACCCTTGCTGAGGGGTCATGCTGGGCTGAAGAAGAGAAAACAAAACAAGGTAAACACACACATAAGCATTGTTTTGGTAGGTAATAAAACAAGCCACTATTTGGAATCTTAAGCAACTCTACAGCAACGGGGACGATTGTTAAAATACACTCAATTTAAGATATGTGCAATGGATCGAGTAAACTGCTAACTGACCTCAGTTCGTGTGTACCCAGTCAGCATACAACTTGCAGAGCAACTATTTTGAGTTTGACTACCATTCTCTAGGTCAGGGGTACTCAACCACTTCTTGTAAAGGTCCATTTAAAGGTATCCGGTGAGAGGTGAAGGTCCGGGCATGGGGCTCTCGCAGGGGGTGTCTAGTTAGAAATCAGCACACTGGGGGAGGGGCTATAGATTGCCAAGGCCAAACTAATAAAGGCTGCTTGCCCTTGCTGGGCTGGATGGGGCAGAGCTGAGGGGACAGGGATTGGATGGATAAAGCTGGGAGGACAGGAATGGATGGTGATGGGATGGATGGAGCAAATCTGTTAGGAATGGATGGGGCTGATCTGGGGGGGGGGGCGAGATGGTGGGACAGGGGCAGATGGGGCAGAGCTGGGGCAGCGGGACAGGATTGGACAAAGAGGATGATGCACCAAGTTAGTGTGTACCTTGCAATGCCACTTCCTGTGCAGTACTTCATATTGCAATGCTAGGTTTCAGGGAGCCATGACATTGGCCGGGAGACTAAGCACTACATCGCCGATCAAGGGGGCAGCTCTGAGCACGTCAACACAGAAGTAACTGAGTGCAGGGCTGTCTGGGCAGGGGTCCGTGAATCTGGTGCCAAGGTCCGCATTCGGACCCCGGTCCGCCAGTTGAGTATCGCTGCTCTAGGTCAGATATGTTTGGGGGTCTTGATTTAAATTGTTACCTCAAACACAACTCACACAACAAATAGCCAACACATCCCTAATGATGTGTGTTTTGTGATTGAGTCCAAATATATCACTTTTCTTCATAAACTTCGTTACTTCACACATAATTAGTGTTAATTGTTATTTTACATATTGTATGTGGTCCGAAATGTGTGATTCACACGGACCAAAACAGGACACAAACAGGCACAGTAGTGCGAGGCCAAGCAAGCTACACCATAGGGCCATACCGTCATCTTGGTACTATTGAACTTTAATTTACTTTGCAAACAGGCAAACATGCAGATTAAGAGTACTCACCTTGTGTACGGGTCGGTGAGTCTGTGTCCCTTAGACCCGCATGGCCACCGACCGCGACAGGATGGAGAAGGCCCAGCACAATCTCCTCAGCAGGTGTAAACTCCAGTTTTGTTGGAAAGCCACCTCCAGTTTTCATGCTGAAATGAAAAAATTGTTTGGTACCCAGAAAAGGTGCACACAGTACGTCCTAATCATTACATTTGGATACATCATTTATTTACCTGTAATTATGCCTTTTAATTTCTTTTTGCCGTACAGCATATTTGAGATCCGAAATTTTCTTCTGGATTTGGGCCACATCTTTCCTCTCTTCCCCCGCTGCATTTACTTGTCGTAGGATGGTTTCGAACAATTCCATTTTGCGCTGCTTAGTGGTGTGTTTTGATTTGCTCCCATAGAGCTCGTCATAGTATAATGTAAGGCCACTAGCCAATGCCATATTTTGGTCATGGGAGAATCTCCCACTCAAATGTCCGCGCCGCAATGTGCGGACAGATGGTTGGCTTGGGTGCTCCTCCATGTGTGCAGACACATGTGGTGACATTATGGCCTGGGGCTGTGTAGGGGAATAGAAGGATTGCTGGCTTCCCAATGACTGGACTGGACTGGCCAAGGGACTGGGTGTTCTTGCGTGGCTGGCCACCGAACTTCCAGGGGTAGATGTGGTCCGGATGATGTCCATTCTTGGGCCTCTTGGGGGGCTATGTGCCCTGCTGGTGCCAGGTCTGGGGCTAGGTGCCCGGCTGGTGCCAGGTCTTGGGCTAGGTGCCCTGCTGCGCGGCCTTGATGGGCTTCGGGCCCTGCTGCGGGGCCTGGATGGTCTTCTGGGCCTGCTGCGCGGCCTTGATGGGCTTCTGGCCCTGCTGCGGGGCCTGAATGGTCTTCTGGGCCTGCTGCGCAGCCTTGATGGGCTTCTGGCCCTGCTGCGGGGCCTGGATGGTCTTCTGGGCCTGCTGCGGGGCCTTGATGGGCTTCGGGCCCTGCTGCGGTGCCTTGATGGGCTTCGGGGCCTGCTGCGGTGCCTTGATGGGCTTCGGGCCCTGCTGCGGGGCCTTGATGGGCTTCGGGCCCTGCTGCGGTGCCTTGATGGGCTTCGGGCCCTGCTGCGGGGCCTGGATGGTCTTCTGGGCCTGCTGCGGGGCCTTGATGGGCTTCGGGCCCTGCTGCGGTGCCTTGATGGGCTTCGGGCCCTGCTGCGGGGCCTTGATGGGCTTCGGGCCCTGCTGCGGTGCCATGATGGGCTTCTGGCCCTGCTGCGGTGCCATGATGGGCTTCTGGCCCTGCTGCGGGGCCTGGATGGGCTTCTGGGCCTGCTGCGGGGCCTGGGTTGGCTAAGTGCCCGGCTTGAGAGCATGGGTGGTGTGGTCTCCCTTGGGCGGCCTCTTCTGGGGCAGAGGTGGTGGTGGCTGCTGTGGGCTGTTTTTTGGCCGCAGGGGCACGTGCCTTTGTGGCTCTTTTTTGGGAAAGGGAGGGTCCAGTGTCCCTTGGTGGGGCCGAGGTGGTACTTGCCTTCTGGGACCTTGCTGGGACCTGGTGGTTGGGCCCTCAGAGGTCTGCCTTGGCTGTGCGCGTTTAGCTGCTGCCTTTTTGGGTGCCATTTTCGCAAAAAGCTCAAAGAGAATGAGCTTTGGGTGCAGGGACCTTTAAATCATGCGCCCAGCGTCTGACGCTTATGCGCACGACTACGCGCTCGTACGGACGGACGTTCGTGCGGAGCCAGGAAACCGCTGGGGTTTCACTTATCTGCTGCCTTGAAGAAGCATAAAGATGGCGCCCACTATCTTCACCCATCAACAGGAAGAGATCCTCATGCTGGTAAGTGCCTTGCTCTGCCTTTTAAGCTAATACTGACTGATGTACTAAATGTAAATGATGCGGTTGCAACTAGTTTTGGGGATGTTAATGTTTTAGAAGAGGCTCCTCACACTTCATCCTCAAGGGCCGAGACAGGCCACGTTTTCACCTCTCTCTGCTGATGTCCTAATTCGGGCAATTGCTCTGGCTTAGCACCAGTTAATTAACCTGTGGAGTAGCACGGCTAGCTGTCAAACCTGGCCTGTCTCGGACCTTGATGCGGATGTTTGAGGACCACTGTTTGCCTAAGACATCAAAACACAACGGCAAGCCACACACGTGGCCAAAAAGACAGAAACCGGGCCTTCAGCGTGATTTACTAAAAAGCAAACAAACCTAAACAACGAGTACACAGCCTATGACATTTCTAAATGGGCCATTTGAAGCCAATAACTTATTAGTCTTGCCTCCACTGGCCTGAAACTCTGCTCAAGAATTTAAGACATGCGCGCAGCCATCTGTACTCAGAAGCATCACACTTACTGAGGAGAGGTGAGTGGGATAAGGTACAGGGGGGTGGGTTATAGCTGTGCTTTGTTCAGACACAGCAGAGCTGTGGTCATGGGAAGGTCATCAGTCCAAGAATGCCGAGCAGCACACACACTTACAGTTTGCATGCACTTCCTGTTTGCAGGCTGCCTGCAAAGAAGGCATTTTACATAAGCCGACATCTTGGATGTTCAAACCATCATAACATGCCATAGATGCAGGTGGCCTGATTTGTAATGTTGGCTATCTGTATGTACAGGGTGTGTGAAACATATAACATAAGACCAGACTCTGAATCAGAGTGAACGTCCGCTTTAAGGCACTCCCCAAAAATGGCTGGCACTCTAAATGTGTGTGTTAATGACATGACATTCTCAACTTGTGATGCAACACATATGGCTCTGTGTGTAAAAGTAAAAGCTCTGTGTCCATTATGTTTTTCAGATCATGCTTCAGCGCCGGTATGACTTCGCGCCCAATGTGTGCGAAAAAAGGGACATCGCCCGGGAGATCATCGCGGAAATACACCGTGTGACCAGCACCACCTTCACTCACACCCAGATAATGCAGCATTGGTCGGACCTGAAACGTCTGCACATGCCCCGGGTGCGGAGGTTTTTTGGGATCCATTTCCCAAGTAAGTACAAAGCGATTGCATGGTATATGTTGCAAATGTATAAGTTATGCCTTTATTTATAATGACTTTTCTTTGTTAGTGTTGGAAATGGATTTCAGAATTCGCCGCACCTGGAGGCGCACAGGCCGACCAGTGCTGCATGCTTCTGCATCTGTGAGTGAAGGTGGTGGATCTCCCGGGCGACGGACCTACCCCTCCTCTGTGGCCTCCTCAGACCAGCCCCTGGACCTTACCACAGAGGAGGGGCCCAACCGCGTGGCCGTGGAGTCATGCCCGGCCAGGCATGGGGAAGGCTCTGGTATGTCACTCTTCATGTATATGCACAAAGATATACATGCAAGGCCAAAAACTAAGTGCTCCTTTATTATGTATTTCTAGATGCTTCTGGAGCGGGTGAGATAGTGGAGGAGGAGGCAGCAGAGATGCTGGAAGTTGATCCTGGCGAAGGTGAGTGATGTCAGCCAGACTGGGAGCCAGATATGTTGGGAATAGTGACTCTATACAACTACTAACCAAATGTCACATGTTTCTCCAGGGACTTCTTCACAGCATAGCCAGGACCAAGGGCATCCTGTTGGCCCCAACCAGCCATCTGTCGGCCACCAACAAAGTAAGTAGCCATGCCATTATTCAGATTTATGTGTTTTTGGCTAATAACACACACATAACTAAAGGCGTAGCCAATGTATAGTTAACACTTTTATGCGGGCACTTCGTTAGCTTAAAGCGGACCCTAACTCGTATTAAGAGCCTAGCTAATAAGTATCCCACACACTGTACATACAGATTGCGAACATTCCAAAACAGGCTACCTGCATGTACTGCATGTTAGGAGCCTTTAAACATACAAGATGGCGGCATATGGAATGCGCCATATTTACAGGCAGCATGGCATCCAGATTTAACAAAGTAAGGTGCTGCCATGCATTGTGGGACTGCTGACCTTTCCCTGAACCCAGCTATGCTCTGTATTACCAAAGCACAACTGTAACCTGCTCCCCTGTACTTTATCCCACTCTCCTCTCCTCATTAAGTGTTATGCTTCGGAGTCCAGATGGCGGCGCAGTAATAAAAAATGCACCAAAATGTACTTTTAACGGGTGCAGAATCATTTGGAAAGAGTTTTGGATTTTCATTAAATCATGTTGAAGGTCCTGTTTAAGGAGTTTCAATACTTACCTGTGGGAAATGCATTTACTTTATCCCTTGGAAGAATGACATATGTCATGCATTTACATGTATTTGATTAACCCAAAATCTATTCACAGCATACAAACCGGTCTGGTACTACTATTTATGTTTATTTCTCTATTGGTTACAGGGATGATCCCAAAAACCTTGGAGGGAAAAAAAAAAAGGATCAAGGAGTTGGTGGCCGAGCTGCTGGCCATACAGGCGACGTTGGGGCCAACAGAAGAAGAAGAGGAGGAGGATTAGTGCCCTTGGTCCTGGCTAATTTTGTAAAATAGTTTTACACTTGTTTGTATTTTTATACATGTATGTTTTATAGTTTAAAAAAAAAAAAAAACTTTTAACATTTTAAGAGCTTTTAAGCAACCCAAAGCCAAAAAAAAAAAAATGTTAAATAAATAATATTTTAAGGCTTTAGAAATGTGTCATTTCTAATATGCGCCAAAAAAGACATTTAAACAAACACGAAAATACATGCTTAGAAACATATAGACATATGTACATTATGTGGTTTGGGTAAATTTTAGGGTCCGAGAAATGAAGAAGGATGCAAGCGCTAAGTGGTTTGGGTAAGTTTTATGGGCGTCAAAATGAAGAAGGATGCAAGCGCTAAGGGGTTTGGGTAAGTTTTAGGGTCCGAGAAATGAAGAAGGATGCAAGCGCTAAGGGGTTTGGGTAAGTTTTAGGGTCCGAGAAATGAAGAAGGATGCAAGCGCTAAGGGGTTTGGGTAAGTTTTATGGGCGTCAAAATGAAGAAGGATGCAAGCGCTAAGGGGTTTGGGTAAGTTTTATGGGCGTCAAAATGAAGAAGGATGCAAGCGCTAAGGGGTTTGGGTAAGTTTTAGGGTCCGAGAAATGAAGAAGGATGCAAGTGCTAAGGGGTTTGGGTAAGTTTTAGGGTCCGAGAAATGAAGAAGGATGCAAGCGCTAAGGGGTTTGGGTAAGTTTTAGGGTCCGAGAAATGAAGAAGGATGCAAGCGCTAAGGGGTTTGGGTAAGTTTTATGGGCGTCAAAATGAAGAAGGATGCAAGCGCTAAGGGGTTTGGGTAAGTTTTAGGGTCCGAGAAATGAAGAAGGATGCAAGTGCTAAGGGGTTTGGGTAAGTTTTAGGGTCCGAGAAATGAAGAAGGATGCAAGCGCGAAGGGGTTTGGGTAAGTTTTAGGGTCCGAGAAATGAAGAAGGATGCAAGCGCTAAGGGGTTTGGGTAAGTTTTATGGTTCCTAAAGGTAAGTGGTAGCCTGGCGCGAGGCAGTAGTGGTGAGATTGGTAGTGTCAGATAGGGCCCACATTGGTTTGTGGAGTGTAGCTTGGATCGCGCATGCGCAAGACCTTATATACATACGAACGAACGAATATAAGAGGCCAAAAACCATTGAAAACCAGAGCCAAACGCAAGTAATTAAAAGAGGTGGACGATGGAAGCGGCCGAAAAAACAGGCTGCCGCCACAACAAGTGATCACATCAACCTGTTTTTTACGATTGACAACTGACTGAGGCAAGTTCGGGAGATAACATACGAACGGACGTACATTTTAGGATAGAAACGTATTTGCTTATAGAATCACTCGCAAGTTCATACGAACGCACGAGCGGACGGGAAAAATAGGATGATCGGCACCAAAATCCAAGCTGTTACATGTTTCTTTGAATCGACCCTATTAAGTAGCATAATACAGTGAAAAATACAATATGCAGCTTTATGCAGGTTGCAAACAAAGTCCTCCAAGGTGCCTTATGGGTGATCAGAAAAAGATCCCCATCCCCCCTGTCAGGGAACCATGGGTCACGTGATCCAACTAACAATTGAGCAACTACGATGACGCAGCCCACTTTCCCAAAGCACCGTCCATTTGTCCACCTAACAGGACTACCAGGTCCAGCAATGCCCCGGGCTCACAGATTCTTGGCTAAGGCAAAAAGATTGCTTAAGTTAAATATAGGTTTTAATGCAATGAGCACACTAGGCAGTGATTAGAGATGAGCAAACTTCTCAAAAATTAGTTTCGGGCGATTCACCGAATTTCTCAAAGAAATTTGGGTTCGTCCGAATCGAACTTTAGCGAATCGCTCATCTCTGGGGGGAGCGGGGAGGCCGGCTGCGCTGTCAGCTGTCATTAGAGGACGCGTCATCAGAGGAAGCCGGCTTCCTCTGATGACGCGTCCTCTAATGACAGCTGACAGCGCAGCCGGCCTCCACACTCCCACCATGCCGGTAAGTGTTTGCTGAAATAAAAAAATGCTGGCATGGTGGGAGCGGGGAGGCCGGCTGCGCTGTCAGCGGGTGGCGGAAGACAGACAATTAATTTTATATACATATATACACACAATAAATCAAGTATGCGGGTAATGTTGTATCTCTAGGAAAAAGGATACATTCATATATATAGAAATCCAAATATGTTCAGCTGGGGAGTTGTGTTGCACCAAGACACTGTAAATAATAACAGAGCAGCTATTCAATAACGTTAACCAGATTCATCACTAACGCCAGGTAGCGACAGATGAGCGGCTATAGCAGGCATTTTCAGAGCGCCCGCTAGTAGTCGCGGTGCTCGGCCGTGAGTCGCTAGTAATGTTGAATACATTGTGAGGAGTCGCTATTTGACCAGTACAGCGCTGTATGGGTGCACATGGTAGCGACTGCTCATAGCGACCGACTCACAACATATTCAAGAAAAAAAAAGCCTCACACCACTCTGGCGCAGAAAAATGCTTATCTGAAGCCAAGCGCGTAGGAGGCGGTGTGTTTAAAGTCTGTTTTTCAGCATCTATCAACTAGTAACAAAGCGAAAACATATGGAATTACATTGTAGCAACATTGTAACATGAACACTTTAAAGTGGACCAACACCCAAGATTTTGACTATCCTGGGTTTTGGTCCACTTCGGTGGGGCACCCCGATCGGGGGTACCCCGCTGTGTGAAACCCCCCAGAACGTCCAGAAACTCACCTCACCCCTACGAGGGCGCTCGTCCAATCAGAGCGCTCAGAGCCGCTGTGGTATGCACGTATGTAAGCGGCGTCCAACCACAGCGGCTCTGAGCACTGGAGGCCGCGTCTCGCGCTTCCCTCTAACAGGGAGCGCGCCCGCGCCGGCCATTCACAAATGGCCGGCGCGGGTGCGCGCCCTGCTAGAGGAAAGCACGAGACGCGGCCGCGGCATGCGCCGATGGAACGGGGTTAAGGTAAGGTTTCTGGGCTTCCTGGGGGGTTTCACCCCACGGGACATCCCGATTTTGGATATCCCGATTTCGGATGCCCCGCGGGGGCCGATCCCCCCTGGGTGTTGGTCCACTTTAATGCCAGACCTGTAATGTAATTTCTGAAAAAAATATATAAAAAATGAAAAAATTGTGAAAAAAAATGCTTTTTCAATGCCAGAAGAGGTCACAGAATTTTGATTGTGATTTTTTGAAAAAAAAACACCAAATACCCCGTTTAAAGAGAAGAAAAGGTTCGTCCATTGAAATGTATGGAAGAGCGACAGGTAGCGAGAGGTCATACCTGGCGCTGGGCAAGGCTGACCGCCGGCGCTGTTCGCTGAGGCTGTGAAAATGTCGCTAAACAGATTCTGCTTGATTAATCACATACAGGGTTAAATGCTTAGTAGCTGGAGCAGAGTCAAGGAAAAATATTGCTTATTCCTATGAATGCAAGTCAATCAGAAAAACATAGAGGCCGATTCATCAATAGCGCCAGGTAGCGACAGATGAGCGACTGTAGCGTGATTTTTTCAGCGCCAGCCAGTATTTGCTGTGCTTGGCCGGCATTAGCTTGATGACAGCGACTCAGTCGGTGTGCGGTAATGTTGAATACGGGCTGGGGGGTCGCTGTTTCACAGGTCCAGCGTTGTATGTGAGCGCCTGACAACGAATGGCCAGAGCGAACGGCTAGCTTCATATTCATCAAAAAATCACGCTCCGAATGTGCTGTCGCTGTCCATTCCTTGTTTAAACCCCAGAGCGCTGGCGGCGATCTGTATTAACTAGTTTTTAACCCCTAAACAACCATATTTTTTTAATGTAACATTATACATGTTTTTAGAATCATTTTGTTATATGAATACATTAATCTCAGACCTGTTAGATCAATTCTGCACATTTTTTTTTTTTTTTACTTAAAAATAAATCCTAACATTGCAGAAGTGTTCTCCGATTTTTTGACATTAAAAAAATTTAAAAAAAAATTATTACCAATTAATCATGAATTATTATAGATTGCTCCATTGAAATGCATTGGACATCGCCAGGGAGCGACAGCTCATACTTGGCGCTGTGAGGGAATTTGCAGCGGCGCTGTTCGGTCCAGGCGGCTTCATGATGAATGCCGCGCTAGCCGTCGCTCTCGCCGGCGCTAGCCTCATTTTGCTTGATAAATGCGTCATTGTGACCGCCGCCGGGCGTACTTGAGTCGGTAGTCGCCGTTAGCTGCCGCTACCTGGCGCTCGTCGGACACTACCTGGCGCTATCGCTTGATGAATAAGGGCCTTAGTATCTATATGAGATCTCTATTTGCAATATATGACTCTTCTCCCATCAGCACATGAATGGATTAAAGTTAGGGTCCTAGTACCACATCAATACATAGACAGATATGCAATTATACACAAGCATGAACAAAACAAAATTGCAGTTATAACATGAATGGTAGATAGTGATCGCTCATAAGACAAATTACCAACGTTTCACGGCCGCAGGCCATTTCATCAGGGTAGCGTATTGTCACAAATTCACAAGATATATTACAGGGGGAGTCTCCTGATCATTCTACCTGTGTGAACTATAGAAAACGAATGCATTATTTGGGGTAAAGACTTCTTAGCACCAGAGACATGTACAGAAATTTCCCATTTTCAGTTGAAAAATTCAAATCAGTTTTCCAGAAATTTACGCTTAGTGAAGCAATTTTCATATGAAAACATAATTTTTTTCACCCGCATTTTCTACTGGACGAAATTAATTAGCTTTGTTAAATCACTAAAAGTTATTTAAACCGGACCAACCCCCATTTTACAAAACATGGTTGTTGTCCGCTGCGGAGGGGGGCACCCCAATTGCTGGGGTTGCTGTAAAGCCCCGCAAACATTATCTTATAACTCGCTCCCTTGGGAAAATGCAGTCCAATGTGGCTCCCGTGCTCAGGCTTCTGCTTTGCTGGCAGCTGGCCATGTGGCATCGCGGGGCTGCATTTCCCAGGGGGAGGTAGTTGTAAGCTAATGTTTGTGGGCTTTACAGTGCTCAATTGAAGGGGGGGAACCCAGCAATAGGGGTACCCCCCCACAGCAGACCGACACGTTTTGTAAAATGGTGGTTGGTCCAGTTTAAGGTTTTAGCATGCAATCCAATTTCCCAACCAAAACATTTTTTCTATGTTTGTTGAATCAAGCCCAATATATTGTCATTTATTTCGGTTTGCTTTTTATCGCACTGCATTTGATATTGTTTTTACTGATCTCTGCACTATGCCATTTTGATGGCTGCACTTGCTGCTCATATTGATGTATGATTATTTGGCATTTTACTGATTTATGATATTGTATTACATTGCTCCCAAACCTTGGCTCCCCTGTGTTTTATGATGTCTTGTGTGTAATTTATGTTGGGTGTAGAATCAAGCTAATTTATTTATATGTGGTTCTGCCACCATTCTGTGTTCCCATGGGACACTCATTTTGTCTTTTCTAGGTGTTCTAATCAGCTGACACATCATTTATATATTCTTGTTGGCTAGCACTGTGCTACTTTGTTTATGTTTTTATTTTATGTTTAATATAACCAAGTGGGAAGTACATATAAAATGGTCAAGTAAAAAAAGACATATATATGTGACATACTACACCTTGGTAAATTTGCAATGCAAACAAAAGTTGGATAAAGGTCAGAAAATATGCTTTATTGTTGGGCAGTAGCATTTGCTCACTGGTCTAATTTATTGGGGCAGATACACTTTCCTTCCAACAATCAACTTCCCTGGTGAGAACCAGCTTGGTGTAGGAGGAGTTCTGGTTCCTATTGTTTCCATGGGCTTTCTGGGCCTGCCAGTTCTAATAACTGGGTCAGAGCTTAGGTTACCAACACCAGCATGCTACCAAAGCTCTGACCACATTCCTTTTTTGTTAATTTATAGTTGTCTCCCCATAGAACAGAGTTTTTTTTGGCTTATAGTTTTTAGTTAAGGCAATCAAATGGAATATATTTCATCCACGTTATTAATACTATTGATGTAATGAGATTCATTATATTCACTTTGTATTATGACCAGTAAAGGAATCATTTAGGCTGCCCACATTCAACAATTCTATCATCCGTTCAGCCCACTTATTAAACAAACAGTAAGTCTGGAATGGTTAATACTGTCTTACTCACACTTTGGTGAAGTGTATTGTGAATCGGTGGCTTTAAGTGTGTCTTTACATATTGGCCAATTTTACACCACATTTTAATAACATGTAATAATATATTATTACTTTTGACATCATTTCTTTCAACTAAATAAACCAAATGCAGGGACCCCATGTTTCTCACTTACCCCTTATTACTGGATTACCAGAGAAGCAACCAAAATCCTCTCTGCTGCTTCAGCTTAACTCAGCTCCACTCAGTCAGGTATTTCTAGAATGACCAAGTCATGTACTTGAAGTAATGCATGCAGTGGTATCGATATCTATGTATCATATACCAGCAGCTTTCTATGGATAAAAGGTAAGTTCCATGACTGGTATATCAGGTTGGATTTTGCCTACAGTAGGAACTCCAAGTTTTTATAGTAATGCCCAAATGAATGGAAGGCTTCAGATTTGAGATGCAGAACAGTCAATTTGCAAGTCACGAACAAGCAGTCATCGGATCTGGGTAGCCAGTGAGCCAGGCCGTGTAAACAGGGAGTAGGCTAACTTGTAGGTGGGATAGGAACAATGTTGATGTCAAACTAAAAGTAAAGGAAACAGCAGGAATACAGTCAAGCACAGTAACAGGAGGTCAGTAAACTAAGAAGTTCCAAGGCACAGTGGGCATGGTTGGATCTTCCCGCAACACCAGGTTGTGCCTCCTGAAATATTAGTGAGTTTAAACCTAGTCCTACTGTGGGGACTGTGAGTATGTGGAGGGATCAAAAAGTTTTGGCATCAAAATCTTTTGCTTTGACGCACTAATTCTCGATAGCTTGCAGAGCTCAGGAAAGGAACTACAAAATCTAGACCAGGTGGTACAGGAGCCCTGCAGACTTAGTGAAGTTCGGGGGATCGGAGTCAGGCGATTGTTGGAGATGTAACAAAGCCCAGGGGACCTTGACCCATGTATGGTGGGAATGCCCTGATGTTAAAACTTTCTGGGAGGGGGTGCTGAGGGTGTTTAAGTATACGACTCTTGAGAGTGTCCCCAACTCCCCTCAAGTAACCCTTTTGTCGATGACTCCCAGTTCAGTGGCAGCGGGAAGGAGGGGCCTGCTAAGGCATATGCTTATGGCAGCCAGGTCAGTAATACCCCGACACTGGCGCACCAACACTGTACCCTCCCTGATGGAATGGTACGGAGAGTTGGAAAATATCAAAAGGATGGAGGAACTAGCACTTGACGGAGATGAGGGTGGGGCTGAGAAACACTACAGGACATGGACAATATGGGAGGTTTCTAAGAGTTCCCCAGAGATTCTGAGTTTGCTGGAGGGGAATGGGTCATGTGGACGTTCATTCTTTCTTTCCTTCTGGGCGCTCTCGAGGCCCTGGCTGGTGTCGGGTCCCCCCCTTTGTGTCTCATGATAATGGCGAGGGCGGTACCCTCCGGGTCCCCCATCCTGGTAGAGTGGGGAGACCAAGGTTTGGGGTAACCTTACAGGCTTGGGGCGGGATGGATAGTTTCATTATAACTGCTACTGTCACCATTGTCACATCATTATAACGTCAGTGTGTTGATGATTTTGATTGGTGTATACTTCTTTTACCATCTTTGTACAGCTTCACCAGTTACGGTTTTTCGGTGCATGATCTGGCCATCCTCTTTGTATACTTAAAGAAGCTGTGGCTCTGTATTATTCTTGTACTGTTTCTTACTGTCTTATATACATAAAAGTCTATATAAAACCCAATAAAGATATATTGCACCAAAAAATACGTTTTGGCATCTTAGTCCCCCCCTCCAAAACCTACAGCTCTGGCCGCCGGCACTCCCAGCAGACAGCCCACCAACTTTCATACTTGGGTAGCGCCAGTCTAGTGCTTTTGCCCCAGATACTGCAAGGTGGGGGAGATAGTTTGCATGGGTCTGGTAGCATCTGCCTCCCCTGACTCTATGGTATGTACGCCCTGACTTGGCATGTGCGGAACTGGTAAATTATTTTGTCCAGTTTAGGGCAGTCCCAAATGAGGGTGCCCCAGAGGAAGGAAGTAAGCAGACAACCTGTCATTTTTGGCAGAAGGTCTAATTTATGATTACTTCCATAACAATATAGCATACTGAATATTAAAGGGTTATCGAATTACGATATCCATGCAATCTTTGTGGCATTACTTGTCTCTCGTACACGCACACACACACACACTTTGGAAGATTATAATATGCAGGACTCATAATATCATTTCCCAAGGTACTTTAAACATGAAAGTTCTTATGTTTATGGATGGCTTATCGGGCATCTGGCCTATCCATCACATTTAGTGTGGTCCCTTTACCCGACTAGTTTACAGCTGCACAATGTGCTTTTTATTTTTCAATTTTACATTTTTGTCTGCAGAGGCTGTTTAAAAAAATGCACTGGTACTCTATTTTTAGTGCCGTTATACGCCATATAAAGTAGCGGTGGTTGTATAGACAAATATCTTCCTTGCCACCTACCATTCTGTACTGCTGATGAAGACACAAGATTTGCCATCAACATAAACATTTCTCATGTATTTGCAAAACAACATATGTGCTTCGAAATATCCCACAGGGTGTAAATCACAGGCAATTTTTTTTTTTTTAAAGATGCGTCTACAGAGTGCTTTATCTTGAAGTGAATTACAACAGTTCTCCTCCATTAGGAAGGAAAAGCTCTACAGCGATTGCCATCAGATGCGTTGTGTCCTTTATGTAATAGCGAGTAGATTTGACCGATGCCAGGCGCGGCTCTTAAATAATAGTGCTTAAGCTATTTTTTACCGTGGCAAAAAGCCTATAAAACAAACATTTTCCTGCATGGGCTTTTGTGCATACAAATTTATGATGTATTTTCCAAAAAATAATTTATGGCCCTATTTTCTGCTCAAACTATGTTGTACCTGGTACAATGGGATGTAAAAGCAAGTAGACATTTACATTGTATATATAAACAATGTATACATAGCTGTGGGCAAGCATATATCTTGTATATTTTATTCTGGATTAAAGATTGACAGGGCGTGTAGCGAGGGCACGCGACCCGTGCTGCCATCCGGTAATACTTACTGCATAAATTGTTGCCGACTGTTTCTTCCTATATAAAATATATTTATATTTTCTTAATCAAATTCAGGCCTGCCTCACAAAATAAAATCAAACACTTTCTTTATCTAGGTGTTTACATGTGTAGATTGCAGTACATTTTATTAGTAAGTTTGTTTTAAGATATAAAACACAAGAGATACAATTTTGTACATTTAATCTGTATTGAAGTAAAAATATGGATCCAAAAGCATTTAAAGGGACTCTGTAGGCAAAGTGCATAAACTATCATTCAGCAACTCACCTCATCATGGCTGTGACCTTCCTTCCTGTTAGCACACAGCTGCTTCTGAAAGAAGAAACAAGGCAAAGAGTAATGTCACACCCCCTGAATTCCTTTGCCATAGACCACCAATAATAGGGCTTGACTAATGGTCTAAAACTCCACATCATTAGACTGTGGACACTGGGAGGGAGAACAGCCAGGGTGATGAGAATGTCTGCCTTACAGACCCTGTCCATTTTGCTGATTATTATGTGGCATCACTTATTCAAGGGGCAGGCCTAAATATTTTGAAAGATAAATCATAAGGTGAAACTGTAAAACTTGATATCCTTTATTTTTCAATTTAAAAAAGGAAAACAGTTTAGGACAGTGCCAAATGTAACCCCACACAATGGTCTAATAATTGCCTTAGCCTTCTGTATCCCTATAACGTCCAGCATACCTAGAGATTTTGTTGCAAGGCCATTGTTTGTACTATATATGTTTAACTGTGATTTTTGCAGGAATTTCCAGGAAAATATCCTTTGTTCTCAATATTTTCGGCTGAAATATGTGGAATTTTTTTTCTTTAATTTGTAGCTTTTTTAAATAAAAAATGTATGTTTTCAAAGGCCATATTGCTTGTAAAGGCTCCAATCCATTCAATTACAATTGCACCACATATGAATCATGCACCACAAACTGAAAATAGCATTTATGAGATTTTCTAATAAAATAAAACTATAGTGTGCAATATCAAGGGTAAACCCTTAAAAATAAAAAAAAATGTTGTGGGGTCCCCCCTCACCAGCAAAACCAGCCCGGCCACCAGCAATGGGGCAGGTAGACCAGGGCGCCGAGGACATTCAGTCCGCCTCCGGACCTGAAGGGAGGGGCCTTTTACACCTGCGAGTGAGCTGACGTCATCTCACTCACAGATATAAAAAGCCCATTACTGTAGCAGAGGGGGAGCCGTCAGAAGCCGGCACACTTGGCAGAGAATCTGTATTCTCTGTCCAGCTGGAGATCCTGGACCAGCAATCAGAGGCCTGCCAAGGAAAGAGGCGACCCCCGTCGCTAGACTCAGGGCGGAGATGATTGTTTTTTGTCACTGCAAACTGGGGAAATACCAGGCACCTGAAATTGATGTGGCTGGTATTCAAAGGTAGGAGTTACGGTCACAAAAATTTCACGTGCTTGGCATTTAAAGGGTTAAAGAAGAGCATCCACCGTCCTAGAGTCTATAAGACTCTAGTGCTGGTGGTCTTCCTCTTGGTGGGATCTTCTGAAAATCACCTTTTCCAGAGATCCCATGCTGCAGCCCCGCTATAAGTTTTGCCAAATAGGGATGCCCCAGGCAGGAGTTACGTAACTCGGGAGAGTGAAAATAACACGTTCTGTTTCTCTTGCAAACGACACTTTATTTGCTATATATGAACAAAATTATACTCATTTAGCCCCATGGGAATCTCTTTATTTCAGGGTTCTCCTTCTCATTTGTCGTCTTCTCAGGCAATTTCTCTTTATCCAACCCTGTGTGCTTTTATTAGAATGCTATCAAAAGTTAACCCCTTCCGACCATAGCTAGTTTTGGTGTTTTGACAAGGCCAAATTTTGCAAATCTGACATGCGTCAACTTTGGAATGCCACCACCTAATCCCACAATTCTGAGATTGTTTTATTAATGAAAATATATAAATCTGACAAAATAAAATAAAAAATGACCAATTTTCAATGTTTTATTTTTAACTATTAAAAAATAAGTTTTAATTATTTTAAACCCGATAGTCATACCACACACAAAAGCTAATAGCATTTCTCTATTTGATTACTTTACAGTAGCATCATTTTTGAGATGTAAATTTACTTCGTTAGGATTTTTGAAGGCTTACAAGTTTAGCAGCAATTTTTAATTTTAACAAAATGTACAAAACCAATTTTTTTTAGGAATCACTTCACACTCAAAGTAATGTTAAAGCAGAACAAAACCCACCAGCAGCCAGCCTGGAATGCCCCCACTGTGTGAAATCCCCCAGGGCACCTGTGAATACTCACCTTTCCCTGTTCCAACGGTGCAAGGCTGGGCTCTCGTCCAATGAGAGCTGCCCGCTGAACTGACGTAATTTGGCAATGGAGTGCGCATGCTGCCAAACCCCCTGACCATTCACATAGGCTGGGGCATAGGCTCCCCATTATAGTCCATGAGAGCCATTTTCCAAATGGTGTAAACATAGCAAACGACTCTCATTGGCTGAGCACCCGCACATGCATCCTTGGACCGAGGAGAGGGGAGTTTATTTGGGTGAACTGAGAGGTTTCACACAGCAGGGCATCCCCAGTCAGGATGCCCCTGGGGAACGGAAAAAAGACAGATTTTGTTCTGCTTTAAGGAACACCAAACAAGATCCTATTTCAAAAACTGCATGCCTCAAAGTATTCAAAACCACCTTCAGAAAATTAAACCATTGGGTGCTTCACATTAACGCATGGCGGCATGAAAAATTAAATGAAAACAAAAAATCCACAAAAATGTTATTTTAATCTTGATATTTTGCTTTCACAAAGGGTACTAGCAGAAGGTTGACTCCAAAATATGTTATACAATTACTCCTGAAACGGCAATACCCCATATGTTGTCAGAAACTACTGTTTGGGCACATGTGGGGGCCTAGAAGGGAAGAAGCGCTATTGGACTATAAGAGAGAGTAGATTTGACTGGAATAAATTCAGTCTTCATGTCAGAATTGCAGAGCCTGAGAGGTATCAAAATGACAGAAATCCCTAAAGGTGACCCTATTTTTGAAACATCACTCTAAGGAATTTATCCAGGGGGTGTTGTCAGGGAACGGCTGGTCAGGTGATCGAAACTATCAATCAGGGACCTCCGGACACACAGACTTCTTCCCCCAAACCCCGTCCATTTAGCTAATAGGCCCAATGCCTGTGGACACAGATTCTTGGCTTAGGCAAAAAGATCTCTCAAGCTAAATATAGGTTTCAATGCTCTAAGCCCACTAGGCAGTGATAACAAACATTTGGCTATGATGGAATATGAATAAATACAAATGCTGTTCTGAGTGGGTTACAGTGAGTTACACAGAGATATATATTAGTCAGTTACCTTGAGGAGCAGTTGTATAGTGGTGATGAAGAGCTCCCACAAGGGGTATTTCAAGAGCTTACAGATGGTTTGGTACACTTCTAGCATGCTGCCGCGAGACTCCTATCCAGAGAAGTGACCCCAGCCTGGCCCAGGGTTTCCCCCTTTGTGCCTCTGGACCCTTTCACTCCCTCCCTTCTGTGGGTCGGATTTTTCTCTCCCACCATTCTGGAGCTTGCTTTAGCCCCTAAGAACCTTTAGGGGTCATAACTTTGAGCAGGAGAGTCGTATGGCTTTGGATACGGCACCAAAAGATTGGGCTAGATGCCGGGCATCCGATGAGTCCAAAATGGGGTCCCTAAATGGGTCAGAACCTTAGATCTCCATTTTTCTAGTTTTCCTATGTTGCAGGGCCAAGTGAAACCTACCTCTACGTGCATTTTTGTGAGTCGGTTCTGGTTCTGTACCTGGCTTGGTGCTGGGACACATGGTGGCCCAGCTATGGTCCAATTTGTGTTGGTGCCGCTGGTCTCTCATCAGCTCTCATCTTTTGATGTGACGAGGCTCACAGCCAGGGGTCCTACCATCTGCAGACCCACTGGAACCTTCTTAGGCTGGGGGTGTGAGAGAATCAGCAGGAAATCTGTGATCTGCCCTGCTCAACCCATAAATGCGAATTCTCCTTCCTGGGAAGATTAGGACAAGGGGAAATAAAGGGGAACTCCAGACTTGTATCTGTGGGTTTTTCACATTTAACTGGACCGTTCCTTCACAGGTGTAATTAGCATTTTGAACTCACTGGCATATAACAAAAATGTGCAATGTTGGAGGCATGGCTTGGCCGGCGGGCAAGATGGCAGCCTGAGACCGGAGCTCGTGGTGGCGTTTCCCGAAAGCATTGATTTCTGCGCTCCCTATAGACCATGGGCAAGAGTAACAGATCGGGGACAACGGCTAAAACACCGAGGGCACCCCAGAACCCAAACATGAGCACCAGACGCAGGGCAACAGGCACCTAAGATGGCGGCCTCGTTCTCACCTGAGAGCTCTCCGGACAGGTCCAGCTTGGTGGCCTCTGAGAGATAGGAGCAGGACGGTGCAGCCCAGCTCAGCCAACTCCCCACCCGCTCGGAGCTAGCGAGATTTGCGGGGGAAATCAAGTCCACCATTGTGGAGGCAATAGCTAACCTTAAGGCTGACATGCAGTCTCTGGCCCAGAGAATGGAAAGAGTGGAGAGAGAGGAGGTGATCACAAGGCGCAGACTGTGGGAGGTGAGCGAGGTCATTAACGCGCATAACAACTACATGCTTAATGTGCATAGGCACTTGGAAGATTTGGACAACAGAAACAGAAGGTGCAACGTTAGAGTGAGAGGAGTCCCAGAAGCGGTGGCACAGGATCAGATCGCTAGCGCCTTACTTTCTATTTTCAACACTCTCCTAGAGCACTCCAATTGACCTGGTCCAAGCTCACAGAGCACTTCGTCCGAGAAACATGGGGGATTCGAGCCCCAGAGCATATGCAAAAAATAGGAAAATCGAACACCCATAAGCGTTGCTGCATTTAAAAGAATATCATTTTTTAATGCTGGTGAAAGTACAGTACATCATAATACAAAGTGAATGTGTATATACAGTTGGTGCAAATATACATAGAAAGCAGATTACAATACATAAATCGCTATGACCACAGATATATGGAGGCAAGGTAAGTATCCAGCTACTGCAGGGGAATAGTGGTCCCAAAGTGTGCGTCCATGGGATAAGGCTGAGCAAAAAGGTACAACCCTTGAAATGCTATATAGCGAAAGACAGTTGCTCATGGACTACATGCAAGATAACATACAATAAAAATGCAGAGCATATGCGTTTGCAGCAAAAGAACTTACAAAGTTAAGCAGCAAGCTAGGATACCAGGTGGACACAGAACAAAACACTCGACATTTCGGCCGGTTAGGGCCTTTCTCAAGAGATGCGGTATAGATTATTGGTACAGGCAGGTTTAAAAAGAACATGATCCTCCAGCGTGTGCTCGTAGAATGGCGCGAATGACATCATTCACGGCCATCGCGAGCTGTCCCGGCCAGCCCCGATCTCAATGGCAGACCTGCCATTGAAACCGGAAGTGGCGCGCTGGGCAGGACGCGATGCTGTTTCCGGAGTCCGTGCATAGGCTATAAATACAGCCAACAAAATGGCGGCGCCTGTATAGGCGACAGGTAAACTAGTGAAATGGTAGGGCACATGGCGGCGATCCAGAAGTAAGTGGTGCACACGTTGGAAGGCAGTTTCTGGCACTATCAAAGCCACGCTGGAGGGTGCTAGAGGCTCAGGAATCTAATCTGCCAAAGAATAAAAGCAATAATTAGTGCATAATTAAAAACAATAATAAAAGTAAAACTGAGGCACATATATTGCTTCATATATGTGCCCTTGAAATCTATCATTGCTCAAAGTTCCACGGAGAAAGGAAGTTAAAGTATAGTGCATAAAGACATGGTAAAGAATTCAAAAGTAAACTGAGAAATCCATATCCTCATTCATACCAGCTGGATACTTAGTCTGCAGCTGGTGAATCCAGAATAATTCCCGCTGTAACAATTTTTTGTTGCCGCCCCGTTTAGGTAGTTTCACTACCTCAATCACAATAAACCTCAATTGGCTAATGGGATGGCAAGCCTCTAGGAAGTGTCTAGCAACAGGGGATTCCAGTTTACCATTGCGTATATTGGAGCGGTGTTCGCTTATCCTTTGTCTCACTTCCCGCCTAGTTTTACCTACATAGCCCTTCCCGCATGGGCATTTAAGGAGATAGATTACATTCCTTGATGAGCAATTGGCGAAACTGCGTATCTGGTAGCGTTTCCCTGAGCTGGGGTGTGTGAAGGAGGAGGTTTTATAAGTAAAACCGCATTGGGCGCAATGGCCACACGGGTACATACCTTGGGGAGTTTGTAGTTCACCAAGCCAAGTTGTTTGTGCTGGTGGCCTAGGGGAGCTGAAGCTAGCCTGGACAAGTGTAGACCTCAGATTCTTGGCCCTTTTATAGGCTGTGAGGAGAGGTGCTTTACACAGTTCCGTCAATTTCTCATCCGTACCCAGAATGTGCCAGTGTTTCTTCACCACGCGCTGAGCCTGTATTGAGAGTTCAGAAAACGTAAGAACCAGTGGGATACGTGTGTTCTCCTTCTTGGGTCTAAATTTTCTAAGTGTAGTTCTATCAAGGTTACGTGCCTTGGTTTGTGCTTCCCCAAGGTCAGAGGGGTTATAGCCACGCTCAATAAGACTCTGAATGAGTTCATCTGATCTAGTGTTGTAAAGGTCATCAGTGGCTGTGATTCTGCATATACGGACAAACTGTGAAAATGGTAGGGCTTTTATTAGAGAAGGTGGATGGCAGCTATTGGCTTGCAAAAAGGTGTTGCGGTCTGTGGGTTTCTTGTAGACGTCTGTGATGAGTGTACCCTGAGTATTGGAGATTTGTACATCCAGGAAATGTATGGACTCAGCACTGTGTTCCATGGAGAAGGAAATGGTGGGGAGACATTGGTTTAGGTATGTGTGGAATATTTGTAAGTCAGAGAGATCACCTTGCCAGATGAGGAAAACATCATCTATGAAGCAGAGCCACGTGAGAATATGGGACTGGTAGGGTTCAGTAGGGTACACAAATTTGGATTCAAAGTTGGCCATAAATAAATTTGCATAGCTAGGGGCCATATTAGACCCCATCGCCGTTTCTTGGATTTGGAGATAAAATTGATCATCAAATGAAAAATAATTCTTCGTGAGATTAATGGTGAGGAGTTGTATGGCCAGTTCCTGCAAGTCAGTTGAAATAGTGGTGCTAGACAGAGCTTTTCGGATCACGTCTATCCCCTTAGCATGAGGTATAGAGGTGTATAGGCTTGTCACATCCATTGTGACTAAGATGCAGTTGGAAGTTAGTGTACCAAATGCTGTAAGGCGGTTGAGAAAATCTGTAGTGTCTTGGATGTATGAGGGAGTGGCCATGACTAAAGGCTGTAATAACTGGTCAATGAAAATGGCAGGGTTTTGGAAGATGGATTCAGACCCCGCTACTATAGGTCTGCCCGGAGGTTTGTTAAGCCTTTTGTGTACCTTTGGAAGGCAGTAAAAGAGTGGTGTAAGAGGAAAATCCGTGGTTAAGAGCTTAGCTGTTTTATCATCAATGGTGGAGAATTCTTTGGCCGTGTTGATAATGAGGTCAATTTCACTTTTGATATCTTGGGTGGGATCACAATTAATGGGAACATAGACATTCCCCTCGATTCAAAGAGCAAAAGTTAATTGATTTCGTATCGAGAATCGTAAGTTTGGGTGGGTGTTAGTCATTTTTTCCTGTTTTTTTGGCCATTTACGACTCGCACGAGCCTACGTACGAATGCGTATATGCTCTTACGATCAGCGGAAGTTCGTTCCTAAATTTTAGGATCAAAACGTAAAACTTAGGATCAAATCCTAAAACTTACGATCAAAACGTAAAACTTAGGTTAATTGGATGTGTTTAGGTGTGATTCAGAGAAACCTCTAAACGCGTTTTAAAAGAAAGCCACAGCCGACACCTTTTAGCAGCCGGATTGCTGTTCGTGAACAGGTTTTTTGGCTATGTGGAGGAGTCTGCGCGTCTTGTGCTCCAATGAACTGCATGTATCAGCATGGCCGAGGCCATAAATTGTATGGCAATGCATACCTGATTCATGTATGCCTTATAAAAGCATTTTAATGTGGACCTTAATTAGTCCTTTGCATGTAAACCTTTATTTTGCAATATATTTGCGTTAATTAAAGAAACTTATGTCCGTTGTTATTTATTTTAAAATTGAGGTCCTAGAATAATATTTTTAGATTGCATTTATTGGTGTAGTTGTTTACCTTTGCTTTGTTTAATTATTTAAGCACATCTTTGGTCAGATGCATCACACTTACTGAGGAGAGGAGAGCGGGATAAAGTGCAGGATGTGGGTTACTGCTGTATTTTGCACAGACACAGCAGAGCTGGGGGCATGGAAAGGTCAGAAATCAAAGAATCCAGAGCAACACAGTCACAAGGCCCTTTCTGTTTGCAGGCTGCCCGATAATACCTGAGCCGCCATCTTGGCTGTTTCTAGGCTCATAACATGCAGAAGTTGCTGGGTGTTTTTTAATATTTGTGAGCAATCTGTATGTAGAGGGTGTGGGTAACCACACTAAAAATTTAAAGTTGTACCATTTGAAGCATAAATATTAAAATTAAATCCACAAGTAAAAAATGCAAGTTAAGTAAAAATTAAACAAAGTAAGATTTACTTATGCAAATGCATTCATTAATGGTTGGTTACTAAAAAATGAATGAAATAAAGAAAAATAAAAGACCAAATATTTAGAATGCACTTTAATGAGGTAAGTTTGTAGTGCGGAGCCGCAAGATCAGAAGGATTTACGTCCAGACCAAAAAGGAAAAAGGGCAAAACCAATGTTGCAACCTGAGAAATGAAACGGAAAATTCAGGATGGAAACTGACATAGGTCTGATTCCCGAACTGCCATACGAACGGACGTATATTTTAGGATAGAAACGTATTTGCTTATTGAATCACTCGCAAGTTCATACGAACGCACGAGCGGACGTGAAAAATAGGATGATCGTGAGCCAAATCCAAGCTGTTACATGTTTCTTTGAATCAACCCAATTGTGATCACTGAGCTGACTAAGGATTTCACTACTGTAATCATAACCACAATAGCGCCTCCTTTGTCCGCCGGTTTGATGTCTTGATTTTCCCTTAGTTGAGCGTAAGGCCATCTTTTCCTTATATGAGAAGTTGGAAACCCCCTTGGTGTTTTTGGGATGTAGGTGTTGTATATCCCTTTGGACCAGATTAATATAAGTCTCAAGTGCATGAGAAGGGATTCAAGCCCCAGAGACATTATATGTTGTCTACAAAACTTTGCTCTTAAAGAAGAGATCATCTCAAAGGCCAGGTCTCTGGACTCGATCTTGTTTAACAACAATGAGATTCAGCTATTTCAGGACCTCTCTGGCATCACCCTTCAACACCGTAGGGCCTTAAGACCCCTCACATCACTACTGAGGGAGAGAGGCCATCCCTTACCGCTGGAGATTTCCTTTCGCGCTCTCGGCTACCAAGAACGGGAAAACAGGCACCCTGCGTGTCCCGGGTGACCTGGCAGACTTCTGCAACTCGCTTCACCTACCTCAAGTGTCGGTTCTCGACTGGTTCACGGACTTTGCAATTTCGGATCTGTTGCCGTTCCCTGAACTGTCTCTGAGAGGTTCTTCAGATCGACGCAACCTTGGGATATGGCAAGAGGGCCGAGAATGAAGAGTTTGGCCAGCCCACACTGACAGAAGGAAGCCCCTCGTAGTTTCTGTTACGCTCTAATGGCTGTCTTTCTGGCGGTAATATTGTTTAAGTGTAAGGTGCCTTATGCCGGCTTCTGATCTGCGTATCCCATTCCGCAGGCTGCGGCGAGGGCGCAGTCAGACGTCGGCGGTAAGCACAAATCTACCTTCTTTATACCGATTATAGTTGCTATTGGTAATGTGCTACCTATTTGATTATGCCTCTTTAGCTGAGCATGTGATAAGTTTTGCATTTAATTTTTACTGCAGGGATTCTAGTAGACCATTAGTATGGCGATGGGGATGCTTAAATAAGATGTTGCTGCTCGCCTAGGGATCGCTCGCTTTGATATGGCTTGGGTTTCTTTGGTTTGATCGGCTGCCTTGGGTGGGCCCGGGGGCCCCCCCGTCCCCTACTTGTGCGGGGGTGGGGGGCGGCTTGCTCTCACTGCAAGCGGCCTTTCACGGATCAGTTTATAGGAAATTACTGTTTACATAGAGTTATTAAAGTTTGTCTGACATGTGTCTTGGCGCCCTCATCCAATGTGTGCATCCCATTCCGCACGTAGCGGCAAGGACGACATTGGACGTGGGCGGTTACTATAATTCTACCTCATATATGTTGAATACCGTGGATAGTTATGTTAGGCGCCAGTCTTGGTTGTGTCTTGGTTTTTCCTTTTTTGATTAGTTGGGCAGATGACATGTTTGGAACTTACTAATGAGCTGAGAAAGTTAGCTTCCCTCGCACTGGTGATGCTGTCCCCTGGGGCAGTTGGAATTGCACTATTAAGAGCTTACTGAGATACTGTTGCGCACGAGAAGGCTTCACTTTAAGCTGGTCTGAGTAATATATAGAGCATTGCCTCACCATGCAGGGGTGGGGGGCCCCTCCCCCTTTTCGGGTTCCGCATACGGCCCAAACCTCCTGCGTTGGTTATACCGGAGATTTAAGATCCCTATGACCGCTTCTGTTATCGAGGACGGGCTGGGTTCTTTAGGCGGCAGCTGTGGAGGAGTGCATGGGCTGCCCTCGCTCTGCACATGACGCTGGACAGCTTTCTCCTGACTTGTGCCTCCCTTCCAGTCATTGCGAACGGGGAGAGGGACGCTGAGGAGATTCTGGGCACCTGCACATTTTGTCAGCTTGTCTGCAAGTGTGAATCTGGGCCCCTGTAAGATATCAAAGTGCGCGAACGGGGGAACGCTGTCTCTTGTCATCTGAGGCTTTGTTAACACTGGACACCCTGGTAGGGCTAAGGGGTGTCCCTTGGGGATGGGATGGGCTCTTGGCCTACTCCCATACTCACTGCGGGTCATTTCCTCGTCAATCGTGCTACGGGATAATCCTTGTCGGGGGGGGGGGGGTGGAGCGAGGGGTGGGGTCTCCCTTGTGGAAGCAGCTATTCTACTCTGTCTAATTTGAAGCTGGCGGGGACGCTCACACCTTTATGGCCTCCGCTCTGGGGGACTTTGGCTGGGGCTTTATTGTCCCTCTGCTCTAGTAGTTTATATGTTGGGGGGACTGCCGCATTGCATGCTCCTGGTAGTTTGAAGGCTGATGTTATACCAGCTATGGGGTTTGAGGAGGCAACCGATCTTAATCTTGAAAATTCTGGCATGCCCATGGGAAGGGTTCAGCTGCGTAGGTTTGGGACCGCTCACTGCGCAATGTTTTATTGATTGGTCTAATTCTCTGACTTCTAGCTGGGGTCGAGGGTTTGCTGCTGCCCAGGACGGCTTTCCATGTTCTCCCAAACATCATTTTTATTTCAGGAACATCCGGGATCTTATAAAGTTGGGTCCTGACTTTCATGGGAAGGCAAGCCCAGCCTTTGCCACCAGAGGAAAGTATTTGGAGTGGTTCTTTGACCATATAAGAAATCTACTCCTGCTTAGTTCCTTGTCAATTTCTGTGGCTCTCTAGATGACAGGTAGGTTGTAGTTTTTCTTTTCCCTACCTTCTGATACTCTGAATTCTCTTCCTTTCTTTCCCTCACTTCCCTGCCCCTTCCCTACCTACCTCCCCATCCAGTGCCCACCTTATCCTCACTTGAGAGAGGGGGGGGAGTGGGGCTCACTCGCCTGATTACACCGGGATTACTCGTGAGACCCTTAGAGGGCCTGTAAAGCAGTAATGATGGGGGATAACCTTAAAATCAATGTTCTGTCAGTTCACGCTAGAGGTCTTAATTCCCCACACAAACGGCACTCTCTATTAAGGGATCTTAAGAGGCAGAGAGCTCATATTGCTCTGATTCAAGAGACGCATTTTCAGAAGGACAAGACTCCATACTTGGGTAATAGGACTTATAGCACTTACCGCTATGCTTCCTCTCCTTTATCCAAGATAAAAGGATTTCGATCCTAATTGATAAAGCATTGCCAATTACTTAAACAGCTGAAAGCGTGGATAGTGAGGGGAGATTCATTTTTCTGAAAGGTAAATTACCGTCTGGGACTGCTATCACGATTGCAAATGTATATTCTCCTAATAGGGGCCAACAGGGCTTTTTGACTTCAACTCTGAGGAAGCTTAGGTCATTCCAGGAAGGAATTTTGATTTTGGGGGGAGATTTGAATTGTGCCCTTAATCCACTTGTAGACACGTCAGATGCCAAATCAACTATCACTTATAGAGCACTGAAGCAGATTAAGAATTCTTTGTCAAACATTCAAGCTATAGATACTTGGAGATTAATGCACCCTACTGAGAAGGATTACACCTTTTACTCACCTATTCATAATAAATATTCACAAATAGATTATCTCTTCCTATCACAAAGATATTTAGATAAAATAATGTAAGTTAAAATAGGCTGCATCTCGTTCTCGGATCACGCTCCTGTGATTCTTGGTTTGGAGTTTCCTGATAGGGAGCACAAGGAGTGGAATTGGAGGATGAATACAGGATTACTGAAAGACAATAGGATAGCTGACAGGGTGAAAGAGAATATTATACAGTTTTTCAGAGAAAATGTATCTGAGGAATTGAGCCCTTTGACCATCTGGGAATCTCATAAGTGTTCGATTAGGGGCCGTTTGATTCAGGAAAGGGCTAGACTAAAAAAAAGAGAGACTGGCCAAACTGGAAGAAACAATTAAACAGGTAACACTATTGGAGGCAAACATAAAAAATATCTGATGGAGAGCCATCTCAAGGACTTGGAGGAGAAGAGAAGGGAGCTTAAAGACTTAATGAAGAGAGCAAATAGGAGAGCTTTTACCTATAGAAGTGGGTTGTTCTATGAGTTAGGGAACAAGCCAGGATATTTGCTAGCGAGGGCATTGAACCCTAGAGGTATGAGGGCTAGGGTTGAGGGGATCCGAGTCCGGGTCTTACACCAGAAGGACAGAGACATAGCGGAGCAATTCAGAACCTACTACACTGCACTTTATAATCTGCCAAACCAGGGACAAAAGGAAGCTTATAGGAATGTGATGCTGTCTTACCTAAAGGACTCCCAGATACCCAGCCTTCCAGAGGAAATTATTGAACAGCTGGAGGCTCCAATCACTGTCACTGAACTGCAGGAGGCTAATAAGGGTTCGAAGCCAGGTAAAGCCCCCGGCCGGGATGGCTTCCCGAGCCAATACTATAAAACATTTGCCCCCCAGCTACTCCCCATTTGGCCAAGGGCTTTGAAACAACTGCTGAAACCGGGACTCTCATTCATAAAGCTGGTAAGGACGCTACGAACTGTAAGAACTACAGACCAATTGCCCTACTGAATGTCGAACTAAAAATATTTGCCAAGGCTCTTGCAAGGAGACTTTCAAAGCTTTTGCCTGACTTGATCTCGCAGGACCAGGTGGGTTTTATTTCATCCAGAGAGGCGAGAGACAACGTCATTAAGGCCATAGATATCCATTGGTGGGCCACAAATCACAAATCCCAGTCGATCATGCTTTCAACAGATGCCGAAAAGGCGTTCGATCGGGTCAGATGGGACTGGGTAAAAGCGGTCCTAAATCACATAGGTCTAGGTGAAGCAGCTCTTAATAGGATCCTAGCCCTCTACTCTGATCCAGTAGCAAGAGTGAGGGTGAACAACATTTCCTCTCCTAGATTTGAGATCCGAAATGGAACACGCCAGGGGTGTCCCCTGTCCCCCTTGATTTTTGCGCTGTCCTTAGAACCTTCCTTAGAAGCGTAAACCTGAATGAGGTGGTTAGAGGTCTCATGATAGGTGACAGGGAAAGGAAAGTTGCAGCTTACGCTAATGACATGCTTTTTTATTATAGACGCCCCCAGGATATCGATCCCATCACTTCTAAAGGAATTTGAAACATTTGGTAAAATCTCACATTTGAAAATCAATTATAACAAATCATGCGCCCTCAATATCTCTCTTCCAACACAAGAGGCAGAAGCTTTGAAAGAGATTTTTCGCTTCCCTTGGGAGAAGGTTAGCATTACGTATTTGGGGATACAACTTCCTTGGGTATTAAGTCAGCTGTTTCAACTAAACTTTGCTCCCCTAGGGGCCAGGTTGAAGAAAGGCCTAGAGGCCTGGAGTAAATTGAAATTGTCCTGGTTTGGCAGAATAGCGGTCTTGAAAATGAATGTCTTACCTAGGATTCTATATCTCTTGCAATGCATTCCAATCAAGATACCTGCCCAGTTCCTTAAATACCTGAATAAGGCTTTCAGAGACTTTGTGTGGCACAAGAAGCCCCCGAGAACAAAGAGAGAGATTTTGGTATACAGGAGGGAGAGAGGGGGCACTGGCCTCCCCTGTATTGAAACTTATCTTAGGGCAGTCCATCTAGGAAGATTCATAGATTGGCAGATCAATAAATCTCAAAAAGATTGGGTTAGGATCAAGGATGAGGTGGGAAAGGCAAAATTGAATAGCATCTGCTTTTTGGAAAAGAAGGACACCCAGGCCTTATTGAAGTTCATCCATTGATTGGAGAGACACTAAATAAGGTCAGACTAATAGGTAAGAAGCATCCAGATTTGATATCGGTTCCAGGGCCCACTCACCCCAATTAGGAACAATCCAGCTTTCCCCCAAGAACTTTTTGGCACAGTGCAGGGGAATGAAGTCCCCTAGAGTAACCCATCTGTATGATAGAGGTCAGTTCTTGTAAAGACAGGAGTTGCAAGAGAGGTGGGAGGGTCCAATTCCGGCTGCCTTATACTTACAACTGCGTCATTATGCTAAGGGCAAAGAGATGAAAGGAAAAGGAGCAAAGGCGCCTTCAGAGGTGGAAAAGGCATGCTTGGGAGAGGGTCCAAGGGACCACCTGCTATCCTGGGTCTATGGTATCCTGAGTGATGCTAAGCAAGAAACTAAGAGACCCTGGGAGGACAAGTGGCAAAAAGACCTAGGCCTGGACCTTGCAACTGACGATTTTGAAGCTTTGTACAAGGGATTACATAAAGGTGTTGCCAATAGCTCCCTACAGGAGACTAATTATAAAATAACCACTCGTGGGTATAGAACCCCTGAAGGACTTCATAGGATCTTTCCCGGAGTCCCGGATCGTTGCTGGAGGTGTGAAAGCCAGGGGGCATCCTTTCTTCACATCTGGCGGTCGTGCCCGAGGATAGCTACATTTTGGGAGAAAGTCCAGGAGGTTACTGGGAAAATTTTGGGATGCTCTTTGGATTGGGGACCAGCAGGATACCTACTGAATTGGTCAGCTGATAAGAGAGGTATAGGGGGTTTGAGCCCTCTAGGGATCCATCTGATGCCCGCAGCTTCTGATACCTAGGTGTTGGAGAACTCAGAAGACCCCTTCAGTTAAAGAATGGTACACACAAATTAATTATCTGGAAGAAATGGAGGAAATTTTACTGGCAAAACAGGACAGAGACCTTCAGAAAAACGTGGACAATTTGGGATATATTTAAAGATTCTGACCTATATAAAGATGCCTTTAGATAGAAGATGGGACACAGCAAAAAGGGATAGTAGACTGGATGGGACAGAAAAAGAATTAAAAGGATATAGAAGGGAAAGAACCTTGGATCTTCCTGCCTTGGACGGTTGGAGAGGGGTCCCAACGTTGTACCTCAGTGAGAGGCTGGGCCTGATCTTCGCCCCTCCCTCTCTCTCCCCCCCTCCCCCCCATTCCCACCCTCTTCCCTCTCCTCTCCCCATCCCCTCTCCCCTCTATCTCGACTTTTCTTTTCTTATCCCCCCCTTTTTTCCTTCTTGCTCCTCTATTCCCCTTTTTCCTCGCTAGAGGATACACCCTCTCTCTCCCCCCTACACTTATAGCCACATCTTTTGCCTCCTAATTCTCCTTCTCGCACCATAATTCTCCCTTTGTATGACATGTTTTGTTGATTACTTCCGGCTTTCTTAACTCTATTCTCTATGTTTCTCTTTCTTCTCTCCCGTCCTATCTCTCCTCTTCTTCTCCCGGTGTAACAGGCCAGAGTATACCCTCAGGCCAGACTATACCCGGGGTTAAAGAGGCCTAGGCTAGATTATACCCCGGGTATACTTTGGCCTAGGCTAAATTATACCCCCGGTATAAAATAGCCTAGGCCAAAGTATACCCCTCCAGGCCAGATCATACCCCCGGGGTTAAACTGGCCTGGGCTAGATTATACCCCGGGTATATTTTGGCCTAGGCCAAACTATACCCCGGGATGTAAAATAGCCTAGGCCAAACTGTAGCAGGCCAGAGTATACCATCAGGCCACACTATAACCAGGGTTAAATTGGCCTAGGCTAGAATACACCCTAGGTTTATTTTTGCCTAGGCCAATTTATATCCCAGAGTATAAATGAGCTTAGCTCAATTCATACCTCTCAGGTCATATTATACCCACCTGTGATCAAATCGGCCTAGGCTAGTTTATACCCCGGAGTATAAATTAGCCTAGGCCAATTTAAATTCACAGTTTGCACAAATATGTGTGCAAAAATGTGAAACCTTGCTATAGTTTGGACCAGGCCATAGTATACCCCGGGTAATACACTCTACACAGGGAGTGTAAAATAGCTTAGGCCAGACTATATCCTCCCGCCTTATCAGGTGCAAATTTAAAAAAGTCGCAAACAGCAAGTAAAAATTCTTGCAAGTAACAAGCCAAGTGCAAACCTTATGATTGCACCAAATTATCATCTAAAAAGTAACTGGTGCAATTATTATATTTGGGGCAAGGATTTATGATTGGAGGTTTGACTTGGCAGTTATAAATGCATTGGCAAGTTTACTTTCATTGCTGCAAATGGATTGAAAATAGCGCAATCCCTGTTTAAGATAAGTATAAATTAGCCTAGGCCAATTCAAGTTCACAGTTTGAGCAAAAATTGGCACAAAACGTGAAATCCTGGTTTAGTTTAGCCCAGCAAAGTATACCCCGGGAGATAAATTCTATACCTGACGAATGTAAAATGGCTATGGCTACACCTTCTACGCTATAATGTTATCATGCGCAATTTTACCCCATGCGCAGAAAACGAAGGCAATGATACATTCCCCTCACAGACTTTTTTTTTTTACTTCAACCAGAAAAAAACTTGAAGTGTCATATACTAATCAGATGCCAAGCGGAGAAAGGAAATAGCGCAAAATTCAAAAACTGACCCAGGCTACAGTATACCCCCGAGGGATAAACTTTATACCTGGGGGTATAAAATAGTCTAGGTTAGACTATATTTCTCCATCTGCGTACCGGAAGTTAACCTGGTATATATAGGAGGGAGTAGCCGCCTGTTCACTAGCCCTGTGACCAAGCATAACGCGAAACTCGCGTTAGGGTGAGTGCCCGGGGGGGACCGTTCATCATCTGAAGGTATGATATGGCTATGTAATGGTGACTGGTAGTTTTATGACTGTTAAGGAGTGCAGGCTTGTATAAGGGCTGAGTATTTAGCTATACCCACTTGTACCATTGAGAGCCCTGGTTGGGGTAATTGTTACTATTTATTGGGTTTACCTGTGTTAGCATCTGAGCACTTTGTCAGTAGTCTATTTATAGTTTCAGGCTGGTATAGCCTGGTTATTGATCAACTACCTCTGTGTCCCCTACCTTTTTGCTGTGCTTTATGTGTTTTTTATTATTGTGATTTTATTATCTACTAATAAAATTGATTTGTTTGCATTATTTGGTTGTTGACTGTATTGTTTATTCGTAATATAGCATTGCCGCAGTCCCAATATTCATTGTGATTGGTGTATAGGAATGTGTTATATTTCTCCAGGGCATAATGTTTGCACTTCACTGCTTTTTCTCACCCTTTCTAATTTGTTGAAAAATGTGCAGATCTGAACCGACAGTAGATGGCGCTGTCCCATCAGTGCATAGTTCATTTTATGTACTATTACTTGCTATGTATGTTTCTTTCTGCTCTCTATGACACCAAACTTTTTACAAGTTTGAGAACCATGGAAGATCAACTGTATGACCAGCTTTTGAGATTCTACACTGCAACTCAACAAAGGTACCCTCAGTGGACCTATGATCTACCTCTAGAGAAACGTGCAAATGCCAAGTCCCAGTTCAGACAAACAGCAAAGCCATATCATGCACAAGGAGGAATTGTTTATCATGGGGAAAAGGAGGTTCTCACTAAAAGCAGACTGCCAAATATCCTGAAGGCCTGTCATGACAACCCAATATCTGGGGGCCATTTTGGCAGAGATAAAACTTTAGCCAAAATCTCTGACCGTTATTACTGGAAGGGAATGAAGAATGATGTGCACCAATATGTAAAAGCCTGTCAAAAATGTTTTGTCATAAATCCCAAAATCACCAAGGAAGCTCCACCACTCAATAGTATAACAGTGCCTGGAAAAGTATGGAGCTTAGTCGGGATTGATATGATTGGTCCTCTTCAGGAAACATCAAATGGAAAAAAATATATAGTTGCTGCCACTGATCATTTCTCCAAATGGACTGAAGCAACAGCTGTTCCAGATAAGAGTGCCAAATCAGTAGCAAATTTTTTATACTCAGTTATTTGTCGTCTTGGCTGTATGGAGACCCTTATTAGCGACCAGGGACGAGAGTTTGTAAACTCCATCATTGACAACCTGATGGAGCATTTTCAAACAGATCACCGAATTTCATCTGCATACCACCCACAAACAAATGGCCAGCGGGAACGTGATAATCGAACACTCTCGAAGCTCTTCGTAAGCTTGTCAATGACCAAGGAAACAACTGGGATCAGTTTATCCCTGGTGTTCTGTTTGCCTATCACACATCTGTGCATGCTTCAACCAAGTTCACTCCATTTGAGGTCATGTATGGAAAGAAGGCCAAGCTTCCTATGGACCTTAATCCCTCAAAAAATGACACTGCAGATTCCATGCCCATTTCAGATGACGCCACCCCTGATGTGCTAAATACACTGACAACCATTCTTAAAAAGCTCCACTCAGACGTCAGTACCAACATCCACTCTGCCCAGGAACACCAGAAGTGTGCCTTTGATCGCCGACACAACAGCAACAAAGAAATCACTGCTGGTACCATAGTTTATATCAAGAATCAGCGCCGTATTCATCGCATGGGTTCAAAGATGGAAGCACTCTGGATTGGACCCTATTTAGTTGTGGAATCCTTGACCAAAGGACGAGTAAAACTTAAGAACAATAAGACAGGCAAGATACTAAGCAACACCTACCACACCAGCAACCTTAAGATTTACCAGGATGAAGCGACTTCTCCACCACCCCATTCCCATGATGATTGTCCCAGTGACTCTGCCACACTGAAACACAAGTAAAGTAAGACTTCCTACCACACCAGCAACCTTAAGATTTACCAGGATGAAGCGACTTCTCCACCACCCCATTCCCATGATGATTGTCCCAGTGACTCTGCCACACTGAAACACAAGGAAAGTAAGACTTTCAACCTACTACCAAGTTCAAGAAGGAAGTATCTTGGCACCACTCTTGGCCTTATGTTTAATAAGGTTGTATACTATGGATGCAGAAGGGACCTTGGACAACCACGGCGTACATATAAAACCAAAGGTGATGGGAACTGCTTCTTCCAGGCCATCAGCTACATCTTGACAGGAACAGAGGACAACCATGCCCTTCTCAGAGATAAAGTCATAGGCCACATGAAAACTGACTTGACAAAAAAACTACAGGACTACTTGAACCAAAATCTGAATGAATATGTAAACATCTCTGGAATCTGTTGTGACGGAGTCTGGGCAACTGATGCAGAGATCATGGCCACAGCGAATCTGTTGAGCTGCGACATAATCATCTACACAAACGTCGGTGACTCCATGGATTGGTTGACATATCCTGCAAGCTTCAATCTACAGTCAACAACGGAACATGCACTGTATCTTGAAAATAAGCATGATCATTTCAATGTTGTTATCAGTGTTTAGCTGTAAACATTAATATTGTTGCAAGGACTTGCTAGACTAAAGCATGTCCTGGTCCTCCTCCGTCCCTCCTCCATGTCTCCGGAAGCCACCATTTATCGCTTCTCTGGCTGCAGCTTTTGAATTTTATACAGTTTCCTATCTCTGACCTGATCAGTGCATGACACATCATGCACTGATCAGGTGAACCATAAACATTCGCCCCATGTAAGACCACCTTAACAAGTTTACGTTCCGGATGTTTTAACTTTTGTTATAATATTAGTGTTCAAGTTTTTCTGGTTAAGGTAACAAATCTATGGGGGGGGGGGGAATCAATACCCTCCCTTAATTTCTACACCTGGTGTACACTGGAAAAATTGTAACAAATCTATGGGGGGGGGGGGAATCAATACCCTCCCTTAATTTCTACACCTGGTGTACACTGGAAAAATTGTGCAATCTTCCCCATGAAGAGTTTAAGAATTAAGTCAGTTTGGTTTAGCAATCTTCCCCATGAAGAGTTTAAGAATTAAGTCAGTTTGGTTTCTCAATAAAATGTTGAAAAAGCAATCTTCCCCATGAAAAGTTTAAGAATTAAGTCAGTTTGGTTTCTCAATAAAATGTTGAAAAAGCAATTCTTGTGTATATCACTCAATGATTTCATTGGGGTATAATATGACCTGAAAGGTATAAATTGGCCTAGGCCACTTTACCCCCAGGTTCCATGATAGAAAGGTATAATCTGGCCTGGAGGGGTATAGTTTGGCCTAGGCTATTTTACACCCCGGGGTATAGTTTGGCCTAGGCCATTTTATACCTGGGTATAGTTTGGCCTAGGCCAGTTTACACCCCGGGGTATACTCTGGCCTAGGCCAAATTATACCCGGGGTTAATCTGGGACAGGGTTATTCTGGCCTGTTACACCGGTCTATTTAGGCCCGCCGAGATTGATGCGGGGGCCGAGAGGCGTAGGAGAGGGATGCATGGGTCACTAGAGTTAACGTTAGGAGGCACAGTGTTACCCAAGAGAGAATACTGGCAGGTTTTGGGCTAGGGCAGCAGCAGATCCTGAGCTATCAGTAGGGGAGGTCCTTGTCCTCTCTAGACAGACTCACGAAGCCTACAAGGCTGACAAGACTCAGACTGGAATTAAGTTTATTCTCTTTTAGAAATGTAATTGAGACTGTATTTAAATAGCACTTTTGGATCCAGATATGTATAACCTGCAAGATGCTTGTCTGGTGACATGTTCGAGCTTTGTATGTGACTGATGTGTCCTTATTTCTCGTTTGTTATGTCATTCCTTACTATGTCAACTCTTGAAAATCCAAAAAAAAACAGTATGAAAAAAAAATGTGTAATGTTGGGGCATCAAGGTGATAAATACTTTTTTTTCAATTTCATGGCCAAATGTTGTAAAGTAAAACAACTGTTAGGGATAAGGTGCTCAATATAACTCTAGATACATTTGGGTTGATTCAAAGAAACATGTAACAGCTTGGATTTGGGTCACGATCATCCTATTTTTCCCGAACGCTCGTGCGTTCGTATGAACTTGCGAGTGATTCTATAAGCAAATACGTTTCTATCCTAAAATTTACGTCCGTTCGTATGGCAGGTCGGGAATCAGACCTATGTCAGTTTCCATCCTGAATTTTCCGTTTCATTTCTCAGGTTGCAACATTGGTTTTGCCCTTTTTCCTTTTTTGTCTGGACATAAATCCTTCTGATCTTGCGGCTGCGCACTACAAACTTAGCTCATTAAAGTGCATTCTAAATATTTGGTCTTATTTTTCTTTATTTCATTCATTTTGTAGAAACCAACCATTAATGAATGCATTTGCATAATAAAATCTTACTTTGTTTAATTTTTAGTTAACTTGCATTTTTTACTTGTTGATTTAATTTTAATATTTTGGCTTCAAATGGTACAACTTAAATTTTTTGTGTGTGGTTACCCACACCCTCTACATACAGATTGCTCTCAAATATTAAAAAACAGCCAGCAACTTCTGCATGTTATGAGTCTAGAAACAGCCAAGATGGCGACTCAGGTATTCTCGGGCAGCCTGCAAACAGAAAGGGCCTTGTGACTGTCCGTGCCCCCAGCTCTGGGGGCAAAATACAGCAGTAACCCACATCCTGCACTTTATCCCGCTCTCCTCTCCTCAGTAAGTGTGATGCATCTGACCAAAGATGTGCTTAAATAATTAAACAAAGCAAAGGTAAACAACTACACCAATAAATGCAATCTAAAAATATTATTCTAGTACATCAATTTTAAAATAAATAACAAAGGACATAAGTTTCTTTAATTAACGCAAATATATTGCAAAATAAAGGTTTACATGCAAAGGACTAATTAAGGTCCACATTAAAATGCTTTTATAAGGCATACATGAAATGTATTAAATCAGGCATGCATTGCCATACAATTAATGGCCTCGGCCATGCTGATACATGCAGTTCATTGGAGCACAAGACGCGCAGACTCCTCCACATAGCCAAAAAACCTGTTCACGAACAGCAATCCGGCTGCTAAAAGGTGTCGGCTGTGGCTTTCTTTTAAAACGCGTTTAGCGGTTTCTCTGAATCACACCTAAACACATCCAATTATCCTAAGTTTTACATTTTGATCGTAAGTTTTAGGATTTGATCCTAAGTTTTACGTTTTGATCCTAAAATTTAGGAACGAACTTCCGCTGATCGTAAGAGCATATACGCATTCGTACGTAGGCTCGTGCGAGTCGGAAATGGCCAAAAAAACAGGAAAAAATGACTAACACCCACCCAAACTTACGATTTTCGATACGAAATCAATTAACTTTTCCTCTTTGAATCGAGGGGATTGCTTATGGAGTTTCCAGGATGGGGTCACTTGTGGGGTTTCTGTCATTTTCGTACCTTAGAAGCTCTACAACTTCAAAAGACCACTATCACTTCCGAGCCCACCCATGTGGACAAACACTAATTTTCTACCACATTTGAGTTATTGCCACATTCAGGAGAATTGCCTAACCCATTTTTTTTTTTGGAGGGAGGAAATCTATTTAATGGATAAAAAATGTTGTTTTAGCCTTAAATGTAGACTTTTCCCAAGGAGTACTTATAGAAAATATCCCCCAAAATGTGTTAGGCAATATCCCACATGTGGCGGTAATCTACTGTTTGAGCGCATGGCAGGGCTCAGAAGGAAAGGAGTGCATATTTGGCAGGGAGACAATGCAGGTTATATACATGTAAAAGCATTCTAAAGATATTGTCAGATAGAGTAAGACATTAAATAAGAAAACTGGGCCTGTTCAGGAGCACCAAGACAGACTGAAGCTTCCGGTCCCCCCACAGCACAAAAAGCCCTATAGATGGATGCAATACTATTACTCCAAAAAAAAAAAAAATGTCACAGGCCCTTCACTTGTGTCGATCATTCTTTGGATCTTGCTACCACCTTTGGGTTCTCCAATGACATTGCAGGTCCAAGCTGCCATGACCCCAATCCATGATATTACCATCCCCATGTTTTACAAATGGTATGAGGGTTATATGCTGAGGTGCTGTGTTTTTCTTTCCCCGTGGCTTTTTCTCATCCCATTCCCATAAGCAGTGTAGCATTCCCTCATCTCATTCCCATAGGCAGTTTGGCATTCCCCCCTCACATTCCCCATATAGACAATGTGGTATTCCCTCCTCCCATTCCCCATATAGGTAGTGTAGCATTCCTCCCTCCTATCCCCCATATGAGCAGTGTGGCATTCCCCCCTCCCATTCCCTATATAGGCAGTGTGGCATAGCCCCATCCCATTCCCCATATAGGCAGTGTGGCACTCCCCCACTCCTATCCCCCATAGGTAGTGTGGCATCCCCATAGGCATTCCCTAATCCCATTTCCATAGGTAGTGTGGCATATCCCCATCCCATTCCCCATATGCAGCACACCCAATCCATTCAGCCGGTGGGCATGGCCTGCGCCCGCGTCCTAGCTGCATGAATTGGGTGCATACACCAGCTTGTTAAAACCCAGCAGCAGGCAGAGCGGTGACAGTGGGCGGGGTTCAGTTACCCTGCCCTCACCCTGCCCACTGCTCCTTCATCAGCCTCGTGCTGCAGCCCAACGGATGCCAGCCGATGATAGAGCGGTGGGCAGGGTAACTAAACCCTGCCCACTGTCCACGCTCTGGCTACTGCTAACACCGTTGTTTTTTCACAGGCTGGCGTGTGCACACACCCGGTCCATGCAGCTGGTACGCGGGCGCAGGCCACGCCCACCAGCTTCATGGATCGGGTGTGCGCACGCCAGCCTGAGAAATACTGTGGGCGGGGGTTAGTTACCCTGCCCTCTCTTTGCCCGCTGCTCTTTCATGCTGAGTCTTTCTCCTCGCAATCCTGCCATGCACACCATTGTTTTTCAGTGTCCTTTTGATAGTGGACTTATGTGGGAAGACCCTTTAGTTGCTTAGAGCTTATCTTGGGTTTGTGATCTTGTGGACCAATTTATTTCTTGCTTTTGTTATAATCTTTGTTGGTAGACAGTTCCTGAGGAAACTAAAAGTGCCCTTTGTATATATTCTTCTGAGATCCTCAGAATTTTTTTTGTTTATGTCTCTTTTTGGTATGTTCATTTTGTCATGAGACGCTTCCACAGAAATGTGTTGCAAAGATCATAAAAACCCTGTTCTTTAAATATAACATGTTGCTCTCTCACATGTGATTGTCATCATCGATTAAAAACACTTGATAATTTGCCTCCACATTATCTGTTAATCTTTAAGGTTCACATGATTAACATGTGTGATATTAAATAATTTTTCCAAATATACCAAGTCTATTTTTAATATGGTTCTCGTTATCTACTTTAGAACATTTGTGGTTATCTGATGTAGTTTTAACTTAAATGTATGCAGACATGTGAAGGCCTCACAAACTTTGAAACACCACTCTAAAACAGGGGTCCCAAATGCTCCTCCTCAAGGCCCTCCAACAGGCCATGTTTTGCGGATCTCCACACAGATGCACAGGGGTAGTAATTAGTGCAGCGGTAGCGTCAGTTATGTGGAGATCTGCAAACCTGACCCATTGGTGGGACTTGAGTAGAGGGTTGGTAAACACTGGTCTAGAAGATCCTGACCAGGACCATTTGCCTGCAAGGAAATAGGCTTTACAGTGCTTTTCCATTTTCAGTGAATAGTTGGTGAATGTGTTGCACTTTAAGGTTGATATATAAATTCAATATCTTTTTTGGCATGATTTATTCATTTCTGGTTCGGCACGTGTTTCACGTTTTATTTATTTTTATTTTTTATATGTATTAGGATATATATACATATATATATTTTTTGGTTTCATATTGTTGTTTGCTGTGGGGCTGGGGGGGGGGGTGTGAAATTGCAATTCATTTATCTATCCATTTATCCATACATAGAAGATATTGATATAGACATTGATGTGAGATATAGTTCCCCTTGTTATAGTGATGACCATGTACATAATTGTGATTGCCTCTTCTCATTCCTTGTTGGATATGTAGATATTCCAAATAATAGCCTTATTTGATTGATTGATCAATTGTATGTAGATTTATGCTCAATACATATGCAAAGATTTACATGTTTCTATATTTACTAATTGGAGAGAAAAATTATACATTGTATATTGTACTGTGGTTTTACAATTTGTTTGTGTATGCATTGTTTGTCCCTGCGGCGACGGCCCTGCTCCCGCTCGCCCCCCTCGCACCTGTGCTCGTTACCATGAATGCACACTGTTATACTGTGCGGCGGCGTGGGACGTGGCAATGGATGCGGTTTGGGGGCCGGGCGGGGGCACGGCGACGACGTCATTTCGGGGGGCGGGGCTTACCGTGGGCGCTGTCTGTGCTTGACTTCCGGCGTGTAGCAGCTGCCGACCGGGGCTGTCTCGCACTGGGGGTGGGGCGGGCACGTGCTGGCGCATTTTCCCGGACTATTTAAGGGGGAAGGGGGGCAGCATTGAAGGTGGCACCTTGAGGAAGTGACAATCTGTCACGGAACGCGTGGGTGATTCATCGTCCCACTCAGCAGGAGACCAATTCTTTGTTTTCACTGAGGTGATTGTATACACTTTTTTGCTATTTCTTGTATTTTTGCACATTATATTTAGCACTGCAGCATTGCACAAGGGAACTTTAGATCATATGGATGGATGTATTTAGTGTTGCTTTTAATCATGAGTTAGGCACAGGTTTTTTAGGATTAATTGGGTTCTTCCTGCTGGGTTGGGCTGTGTATTGTTATGTCTTTTTTAGATGTTTGTAATGATTGATGTATTGTGTATTTTTAATGTAGGTTCTCTAATGAATTAAACTATTGATATTAATTAGTGATGGTATTGGTCTATTAATTGAGTAGGAGTGGTGCCTTTTTGTTTTGGTACCTGTTCTTGTGGTGTACTGGGCCACAAGGTGGAGGTGTTTTGTAGGATATACAGTTGGGACACACAATCCTGGCACACTCCCTCTCATATATATATATGATTAATTATTTGGATGGTGCTGAATCAAGTACAGTTTCTGTGCAGGTTGTAACAGTGAATAGTTGGTGCATTAGTAGCATGCCTTATGAAGAAAATAATTAATTTTCACTTAGCCCTAACTTGCAGAATATCTGCATTAATGAATGTTTTACTGTATTGTGTTAGTAAACCATAAAGGCTTACGGCTAATTTTTACTATGAAGTAGCTTTTCCAGCAAACGTTTCACAGAGAATGAATATGTTATAAAATGTACTTATGTAAATTTCTATTTTGGCTGCTGTGGGAATAATATGAAATACCCCCTTCTGTGATATGAAAATAGCCCACTCTGGGGAATATTCAGTTTTGCACAGCATAATAGCTAATTACTTTAATAGTTTAATAACTATATATCTAGTACCAAAAGTATGTAACATATAGGCATCCCTATAAGGAATTATATAAAGATGCCTTAGCTGAATTACACCTTGGTTCAAGTGTGGGTCAGGGACAACCTTATTAAAATAGATCTTTGGGGGGGTGGGGATTTCACATTTTATATTGCTGTGTAAATATGATTTTAACACAAGTTCTAAAAGTAAGGTAAGAGGTTTTGACAAATGAGTCAAACTATAAGACTGTGAAACTTATTTGCTGAGAATAGTAATCTAATATCATATCTGTGAGTGGAAAACCTTTGTGAACCCTTAGAATTAAGAGATAATTTGTTGTGTTTAATCTACGGGATGACAATCAGGTATGAGTGGTGACCAGCTTTATTTAGAGATCAGGGATCTATCAAATAATCTCTAAAGAGTTTGAACTCCATAGCATCCCACAGTAAGAAAATATTGGGTCCCAATGAAAGCACTATTACCCTTCCAAGGAGTGGTCATCCAACAAACATCATGCCCAGAGTGAGAAGTGTAATAGTCCATGAGGAAAGGAACCCAAAGTAAACTATATGCATGTTAGCTAATGTTAATGTTGTTCACCTTCAAGAGGGAAATAAATGACAATAGTGTACATGGCAGGATTGCATTGAGAAAGTCATTGCTCTCCAAACAATGCTACCCACCTGCCAGGTTAGCTTAAGATCACCAGGACAAATCAGAAGGCTATTGGAAAAATGAATCTCCATAAATAGATTGGCATATGTAAGGGCTTAATTCAAGGGCATAACTGTGTTCTCTATATGTATTAAATTATCTGTAGTGCATAAACAATAAATGCTGGGGCGTGGCCAAGATGGCGACTTGATCGGACGTGCCTACACTGGGCTCCGCTTAACATCCTGACTTACCCCATTATCTTTGTGGCTGAGCGGCTTTCTTGTGGTCCCGGGGGGCCCCTCCAGATCAAGGAATCGAGCCCTGGTGCGGCGGAGGCGGCGGCGCCCTCCCCGAGGGCGGCAGCAGCAGCTAGTGGAGGAGCGGGCGGCTGTCCGGCCACGTGCGTCCCCGGTGTGAGGAGAGAATCTGGCGGCTGCTGTCATCTGAAGCGAGACCGCTTCGGGCAGCGGCGGTATACTGAAGTGGAGGAGTGGGGAGAGGGCGGCTGTCACAAGGACGAGGCGGCAGACGAGATCAGACTGCTCCGGGCGGCGGCGGTGAGTGCCGGTGAAGGAGTGGGGAGGAGGCGGCTGTCCCTGCAAACACGTGCGCCCGTGGTGTGCGGGGGAAATAAGCGGGGCATCGGCAGCAGCACAGTCCTACCCCGGGCTGCGGCGGTGACAGAGGGGAGGACGCCTGGGAGTGATAACCCATAGGTGGAGAGAGCCTAGCTGATGGGGCGCCATATTGCCCTGCTGTGGGTGGCGTGGGGGAGGCAAGGAGCCCCGGGAGATACTTCACACTCTCCTGCACATGTGGGGGGTCGCTCTGGACTGAGCTAGCTGACAGGCCTGTTATCATATCCTGACACACCAGACCCCTGGAATTATATGGACTGAAATATATTAACCACATGCTCTAATTGTGAAGCGTGCTTCCCCTGTGGACACTCGGCCCTGGTGATTGAGCTGGCGGTGGAGGAAGCTCTGGGCAGGTCTCCCCTCACGCTATAAAACACCACACTGTCCTGGATGCTGAGACCAGCTGTTCTGGTTGCACAACCATACAGGATGCCCCTCTGACCCCTGTCTGGAACCCGCGGTCTCCTCTCCTGATATTTGACACTTGGACTCGGGCATACCTATTTATATCCGCTGGTGGTCGCGGGCAGGGGTCCTCCCCCCCCCCCCCCGGTGCAAACCAAGAAGATCCGTCTGGGGTCCCCTCCACATGAGAGGAAATAAAAAACGCAAATCAGTGGTGGTCGCCTGTGGTACGCAAACGATGGAGCCTCAGGGGGGGCTGGGCAGGAGCCCACTAACCCTGATACTGCAGCTATAATGGCAGCTATTGCCTCCTGTCAGAGTGCCCTCACAGCCAAATTTGATACCCTCCAAGAGCAATTTAACTATGTCCGCCATGACCTGGATAAAATTCGGGACCGTACCGGCGAGGCGGAGAGAAGGATTGGTGAGACGGAGGACCGGCTCACCGCTCAGGAGGGGGAACTCGCAGCGCTGAGGAGACAGGTAACCACCTTGATGGGGCGGGCAGAGGACGCAGAGAACAGAAACCGGAGAAATAATGTCAGAATTCTGGGTCTGCCCGAAAAAGCTGAGGGCTCCTCCCCGGAGCAATTTGCTGAAAACCTGATCAGAGAGACCTTGGCACCAGCTAACCTAACCAAATTCTTCACCGTGGAAAGAGCCCACAGAATTCCAATGAGACCCCTCCCCCTCGGAGCCCCGCCGAGACCCTTTATACTCCTCCACTACAGAGACAGGGATGCCATCCTGGCCGCCGCCAGATTGAAGGGAGCGGTGAATTTTGATAATGTGCGGCTGTCCTTCTTCCCGGATTTTACTTCAGAGGTTCAAAAGATGAGATGCTCCTTTAATGCAGTAAGGGAGAGGCTCAGGAAACGGAAGATCAAATACTCCATGATGTTTCCAGCACGGCTTCGCGTTCAAGATGGGGAGTCCACTAGATTTTTTGTTTCTGCAGAAGAGGCCAACACATGGCTGGACTCCTTGCCCGGGGCCTGATGGACTGGGTCTCCGGGTAGGTGAGGATTTGATCTTTGCCAACTTCCGGCTGTGTTTGATCTGTTGGCTGCTTCCTGACGGGGGCGCCTGCCTCCGTCGGGCCTTTTGTTTGTTCGCCGGAATGAGCCCCCCGGCGCAGCTGGATGCACGGCTGCACCCGTGTCACCAAGCTTGAAAGTTTAGAAGCTGTTATCATTGTTAAGCCTTGATTTGCCGCTCTAGTCACCAAAACATCCTGCTCTGAATATTACGGGAGAGCCGGTGGCTCTGGATTCCCAGGGTGTGATGGCAGTTCCCCCTCTCCCCCCCACCCCCTTCTCTCCTTCTTATCCTTGGCCCCTGGTCCTCCCTGTCCAGCTCCCGTTCCCGGCCCCCCATCCCCATTCCTGCCCCTATTGATTGTACCCATCCCCACCGCCCAATTTGCTTCCATGCGACCCTGGGAACCCAAGGCAGTTGTCTGCCGACCTGTATAGTGCTATTGGTTATTCTGAGTTGCAGGCCCATTAGGCGTTGGGTCCCTGCACCCCAGTTGCAACAAGTTACACCTGTGTTGTTGTTTTCGGTTGGGAGGGTTTCGATGCTCGCCAGGGGTTGGGGGTGGTGGAGCTGGGTGGGGGGAGGGGTTGGGAATTGTTGGTTTGATTCTAAATGTTGTACTATCTGTTTTTTGAACTGTTGTCTATGTGTGGGTATGACTGTGAAGTATGATTGCTGGACCCAAAAAATGGGAGGCTCTCTGGGAGGGGCGGTGAACCGCAGGGATGCAGCCCCTGATAGAAATATTTTATAGTATAATCAAACTTTATTGATTTTCAATGAATAAAACAAAGCAAAAGAAGTACATACAATTAGTGGTTAAGAAACAGGGGGATGGAAATACAAGGGGGGAGGAGAAAGAAAAAAAAAAAGAAAAACATTTGTAGGGAATTATTATACTTATTGAGATAACGATACTCAAGCCAATAACAGTAATGGTATCAGTAATAATGGTAACAATGATGAATCAACTCTCCTCTAGAACCGATAATTTATGTTGACCCTTGATTATAGGGACACGTTCTGATGCACAAATTGCTCCAGAAGGTGGGCCCATCAGAACTCCAGAGGAGAGTAACAAACTGGCGGCTTGAGGGCTGTAGGGATAGAGGCAAGGGAAGCAACAGTGGGAGGGAGGGCAAGGGAGGGAGGAAGGGGAAGTGGGGAATTTACGGGAGGGAAGGAAGGAAGGGCCTGTGGAAGCTGTTAAGCGAAAAGTGGGCAATTATTAACGTTCATATTCTCCTAATTCATCCTAGGCTATCTGGTTCAGGGGCTCCAGATTGGAGCAAGGCAGGGAGATGTGTGTCTCGATAGAGTATCCAGCACGTCCAGGTTAGCAAAAATTGCTCTGTGGTATCTCTGTTTACTGCAGCTAACTCCTCCATGGCGCGGATTGCCTCCAACTCTTGCACCCAGTCCATCAATGTGGGGGGCTCCCGCTTCTTCCACCTCCTAGGGATAATGGCTTTCATGGCTGCTATGAAGTGTCTCAGGATACCCTTTTTTATCCCAGGGACAAGTGAGAGGAGCGCTACCTGTGGTGTGTTTTCAACCCTGGACCCAGTGACCTCTTCATAAATAGTGAAGATCCGATCCCAGAGAGCTTTGACAGTCGGACAGCTCCACCAAATGTGTGTCATATTACCCACCTTTCTCTGGCATCTCCAGCACTTGTCAAACTGTGATGCTGCAAATCGATGGATATCAACCGGGCATCTGTACCATCTGACAAGTACTTTGTAGTTCCTTTCCTGAACTGAGCCTGCCAGGGATGAGCCATGTGTACTCACGAATATTTTAGTAAGGTCGGTCTCTGAGAAACGCATCCCCAGTTCTCGTTCCCATTTTCCTATATAAGTCGGTGGAGAGGGTTGAGTTGTTCTGTTCAGCAGTGAGTAAATGGATGATATTACTCGGGTTGGTGGGTCATTTTGGCCAACTAGGGATTCCAGCTCTGTGGGGGGGCTTCGAGACAGGGCAATAAGGTTGTTGGCCTTTATAAATGTAAGTAGCTGCCTATGAAGGAGCCACGATATGTGTCTACCTCCCGCCCTCTCTCTTAGATCTGTCAGCGAAGGTACCTCCCCGGAGTTTACTATGTGTCCAATTGATGTATTGTCAGAGGCATTCTAAATTAGGAAGTTCTTGGCCTGTATTCCCGGTTCAAATGCCGGGTTATCGAATAATGGGGTAAGTGGGCCAGGTCTGCGTACCAAGCCAAGTTTACCTTGCAGCGGGTCCCAGATCTCTAGGAGATGCCCTGCCAGGAAGGGCATAGACTCCCTCTGGTGTCCGGGGAGAGGAGCAGCCCATGCCAATGCAGTGGGATTAAATGGGGATAGCGATTTCTCGAGCTGCACCCATAGCTTATCCCCTGCTCTATGTTTCCAATCAACTATCCGCTGCAGTACTGCGGCCGTATGATAGAGTTTCACATCTGGCAGGCCTGCTCCACCCCTCGTTTTGTGTCTGGAGAGGGTGGAGAGTCTCACTCTCGGTTTGGCGACCCCCCAGACAAACTTAGAGAATGCCGACCTCAGCTTGCGAAAGAATCTAGACGGAACTCTTATTGGGATCGTCTGAAATACATATAGGAGTTTTGGGAGGGTGTCCATCTTTAAGCTATTGATTCTCCCGAACCACGAGACTGGCCTCTTAGAGTACGAGTTAAGGTCTGCTAGTACTTTGCTCAGGAGCGGGGCATAGTTTAGCTCATATAGTTTAGAGAGGTTGGCTGGAATTTGCACGCCCAGGTACTTGATAGCATTGACTCTCCATTTAAAGGGGAAATTACTCTCTAACCGCTTGACCTCCTTGTCTGGGAGTGAAATGTTGAGGGCCTCTGACTTCGAGTAGTTGACCTTAAAGTTACTGACCTGGCTGAACCGTTGGAATTCCCTCAACACCGACGGGAAGGAAGTGTGTGGGGATGTCAAGTGAAGCAGCAGATCATCCGCAAACAAGGATGTCTTATATTGATGACCCGCTATTTGAATTCCTTTAATATCTGGGTTCTTCCGGATGGCTATGGCTAAATGCTCCATAGTAAGAACGTAGAGCAGGGGGGACAACGGGCATCCCTGGCGTGTGCCGTTGCTGATAGGAAAGGGAGCTGAGAGAAGCCCATTAGCCCTAACCCTGGCCGAGGGGGAAGTATACAAAGCCAGAATTTTAGAAAGGAGGCCAGGTCCAACACCAATCTGCCTGAGAGAAGCCCCCATAAATTCCCAATCGACCCTGTCGAATGCCTTCTCCGCATCACAGGAGAGGAGGCACGCAGGTTCACTGGAGGCGCTAGCATACGATATCAAGTCTAGAAGCTTGTTGGTGTTGTCCTTGGCCTCCCTCCCCGGGACAAACCCCACCTGGTCTAAATGGACCAGCGCCGGGAGAGAAGGCTGCAACCTAAGAGCAATAACCTTGGCATAAAAGGTCGATGTTAATTAAGGAAATTGGCCTATAGTTCCCACACAGGGCAATATCTTTACCCGGCTTGGGGATGACCGCAATTGTCGCCTCAAGTGTCTGTTTAGGGAAGGCGCAACTGTCCCCTATGGCATTGAAGGCCTTTGTTAAAAAAGGGATTAGGCAAGGTCCAAATTGTTTATAGAATTTGGGCGAGTAGCCGTCCGGGCCCGGACTTTTACCTGACGGAGATTCTTTAATCGCCTTAGCCACTTCCTGTTCCGAGAATGGTTTTTCTAGGGCCTCAACCTCCTCCGCAGGAATGGTGGGCAATGGAGTGCTCTCGATGTAAGCAGCTATCTCCTCCGGGGATGCCCCCGTCCCAGAGGAAGGGTCGGGGGGAATTGTGGAGGTTATACAGAGAGGCGTAGAAGCTCCTAAAAGTGTCCGCTATACTCGTAGGAGTCTGAGCTAGGGTGCCATCCGGTCTGTGGAGGGCCTGGATGTACGTTGCTGTTGATCTAGGATGCAACGTTCTGGCTAGTAAGCGTCCGCATTTATTAGCCGATTCGTAGAGCATGGCCTTTCCTTTGTCTCTGAAACGTAAGTATGACCGATTTTATAACTTTTGGAGCTTTTCCCTAGCATTCTGGAGCTCTAGAAGTTTGGCATTGGTGGGATTGTTTTTGTGTTCCTTCTCCAGAGAGAGGATCAGATCTCGTGTCTGGGTTATGAGCGAAGCTCTCTCTCGTTTAAGCCTAGCGCCATGTCTAATAAACTCCCCTCTGAGAACACACTTCAGGGCTTCCCATTGGTAAGGGAGTGGGGTTGGGTCGTCTCTGTGGTCCTCAAGGAAGTGCTCGATTGCTTTCTCTATCGCAGAGGAGCAGGTCAAGTCGCTGAGTAAGTTATCATTCAGGCGCCATGACCAACCCGGGGGGGTGAGGCCAGGGAGGCAGAGAGAAATGTAAACTGGGGCGTGGTCAGACCACAAAATCGGGCCTATCCACGCTCTGGGGTCCCAGTCCATGGCATGGTGACTGATCATCAGATAATCGATTCTACTATAAGAATTGGCTGCATGCGAGAAAAATGAGTAATCCCTTTTGGCGCCGTTCAATACCCTCCAAGTGTCTATCAGCTGGAGGTCCGTCAGGGACCTCCGCAGCTTGTTGAGTTTGCTCATTGAATGCGCTGACCTCCCAGATGAGGTGTCAATGGAAGGGTTGAGGGGGATATTCAAGTCACCACCCAAAATAATTATTCCTTCGGCGAAGTCTTCCAGGAGCCTGAGCGTCTTGATACAGAAATCAACCTGGTCTAGATTGGGGGCATAAACATTCGCCACGGTGTACATTTTATTAAAGAGTTTCATCTTTATGAAAAGGAACCAACCCAGAGGGTCAACCTTGGTGCCCACTATCTCGTGCGGTAGTGATTTATGAAGAGCCACCGATACCCCTTTGGTCTTAGAGTCAGGATTTGGACAATGGAACCAAGATGAGTAGAATCTATTGCCAATTGCGGGGATGTGGTCTGCCCTGAAGTGTGTCTCCTGAAGCAGCGCTATTTGAACCTTTTGTTTATGGAGATCATAAAGGACCTTCGTTCTTTCCTCAGGGATGTTGAACCCCTTTACATTGAAGGAGCAGACAATCACTTCCGCCATTTTAAGGGAGGTAGTATTGGCCCTTCCTAAGCTGTGGTAGAACAAGGGTAGGGTTTATGAAAGGGTGGATGGGGGGAGGGTTAGGTGTAACCGAGTGGGTGGATGGATAGCAGAAAAATATAACAGGGGGTTTAACTAGGTGTAACAAGTTACGCTCATCTCTCCTGGTTGCAGGAGGGAGAAGATTGGCCTAAGTCGGGGGTTGGAAAGCTATGGCCATGGAGTGGGAGGTACGCTTCCTGCATAAAATGAGACTGTATCCATTAACGTTAACAATGAACGTTGGACCTGGGTCCCGCCCGTGCGGCATCAAGAGCAGCCAGCAAGGGCGAAGACTACCAAGTCCAAGACCCAGTGACCCAGCAAGCCCGGCATCACAAACACATGGAAACAATGAGAGCAACTAAGGGCCCGGCCCGGGTAAGAGCCTGTCAAGGCCAGTGCCGGTGGCAACAGTTGGTCTGGTCCACCCCGCCCACGGTCCAGGCAGGGAAGAGCCCCAGGAATTCGGGCGAGCCACAGGGGCCGTCACTAGCCAGCCAAGACCGGGGCAGGCCGGCCGAGACCTTACAAGAACATCTGGTGAAGCATATTAACATAACGTAACATAACCTTGGTACATCGTGCCCAGGGGGTAGACAGAACCATAACATAACCTGAATAGTGGTCCCGGGTCCAGGGACGTCCCCCGACCCCGCCAGGGCCCCCGATCGCTAGGCAGTCATGAGTCCGGATCACCCAATAGACCTACGTGAGCCGGAGGCCAGAGCGATGGGAGCCCCAAGCATGAGAGAGGAGATCCGGGGACCGCAGGAACAACAGGGATTGCTTAGATCGAGGCAAGTGATCCACAGTTCAATAGGAGGAGACACATATCAATCTCAGGTACTTTACGACGTCAGGACCCAGCGTCAGGGGGCCGGTCCGGAACCAGCAATTCGCTGTAGTCTGTCGGATCTATCGGATCCGGCGCCTCCCCCGCCGGTCGTCCGGCCTGCGCGGGCTGCGCGGTCGGCCCTCCCCGCGACCGGGGTGCCCGGGCCCAGCTTCCTCAGCGCCTAAACTTGGTGATAGCCAGTTCGCAATGGGGAACGCCGGGAGGTCCAAGAAACCGAAAAGTTCCGGGAGCTGGGAAGGGGAGCGCAGCACGAATGACCTGCTCTGCCTCGATACCACCAGATGAAATGGGTGGCCCCATTTATAGGTGGCACCCGCCTCTTTGATCTTTTCCAACAGGGGTTTAAGGATCCGCCTCATTTGGAGGGTCCGTCTGGCCAGGTCAGGCAGTAGAGTGACTGTGGCACCACGGTAGTTTGAGGGCCCCTTCTCCCAAGCTTTCCGCATGATCGCCTCCTTAACTCTGTAGTAGTGGACACGGCACACTATGTCCCTCGGTCTAGATGGGTCAGGCGGGTTCCGCCCAGGCGCCCTGTGGATCCTATCGATTTCAATGTGCTTATCTCGCCTCCGCCCCAGGAGCTCATTGAAGAGGTAGTTGGCTATTTCCTCCAACTTGTTGTTTTCGGGTGTCTCCGGAAGCCCTCTAATTCGAATATTATTCCTCCGTCCTCGGTTTTCCATATCGTCTAGGTGGATCATCATTCTGACGGACTGTTGAGTTGAGTCATTTTGGGCTTGTTGTAAGGCTACGTTCGCTCTTTCAAGGGCTTCTATGCGCTGGGTTGTGGTTGTTTGCGCCTGTTCCAGGGTCTGGACCCTGTCTGCGACCTCCGATACGGACTTTGTTACTTCCTCAAGTTCCCTTCTAAACAGGGACTCCATTCTATTAGTGTAGGTTTCAAAGTCCTTTCTTGAGGGTAAAAACTTCAGAAGGACCTCCAGATTATAGTGTGCAGTGGGGATCTGATCGGGGGCCACGGCCCCAGGAGACGCAGGTGGGCCGGGCCAGCACCCAGGTGAATGCGGGTCTGGGAGCTGGTAATTTTGACTCGGCGAGGGCCCCCACCCGGAGAGCGAGGGAGCGCCCGCCCCCCACACAGCCCCACAATGGGAGGCCGCCCCGGCGTCCGTATCGCTGGTCCCCGGCCAAGAGGCCGGTGACATGGGTTCCAAGTGCGTGGCCGCACAATGCATAGTGGCCACCGCTGCGGTTGCTCTCGCCCTCTCATCCCAAGCCGGGGACTGAACTGCAGGACTCCCACTGCCTCCAGCCGGGACAAGCATCAGCGCTCCACGTTGTGGGGATTCTCCCGGTAGGTCCGGGTGTGGGTGAACCCGTGATGTCACACGCGCGAGGGGCCCACTGGGGCCCGGCGGCTGGGACCAGACGCCAGCAGCCGCCAATGGATCCCGATCACCCCCCGGCACCGGGGCGGTATTACTCTGAGGGCTGGGTGGCCTGTCGGGCAGGGCGGATTGTGGCCAGCAGGGGGATTCGGGGCTGGAGAACGGCGGGCACCCGGGGGAAGGCTGTTCCTGCCCATTATTCATTATATTGTTCTGCCCAGGCTGCGCTGAGGGGGGCAGATCATCTTTAAGTTCCCCCACATGTGCTGTGTGATGGCTGTTGTCCGGGAGTGTCGTGTTTGGGTGCAACAGTACAGCCACGTGCCCAGCGTGACAGAGCCGGGGAGCCTCTCCACCTGCCCCCAGGAGATCACTGCCTCTGACAGCCGCATCTGGCGGCCCGCCCGCTGCTCCGCGAGGCTCAGGCAGCAGCCGCCGACCATCCTTCACTGGAGACGGAGCCTCTGCCGCCTCCTCCGCCGCCGTCTTCGGCTCTGCAGCAGCAGCCGCGGGAGACGTCTCCCCCCCTCTCTCTCGAGACGATGACGCGCCGCCATCTTCCCCGCCAGTCACAGATGCGCCGTCACGCAACCGGTGAGTCCCTCAGCTCCAGAGTCCCGCTCTCTACCTCCTCTCCACAGACCCCGTGGGTCCGGTCGTCCCGTCCCCGGGTGCGGGTGAGCGCCACATCTCCTCCAGGCACAGTCACCTCAGCATTCTGCTCCTCTCCCGGCGCCATGTTGCGGCCCGTCCTCCGCGATCCCACAGACTCGTCTGGAGGGAAGAAATGTAGGATCTTGGCAGACCTGGCAGCTCCAGACGATACTCTGCCTTTCCTGCGTTTGGACATGGGTTCAATAGGTTCCAGTCAGCGGATTAAACAGTATATCTGCCGACTTTAGGCGCGGAGCTCCCCAGGAACACGTCCTCACACGGCCATAGCGTGACCACGCCCCCCCTGATAGAAATATTTTAAGCGGTAATGATGGGTGAGTGTAAATTCCTCTCTTGGAATGTCCGGGGGCTTAACGATAAGATTAAGAGGGCTACTGTCCTCCAGTTTGTAAAGAAACACAAGCCGAACGTAGTTATTCTCCAAGAGACCCATCTGGTGGGTCAGAGGGTGCTGGCCTTGAGGAGGCCATGGATCCAGAGCTCCTTTCATGCCCCATTCTCGGCCTCCTCTAGAGGTGTATCGGTGCTGGTCTCTAAGGGTACCCCGTTCGTGGTGTTCTCAGTACATACTGACCGAGAGGGTTGTTTTGTTATCCTTCATGCCAAACTAATGGATACTGTTATGATAATAGTCGGAGTGTACGTTCCCCCACCGTTCTCTGCCCGGACACTGGACAGAATAATGGAGAAAGTACTCTCCTGCCCCCCAGCCCCGATACTGCTATTAGGGGACTTTAATATGGTCTTGGACTCGGCGCTGGACAGGATGGGTAAGAATTCGGGCCCCAGGACTCAATTGGCCTATTGGGCAGAGGCTCTGGGGCTACAGGAGCTTTGGAGGTGGAAGCACCCCGCCGACAGGGCATACTCCTGTCATTCGGTTACACACAAGTCCCTGTCCAGAATTGACCTGGCGTTCTCCTCGCCCGATTTTCTGGCCAAGGTGGCGGCCTGTAACTACCTCCCGAGAGGGGTCTCGGACCACTCACCCATGTTGATAACAGCTGAGCTGTCACTGCGGCAGGAGAACTGGGTGGGTTGAACCCTGAGCCCTCTTTGGTTGGAATCCCCTGACATTAAGAGCAGTCTACGGTCCTCTACTGAGGCATTCTGGGAATGTAATACGACAGAGACCTCGGTGGAGGTAAGATGGGATGCCTTTAAGGCTGTCACCAGAGGGGCGACCATTAGCGCCATCGCTACAGCTAGGAGGAGGAAAGGAAGGGAAGTGGCAGATCTTGAAAGCAAACTTGCACTGGCGGAGGAGAAGTTTAGTACAACGTTAGACAGCCGGGACCACTCAACATTGTTGGCACTAAAGAGGGAATACAATCTGCTTCTGACTGACTCAGCTAGGAAACTACTGCTATACAAGCAGGCAACAATCTTCGATAAAGGGGACAAGAACGGTAAGACCCTGGCCTACCTAGCGAGAGCTGAAAGCCAATCCAACCATATCGCTGAAATCCTGGATGGCGGGAGGAGGGTGACGGGGGGGAAGAAGATAGCCCAGAGGTTCCTGGAGTACTACTCGGCCTTGTATTCCTCTAGGGCGAGCTATGAAGCGTCTGACCTGGGTAATTATCTGGATCAGATTGCCTTCCCGAGACTGACTGAGGAAGATCAGGAGGCTTTGAACTCCCCTATCACCATGGATGAGGTCTCTGGCGCAATTAAAATGCTCTCTAGCAGGAAGGCGCCGGGACCAGATGGGATGCCGGCTGAGTGGTATAAACAGGACCTCGAACAAGTGACTCCCAAGCTGTGGGAGGTGCTGAAACAAGCCCTCGAGAGTAGGTGCCTACCAGCCTCTTTTCGGGAGGCACATGTGGTCCTCATTTACAAAGAGGGGAGACCCCCTGACTCCTGCGCGTCTTATCGTCCCATATCCCTGCTGAACCAAGATGCCAAAATACTAGCCAAAATACTGGCCACCAGGCTGAACAAGGTTATTCTACATTTGATCGGGCCAGATCAGTCAGGGTTTATGCCAGGACGTACCACGGGGGTGAATCTCCGCAGACTGATGTCAAACCTCCAAAATTGTACATGATAACCAGGGGGAGCGGGTGGTCATCTCGTTAGATAATGAGAAGGCCTTTGATTCAGTGGAATGGGAATATCTTTGGGCAGTTTTAGAAAGATTTGGGCTTCCTTCTAGTTTCATTACATACATCACAACTGTTATGAACGGCCAACAGCCCGGATACGGGTCAATGGGTGTTACTCTAACTCGTTTGAGTTGCATAGAGGAACAAGACAGGGGTGCCCACTTTCGCCGTTGCTCTTTGCCCTAGCTATTGAACCCCTGGCGATCATTGTCAGGAACTCCCCAAGCATCTCTGGATGGAAGCTGGGAGCAGTGGAGGAAAAGATATCTCTCTATGCAGACGACACACTGTTGTACTTGGCGGATGGCCATAAGTGTCTTGACGCAGCTCTGGACACTATTGGAGTGTTTGGGAGGTTCTCAGGGCTGAGGATTAACTGGGATAAATCCAGTCTGATGTTAGTGGATGAACTTGTCTCCCCCGATATCTCCCCAAGGTCTCAATTTAAAATTGTCCAACAATTTAAATATTTGGGGATCCTGATTAGCAGGCAACCAAGCGAATTTATATCTCTAAACATCGCCCCTGTCGTGTCAAAGCTAAAGCAGCGGGTCGCTCAGTGGGCGAACCTGCCGCTGTCAGTTATGGGCAGAATTAACATATATAAAATGATATTCCTTCCAAAATTTCTATATATATACCAGGCCTCGCCAGTCTTACTACCCGTCTCCCATTTCAAGACGCTGGATTCAATTCTGTTTGGCTTTATCTGGGGGCAATCTCCACCTAGGCTCAACAGACAAATAATGAAAGCACAGGTCACGGAGGGGGGTCTGGCGGTCCCGCACATGCAACTGTATTACTATGCCACGCAGCTTCTGTTTGCGCACTGGTGGCTCTGTCAGCCGCACAACAATCCGGTGGTGAGCCTGGAGGTGGAGGTGATGGGTTCTCCTGGGAGACTATCCCTCTTGGTGTACAGGGGGGTTCGGGGGATCCGAGAAGCTACCGGTTGTATGAGGGTAGTGTGTAATATATGGGAAAGGGTGGCCAGGTTGAATAGAAATCCGGTTGAGGCCCAGTATTGGTCCCCCTTTGCTCCTCTCTGGAACAACCCCAAGCTCCCTGAGCTGCTTACTATGCAAGATCCGCAGTTCTGGGATGGAAGGGGCCTCCGGGCATTGGGCCAGGCTTACAGGGACGGAGTGCTTCTCTCGTTCGACCAGGTGAGGGAGACCTTTCGGATTTCCCATCGGGACTTCTTCCGCTACCTGCAACTCAGGCATGCTCTGCAGACCCAATTCCGTAGGGGTGGCCCGAATTTTTCGGTGCCCCGCGTGGAAAGTGTGGTGAGAGGGCCGGACCTGGGGAAACCTGTCTCCACAGTATACAAGTGCCTGATCGCTGGACTAGAGTCCCCCAGGGGGAAAATTGAAAGTAAGTGGCAAGCGCTAGACCAGACTTTAGACCGGGATGACTGGGAAGAAATCTTAGATAACCTTCATTCATCGGTCATAAAAGCCAGAGACAGATTTATCCAGAACAAATGGTTACATCAAGCCTACATCACGCCAACACGTCTGCATAGGATGGGACTACTGGTTGGTGATCTATGCCCCAGATGTGAGAAGGAGGCTGGTACATGGGAACACATGACCTGGTCCTGTGGGGTTCTGGTGGGATATTGGGGGGAGGTGATGGACCTAATTGGAGGGATGGTGGGTATCCGGATCACTGCCTCAATTCCCTTGTGCCTTCTGGGGGTGGTCGAACCACTGTCGGTGACGAGGGCGTTGAAATCACTATTTAGGCTGCTACTCTTTTATGCCAGAAAATGTGTTCTGCTTAATTGGAAACATCCGGCCAAACCAACGGTATGGGCGTGGAGTTAACCAGAAACTTACGATGTACAAGCTGACATACACGGCCAGGGGGGTGCCTGATAAGTTTGAAAAGGTGTGGGGTCCCTGGCTGCAGAGTCAGGACACCGCTTCAGAAGGCGATTAAAGGAGAGAACGGGTTAAATTGAGGGGGGCGAGACTGCTCACCTACGGTAGATCGAGTCATTGAGCGAGTTAAAGTGAAATTGAGGAATCGGGAGAAACTCCTGGGAGAAACGGCTCTCTGTCCTACTCCTCCTCCCCAGGGAATAGTCAATTAGATATCCAGGTCCAGAATGTAAGAATGTGTGAGTGAATGGTTGTCGTGTCTAAATACTTATTGAATTTGTGCTATTGAGAAGGGTGCCTGCGGCACCTCAATGTTATATGTACCTTGTCTCGGTGGTGTTGATGTTTGTTGAACTGCAAATAAAAAGAAACTTTAAAAAAAAAAACAATAAATGCTGATCTGAATATTTAGATCTAGTAAACAAACAATAATGCATTGTCATAAGGCCCTTTCATTGGGGGATATTGGTAATTGAAGGCGAATTGCCAGACATACCCATGTTAAAACATTGGTAATCAAATTGCTCTTACTAGGAGGGAAGAAATCACTTCTCTTTTAGGAGAGAAAACTGCCATTCTCTTTCATCGTCTACCGGGTGTTAATTTTTATCTGGCTCTGAATCAGTTCCAAGCTAGACAGTGAAAGTGAATGGCAATTTTCTGTCCTAAACAAGAAGTGAGTTTCTCACCAGCCTCTGAATCGACCTCATCATCTCAACGATTTAATGGTGTTGATCAGGGTGTTCAAAACTGTAGTGTTAGTAGCACTGGCAGTACTCAAGCTCTGGTGGTTTTCAAGCAGTGCAGACAAGCTACTTCTCCAATAGCATGTGCCAGGTGGCCAAGTCAACCTGCTCCAGGCATGGAGCATCTTGGGATAATGACATTACTGGCAAAAAAGTTGGCACCGCTTGGCCTCATGTAGTACATATTGCTCCTTAAAGTAGACCCCTACTCTCCCGTGAAGTTGTATTGGGGTGGTACTTGAAATGTTTGAAAAATAGCAAAAGGTACTTGATGAGAAAAGGTTAGTGTAGATAATGTTTCCTACTAATACAATGGCCTCTTATTACAATTTAGAATAATTATATATATTGAGAATAGAATAGCATACTAAATAACATTTAGCAGATAGAATCAATTTCATAATTTGGGTGGAGGAACATCCACACTTGTCCTAGTACAGTGCAGCAGGACTTTATGGCTATAACAACTCTAAAAAAAAGGCTGCTAGGCAGAAGTCCTCTTTCAAATGCAGAGCGGTGGGATGGAGGGCTACGCCCCATCTGGGCAGAAGATTGAAAAAAAAAAGGATTACAAAAATTCTGTCACCAATCAGACCAAGAGTGAGGCACTTCTCTCCTTCTGCTTCTGTGTTGTGTTGGGTATCTTGAGTGACAGGTCAGCGGCATGCAACTGCTGAAGAGATTGAGTGACTGAAACAAGAGCGGTGGAGCAGGGACATGATACGCCCGTGATCTGCAGGGCCTATTATTATAGACTATTATTTTCAAAATTATGTAAAAGAATTCCAAACAAGTTCATGTTCCAACTAGGAGCAGGGCCATATTGGGCTTAATACTAACCAATATACCAGATAAAATAACACAAGTACAGGTCGGGGGACATCTTAGAAACAGTGATCATAATATTATTAATTTCTACTTAACTGTCACTATGATTCTTTATCAAGGAGCCACAAAAACATAGAACTTCAGAAAGGCAAAATTTAACCAACTAAATGATGAAACTTCACTACTGGAAAAATGTCCTCAAAAACAAAAGCACGGACACCAAATGGAATACCTTTAAATTAATAGTACACAATTAATATGCAATGCGATTGATGATGGATTGCCAAAGAGAGTAAAACTGACCCCAAAATGTTCTACAGCTATGTAAACAGTAAAAGATACAAACCTGAAAGTGTGCCTCCCCCTGAAAAGCAAGCAGGGGGCAACTATAGAGGGGGATGCAGAAAAAGCCAATGTACTAAAAAATCTTCTTTGTTTCCATATTCACAGAGCAACAAAATATACCATGTGAAATGTGGAGCAATAACCCAAACTCCCCATTAAATATCATTGGTCTGACTAAGAAAGAAGTGTGGCAACGCCTTAAACAAAAAGTAAGAGTAAAATAGACAAATCCCCAGGACCAGATGGCATTCATCCTTGTGTGTTAAGGAAATTATATACAGTGGTAGACAAGCCACTATTTCGAATATTTCAAGATTCTATGTCAGGATCTAGGGGTTTTAGTAAATAATAAACTAAACTGTATTGATCAGTTGATGTCAGACAACAGCTGCCAAGGCAAACAGGATCATGGGGTGCATCATGAGGGGCATAGGTGCCCATGACTAGAGCATCATTTTACCCCTGTGTAAGTCACTGGTCAGACCCCATATGGAATACTGTATACAGTTCTGGGAACCAGTGCATAAAAAGGACCAGATCAGAACTTCAGCATGTTCAAAGTCGAGCCACTAAATTTAAAAAATGTAATGAGGGAACTAGAGTACCCTGAAAGATTGTCAAGGTTAGATTTATTTAGTTTGGAAAAGAGACTTCTGAAGGGTTTATAAATATATCCTGGGTCAATACAATACAAAAATCTGTCCTATGATCTATTTAAACCAGGACTATAAATAAAACTCAGGGGCATCCTCTAAGATTGGAGTAAAGACGGTTCCTACACCAGCATAAGAGGGGATTCCTTACTCTAAGTGCAGTGAGACTATGGAACTCTCTGCCAGAGGAGGCAGTCATGAAGAATACATTAAAGGTGTTCAAAATTGGTCTGGATGCCTTCCTTGCATGTAATAACACTAGCAGCTATGACTATTAGACCACAAATAAACAGGATGAACTGGATGGACTAAAGTCTTTTTTCAACCTTACATACCATGTTACTATGTATATATATTTTACATTTAAATCTTTTTTTTGTAAAAATCATCAAGGGTACATGTAAAATCAAAGCCTACATGGTTTACCCCCCCCCCCCCCCACACACACACACACATATCTGTTAAGCTGCTCTTTCTATAGAATTTATCTCTGTAGCCCCTAGGGTTACATTTTAGACAAAATAGGTGCTCCTGTCTCTTTTCATGCCTGTTTTTTATCAGTTTTTGCTTAGTATACATCCAGCAAACACGAAATGACTGCATCATCTTGTGACTGGAGGGTGGCAGGTTCAGTTCCTATTTGGTACATGGCTGAAATGCTCTTGAGCAAGGCACCTAAGCAGTCTACTGCTCTGGGCTTGTGTGCACTAACTGCTTGTGTTTGTCTCACTGCACAGATGGGTTAAATGTGGAGGAAAAATTGATATGCGTGCACAACATGCTAGATCCCCCCCCCCTCAAAACTGGTAATAATGCATTCTTTATACTTGGGGTCATGCTAAAGAACTATTGAAGCAAGTCGACCGTGTGCTTTTGGTTGTGAGATAAAGCTTCTTTCTAAGTTTTTAAGAGCTTTTTAACTTGAACACACTAAAAATGTTTTGCTTGTCAAAAATCACCCACCCTTGTGATGGGGCATTTTTACAGGTAAAGAACACCATTTTTCCAATGAAGTAAGGATACAGCTCTATGGGCTATGCTAACAGATTTTCCAAATCGTTCTGCATAACCCAATAGGGTGCTTTTGTTTCCAAACTTTGAAAAAAATATCCTTACCTCACTGGAAAAATGATGGACCCCACCTGTAAAAATGCCCTACACAGGTGTAAGTGATTTTTGGGGAAATATTAGAACAGAAATGTTGTAGATTTTTTATTTGAGTTCAAGTAGAAAAGCTTACTCAGATGTAAACTTGCTTCACCAGATCTTTAGCATGACCCGACAGTGATTTTAGAGGATTGAAGGTGGTCTTGCAAAAATAAAAGCTGGAGGTTTTGCTAAAGAAAGGGCCTAGATCTCAGCTTCATTAGCTTTATTCAGCAACACAGAAGTAGGAATCGGTTGCGAGGTAGGTAAGGAAACAATTTTAGCCTAGGCCTCCCCTTTTAAGAGACATCCGTGGGCCAACAAAACGTAACTCCTACACATTTTCTCAAATGTATCTTTTTCATAAAAAATCATATAATCTGGTGTCATTCTCCAGTATTCTGCCTTTGGCTCAGCTATGTCACCACTATGTGACCACAAATGTCCTTTAATAATAAACATGTATAGTTTGTTGTTATGCTGTTATTAGTCCCAGACAGGGTCTACCTGCAAATACATTTAATGAAAAATAGGATTTTATATCCCAACACCATCTAATTCAATTTATTTCATATAATGCAGCACCTTCTCTATAAACCCACATCATTCATCTTTATGTCTACAAGCCGGCAAGTCCCCAGCATATTCCTATGAACTATGCGAGCAAGTGATTTCAATAAAATCTACTTAGAGGAAAAAAAAACACTCCTAGAAAATTATGACATACACTGTAAATATTTCAATAAAATATTTAGTGCTAATCCACACATTGTAATGTCATTATTCCTTCAGTAAACAACAGCTGTTCCCTCTCCACTTTTCTTTTTAAGATTGTTTTGGAGACAAATAGAGTCGTGTAGAGAAATGAATTATATAATACCATTTGTTAAGTCGTTCTTAGTCTTCAGTGCAGCATTATTAATGGTAGTAGCCACCTGCTGTATGTGGATTTTGCCTTGATGTGATGACTTTATATGATTACTCTTCATGCTGCTCTGTTTCTAACTTAAAGGGAACCTGCCATTAGGTCCACGTCTGTAAACTAAATTCACAGTATGAAACCTGTAACAATGGATGTTTGAGTTTAGTCCTACTGAATTCCTTCAGTTAAGTTGACAACCCCCTGAACTGGTATGCAGTATATAACTCTTCTGAAAGATCAAGCTTTAAAATATCCTTGGTGCTTGTAAAAATTGAATGTAGCTATTCATGGGTTGGGGCTTTAAAGTGGACCAAAACCCAGGATTCTGACTATCGACCCCCCTATTGGGGCTGTCCTGCTGTGTGAAACCCCCCAGATTGGCCAATGTCAACTCACCTCTTCCTGTTCCTATGGCGCATGTGCGGCCGCTCATCCAGTCAGCAGCTCGGAGCCGCTGATGTAACTTCATCTAAGCCTTCGTCTAAGGCCAGCGGCTCCGAGTGCACTGGCGGCCGCACACCCCGCTTTCCTCTAACAGGAAGCGTTCCCGCGCCGGCCATTCACAAATGCCTGGCGCGGGCACACGCCCTGCTAGAGGGATAGCAGGGATGCGGCCGTTGCCGATCCACGTGGGTTCCGGTACATTTTAAGATATAATAATTGATTTAAGCAGCAGCCCATCAACCAGCTTTGCTGTTCAGCCATACGCCAAATCCGAACACAGACCTCTGGCTGAAGTCTGTGTTTGAGTCCGGGGACCCAAACCTGCGATGCTCAGGTCCGCTCATCTCTAATAACAAACATGGTCTATAATTTTCTGTGGGCCAGTTTCTATCTATGGTTGCAGTTTTACACTGTTTACCTGAAAGAGGACCAACATCCATTAAATGGATGTTCATGGTATTGATAGCTGCTCCTCGTTTCCTGAGCGAAATCTGGACCATGTGACCACTGGTGGCCAGTCGCAGGGCCCACTTCCAAAGTGCAGATAAGAAGAACTGGGGCTTGAAAAGGATATATGATCAATTGGCATTCCCCACGCTCAGGCCTGTTTTATACAGTTTTGTCTTGGGGCAGACTTGGGAGCAAGAAACTGTTATGTATTATCTGAGCCCGTAATGTGCATTCAAAATTGACACTCTTGCAGCCTTGACACTAGTTAAAATGGCCAAATCACTTTAGACGCGGCATAACATTTTAGTCACAACCTGCACTAATAATAATATTCCCTAACATTTAGATGACAGTTTTGTGTGGTTAGTGTGGGCTACTTACATTCTTCTTAAACATTACTTCCTGCATAATATCAGGGAAAGAGATAAAGTTGATAGCAAATAAAATAGTCATTTGATGTACATTTTACAAATTGGTTTGAAATTGCAGTGCAGTCAGTTTTGAGTTTTTTTGTGTCGGTTTATGTCAGTTACGCACAAATTCTATATATAGATAGGTCAGTTGACATTTACATAAGCACAAGATTACATTTTTTTCTTCACCAATTACATTCTACAAGATATTCTGCTGTTCTTGCAAACTGCACAGACTTTTATCCACAGTGATTTATGAGTCAGCAGTTGTAATTATCAGGAAACTTGTAACTAGCTTCAGAAATGATCTAATCGATCAAATCATCTAAGGAAATTTTTATTATGTGCTTAGTCTGTTTATATCTGGATATCAGTTACCAATGTCTCAGGTAGGAATGAATGAATTGATCTGGAAGAAATTAGTCCCATCTGAATTTCAGGGAAAAATAGTTTTTTTTAACAACTAGATTTTTCCCTGAAACATTCCAAATAAGTGGGTTTCAGCTGGTGGATGATTAGCTGCCAGGTTGCCACCAATTTGAGCAGAGGTCTAGCTTCTTTAGCCTGCTGCAGACCCAGGTTTCCCCCTCCTTACTTCTACCCTCCATGGTGACGTGGAGGTGATGATTTCCTTGGGGCCACACTTTTCAGGTGTAAGTATACCTTAGCGTGGCAATTATTATTAAAGTAAGGGCAAAGCACACCCTAATTACAAACAATACAAGTCTTACTAGAAAAACAGGTAGGCTGGGTTCATTCCCAAATTAATGGGTTCAGGCCAATCAGCGGTTGGCGCGCAGGATGGGGGGCGACGCTGCAGAACGCTAAGGAATCTAACCAACAAAATGGCGGATTGCGTACTAAGTGACAGAAGGGAACTGGAAGTTAAATATAGTTTGCAAGTGAACAAAAACATGGTGGCCGACGCAAAATTCTAGCCAGCAATAGCGGGAGTGATAGTAATAGCGTCCTCTGATGTATGTAAACCAGGAAGTAATAGTGTCCTCAGGTAAATCAAGGTTCAGAATAGTGTGGATAACCAACAAGATGGCCGCTTCCTTATCAGTGACATGTGAAGCCGTTATTGCAGTAGTGAAACAGTTGCATGTTCCGTTTATGGTTCAAGGCAAGTTAAGGTTGGCCTCCATGTTTTTGGTTACTTGCAAACGCTATCAAGTAGGTGAGCTTGAGAAAGATCACAAGCCAAAACTCAGATGGTCTCAAACTGTCCACCCTGCCATAAGTGTCTGTAAGGCGGATCTCTTTTTGATTACTCCTTTACTTTATTATGTTATCGCTTATGATTTATGCTTACATATTGTTGGGGCATATGGGTTACCTTGTGCTGTATGGCTGTATGCTGCTTGTGAACACATGACTGTTTTTTCACACCTATTTGTCTCTGCTGTAGCACAAGGTCCCCAGTTATACTTATGCCTAATTGACATTACAAACAACGCCACCTAGTGGGCTGTTATGAAGTAACGTCTTTTCTCACCCTGAACCTTGATTTTCAATTATGTAATGTATCGCCTTTTGATTTATATTGTGCATCAGTCTACATTAAACATCACATATTTTTTGTGTGGCCCTGTAAGCTTGTAAATTGACTGCGGCCTGGCAACCAATCAGTTGCAGTCCGCCAGCCAAAGATGATCAAGCACTGTGCTAAACGCCGGAGGATGAACCACACAGGGTAGAAATAAATAGAGCCGGCTCGCTGGATGAAAAGGAGGAAGGCCGAGGATGCTCATCTCTAGTATCACGCTCTCTGACCAACCAACTGGAATCATATTGGCCCTTGTATGTAGGTCCCCTTATCCTTGATGTAAACATTTGGCCCTTATTTAAAGTGGACCAACACCCACCCCTGATCGGGCCAGGAATCTATAAGATTCCCGGGCCGATCAGCTCCCTCCCCGCGGGGCATCCGAAATCGGGATGCCCCGCTGTGTGAAACCCCCCAGAAAGCCCCTAAAAACTTACCTTATGAGTGACAGATAAGCCGCTTGTGAATGGCCGGCGTGGGCGCGTGCCCTGTAAGAGGGACGCACAAGAGGCGGAGGCTTATCCGGCACTTGTCCGTCGACGATAAGGTAAGATTTTAGGGGCTTTCTGGGGGGTTTCACACAGCGGGGTGCCCCGCGGAAGTGGACCAGCACTCAGGATAGTGAAAATCCTGGGTGTTGGTCCACTTTAAGAAGGGATAGCGTCAGGTAGTGGCTGGTTAATGAGAGGTAGCGACAGGTAGCAATTACACATTTATCAAGTAGAACAGCGCCGACCGTTGTCCTTGAAGCAGCATGGGGGCTGCGTGCGCAGACATTTTTCATTGAGGTTGGCCTGACTGTTGGCCTGGGTGTTATCTTATGACGTGAGATTTAACCATTTATTTTCTCTCTGCTGGCACTTGCATTTATATCATATACTGTTATTGTCTGCACTTTAAAGTCTTATTGGAATGGGTTTCCCTGTGCAATATTAGGTAGTGTTTTAGGTTTATGTGTTTTTCATGCACTTGCACTTTATTTATTGATATTTTTGTTTATATTGGATTATTGTATATACACTCTTTTTGCACATATTTTTGCCATATATATTATTAATATTTTTGTAGTATTGGTTTTATGAAATTGCACATATATTTACACGTGGTTAGGATTTTTTGTGCCGGCACAAAAAGGATGGATTATTACTATTCTAGGATAATTAATATTATTCACCCATAGGGCAGTTATTTAAGAGGCCCTTAGGGGCCATACACATTGATATAGATAAATTTGGCCATACTGGTTGTTTTGAAATTTGTCTTGTGGTGTATGAATTTTAATTTTTTGTTTTTTTGTACTAATAAAATCATTAATATATACTGTTGATTGTAGTGGTGCTTCCTTTGGGAGATTGGTGTGTTTTTTGCACGCCCACTCCAAATTATTGTGGATTGCATTTTTGATGGGTGAGCACACAGTTGGATGCATTTTGTAGGAAGATTTGGCGGTGCACCCTTTGTTAGTAAATAGAACAGCGCCGGCGTTCAGCCTTGCACAGCCCCAGGTATGACCTCTCGCTACCTGTCGCTCTCCCATACATTTCAATGGACAAACCTTTTCTTCTCTTTAAACGGGGTATTTTTATTTTATTTTTTTTTTCAAAAAATCACAATCAAAATTCTGTGACCTCTTCTGGCATTGAAAAAGCAGTTTTTTCACAATTTTTTCATTTTTTTATATATTTCTTCAGAAATGACATTACAGGTCTGCCATTAAAGTGTTCATGTTACAATGTTGGTACAATGTAATTCCATATGTTTTCGCTTTGTTACTAGTGGATAGATGCTGAAAAACAGACTTTAAACACACCGCCTCCTGCGCTCTGGGCTTCAAACAAGCATTTTTCAGCGTCAGAGATTTGTGAGGCTGTTTTTTTGCTGAATATGGTGTGAGTCGGTCGCTATGAGCAGTCGCTAACATGCGCTCCCATACAGCGCTGTACTGGTCAAATAGCGACTCCTCACAATGTATTCAACATTACTGAACAGCGACTGAGTCGCTATGAAGTAGCAACCCACGGCTGAGCACAGTGACTACTAGCGGGCGCTCATCTGTCTCTACCTGGCGTTAGTGATGAACCAACCCAATAGGGTCGATTCAGAGACACATTCGTCTGGACTTTCATAGCTGTCTGTGTATGTTTTTGTCTGTGCGTATATGCGCTTTCGATGAATGAAACTAAATCGGATCATTTGCGTTAGTTCGGATGATTTTCCCATCAAAATCTGATATTTTGTGTTCGTTCAGATAACTTACGTTATTGGTATGGGCTTGCGTCTCATTCAGAGAGCTGATGCCGAGGGACCACCGCCCTATAAAATCGTTTCCTTTGCGATCCACTTACGGGACCATTTTGACCTCGGAAACCTTGCTTTGACCATGGTCTGCTGCTTTGTGGAGGAATATGAGCGCCTCCAGCTAATGGGCATTGCATACATCAGCAGGGCCGAGGCTAGATTGCACTGGCGACGAGTTGTTCGAGCTGACCAGACTTAATCGCGCTTCTCTCCATAAGTTGTACAGTGAGCTGCTGCCATGGTTAGCCCGCACCACAAGGAAGGGGCAAGCAATTTCAGGTATGGCCAAGATGCTTCGCTGCCTGCAATTTTTGGCGAACAGCTCGTTCCAGAGGCTGGGTGCCCTCTCCGTGGGGATCTCCCAGCCTACGCTGAGCCGCGCGCTATGCAAGTTTTTGGAAGTCATGGCTACCATTAGTCAGAAATATATTTTATTTCCTGACGACATGGTAGCCTGGAACGTGCTTAAGTTGGCTTTTTATAATATCGCCGACATGCCCAACGTCATGGGTGCGATTGATTGCACCCACGTTGCATTGGTCCCTCCTGCAGCCGACGAGTACATCTATAGGTAAGTTAAATAGGTCATTTTGTTATATAGTTTAGCCAAACTGTATTTTAAATATCTATTTATCCCTCCTGGTAAATTGTCCCTGTGAAACAGCTTTCAGTTTATATCTTAATCCCTCCTTGTAAATTGTCCCTGTGAAACAGCTTACAGTGTATAGCTTAATCCCTCCTAGTAACTTGTCCCTGTGCCCTATTTGACCGTGTATAGCTTAATCCCTCCTTCTCAAGTGTCCCTGTGCCCCATTTGACCGTGCATAGCTTAATCACTCCTTGTAAATTGTCCCTGTGATACATTTGGCCGTCTTTAGCATCATCAATGTTTTTAATGTCGGCCAAAGCCAAACATTTTCATGTGGACCTTAATTAGTCATTTGAATGATAAGCTTTATTTGATCCAACATACATATCCTTTTTTGGCTAAAAACTAATTAGGTACTTAGTTAGTGTTATTTGTATTGGCCAACATGTTTTTGGAGGGTGTTAGGAGTTAGTGTTTGACTAGTTTACCTTGCTTTGCTAATTTTTTTTATTTTTCTTTTTTCAAAGGAATCGCAAAATGGGCCACTCACTGAATGTCAAAGCAATGGTCGCCCTGGACATGCGGTTCCTTAGTGTCCTCGCCGGGTTTCCAGGCTCATCCCATGACGCGTACATCTTGCGAAGATCTGGATTATACCGTCGGTTTGAGTCTGGAGAATTCTTAGGTGGATGGCTCCTTGGTAAGTTGACGCAAATTACGTCACTGACTTTTCAATGTATGCCTATGAATATAGTTTATGACCCATGTCTCAACCTATGGCTGTTTTTACCCCTTGATGACATGTTAAACCGGACCTTAACCATGATCTTTAGCAAAGCACAAACCCTTAAAAACTGATTTCCCAGCATTTAAAAATAAGATATTTCTAGTTTCTAGTAACTTACTTATTATTCTTTCCCACACTCGACTGCAATTCTGTTCTTGACTTTATTTTAGGGTCAGCGCCATCTTTGCTCAGATGCATGACACTTACTGAGTAGAGGAGAAGAGAGCGGGATAAAGTGCAGGGGGCGGGTTAGAGCTGTGCTTTGCTCAGACAAAGCAGAGCTGGGGGTCCTGAAAAGGTCAGACATCCCAGAATGCAGAGCAGCACAGTCATAAGCCACTTCCTGTTTGCAGCCTGCCTGATTTGCCCTCAGCCGCCATCTTTGATGTTTAAAGGCTCAGAACATGCAGTAGATGGTGTTAGGCTGTGTTAGGTGAGCAATCTGTATGTACAGGGTGTGGCTAAAATATAAGATAGGCTCCTAGTCAGGGTGAACGACCGCTTGCCCATAAATTTTTGTTTTGAATGTGTAATTTATGTAAGTATTTTATTATTATTTCAGGGGGTTCCGGCTATCCGCTTCTTCCCTGGCTGATGACGCCCGTCCTTCGGCCACAGAATGCGGCCCAGGACACCTACAATCGGGCGCACGGCAAGACCCAGGCCGTTGTGAAGAGGGCCTTTGGCCTCTTAAAAACTCGCTTCAGGTGTTTGGACCATCCCGGGGGGGCACTCCAGTATGACCCCAACAATGTCATCGATATCATACTGGTCTGCTGTGTCCTCCACAACTTTTCCATAATGCAGAGTGTCCCCTGGTATTTGGATCTGCCCCCCTCTCCACCCAGCCAGGACCCAGAAGAGAACTACCGTGGCACACCTAGTGCCTCTGGCCAAGCTGTTCAGGCCAATTTGATAAGCACCCATTTTTCCTAATTTGGTTTTCCTGTGTTTGTTTGTTGCATGTAATTGTTTATTTTTACTTTAATTTGCCTTTGTGAAGGCTTTTGTATTTAATTTTTTTAAAAATAGTAATGAATTAATTACTAAAATATTGACACATGATCTGAGCCTCATGCATTTTTTTTGGCCATGTTTGCTTAGAAAAACCATCAGTAATCTCAAAAGAACCAAAATATTAATGCATCAACTTAGTCAACAACAGCTAAAGTCACATTCAATATATTTTTTTTAAAATACATAGTACAACAGAAAAATACATTGGTGCACACTCATGGCACATAGCAATTTGCCACATCCAGAAGTTTTAAAGTAACGCACTCCAGGCCGAAGTTTTAATAACCAATAAAATAAACATACATAGGGAGCAACCATTTGCATGAGAATATTTGGCCAGTAATACATAGGGCCACATACACACCCTCTCCTGCTTGGCCACATTTGCCACAGGCACAGGTGGAAAGCAGCCATACCTATGCCACATCCACGCCTGTAAGTCAGTGGGCCACCCAAATAATAACCCCCAGTCCGAATGCAAGTCCAGTCCAATCTTTGCCATGGTTCAAGGTAGTAGTTTCACAGCCCAGAATGTCCCCCAATCTTGCCAACAAACAGGATGAGCCAGATACAATTTAATTAGGCCCAAGCCTGCAGCGTGGCAGCTTGAGCGGCAGGTTCAGTGAGGCTTTAGCTCAGGCATTGGCTAGTGGGGTATCTCAGCACTCTAATGAGCTATATCCCTTTCGCTGCCAGCCTACCTGGAGTTTTTGTCACCCTTGGTGCCAGACCATTTTGCACTATTTTACACTCCCCATGTTCAAATGTGATTTTTGAAGGGATTTCCAGGGATTTCCCAGGAAAATGATATATTGTTTTTTTTCAGCAGAGTCTGGGCTTTAACATGAAATGTCTTGTTTGTAATTTTTTAGGTGTATTCTCAATACTTTTGGGTGAAATATGTGCAAAAAAATAAAAAAAAATCAATTTTTTGCAATTTGTAGTGTTTTTTTGTAATAAAAAATGTAAGTTTGTCAATAAAATCTTATTGCATGTGAAACCCCAATTAATCCCGGTCACAGCGTTACCACATATGTATAGGTAGACACCCTTTCCTGCCCAGGAGACTCCCCCAAACAGAAACAGCGCTTTAGGAGATTTTCAGATAAAATACAACTATGCACCGCGCTAAGCGCACCTTGCGGTCTTTCCAGAAAAAGAACCCTTTAAATTTGAAATACCCCCCAAAAACTATATATTCTCTGGAAGTATACACCTCAGGCTTTCTAGGCGTACCAGGTTTGTTGACATGGGTGCAATTTTCTGGAAGTAATCCCTCAATCAATTCTTTGGTTGCACAGAGTTTCCCTAAAAAAGAATAAAAAAGAAGAAACAAAGCCACATTTTCCTAAAAATAAACTATATGCAAACAGAAAAAAACATATAAAATCTGAAAAAGCAACATTCCCCGAGCAGAACAATACCCAACATGCATAGGTACTGTCAAGGGAAGAGTTGCCAAACACCCCAAAGTAAAGCGTGCGCATGACGGTAATTTTACTTAAAAATTTCAGCTCTGCAGACAAAGTGCAAACCTTGCTATTTTTCAACCAAAACAACCCTTTAAATTAAGAATATCCCCACAAACCATATATTCCCTGAAAGTACACATATTAAGCTTTCTAAGAGTACTGAGCTTGTTGTAGTGGGCTCATCTTTCTGGAAGTAATCCATTGAAGAATTCTTAGGTTGCACAGGGTTTCCCTAAAAACAATTATAAAAAAGCAGAATAAAAACCATGTTTTCCTAAAATATCAATATGCAAACAAGAAAAAACAAGCTAAATCTGAAAGCGCAAGGTCCCCCGAGCAGAACAATACCCAACATGCAGAGGTACTATTAACCCTTTTAATTGTCAGCCTACTTGAAGTTTTGTCACCCTCTGTTGACAGGTCATTTTTCCCCATTTTGCGGCATGATTAACCGTGATTTTTGCTGGAATTTCCAGAAAAATTTTATACATTACATATACATTTTTTGCAGCAGAGTTTAGGCTTTAACATGAAATGTCTTGTTTGTAATTTTTCTACTGTTTTTTGAACATTTCTGCTTAAAAAAACAAAAAAAATATATATATATATATATTTTTAAACAATTGTCTCCTTTATTTTAAATAAAACCTTTTTTTTTTTTTAAATGAAAACCATATTGCATGTGATAGCCCCATTTCTCCCGATTACAACGGTACCACATATGTATCGGTAGCCCCCCCCATTCTTGCCCTGGAGACCCCCCAAACTGAAAAGAGCACTTACATTTATTTATTACATTATTACATTACAAATAAAATACAACTACTATCCACACTATAAACATAAGGGGTTAATTAAAAAAAAATGACATAGGGTCCCCCCTTCCGGGGGGGGGGGGGCATTTTTGGGGGTAATTTTAAGGGTTTAGGGTTAGGCTAACCCTCAAAAATCCCCCAAAAAAGGGGGACCCTATGTAATTTTTTGGGGGATTTTTGAGGGTTAGGGCTAACCCTAACCCTTAAAAATAAAAAAATATACAAAAATAAAAATTCCCCCCAAAAAATGCCCCCCCCATGTCATTTTTTTTTTTTTTTTTTTTTTTTTTTAAGGGTTAGGGTTAGGGTTAGCCTAACCCTAACCCTCACCCTTAAAAAAAATTTGTTTTATTTTATTTAGAATTTTAAGGGTTAGGGTTAGGCTAACCCTAACCCTTAAAAATAAAAAAATATACAAAAATAAAAATTCCCCCCAAAAAACGGGGACCCCCCGCCCTATGTCATTTTTTTTTTTTAAAGGTTTAAGGTTAGGGTTAGCCTAACCCTAACCCTTAAAAAAAAAAAAAAAATTTTTTGAATTTTAAGGGTTAGGGTTAGGCTAACCCTAACCCGTAAAAATAAAAAAATACTTTTTTTTTTAATTTTAAGGGTTAGGGTTAAGCTAAAATTAAATAAAAATGACGTAAAGTCCCCCCTCCGGGGGGGGGACCCATTTTTTTTTTTTATTTTAAGGGTTAGGGTTAGGGTTAGGCTAACCCTAACCCTTAAAATTAAAAAAAAAATGATGTAGGGTCCCCCTTACCCATCATAACCAGCCCGGGACCAGCTATGGGGGCTTGTAGGCACAGAGTGGGGGGGCCAGCTTTTGTGGCCCCCCCACCCTGCAGCCTACGAGCCCACATACCCTGTGTGGGCCTGGGCTCTTCTGCCCCCCCTGGGCTTTGGGGAGGCAGGTAATTGGGGGTGCGGGGGTTAATGGCAAGCCACCCGCTAGTTGTAGGTGGCTTGCCAGACCCCAGCCTTGTGAACTGGTATAAGGGATCTCATGGACCCCTTACCAGTTCACAAAGGGTTAACATAAAAAAAAACACACACACACAAAAATGTCATTTATTAAAAAAATAAAAAAAAAGTTTTTTTTTACTTTACTTACCTCACCCGATTGTCAGCTCCTGTGTCGATCAGCTGTCAAATGCCTTGGTGATTGCTGGCAAGAGGAGGGGGGGGCAGGGGATCAGAGCATCCCCTGCCCCTCCACTGCTTTGCCCAGCGATCACCAGGGCATCTGACAGCTGAGCCGAGGAGAGGCAGCAAGAGGCCCGGGAGTGACGTCATAAGCGGCGGCGCCCGTCGGGAGAGGAGGGGGAGAGCCCTTTCAGGCTCTCCCCTGAAGCTGAAGAGGCTGGGGGGGGCGATCGGAGGCCCCCCCAGTGAAGAGGAGACCCGGAGGAAGGCAGCGCGACTGCAGGTAAGTAAATGTCATTTTTATTTTTTTTGTGTTTTACAGTTAGCAGCTGCTGCTGCCAAAACGGGGGGGGGGCTATTCCGGGGGCTCTCCTGGAGCCATCCGACCCCCCACGGGGGATCGGATGGCACCAAATTAAAGAGGAGACCCAGCCGGATCCAACGAGGGGTCAGGTGAGTATTTGTGATTTGTATTTTTTTTACTAGCAGGGGGGAAATTCAAGCACGTAGATTCTACGTGCTTGGCACTTAAGTGGAGTAGAAGCAAGCACGTAGAAACTACGTGCTTGGCACTGAAAGGGATATGGGCAAAAAATCAAAATCATACAAGCAAAGCCATAAAAAAGGCAATCTTGGTAGCGCTCACCAGACAGGTCAATAAGGTGGGGATGTAGAAGAAAGATACAGGTCAAATAGCTGTTAAAATGGGTGTTGCCCATAAAACCCTGGTGGTGGGATTTGGAGGTGGCCCATCACCTGGGCTTGTGTAGCATTCATAATCTGCTCCAACTGTTCCAACATGAGTCTATTGCTTGTTTGAACTTCCTCGAGCATGGCTGTGAAATTATTATTTAAGGTGGCCATGTGGCTGTTGCTCGTCAAAATTCTGTCAGCATGGTGGTGAATGTATTATTTAAAGTCTCTAATTGTGCAGTAAGCTGCTCTGTGGTTCTTTGAGTCACCTGCCAAGATAAACGGCTGTCATGGCGCCACGCTGACTCCAGGATCGGCATGCGCCTCCCCTGGGAAACTGGTCAACGTTGCAGAGGATTTGGTGCAGTAGCATGTTGGGACAGTGGCAGATTAGGTTCTAGGAGGGTTATGCAAATTAGTCATGTGCATTCACATGCATCACCAGTTTCATCAAAGTCCACTTACCGTATATATCTTTTCCTGGCTCCTAGGCAGCACGGAAGTTGGCGGCGTGGTCAAACTGGATGAGGCTTCCACACTTGCTGAGGCTTGATGCTGGGCTGTGTTTAAAATAAAAAGGCACGTAAACACCAAAAAATCCAATGCTGATCTAGATTACTACATATGCTTTAAAAAACATGTGGCCAAGCAGGAATGCAAACTCCAACAACGGGACAAGGTGTCCTTCACTATGAATGTCATTATCTGTTGTATGTATGCCTCACCCTGTACAAACACATTGGTCACCTTAAATAGTCCAAACATGCATGTACTGCATGTTATGACGCTTCACACATCCCTAAAGGGCCATTAGGGACCCACACTCAACTTGCAAATAGCATTTGTCTTCAGAGTATGCTGGTGGGCATTCTTCCTATGTAGACCTTTCCCTGACCCCAGATCAAGTATTTTAGACCAAAGCACAGCTAAAACCCAAGTGGTATAAAGACAAAGAAGGAAGTGTTGTATATGATTGACTAGATTCACATAACAGGCAGTGCTTTGCTAATATAAAGACTTTAATAGTGACCATAAATACTGTTCAAGGTCGCGTATGGGCTGCAAAATTTGAAAATGAACATTCCGCAGACATTAAACACCCAGCTAAAACTGTAACCTCCCCTACAAGCCACTCCCTAGGGGCATGTGTTCATATATGCCTGTGAGCCTCAATGCACACGTTTAAAACATTTCACATACACACTAACATTACTAACCTGCAGGAATGGTAGGGATGTCCGTGTCCCATCTGCCAGAGAGGCCCTCTAATGCCACGGGGTGTATCAACGCCTGCACCATCTCAGCTCGTGTATATTGTAATTTTGTGGGGAAGCCTCCGCCAGTTTGTAAGCTGAAAAATAGAGGTTCGCAAATTTAGGGCATTGTGGTCAATCCAACAAGCAGACAAATGCACAACTCAAATATGCACCTGCAATTGTGCTATTTATTCTGTTTCTTCCGTGCTGCATACTTCAGGTCAGAAATTTTGCACTGTATCTGCTCCACATCTTTAAGCTCCTCTCCCGCTGCATTGACCTGTCTGGTGAGATCCTCCAAGATTTCTGTCCTTCTCATTTTTCTTGTAGATTTTGATTTTCGCCCATATAGCTCGTCATAATGGAGTGTGAGCCCACTTGCCAATGCAAGAGTTTGGGCCTCACCAAACCTGCCACTCAACTGTCCTCGCCGCAATGTTCGGCCTATTGCTTGCTGTTATAGCTCATCTTTGTATGTAGGCAATTCGGGGGACATTCTGGGCTGGCTCTTTTGTGTTGAAATGTGCGACACTTGGCTTGAGAACAAATGGACTTGACTTGCAAACGGACTGGGGGTCCTTGCCTGGGTGGCCACAGAACTTCCAGGCGTGTATGTGGCATATGGATCGTTTGTTGCCACCTGTGGCGGTGGCAAATGTGGCTCAGGAGAAGAGGGTGTGCTTGAGGGTGTGGTGCTTCTGGCCCTGTGCCTCTTTGTGCCCTTGCCACTTGTGGTTCGATGCCCATGGGAGGTACTGGCACGTGGTTTAGGAGATGCAGAGCTGGCTGGGCTGGGGCTTCTGGGCCTGTGGCTCTTGGTGGCCTTGCCACTAGTGGTTCCATGCCCATGGGAGCTTTTACCACGTGGAGCTGGAGAGGCAGAGCTGGCTGGGCTGGGGCTTCTGGGCCTGTGGCTCTTGGTGGCCTTGCCACTAGTGGTTCCATGCCCATGGGAGCTTTTACCACGTGGAGCTGGAGAGGCAAAGCTGTCTGGGCTGGGGCTTCTGGGCCTGTGGCTCTTGGTGGCCTTGCCACTAGTGGTTCCATGCCCATGGGAGCTTTTACCACGTGGAGCTAGAGAGGCAGAGCTGGCTGGGCTGGGGCTTCTGGGCCTGTGGCTCTTACTGGCCTTGCTTTTTGAAGGGATGTGCTAGACCGGGGAGGAGGGGAGAGGGTGTTTTTGGGGGGCTGGGGCTTCTCACCCTCTGCTTCTTAGTAGCCTTTCTTGCGGGTGTACCTTTCTTGCGGGTGTTGTTGGCTTCTTCTTAGCCGCTCCCTCCTTGGCTTTGCTGGTTGGTTTGGGTTTTGCGGCCTGGTGGGCAATGTCACCTTGGGTTGGCCACTGTGGCTGCACGTTTCCCGCACCTTGGGAGTTGGTAGTTGTGACCGAGTGTTCGGACGTGAGGAAGAAGGCTCCTCAGGCCGCTGGGGCCTTTTGCTGGTGGCCTCCTTTGCAGGTGTGGCCTTACCGAGGGCTTTTTTAGCTGGCATGTTGAAAATCTCAAAAAGAATGAGCTGTGTGTCCAGGACCCTTTAAATACTAATGCCTGGGTATACATTCGCATACGCGTGCGTACGGCCGTTCGTCCGGCCGCGTGGAACCCGGAAACTGCTGGGGCATTACTTATCTGCTGCGGACAAGAAGAAAGATGGCGCCCGCGATCTTCACCTGCCAACAACAAGAGCTGATTATGCTCGTAAGTGTATTGTAAGGACTTTGATTTGCCATCTAAATGCATGCCTAGGCCATAAAGCGGACCTTCACTCTGAATAAGAGTCTATCTTATATGTTTCCCACACCCTGTACATACAGATTGTCGACATTAAAAATCATCCTACCTGCCTCTACTGCATGTTATGAGCCTTTAAACATCCAAGATGGCGGCTTATGGAAGGCGGCATCTTATCAGGCAGCCTGCAAACAGGAAGTGCCTCCTGACTGTGCTGCTCTGCATTCTGGGACTGCTGACCGTTACCTGACCCCAGCTCTGCTCTGTCTGGGCAAAGCACATCTATAACCCGCCCCCCTGTACTTTATCCTGCTCTCCTCTCATCAGTAAGTGTGATGCTTCTGAGTCAAGATGGCGGCGCCCGTATCCTAAATTCCTGCACAGAGTTGCAGCCCAGTGGGGGAAAGAATAATAAGTTAGTGACTAAAAACATAAAATATATTAATTTTAGATGCTGGGGAATAGTTTTTTAAGAGTTTGGGCTTTTCAGTAAATCACGCTGAAGATCCGGTTTAAGGAAGCGCAAGAACAAAAAGTCTGTTTTCAAAGTTTGTAAAACCTATTGCAAAACAGAAGTAAGTGCACACATGTGCAAACTAAGTCACTTGCATCTAGAAGAATAGTTTGAGGCTAGAAATGTGTCTGGGAATGTCATTTAGTCAACTGATCTAATTGTGACAGATATTTGTACGCAGTTTGATCTAACAACTATGTTTATTTTGTGTTTTTTAGACGATGCTTCGGCGCAGGTACGACTACCTGCCCAACTCGTTTGAGAAGAGGAACGTCGCCCTGGAGATCGTTTCCCAGATCTAGCAGGAGACGGACACCACCTTCGCCCATACACAGATCATGCAACATTGGTTGGACCTGAAGCGACTACACATGGCCCGGGTGCGGCAATTTTTCGGGCTCCATTTCCCAAGTAAGTACATAGCGATTGCATGCTAGATGTAACTAATACAGAAGGTAGGCCTTTATTTATAAATGCTTTTCTTTTCTAGTGTTGGAAATGGAGTACCGAATCCGACGCACCCGGAGGCGCACAGGTCGACCAGTGCTGCATGAATCTGCAGCACCAAGTGAAGGTGGTGGATCTCCAGGGCGACGTTCCTACCCCTCCTCTGTAGCGGCCTCCGACCAGCCCCTGGACCTTTCGACAGAGGAGGGTAGTCACGGCGTGGGCAGGGAGTCATACCAAGCGATGGAGCCATTAGCCTGTGTGTATGTGACTCTTAATGTAACCACACACACATACATGCTATTTAAACAAAAGCTGATTCCCTTAATCTCTTTTTCTAGATGATTCGATAGCGGGTGAAGGATCTGGAGCAGGGACTGCAGCAGATCAGGCCCAGGAGGCACATGTAGAAGGTGGGTGATGTCACACACACATTCAAATTGTCATTTGCTTACTTTTGACTCAGACATTAGAAGTGACCCTATTTGACATGTCTCTACAGCCTTAACTTCCCAGCAGTGGCAGGTCCCAGAACCGAGGGTGGTAAGTTGTAATGTCATTATCTTGAGTATGTGGGAATTGACATGATCACCAAGATACCTAAAGCCATAGTCAATAGCATTAGCATAATGACATATGCCCTCTTCCTTTGATTAATTCCTTAGCATAATGACATATGCCCTCTTCCTTTGATTAATTCCTTAGCATAATTACATATGCCATCTTCCTTTGATTAATTCCTTAGCATAATGACATATGCCCTCTTCCTTTGATTAATTCCTTAGCATAATGACATATGCCCTCTTCCTTTGATTAATTCCTTAGCATAATTACATATGCCATCTTCCTTTGATTAATTCCTTAGCATAATGACATATGCCCTCTTCCTTTGATTAATTCCTTAGCATAATTACATATGGCCTCATGAGTTAGCTTGCAACCTTATAAACATTCCATCCCCAGCTGATAAACATGTATTTGCCAACAAATAATGTTTTTTTCTTTTTTATACAGGGACCACACGTGCCAGAGTGGCACAAATGAGTGCAAGGGTCCTTGCGTTGGTGGCCGACATGCAGGAGCTGCGCGACTCGTTGGGGACAACAGATGAAGATGAATAATGTTCTGGGTCCTGCCATTGCTATGTATATAGTTTTAAAATTTTAAAATGTTATCCAAATTTTGAACATTTCTAAATGTTATTTTTTTTTTTTTTTTAATTTGTAAAAGTTGTTACATTTTTAAGAAAAAAAATGTAAAAAAATAAGCCCAACACAAAGTGGCATTTGTGATTAAAAATAAAAACCTGTTTCTGTTTCATTTCCTTTTCAAAATACATTAAGGGTTGGTTACCACAAAACGAATGGGGCAAGAAATATTTAGAGATGAAGATTCACAGGACCGCGAAGTGATTTGGGTAAGTTTTATGGGTGTGAAATGGAAGAAGAATGAGACCGCGAAGTAATTTGGGTAAGTTTGAGGGGTGTGAAATGGAAGAAGAATAAGACCGCAAAGTGATTTAGGTAAGTTTTAGGGGTGTGAAATGGAAGAAGAATGAGACCGCGAAGTGATTTGGGTAAGTTTTAGGGGTGTGAAATGGAAGAAGAATGAGACCGTGAAATGATTTGGGTAAGTTTGAGGGGTGTGAAATGGAAAAAGAATGAGACCGCGAAGTGATTTGGGTAAGTTTGCGGAGTGTGAAATGGAAAAAGAATGAGACCGCGAAGTGATTTGGGTAAGTTTGCGGGGTGTGAAGGGGAAGAAGAATGAGACCGCAAAGTGATTTGGGTAAGTTTTAGGTGTGTGAAATGGAAGAAGAATGAGATCGCAAAGTGATTTAGGTAGGTTCTAGAGGTGTGAAATGACAGAAGAATGAGACCGCAAAGTGATTTGGGTAAGTTTGAGGGATGTGAAATGGAAGAAGAATGAGATCGCGAAGTGATTTAGGTAAGTTTTAGGGGTGTGAAATGGAAGAAGAATGAGACCGCGAAGTGATTTGGGTAAGTTTGAGGGGTGTGAAATGCAAGAATATACTGAGCGCGAAGTGATTTAGCTAAGCATTGTAGCCAAATTTAGTGAACCAAATATGTAGGCGAACACATTAATGAGTTACGTTTGGAGTGCGCAGGCGTAAGGTCGTAAGGATTTTCGTCTGGATGATTATTTCTTGTAAAAGGAAATCAGAATCTAACGGGAAACATAAAGGATTCGTGGGAGGAGACGATGGAAAAAGTAACATAAGAGTAACATAAACGGAAAACGAAAGGTGGAAAATGACATTTTCGTTGGCATACGAACGGACGAAGACTTTACTGAAGGCTTGCGATGCATGCTTGGAATCACTCATACACTTATAAGAGAGCTGGAAAATTAAAAAAAAACAGATCGACACAAAAACTATCAACGATCAACCCTAATATCCTGAATGCTTTATTACAGTGTCTCAGACCAAATAAACACATGCATGGTGGCTAAATGTAATTTTGGTTTTGATTCCAAGTCACTGTCAGATATTTTCAGAATATGTTTTTGTAGACATTAAGGGGACCTACATCATATTCCAGTAAATAATCTTGTGACACAAGGTTTGCCTGCTTTTGGCTAAAGCAATGCACAGGGAACCCCCAACAGGACCAGTGTTCAATGGGGACGCAAAAATGGCTGTACATTGGGGGTAGTAAGAAATAGTGGCCTGAATAATGGTACTAACAGGGTAAATGCCCTGCAGAAATGGGGTAGGGAAAGTACTGTATTCTTTGCTCCATTTGACCAAAAAGCTAGGGGGAAATGCCCTTGTTTCTTATGAAGTCCACGCTTCCTTCCTTTGCTTTGGCAGGTGGACTAGGCCTATGAGCGGGTGAGCATGGCTTACGTGTGGTTGATCGTGGCTGGCGGCAAATCACAGGTGCTCCCCATGATTAGACCACGCACACTCACCAAAGCAAGAAAATCAGCCGTGGGAGCCTGTAATTATGCTGATGTGTGTTTGTCTGTGTGTCTCTCTCTCTGTCTCTGCGTGTATGTGTGGAGCACTAGGAATTAAAGGATCATCAGGCAACTGGGGAGTGGCTGTAATGAGGGATGCCACTCACTGACTGTAATAAGGGATGCTGCTCACTGGCTGTAATGAGGGATGCCGCTTACCACCTGTATTGGAAGATGCCGGCCGCTGGCTGTAATAAGGAAAGCCAGTCACTGCCTGCAATGAAGGATGCCGCACATTTCACCCATCCATGCAGTAAATGTTCACATGTCCAGAGCTGTGGGCTTTCCTAATTGGGGAGCAGTTGGGGGGGGGGGGTTACGTACCTTGCTCAAAAGCATTTGAGTCATGTCATGGAATCAAACCTACCATCCTCTGGTCACAATGCCACTTTCTTACCTTTAGGCCACAATTTCGTCTTCAACTTTAGAGACCTAACAGGCTTCTGGTGAGCTACTTGCTCTCTTATTATGCCATTGCCCAACCTTTCTCTTTAAATAGTTGTTAGCTTTTGCATTACATTTAATCTGGGTAATTGCCTTTAAACTTTGATCCATGTTACTCATATTTCTATTAAATATTAGTTAGTGAGCTGTTGATAGTGTCCTTGGCTTTGTGGTCCCTAAGCTCTCTAAACAAGAAATATATGAAGAATGTACTTCAGAAAACATAAGGTCCGCACACTGAATGGAAGAACCCTGGGTTCGGCTGATGCCGACTAGTGGTTGGCTTTATCATCCCGTCTGCAATTCCATCAGCCACCAGTGGGTGTCAGCAGAGCCCTGGCTGCTCTCTTTCCCCATCTTCTGCTGCACCTGTTGTGAGGGCTATTTAAGTGGATCCGCCCTCCACCTGGTGCAGCAGGATTTGGTTTTGCTTGTGCTTTGTTTGGAAGTTTTGCTACCAACCTGTACCAGGACTCCCTGGCTCTGGATCTGCAGCCGGGCTTTGCTACCAACCTGTACCAGGACTCCCTGGCTCTGAGTCTGCACCCCGGCTCTGCTACCAACCTGTACCAGGCCTCCCTGGCTCCGACTCTGCACCCCGCTCTGCTACCAACCTGTACCAGGACTCCCTGGGTCCCAGTTTGCACCCGCATCCGGGACCTGTGGAACCTGGTCAACCAGCTGGATCCCTTCTCCTATGGACTCTAGCTTCACAGTGGATCCCGGAGGTGGGATTAACACCTGGATTTTGGACTTTTTATTCATTTCCCAGACTTGAGTGGTCACAAATCTGGGGAAAATTTTTGTCTTATTTTTCAGAGGAGCGTTCCTGAGAAGGGGGGTAATGTAAGAACCCCAGGTTCGGCTGATACCGACTGGTGGTTGGCATTATTTATCATCCCGTCTGCAGTTCCATCAGCGACCAGCGGGTGTCAAAAGAGCCATGGCTGCTCTCTCTCCCCATCTTCTGCTGTACCTGGTGTGAGGGCTATTTAACTGGATCCACCCTCCCCCCTAGGACTTTTGTTGTGTTTTGTTTTGTTTGTGCTTTGTTTGGAAGCTGTTGTGGCTGTTCATGCTGGCGCTCTGAATCTGAACCCGAGTCTGTACCTGTAGCTACTGGAGTCTGGAGACTGCTGGCATCTGTCCTAGGCCATTGGGTGAGTACGCCAGCTCCTTAGGGTTTCTGTTGTTTTAGTTATTAGTTATTTTGTAAGTTAGCCTTGTTTTTGGTCCCTTGTTTTTGTATCTGAATCAAAGATCTTTTTGTTTCCTTTTCCTTTTATAATAAACCCTTGTTAGAACATTTTCTTTGTTGTGTCTTTGCTCTGGCCAAACTTTGTGCTCCCCCTGCTCTGGCCTGACACCGAGATGCCGTGTGGGAAACCAGGATGGGAAATCATTGGAAATTCTCCCCAACTGCAAACATTAAATTCAATAGAATATATACCTACTCTATTCATAGCGCTCATCCTTGTGAAGAAAAGAAAAAAAAACTTTTACATACAATATACAGGAGATGCAGAAAAATATCTTTCTTTATTTGCTGTTGTGGCTGGAAGTCCTTTAAATCTATAGAAAATAACAGGACCTTAAATTATATAACAGTAGTAGTTGTGAAAAGCAATTGTTCCTTTAAATATAAAAATAAAACAGGTGCTCAGCTAGATCTATAAAAGCTGAGAGAAGCAGGAATGGCAGTTTAAATCTATGAGTTTAGAAATCAGTATGTAGATAAAATTGCTAAAAACATATTTATGAAAAGAGAGAGGTAATATAGCATTCGCTAACTTCCTTCCTCGACACATACTATAAAATTCAAAAGGTTTAAAATCTTAAAATCCTTTGCACCTACATTACTGCATTTTGAAGTGTCAACATTCGCCATGTGCAAATGTTTTGTTTTGTTTTATATGTAGTAACAATGCAGACACGGCATCTTCCACACTTAGGCTGCTGTCATGCATCCCACAAACACAGAACAGTGCGGCGCACAATTGTGGGATCTGCCTTCAGGGCAGTGCAGGGGTGACATGACATGCTGCCCTGCACAGCTCCATCGTTTCCTTTCCACCAGTGGCATGGGTACCTGGAGCGGGATGCAGGAATGAGGAAGTGGGGGCGGGGAACCAGGCAGTGGGGGACGAGGGACCTAAATGTTTAAACAATCTTTCAAATTAGGTGATTTTCTAGATAATACCTGAGCTTTATCTGGCAACTGTGGCCCCAATGCTGTATAATTTCAGTATGTACCAGTATTTGTTAAAAATCCTCTCAATATATCTGTATTGCTTATTAAAACCAATAATAATAAAAACAAAATCTGCCTTATTCTTCAGTTTCTAGGTTGTAAGAATTCATCTCTAGGTTTGGTTTCTTCCAATATATAGTCCAGAACAGCTACAGATGCAGCTTCAAGATTATTTTGCCCATGATAGATGCAGATCATAAATGATTTTGCCCAGGACAGATGCATAATTATTTTGCCCAGGACAGATGCAGAATTATTTTGCCCAGGACAGAACTACATTATTAATGCCCCCCACCTGGCAATAGCTAGTGCAGTAGCTGTAGCACCCTCTGCTGTGGCCGTAGATTGGGTGGGTAGGTGGGAGATGGTTGCACAGAGGCACTGAATAGCTGCACTACTCTCACTACTCTGTTACAAAGATGTGTACCAGCCATTTTTTTAAGGCATCATGTCTGTGTGGAAGGATTATTTAGTTTTTTTGGGGGGCCATGCTTCAAGCTGTCTGTAATTGGGAGGCCTCACACTGCCTGTAATTGGGATTGCATGCACACCACCTGTATTTGGGATGCCTCACACTGCATCTAATTGGGGTGCCTCAGCTGCAAGAAATCCTAGCCGCACTTGTGGGTGGTGCACAGCATCACTTACAGTTTCGGCCTTTGGGTTTGTGTGGCTGCGCACAGCCAAAAAGGGAGGCGGGTGATGCCGGCGGCGGTTGCACATGCGCAGTGGGCTTTGGGCACAGGTAAGAATATTGGGAGCGCTGGGGGATTTCACAGAGCGGGGTGTTCTAGTTTGGGATAGACTCCATGGTGGGTTTAGTTCCACTTTAACATGGTTATAGTAATTAATAAGATGTGCAGCTCCTAAATGATCAGTGTTGTTTGGCCATATTATGAATACAAATGCCTGTGTGTGCAATGCAGCAAGAAAATACATTTCCTCGTATCCTTGAAGATTAAAAGCCAGCCGAAAAATATATTATAATAAGCATGTGGTGGCGTATAGAAAAAAGCCCAGCATTTGTACATTTGATATTTCTTTTTGTGTTGGAATTCTATGCACATTGTGTATTTACAAGAGATAGGTGAAAGGAAAATGGGAATACGCACTTCAAGGTTAGGGTCGGGGAGGGTAGCACTTTATTTTAAAATAACAGCTCTGGAATATCTGTTTTTCAAATATTCCTTCAAAATACAAGTTGTAAAGCTGAAATCTCAGTGATACGTGTTATCATGTTGGAGACGTAAATTAAATTAGAGTTGTGCAAAAAGATGACACATCTCTAAAATGGCAGGACTACTTGTCACACAGGGATGATTACCAACATTTGAGGTGTAAAGTTTACCATGAAACTGTCTCTTTTGCCAAGCCAGTCTAGACACTATTTTGTAGGCAACTGCAACAAAGATAAATGACACATTAAAGTGGTTCTATACCCATATGGTTACCACTTCCGCATTAAGGTATGGCCACCAATTACGTAACTGCTGGTGACCAATGGGGATTTTTCACATAAAGTATTAATGGTTGCTGGTGGTCACATGCTTGGTTTCTATTTGTTACCAAACAAATGAATCATCCACAAGAAAGATTATAGTTCTTGCCCATGTGTGCTCGGTTAAAATATAACCCTTTATCTAAAAAATTAAAATTGATCCATAAATTCCTTCCCAGATCATGGTGCGTTTTGGGTCGATCTTATGTTTTCTTTAAATGCCAGTAGTGGGGAAGTGGGGATGGGTGATAACATGTAAAGAGTATAAAAGAAGTTATAAAATTCGTTATAAAATTCGTGGCCCCACAACAAGGCTTTATTGAGTTTTGTTGCTGGTGCAGACTGCTACTGGCCAACCAAGTGTTGGTGCCCGGCATGCCCAGCACCCCAGTTGCAGAGCATGAGCTACATATGTCTGCCATCATGTTGCTGCAGGTGTGTTTGAGGGGTGCAAGAAACCGGCTGCCAAGCGTAAGCCAGTTCAATCTGGTGGATAGCATCAAGCTGGTCAAGCTCATCCTTGTCAATTGGTCACTTTTGTATGGCCCACAGAGTCGTGGCCTCAGAAAGACTGAGTGGACCATGATCTGAACTGGGTTTGCCAAGACCCTCATTTGCAATGCTGCACATCGGTGGACCATTGCAGCAACCCAAAAATTATTCTACACGCTGCACAGGGCCGCAGTTGTACCTGCTCATCGAACATGGCGAACAGGAAGGTCCCATGAATAGCTCCCGTGAATATAAGGACATGTTGAAAACTAGGATCTCTTTATGTCGGCTGCAGGGTGTGGATCTGCGGCGGGAGGACACAACAGCCTTGGTTGAAAGTAATTGCTTTGTTAGGGTTTCTCAATGTTGGAGCCAGCGCTAGTAAAGTCCACAGCCAGCTATTCCTCAAGCCAACCTGAGTCTGTGAGTGGCATATTCACTCATTCTGGTCCTTTTTTTTTAATTGCCTTGTTCCATGTTTTTATCTATTGCCATGTATTTGTGTTTGCATTGTTTTCCTCTACTGTGGTTATAAGGCCACGATCTACACCCACAGACAGCTCTTCCGCCAGCCAACCGAAACCTGGAAGTGCCCTCTTTATTGTCTGCCAACTGGCAGAAAGTATTGCAGGCACTGAAGGAAAACTGCAGAAACTTCAATCAGAAAGGAATCCTTTGGCTGAGCAGACAGCACGGGCACGGGAACAATGGGTGGAGCTGGAACAGCAGGAAGCATGTGCACAGGAACAGCATGTGGCCATTATTGCAGGAATCCAGGAGAGTCGGAGGAAAATGGCTGATTTGCTGCAGGTCCTCAACCAACATGTGCAGCAGCAAAACACATTTTCCAGGCCCTGTTTGGATCTGGGGCAGTGCCTTCAAACAACCCCCTGCGCAAAATGGCCAAACAACACCAACACCAATTCCACAACACCATGATGGTCCCTCAACTTATGTCCCTGATGGGGCCTGGTATTTTTGTTTTTGTTTGATGTTTACCTTTGTGGGCAAATTCTTCCCAATACATTTTTAGTTCTCAAAAGTAATACATTTGAATGTGCTTATGCCCAATAGAACTGTGAAGGTGTGTTTGTAGTTTATGTCAAAAATGACAGCAACCCCCCACCAAGCATCTTTTCTTTATTGAATGGCACGGCCCGCTTCGGTATTCATAACAGTTGGGTTATTCCACCACAAGGTGGCGCAGTGGTACTGCAGAAAAGCTGTGGCTTGTCCCGGCTCCCTATTAAAACGGGCTTAACCATAGAGTTCCCCCAGTGTTTCCTCTGCAGTGGACTGCAAAGTTAGACTCTCTCTTGCGCAGGTGAGCAGGGCAACCAAGCCTGCGGCCCTGCAAGTCTATTTCCATCCGTTTCTGGACCCTCACTGCCTCCCAGCCTTGGCTGACAGATCGGGTGAAGGTAGAAGAGCACTAGGTCAAGTGCTCCTGGAGCGCAGCTCCAAGCCGCAGACCCTGTAACACAAAGGGTAGCCGGCCATAGGCTTTATGGTGAGCCTATTGGGGAAGCAGAGATTTCTGTCCAAGCTTCTGAGGGGGTAAGTAGTTTTTTTTCCTTGGGGCCCTTCGGGGCAAGCACGGCTGTGTTCCATGTGTGGGGTATCCCCTGTGAGTAACAGTGTCACGGTGTGCGTGCCGTGCGCTGAAAGTGTCCTTGCGCTTCAAGCTCGTTTGCCTGCTTCACTTCCCAGCTCTGCGCCTCACTCGGCTTAACCTACTCCCCCGCTCCTGCAATTGGGCCCCAGTGAGGGGAATGTTGGCAGGGAGTCACATTCTGATTTGGCTCTGCGGTTGGCTAACATTGAAAAGCAGCTTGCCAGGAATGTTCCTAGGAAGGCCTCTGGCAAGAAGAGACACCTTGACCCCAGGCCTGCTCCCCTTACTGAGATGTATGTGGGGATTGATGATCTTGGTGACTGTCACCCCCTTGAGATGGGGGAGCTCTCCCAGGATTCTGACTCCTCTGGGAACCAGCAGGAGGGTTGCGATAGTGACCCTGGGTCTGCGTCCAGAGAGGAATCATGGTACCCTGAGGACACTGATAATCTACTCTCACATATTTTTGAAATTTTGCACATTGGTGCCCCTGAGGTAGCTAAAAGAAAGCAGGGGGAGCTTTTTCGCCCTGGTAAACAGCATCTAGAGTTCCCTGAGCAGGAACATTTTACCACCTTGGTACTTACAGAATGGGAACGTTCTAACAAGTTGCCTGTGGTGCCCAAGGGTTTGGATAAAAGGTATCCTTTCCTGTTGTTCTTGTTAAGAGGTGGTCATTTCCCCCTGAAGTGGACGCTCCCGTGCAAGGCTTGTCCAATACTTCGGTCATGCCTTCCCCTGACACTACCACTCTGAGGGACGGTGAGGACCGAGTCATGGATCAAGTGGCCTGCCATGCTTTTACCTGTGTGGGGGCTGGCTTGCGCCCCGTATGTGCTGCCGCCATTACTGCTATTGCCGTTAAGAAACTGCTCAAGCCTCTCATTGATGGCACAACAGCTGGTAGTGTGGGGGAGGAATATAGGACTCTCTTACATTGCACTGATTTTGTGGCCTTTATCCTTACTGCTATGGATGATGCTGTGCGGCTGTGTGGAAGGACCTCTGCGCTCTTGGTGGCTATGCGCTGCTCTGTCTGGTTGCGCCAGTGGGCAGCTTACGCTGCGGCTAAGAAAGCGCTCACTGGCCTTCCCTTCGTGGGGCTGTGGCTGTTTGGGGAACGTCTTGATGTTCTAGCCTAGGATGGGAGGCTGCCTCAGCGTAGGAGGCAGTCACGGCCTTTTGGGGGTTCTCTGCCCCCCTCCCTTCCTTTCACATTCCCAGAGGGGGCCGTGGCTCCCTCCTCTCCAGTGGTCGCAGAGATTCTTGGGGCCGTGGCAGGACCCGTGGTCGTCCAGGTCTCTCCTGGAATCCTAAGCCTAAAGCCTCTCCCAAGCCCCCTCAGGCATGAAGGGGCGCCCTCACCCATTCGGGTGGGGGGACGGCTTCGGCTACTTGCTCACGTCTGGAGGCTTCATGTCTCAGACCGGTGGATTCAGGAGGTAGTGTCCTCCGGTTACAAGATAGAGCTTGCAGCCTGGCCCCCCCAAGATTCATCAGATCCTGAATGTCTTTAAACCCCCTGTCCGCTCAGGGGTTGCTTCTGGCGGTTCATCGCCTGTTAGAGTCCGGAGTTATTTATTTGGTGCCTCATCAAGAAAGAGGTCGGGGGTACTATTCCAATCTTTTCACGGCCCCCAAAAAGGACGGCTCTCTGAGGCCCATTTTGGATCGGAAGGGCCTCAACAAATTTGTCAGATTCAAGCATTTTCGCATGGAGACGCTGCGCTCTGCTGTCAGTACCCTTCGCCAGGGCGACTTCATGACAACTGTGGACATGGATGCTTATCTTCATGTGCCTATCTTCCCAGGTCATCAGAGATTTCTAAGGTTTAAGCTGCAGGATCAGCATTACCAGTTTGTGGCTCTACCCTTCGGTATCACCTCGGCACCTTGGGTGTTCACCAAGGTGCTGGCGGGAGTGATGGCTCTGTTAAGGAACCAGGGCATCCACATCATTCCTTACCTGGACGACATCCTGATTGTTGCCGAGTGTTTTCCTCAGGCCGAGCGGGACACTCAAATGGTGACATTCACTCTGGAGTCTTTCGGCTGGGTGATCAACTATCCCAAGTCTTCTCTGTCCCCGTCCTTGGTGAGGTCATTTCTGGGCATGACTCTGGATACCTCTCAGATCAAGGTTTTCCTTCCTCAGCAGGCTTGGGCTCTGCTGTCGTGTCCTTATCCCTCCATCCATCAGGGGATGCAGTTGGTGGGCCTGATGGTGTCCTGCTTTGAGGCAGTCCCCTTTGCTCAGTTTCACATGAGACCTCTTCAGTTGCACCTCTTGTCAGTTTGGGATCGGGACCCTGTGTCCCTGGATCAGGAATTTGTTCTGTCTCCCCTGGCCAGACAGTCTCTCTCCTGGTGGCTGTACTCAAGGAACCTTCTGGGGGGCAGGTCCTTCCTGCCCCCGTGCTAGAAAACGGTCACCACGGATGCCAGTGTGACCGGCTGGGGAGGCTTCTGGAAGTCCCTGAGGTTCCAGGGTCAGTGGGGCCCACAAGAGGCCCATGCTTCCATCAACGTCCTGGAACTGAGGGCGATCAGGTTGGTTCTTTCTCGCCTATCCACTCACCTTCGGGGTCGGGCTGTTGAGATTCGCTCAGACAACCAGACGGTGGTTGCCTACATCAACCATCAGGGAGGGACTCGAGCAAGCGAGCCTTCAAGGAAGTGTCCCTGATTCTGTCTTGGGCGGAACAGCATGTTTCCTGCATCTCAGCGGTCTACATCCCAGGGGTGGAGAACCAGGTGGCGGACTCCCTGAGCAGGGGGACGTCTCGTCTGGGGGAGTGGTCTCTCAACAACCAGGTGTTTCTCTCCCTCTGTCACCGCTGGGGTCAGCCGGACGTGGACCCATTTGCGTCCCGTCACAATCACAAACTTCTCTCTGTCTCAGGATCCTCTGGCCTTCGCCACGGATGCCTTGGCAATACCTTGGATGGATTTTCAGCCTCTTTATGTGTTCCCTCCTTTCCTCTCCTGGGCAGGGTCATGCGCAAGATAGCCCAGGAGTGGGTATCAGCCATACTGGTGGCCCCTTGTTGGCCAAGAAGAGTTTGGTTCAGAGACCTTGTGTGGTTGGCAGTAGACCGGCACGTCTTGCCCAAGGATCCAGATCTTCTCACCCAGGGGCAGCTATGCCATCCCAATTTACAAACTCTGGCTTTAACGGCTTGGCAGCTGAAACCTCCATATTGATGGAAAAGGGGTTGCCTGCTTCTGTTGTTGATACCATGATTCGGGCTCGGAAGAAGTCCTCGTCCTTTATCTATTACAGGATGCTTACATTGCCTGTTGTCTCTTCCCTGTCGGGTGTTTTCTTTTCCCAGGATTCTGAAATTCTTGCAACATGGTTTGGACCAGGGCCTTCAACTTAGTACCCTAAAAGGCCATGTTTCAGCTCTGGCAATTTTTTTTCCAAAGATCTTTTGCCAATCACCGGTTGGTTAAACCTTTTTCCATGGTGTTTCTCATGTGCGTCCACCCCGTAAGCCTTTGCTACCAGTCTGGGATTTGAATCTGGTGTTGCCTGCTCTGCAAGGGCCTCCCTTTGAGCCTATCCGTGAAGCTTCCTTGTCTATTCTGACTCTTAAGGTAGCCTTTCTGGTGGCTATCACTTCTGTAAGGCGAGTTTCTGAGCTAGCAGCACTTTCCATCAATCAATTATTATTTTGAGAGACATCAGGATAAAGTGGTGTTCCGGCTTAAGCCGGATTTCCTGCCAAAGGTTGTGTATGCCTTTCATCTTAATCAGGACATAGCCTCGATTCTAAGACACATTCGTCCGGACTTCCGTAGCTGTCTGTGACAGTTTGGGTGGGTGTTAGCCTTTTTTTTGCTTTTTTTCGTTCATTTTTCATTCGTACGAACATTCGGGAAAATGTGTATATGCGCTTTCGATGAACGGAAGCAAATCGGATAATTTCCGTTAGTTCGGATCATTTTCCAAACAAAATCTGATATTTTTCGTTCGTTCAGATAACTTACGTTGTTGGGATGGGCTTACGTCTGATTCAGAGAGCTGATTTCCGACGGATCACCACCCTATAAATCCGTTTCATTTCCGATCCACTTACGGGACCTTTGAGGGCTCGGATTGCTATTGTTGAACATGTTTTGCGGCTATGTGGAGGAGTCTGCACGCCTTTAGCACCAAGGCATTGCATGTATCAGCATGGCCGAGGCCATAAATTGTATAGCAACGCATACCTGAATCAATACATTTAATGTTTGCCTTATAGACTACCTTAATTAGTCCTTAGTATGTAAACATTTATTTTCCCACACATCCATATAATTGCTATATTTTTTTAGACTTATGTCCTTTGTGAATTATATTTGGATTGTTGAACTTGAATATTAATTTGTTGTGGGAGTTCTTGTTTTAGTCGGTTACCTTTGCTTTGTGTAATTATTTTATATTTGGTTGCAGGAACCGCAAGATGTGCCACTCACACAACATAAAACCAGTGTTTGGTCCAGCTATGCGATTCCCCAGTGTTCTTGCAGGGCATCCAGGGTCGTTCCATGATGCTTATATATTGCAGAGCTCCGGCTTATTTCGTCAGTTTGAGTCAGGAGAATTATCTGGTGGATGGCTCCAGGGTAAGTTTGCTCACATTCCATCAATCCATTTTCACTGTATGGCAATGAATATAGTTGATGACTCATGTCTTAACCTATGGCTGTTTTTAGCCCTTGATGACATGTTAAACAATATTGTAGCTTAGAATGTGTATTTTATGTTAGTATTTTTAAATTCTTTCAGGGGATTCTGGATATCCACTCCTGCACTTGCTCCTGATGCCTGCTCTTTGCCTGCAGAATGCGGGCCAGGGGTTCTCTAATCGGGCTAATCCCGGGCCATGGTGGCGAGGGCCCTCTGGCTTTTGAAGTCCAGATTTAGGTGTTTGGACCATACGGGGGGGGGGGGGGGGCACTGCAGTATGACCCCAACAAGGTTATACCAATATTTTAATTTATGTTTTTTAACAGGGACCACACGTGCCAGAGTGGCACAACTGAGTGTCAGGGTACTTCAGTTGGTGGGCGAGATGCAGGAGCTGCGCAACTCATTGGGGACCACAGATGAAGAATAATGTTCCGTGGCCTGCCATTGCTATGTATTTTGTTTTTTATAGTTGTAAAAATTTGAAATTTTTAAAATGTTTATATTTTATGATGTAATAAAAAAAAATTTTACAGTGTCATTTCATTTACAAAATACATTAACACAAAACTAATGGGCCCAGAAATATTTAAAGATGAATATTCACATGACCGAGAAGTGATTTGAGTACGTTTTAGGGGGCTAAAATGGAAGAAGAACCTAACCGCGAAGTGGTTTGGGTGAGCTTTAAGGGTCCAAAAGGGAAGATGTAGAATAGTGCTAAGTGATTTAGCTAAACATTGTAGTAGGCGCAAGATCGTAAGGATTTCCTTCTGGACGAATATTTATTGAAAAAGGGAAACAGAATCTAACGGGAAACGTAAAGGATTCGTGGGAGGATACGATGGGAAAAGGGCAAAAACAAAAGCCTACGTTGTAACATGTGAAAATGAAACGGAAAAGTCACGCTGGAAAATTACATCCTCGTATTCGGAATCTGCCGTACAAACGGACGGAAACTTTACAGAAGGATTGCAATGCATGCATAGAATCGCGCGTACACTCATACGAGAGTGGAAACATTTCACAAAAAAAACAGATCAGCACTAAAACGGAAGGTTTTTTTTGTCTCTCTGAATCGAGCCTATCGTCTTGCCTTTATTGTGTCCTAATCCTACTAATTCCAAGGAGCGGACTCTGCATTCTCTGGATGTGGTCAGGGCTCTGAAGTTTTATTTGGTCGCTACTGAGACTTTCAGGAAGTCTGATGCTCTTTTTGTTCCCACTTCTGGACCTAGAAAGGGTTTGCCTCCGGCTAAATCCACTATCAGCAAGTGGATCCGTCAGGCGGTGGTTCAAGCTTATTCTGCTAAGGGAAAAGAACCTCACTTTAGGATTACTGCTCATTCCACTTGTGCTATTGGTGCCTCTTGGGCTTTTCAGCACCAAGCATCTGTTGAACAAGTTTGCAAGGCCGCTACTTGGTCTTCTGTTCATACTTTTTCAAAGTTTTTCAAGGTTGATGTTAAGGCCTCAGCGGATGCTGCTTTTGACCGCAAGGTGCTTCAGGCGGCAGTGACTTGAACTTTTGGAATCTTTGGGGATCCCACCCTACTCTGGACACTGCTTTTGGATGTCCCAACTGATATGAATACCGAAGCAGGCCGTGCCATGCAATAAAGAAAAAAGCAATTCTGTGAGTACTCACCTGTAGAATTGTTTTTGTTCTTGCATGGCACGGCCCGCTTCGCCCCACCTTTGTTATCGTTATTCTTGGTTGCCTCTTTATGGTGATTGTTCCAAGTTAATTGGGGTTTTTTACCTTTTTCACATTGCTTTACTTATTCTCTCCCGGTTTCTTGTCTCACTGCTTGCTTGGGGAACTCTATGGTTAAGCCCATTTTTATAGGGAGCTGGGACAAGCCACAGATTTCCTGCAGTACCACTGTGCCACCTTGTGGCGGAATAACCCAACTGTTATGAATACCGAAGCGGGCCGTGCCATGGAAGAACAAAAACAATTATTTTTTTTGTTTCAATATTTTATTGAAGTTTTCAACAGTACAGATACTTGAAGCTTATGCATTATAATGCCATCCCACGCAGGGGAGGTAAAGGGAGAAGTTAACATTCTATGTTGCATAAGTTTACACACAGATCATACTGATGTTTTAACAATCCATAACACATACAGAGCGAAGAAGAAAATGGCAAAGTGAGGGACATTCAACATCTTAGCACAACCAACTTGACCTGAGGCATGTTTATGTCCAATCTGAGACCATGCAGGTCGTGGGGTCCCCAACCCCACGGCCCGCACAGCCACCTGTACGCCCGCCGTCCCACGACCGACCCGCAGGACTATCAGGCATGGTCAAGTGCGCTGATAGGAAAGAGATGGTTAGGATCATATTTTATGAAGGGGGGGAGAGGGATCGGGGGGGGGAAGGATCAAGGTGCTCCCGTACTCCGCCAGCCAACGCGTATGGTCACTACAGCCTCCGCAGGGGCTCGCCAGGCCAGGTGAATCTTACCCAGGGCTCCCATATTGAGAGGAATTTATCGTGGTAGTCGGTCAGAATGCTGGATAATCTTGAGGAACCCATTTATTCTGGCTGACACCTCAGAGATTGGGGTGAATTATTTTTTCCAGGCTTTCACTATAGTCTGCTTAGCCGCTAGGAGGAGGTAGACAAAAAGTCTGTACTGTTTGCTGGTGAGCTCCTGGGGCTTGCAGTACAAAAGGGCAACCCAGGGGTCTTTTCTCATGCTGGTTTGGAAAATTCCATTAGCCAGCCTATATACCTGGTTCCAGAAGCGGGCTAACATGGGACAAGTCCACCACATATGCAGGAAGTCCCCTTCCACATTGCAGCCCCTAAAGCACATCCTGGTTTGTCCCGGGAACATCCTGCTCAGGCGGCCCGGCACCAGGTACCAGCGCAGCATTACCTTGTAGGCTGTTTCGACCGTCAGGACGTTGATTGAGCATTTAGAGATGCTGGACCATATCTCTGACCATCCCCTCTCTGGCATGGACCCAGGACTTTCTCCCAGCTACCTACGTATCCATGCGTTTCCGATCTGGCTACATTTAATGCAGAGTATAGTAAGGAGATTGTCCCTCTCTGGAACTGGTTAATAGAACATAATTCCTCGAAGGGGGTCCTCATCCGGAATGGGGAGTGTAGTTTTGTCAGAGGCAGGATCCAGTGAAGACACTGTCTTCACTGGATGTAGCGAAAGAATTCCCTGCCGGTGATACTATACTTCTCCTGCAGGTCCTGAAAAGACCCGAAGCCCCTCACCGTGAGTAGGTCCGCTATCTTGTATATGCCCCGGTCCTGCCACCACTTAAAGGCCAGTCTATCCTGTTCTCCCGGAGGGAAGTTTGGGTTATCCCATAAATGAACCAGGGGGGTATGAGGGAACATTAGAGAGGCTGAATACCTCACCGAGTCCCATACGGCAAGAGAATGCTTCATTAGCGGGCTGAGCATCTTGGGTCTATGTTCCTGATCCATCCAGAGCAAGCTATCGATAGGTATTGGTGCACAGTTGGGAAGTTCCAGGAAAATCCACATTGGGGGCCTGAGAGGGGAGTGCATATGGACCAATTGAGCAATCTGAGCGGCTTTATAGTACTTATGTATGTCAGGCACCCCCAGTCACCCTTGCGTTTTGTGGGATAGCATAGTGTGCCTGGACACCCTCGGGCGCCCCGTAGACCATATGAAGGCCAGGATCCTCCTCTGCATCACCCGAAGCATGTATATCGTGATCTTTACAGGTAGTACTCAGCAGTTTTGGTATTATGGCCATCTTGACCGCGTTAATGCGGCCTATCCAAGAGATCGGGTACATTTTCCAGGTCTCCATTAAGCGGGTTAAGGATTTGAACAAAGGAGGATAATTGGCCTCATATAGGTCGGAGTACTTAGCAGAGATGTGCACCCCCAAGTACGGAAGCTGCTCAATCGTTCAGCAAAAAGGGAAACTAGCCTTGATCTGGTCCACCACGTCCACCGGCAGGGAGATATTCATCGCCCTCGATTTTTAATTATTAATCGTTAGGCCCGAGATTCGAGCGAACTGGTCCAGAATTTTATACAAGTTCGGGAGTGAGATAGTCGTTGGGTGATGGCGATCAGGGCATCATCTGTGAAAACATGGCCTTGTGATGGACACCCGCCACCTCCAGTCCCTTTATGTTAATGGAGTTCCTAATTGCTAGAGCCCGCGGCTCCATGGCCAGAATAAAAAGAAGGGGGGATAAAAGACATCCCTGCCAGGTTCCCCCATAAGTAGCGAATGGTCCAGAGATGAAACCCAAGTATCCCACTCGAGCCGCAGGGGCCGTATAGAGGGCTCCTATCCACTCAAGAAATCGTTGCCCAAATCCCCACTTACGGAGCACCCACATTAGGTAGTCCCAAGATAGGGAATCGAATGCTTCTGTATATCAAGTGAAAGAAGAAAGGCCGGGATGCCCCTGGAGTGGACCAGATGTGCGACCCTCCTAACACTATCCCCAGCCTGTCTAGCTGGAACAAAGCCCACCTGGTCCCCATGTATGAGGTCAGCCACGAAAGTGTTCAGTCTGGCCGCTAGGACCTTGGCCAATAGCTTCACGTCGATATTTATCAAAGATATTGGTCTGTAGTTGAGGATAAGTAGGCTGTAATTATCTGGTTTGGGGATCAAGCATATGTCCGCTAGGAGCGAATCAGGACTAAGCGAGGTTTCTGCACACAGAGCATTGAACAGATTGGATAAGTGCGGGGCCAAGACAGGGGCGAACTTTTTGTATTACAGGCCGCTAAACCCATCTGGGCCTGGGGTTTTGGAAGTCTGCAAGAACTTAATAGCCAGCAGCACCTCACAAGGTGTTATGGGCACCTCCATCCTGTCCACACACCTCTGCTCAATATTGGGTAGCTCAACGCCCTCAAAGAATTCTTCCATCTTAGTTGGATTTACGCTTGCTGGGGCCGCATAAAGGGCCGACAGAAAGTCCCCAAAGGCTGTAACAAACTTATTAGAGTCGGCCGTGACAACACCTGAATCGAGTTTCAGTTTTTTAGGCTGTCGCCTTGGCAGCTCTTAGTTTTCGGGCTAGCATTGTGTCCGGCTTGTTGCCCCTAGCATAAAATTTCTGTTTCAACCATCTGAGTCTTTTCTCAGCTCGGTCATCGAGGAGCATATTAAGCTCTGTGTGCAGCTTATCTACAGCCCTCTTATTCCTGGTGCTCGGGTTCCCACTCCACTGAAGCTCCGCCTGCTCAAACTTCAGAGTCAGGTCTCTTATTCTCCGTTGCCTTTCCCGGTTTTCAGCAGAGGCTATGGAGATAATGTTCCCTCTCATGGTGGCCTTTTGGGCTTCCCATAGAGATATTGGGGAGGAGACCGAATTCGTGTTGTGTGTAAAGTATTCCTGTAGAGCAACCTGAATTTTAGAGCAGGTGGAACCATTTGATAAAAGGGAGTCATTGAGCCGCCAGTTGTAGGAGTGCTTAGTGGTGACCAGGAGGTCCAATACAGCCATTACTGGATTGTGGTCAGACCATGCTGTAATGTAAATCTTGGAATCAATAGTGGCGGGTAGCACAGATTGAGGGACCAATATGTGATCTATCCTACACAATGTGCCATGCGGGTTGGAATAGAACGTGAAGTCATGGGTTTTGGGATTCTTTTCCCGCCATACATCACATAGGCTGTAATGGTTAAGGAGATCGCGGAAAGTCTGGGATTGAGCATCTGGGGTCGATAAGGTCGCCCCAGCTGTCCAGTGCGCCCTCTGTCCAGCCCAGGATGGATTGTCAGGTTGGAATCCCCTCCCATGAGCAAGGTCCCAGTGGTATTGTTCTGAACAACTGACAGTAGATGTCTGAAGAACCGAGTCTGGAAGGTGTTAGGGGCGTAATATGTAACCAGGGTGACCTGCAATATGAGATATCTGCCCGTAGGGTCTGAAATCTCTTTGGAACAAATAAAAGGGAGGCCCTTGCGGAAGGCAGTACTCCCCTTTTTTTTTCTCTAGCACAGGCTAGATAAGATAAGGGGAAATGACCACTCAGGTAGTTAGGTTTGGAACCGATGGAAAACCTAGTTTCCTGTAAAAAAATTATGTCAGCTTTGCAGGATTTGTAATAATGGAAGGCCTTATTGCGCTTAGCGGGGACGTTAAAGCCCCTGGACATTGTGTGATATAACCTTAATATGTAACCCGACCATGGTGACCCAGATGGTGAGGCTCAGTATCGACCTAGCGGAGCACGGGAGGCCCATGTGGGAGGGGAGGGGGACCAGGAGCAAACAAGGTGTAAATGGAGGGCTGAAGTGGGGGTGGGGAAACAGAAATAACAGGGATAACATGAGAGACATGAATAACAAAAATAACATGATTAAGACCAAACTAAAATATTGTGGACCAATATGCAGTTAAGTACCGCATAGGGTCCCTCTAGGTTCTGCCGTAGCAGAAAGAGGTGCATAGGCCGAGGTCACATGTGACCTCTTTTGGACCATTTGACAACGTGGGGGCGCCACGAGGATGCCGCTATTATGCTGGAGGTCGCCTGGGGGGAATGGGAGGTGGGGCACGTTGCGCTGTGCAGCCGTCCTCCCTGTGGGCTGTGGAGGGCGCCGGTTCCCCTACCTCTCCCCCCAATCCTCCGTTCGGTCCTCCACGCGCTGCTGCTCTTGTTGTGTGAGGAGGGCGGGCCCCTGCTCCCCTCCACCTGCCGCTGCCATGTTGCGCCTATGCTGTTGCGGGCGCGCCTGGGTCCCACCAGCTTTTCCGGGTACGTGACCCTTCGTTTTGCCCCCAACTCTACCCATATCGCTGGAGGGGGATCTCAGGCTGTCTGTGGTGCAGGGGAAGCGTTTGCTGCTCGGCTGCGCTGGGCAAGGACAGCCTCTGTGTCTTCCGGGAGCAGAGGCGCACTTAGAAAGCTGCCATCTTTCACGGCGGTTGGCCACCAGAACAAAAACAATTCTACAGTTGAGTACTCAAGGAATTGCTTTTTTCACGCTTGTCCAGCAGCATTGCCATATATTCCGACACGTAGTGCTAGAGTCGATGAGTGATGCTCCTGTATGCAGGCTGTTGGGAAGAGAAAAAATCAAAAATTATGAAACCAGGTAAACATCACAAAGAGCACAATAAACTACCACAAATGGCAAAAAATGTTGGGTCAAGCTGTAAGAGCAAACAGATGCAAACAGTGTATTGAGATAACATTAGGTAAGCACAGGCAAGGGGGGGAACAAAACAACTTTACAGTTACCCTTAAAACCACCATGTGTATCGAAGGTCCAAAAACATGTGTCATCTTTTACACCCACCAAGCTTGTGTTATTAAAAGGGACAGCACACAATGGTTGTCCAGCTAAATATTTTGTGAAGCCAGTGTGACTTTAGTTGTGCACTGTTGTGTGGATTTGAACCTGCATCCTAGTTTTTAAACAACCTATTACACACAAAAAATGTTATGCAAAATGATTTGTTTTACTTTTTCAGTGAATGTACCATTCATGTAGGGAGAAATATTTCAATGTTGGCCAAAAAACATACTATGGGTTATGTAAAATATTTACACATTTTTGGATGCATACACCATAGTTTTCAGTTGTTTCCCCAAAAAAATAGACTTATCTCACTGTAAAAATAATGTACGTCACAAGTAAAAATGGCACATCACACATATTGCAAATTTTGGTCGGGAAAAGGAAAGAGCCACTTACAAAGCAAATACAAAAAACAAAGCTAACCGGTGATGCATGTTATAATCCAAACTCAATGCACACTGCAACTAACAGTGGTATAAAAAATGTTTATAAGGAACCCCAATATGTAGCACAACCTGACAACTTATTCCAGCAGGGTCAGCACACAATGACGCTCAGCTCTGTACAAAAACCAAAGGTAGCACACACAAATTTGGTTTATAAAAAACACACACACTATGGCCTTGATTCACAAAGAGTTGAAAAAAACTCTCATGTTAGTAAAAAATTCAATTCATGAGAAAAAAAACCTGAGAATGTCACTGTTAGTGAATCACCAGATAGGGATACAATGAAAGTCAATGGCACTTTTTACTACAGGTAAAATGGGGTAAAAAGTTAAATACCTTTTTCAGGAGTAAAAAAGTGCCATTGACTTTCATTGTCTTTTCATCTGGTGATTCACTAACAGTGAAATTCTCTGGCTTTTTTCTCATTAATTTAATTTTTACTACCATGAGAGTTTTTTTCAACTCTCTGTGAATCAAGGCCTATATGAGGGACTCCACACAGGGCCAGGTGTCAAATGTGGAGTGGATATGCAATCAAACACTAAGGGAAGGGCTTGTGTTTTAGAATTTGGAACAACCATTGACCCAAAAACCCTGACTCCATTATATTGTGTAGGACAGAGAGAAGGAGGAAAATGGCTGATTTGCTGCAGGTCCTCAACCAATAGGTGCAGCAGCAAAACACATATTTCCAGGCCTTGTTTGGATCTGGGGCAGTGCCTTCAAACAACCCCCTGCGCAAAATGGCCAAACAACACCAACACCAATTCCACAACACCATGATGGTCCCTCAACATATGTCCTTGATGGGGCCTGATAATTTTGTTTGGTGTTTACCTTTGTGGGCAGATTCTTGCCAATACCTTTTTAGTTCTCACAAGTAATACATTTGAATGTGCTTATACCCAATGGAACTGTGATTGGTGTGTTTGTAGTTTATGTCAAAAATTACAGCAACCCTATTTCTTGCCCCCCACCAAGCATCTTTTCACGCATGTCCAGAATGTCTGTGATTCTGTGATGCTTCTACCAACAACCAAATACTCAATTTCCTGTTGTGCCACCAGCATTAGTAGTTGTAATAAACCATTTAGTAGTCACAGAGGCAACACATTAGCTAATTTTATGCATGTTTGTGCATGTCACAATTACCTGACAGTGTGGAAGGGGTGTGGGGGAGGTCATCGGCCTATGATGCCCTGAAACAATATGAAAGCAAAAACAAGAAACACATGAGCAACACACTTCCAGTTCAACAATAGATAGCAACATTAAAACACAAAGGCTACTCACCAGGGGACAAGGTGCTGCTGGCCTCCAACCAGGGAAGGCTGTGAAGAGTGAAGTTGTGAAGAAGTGTGGGCTTTGCTCCACCAATTTGGACAAACGGAGCCCAACTCCGAGGGGCCAGACTCCTCCAATCCACCTCTTGCACCCTCATGAAGTGGTGGGGAGTCCACCACCTCCTACACCTCGGGACTCCCCATCTGAGACTGGCCCCACTGGTAGCCAGACTCCATCACACCCTTCTACTCTGAGCTGATGACCCACATAGCACCCACCTCACCAGCCGACTCCTCGGGGACATCCTAATCTTAGAGTCATATGTGTAAAAAAAGAAAAAGAAAATAAAATTTTAATTAATATCATTCGAAAACCCACTAATAGGTCTTTAATTACATTAAACCGCATTGCTGCACTCTAATAAATTGGAATAGGAAAACACACATATAAAAATCCTAAAGACGCATACAAAAACACTAAGCACAATGCTAAGACATTGGTATTTAACAAAAAAACGCTATGGTGCAAGTAAAAAATGCTACACTCAGCGAAAGAGGCCTAAGTCTATAATAAAGTAGAAAGGACCACATTTTCTTAGCGCAAATTCCCTGGAACAGTTTCCATCATAATGGAATAAATAAATATAAAAAAATAAAGGTTAGTCTATTACTGTATATCATTCTCTTAAAACAAACCTATCTGGACCGTGTGATTTATCTATTTTAATCTGTTTAGGCGGTGCATCACTTCTTTTCTGGTTGGACAGGTGTAATTTAATGGAGAGTGTATTTTACCTGGTGTAGCACATGCCTCTATGAATACAGAGGCAAAGAAGAGGTTAAGTGTAATAGTCTTTCTCCTCATTGCATTCTAAAGTTGTCCCCTTTCTTTTCAGGGGTGTCACACTTTCCGGTTTGTATCTTTTACTGTTGATGTAGCTAAAGAACACATTGGGGTTAGTTTTCCTCTCTTTGGCAATTAATTCTTCCGTCTCCAGTATTTATCACAATGAATATTAAGGATGTGTCTCCATTAGCAGGGGCCACTCCAGCCACAAGGTGCAGAGAGTGGGGTTCTTGCACACAGGTTGAAGGAGCAGTTAGTGTCTGCAGTCTGCTCAACTAAACCTAAAAGCTCTTTTTATCAAAAGACAACACATGGACAAAACAGGGGGATAAATGGGGAGGGGGGATATCTTTGTTCTTATAATGTAACTTCCTGTAAGTTTATAAAAGGGCCCTCATTAGGGAGCTCAGTTGCTCCTTGGTGATCCCCAAACAATGATCAGGGGGTCATTGAAGGGACATTCCAGGCAAAGTATAATTTAGCCTACCCATGCTGCGAGGGCTGCATCTTTCATTCAGCCTGCTTACTATTTCTCAGCCCTAGTAAACTATCTCCCTTTTCCTGGGCCTGCTGTCTGTGAAGGTTTCTGAGAAATGTAATTTTTGATAAGTTAGCAGAAAAATTCTTGTGAACAAAAGATGCAGCCCGTGACAGCCAGCTTAGGTCAAGCAGAAATCAGACAGAAGGCTAATTGAACACTTTGCCTGGAATGCCCCTATAGAGTTCTGTAATGTAAGTCTCACCCCCTCACACCAAGGCCTTCCCCCAGTTGTTCACTGGCCAGTAAGCACATTGGTCGTGGGGCTCAATGCCATGGACAGGTCATGGACTGGCCTTGGGGCGGTAAAATCCTGGTTCATAACTGGACATAATTGCTTTTAATCTGTCTGTGTCTTACTATGAAAGGGTACAATAGGAAATATCCATGGTATTGAAAGCACCGAATGTCCAGGTCTATTTCACTGAGTTTTCAGTACTCCAATAGGTAGATCTAACTAAGATTAAGAGGTTTGGGTTGGCTGGGTAAGTGGATCTATTCATAATGATAGCAAAAAAATGCAATCGTTAAACAGAAAAAAGTATATGGTGTAGCTTTAAATTGCTGCTTTTTGGACATTTTTTTCTGTGAAACATTTAGGCAGGGTGTGAATACGTGCAGGCATCTTTTAATACCTTGGTATACCTTAATATGGACTTTGGTGGACTGTATGTTGATCCTAAATAATCTTTCTTTTCAATTCATTTCTGAACATAATCAGTTTTAATTTCAGTCCCACTAGATAGCTTTTCAAGTGATAGACAGTCATTATAGGAATGTCATTCATCAGCAAGGTAACTCAGCCTTGGGCCATACAATAATAGGAGTTGCCATCCTTTCAAATTATTTATACCCAGGACTGAGTAATTAAAAGAGAAAAATATAGCTCTGCTTATATGGATTTATACAAGTAAATCTAATATCAGAACATTAAGTCCTATATAGGTCATAAGCAAATGTAAATTACAGAATTAGGGATCACAGCGAGGAAATCCTATGATTAACCCTTTAAATGCCAAGCACGTAGTTTCTACGTGGTTGCTTCTCCTACCGTTAAGTGCCAAGCACGTAGAAACTACGTGCCTGGCATTTCCCCCAAACAGTTAAAAAATAGAAAAAAAAAATCACTTACCTCCGGTATCCTTGTGAAGCCTGGGGTCCCCTCTTCCTTGGGGGGGCATCCGATCGCCCCCCCGTCGTCCTCCGTCTTCAGGGGGGGGCCCGAAACCAGCCGCCCCCCCCCCCCGTTTCCAGCGCTGATCGCCGCTGTAAAAAAAAAAAAAAAATAAAACTGTCATTTACTCACCTCCGCGCCCGGGCCTTCTGTCCGGGTCTCCTCTTCACCAGGGGGGGGTCCGATCCCCCCCCTGGGCTGCGCAGTCTTCAGGTGAGGACCCTCTTCCGGGTCCTCACCTCTTGTAATGGCGGCGATGGCCGCCGCCGCTTGGCCCCGCCCATTGTGGGAGGAGCGGGATGACGTCATCCCGCTCCTCCTATACCCCCTCCGAGCTCCGGCATCTGTCAGATGCCGGTGGTGATCGGAGCAGAGCGGGTGTCAGGTGAGGAGGCTCCGATCGGAGCCCCCTCGCCTGTCACCCGCCCTGCGCCGATCACCACCGGCATCTGTCAGTGAAGTGATCGGCGCGGGACAGCGGCGAGGGACGTCGGATCGGAGGTGAGTATGGTGTAAAAAAAGAAAAATAAACATTTTTTTTTCTCTGTGTGTGTGTCATTTTTTTTACTATTAACCCCTTGTGAACTGGTAAGGGGTCCATGACCCCTATACCAGTTCACAAGGCTGGGGAGATGGCAAGCCACCTGCGCTAGCGGGTGGCTTGCCATTAACCCCTGGCACCCCCATTACCTGCCTCCCCAAAGGCCAGGGGGGGGCAGAAGAGCCCGGGCCCACATGGGCTATGTGGGCTCGTAGGCTGCAGGGTGGGGGGGCCACATAAGCTGGCCCCCCCACTCTGTGCCTACAAGCCCCCATAGCTGGTCCCGGGCTGGTTACTGTGGGTAAGGGGGACCCCACGTCAATTTTTTTTTTGATTTTTAAGGGTTTTTAACCCTTAAAAATCAAAAAAAAAATGGGGTCCCCCCCCCTGGGAGGGGGGACCCTATGTCATTTTTTTTTTTGATTAACCCTTTGTGTTCTGTCATCCAGCAGCTATAAAAGGCTTCTAGCAAGTGAGCAGAAGCCAGTGATCGCCGAGGGACAGAGTGCTCCAGGATGGATGGGAGGTGAGTACAGTGTAAAAAAAAAAAATAAAAATTAATAAAATATTTTTTTCTCAGTGTGTGTCTGTGTCATTATTTCCTTTTAACCCCTTGTGAACTGGTAAGGGGTCCATGACCCCTATACCAGTTCACAAGGCTGGGGGGATGGCAAGCCACCTGCGCTAGCGGGTGGCTTGCCATTAACCCCTGGCACCCCCATTACCTGCCTCCCCAAAGGCCAGGGGGGGGCAGAAGAGCCCGGGCCCACATGGGCTATGTGGGCTCGTAGGCTGCAGGGTGGGGGGGCCACAAAAGCTGGCCCCCCCACTCTGTGCCTACAAGCCCCCATAGCTGGTCCCGGGCTGGTTACTTCGGGTAAGGGGGACCCCACGTCAATTTTTTTTTTGATTTTTAAGGGTTTTTAACCCTTAAAAATCAAAAAAAAAATGGGGTCTCCCTCCCCTGGGAGGGGGGACCCTATGTCATTTTTTTTCCCGATTTAACCCTTTGTAGTGTGGATGGTTTTTGTATTTTTTTTGTGAATGTTATAAAATACTTGTTTCAGTTAGGGGGGTCTCCTGGGCAGGAACGGGGGGCTACCGATAAATATGTGGTACCGTTCTAATCGGTAGAAATGGGGCTTTCACATGCAATATGATTTTCCTTAATAAAATACATTTTTTATTTAAAATAAAGGAGTCAATTTTCTAAAAAAATTTTTTTATTTATTTATTTTTTTTTTCACTTAATAATATTTAAAAAAAAAAAAAAAAAATTACAAACAAGACATTTCATGTTAAAGTCTAAACTCTGCTGCAAAAAATATATATATAATTTTTCTGAAAGTTACAGCAAAAATGGCGCAAAACATGTCGCAAAACATGACGCAAAATGGGGAAAATGGCCTGTCAACAGAGGGTGACAAAATCTCAAGTAGGCTGGCAATTAAAAGGGTTAATAGTACCTATGCATGTTGGGTATTGTTCTGTTCGGGGGACCTTGCGCTTTCAGACTTAGCTTGTTTTTTCTGGTTTGCATATTTATATTTTAGGAAAAGGTGTTTTTTATTCAGCTTTTTTATAAATTTTTTAGGGAAACCCTGCGCAACCAAAGAATTCTTTGAGGAATTAATTCCAGAAAGATGAGCCCACTACAACAAGCTGGGTACCCTTAAAAAGCTTAACGTGTGTACTTTCAGGGAATATATGGTTTATGGGGGATATTCCAAATGTAAAGGGTTGTTTTGGTTGAAAAATCGCAAGGTGCGCACTTTGTCTGCAGAGCTGAAATTTTCAAGTAAAATTACCGTTACGCACATGCTTTACTTTGGGGTGTTTGGCAACTCTTCCCTTGACAGAACCTATGCATGTTGGGTGTTGTTCTGTTCGGGGGATGTTGCGTTTTCAGATTAAACTTGTTTTTTCTTGTTTGTATATAGTTTTTTTAGGAAAATGTGGCTTTGATTCTGCTTTTTTATCCTTTTTTTAGGGAAACTCTTTGCAACCAAAGATTACGTTGAGGGATTACTTCCAGAAAACTATGGCCACATACACAAGCTTGGTACGCCTAGAAAGCCTGAGGTGTGTACTTCCAGAGAATATATAGTTTGTTGGGGGTATTTCAAATGTAAAGGGTTGTTTTTCTGGAAAAACCGCAAGGTGCGCATATTGCATGGCATAGTTGTATTTTATCTGAAAATCTCCTAAAGCGCTGTTTCAGTTTGGGGGAGTCTCCCGGGCAGGAAAGGGTGTCTACCAATACATATGTGGTACCGCTGTAACCGGGAGAAATTGGGATTTCACACGCAATAAGATTTTATTGACAAACTTACATTTTTTATTCCAAAAAAAACTACAATATGTAAAAAATTTTTTTTTTTTTTTTTTTTTGCACATATTTCACCCAAAAATATTAAGAATACACCTAACAAATGACAAACAAGACATTTCATGTTAAAGCCCAGACTCTGCTGAAAAAAACAATATATCATTTTCCTGGGAAATCCCTGGAAATCCCTTCAAAAATCACATTTGAACATGGGGAGCGCAAAATAGTGCAAAATGGTCTGGCAACAGAGTGTGACAAAAACTCCAGGTAGGCTGGCACTTAAAGGGTTAAAGAATTTCTTGAGATAAATAGAAAATATTTTTAACATGCACCTTTAAGAAGTGCTGAAAGCTGTACAAAACAATGGGTGGCCGGCTCTGGAATGTAAAAGATTTCAGGGCCGACTGGCCACTGGCCTTCCCCTGAGACATCCTGAATTGGGTTGCCCCGCTGTGTGATACCCCCAGAACACCGTTTTCCTGGTCCAACTGCGCATGTGCGAGCTGTCGTCCAATCAGAGCCATAAGCCCTGTCTATGTAATTTGGCAAATGGCTCTGATTCTTTACCATGGGGAGCGAGAGCTGCATTTTCGGCTGTGCTCATGTGCCGCCCCAACCATTCAGATGTGCGTGTGTCAATGGGGATGCGGACTCTTTCGTGCAAAGGGCTCTGATTGACTGAGTTTTACAGGTTCTTTTGGGGGGTCTCACACAGCGGGGCTTTTTTTGGGTTTTGTTCTCCTTTAAATGAACTAATGACCTATTTTGCACAGCTGGTTCCCTGCTGGTGCTTGTTCAATATCCACATGTACCTGAAATGCGCCATTAGAACCTAAAGTAACACAGGATAACAGTCCTTGTATTATTATTAAGTAATATTAAGTTATATAAAAAAAGTATAAAAAGTATGAAAGAAAGCAACCATAGGAGGCATCAAATTGCAAACTTACAACTGTCAAGTGCAAAGAAGGAATGGCAGCTGCTCAGACCAATTTATACTTAGCCTAGGAGGTGCGACATGAGCAGGGCAATTAGAACACACAAATCTTAAAGGGGCCACAACACTTAACCCTGACAGAGTTGAGTGCTGAAAACTGTCAAGTGCACTCTGACCAAAGCTGTCAAGTGCACTAAAGAAAGCTGTCAAGTGCACTCAGAGCAACTTGGTCACCTTGATTGGTATGGTATATACACCCTGCCATGCCTATTAACTTCCTCCTACCATTTCCCCCTTAGGAACGGTGTAAAAAAAGCCATAAGCCAAAGCACCTCATAATCTCCAAGTATATGCAAATATCTTATATATTCTAAGCAAAGACAAATACTTTGCTTCAATTTCGTGGGTGAGCTGGGGAAGAAATAATATTGGCAGGGCCTTGAATCGGTGATGGGCCATGTATTAGTGCTCAAAGTCTGCTGGTCTCCCTGTTGAGCCTGATTGGTGCGAAGTCCGGCCGCATGACGTCATCTTTCTTCCGGTGGCGGCGAATGGACGCGCCCGGTGTTGTTGACTGCTGGAGTCCATCCTTTTTGTATTTAAGGTCTTCTATAATGTCACTTATTATCTATGATTAAGGACCCATCATCTGCGTCCGAAACGCGTTAGAAAGCATGGCATGCCTTGACTTGCCGGGGTTCTGTACTGTTTTTAAACTGCCCTTTTTTTCTACGGAGATGCTGATTTTACTCTTTACATGAATAAACTTCAAGATTTTAAGGAGTGCGGATCTCCCCTTCGTTTTTTTGATCTATGTGGGGCTGGGACAGCCCCAGGTCTCGCACCCATTTGCCAGAGTGCGTTCGCTTCTTGCTTTTGAATTTGATTATTGTTATTTGTTCCCTGCAAATAGCACCTGGCTTCTCCAGAAGAAGTACCACTTACTATGGCTACTTCAAGATTGGCAGTTTTCCAAGATACCCCCGACAACTCCTTGGATATGGACTTCCTCTTCACTGATAAATGCAAGCGATTGGCTCAACTGGACACTTTTTCACAAAAATTGTAAGAACCCACTGAATCTATGGGACCCGACATGGACATACAAGCATTATTTAAACTCCATGGGGATCTTCTGCATAAGGAGACTAGAATTTGGTGGGATATGTCCACATTATCAAAATACATTGATGATCGGATGATTCCCTGCGGGTTAAGGATTAAAAAGTGTCTTTGTCTTTGATGTCTATCCTGGTGGAATATCAAGGACAGAGGCTTGATGATTTGCAAGCCTCCCTTGAAAAATCCACAGCTGATTTGGAGAGCAAGAAACTTGTACCGGGCTTTAACTCTCTATATAAGAGAATGTTGGAAACACAAGAAAAATTAGAAGCTAACATTGTCAGCTTAAAAAAAATGAAATATCAGAGGGATACTAATGACTACAAGGACAATAAGATTTACGATTGGAATGTATTTGGCCCTAGGAAACAGGGACCCAAACCGATTTTGAAACGGGCCACTAGACCCAGACCCAAACGGGCAACTTTTCTTACATCTGATTCCGATTCGGATCAATATGATCAGTATGACCAATATGATCAAATGGTCTCCTCCGATACCAGGCGGAAATTTGGAGATATTAGTTATCGGCCTGTTCCCCACAGGTCTAACAGAATACAGGATAACACCGGTGATGTTTTTTTAGGGGATCGCAACCATGGACAGCCCACACGGATGATTACGCGCTCCAGACTAAGAGACCGTGCAGGAGGGCAGGCCGCAGACACAGACGCAGTGCCAAGACAGGGCCCGCGAAGGCCGCGGCGCTAATGGACAATGTCCTGAATCTATCTGATTATACCTTGTCACCTGCGGAAACTTCTCTATTGTCCAAGGGACTGTCTTTTGTTCCTGACACTCATTTCAACCCCTTTAACACTCTTTTGGATGTGAATAAATTTATAAGGTCACTAACCCTGAAACGACATTTTTTCAGCGCAGAGTGCAGGGTGGATTCAGATGATAAACCCAATAATATCCAGCATTTTGATCTGATGTCACATGACTCCCAGAGGTTGGAGACTGACGCGCACCTTTCTCCTATGCCTAAGTTTTCAGAATTATGTAGGAATAATGACATTGACCAATTGCAGTTTGAGTTGGGTCAGAAGTCTGCCATTTCATGTGTGAGCGCCCCGCCGGCGCCTAATTTTGGTAATCCTGACTCTTACCCTATTAACTCTAGGGGTGACATTCTAAATCTCTTTCAAGATTCTATGGAACGGGATCTAATGGATCTCAAGCCAGAGAATCCTCTAGGTCACAGGAATAACCTTTCCTCTAAGGAAGCCAAGGCTTTATTAGATCTTAAACGCAATGACAAAATGGCCATAAGACAGGCCGATAAAGGAGGTAAGGTAGTTATCCTGAATATAGTAGCTTACCTAGATGAGGCAATTAGGCAGCTTAGTGATACTGCTACATATAGAAAGCTCTCCAGTGATCCAACCAAGGAATTTCAGAATCTTTTATTTAGACTCGTTGATGAGGGACTTTCATTAGATGTGTTATCACCTAAACTAGCTGATCGTCTTAAAGTGCTTGTGCCATTGTTCCACCACTTGCCCAAAATTCACAAACATGATAACCCCCCCAAGGGCAGACCTATAGTGGCAGGCATTGGGGGGCTTCATGAACCATTGGGGAAGTGGTTGGATACTATGCTACAGCCGTTGGTACTGAGACTCCCGGGTTTCCTGCGGGATACAGGTCACCTTATACAATTTTTATCAGAAGTACAATGGGAACCGGGTCTATCCCTGTGCACTATGGACGTCACGTCCCTCTATTCTTCAATTCCACAGGGCCTTGCTATTCAGGCCTTGGAATTTCATCTTGCACATTATTTAGATTATGACTCAGATTTGTGCATCTTTATAGTTAAGACAACGGAGTTCTTGCTGCAACATAATTACTTTGTCTTTGATGGGACTTTTTACCTGCAAATTAGAGAGGCCTCTATGGGGGCCCCATTCTCACCCTCTTTAGCAAACCTGTATATGGGGTGGTGGGAGCACCACTCTATATACAGCGACAAGAATCAGTCTCAACTCTGATTGTGGCCCTTTATAGATATATTGATGATCTATTATTATTATGGCGAGGCACTGAGGATGACCTTATGACCTTTATTAAATATTGCAACAATAATGATCTTAATTTGGAATTTACAGCACATATACACTCCATGGAAATTGAATTCCTGGATATTAAATTAACGTTGGATTCACAAAATCAGGTCCTTCAGACCTCGACAAATGGTACGTAGCAGAAGGAACTGTTCTCGCCTGGACTCCTTTCTTGAGGAATCCACTCAGATTCAATCTAGGCTTACTGATAGGGGCTATCCCCCTTGGATGCTTTCAAGGGCCAAAGATATAGCCCTAAGGAAGCCAAGGGCTACCATTTTGAGGGACAGGAATAAAAAAGTGGGCAGCACTAGACTAGTACCGTTTGAGGGTGTCACTTTTAGCACCCCATACACTTTAGAGTTTAAGCAGATCAGTAGAATTATTAGAAATAATCTACCCATATTGAAAGCCGGTCCCCTTCTCAAGGAGGTACTGGACAAAGGAGTTTGTGTGGTTAGCCACTAAGTCCCCTAGTCTGTCGAGTTCATTGTCACCAAGTTTTTTTCAAATGTCTGGTCCTGATAGTCCCACGTGTTTGTCAACCACTGGGTTTTTCCCATGTGGTGCCACCTGCTGTGGCCTTTGCAAATATGTCCATAGAGGAAATAGGTACACCTTTACTACTACTGGCAGAAGTTTTTCTGTTAAATCATTATTAAATTGCAACTCTAAAATGGTCATCTACCTCATTACATGTATGTACTGTGAAATGCAGTACGTAGGATGTACAAAACGTAAGTTGAAAACACGTATAACAGAACACTTATACGGTATTGGCAGACCTGAATTGATAAAGAACTTGAATGTTGCTAGACACTTTAATCAATTACATCCTGGTAGCAAGATTATGATTAAGGTTAATGCTATAGAGAAGGTATGTTTGGGGCCAAGAGGTGGTGACATTCACAAAAAGCTATTAACTAGGGAGGCATTTTGGATTTTTACCCTTAATACCCGTTCCCCTTTAGGCCTTAACCATAAATGGGACATTTCCTTTGTTACTGAAAAATAATGACAGTCTTTGTAGATACTATACTATCTTCATTATTATTGATAGTTTATTCAGCTGGTTGTGTTGCTGTCCTCATTAGTATCTTAGCTAATTTTTTGCTATTTTGCACGTTTACATATTTCGTTTTTGTTAATTATTAGGATTGTTATGTGCATTAATAATTAACAACGTGGTATACAAATTATTTGTTAGAATGCTGCGTTTTCAACGGTTAGATTTAGATTCTGTCCTTTTACTATCTAAGCCAGTCTTACCTGGATTTACTGTACATTAGGTTTCAGTATTGTTATTGTTTACTGTTTGTTTATTGTCCCGTGGTTCATGCTATGTGCGGTGCGCCGGCTTGTGTGCTGGGGAGCCTATGTGCTTGCGCTGGGAAGTGCGGCCATATGGGCTCCTTAGCATATGTGTTTGCGCTTCTTGGCGTGCGTGTGGGCTCCATAGCATATATGCTTGCGCTTCTTAGCATACATACTCTGCATGCTGGAATGGGGTTGCTGCTCCTAATATTGTATGATTTGTACATGTTGGTAACAGCACACATGCTAGTGCACAGGCTACCTCCTGACATGCTGTATGTTATATTCTAATATGCATGGGGAATGGGAGGGGGAATGCCACACTGCCTATGGGGAATGGGATGGGGGAATGCCACACTGCCTATAGGGAATGGGATGGGGAGAATGCCTCACTGCCTATGGGAAGTGGGATGGGGGAATGCCTCACTGTCTATGGGGAATGGGATGGGGGGATGCCACATTGCCTATGGGGAATGGGATGGGGGGATGCCACATTGCCTATGGGAAGGGATGGGGGGAATGCCACACTGCCCATGGGGAATGGGGGGGGGGGGGTGAATGCCACTCTGCTTGTAAAAAAGAAATAAATAAAAAAGCTAATAGACCGCTGCAGTAGACCAAAGTCCTATTTCAGCCTTATATACTATACTATGGGGGGGGGGGGTGAATGCCACTCTGCTTGTAAGTGGGAGATTCAGCACCTTGCCTATTAATTTGTTCTTGGGGGGTGGTGTTTTAGTACATTTGGTGCAGAATATTTTTTTTCTGATTTTCTTCCTCCAAATCCTAGCTGTGTCTTATGGTCAGGTGCATATTATAGGGTGACAATATGGTATGTGCTACCACCATCAAATACCTACTGATACAAATTTGGGATGCCCTGCTGTTGGAATAGCTTGAATACAACAACAACATCCGGTATGTGACTGCCTGCTTCTTAGGATGTTGATAAAGTTAGTTTAAAAGAATAACAGGAAGTCCTAAGCAGACCATGTGACTGTATGTATAGCGTGTTTAACCTGCTAACAGAAAGGAGCTGTTTTCTTTGCCTCGTACAGAGATATCTTGCTGATAAATCCTGTTCACATTTATGTTCCTGATTGTTGCTGAATAAAACAGCCATTGTTCCTGGATGTTGGAAGAGTGTTATATACAATCCGCTGCCAACAGAAACTCTGCCCATTATACAAACCTCAACGTCAATCCCGCAGTGCATGTGTAGACACCACCGGCATCTCCTGCATCCATGTAGTCTCTGCCTAGCCACGCCTGCCATAAGTGAATGCCTGATAAGGCCGCACACAGCCATAGAAGGATGCAGAGGTGCTGCTGCCTATTGGGAAAGCTGCAAAACTCCCATTCAGATGTTTTAGATTCTCATTTATATTGAAGCTGATTGGAGGAGAGCTGCACCTGTGTTGAGGGATCGCTGAGGTATGTATAATGGGCAACCTGTAGGGTTTCACACACAGGACATACGAAATCTGGATGCCTTAGGGGTACGAACCAAATCCGTGATTGTGAAAATTGGTATTCTTTAATGAGGTAATGTAGTCTCTATGATACTTTTAGAACAATGTGGACTTAGAAAATAATGCGTTATGCAGAAACTAGCATGTTGCCTCACCCGTTTACTGTGACATACTAGAAGTCTACAAAATACAATCCCACATTGGACAGTATTTGCATGCAGCTTGTACGCTCTCTTTTCTTTTTATATGACATTTGTATCGCTGTAATTACAATTGTCACGTAAACAAAAAAATGTATCAATATCCAACAAAATGCTGATTAATAATTGACAATTTAAGGGTCAATCATTTGAGCTATGATTTATAGCAGATGCATGAAATGCACCATTAAGGATTGTATTTGTGATTCCATTGCACATAACATAAATACAATTATAGGCACAGCTAGTGGAATGAAATCCCACAGCTACTGATATCAGGACAGCGGGATGCTGCTTGCCTTGTCAATTACAATGTGTAGGCTTCAAATTGAGAAGAGGTCAGGAACTGTCGAATAAAACATAGCTGTCCACCGGGTACGGTGAGGTAATAAGGCATGTGCAGCAACAGAATATTGTTGCCACATAATATAATGTACCATCTGGGATGTGGTTTACAATAGAAAAGTGGTCATTAATTCAAAGCAGACATGCTCATTTCAGAGACATGCCTTCCTTTCTGCTCACAAAAACAGCTTCACAGCAAAAAAAGCTGCACTGGGAGTAGCCAAACGTGAGGATTTTTCTATTGTTTGCTGTTGGGCCCTGATGAGATTTTCTAATCCTTGGTGGCAAGTTAGTGTTCATGTTGCTCACATGTATCACTACAACATAACACAACGCATACACTCCAAATTCATGAAAGTCCTACAAAGGAAAAGACATCCATAATGAAAAAAACTACTCGACTGGGTCTCCCATAATACTCAGATATTTAGTACATATTATAATTGAGTGAATAACACTTGCATGAAACTCTGCACTCAACCTCTTAGGGTTAAAGCGTTAAAGTTTACCACTTCCTCATTTATGTATGGCTGCCGATCATGTGACCAATCAAGATTGCTGACTTGGCTTGCACATCAAACCCATATGGTGCTGGCAGCCACATGATTGGCTGCCATGCATGCCACTGAGGAAGTGATGACTTGACTACAGTGCATCTTTAAGGTAGCTCACGCCATGCAGTGGACCTGCATTTATCCATCCATACTGCATACATCCATTCTTAAAGAACTGTACTGGTATTGAAGTGTTATCATTGTATGGGCAGATAATGGTCCCTACAGCCTTACAGTATATATATGTCTTGACTGGAGGAATAAAACGCTTTTCGTGACGTATTGTCACTTTTTCAAGGCCTGAGTACTCTGCCTTGAAAATAGGACCCGAAACGCATTGGCTTTTTCCTGGGGGGATGTGTGGTGGCCAGCACTATGGATACTATGGATATGTAAGATTTATTTTTGCACCTACCTCATATAGATATATTTGTTGCGTGTGTTTGCACTGTATCATATTGAAGCTCTATTGTGATTTGATGCACTTTCTTGGAAGCACTTAGCACTTTATTTATATTTAAATTAGGATTTATAGGATTTATATATAATTTTCCATGGCATATTGGGTAAATGTTTTTGTCCTGTATGTTTTTTAAACGGTCCTTTTTATATTTAATGTTATGTATTACAGTGATTTAATAAATTTCGTATAAAAAACTACAAGCATGTGCAATTCTAAGTCTCTGGTTAGGGCTTGTCTGGGGACTTGGTCATCCCCACTTTGTGTGAGCTTCCACGCATTCATTAGACATTGGTTGGTGCCGCCCTATTCCCTTGCTGTCTTGACTGGAGAGGTGGGGGGGGGGGGGGAGTACAGTATTTGTTTTTCATATTTGTTGTCAGTTGAACAACCATTTATAACACTAGTTTTGCTTAAAGCGGACCAACAGACAAAAATAACTTAAACCAGACCAACACAACAAACAGTGCTCATATACATCCCTCCCTTAGATTGCTACACATAAAAATTAATTTACCAGTTTCTAAATCCTGCTGTAGCAAATTTAAGAAACATTATGCTTATGCATTTGTAAGACTTGCAGATTTGCAAAACTGCTGCTGGGATTCCTGTTACTGTGCATTGTCAGTTATGTCACTTGAATCCAGGCAGCAGCATGGCTGAGATGCTGGGAGAGGAAACTCCAAAATGGCCGCTACCTTTCTTTTCCTTTCTTTTCCAACTGCCAGGCTGTTAGTCTGGTTTAAATTTAAACCTAGAACTTCTGTTTATCCCTAATTTTGACTACTACCTTAAACCACTCAATATACCAGGTGTAAATGCCATAGGAAAAGAATGCTGCAGAGGCAAAATCCAAGGGCTAAGATGTCTTCTTCCTCTCTAACCTGCTCGTATAAGGTGATACAGTGTGTCTTGCCTTCTTAAAGATATGGTAGTATTGCAGAGGCAGATAACGTTGCAGAGTCATGATGTTAAAGCTACAATATATATTTACTGGAGAAGATCATGTGCATAGGAAAAGGTTGGGGGGAGACTTGGGATGCAGGGAGTAAAAGAGAGTGTTATTAAAGGAATTAAAGGAGCACTATTGTGAAATTATGTAATATTAAAAATCTAATTAAACACGTCGGATAGTGAGAGAAGGGGTAACTTATAAGCCTAAACTGGATAAAACGCCCACCAAGCTTGTTGCTTATTCTTTCATTGCAGGATCAAAATCCAGGGGTGACAGGTTAAGTTTATCAGGGGTGACAGAGCCTGTCACCCCGGATTTCCTATTGCTTCCATTAAAATAAAAAAAAACAAGCCTGGCTGGATATTTCCTGGGTGTATAAGTGACCTCTCCTCCCACCATCCAGCATATTTATATGGATTTTTATCATTGGGCCATTTTTCGCGATAGTGCTCCTTTAATTAATTCCGTCACACAAGCTGTTGGGGGGGGGGGGGGTTATATTCTTTGGGCTAAGCTCATCCCCCTTATCCCCAAACAGTGCAGTCCATCAGGAAACTCCCCTGTGCCCCCTATAGCCAGTCCACCCCTGTGCAGCTGAAGCCAAGCTGCAATGGAGGTAGTTGAATATAGATAGAGGATGCTTAAAGGAAAACTCCCTTTTTTGTCTGGTTTTTGGTGTTCTGCCTTATTGTTTTCTCTTTCTGGGGTGTAAAATAAACCCGTGTGTTAGGATTGTCCACCATACCTGTGACTTACTTTTCAGCACACTGCTTCTATATTTTCCTCTGATTCTTACTTGGTAAAGTAGCAGTGGCTCTCTTGCCCTTTAGTAAAGCTTTTAGTATCCTTTCTGACTACAACTCCCAGAATGCTTTCACTGTAACAGGTGAGCTCATTAACAGTTTTTGCTAAACAAACCAGCACCAATTACCATGCCAGCTGAGAACACTGCCAGTAAATCTTTAGCTACTAGAACACAACACTGTGTTTCCCCCTATCTGAAGAGATAGAATTAATGCAGAAATGGTTAAACTTGTTGGCTGTGTCTCAGCCAATCAGATGATTGTCAAGCTAGAGTCAGGAAGAATTCTATTCTGTACATCAGAACACCACTTTGTACGGTTAGGTAAACACATTGTTGCTAGGGGAAACGGTTTACTTTTATAACATGGAGTTGCAAAAAAATAGGAAAGAAATAACAAGCACCTTGAGCACATCACATTGCTACACAATAGTGGTAACTTTTAAAAATACCATTGAAATTGGAATTACCCTTTAAGTTTATCCGTGTTGATCTATTTTTGCCCCATAACTTGTCTGTCTTCAAAGCTGCTTTCTTTACACCAGGTGAATTTGAGGTTATAGGACCGAGTAAGTATCTATGAAGGTGCCTTACAGTGCTTGTTGATTAATATTTGCTGTTAGTTGGACAGCTAACATAAGTTTTCTTTAAAATCACTGTCCAGACACAGACTAACTTCCTCCCATCATATCCCCTTCAGCAACAGTGTACAATGAGCTATTTCAAAATCTATGTTTATATGTATATACCTTATGTATTGATGAAGCCACTTTTTTCGCTTCAATTCCGGGATGGAGGCTAAGCTGAAGAGGGCATGTCCTTGCCCAGCTTTGTGTGTCATGAGCATGCTATGCTGTGGTCAGGGACAGTTGTGGGACCACTGTGGCTTTCCAATCTCATTCAGACTAAGAGCATCAAGGGCCAGAACTGCTGTTAGACCACTTTTCTGAGTGCTCCTGGAAAAGTTAAATTGAAAGGGAGGGCACATTTGGAGCTCTGCTGCTGCTTATACCTGATGCTCCAGGAATAGGCGCAGGAGACTGCCATCAGGTGAGCTGTTTGCTGCCTTATTATTGCCGTTGGATTTAGAGTCCCTTTACACCTAACATAGCAGTTCTGTTTAACAAACAAAAAAAACAAAAACAAAAACAGGGAGATACTAGATGGTAGGTATGTGCCACTGAGGCTACTGTTTTTGGTGGCATAAATCCTAGAAAGATGTCTTTGTGGGCAAACTTTCCAATGTCCAGCAGTTATTTAACTGTATTTCTGGTTTTAGGAATGGCTATACAGCCTGGATGTATGGCCACTCCCGTACTGCAATCCAAGATTTCCAAGCAATTGGATTAGCAATCCTGGGCCTTCTAATGTACCGTAATAAAAAGAGCATGGACCTATTGTCTTAAAGTGGACCGAAACCTACGGAGATCGGCCCAGGAATTTATAAGATTCCCGGGACGATTGATTCCCTTCCCCCGTAGCATCCAGAATCGGGATGCCCTGCTGTGTGAAACCTCCCAGGTTGCCCATAAACTCACCTTCTTTCCTGGTCCAACTGCGCATTTTGTGAATGGTCGGCGCGGGCATGCTCCCTGTTAAAGGGTAGTGGGGGATGAGGCCGCCAGCGCACTCGGATTAGAGCTCCTGGACAAAGGGGCTTGAGCAGAACCATACAACTCACCTCTTCCCAGTCCTATGACACATGCGCAGCCGCTCGTCCAAACAACGCGCTGTTGTTTGGACGAGCGGCTGCGCATGTGTCATAGGACTGGGAAGAGGTGAGTTGTTTGGGCGACCTGGGGGTTTCACACAGCGGGGACTGGTAGACTAAACCTATCAGACTGATAGACTAAACCTGTCACCCCTTCATTTTGTTTTTTGGGGTGCCCCAGGGGCAAGGACCAAAACCCAGGATAGTCGAAATCCTGGGTTTTGGTCCACTTTAAAAGCATATGAACTGAAAGCAGGCCGAAACCGGGCCCGATGGACCTTTGGGAACACTGGAGAGATACTCTACCTAAAGAAAGTACTGTTCTGGGCTAGCATCCCTGTTATGTTTTGCTACTGCCACTGCTGAAGGAAGCATTTTTCCATCCACATTTTGGATTTAGAAGACTCCTGTATTTTTAACTTATTTGTAATAAAACATGCCTCAATAAGCACTACCTTGCTAGTGCCTGTCTGGCATCTACTAATCAGCCCCTCCAAATAATGCAAGTGCAATTGTCATAGGATAATATCGAGCAAGGCCAAAGATAAAGTGTTAAGGTGACATCTTCCTCTCTAACCTGTGCCTGTAAGATGAACAGTGTGTCCTGAATTAGTGTGCATGTATATCCTACATAGGGGATTATAAACAGCTTCATGATGATCATCCTTGGAGCTTCTTTTGATTGAGCTTCATAATGTAGCCAGTGGAAGGCTTCTCATGTTTTAAACCAAATTTTGACACAGGTGGGAAAGCAGTATGTCCACGAGAGTCAAAAAGGTTTGAACCAGTAGGTGGAGAGCCTGGACATAGGGAGATAATGTGGACAAGCATGGGGGGACTTTTTTTATAGCAATGGACTAATTGAACAGATAAGGCCTCCACCTTTTAAAAATAAAGGATGGTTATTCCCGGCCTGCCCCAGGGCCAATAAAAACCTGCAGTGGACCCCATGTGTATTTGTTAGGGGTTACACTCATGTTAATGCTCTCTAGATTTATTTACGTATATATAAATGTTCAAAAAATAATGAGCCTTGTGCTTTCTTTGTTTTACAAGAGGCTTTAAGCATTGGATCTGTTGCTTTTTTTCAGAGGTTGTATCTATCCTCTGTCATATATTGATGTTTTGCTGTTTCTGGCATATCTATTAAAAGAGGAACACTAACAATTTTTAAAACACACACAATGAAGAATGATTGATGGGAACATGAAAATAGCTAATAGCAGATGTGGCCAGTGCTAGATACGCATAAGGGCTTTCCCTAGACTATATTCCACGAAAGTTAATACACAGATATGCTTGTAGTGTAAGGAATAAAGGCCAATCCTAGTAAAAAGAAGACCTGTATTAATCTTTTCCACCCCTGAAGCAGATGCCTCGGTAAATCTTATTTTTCTTTATTGCATGGCACGGCCCGCTTCGGTATTCATAACAGTTGGGTTATTCCGCCACAAGGTGGCGCAGTGGTACTGCAGAAAAGCTGTGGCTTTCCCGGCTCCCTATAAAAACGGGATTAACCATAGAGTTCCCAGTGTTTCCTCTGCAGTGGACTGCGAAGTTAGACTCTCTCTTGCGCAGGTGAACAGGGCAACCAAGCCTGCGGCTCTGCATGTCTATTTCCATCCGTTTCTGGACCCTCACTGCCTCCCAGCCTCGGCTGACAGATCGGGTGAAGGTAGAAGAGCACTAGGGTCAAGTGCTCCTGGAGCGCAGCTCCAAGCCACAGACCCTGTAACACAAAGGGTAGCAGGCCATAGGCTTTATGGTGAGCCTTTTTAGGGATCCGGAGTTTCTTTCCTAGCTTCTGAGGGGGTAAGTAGTGGGGACTGTGTCCCCTCATTTTCTTTTGGGTCCCCCCGCGCTCCCTCCTCCCTCCCTTACCATGGCTGCTCGCTGCTGCTTCTCGTCTCTCTCTCCCCCCCCTCTAACTTGGTGGGGGGAGGAAAGGGGGGGTTGGGTGGCAGCGGCGAGTAGTCATGTCTGTGGTGTTTTTTAATTTTTTGGTGTGTTTTCTGGTGTTTTTAGCTGACGCGCCGCTTTGTACTGCGTTCCGCGGCTGTGGGCGCTATAACCTGAGGTGATTTTGCTTTGTCATGGTGCCGCCCGGGTCACGTGAGCGCATTTTTTTCGTGCTCTTCGGAGGGGGCGGGGCCGGGTGATGACACATATCGCGACGTTCACCTCGCGACCCGCCCCTCGAGGTACCTCTACCGGCGCCATTTTGGTCGAGCTGCGCGTCTGGATTTCTCCCTTCCTGGCTGCAGCGCTGCTTTCTCTGGCGGGTCGCCTTATTCAGCGGTCTGTGCCCTGTGTGACCCTGCGGTGTCTTTGGTCCGTGAGTCCCCCTTGGGGGGTTTTAAATTGAATTGGGGTATTTTGCTGCGGGAGGCTTATGTGTGATTTTACTTATTTCTTTCAGGTGGGATACCACTGGGTTGTGGTTTCTCCCGGCTCCACTCCTTTTCTCCCCCTCATCCCCCCTTTATTAACTTTTGGGGGCATCCTGTGGGAGGGCATCCCGGGTTGCTTCTGTATTAAGCCTGTACCCACTGCTGACCTATTGCGCCTGTGCTAATCACCATATGGAGGCTTCTGGGGATGGCGCGCTTGGGGGCTCTTCGGGGCAAGCACGTCTGTGTTCCATGTGTGGGGTATCCCCTGTGAGTAACAGTGTCACGGTGTGCGTGCCGTGCGCTGAAAGTGTCCTTGCTCTTCAAGCTGGTTTGCCTGCTTTGCTTCCCAGCTCTGCGCCTCACTCGGCTTCACCTACTCCCCCGCTCCTGCAATTGGACCCCATTGAGGGGAATGTTGGCAGGGAGTCTCATTCTGATTTGGCTCCCGGTCTCTCCTGGAATCCTAAGTCCAAACCTTCTCCCAAGCCCCCTCAGGCATGAAGGGGCGCCCTCACCCATCCGGGTGGGGGGACGACTTCGGCTCTTTGCTCACGTCTGGAGGCTCCATGTTTCAGACCGGTGGATTCAGGAGGTAGTGTCCTCCGGTTACAAGATAGAGTTTGCAGCCTGGCCCCCCCCAAAGATTCATCATATCCCGGATGTCTTTATACCCCCTGTCCGCTCAGGGGTTGCTTCTGGCGGTTCATTGCCTGTTAGAGTCCGGAGTCATTTGTTTGGTGCCTCATCAAGAAAGAGGTCAGTGGTACTATTCCAATCTTTTTACGGTCCCCAAAAAGGACGGCTCTCTGAGGCCCATTCTGGATCTGAAGGGCCTCAACAAATTTGTCAGATTCAAGCCTTTTCGCATGGCGACGCTGTGCTCTACTGTCAGTACCCTTCGCCCGGGCGACTTCATGACCAGTGTGGACATCAAGGATGCTTATCTTCATGTGCCTATCTTCCCAGGTCATCAGAGATTTCTAAGGTTCGATCTGCAGGATCAGCATTACTAGTTTGTGGCTCTACCCTTCGGTATCACCTCGGCACTTTGGGTGTTCACCAAGGTGCTGGCGGGAGTGATGGCTCTGCTAAGGAACCAGGGCATCCGCATCATTCCTTACCTGGACAACATCTTAATTGTGGCCGAGTTCTTTCCTCAGGCCGAGCGGGACACTCAAATGGTGACATCCACTCTGGAGTCTTTCGGCTGGGTGATCAACTATCCCAAGTCTTCTCTGTCCCCGTCATTAGTGAGGACCTTTCCGGGCATGACTCTGGATACCTCTCAGGTCAAGGTTTTCCTTCCTCAGCAGAAGGTGGAGGGTCTTCAGCTGCAGGCTCGGGCTCTCCTGTCATGTCCTCATCCCTCCATCCGTCAGGGGATGCAGTTGGTGGGCCTGATGGTGTCCTGCTTCGAGGCAGTCCCCTTTTGCACAGTTTCACATGAGACCTCTTCAGTTGCACCTCTTGTCAGTTTGGGATCGTGACCCTGTGTCCCTGGATCAGGAATTTGTTCTCTGTCTCCCCTGGCCAGACAGTCTCTCTCGTGGTGGCTGGACTCAAGGAACCTTCTGGGGGGCAGGTCCTTCAGGGAAGTGTCCCTGATTCTGTCTTGGGCAAAACAGCATGTTCCCTGCATCTCAGCGGTCTACATCCCAGGGGTGGAGAACCAGGTGGCGGACTCCCTGAGCAGGGGGGCGTCTCGTCTGGGGGAGTGGTCTCTCAACACCCAGGTGTTTCTCTCCCTCTGTCACCGCTGTGGTCAGCCGGACGTGGACCTGTTTGCGTCCTGTCACAATCACAAACTTCCCAGATTTGTCTCTCTGTCTCAGGATCCACTGGCCTTCACCACGGATGCCTTGGCAATACCTTGGACGAAGTTTCAGCTTCTCTATGTGTTCCCTCCTTTTCCTCTCCTGGACAGGGTCATGCGCAAGATAGCCCAGGAGTGGGTACCAGCCATACTGGTGGCCCCTTGTTGGCCAAGAAGAATTTGGTTCGCAGACGTCATGCTGTTGTCAGTAGACCGGCACGTCTTGCCCAAGGATCCAGATCTTCTCACCCAGGGGCAGCTACGCCATCCCAATTTACAAACTCTGACTTTAACAGCTCGGCTGCTGAAACCTCCATATTGATGGAAAAGGGGTTGCCTGCTTCTGTTGTTGATACCATGATTCGGGCTAGGAAGAAGTCCTCGTCCTTTATCTATTACAGGGTCTGGCATGCTTACATTGCCTGGTGTGAGTCCAAGTCTCTTCCCTGTTGGGTGTTTTCTATTCCCAGGATTCTGGAACTCTTGCAACATGGTTTGGACCAGGGCCTTCAACTTAGTACCCTAAAAGGCCATGTTTCAGCTCTGGCAATTTTTTTCCAAAGATCTTTTGCCAATCACCGGTTGGTTAAACCTTTTTCCATGGTGTTTCTTATGTGCGTCCACCCCGTAAGCCTTTGCTACCAGTCTGGGATTTGAATCTGGTGTTGCCTGCTCTGCAAGGGCCTCCTTTTGAGCCTATCCGTGAAGCTACCTTGTCTATTCTGACTCTTAAGGTAGCCTTTCTGGTGGCTATCACTTCTGTAAGGCGAGTTTCTGAGCTAGCGGCACTTTCCATCAAACCATCTTATTTTGAGAGACATCAGGATAAGGTGGTGTTCCAGCTCAAGCCGGACTTCCTGCCAAAGGTTGTGTCTACCTTTCATCCTAATCAGGACATTGTCTTGCCTTCATTGTGTCCTAATCCTGCTAATTCCAAGGCGCAGACTCTGCATTCCCTGGATGTGGTCAGGGCTCTGAAGTTTTATTTGGTCGCCACTGAGCCTTTCAGGAAGTCTGATGCTCTCACTTCTGGACCTAGAAAGGGTTTGCCTCCGGCTAAATCCATATCCATATCCATATTACTGCTCAATCCACTCGTGCTATTGGTGCCTCTTGGGCTTTTCAGCACCAGGCTTCTGTTGAACAAGTTTGCAAGGCTGCTACTTGGTCTTCTGTTCATACTTTTTCAAAGTTTTACAAGGTTGATGTTAAGGCCTCAGCGGATGCTGCTTTTGGCCGCAAGATGCTTCAGGTGGTAGTGACTTGAACTACTGCCCGTTACTCTTTGGAGATCCCACCCTACTCTGGACACTGCTTTTGGATGTCCCAACTGTTATGAATACCGAAGCGGACCGTGCCATGCAATAAAGAAAAAAGCAATTCGGTGAGTACTCACCTGTAGAATTGTTTTTATTCTTGCATGGCATGGCCCGCTTTACCCCACCCTTGCTATCGTTATTCTTGGTTGCCTTTTTATGGTGATTGTTCCAAGTCAATTGGGTTTTATTTACCTTTTTCACATTTTTTACTTATTCTCTCCCGGCTTCTTGTCTCACTGCTTGTGTACGCTGGGGAACTCTATGGTTAAGCCCGTTTTTATAGGGAGCCGGGACAAGCCACAGCTTTTCTGCAGTACCACTGCGCCACCTTGTGGTGGAATAACCCAACTGTTATGAATACCGAAGCAGGCCGTGCCATGCAAGAATAAAAACAATTCTACAGAGTACTCACATAATTGCTTTATTAACCACATGTATGCTCTGACACTTTGTACCTGTCAAGCTTCCTGTGTGATTGGAGCAGTGCAATTCCTTCAATATGAAATCCGGGCTCCTGTCCATAAGTTTGCTTTTGCAAGTGAATGCCCTCCAGAAGATGTGTGTGCCACACATATACATTACAGGACTGGATTTTTAAGACATTTAAAGAGATTGTCAAGTCAAAAGTTAAAAAAACATCAGTAGCTTACCTTACATTGTCTGTCTATTTAGTGAGGAAATCACTTCCTCATTCAGCTTTCAGTCTCCAACCTGCTGACCTGGTCCTTCAATCAACCTTCAGTAGACCAGGAATGGAAACTTCAGATGTCCCGATTAGCTGCTTCTCTCTGCAGCTATGAAACCCGCCCTCCTCCCTCCGCTCTGGTCAGACTATATGCTGGCAGACTGGAGACATTGAAAATGGATTGAAGTTTGGGACAGTGCAACGTGTAGCCCGAGACAATGGAACAACAATCGGGCTTGCCTTTCGTATAACTTTAAAGTTTGAAAGACACCAAGGCAGCTGATGCAGAGGGTTGAGTATAGGACATATTTGATTTTTGCCTAGACATACCTAGACTCCGGGTCTGATCCTTTCTATGTCAGTTAACTAGACTGGTGCAGTGAGGCTATTTTTATTATGCCTTATATGTCGACTCGTTTTTGATGATACCTTTATTTAAGAATTTTATAGAAACTTTTTGGGGTTAATATGTGATGTATCATAAACTGGGGTCATTTATAAAAATATTTTCTAAAGTTAAAAGAAAAATATATTTAAAAAACAACCTGACCTCCTGCAGACTCGATCCTTCAAATTGTTGCCAGCTGAACAGCCCCTGTTTTAGCATTATCAGCTCTGGTGCTGACAGTGGGCTACTCAGCCCACTCACCTGTTTCCAGTCACAAAGGAGCAGTGAATACTAGAAAATGCAATAGACGTGCAGTACAGTACAGTACAAGCAGGGGTGACCCTAGCCTCTCTACTGACCAAGTCAAACTATAATAAGGCCCCCCCAGGCATGCCACTCCACTGCACAGTAGAGCAGTGTGGCTTACTGCAAGCAGTAGGGGAGCGGGGCAAGGGCCACTGAGCCACAAATTATAGACTGTATTTAAACAAAAAGCATGACCTCACTCTCTGATCGCTGATTTACTAATGAGCAAATAAAATAATTAATAAAAACAGTTTAAGTGATTGCTGCCTCCCCTGCAGCACCGCCTAAGGTGGCTGCCTCATATGGCCTCATTACATGTGCCCCCATGAGTACCAGAATGGAAGAAATAAAGACCCTCTGGGACTGAGCCTGCAAGTGGTCAGGGAAGTAAATATTTTTTTGGTGGGGTATTAGTAAGGCTTTTAAATGTGGAGAATCCAATGTCTAAGATGTGAGAATTTTTTTTACCTATGTTGGGGAACTTGCTAACTCATGTAGATCTGTTTTGTCTGATTCAATACCCTACAGAGGGTTATTATTTGCTAGTTTCTGCAAAATGAGATCAGATTATTTTTTTCACTTCTACTCTAAAGTGTTGAGGTGAACACAATCTATACTGAATACCAATCAACTTGACATGAAGAAGCTCTCATAATAAATAGCTCTCATAGTCTCACATGTATAATAATGTATGTTACCAATACAACACAGTAAATCAGAGATTCTGTAACCTAATAGCTAGTGGTGTGCATTAAAATATTTTTATGCCTCAATTTATGTATGTTTCCCTGTATAAATAATAAGGATAATATAATACATATTATACAGGTCCTGGGACTCCAAGGTCACCTCTAATACCCTCAGTAATTCATAGGAGGGTTGCGTTATGACTTATAATGCTCAGTTTGTGTTTTTTTTGTTCACACTCCACAATTTAAAGTAAAGTGCTCATCTCCAAGCAAACAATTTATAGGCTGCGCTGCTCTCCCCAACACGTAATCAATTATACAGAGGTAACCCCCATGTCTGATAGCAGTTCTTAGAACTCTATTCATTTAGAGCTCTTTCCTTAGTTAGCCGCGAGACAGACTCGGGACTGCAGCATCTGAATTTGATGGGGTGGCAGGTTGGGTAACATGTAGATACAGCAAAATGAACTGTTGTTTGAAATTAAGCAACAAGGGTATGACATACTGATTGTGATACGCTTTAACCCTTTAAGTGCCAAGCACGTAGATTCTACGTGCTCGCTTCTCCTACCGTTAAGTGCCAAGCACGTAGAATCTACGTGCCTGAATTTTCCCCCTGCTAGTTAATAAATATAAAAAAATAAACACTTACCTTTGGTATTGATGTGAAGCTGGGGGTCCCCGCTTCCTCCGGGGGGCACCCGATCCCTCTCCCGTCGTCCTCCGTCTTCAGGAGGAGGCCCGAAACCGGCCACCCACCCCCCGTTTTAGGCGCTGACAATCCGGCTGTAAAAAAAAAAAAAACAATGTCATTTACTCACCTCCACGCCCAATCCTTCTGTCCGGACCCCCGGGGAGGGGGGACTCTATGTAATTTTTTTTTTCGATTTAACCCTTTGTAGTGTGTATGGTAGTTGTATTTTATTTGTAAAAATACTTGTTTCAGTTTGGGGGGGTCTCCTGGGCAGGAACGGGGGGCTACCGATAAATATCTGGTACCGTTCTAATCGGTAGAAATTAGGCTTTATTTTATTTAAAATAAAGGAGGCAATTTTCTAAAACAATTTTTTTTTTTTTTTACTTAATAATATTGTAAAATACAGAATAAAATTTACAAACAATTTTCATTTCATGTTAAAGCCTAAACTCTGCTGCAAAAAAAATATATATAATTTTCCTGAAAATTTCAGCAAAAATGGCGCAAAACATGGCGCAAAATGGGGAAAATGACCTGTCAACAGAGGGTGACAAAATCTCAAGTAGGCTGGCAATTAAAAGGGTTAAAAGTAGCTATGCATGTTGAGTATTGTTCTGTTCGGAGGACCTTGCACTTTCACTTTTTCTTTTTTGCATATTTATATTTTAGGAAAAGGTGTTTTTTATTCAGCTTTTTTATACATTTTTTAGGGAAACCCTGCGCAACCAAAGAATTCTTTGAGGGATTAATTCCAGAAAGATGAGCCCACTACAACAAGCTGGGTACGTTTAGAAAGCTTAACATGTGTACTTTCAGGGAATATATGGTTTATGGGGGATATTCCAAATGTAAAGGGTTGTTTTGGTTGAAAAATTGCAAGGTGCGCACTTTGCCTGCAGAGCTGAAATTTTCAAGTAAAATTACTATTACGCACATGCTTTACTTTGGGATGTTTGGCAACTCTTCCCTTGACAGTAGCTATGCATGCTGGGTATCGTTCTGTTCGGGGGATGTTGCTTTTTCAGATTAAACTTGTTTTTTCTTGTTTGTATAGTTTTTTTTAGGAAAATGTGGCTTTGATTCTGCTTTTTTATCCTTTTTTTAGGGAAACTCTTTGCAACCAAAGAATCCATTGAGGGATTACTTCCAGAAAACTATGGCCACATCAACAAGCCTGGCACACCTAGAAAGCTTGATGTGTGTACTTCCAGAGAATATATAATTTGTTGGGGGTATTTCAAATGTAAAGGGTTGTTTTTCTGGAAAAACTGCAAGGTGCGCATAGCGCATAGCGCATATCACAGTTGTATTTTATCTGAAAATCCCCTAAAGCGCTGTTTCAGTTTGGGGGAGTCTCCTGGGCTGGAAAGGATGTCTACCAATGCATATGTGGTACCGCTGTAACCGGGAGAACTTGGGATTTCACACGCAATAAGATTTTATTGACAAACTTACATTTTTTATTACCAAAAAACACTACAAATTATAAAAAATAGATTTTTTTTTTTGCACATATTTCACCGCCAAAATATCGAGAATACACCTAAAAAATGACAAACAAGACATTTCATGTTAAAGCCCAGACTATGCTGAAAAAAAACAATATATCATTTTCCTGGGAAATCCCTGGAAATCCCTTCAAAAATCACATTTGAACATGCATAGCGCAAAATAGTGCAAAATAGTCTGGCAACAAAGGGTGACAAAAACTCCAGGTAGGCTGGCAGCGAAAGGGTTAAAGCGCCAGTCCAGCCAGACTGTCTGTTTTGAAAACAGACCTCAGTCTCAATCCATTGCCAATGATTGGCTATGCCAGCACTGGAACCTCCATCTTTCCTTCAACCGCTCATGTTACCATAGAGCATGTTGCCCCCACTATGATCAGCCCCAAATGCACACTCACACAGCACGGGGACAGCGCGCTAATACAATGAAAGTCTATGGGGGTAATTCATCAAGGATTATTCATCAAGTGGCAGGTAGTGCCTCGTAGCAGCACGCAGCATATGGTGAATGCTTGGCGCTGTACGCAAAACCACATTTATTAAAGCGAATCAGGTGAGCACCATCTAGCATTCGATTAATCATTACAGGCGGCTCAGCGTATAGCGCCGGTGCTCTAGCTTCCAGAACGCCAGGTATTACCTGTCGCTACCTGTCGCTCTCCCATACATTTTAATGGACGATTCTTTTCTTCTGTTTAAACAGGGTTTTTTTTAGGTCACCTCTCCTGGCCTAGAAAAAGTTTTTGAAAACCTTTTTTAATTTTTTTATGCAGAATTGTCATTACAGGTCTGGCACTAAAATGTACTAATGTTACAACAATGTCATTCCATGTGTTTTCGCTTTGTTACTGGTGTATATGTGTTCAAAAGCAGACTTTACTCAAACAGCGTCTGGCGCTCTATGCTATAGCGACCAGATTTAGCGCGCCGACGCTGTGTGTGTGTCCTTTTTTGATATGTATGGTGTGAGTCGCTGACAGTCGGTTGCACTGGGGTGGGGCTCCCTGCAGCGCTGTACTGGTGTTACAGCACCCAACATACGTCTCATTCATCGATGCAGGCCAGGTTACTAGAGCTAGAGCTCTAAGCGCCCCTATACAGACGCTCATCTGCCAATACCTGGCGTTAATAATAAATAAATACATTTTCTCTCCTAAAAATGCGTGAAAATTCTCACCTGGCTCTGAATCAAATGCATTGTCTTGACCTTGCGTACACCAAAGAGGTACATTTGGTGTACAGATCAGAGACTTCCTGACTCTGGCTTGCTAAGGCAGAGATGACAGACGTAATACCTTACATATTAATTCAACCTCTTCAGATAGGGAGACAATGACAATGAATATAAGAAACCTGGAAAGAGCATGCTAATAAGTAAATCACAGGTATGGGGGGCTATTTTGCATTTTTCCTACAGAAGAGGAAATCAGGCAGAATACCAAAAAGCTAACAAAAGGGAGTTTTCTTTTAACATTAGCTGGTTTGCAATGTCGGACTAGAATACTGTATTTTTGGACCACTAGACAAAAGTATTCTTGCAGCCCACAAGTCTTGGACCTCTTGTACTGCCCTTTTGTTGACCGTGTATTGGTTGCTTATGGGCCACTGGAGGATCCTCTGTTGCTCTTGTGGACCAGTTCAACACTGCTGGCATGTATAATTTAATCGACTATTTATAATCAGTACAACATGTTCACACTTTATTGGGCTGTACAATATTATTAACACTATAAAAATGGGGTTAATGCTGGGGACGGCAATCGGGATGAGTGAACCAACTGAGTTTACCAACACCTGTTTAATCGAAAATGGGTGTTGCACCAGTTTAAGTAACTTTTATGTTCATTAAAGTGCTTTATACACTTATAATAAAATTCATAGCTGTGAGGTGATGTATCTATCAAAAAATGTAATATTCTGGACAGGCCAAGATTTTAGCTGCAGAAAAAAGCTTGACTAGGCCCTTATCTTAGGTAAAGGAACTTAGACATTGAAATAACTATTTTCATGTAATACTGCCCGGTTGCATGCTATAAATGCTCAGCTAGTGTGTGCGAGCAGGCAGGCAGAAAAGACTAGATGGCAGCATTTATTCACTTATCAGGCTTTATAGTGCTACATTAAAGTTGCAAAGACACTTTTTCCTTTAATTTAATACAGTGATATTTTTATATATTAAAATAGATATTTATCTTGATAATTATAAAACATCCTGTTTCCACTGGGGATATATAGGTGCAACCTCTGCTGAATCTCTATGAAAATGTCATTTAGGATAAATTAATCACTGGCTTCAGACCGGGTCCCACAAGGCCCGCATCTTATTTTGTGATGCCCAATTATGTAGGTCTAAAGTGGAGTTACTCTTCAGGGACATAAACCCCTATGATCATACTCATATACCAAATGTAAATATATTCCCAGGCGTGGTACTATTTGCAGTTCTTTTGAGTGGTTTTCAGCAGTATCTGCAAACTGTGAGTAAAAGCTGAGCTCTGTTGCTTTTTAGAAATGTTTTATGTTTCCATGAAAAGATTTACTTGTTGTTTCGGAACCTCATACTGGAAAGAACAATAGTTAAATAGAAATGGAAGATCAGTATTCCAGAAGTAAGAAGTAAAGGGAGTCAGAACATTACATTCAGGGTTATGCTAAAGATCTGGTGAAGCAAGGTTACCTTTGGGTGTGCTTTCGAGTGTGAACTGAAGCTTACATATGAGTGAGATTTTTAACTTGAACACACAAAAAAGGTGATTTCCTGGGGAAATATTAAAACAGAAATGTTTGTGTGTTCAAGTAAAAAAAACTCAGAAAAAAGCCCAAACGCACACCCAAAGGTAAACTTGCTTCACCAAAACTTTAGCATGACCCTGACTGTCCCATCTCCCCCGATACTTGGCATTGGTGCTATTTCTGATGCAGGCAGCATCTCCCTACTTCATGTATTTAGCTATTTTGTCCTGCCTTGTTTTGTAAAAAGCTCTGGTAATAAACACCCCTTTATTCCCCCTTTATTTGAATTTTCACACCGCTTAAAAAAAAATATGCATTTTCTCAAGCTAATTTACAGTGTTGTAGTTTAGCACCATGTTTTCCTTTGTTATTTTGTTATGCAAATAAAATGCACATATGCTTTTGAGTTTCTGCAAATCCATCTTTCATGCTAAAGACTCTTCTTCATGTATGTTGTGCTACCACTCTCAAATTATCTAATAGGAGAGAAAACAACCTGCAAAATGACAACTCCTAATGTACTCAGGCTAGGTACATACTGTAAGCTGTGTGAAACCTCCCAGGTCGCCCAAACACTTACCTTCTTTCCCAGTTCAATGGTGCATGCACGAGCTGCGGCCACATTCCCACTATCCCTCTAGCAGGGCGTGTGTCCACGCCAGGCATTTGTAAATGACCGGCGCGGGCACGCTCTCTGTTAGAGGGTAGCGGGGGAAGCAGCCGTCAGCATGCTGACTAGACGAGCGGCTGCACATGCCAAAACCAGGAAAAGGTAAGCTGGTTTTGGAGACCTGGGGGGTTTCCTACGGGGCAAGGACCAAAAGCCAGGATAGTCAAAATCCTGGGATTTTGTCCATTTTAACACGTGCTTAAATGTAACCCACATTTGCAACCACCTTTTTTTTTTTTCGTGTGTTTACATAGTTCTACTTACTATTGCTCTATAAGACGCACCTAGGATTTGGAGGAGGAAAATAAGAAAAAAAAAAATACTCTAAACTAAATGTTGTGCTAAAACACCCCATTACCGGCAGTGTAGAATTCAGACAGTGTGGCACCCCCTCCCATTCCCAAAGGCAGTGTGGTATTCCCCCCTCCTATTCCCATAGGTAGTGTGACACCCCCCCTCCCATTCCCAAAGGCAGTGCTGCATTCCCCCCTCCCATTTCCATAGGCAGTGTGGCACCCCCCTCCCATTCCCTATATAGGCAGTGTGGCATTCCTCTCCCATTCCCTATATAGGCGGTGTGGCATTCCCCCTCCCATTTCCCATATAGGCAATGTGGCACTGCCTATATGTGAGTCGCTATACTCCTGTGTTCCTCCTGTAGTAAAAATGTTTTCAAAAATGACATTTAATAGGCCAGGAGAGGTCACACAATGATTTGATAAAAAAATAATAATAATAAATTAAAATAAAACTCTGTTTAAAGAGAAGGAAAGTAACGTCCATTCAAATGTATGGGAGAGCGACAGGTAATACCAGGAAGGAATACCAGGAAGTCAGAGCGCCGGTGGTATACATGGTGCTGTTAGAGTCGCTCACTGGAGTTGCTTTGATAAATGTGGTATTGTATACAGTGCCCGGCGTTCACCGTTCGCTACCTGCCGATATCCCTTGATGAATAAACCCCATTAACAGCTAACCAAAACTGATTCAATAATTAAAAAAATGCTCATGGATTATTTTTATTGTTTATTTATAAAGCGCCATTGTGTTCCATGGTGCTGTAAAAGGTCCAAGTACACGGTTAAGACAATGAAATACTTAGAATACAACAATGCAAATGAAACACGCGATATTATGAATCAAATGTAACAGACAAGTGAATAAACACACAGATGCAGGAATCCATTAGGAGAAAGGCCCCTGCTCTTGTGAGTTTACAATCTAATCTGGATGCATATCTGCTGAGAGGAAAAAGCAGAGAAGCACCTGTAAGTAGCCATACATGTATTTAATCGCACACATCTGCCTTTTGTCGCAGACAATTTTTGCTGCATGCGGATGCCACTACTTTTTCGTACGTAAAGCACACTTTCGTGTCTATGCAAATGTAGACTGAATGCACTGAATAGATTTAACTGCAGGGCTGAATGGCACATGCATATAAACTTAAGCCGCATGACAATATATATATATATATATATATATATAAGATATGATATGAATCGGCCCTTATAGCTGCTCTGAAATTTAAGAAATTATCTGGGTTGAGTCAAGGTTCAATGGCAACACAAATCAATTGCTGTTCAGCATTGAAACAGCACAAACAAATCTAATCTACACAAATATATAAAACCATATATTCAAAGTAATGACAAGGTAAGATAGAAATATAAAATCACTTAAAAATCCTGGGGCAATGTGCATACATCGTCACACCGCTCTCATAAAAATGCCCAGCCACTATTTATAATTAATGTGACAAACAGTCGAACCGGAGCTCCAAATTTTTAGGGAAAATCTATTCGGCAAATCTAAATTCTCTTGTGATTTGTGCTTACCAAATTTTCCCCTGAAATCCGTAAATAAAAAAAAAAACTGACCTGCTGTCTCGCTGTCCTCCCGTCTGTCCAATTGTTCTCCATAGACGTCCACAGCCCTCCGCACTGGGCTCCCACATTTTGCTTCCCACTGCAGGGAGGGGCTTTTTATACCAGTGAGTGAGCTGACATTAGTTCACTTTCGCCAGAGTAAAAGGCTCCTCCCTGCAGTGGGAGCGAGATGTCACAAGCCGGAGTGGGAGGATGCAGGTGATTGGTTTGGGGGTTATGGCAAGTCACTCACTTCCTGGAAAGTGACTTGCTAGCCCCTTCTGCCCCATGAACTGGTACAGGGGTCTCAAGAACCCCACACCAGTTCACAAAGGGTTAAATGTAAAACACAAACATACACACACAAACAAAAAGTTATTTTCACCCAATTACCTCCTTCCATTTGCTGAGAGACAAATTGATTGGTGGAAGCAACCGGCGGGCAGTAGAACGGTGTTCACTGACCACGGCTTCCACCGTTCACGCTGTGTTTTGACATCTTGGAGTCAGCTGACGCCAGCTCTCACACTAGTATAAAAGGCCCTCCCTGTGGCAGGGAATGAAATGCCGGGACCCCAGCACGGGACAGAGGATCTGGGTCCTCTATCCCGGCCACCTGCCAGTGCCGGAGGATGAGGACATCGCACAGCTGTGGGGATGGAGGTAAGCAGTGGGGATTGAGGTAAGCTTATTTTTTAATATTTTGTGAGCAAGTTCATAAAGGTTGGATTTGGACACACCTGAATTTCGTGAAATTCAGTAAATCGCCTGAAATTAACTTTTAAAATGTTTGCTGATCTTTAGTTCTATGCTGTAAAAGGGAAACATTTGTCAAAAAACACACCTCAAAACTACCTATGTGAACTCATAACTACTAGCTGTTTGCAACTGTAAATAAACAAAGATGTGAAAATTGACCAAAGATAGGAGGGCAAGTAATGGCAGCAGGGGAACCTGAAACTATCTTGGTTGTAGCAGATGACCAGGTAGTAGCGGAGGGATTTGGGGCAGCAGTAGAGTATATAAGGTGGTTCTATATTGTTTGTATTTCCTTCAAATCATTTAGAACAAAAGGTGAGCTGCAAAAACTACTAATGATTTCAGGGCAGCAGCGGAGGACACAGAGATAGAATCTGTAGAGCTTGCATATCAGAGTGACAAAGCACTGGATATGCTGTAAGGTTGGTATATCCTGTTTTGAGTATTATACCTTCATGGGTTGAATATCCTCCAAGGTCAGGCGAGCAATCAGCCAGAGATAAAGACCCATATGCTTTTTGTCGGCACTGGAGGACCTGGAGGCAGTAGCAGAGGATATAAGGTAAGATGGGTGTATTGTATATATCAAGAAAGGAGAGGTCCTGGTGGAGGCAGCAGTGAGAACCAGATGGCAATCACTGGCAGAGGAGGACTCAGACATGGCTAAGCTGCTGCTGATGTTTTTTTTTTTATTTTGTTCACATTTATTAGGACAAAAGGCTGGGGGTGGCAAGGGCCAGAAGGCAACAGCAGAGGGCACACAGATGTGGCAGCTGAGGAGGTGGCAACGATCCATGGTTGACATCAAAGAATAAAGAAATGGTATATGCTGTATAGTAACGGGCTTGCCTAGGCAAACTTACATTTATTTAATAAAACACATTTTTTTTAACTTATTTTGCTTCATTTCTCTAGACCACCCATACCAGTTCATACCAGTGACTAAATTGTCATGAGCTGATTCAGCTCAAGGCAAAAAAAAATTCTGTTAAAAATAATTCTCGCATGATTCATGGGACACATGCAAAGCAAACTTCCAATTGCAAGAACGTGTGAAAAAGCTCTTTAAGAATCATGTCTGTGCAAGTATTTCCTGACTCACATTTTACATGCGGTATCTTTAATTTTTAATTTAAATGCAAAAAGCAAATTGGTCTCTGTCCCTCCGTGAGCCAACCATCCCTGGCACCAGGCATAGCTCTGCCTGTTTACCAGCCCCTATGGGTACATCCTGGAAAAACACCAAGCGGTTACTGATGGGCAATGGGCTCTTCCGTTCCGAATCCCAGAACCCAAACTTTTTTCAAAATTCGACTGAACTTGCTGAACCCGAACTTTGGGAGGCTTGCTCGTCCTTACTAATAGATACTAGGGACAGGGTCAGTAGTTCAGCCCTTGAGCCCTGGATTATCAGCCCCTATGCTGGGTGCGCTAGGCTGGTCATAAGCTTCAAATGGAGGGGGAGTTGCTTTTAAGCATGGCCCACTTCCATCCAATGAAAAAAAAGCACTTTTGAGTGTGTACTGAAACATATATATAAGTAAGCTTTTTTTACTTTAATCTTTCAAAAACAAATTCACAGCCGAGAAACATCATTTTGTTCCTTATCAAAATGAGTTCAAGATAATGTCTTTAATGTTTGGAAACAACAGCTCCCTATGGGGTATCCAGAAAAAATGGGCACATTCTGTAGCATGCTGTCAAGAAATTATCCTTAACTCATTGGAAACATAATGTTCCCCACCTGTAATAATCCCCATGATGTAAAGGTGAGTATTTAGGAAAATCAGAAAAAACATTTTCATTATGCCTTAAAGTAAAAAAACTCACATGTAAGTTTCAGTTCACACTATAAGGGGCCTTACTTAACAGAATAAATAGCATGACTCCTATTATTGTAGGAGCAGCGTTTTCTTTCCTGATGCTGTAGATATGTGATGTCTGAGGATGCCTGTGTGTTTGACCTTATCCTTACTGTCTATGAGCTAAAACTATTGTCTCCATTCATATGCAATTAAAAGTCTCTGTAGAGTTTAGAGCTCAAGTTTGCGTTGGAAAAATGTCATCCATCCTATAAAAATAACAGCATCTCTTGTGTTTATTATATTATAAACTTGAAGCAATTTCTACGTTGATTGTGAACAACACTGTGAAAAATGACAGAGCCTAAAACTGAATATTAAACCATTAAAGTCAATAAAAACGGAAATGAAAATGTAAAATAGCTTGCCTATCCCGGGTTGTATTGGAAGCTTTAGCTTTGTAATATATTTGTGATTTTCCAGTGCAAAATGTGTCTACTTCTCAACCGCTTATGCAGTTATTGGCAATGAGGCAGTCTAAGTCTCATAAAAAATCCACTTTCATAAATGTCCATTACATTGCCTTACACTGACAGAAATTAATATATTGTATCAAGATACCCTGCTACCCAGAGCGTAAATGCTTTACTTACTAAAAAAGACATACTTATTAAAGGCCACACCCCACAATAGCATTTCACAATTGGGTTTAAGCTACCAGGGTCTGTGGCTATAGGAGTTATTCGCCTACTGCTGTAGGTAAGATGACCTACAAATAATCTCTATTTTAAGTGATGGGAAAACGGGTTCCTTTACAGCAAATGCCCCCAACCCTCTAGTACAAGGCCACCAACAGACAAGGTTTCGCAGATCTCCACACAGAGGCACAGGTGAAGTTCTATAGTAGAGCTACAGAGGCAGCATTGTGAAGATCCATAAAACACGATCTGTTGGTGGGCCTTGCAGAAAAATGTTGGAATCCAATGCTTTACAGCACACATGCTCAACACATCTCCTCAAGAGCCACTGTTGGGGTGTTATAAAGGACGTGATTACAACAACCGGATACATGTAGGTGTAGGATGCCTCTACAACACACAAGTTAAACAGCAAGGCACCGATGCAGTAATCAGCTCACTTTATTGTTCTACTGCCGCGGAGATCGGCAGATCCAGCTTCACGGCAAAGAACAAGTTAATTCAAATCAGGGTTACAAGCACAGAGTTCTCAGCACAAGGTATAGACACTATTGTGCACCTCTAGGACAGAGGACACATGTACATTCATTTCACAGGCGCAGTTCAGGTAGTTTCCAAGTTCGACTCTCTTAACACAAAGCAGACTATCAAGTTGGGTGGGGGAGATGGGGGCCACCCCACTTCGAGGATACTTCTCTCTGGGGCTTTACACTACTCTTCCTCCAAGGATAGAGACAGGCCCAGACAAGGCAGTCTACACAAGGGCCGGGGCTTGAGGATCAATGGTGGCACTCCAACCACCCTGTATGAATTTATAGATTTCAGGGTATTAAAATAAATGTTTCCACCAAACACAGGGACTAAGTCTTCTCTTGGGACTCTCAGGATTTGTCCAGACTCCTCTCACCTACCACCACCCACCCCCCTTGGGTTTCCCTTATTCTCCCCAAGGACCATTCAACTAGGATGATGAGTTGTACTTCACTTAACCCCTGTGTAGCAGGGCTATTTTTATCTAAAACTACTTGTCCTATTGTAGATCCTATGGGGCCACCCAGTGGCCTCTTCTAGCAGTTACACCCACAATCTCTAACATCCCCAAATCTTCCATCCGTCACACCTCGAGAATTCCAGGGCTCCACCTCGACTCTAGGGACTCCTCCTCCTGGATGAACCCCTAGCCAGGGGACTGTCCTATTACATTCGGGCCCTACTATGGCATTTGCTATGTGGCCTTTTAAAAAGCTCCCGAGCAGTGGCATAACTAAATGTAATGGGGTGCGAACATTAAATAAGGCCCCTTCACATCTCATACAGTAAACTTTTTTTCTGTCTTTTGATTGAATTGGATGCAGCCTGACAACTGACTGAAAAAGATGAATGGTGCTTTCTTTTTCTAAATGATGCCAATTGAGCACAAAAATGATAAAGGTCCCGGTGTCGTTGCACCCCCTGCATCCCCTCAAGTTATGCCCCTGTCCTCCCCCCACCCTAGTTCACCCTGCATTTCTATTTCTCTTCTTTTGATCAGTGATAGGTTGCCAATGATCACGCAGAGAGTGTAAAACATGGGTATACTAGAACACAGTGATGGAATGTGGAAATGGTAAGTATATTAGCTGCCTAATGACAAATGACAATATTAGCTGTTCTTATGTTCCCTTTTACTGTTAGGTTGGGGTCATCGCAAAACGAAATGCTGCCAAGGAAAACATTGTAGCTCCCCCAAAGTCGTTTAAGACTTTAAGAACCACTTTAAGGCAAAAATGTATCAAGATCTCTGTCTTTCTTTTATGGTCAGCCTAATTTAACATCCTTCAGTCACATCATTTATTAGAAATCATGCAATGCTGTAAAAATGCTGACCCTAATCACCTTGCTGATTATAATACCTCCACACCTGATTATATTTTAGACAGAGTTTGATTAGGAATACAAAGTTCCTTGTCTTTGTAATTTCCGCCTCTTCATTGTCAGAAAATTTGCCTGGCTCAGGGCTGTTCAGATTCACTTGTGTAAGGCACAAGGGTTACCAGACAAAAGGGGATTCTGCGATGTGCCGATGCAAATATATATGGACATGTGAATGCATTCAGCACTGGAGTGAATCCACTCTATGTCCCACATCAGTTTTCGCATGGGTGTGAAAGTGTGCAAAAGTGTGCAAAAAAATTTTCTCGGCACGCAGAACTGCGAGAAATATGCAGGAATAGACACATGTTTTTTGTATAAGCAAGTAAGCACACATAAGCATCTATGCATAAAGCTAATTTATTTACTTTTTTATTTTATCATTTTGTCTTTATTTTATTGTAATAAATGTGTTATTTATATAAATATATATAATATATATATAAATATAAAATATATAAATTGTGTTTCCTTTCACCCCCCCTTTTTTTTTTATTAAAGGACCACTATCACAAAAAATGGCCCAATGATAAAATCCATATAAATATGCTGAATGGCGGGAGCAGAGGTCCCTTTTACACCCGACATTAAGAAATATCCAGTCTGGCTTTTTTTTTTATTTTAATGGAAGGAAAAGGACATCCGGGGTGACAGGCTCTGTCACCCCGATAGACTAAACCTGTCACCCTTGGAATTTATTCCTACCAGAAGATGAAATCTACAAGCTTGGCAGGAGTTTTATTCAGTTTGGGTGTATAAATGACCCCTCCTTTCATTAGTTGAGGTGTTTATATGGATTTTTAATATTACACAATTTTGCGATAGTGCTCCTTTAAATAACACCTTGTAATTATATGGCAAAGGTTAGGTGACTCTACAAAATATTTTCACAAGCAAAAAATATTTGCATGCAAGATGGATTAGCCGAACCGAATAAGCATGTGCGGCCACGATTCGCATAAAAAAATTTGCAACACTAAAAACAATGCAAATAAAAAAGCAACACTTAAAATAGAAGTCCAGCCACAGGGTAAACCCCCCACCATCCTCCCCTGGTGCTGAGACAGTGGAGAATACAATAAACAAAAATGTCTTACCTTGCCAGAGATCCCGTGCTGTTCAGCTGGTGATTCCGGAGCTGGGCACAGCCATCTTGGAACTGCTTCACAGAGCCGCTTCCCCACTCTGTGCACTGCCCCGGCCTCCCATTTACTTTAAAGTGGACCAAAACCCAAGATTTAGACTATTCTGAGCCTTGGTCCGTGCCCCGCTGTGTGAAACCCCGCAGGTTGCTGAAACAAACTCACCTCTTTCCGGTCCTATGGCGCATGCGCTGCCGCTCGTCCAATCAGCGTGCTCGGAGCCGCTGATGTCACGTCATCTAAGCCTTCATCTAAGGCGAGCGTCTCAGAGCATGCTGAAGGCCACATCTCCCGCTACCCTCTAACAGGGAGCGTGCCTGCACTGGCCATTCACAAATTCCTGGTGCAGGCACGTGCCATACTAGAGGGATAACGGGGATGCAGCCGTGGCTTGCGAATGTGTCGTCAGACCGGGAAAGTAGGAAAGTGTATGGGCGACCTGGGGGGTTTCACACAGTGGGGCATCCAAAATTGGGATGGGAGGGGATTGACCGGCCCGGGAATATTATAGATTATATAGATTCCCGGGCCGATTGCCCCCACGGGCAGATTGGCCCACTTTAATGGGCGGGCACACACATGACAGGGAAAGAAGCTTTCTGCACAGTTCACACTGCAGCCGCAGGAATGCTGGGGAAGGTCCTGGATCCCAGGCAAGGTACTTTTTTTATTGTAACCCTCCTGTCCTCCCTCAGCAGGGCAGGGTGGCAGGGAAAGGGATTTATCCTGGTGACTGGGATTCCATTTTAAAAAGAGGACATAAAAATGCATTGTTTCTCAAAAAAACGGTACAGTAAGCGTCCAACCTGCATTAGCAACACTGCCAAATTAAAGGGGAACAAAACCCATGCTTTTCACTATCATTGTTTTTTTCCTTGCTTCTGGTGCATCCATTTGGGATGTCCCACCATGTGAAACTCTCCAATTACCGTGTATAGCATTGATCACCTAACGCCCTGATTACACGCGGAGCTGAGCAATGTGGAGCTGGAGCGGCCACACCCCCCCAGTTCCCGAAATCTTATAGATTCCGGGGCAGTCTGCCTGGATTTTGGTCCACTTTAAGATCATCTATATACGCTATTATGACCTAAAGCTCTAATTTTGCATAAGGCGCCTCACTGTATTGTCATCTCTAACTTTTGTAAGAAAGACCAACATCCTTCAAGAAATTCTTGCCATCTCCTTTAAGGTCTTTGTATTGAGATCTAAGGTTCCTTTTACATTGCATGTTTTAAAGTGGATGAAAACCCATTCGGGCTTCCTCCGCTTATCCCATACCCCCCCCCACCCAAGCAGCTGGGTGCTGCTGTTGCGACGATTCTTTCTACTGTCTAAGCCAAGCCGAGCGGCACTTTTGAAATTGCCAATTGGCTGATCTCAAAGGTGTCACAGTGACACGCGTCAGCCGGCTTGCTGCATGCCTGGCTCTCTGCTTGCGCGTGCACGCTCCTGTATAAAGCCATGCAGAAAGGCTGAATTTGTGAGGATGGGGCTCTAGAGGTTCCCCAATGGCCGCACACCGACCAGCTAATGTTCCAATAAAAAATATTTGATTAGATTATATGTAAGAGCTTACAACGTGATCAACAACGTAACAATGTGATCCAAACAAATAGACAAATTACAAGACAAGATAAAAAAACATAAAGACAAAGAACTGTGGAAGGAGACTACTAACTGGCTAATAAATTAATACATTTGAGCTTAATAACACATAATGCAACGTATACAGTAGGCAGCAGAGCACTAAAGTGCATGTGACTATGATAAAGTGGCGCAAAGAAGCTAAGCAACAATCAATTAAATAGCAAAGAAATTCATATAAAGTGTCAAGTGCTTATAAAATGTGCTGAAGAGGAAGGAGTGAAATATAGTGTGTGAAAATACTGGGAGTGCCGAAAGTGTCTGCCAGCCCAAGTATACTAAAGAATCAACAGAGCAAGTACATCACCAATATCAAAGAGCCTAGTCCTTCCCACAGAAATCACCGACGCGTTGCATGGTTAAGATACCACTTCGCAAGGATGTATGATTCAAAAAGGCTGGGCGCAGGAGTTTACCGGTGACCTGGGGAGGTTCACACAGCTGGGCGTCCCGGTATAGGAAGCCCCGTGGACAGGCTAGCAGCCATCCATGTAGTCTTTGAGATTCCAGGGCCATGCAGAGTGGGTTTTCATCCACTTTAACAGCTTAGAAGCAGCAGAACAAGCCAGCAGCAGCAGTGGCTGCAAAAGGGTGGCAGGGGTGGCACAAAAACAGGACTGGTGGAAGCACCCTGCAGTTGGAGACCAGTGAAAGCTTAGAGATATTATATACCACAGAATGGTATATAGAGATATTATTATACCACAAAGGAGTGCAGATAAAACACAATTCATGCACTTTACTTGTACTCACCTGAGACACCTTTGGCTGTGTTGTGCCAATGCAACAAGACCACAACACAATAGCCTCGATTCAAAATCCCAAATGTCATTGTTTTCGTATTTGAAATTGAGAGTTTTTGTGGGTGTTTGTCATTTTTTCCTTTTTTTTGGGACATTTTCAACTCGCACGAACGTTCGAACATAGACGTATATGTTCTTTCGTCTATCGAACTTAAATGTGTTGTTTTACGCTACTTCGGGACTTTTTTCCTTCGAAAACGTAAATGTTTCGATCGGTCAAATTATTTACGTCATTGCAATGGGCTGGCGATTAATTCAGAGAGCTGATTGCCAAGTATTCCGACGCCCATATAGTCATTTCCTTGTCGAGCGTCTTACGGCATCTTTTTGACCTCGGGACTAGGCAGCCAAGCGTGATGGAGAGTGACTTTGAAGAGCATCAAGCTCTTCTTCTGTTTGGCATTGATGGGATCCTGAGGTCAGAGGCCAGATTGCACCGGCGGCGACGCATGAACATCAATGGCATGCATGACGTTGAGTTGTTCGAGCTGACCAGGCTTAATCGCGCTTCCCTCCATAAATTGTATAGTGAGCTGCGGCCATGGTTAGCCCGCACCCCAAGGAAGGGGCAAGCAATTTCAGGTATGACCAAGATGCTTGGCTGCCTGCAATTTTTGGCGAACGGCTCGTTCCAGAGGCTGGGTGCCCTCTCCGTGGGGATGTCACAGCCTACGCTGAGCCGCGCACTATCCCATTTTTTGGAAGGCATGGCTACCCTAACCCCCAAATATATTTTTTTCCCAGATGATATGGTAGCCAGAAACGCCATTAAGCTTGGTTTTTATAATATCGCCGACATGCCCAACGTCATTGGTGCCATTGACTGTACCCACGTCGCCCTGGTGCCTCCGGCTGCTGACGAGTACATATACAGGTAAGTATTAACATTTATAAGATTTGTTCATTTTATGATAACCCTCCTTGTAATGCTCCCTCCTTGTAATGCTCCCTCCTTGTAAATATCCCTCCTTGTAATGCTCCCTCCTTGTAAATATCCCTCCTTGTAAATATGCCTCCTTGTAATGCTCCCTCCTTGTAAATATCCCTCCTTGTAAATATCCCTCCTTGTAATGCTCCCTCCTTGTAATGATCCCTCCTTGTAAATATCCCTCCTTGTAAATATCCCTCCTTGTAATTCTCCCTCCTTGTAAATATCCCTCCTTGTAATGCTCCCTCCTTGTAATGCTCCCTCCTTGTAAAGCTCCCTCCTGATCGAAATGTGTGTGTTACTTTTACACAAAGCCTTGCTAATGTTTTCTTTTGTTCCTTTTTTTACCAGGAACCGCAAAATGGGCCACTCCTTGAATGTCCAGGCAGTGGTGGCCCCGGACATGCGGTTCCTTAGCGTACTCGCCGGCTACCAAGGCTCAGCCCATGATGCGTACATCCTTAGACGATCAGGATTGTACCAACGGTTTGAGTCTGGGGAATTTTCCGGGGCATGGCTCCTTGGTAAGTTAACATAAACAACATAATGTAGTTGTGGATGTTTGTTTGTAATTAGCATTTTGCTGGAATGTCTGCAAAAATTACACCTTCAACAACCTTCTTGCCATGTTAAACCACACTTGAATGTTAGTTATTAACCAACCAAGCGTTTGGCCAAGTTTGGCCTGCATTAGCCACATTATAAATTATCTGTGTGTCTAATTTAAGAATCCCTCTTCCACCACCCTCGTGTGGAATAGTGCACTTAACTTTAGCATAGTTTATGACCCATCTTTGCTTAGATGGTTTGCAATTCCACAGGAGAGGAGAGCGGGATAAAGTGCATGTGGCGTGTTTCTGCTGTTTTGGTCTCATACAAAGCATATAAGGGGTAATCCAAACCTACATCCTAAGCACACTTTGAAACCCAGAGCTGGGATCATTATGTATGATTGCCCATCATCCTCAATCTTTGTATGTTGTACTTTTTAAAACCTCTAGGACATATGTTTAGTTTGGGACTGGGACAGTGGCAAATGTTGGCTCATGTTGATCACACAATTGACAAATAGCCTCCTATTGATGTTGCTGGTGCGTTTATGGTCTTACATGTTTTATTTTCTAATCTTATGTATAAGGTGATTCAGGATACCCGCTGCTGCCGTGGCTCTTGATGCTAGTACTCCGGCCCCAGGATGCCTCCCAGGATGCCTACAACTGTGCGCACCGCAAGACCAGGGCTGTGGTGGAGAGGGCCTTTGGTCTTTTGAAGACTAGGTTTCGTTGTTTGGATCATACCGGGGGTGCCCTGCAATATGATCCTAAAAAGGTCATAGACATAATAATGGCCTGTGCGGTTCTGCACAATTTTGCAATTTCACAACGGGTCCCCCGGTATGTAGATTTGGCTCCCTCTCTACCCAGCGAAGACCAGGAGGACTCATTTCTGGGCACACACAGTAGTGTGTCCGGCCAAAGTGTGCGGACTAATTTGATTGCGACCCATTTTGCTTAATTTAACCTGTATTTGCCTTTGTTTAACATTGTGTTGTTGATTTTGTTTGGTTTCCCTTTGTGTATGTTTCGTTTTGTTTGTTGTGTACAACTAAGTAATGAAGTAATTACTCACCATAGCCCTAATGCTTTACGACTCTCTTTTTTGGATGTGTGAACTGTGTGAATGTACAAGTATATTTTTCTCTGTGACACCAAAAAAAGAGACAAACAAATTTCTGAGCCACAGGTGTCTTTAACTGTTTATTTTAAAAAAAAACAGCACAAACTTGGAGTTGCTGCTCACTCCAATTTGCAAACAAAATATATGTAACAACAAAGGATAAATTGTTAGATCAACCATGCCACAAATCAAAAAAAACACTCTCCTGCTTGCCAACATTTGCCACTGCCACAGGTGTAAACCTTGTACAGGTGTAAAAGCTTGAGTGGCACGTTCAGTGAGGATTCAGATATGGCATTGGCTAGTGGCCTACCTCACCACTCTAAGGAGCTATATGGGCGCAAATACAAACCACACAACCCAAGGCATACACCAAGGGTATCTTGGTTTGCCTCACCAGACAAGTCAATACAGGGGGGATTTAGAGCAAAGATGTTGTCAGTCTCTGCATGCTGACCACGATGTGCAGGCAGCATGCAGCCAGCTTCCCTCTGCTGCTGCGGAGTTGGGGTTGAAACATTTTGGGCCAGTTGCAGATTCTGTCCCAAGGGGAGATCTTCTGAAGGGCACATAAAGGATCCATCCTCCTCCAGCTCCTGGATTTCATCCATGAGTGTGTGGGTCTGTATGGACAGAGACAAATGATATGTTAGCTTGGGCACTACATATGTCAATCTGTTAGTAGTAACATGCAAAGTAACATGGATAACCGACATTTGCTCAATAAACCGAATATATCGGATCCTCCCTCCTAGGCTGCACGGAAGTTGACGGCATGTCCAAACTGGCAGTGGATTCCACAGTAGCTGAGGGATGATGCTGGCCTGCATGAGAAGCAAAGACACTATGTAAACACACACCTATGCATTGTTGACTGGTCAAAATACATATGCCGAATTCTTTAACGGGTCAAAGCTGTCATGGGCACTACAACAACGGTGACAAATAATCTTCAATTTCCATGCCATTATATTTTTACATTTTTATTCAATAACTACTTCCACATTGTTCACCTCAACTAAGCCAAACATTCAAGTTCTGCTTGTTCTGTGGCTGACAACATCCCTTATAGGCCATTAAGTGTACACACTCAGCCTGGACATAGCAGGGACCTGTTTTTTTGGAGGCCTAGCAATGTATGTTTTCCTAATTCAAAACAAGCATGTTTATTGCTTTTTAACCA